>CM035842.1:165975034-167361475 GCA_020510985.1 Pholidichthys leucotaenia
AATAACCGGTTCCTGCCCCACGCAGCTCAAATCATGCAACCGTTATATGCCGCGCTCAAAAAACAAAAGCCGACCCAGGCGGTCGAATGGTCCCCGGAGCGGGAGCGCGCGTTCACAGAGGTTAAAAAAGCCTTGGCTGACGCTGCGCTCCTGGCCCACCCAGACCCTGCAGCACGTATCGCGCTGACGACAGACGCTTCAGATTTAGCCATAGGGGCCGTTATTGAGCAACAGGTAGCCGGAGTTTGGCAGCCTTTGGCTTTCTTTAGCAAATCTTTAAGCGCGGCTGAGCGAAAATACAGCGCGTTTGACAGAGAACTGTTGGCGCTGCATTTGGCTATTCGTCATTTCCAGTTCTGGCTGGAAGGACGGTGCTTCACCGCTTATGTGGACCACAAGCCGCTCACATACGCCATGGCCAAAATTTCAGATCCGTGGTCCGGCAGGCAGCAGAGGCAGCTGGCCGCAATCTCGGAATTTACCACTGACATTAGGCACGTCGCGGGCAAATTCAATGTAGTAGCGGATTGTCTCTCACGCGCGTTCACGACCCCGACACGCGCAGAGGCAGAACGGGCCACCGTGACCGCGCCGCAGGAGAGCGGCACGGTGGCGCGCGCAGCCCCGGTGCACGTGGGTATAGATTACGCAGCCATGGCAGCGGACCAGGGGGCGGACGCAGACGTGCGCGCGCTCCAGTCTGGACCAACAGGGTTGAGGCTGGAGAGCAAGTGTTTACAAACCGGTATGCCCCCCCTGATCTGCGACATGTCGACGGGGCGCCCGCGTCCGGTGGTTCCGGCCACGTGGCGCCGCCGTGTTTTTGACTCGGTCCACTCACTGGCGCACCCGGGGGTGCGCGCGTCGGTGAAACTAGTGGCGGAAAAGTTTGTTTGGCCGTGCCTGCGCAAGCACGTGAAGGAATGGACAAAAACCTGCATTTCCTGTCAACGGGCCAAAATTCACAGGCACACAAGAGCCCCGTTAGAACCGTTCCGCATTCCGGCCAGAAGGTTCGACCATGTGCACGTCGACCTTGTGGGCCCCCTACCGGCATCACAGGGGTTCACGTATCTTTTGACAATGGTGGACCGCACCACACGTTGGCCGGAAGTGGTCCCACTTGCGACGACCACGGCCGCGGAGGTGGCTCGCGTTTTTTTAACGGCTTGGGTGGCGCGCTTCGGGGTTCCGTCAGACATTACGTCCGATAGAGGACCGCAATTCATCTCTGAGCTGTGGTCAGCGATGGCCAACGGCTTAGGAGCCAAAATTCACCGCACTACGGCTTACCACCCTCAGGCTAATGGTTTATGCGAGCGTTTTCATAGGTCTTTGAAGGCAGCACTCAGAGCGTCGCTCACGGATGCAGATTGGGTAAATAAACTCCCTTGGGTTTTATTAGGGTTGCGTTCTGCGCCTAAAGAGGACTTAGACGCCTCCCCAGCGGAGCTGGTATTCGCACAAACTCTGAGGCTGCCGGGCGAGTTTTTACCAGAGCACCCAGAGCCCCCACCTCTCTCTGCTCTGGGACCGTTAGTTGGCACGGGGGCAGACACGCTCCCGGGTCCGGTTCATCACGCTTTTCCACGAGTTTTCGTCCCCAAGGCTTTGAAAAATGCCGATTTCGTTTTTGTCAGGCGCGAAGCCCTTAAAGCAACGCTCAAACCACCTTACGAAGGGCCATTTCGAGTGCTGGAGGCAGGTGATAAGCAATTTGTGCTAGATTTTGGGGACAGAAAAGAGACAGTCAGTATTGACAGACTAAAACCTGCTTTTGTCATGAAGGACGTGTCTGTACCGGTCGCGGTGGCGCCTCGACGAGGCAGGCCCCCGCAGAGGGCAATTAACCACTCTCTTCCTCAGTCAACAGACCCGGAGCAGAACAGCACCGCAGGCAAGGCGGGGCCAACGCACAGCAGATTCGGCAGACGGCTGAAGCCCAAGCGGCGCACAGACTGAATGTTGGTGTTGATTATTCAGTAGTGAGTAAGGTGCTATTAAATTTTGGGAATTAGTCTGTTCTTCATCGTTTGGGGGGGGGTTATATGGCTGTGTTGTGAGACATGTATATGTTGGACACTGCATATGTGATTTAACCACGATGAAGGAGAGCCAGCCCCCTGCGGTGCGGAGCCACAGAGCCTGGACCCCCTGCGGAGGACAGGGGACAGAAGACTTCCTGACCACTGAGGCTCGGGAAGAGAGAAGGGGGAGTTATGTAAATAAAAGGCTAATGAATGTGAATAAAGAGACTTTGATATAGATGTGTGATTTCCCCCGCGAGGGAAATGGTTTGATGTGAGAAGGTTTAAATGAGAGAACTTTGGTGTGTTCACTCTCTTTGTTCGCTGCTCAAGAATAAGAGCAGACAGTGGAATGATTTCTTGAATAAACTGAAATGAAAGACAATTCGGTTTCGTTATTCAAGTCTCCCCACAAAGACATTTGTTTCTAATGCTATAACTGCTCCATGAAAGGTTTTACCACATGCTGATTCTGCATCTCCTTTAATGTTTGTTACCTTGTAGGAGGGGGGATGGAAGTGCAGAATGACTGAAAAGAGAGAAAAAAACAAAAAGGTCACTATTCCTTCCTGGAACTGGAAAGCTTATCTTTGTAGCTCTGGGGCTGGGTTTCCCGCTGCTGGCCCATGGATTTAGAAGGTCTTTGAGTGGACCACGTTTGAGCTCTGATTTTCTCGCTCAGATTCGCTGCGGGTTTAAACACCGTTACCGGGAGTCCTCTTCTCGCCATGTCAGTTGTTGCTTCTTCCGCTGAATTGTAGAGACATGACTCTTCACCGTAAAAGACCCTTAACTTCGCCGGAAATGGCGTCTGAAAGCGTAGATTCTTTTCCCGTAGAACCTTTTTGGCGTCGTTATATTCCCGTCGCTTTTTAAGAACCTCAGGGGCGTAATCGTGCTCCACGAAGACTTTTCTTTCTTGATGCATAAATCCTTTTTTCTGCCAAGCCCGTCTTACAATCTCTTGTTTTAATTTTCAAATCGGAGAATCTTACCAACACTGAACGCGGGTGTGCTTCTGCCGCTGGCTTTGCGGCTAATGTACGATGGGCCTTTTCTATTTTCAAATCGGTGGTTTATGGAATATCCAACTTCTCTCTCAATAAGGATTCCACGCATTCCGCCACTGTGTTGAAACCATCTTCAGCTCCTTCTTTCAGACCGTGAATTCTGATGTTATCTCGTCTCTGTCTTCCTTCTTGGTCGGCTAGCTTAGCCTCCAGCCTTGACTGTTTTCTGTGTAAATCCAGCATAGAATCTTCAAGCACTTTTACTCTTTCTGCAGCTTCCAAGATTCGGTTTTCGGCCTGGTCCATTCTGCTGTTCGTCCTTATTAGTTCCTCTCTGAATTCGTGAAATTTGGCCCGAAATCGTCGTAATTCATCATATAGCGATTTCAGGCTAACCTTTTTGTTAGCTAGGCCCAGCTCTTCGTCTCCTGAATGGAGGTCCTCGGGATCAGATTCTGCGGCCGCCGCGCGTCCTGACCTGGGGAATGCCAGTTTCTTCTGTTTGTGGTTAGGTATGGTGTTTTTGTCTTTTGATTTTTATTCTTCCAAAAATCCGTTAAGTCTGATTTTGACGATGTTTTCCTTGGATTGGATCTGGGAGGTTCAGCGTTAAGTTGCTATCACCATGGCATCCAGACCGGAAGTCTATTTGCAATTTTTTGACCAATTAATAAGTGAAATTAGATAATTTCCCACAGAAACCTGCATGTACCAGGGCACCCTGATTGGAAGATACTGGTGTACTCTATAGTGAGAAACATTGTTATTACATCTCTAAAATGTCCGATTGCCTAAACTCCCTTGGTCACTTCTTAGGGTGTGGTTGATGGAGAGAATTGAGAGCAAAAGTTATTCTGCTATTAATGAACCCAATATTATCTTTATAGTCCTTGTAATTTTGATGGACGAAGGCCCAGCTTTGCAGTTACAAGGAGGAGACATTTTCATTTATTGTAACATTGGCGTGCTAACATGTTCACGGTAGCATTTTAATATAAAAATCTGAGCTAATCTTCATGATCACCACACCACAACTGTTTATGATGTTGACATTTTAGCAACAAATGTTGATGAAAATTCAGTTTTTGTTCATGTAAAATCTAAGAACTTATCAGCTGGCCCAATGCTTTACAGTCTCAGAGGCAAATGGGAAGTTTTTAGGAGCTTTCTGTGTGTTGTGACTATTCAAATATCTTGTTCCAGGTGTTTGGTTTTCTAAGGAAAAATAGTTGTATACAAGGTTAATATGTTAAAGACGTGCTCTGGTATTATGATCTGGGGTAAGAAGCACCATTTCCTCTCACTACTCTGCAGTTTCTCCTCAATCAGGCACAGCTGTGCTGATTGCACCACCTACTTCTCATTACTGCCTATAAAAGCCTGGAGGATCTGCTGCAGCATTGTGGGATTGTCAGATTTCACTGCATGCTGTCACAGCAACTCCTGCCCCCAAAACATCTACTCCATGATTCTTTGTTCCCTGGTTGTCTCTCTGCCTCCGCTCCCCTCTGTGGGATAACGCATAAAGATTACACATTTCAGTCTCATCTTGTCTACCTACTTAGCTATGCACAGGCACCGGACTCTTTCTGATGGATTTCCTGGATCTTTCTCTGGCAAACTCAAACCTGGAAAAGAAACAACAGCCATTACAAGTAAGCAAGCAACATTATTCCACTAATCACTCTCCTCTTCCGAAAATCTATGAATATTCTTATTAGGCCCACCCACATCCTGCTCATGAGGACACTGATGGCGTGCCTGTACATCCGGCCAACAGCAGACCACAAGTCCTTGCTGGTGCTCCTCCCGGTGTGCTTGTGTGCCTACAATATCTGAAAATTTAAAAGTTAATACCGTCTTCATTGTGGAGAGGAATGGCCAGATCAGTTTTTTATCATATGCAGCCACACATGTATCGGGGTAGCATGAACACAGCAGAGAGACAAGGCCAGTAGCTCAGGCTGTTTGCAGCTGGAAAATGGACACAGGTGGGGACAGAGTGCCCTCGATCCTCTCCACAATTACTACACAATGGCAAGGTGCTCTCATACACTCCATTTTACATTTGTTCTGTACATAATCATTTCTGTAAGATTTAAACATGTTTTATTTTGTGGCACTGCATCGGGGCAAAACTGTCAAATGATTACATCTGATTACATGTCTTTTCTTAAAGAAACTACAAAATTGTGGTATTAGAGGGGTAGCACTGTCCTGGTTAAGTAGTTACTTAAAGAATAGATATCAGTATGTATGTGTTGGTAACAAAAACTCACAGTTACTGAAGGTTACTTGTGGAGTCCCACAGGGTTCAGTTTTGGGGCCATTATTATTCAATATGTATATAAATGATATATGTGTGGAAGCATGCTCAAATAACGAGGCTGAGTTTCAGTCATAAAACCAGCTTTATTTGACAGAACGCAGCTTCTAGCATTCTCAAAGCAGGAAAGAGAAAGAATCATACTTCAACCCCCTTTTATACATTTCCAGCATCAGAATTCAAGTCACATGGTGTCTTCAGTCAACATACAGTTGCAAAGCATCCCCTTGAAGCTTCACCATTGTCTCTCATTTCCTGATGAACCGGAAAAACAAATCTCACACTTCCTTGTTACCTCCTGTAGATTCGAGTCCTTAGTCCTTGCAGACGTGACACCCCACAATACACATTCAGTCCTGTCTCTGTGGCAGCGTGAGCCCACAATGTGTGTCGGCCACATATGTAAAGTTTCAGAAAAAATGGACTTAATATTGTTTGCCAATGACACTAATCTATTATGAAGTGGAAGCAATTTGGAACAACTTCTGGATACACTCGGAAAGGAATTAGGAAAGCTTAAACTGTGGTTTGATTCAAACAAATTAACGCTCAATTTAAGTAAGACAAAATTTATAGTCTTTAACAACCATCACAACAACTCAGTATCTAAACTCAGTGTAAATGGTGTAGAGATTGAAAGGGTATCTGAAACTAAATTTCTTGGAGTAATAATTGATAATAAACTGTGTTGGAAGTCACTTATTAATTATATTAAAGGTAAAATATCCAAATCAATTGCAATATTACACAGAGTGAAATATTTGCTGAATCAACCCACACTATATACCTTGTATCATTCATTAATACTCCCATACATGACATATTGTACTGAAGTATGGGGAAATACATATAAAAAAAACATATATCCACTCTTTATGCTTCAGAAGAGAGCTATTAGAATAATAAACAAAGCAGCTTACACGGAACAAACAAACCCACTTTTTCTTAAATTAAAAGCTCTCAAGTTGAAAGATCTGGTTGACTTTAAAACTGCAATAATAATGTTTAAAGTGAAGAATCTATCACTGCCCGCAAATATCCAAAAGTTGTTCCAAATAAGGGAGAAACAATATCATTTTAGAGGAACGTGTATATTTCAAAAACCTTCAGTGAGAACTACCACCAAGCAACACTGTGTTTCAGTGCAAGGAGTCAGATTATGGAACGATTTTGGACCTGAATTAAAATCATGTACAACGCTTGGACAATTTAAACTAAAACTAAAGGAAGAAATACTCCAAACATATATACAAGATGACATGTAAAATCACATAAGGATTGTCATATCCAGCCTGTGTTGTGTTGTAGCTTAGTTTTTTTCTGTCACATTTTGTCTTAGCTTCGTTTTTGAATTGTAATTGCTCTTGTCTTGGTTTTTTTTTTTTCTTTTGAATTCTTGGATGGAATATGGGTGGGCAATATAAGCTGCGGCTTCAGCCATTACCCATTTCGGATAACTTATGTTGAATTGTATAATCAGAGGAATTATTGTCTAATTTGACCTTGTTGGATTTTCTTTCCCCCTTTGTTATATTATTCAGTTTCTTTTAACCTGTACTATCCGAAATAAAGATTCATTCATTCATTCATTCATTCTCCTCCTGTCTTTAACGGTGCAGCAGCGTTTGTCATCTCTCTGAAAAAGTCTGAACAAATAAATCAACACGGTGTAGCATCTAAATATATCCAGCCTTCTACAGATATTTGTGGATTATTTTCTCTGTAACACAGCTATTTGACACAAGGATTTGACATTTACAGTATGTAAAATCACACATTATTTTTTATTACATAAAATGCACCGTTAGTAGGCTATATGTTTAGTTTAGTTTATTGGTTTATTTGTCAGGGACCATGTACAGAAAAAAAACCCCATTAAAAACAGGGTAAAGATGCTCTGTGTGGCCGACACACATTGTGGGCTCACGCTGCCACAGAGACAGGACTGAATGTGTATTGCGGGGTGTCACGTCTGCAAGGACTAAGGACTCGAATCTACAGGAGGTAACAAGGAAGTGTGAGATTTGTCTCTTTGTCCCACAGAAGACGCCCCGGAGGGTATTCCGGTTCATCAAGAAATGAGAGACAATGGTGAAGCTTCAAAGGGATGCTTTGTAACTGTATGTTGACTGAAGACACCATGTGGCTTGAATTCTAATGCTGGAAATGTATAAAAGGGGGTTGAAGTATGATTCTTTCTCTTTCCTGCTTTGAGAATGCTAGAAGCTGCGTTCTGTCAAATAAAGCTGGTTTTATGACTGAAACTCAGCCTCATTATTTGAACATGCTTCTACACTGGTGACCTACGACGGAGAATGAGCAGACAGAATTCTCCCGAGCGGGGCTCTGTGGAAGCCAGCCTGATGGCCGCCTCCACAATCCGGCTGCCCGATTTCTGGCAGCACAGCCCGCGCTCATGGTTTAGCGCAATCGAGGCGCAGTTCAACCTCCGGAGAATCTCCAACGATGACACAAGATTCTACCACGTGGTAGCGAAGCTGGACAGCAACACGGTCCAGAGAGTGGAAGATCTGGTTAATCATCCACCAGACAGCGACAAGTACAGCGCATTGAAGGACGCGCTGATCAGCCATTTCACCCCCTCAGTCCAACAACGAGCAGAGGGGCTCCTGGCGCTGACGGAGGCCGAAAACGATAGACCTGCGGACCTGATGGTGAAGATGCTGCAGCTCAAAGCCTCTGAGGATGGCGAATTCAATTTCGCCCACCTTTTCCTTCGAACCCCACCACCAGCAGTGAGAGTGGCCCTGGCAGAGTCACCCCGATTGGCCAAGCGAGACTACCATGGGTTGAGCAAGGAGGCGCAGAGGTTGGTCGACGCCCACAAGCGGAACGCGGTCTCGGCCGCGGCGGCCAGTCCAGGAACGGCGTCCGGAGACAGTGCGGGTCCAGCGGCCGCGGCGCCAGACGCACCAACGACGGCGGCGACAGGAGCCAGACGACGCGGAGCGGAGAACGGCTCGTGCTTCTACCACTGCCGTTTTGCAGAGAGAGCGCACAGGTGCGTCCCACCGTGCAATTTTAAGTGCCAGGGAAACGCCAAGACCGAGGGCCGGTAGCAGCTGCGACCCTCGGCAACGAGAACAGGCTGCTTTACCTGACGGATGCACGCTCGGGGAAACAGTTCCTCGTGGACACGGGCTCTCAGCTGAGTTTCGTCACACCCACCTACGCGGAACGGCTGTCGCCTTCTAAAGCCCCCTGGGTGTCAGTGTCAGCAGCGAACGGCTCCACGATTAAAACGTTTGGTGAGAGGACCATGCTTCTGTCCTTACAGGGCCGTTCATTGGAGTGGACATTTATTGTAGCAGCAGTCAGTTTCAACATGTTAGGGGCTGATTTTTTGTGCTCACATGGTTTATTGGTTGACCTTGCTAATAGACGTCTGATTAATGCACTGTCCTTTCATTCTATTCCCTGCACAGCTCGGGTGGCCCCGCCAACTGCACATGCCAGCGTCTCAGCTGCGGGTGGTAAGTTTCACACTCTGCTTGCTCAGTTTCCAGCACTCACAGTCCCCACGTTTTCAGCAACGGTGGCCAAACATGGGGTAGAACATTTCATAACGACCACAGGCCCTCCCGTGTTTGCAAAGGCTCGGCGCTTGGACCCAGCTAAACTGACCATCGCGCGCAAGGAGTTCACTAATCTGGAAAAACTGGGCATTGTTAGACGTTCCAAGAGCTCTTGGGCTTCGCCGTTACACATGGTCCCAAAAGCTGACGGCTCGTGGCGACCTTGCGGTGATTTCCGCAGGTTGAACAACGTTTCAGCTCATGACCGCTACCCGATTCCGCACATTCAGGATTTTTCTGTCCATTTGGCGGGGGCGCGCATTTTTTCTAAAATAGACTTGGTGCGCGGCTATCACCAGGTGCCAGTGCGCGCGCAGGATGTACCCAAAACAGCGGTCATAACGCCTTTCGGCCTTTTTGAGTTCTTGCGCATGCCTTTTGGCCTCAAGGGGGCCGCACAGACTTTCCAACGCATGATGGATGCAGTTTTACGCGACCTGCCTTTCGTGTTCGTTTATTTGGACGATATTTTGGTAGCCAGCGCGTCCGAAGGCGAACATGAAAAACACCTCACAGCAGTTTTCCAGAGGTTGGCAGAGCACGGGTTAATAGTTAACCCAGCGAAGTGTCAGTTTGGGGTGGCGCAGATTGATTTTTTGGGACATCGCGTTTCGGCAGAGGGAGCAGTTCCCCTTCCAAATAAAGTGCGTGCCATAACGGATTTTCCGCAACCTCAAACGGTCAAGGCGCTTCAGGAGTTTCTAGGGATGGTTAATTTTTACAACCGTTTCCTCCCAAGCGCAGCACGACTCATGCAGCCATTGTACACCGCGTTAAAAAAACAAAAGCCCGCAAATAAAGTTGAATGGTCTCCGGAGCGGGAGCGCGCTTTTGCCCAGGTCAAATCAGCCCTGGCAAACGCAGTTTTGTTAGCGCACCCAGTTCCAACGGCCCGCATGGCGCTCACCACTGACGCTTCCGATGTAGCGGTGGGGGCGGTAGTTGAACAGTTTGTGGCAGGTACCTGGCAACCCCTCGCGTTTTTCAGCAGGACCTTGCGCGATAGTGAACGGAAATACAGCGCGTTTGACAGGGAGCTTTTGGCCCTACACTTGGCCATCCGTCATTTTCAGTTCTGGTTAGAGGGGCGACGTTTCACCGCTTTTGTGGATCATAAACCGCTAACGTTTGCGATGGCCAAAATTTCAGAACCCTGGTCAGGCCGGCAACAAAGGCAACTAGCCGCAATATCGGAGTTCACTACTGATATTCAGCATGTCGCGGGTAAACACAATGTTGTGGCAGACTGCCTCTCGCGTGCAGTAGCACCGCCAAGCCCCATAGGGGCAGACTCTGTAGCCATGGCCGCGGGCCCGGGCAGCGACGCGGGAGCGCGCGCAGCCCCAGTCTGTGTTGGGTTAGATTATGCAGCTATGGCTGCGGAGCAGGTTAACGACGCGGACGTGCGCGCGCTCCAGTCTGGACCAACAGGGTTAAGGCTGGAGCACAGGGTGCAACAAAACGGTATGCCCCCGCTAATCTGCGATGTCTCCACGGGACGGCCCCGCCCTGTGGTGCCAACCGCGTGGCGTCGCCGTGTTTTTGACTTGGTCCATTCTCTCGCGCACCCGGGGGTGCACGCATCGATTAAGTTGGTGGGGGAGAAATTTGTTTGGCCCGGGTTGCGCAAACAGGTCAAGGAATGGGCAGCAGCCTGCGTAGCGTGTCAGCGAGCTAAAATACACAGACACACTAAGGCCCCGTTAGAACCTTTCCACATCCCCGCTAAGCGTTTTGATCACGTGCATATTGACCTGGTCGGGCCGCTTCCGTTATCACATGGGCACACACACCTTTTGACGATGGTAGACCGCACCACGCGCTGGCCAGAGGCGGTTCCTCTGGCATCAACCACAGCGGAAGAAGTTGCGCGAGCATTTTTAGCAGCATGGGTTGCGCGTTTTGGTGTACCGTCGGACATAACGTCCGACAGAGGTCCCCAATTTATTTCCGAGCTGTGGTCATCGACGGCCCGCAGCTTGGGGGTGAAGATTCATCGCACCACCGCGTATAACCCCCAGGCTAATGGTTTATGCGAACGCTTTCACAGGTCATTGAAAGCAGCCCTCAGAGCGTCGCTAACGGATACAAATTGGGTAGACAAACTTCCATGGGTGTTATTAGGGTTGCGTTCTGCACCTAAGGAAGATTTGCACGCTTCCCCGGCTGAATTAGTTTTCGCCCAACCGCTTCGTTTGCCCGGGGAATTTCTTCCTGATAATCCCGCACCTAGTGGCCCCCCCGCTCAGCCGTGGCAGAGCGGCTCAGGAGCAAACACACTTCCTGGCCCAATCCATCACAGTTTCCCACACGTTTTTGTGCCCAAAGCTTTAAAAAATGCAGAGTTCGTTTTTGTTAAACATGACGCCCAGCGTCCAAGTTTGCGGCCGTTTTACGACGGACCGTTTCGAGTGCTGGAGACCGGGCAGAAGCATTTTCTGCTAGATTTAGGGGGCAGACGGGAGCTGATTTGCATTAACAGACTCAAACCCGCTTTTGTTCTGGCTGACGAGGAGGTGCAGCTCGCGAGGCCCCCCCGCCGGGGCAGGCCGCTGAGGGGACATTCTCCAAAGTCTTCACAGAGAGGTGCTAACGGCTTTAATCCACAGGTGCAGAGAGATGTTGCAGGTGCAGCCAAGCCAGGTTGCAGCAGATTCGGCAGAAGATTAAAACCTAGGCAGTTGGTGGATTGATTAGCGATGTATGGAGTGCTTTGTGTTTTTCTTTTTGTTATGCCATTTAGATTTTGCCTTACTAGACGTGTGGGGGGGGGTAGTGTGGCCGACACACATTGTGGGCTCACGCTGCCACAGAGACAGGACTGAATGTGTATTGCGGGGTGTCACGTCTGCAAGGACTAAGGACTCAATCTACAGGAGGTAACAAGGAAGTGTGAGATTTGTCTCTTTGTCCCACAGAAGACGCCCCGGAGGGTATTCCGGTTCATCAAGAAATGAGAGACAATGGTGAAGCTTCAAAGGGATGCTGACATAACGTTCGGCTCAGGAGACGCACACACACAGGCTCGGAGTAGTTCAAACTGTTTATTAACAACAGGGATGTTTGGGTGCGTGTCTGCGGAATGTTAATGTGTTGGTGGTGGCGTCTGCTTCGGACCCAGAGGCAGGAGACCGTTCAGCCAGCAACCCTATGGGAGAAATTGGACACAGGGTGATGAGCACACACCAACACAGGAGGAGAATAGGCGAGGGAGAGAAGCTTACTTGTTTGGGCAGATGACTGGCGCTTCAAGGATGGAAGCCCGGGAGACAGCCACCTGCAGGGCTCGGTGCAGCAGCGAGGAGAGACGGGGGACGGGATTGTCCGCCGCCGAGGAATCCACCTGTGCACAGGGGAGCAAACTGGAGAGATGAGGTAAGTGATCTTCTTACCGGTAAAGGGGATGCTGAAGAGAATGTGGTAGAAGTCCATGCAAGGGAAATGAAGTCTACGGCTTCAGGCCGACGCTCAGGGCGAGGCGGCTTTTATCCTTCGCCGCTGACGAGTAGCAGGTGCGTGGGCAGGTGGCGCCGCTGATGAATGGCGCGGCATGACAGTACTCCCCCCTCTAGCAGCGCCTCCTGGCGATGGCTTATCCGGGTGCGCTCGGTGGAAGTCCGCGATGAGCGATGGGTCCAACACAAACGACGGGGGCACCCACTGTCGATGCTCGGGCCCATAGCCCTCCCAGTCCACCAAGTATTGCAACCCACGACCCCGGCGCCGGGAGTCCAGGATGGAGGAGGCGGACCAGGCCGGATGGCCACCAATCATCCGGGGCGCGGGTTGCGCTGCAGGAGGAGGGCAAAGGGGGTCAGTAACCGCCAGTTTCACCTTCGACACGTGGAAAGTAGGATGAATGCGGAGGGAGGGGGGAATAGTCACGCGCACAGCCACCGGGTTGATGATCCGGGTGATGGGGTAGGGACCCATGAAGCGCTGTGCCAGCTTTCTCCTCTCGCCTTTTAGAGTGACGTCCTGGGTGGAAATGTAAACAAGCTGCCCAACTCTGTACGCCGGGGCAGGTCTCCTACGCCGGTCCGCCACAGTCCTGTTGCGCTCCGCTGTGCGCAACAGCGCATGGCGTGCGGCAGCCCAGGTGGAGCGGAACTGCCTGAGATGGGCCCTGACTGACGGGACAGTTACTTCACTCTCCTGCTCCGGAAACAGCGGGGGGTCGTAACCCAGGGACGCTTTGAAGGGGGACATCCCTGTAGCAGAAGAGCGAGCGGTGTTGTGGGCATATTCAACCCAGGCAAGATGGTTGCTCCAGGACGCGGGTTTGGATCTGGACACACAGCGGAGCGCAGCCTCCAGCTCCTGGTTGGTCCT
Organism: Pholidichthys leucotaenia; assembly: GCA_020510985.1. NCBI lineage: Eukaryota > Metazoa > Chordata > Actinopteri > Cichliformes > Pholidichthyidae > Pholidichthys > Pholidichthys leucotaenia. The sequence continues at coordinate 165,988,326 of CM035842.1, forward strand.
CTCACACTGCCCGTTGGATTGGGGGTGATGGCCAGAGGAGAGGCTCACCTTGGCTCCGATGGCGTTGCAGAAAGACCTCCAAACCTCAGACGAAAACTGGGGGCCCCGGTCCGAGACCACGTCCACCGGAATCCCATGCAGCCTGACCACGTGTTGGACGAGGAGGTCCGCCGTCTCCAGGGCAGTAGGGAGGCCTCGCAGGGGGACGAAGTGCACGGCCTTGGAGAAGCGGTCCACGATGGTCAGGATGGTGTCATAGGAGTTGGAGATGGGGAGTCCGGTGACGAAATCCAGAGCGATGTGCGACCAGGGCCTGCCAGGGACGGGCAGGGGCTGGAGCAGACCCGCTGGAGGGGCATTTCCCGACTTGCAGGTGGCACAGATTGGGCAAGCCCGGGCGTAGCGGGCTGCATCCCTCCGCAGGCCTGGCCACCAAAAGGACCGTTGGAGGAGATCTATCATCCGGGAGGTGCCAGGGTGACAGGTGAGCTTGGAGGTGTGGAGCCAGTGGATGACCTCTCCTCGGACCGCGGATGGCACGAACAGCCTCCCCTCCGGTCCGCCGCCAGGGTCAGGTTCCACCTCCTGTGCCTCCCGGATCTTGCTCTCAATGTCCCACGAGATGGCTCCCACGACGCACGACCTGGGCAGGATGGAGTGGGGCGCCTCCTCCGACTCCACGGGGGCGAACTGCCTGGAGAGGGCGTCAGGCAGGACGTTCTTAGAGCCAGGCCTGAAGGTGATGGAAAATTGGAACCTGGCGAAGAACAGGGACCAGCGCGCCTGGCGGGCATTCAGGCGCTTGGCAGACCGTAAGTATTCCAAGTTCTTGTGGTCCGTGAGGACCACAAATGGCAGGCCTGCCCCCTCTAACCAGTGGCGCCACTCCTGCAGGGCGAGCTTGATGGCCAAGAGCTCTCTGTCCCCCACATCGTAGTTTCTCTCCGCCGGGGACAAGCGCCGGGAGAAGAAGGCGCACGGTCGCTTGGCGCCATCGTCCGGTGACCGCTGGGACAGCACTGCTCCCACTCCCGTGTCCGAGGCGTCTACCTCTACAATGCACTGCAACGCGGGGTCGACCTGGCGAAGGACCCGGGAGGAGGAGAATTCCGCCTTCAGCGCCTCAAAGGCGGCAGCGACCTCTTCGGTCCACCGGAACGGGACCTTCGGGGACGTGAGGCGGGTCAGTGGTCCAACGATGGCACTGAAGTTGGGAACAAAGCGGCGGTAGAAATTGGCGAAGCCAACAAATTGCTGCACCTGCTTCCGGGATGCAGGTGTAGGCCATTCCACCACCGCCTTTACCTTCTCTGGGTCGGGGAGCACCTTATCGTGGGCGATGATGAACCCCAGGAAGGACGTACTCCTGGCGTAAAATTCACACTTTTCTGCCTTAACGTACAGACGGTTCTCCAGCAGCCTTTGGAGGACCCGCCTCACGTGGACCTGGTGCTCATCCCTGGACTTGGAGAAGATGAGGATATCGTCCAGGTAGACGAACACGAAAAGGCCAATGAAGTCCCGGAGGACGTCATTAATGAGGCGCTGGAAGACTGCAGGAGCGTTGGTCAACCCGAACGGCATCACCAGATATTCAAAGTGGCCGTTCGGGGTACGGAAGGCCGTTTTCCACTCATCTCCCTCCCGGATCCGGACGAGGTGGTAAGCGCTGCGTAGGTCCAGCTTGGTGAACCAGGTCGCCCCCTGGAGGGAATGGAAAGCAGTGTCCATGAGAGGCAGGGTGTAACGGTCCCTCTCCGTGATATTATTGAGGGCCCGGTAGTCGATACAAGGGCGGAGGGACCCATCCTTTTTCCCCACGAAGAAGAACCCTGCCCCCACGGGTGACGATGATGGGCGGATAATCCCAGCACTTAATGATTCCTTCAGGTAGGCGTTCATCGTCTCCTTCTCCGGCGCAGACAGGCTGTAAAGGCGACCAGAAGGTAAGGGAGCCCCCTGGCTGAGGATGATGGCGCAGTCATAGGGCCGATGAGGGGGAAGAGACATAGCTTTCGCTTTGCTGAACACCATACCCAGGTCGTGAAATTCTGGGGGCACCAGAGACAGGTCCGGGGGTGCAGCGTCCGTCGCAGGGGGAGGAGCGGACGGAGAGCAGGCAGCGGACTGAAGGCAGGTGCCCATACAGAACGTACTCCATGCCGAGATCCCAGCTGATTTCCAATCCAGGACCGGATTGTGAAGGCGGAGCCAGGGATACCCCAGGATGACGGGCGACACAGAGTTGGGAAGGACGTAAAAGGTCATCTCCTCCCGGTGGTTTCCCGAGATGATGACCGGTAGGGGAACAGTTTGATGTGTCACTCTCCCGAGGGTGGCACGGGAGAGGTGGATCAGGGAGATGGGAGTGTTGAGTGCCTGGCAGCGGATGCCCAATCGGGTTGCCAGGCTTTGTGAAATGAAGCTGCCTTCTGCGCCCGAATCCACCAGTGCGTGGGTGAGGTGCCCAGTAGGGTTATGGCAGAAACGGATGGGCAGCTTCAATTGAGTAAGTGATCCTAACCGATTGACATCCGCGAGGCTTCCAACAGTGACTCGCGGACCCCACCGACTGGCTTTCCGTGGACAACGCTCCACGGTGTGTTGGTCGCCTCCACAATACATGCAGAGGCCCAACTCACGGCGGCGTTGTTTCTCCACAGGGGAAAGTTTAGTCCAGCCCGTCACCATCGGCTCCGACTCCTCGGGGCGCGATGCTGGCGGCGCCGCCAGGGGGCGAGCTTGGAACAGGTGCGGCGAGGCTCCACGAGGGCGAGAAGAAGAAGACCTCCGCCCCGAGGAGCGCTCGCGCAGCCTGTTATCCAAACTTATCGCTAAGGATGTCAGCTCCGCTAGCGTCCCAGGGATATCCCGACCAGCCAGTTCATCCCTCAGATCACTATTGAGGCTGCGGAGGAACAGGCCACAGAGGGAGCGTTCCTCCCAGCCCAATTCCTCCGCCGCTACCCGGAAGTCGACCGAGTGGTCCGCTGCCGACCGGCTTCCCTGCTGGAGAGCGAGAAGCCGATCGACCTGGACCGTTTCGGTTTGTGAGTGGTCAAAGACCTCCAGAAAGCGCCTCACGAATTGGTCATAGGTGAGGGTGGCATAACTGGGCCTCGCCATTACGGCGTAGGTCCAGGTTAACGCACGCCCCTCCAGAAGATTCCCTATGTAACCAATTCGGCTGTGATCCGAGGGAAAATCTCCGGGCACACGGTGGAACACGGACTCACACTGCATAATAAACCCCCGCGCTCCGCCGAGCTTACCGCTAAAGCGGGCGGGGGTCGGAATCGGCGTGAGCCGAACCGGTGCCACTGGAGCCGGCTGGACGGCCGCTGGAACAGCAGGAGCCGTGCCACCCTGGCGAGTCGGGAGGAACGGCTGTTGGGGGTCCAAGCGGTTCAATCGGTTAGTCAGTTCTAATAATTGATTAAGAACCACCTGTTGCTGATAAACAATCTGATCCACCCGAGCCTCGAGGATGGTAAACCGGTGTGCGAGCCCGCCGTCCGCCGAGCCGCTCTGCTGAAGCCGTACTGACATAACGTTCGGCTCAGGAGACGCACACACACAGGCTCGGAGTAGTTCAAACTGTTTATTAACAACAGGGATGTTTGGGTGCGTGTCTGCGGAATGTTAATGTGTTGGTGGTGGCGTCTGCTTCGGACCCAGAGGCAGGAGACCGTTCAGCCGGCAACCCTATGGGAGAAATTGGACACAGGGTGATGAGCACACACCAACACAGGAGGAGAATAGGCGAGGGAGAGAAGCTTACTTGTTTGGGCAGATGACTGGCGCTTCAAGGATGGAAGCCCGGGAGACAGCCACCTGCAGGGCTCGGTGCAGCAGCGAGGAGAGACGGGGGACGGGATTGTCCGCCGCCGAGGAATCCACCTGTGCACAGGGGAGCAAACTGGAGAGATGAGGTAAGTGATCTTCTTACCGGTAAAGGGGATGCTGAAGAGAATGTGGTAGAAGTCCATGCAAGGGAAATGAAGTCTACGGCTTCAGGCCGACGCTCAGGGCGAGGCGGCTTTTATCCTTCGCCGCTGACGAGTAGCAGGTGCGTGGGCAGGTGGCGCCGCTGATGAATGGCGCGGCGTGACAGATGCTTTGTAACTGTATGTTGACTGAAGACACCATGTGGCTTGAATTCTGATGCTGGAAATGTATAAAAGGGGGTTGAAGTATGATTCTTTCTCTTTCCTGCTTTGAGAATGCTAGAAGCTGCGTTCTGTCAAATAAAGCTGGTTTTATGACTGAAACTCAGCCTCATTATTTGAGCATGCTTCTACACTCTGTACCAGATTATAGCATTCTCACTAATTTCCATCTGTAGTCTCTGAGGCAGGCAGGAAGATATTAAAAGAAAAACAGCATATATAGAAAGCAATTCAGGTCGGACTTCAGAATCTGTTGTCCCTGAAACAAAGCAAGGAATAAGTTTAAAAGGTAAAAAGAGAAACAGCACACATAAATTTGTCAATTTCAAATCCCATTTAAGGGGGAGAGTCAATGCTGGCAGGCTTGATTACTTAAAATCCATTTTTTAGTCTTTGTGGAAAAGTCTCTGTAGTTTGTTCTGGTCTTCAAAGCAATGGGGAGCTTGTTCCATTCCATTATAGCTTTGTATGACAAGACTGATTGTCTCAAAAGCAGTTTTACATAGGGGGATGCAACAATGTCACCTAGAGGAAATCCTTGTTATTCTGGTATTTTGTTCAGAAGTGAAGTACACAAAAGTCTTAAGAGGTGGGGGTGCAAAACCATGGATAATTTTAAAGACCAACCATATATTTGTATACATGATCATATTTTCAAAGCTTAACATCTTATGTTTGGCAAGTATACCACAATGGTGATACTGTTTTGTCTTCTTATCCAGAATTTTGATGGATTGTTTATACAGGGATTCCAAGGGTTTCAGAGTCATACTATTGGCTTACTAGCTTCTTACATGAATTAAGAGGCTAATGATAACTAGTGCTATAAGATAAGATAAGCCTTTATTAGTCCCACAATGGGGAAATTCCAGGATTGCAACAGCACAGGGATAGCAACACTCAGAGCAACAATCAGAAGGCAAGAGAGAAAAAAAAACAACAAAAAACAAGAGCAGCAAGTATACATATGTACATATATATATATATATATATATATATATATATATATATATATATATATATATATATAGACACAGTGCGGAGCATTGTAGCTGGATGGAATAAATATATGAGTATATAAACACACAGTGCGGAGCATTGTAGCTAGATGGAATAAATATGTAGATATATAAACACACAGTACGGAGCATTGTAGCTAGATGGAATAAATATGTAAATATATAAACCCACACAGTGCGGAGCATTGTAGCTAGATGGAATAATATGTAGATATATAAACACACCCAGTGCGGAGCATTGTAGCTAGATGGAATAAATATGTAAATATATATAAACACACACAGTGCGGAGCATTGTTGCTAGATGGGATGAAACAGCACAACCGTCTACTTAGTTATCCTACATGGTATGATTATGTACCCATACATATTCTCACCCTCCATAGCGACCGGTATTTTCCTAGTTGTATGCCAGAGGGGACCATTGTATAGGTCTATTGCATCTTTTGCATTCAAAACTATTAGGTTGTCACGTCTTTTTGCTATCTCTGCGAGCAGCCCTGCTTAGGTTGTACAGTCTGACAGCCGTTGGTAGGAAGGACCTGCGAAACCTCTCGGTTGTGCACCTAGGATGATGTAGTCTGCTGCTAAATGAGCTCCTCAGTGCATTCAGTATGTCCTGCATAGGGTGGAACTCGGACTCCAGCAGAGATGACAGTTTAGCCACCGTCCTTCTCTCTCCTATCTCCTCCACTGGGTCAAGGCGCTGCCCCAGGACAGAGCTAGCTTTCTTGATCAGTTTGTTCAGTCTCTTCCTATCGGCTGCCGTAATGCCACTGCCCCAGCAGACCACTCCAAAAGTGATGGCTGATGCCACCACCGTGTCATAGAATGACTTCAGCAGCGCCCCTTGTACACCAAAAGACCTGAGTCTCCTCAGCAGGAACAGCCTGCGCTGTCCCTTCTTGTAGAGTGCGTCAGTATTGTGTGACCAGTCTAGTTTATTGTTCAGATGAACACCCAGGTACTTATAGGATGTCACCATCTCGATGTCTGTTCCCTGTATATTTACTGGTGCTGTGAGGGGTTGTCCTTGCCTGCGGCAGTCCACCACCAGCTCCTTAGTTTTCCTCGCGTTGATCTGGAGGCAGTTCCAATGGCACCAGTCCACGAAGTCCTGGATAAGCCCTCCGTACTCAGCTTCATCTCCATTGGAGATGAGGCCGACGATCGCAAAGTCATCAGAGAACTTCTGTAGATGGCAGTGTGTTGTGTTGTGTGAGAAGTCTGCAGTATAAAGGGTGAACAGGAAGGGAGCCAAAACCGTTCCCTGGGGGGCCCCCGTGCTACCGATGATCGTGTTGGACACACAGTCCCGGGTTCTCACAAACTGAGACCGGTTAGTGAGGTAGTCCACACAAAGAATAAATCCTGTGATAAAAAAGACACCGGTTGAGTGACATGTCCCAGGATAATGGTACCTGCATCAGTCCTCAAAAGCAGTTTAATAGTAAAACCTATTTTAATTTGGGACAAGTTTTCAAAACACCTGTCAAAAAATGCTAACTGGCCCTGGGGGCTATGCTGGATTCTCAGTTTCATCCTCTTACTGATAGGGTTTGAACTCAAGTCCACACCCAATGCTTAGTCCTGATTGGTTTCCCATTTTAGTGATGTCATTAGAATGGTCTGTCCACGCTCACCCTCAAAAGGGTGAGTGTGGACAGCAGAAACCAGAAAAACACAGACATGGCACTTATGGCTGATTTCGCTCTTGATATGTTTTGTAAGTCACAAAAAACATGTTAGACATGTTAATAAGGAGAATAACTTGATTTTCACTGGAGTATTACGATTACCATAAGAAATTTTGAGGTTGCATGTTATCCCTCTTTTGTCCCCTGCAAGGAAGGTGTGCTGCGGAAGCAAGTATGATTGGTCAATACACCTAAGAGAAAAAATGGAAGAAAACATTTGGGGGCAGATTTACTAACATGCTGCACCATCACAAAACCCTGTTTTGGCATTAAAAAACTACTGTTGAGATTTACTAAAGGGCATAGGGCAAAATTAGCAGTGGAAAGTCATGGACTATGTTAATTTTGTGCCTGGCCTCATTGCATATGTATTTGTGGGAGTTGTCATGTCAAAGCGCAAATTTGAGGGAGGGGAGTATTTAAATGACTGGTGTAAGGTGATTTATTAAGGTTTGCAGTTGTCAATCTCCAGCTAAATGCGCCAGGATTTAACGCCCCAAAAAAGCTTGTCTTAATTCATCTGCGCCTGACATGATAGCGATCGTTGGTGCCAGGAGGAGACACTGGCGAGAACCGAGTGCACATGGCTGAAGAGACAGCCGTTTCTCTCTGTGTGTGACTTTATCTGGCATGGCAGAAGAACAGATTATACGAATATCAACGGTCTGACAGAGATCGGTGTTATGCTGAACTGGACATCAGCCAGCAGTTTTTTTTTTAAAATTTCATTTGTTTATACTGTATATAGCCTGCTACATGAATTTGTATCCATAAAATAGGATACAATAGGAGCCCTTTCTACCTGCAGCGTCAACCGATAGTGACTTTTTTCTCTTTTCTGTGGAGGTTCAGACTTGGACTCTGGAGTTTTCCTCTCCTATTAGCTCCCCCTCGCGCTTGAAGCAAAATCTTCCACATTGCCAAATTTCTTCATTTTTTTTTTCTCTATCCATATTGCTATATTTACAGCATTTCTTTTTGCTGTGCATAAAACAGTAATTCAGTTCCCTCTTCTCTCTATTTCTGTCTCCCAGTTCAGGATACACAATATAGGAGGAAAACAACAATGAGATTATTAACAAAAAGAGTGCACAGATCCATAGAAATATCCCCCAAAATTGCAACACTGTAACTCAATGGCATTTATAAAATGTTGTGAACTGGGAAACCTGAAGATTTTGTTAAAACAAAGTTATTTTCATAAATGAAACCCCAGAGTCTCCATCAGACCATGATGGTTCTAGTTTTAATAAAATGAATAATATTTTATTAAATAATCAATTTATTCATGAGTAGTCCTTTTTTAAATTAGCTACTTCATTTATACATATTAAACAAAGTTTGCCATGTTAAATGAAAATATAAATTTTGAAATATAATGAACAAAAATAAACTATTTTACTGGGGTTTGTGCTTAAACAAAAGCTTAAAAAAAGCTTTATATATTATGTTCCTCCAAACTGGTTGTGCCTTTGTTGATGACCCGCTTCTTCATCGGGTGTGCTTGTGTGCAATTTTGCGGTGATCTTGGTGGATGGGTGGTCATTATTGAAATGAAGTGTCTGTGTCTGTGTTCATAATTTTGTGTGTTGTTAGTAGATCACTGGCAAAAATTGGCCACTCCCTGAGGCGCTCTGTCTAAATTGCGCACTCACTAATTTGCGCTGCCTTAGTAAATCTGCCCCTTAGTCTTGAATACAGACTCTATATTCATTTGCAGATTTGCTTGAAGATAATAGATGATAATCAACTTAGTAATTGAAAGGCAGATTATTTCCAAGGTGACTATTGGCATCACAGGTAAAAGCACAACATAACATTCTGGAATTTCCCTATTGTGGGACTAATAAAGGCTTATTTTATCTTATCTAATTAGAAAAGTTTATGCTAAAATTTTAATTATTTTGTTTCAAATTTCAAGTCTCTTCTCTTTTGACCAGTAATTAACCACTTACTGTATATTTGATACTAATTCTAAGGTGGCAAGCCCATTACTTCCAGTTAAACTGGGTCATAGTTCATAACCAAATGGCCTCAAAGTTAAAGATGAAAAAGGAACATGAGAACTATTCATTCAGTTACATTTTTTGCCTGCCTCCAATCAAATTAAGACTCACTGGCTTATAATCAATTAATATCTACAGCAAATTAAATTATGGCTCAGTGAAAGGGGTGAGCACACACTTGTTCACTGGTTGAATTTTGAATTTGAAGCTGGGGAGAACCATCTCTGGCTCGTGATGTGGCGTAGGTGTTGTCAGTGCTTCTTTGCCTTCGTTTTCTGACATGTACAGCTACTTAGTGGTACATCATTTTGCAACATGCTCATCCTGTGGTTGAATTTGCAACAAGTTGTGGCTTCAGCTTAAAGAGAAGCTGGTCTCTGGTCTGCTGAACTAAAGAGCTAAGGAGTTAACGACGTAGGCTTCAGTGTTATGATTGGCTTTGTAGACATAAACAAGAGACGTACTTGTGTGTGGCCTGTGGGGCTGACCCCAGAGATAGACGCTTCTCTAATGGGCATCTCTTTCAGCTGGCGGCCCAACCAGATGAACAGAGGGGCCATTGTTCAAACCAAGGATAGCCAAAGTTATCCCCATTTAGGAGTTAGATGAACTGAGGGAAACAGCTAGGGAGACTTGAGACTTACTTGGTACACTGCTTCAAATTTGGTGTGTATCTGTGCAGGGATGACACTGAGACCCGTGATAATAGTCTCCAATTTAGGCCTGAAATTCCTACACTTATAACAAAGACGACACAGGATTAGGAGGGAAGAGCTGAATAGCTGTTTAAGCTAAACCAACTGTGACTGCTGTATGGTTGTTCTGTTTAAACCACATCCTTTGACAGACTCTTCGTGTGAATGTGTTTTGTGTCGGGGGGCCACAGCCAAGGGAGTTCTTTCACTGTAAGCAGCCAAACAGGTGAGTCAGGTGTCTGTGAAGCGTGAAACTGTACCTGGCATGTACGACAATAGAGGAGCCACGCGTCAGCCCTGAGGGAGGAGGCCAAACACTGTCTGCTCTATTCCAAGAAAGAGCAACATAGTAACCTTGTGTCTTTCTTCATTCAAGGGTTTAAAATTTTCTCTGGACCTACATCAAAATATACATTATCTCCTATATAGATATTAAACAAAAGTTGTCAATACTCTGCAAGTTTAATACCCAGATAACGATGTTTACATCCATCAGGAGGAATCACTTTTGTGCCTCTGGGGTGTTTGTGCTGTAGTGTAACTAATCTACAGACTTAGCAGGACTGGCCTTAACCTTTTAAGATGCAACTGTAATTCTTCTCATTTGCTGCATTCATTTGTCATGCAACACTCGCTTTGCCTGAGTGTGAGTCTGTGTGTAGATAGGACATTAGGAGTGTTTTTGAAGCCCCACTGCTCTCACCAAATTAATGACCCAACAGCGACAGGGATATGATGGGCACGGTCTGTCAAACGCACAGGCAGCTTTAAACGCCTGACTGGCCTTTAGTTGCTTGGCTGATCCATCAGTGGGTTAATTTCATGACACACTCAACAACTCTCAGCTCCGTGAAATAAAAGCTGAAGCTCAGAAGATTGGGAGATGAGCAAAGGAGGGGTTTACTGAACATCTGTGAAGAATTGCAACATCAGATTTGTCCCTTTTTTATTATAAGATAAGAAAAGCCTTTATTAGTCCCACAATGGGGAAATTCCAGGATTGCAACAGCACAGGGATAGCAACACTCAGAGCAACAATCAGAAGGCAAGAGAAAAACAAGAGCAGCGAGTATACATATGTACATATAAGTATAAATATATATATATAGACACACAGTGCGAGCATTGTAGCTAGATGGAATAGATATATAAATATATAAACACAGTGTGGAGCATTGTAGCTCTTATGAAAGTTATTCTGCCGAATTAATTTCTGTTTCTTTTTGTTGTTCTCATGACTTAAAACCACATTCACCATCTGTGACCTCAGCCGAATCATACATTATTTTAGCTTATTTTACCATAGTTTATTATACTTTGGCAAAGACAGCTCCTCCACCAGAAGCTTTTAGCTACAGCTAGCTCATTATTTATGGCCTGGGAGCCAGTCCTATCCTACAGTCTGTTCGAACTACATACCCCTGCCCCTGATGATGTTTTATTTGGGCTTTACCCTCTCACATTTGCTCAATTTTATGCTAGTTAGCTCGAGCGCTGCCTGATTGGCAGAGCTAGCAAGCTAATGCTGGCCTCAACCACAGATCTCAGAAGTGATGAAAGAAGAAGGGTGGGGTGAAATAGAAACAGCCTTCATTTCAGGCTACAAAGCAACAAAATTTGATTATTTTGAAGGGGGTGATTCTTTTGTATACTCACTGTAGTTTCTATAGCATGTTCACATAATGCGATCTTGTGAAGCCAGCAAGGATGCAGTCAAATCATCTTTATCTGACAATCTTTAGACTTCACAGGAACTTCAGAGATATAAAATCATCTTCATAGAAACAGAGATATAAAATCATCTTCATAAAAACTGCATGGTCAGAGGCAGATGACAGTTAAAACTTACTGGTCTTAATAATGAACCATGTGGCACTCCTTCAGAGAAAAAACTATAAATACAAATATCATCTGCAATAAAACGATATATTCAGGTTTTAAACATACTGTCAGAAAGAGGCATGAATAATATAAAAGATATCTGCCTTAACAGAGTCGTATGGAACTCAATACCTACATCAGATGTGGTGCACATATGTGGGTTTCATATGCTTCACATGTATATTACTGTATGCTTATTGTATGCTTCACGTCTCAGAGGAACAAAAGGACTGAACCCCCTAGGGGTAACAGGAGGATGTGAAATCTGGCCTTTTGTATGCAAAGAGATGGCCTTGAAGGATTTCCTGACCACCAGGACTTTAGGTGGAGGCGAGAAGACCTGGAGGGGGATGCATTGTGATTCGGGATTAAAAGACAATGTGACTGTGTGCTTTGATGTCCTGGGGTATAAAAGGGACAGATGTTGGGGGATTCACTCCCTTTCTGTTTTTGGATGCTGGAGAATAAAATGTGAATAAAACTGGACTTGAGAAATAAACTCAGCCTCGTCCTTCCACACTTCTCCACACTGGTGACCCTAAGACGTATCATGAGAGGAGGCGATTCTCCCGAGCCAGACTCGTCAGGAGCCAGCCAAACGAATGCAGCCACAGTTCAGCTACCGGACTTCTGGCAGAACAATCCGCGCTCCTGGTTTAACGCAGTCGAGGCACAGTTCCACCTCCGGAGGATTTCGGTAGACGCCACAAAGTTCTACCATGTGGTTGCAAAGCTGGACAACCACACAGCCCAGCGCGTGGAGAGCCTGATCAACCACCCGCCGGACAGCGACAAGTACAGCACGTTGAAGGCTGCACTCATCCGTTACTTCACCCCCTCGGTGGAGGAGCGAGCAGAGAGGCTCCTGGCGCTGACTGAATTTGAGAGCGACAGACCTGCAGACCTGATGGGGAAGATGTTGAGTTTGAGAGACTCCGAAGATGATAATTTCATCTTCACCCACCTTTTCCTCAGGACCCTACCGTCAGCGGTGAGAGTGACCCTGGCCAGTTCACCACTGTTGGCCCGACGAGACTACCACGAGCTGGGCCAGGAGGCGCAATGACTCGTCGACGCCAATAAACGGTGCACGGCTACGGCTGCGGCAGCGGAGCTAGGCGCAACGTCCGGCGATGGCAGGGGGCCAGAGGCTGCAGCACCAGACTCACCGACGACGGCAGCGGCAGGGGCCAGGAAACACGGAGCAGACGACGTCCTTTGCTTCTACCATCGCCGCTTCGCAGAGAGGGCACACAAGTGCATTCCACCGTGCCATTTCAAGCGCTCGGGAAACGCCAAGACCGGGAGTCGGTAGCAGCTGCTGCCCTCGGAGAGGAGAACAAGCTGCTCTACTTGAGGGATGCGCACTCGGGTAGGCATTTCCTCGTGGACACAGGCTCCCAGCTGAGTTTCATCACACCTTCCTATGCTGACCGGCTGGCGCCTTCCAGTGGTCCCGGGGTGTCAGCAGCGAACGGCTCGGCGATTAAGACCTTTGGTGAGAGGACTCTGTTTCTGTCTTTACACGGCCGTATATTCGAGTGGACTTTCATCATAGCGGCAGTCAATTTCAACATGTTAGGGGCTGATTTTTTGTGCTCACATGGTTTGTTGGCCGATCTTGCTAACAGACGCCTGGTTAATGCACTCTCTTTTTATTCTATTCCCTGTACAGCTCAAGTGGCCCCGCCAACAGCACAAGCCAACGTCACAGCCACAGGTGGTAAGTTCCACACACTCCTCACTCAGTTCCCAGCACTCACGGTCCCAACATTTTCGGCGACCGTGGCTAAACACGGGGTGGAACATTTTGTTACTACCACCGGACCGCCCGTTTTTGCAAAAACTCGGCGCTTGGATTCAGCTAAACTGACCATAGCGCGTGAGGAGTTTGCCAACTTGGAAAGGTTGGGCATCATCAGGTGTTCGAAGAGCCCATGGGCCTCATTGCTTCACATGGTCCTGAAAGCTGATGGCTCGTGGCGACCTTGCGGTGATTTCCGCAGGCTGAACAACGCTACAGCGCACGACCGCTACCCGATCCCGCACATCCAAGATTTTTCAGTTCATTTGGCGGGGGTGCGCGTTTTTTCTAAAATAGACTTGGTACGCAGTTACCACCAGGTCCCAGTGCGCGCTGAGGACATACCCAAAACAGCGGTAATAACTCCTTTCGGGCTTTTCGAGTTTTTGCGCATGCCGTTTGGGCTTAAAGGCGTGGTGCAGACGTTCCAACGCATGATGGACGCGGTTTTGCGTGATCTCCCTTTCGTGTTTGTCTACCTGGATGACATATTGGTAACCAGCGCGTCCGAAGACGAACACGAAAACCACCTCACGGCAGTTTTCCGGAGGTTGGCAGAGCACGGGTTAATAATCAACCCAGCGAAGTGTCAGTTCGGGGTGACGCAGATTGATTTTTTGGGGCATCGCGTCTCCCCAGAAGGAGCGGTTCCTCTGCCTGACAAAGTGCGCGCAGTAACAAATTTTCCCCAACCACAAACGGTCAAAGTGTTACAGGAGTTTTTGGGAATGGTGAATTTTTATAACCGTTTCCTCCCCCGCGCAGCGCAGCTCATGCAACCATTGTATGCTGCACTAAAAAAACAAAAACCCACAAATAAAGTCGAATGGTCTCCGGAGCGAGAGCGCGCATTCCCTGAAGTCAAAACAGCCCTGGCAAACGCTGCATTGTTGGCACATCCAGTCCCAGCGGCCCGCATGGTGCTCACTACTGACGCGTCAGATGTGGCCATAGGGGCGGTCGTGGAACAGTATGTAGCCGGAGCCTGGCAACCGCTCGCCTTTTTCAGCAAGACCCTGCGCAACAGCGAACGAAAATACAGTGCATTCGACAGGGAGTTGTTAGCTCTCCACTTGGCCATTCGCCACTTCCAGTTCTGGCTGGAAGGACGCCGTTTCACCGCGTTCGTTGACCACAAGCCGCTGACTTTCGCGATGGCCAAGATTTCAGAACCTTGGTCGGGCCGGCAGCAGAGACAGCTGGCTGCGATATCGGAGTTTACTACCGATATCCAGCATGTGGCGGGTAAACTTAATGTAGTGGCGGACTGCCTCTTGCACGCCGTGGTGGCTCCAGCCCGCGTAGAGGTAGATTCTGCAGCCATGGCCGCGGAGCAGGTTAGCGACGCGGAAGTGCACGCAGCCCCGGTCCGCGTGGGGATAGATTATGCAGCCATGGCCGCGGAGCAGGTTAGCGACGCGAATGTGCGCGCGCTCCAGTCTGGACCAACAGGGTTAAGGCTGGAGAACAGGGTGCTGTAAGACGGTATGCCCCCCCTAATCTGCGATGTCTCCACTGGGCGGCCGTGTCCTGTGGTTCCAGCCGCGTGGCGCCGCCGCGTTTTTGACTCGATCCATTCTCTGGCGCACCCGGGAGTGCGCGCTTCGGTCAAAATGGTAGGAGAGAAATTTGTATGGCCGAGCCTGTGCAAACAAGTTAGAGAGTGGGCGGCAGCCTGCATGGCTTGTCAGCGGGCCAAGGTTCATAGACACACGAGAGCTCCCTTGGAGCCGTTTCACATCCCAGCTAAAAGGTTTGATCATGTCCATGTGGACCTCATAGGCCCCCTCCTGCTCTCACAAGGGTGCACACATCTTCTGACAATGGTTGACCGCACCACGCGCTGGCCGGAAGTGGTTCTGCTGCCGTCAACCACAGCCGAGGAGGTGGCGTGCGCGTTTTTAACGGCATGGGTAGCGCGTTTTGGAGTCCCGTCGGACATTACGTCCGACAGAGGCCCTCAATTTGTTTCCGAACTTTGGTCAGCGATGGCCCGCAGCCTGGGGGCAACGATCCACCGCACGACTGCATACAACCCGCAGGCTAACGGGTTATGTGAACGTTTTCACAGGTCACTGAAGGCGGCTCTCAGAGCGTCGTTTACGGATGCAAATTGGGTGGACAAGCTACCATGGGTTTTATTGGGGCTGCGTTCTGCACCTAAAGAGGATTTAGAAGCCTCCCCAGCTGAGCTAGTTTTCGCACAGCCACTTCGGCTGCCCGGGGAATTTCTCCCAGATAATCCAGCGCCAGAGTGCTCCCCGGCTCAGCGGTTACAGAATAGCACGGGCACGAGCACGCTACCTGGCCCCGTTCACCACAGTTTTCCGCGTGTTTTTGTGCCTAAGGCTTTAAAAAATGTGGGGTTTGTTTTTGTCAGACATGATGCCCATCGTCCACCTTTACGCCCACCTTATGATGGACCATATAGAGTGCTGGAAACAGGGGATAAGCATTTTTTGCTAGATTTGGGGGGCAGAAAAGAAACAATTGGCATAAACCGGCTCAAACCCGCTTTTGTGGTAGCTGACGAAGTTGTGCAGTTGGCTAAGGCTCCTCGGCGCGGCAGACCCCCTAGAGAGCATTCCCCAGAACACCCACAGGGGTTGACTAACAGTTCTCATCCTCAGGCAGCAGCTCCACAGCAGGAAGACGCCGCGGAGGTGGTACAGCCTGCTTACAGCAAATACGGGAGAAGGCTGAGACCCAAGCGGCACGTGGACTGATATGTAGTGATTTTATTATGACATGCAATCTGTGGTTATGTTGTTCCATCTTAAGACGTTTGGGGGGGGGGGGGTCATGTGGTGCACATATGTGGGTTTCATATGCTTCACATGTATATTACTGTATGCTTATTGTATGCTTCACGTCTCAGAGGAACAAAAGGACTGAACCTCCTAGGGGTAACAGGAGAATGTGAAATCTGGCCTTTTGTATGCAAAGAGATGGCCTTGAAGGATTTCCTGACCACCAGGACTTTAGGTGGAGGCGAGAAGACCTGGAGGGGGATGCATTGTGATTTGGGATTAAAAGACAATGTGACTGTGTGCTTTGATGTCCTGGGGTATAAAAGGGACAGATGTTGGGGGATTCACTCCCTTTCTGTTTTTGGATGTTGGAGAATGTGAATGTGAATAAAACTGGACTTGAGAAATAAACTCAGCCTCGTCCTTCCACACTTCTCCACACAGACAGAAATTAATGCCATATACAAAAACAAATTACTGAAACAAACTGGACTCATCTTCACACCTTCAAATAAAATTTTATTGAAAAAAGTACCAATAAACAACCAGAAGTCCAGAAAAAAACTATTTGTAGAGCAAAGCTCTGCATGCGCAGCATATTGCACTACATAACAAATTGTCTTTACTTCCATAATATATCAACAACCCCCCCCCCCCAAAAAAAAGTATATAAAACACAAAAATGAGTGCACAGTAGAGTCTCGAAAACACACAGTCAATGTTTACAAAAATGCTACATTTTTGCTGGGTCTCATTTCTTGGTATACAGAGAGTGTGTGATAATCAAGACTTCATTGAAACTGAGCAGTTAAAGGCATATTCCAGGGTAGAAATACATGTACACTTTATCTGTTCTGTAAAGATGGGTAAATATTTCATAGCTGCAAGTTTGTGATCCACATCAATCACAACCATTAATTATTTTGGTTTTCTGTATATAAGATGTAAAATGTGCAAGGAATGTTGCAAGCTCATTTTTGTTAAAAAACACTCTTGAGCTCATTGACTTTCAATGGATACTACTCATATTAAAAATGATTTTACAAGCATCAACTGTTTTTATAAAATCAGATCATTTTTCTTAAGAAAATACAATTTAAAAAGTTAAGAAAAACCACAAAGAAGAAATGCAACTATTTAAAAAAATCAAGATTAAAATCCTTCTTCAAAATGAAACTTCAAATTTATATAAAATGGACTACAAAATTCAAGACACTGATGGTTTCCATAAAATACACCTCCCTCTCTTGGGATTCTCTGCACTGTTGCGTGATGAGTGCAGTTTGGGAACCTCATTCTAACAAAAAAAATTTTTTACAGCGCACCATGGTGGCTTGTTTCCCTTTCCAATAAATCAAACAGGCTGCAATACCTGGGCCTACTTGGTCAAAGCACAGAATACAGCTGACACATGGCAGGATTTGCCCTAGAAACAATCTATAGAGTATATACTAAATATTAGCACACAACAGATAAGAGACCTATGGGATTTACAGAATCAAAGTACTTTCCAGTGCATAATTGATTACAACACAATGATTAAGATTAAAGAAGTCAACACATACAATGAATCTTCTGTGACTTTAGAATATAAAGGCAAATGTTACACTTGGTTTTATTCTGGAGTAGTTTAACATTCAGGCAATTTGCAATAGGTGGGATGGGGGCACTCACTCATTAATTATAATGTACAGAACATCTTGTCTAGAAAGGCAGATTCTTATGAATGGCTGCTGATTTAGGAGGCAGAAGATTTAAAAAAAAAAACTACAATGAGAAATGTTCAACCTCATATCTTTCCAAATTTCAGCAGTTGTTCTCAAGCCTGCAAGTAGTGAGTGGTACTTAAAAGTCTCATATTGTGCAAAATCAAGTTTTTCGGGGGTTTAAACTATATGGCTATAGGTCACATGTATGCTGTTAAAATAATGAAGTTTTCACTCCCCTATGAAACACAAGCCTCCTTTGTTGAACTAAATGCATAAACAAGTGGGTTTTACTTTCTGGGTTTCATGATGTCACAAACCAATAAGCTCTCTAAAGCCCCATTTCCAGTACAGGAACTAGGAACCAATTTTACAGGCACTTTCCTGATGGTGTGTGTCTCTACTGCAAGAACCTTCCCGTAAGAAGTTTTCAGGAACTCGTAGGGTCTGAACTAAGTCCCTGGTCCAGGGAAGGTACTTTTGAATGGTCCTGAAAACTGCTGGGTGGGTTTGGGATTGACTTGGTGCTGATTGCATAGAACTCGGTGTCACAATGTAAACAAAACTAAGGCAAACAAGAAGAACCAAAAAGCCACCAGAAAAAGGGTGCGGTGAAGCCTAAAAACATTAAAATTAAATTAAAATTTAATTCTGCTGTGATTATGGAAGAGAGTCAGAACGATTATATGACATATTCAAGCTGGGCAGCCATGCAGCACAAGCACTGGGAGGACACGAGCATTACAGCAGAGGGGCATGGCGCAGAACTGGCAGCTCCCACTCTCCGTAGCAGAGGTGTGGATTCAGAATCAGAATCAGAATCAGAATCAGCTTTATTGGCCAAGTATGCACAACACATACAAGGAATTTGACTTTGGCTAAAAACTTGCTCTCGTTGTTCAGGTGAAGGACTTAAATAAGGATTCAATGACAACCAGAGTATGTACAGTAAATTACAGTCTGTCCACGTTTCTATAAAAGGATGCAAATATATACAGGAATATATGCAGTTATTTACTCGGACTAACCACACTTTGCAGAAATATATGAAAAAATATACAATCACACAGTATTTCAATGTGGACTCAGATTCCGTGATACAATGTGAATGAAGTAAAAAGCAGTGTGAGAGTTATGTGCAATGTAATAATGGATGAAAAGTCATGAGTACAGCAACAGGTAGGACTAGGTGAATGTTAGGAGTTCATCAGAGTGATGGCTTGAGGAAAGAAACTGTTCCTGTGATGGGTGGTTTTGACCTTCAGTGATCTGTAACGACGACCAGAAGATAGAAGTTCAAACAGTTTGTGGCCGGGGTGTGATGGGTCAGCGCAGATGTTTCCCGCCCGTTTCCTGGTTATGGACCGATAAAAGTTCTCAATGGAGGGTAGGTCGGTACCAATGATCCTCTCCGCAGACTTAATGATCCGCTGCAGTCTGGTCTTGTCCTGTTTAGTGGCAGATCCAAACCAGACAGTGATGGAAAAGCAGAGGACAGATTGGATGATGGCGGTGTAGAAGACAACCAGCAGCTCCTGAGGCAAATCAAACTTCTTGAGCTGACGCAGAAAAAACAACCTCTGCTGGGCCTTTTTCCGGACAGTGTCAATATGGGAGGACCACTTCAGGTTCCGGGAGATTGTGGTACCCAGAAACTTGAAGGAGTCCACAGTGGACACTGTGCTGTTGAGGATGGTGAGTGGGGGGAATGAAGGGGGGTGTCGCCTGAAATCCACAGTCATCTCCACCGTTTTGGCTGGGTTAAGTTCAAGATGGTTCTGGCTGCACCAGAGGATCAGCTGCTCCACCTCCCGCCTGTATGCAGACTCATCATCATCCCGGATCAAACCGATGACTGTGGTGTCGTCCGCAAACTTCAGGAGCTTCACCGAAGGGTCCTCTGAGGTGCAGTCGTTGGAGTAGAGGGAGAAGAGCAATGGGGAAAGGACACATCCTTGGGGGGCGCCAGTACTAATTTTTCGGGAGCTGGATGTAAATCTCCCTAGCTTCACCTGTTGCCACCTGTCAGTCAGAAAGCTGGAGATCCACTGGCAGGTGGAGGGGGGCACCTTGAGCTGGAGGAGTTTCTGATGAAGAATGCCTGGGATGATGGTGTTGAACGCTGAGCTGAAGTCGACAAACAGGATCCTGGCGTACGTCCCTGGGGAGTCGAGGTGTTGCAGGATGTAATGTAGTCCCATATTCACTGCATCATCCACTGACCTGTTTGACCGGTAGGCAAACTGCAGTGGGTCCATCAGGGGGCCTGTGATGACCTTCAGGTGGCTCAGCACCAATCTCTCCAAGGATTTCATGACCACAGAGGTCAGGGCAACAGGTCTGTAGTCGTTTAATCCTGTAATAGAGGGTTTCTTGGGAACTGGAATGATGATGGAGCGTTTGAAGCAGGAAGGCACTTCACGCAGCTCCATTCACAACATCCGGCCAACAGGAGACAGGAGTTCCCTCCAGCGCTGCTTGTACTGTGTTTACACTGCTTAGCAGTGTAATGCCTGCAAAGTTAAAAGCAAATATTGCAATGATTGTGGAGAGGTACCACCAGATTGATGATGTGGCATATGCGGCCACACGGTACATGCATTAGTAGAGCACGAGCACAGCGGAGGGGCGCGACACAGACCGATGGCTGCTCTCTCTGTAGAGGGGATGAGCATCACACTGCTGGCCAGCAGGGGATAGTCTAAGCTGGTGCTGGTTGTGCAATTTGAAAAAACTGTCAAAATATGACATGACAAAGAAGACCTCTGCTTATCTCCACAATGAAGACACAACAGCAGAGGGGACCAGACACAGCAATGGCCCTTACCAAAGTTCCTCCCCCCTAAAAACTGGATCCTAGTTCCTGCAGTGGAAACTGGGTTTAAGTTAGCAAAACAAAAGCAAATCTTATTGCTTCATTACTTGAGACTGACCCACTCAAAGACCCTTTACCTGATCAGGGAGTCATTTATATTAGCAGGCTGAAGATTCAGTTTAGTTTCAGACATGGGTTTATGGACACTTATGTGAGAAGCTGTAAAACATTAGTTTTTTTGTCTTTAAAACTAGACATTTATGCCCTTGATGATGTCAAAACTTAAAATCACTAATCACTAGAAAATGCACAATATGGGACCTTTAAAAATGCAGAATTTGGGTTGTGTATCCCATGAAGAAAGCCTGCTCTGCAGTTTGTACAAGTCAAGAAGCACAGCAGAAAATGTTGAAAATAAAGAAATAATTGCACACAGAGGCGTATACAGTAGAAATGGGTGTCTATACCCAAAAATGTACATAAAAAAAGGAGAAAAAACATAAATTATGAAGAAAACGAACTGATAAATAATAACATGTAATGAAGGAGCAGCACAAAGTGGAAGTCAAGAGCTGGTGGTGAGACGGTGCTAGAGAGACTGGCTCAGCATTCACAATCTGCAGGAAACTATACCTCAACCACATTCAGTGCACCTCACACGCATAAAACGACACACTCAGTAGCCCCCGCCACTACCACCACAACCGGCAAGTCAGCCTCAGACTCCTCAGTCAAACTGTACCTTTATGTGTATGCTGAGAAACGGGCTGAGAAGAATCGCTGGATGAAATGAAAATAATAAAAAAAGAGGTTTTATAACATATAACTCTAGTCTTCTTTTAACCATGTAACAGATTCTCAAGGTTACCAGTCACCCATTAAAGTCTGTCCCTGAGACATCTTGAGAGAAAATGAGCGGAAACCCTAATTATGCAGTGATAAACTTGACACATTGTAAGGAGCAAGTAATGACAGACCCCTGATATGTACTGCTCCTTGGGTCCAAAAGTCGGCCTTGGTTCAGCAATGAAATAAAAAACAAACAGCATGTTCAACAGTGTCTCTAACATATTCATATTTCAACAATAATTACAGTCGGTTTCACTTTCATTTCAGAGACTGTTTGTCTGCTGAGTCAGTGGTGGTTACATGTGCTAAAATGTCTCAAATCTGTATCTCAGCACCAAAGACAATATAAGATCACCAAACAGAATATTGAATGATGTACAACTCCTTAAAGATGGCCTGAGAGGAGGAGATTCAGTTTCACAGATTGATTACGCCGTATTGTTTGGAGTTCAGAACAAGCAGGGGCCATGTAAAGCAAACCAGTAAACCTTTCAAATGAGCCATGCGGCGCTCGCTCTTTTATCGATATTGTAGTCTGAAGTGAAATTTTCAAACCTGATATTG
The DNA here is from genome assembly GCA_020510985.1 of Pholidichthys leucotaenia. Classification (NCBI taxonomy): domain Eukaryota; kingdom Metazoa; phylum Chordata; class Actinopteri; order Cichliformes; family Pholidichthyidae; genus Pholidichthys; species Pholidichthys leucotaenia. Next base: position 166,010,281 of record CM035842.1, read on the forward strand.
ACTCCTAACTCCATCAGACAATGTTCAGTCAGGTCTCAACACTGACTATTTGACTGCTACATTTTGTGTGGGTGAAGCTGAAATGTGGTGACAATTAAACTGTTGGTAACTGGAAACCTTCATACAGGACAGAGGCGACGTGCTCGTTAACATTCTGAACTCATGAAGGCTGAAAGTCTAGTGCAAAAACAGTGGATCCACAGCTCCACTTCAAGGGCATGGAGGTTTGAAAACAATCATATTAAACAAGACATAAAAAAAAGTATAACAGAAAAACACGGTGAACAAAGTCAGACTAAAAAAAACCCCCAAATATTAATGCCGAATATTTTTTGAAAGGAAAAGAATGATTTTCTTTCATTAATGCCATCGGCTCGTCTGTTTGAGTGCATGATGCAAAACCTTCACTATTGTTCAATTTAATATTGCTTGTAAAAGTTGGCACCCATGTCATTTTGCTAGAAAACCATTTTGTTACTAAGACGCAGTGGAATCATGGGGATTTAGCCCAAATGAATTCATGACAAACAAACCTTTTGAAAACATGTTAACTGAAGGGATTTGATCATACAACAAATCCTTGAGCTGGATGTAAATTATTGACTCATGTGAGTCAATAGATTCCTTAATATAATTACTGTTAAACTCTGTTATTACTGTCACTGCTCTCTATGGTTAGAGTGTTCATTAACACTTAAAGCTTGATTTATAGCCCAGCATTTATATCCCTGCAGAAATTACACTGTAGCATGAGCGAAAAATGATGAACCTGATGTTTGCATTGGTGGACTGTTCAGTATCTACAATCCTGACTAAAACTGAATAAAATGTGTAAAATTCTAACAGGCATTTTAATGAAAGAAAAAAATATCTACAGATAAGACTGAATGCATTCCTAGATAACTCCTTAGTAGACTTCTGCACTAGGAGCGGAGGGAAAAAGAATTCACGGATCATAGTATCACGATACTGTATCAATTCAGAGACCGCAGTATTGTGATACTTTATTAAGAAATACAAACACAAACCTACCTATTTAAGTAACAGAGTAAAAAAAAACCTGTTGACTTCTCAGTCCATTATATGGTGCTAAATGCTCAGTGTCTGTTTAGGTCAGCACGACAAAGGAGTGACTTGTGGGAGCTCGTCAGGAGTTGAACAAGACAAAGACTGGGATGGGAAATCGCAATATATGGTGTTGTGATACTCACTGTATCGCAAGATTGGGATAGTATCACACTATGTGGCCTCTGGTGATCCCCACCCCTAACCTGCACTGTTAAATTTCTCCTTTTTATGACTTCATCATCATCATCATAGCAGTCTGTCAGGGGCGACAATGACTTTCATTTTGGTCTGATCAGATTCCTTCATGCAGCTCTGTCCTTCGCCCTCCGCTGCCAGGAACTCCTGGCCTTGTTAACCTGGGCGACGTCTAAGCTGGTATGAGTTGTTTTCTGACTGACCATTTCATGAATCTGCTTGCAAAGTATTTGAGTACCGCTAGCTTTTGCTGGACTAGCGGCACATTCTTGGCAGATATTATCTGTTGCAGTGATTGACCAGATGATAGGTTTGTTTATCTCTCTGCTCTTTGTGTAGTGCATGTCACAATGCACCGACTGGCAAAAGTCTACCACAGACCTTGCGACAGATGTGCTTATCTGCCAGGATGTCCAGTCTCACTCCGTGTAACTGGGAGTGGTTCACCACAGACCTGTGACAGATACTGTTTTTAGTTACAGCTCATAAAGTGATATGTAATATTTTATTTTATTTAAGCCCTAAAATGAAGGTGAACAGCTGTAATACAAATATGAAATGACCTGTCAACAAAATAGGATATAATTTCCTCCTAAATTTGGCAATTTTCTCTCAGAAATTTGTGACCTGGGCAGTCTGATGAGTCTCTACTGCAGCAAACAGAAATCCAGACTATTTTTTTTGCCCACCAGTATTCTTTTTCCTACAAAGGCAGACAAATGGTGAGGGAAAAAAAAATAAGTAGAGGTCACCCAAAGAGTGCATACTTCTGCCAAGGCTGTTTAAAAAAAGCAAAAAAGGTGTCCAGAACCCACATAGTGATTCAGATCTGACACAAAAAAATGAATGGATTTATCCTTGGGCCAACGGTCACCTCTGATGGAAAATTCAAAGTCCATCCAGTGTATGAAATAGAAATATTCCTGCTAATAATCAGACAAACAGTTGCTAATGAAAACATAACCTCCTTGGTGGAGGTAATTAAAAGCATAACTGTTACAGGATAGCTGATATTCATAGCACATCCCTTTTGCTTTAAAAAAAACTGTTTACCAGCACAAAAGTAACCAGTATTTTTTTCCTTACCTCTAAATTCTGTATGTTCATATGCTGATTCAGTTTATAGATATTCATTGTCGTTTTAACATGATGCTACAAATCAAGCTCAAGTGTAGTTGAAAGGACATGTTGCAATATATTTTTTTTCCATTTCCTTTTCCATGTTTGTTTGTCAAGTGACTTTTTGACCAGCATGGCAAACTTCCAACGCAGCTCTGGTCAGTGAAAATGTCCAAAACGTTTGAGCTGCAGCACGTGACAAAAGATCACTGTGTAAAAAGATGTGCCAATTTTTACATGCATAGAAAACTTTGTTCCCAATATTCTGAATGATAAAGGGGGATTATGTTCAAACGAAATGTAGGTGTGAGAGACAAAGAAATCCAAAGCAATATTAAGAAAATGAGAAAAAGATAGTTCCAATGAGGTGAGGTGCAAACTGCTTTGTTTTGAGTAGTTGCCTCTTTGGAAGTTCGACTTGAAGGGCCAACAGGGAACTTCTGAAAAAAGAAATGTCTTACAGTTTTTTTCTTTCTTTTCCTAACCATCTTATCTTGCCTGTCAAAACTGTTCAATACTCATTCTGGCAAAAGACACTAAATAAGGCATTCCCGGGGTCTGTGGAGGTCGATAAAGTGAATAAGAACATTTACTGTACAAAAATTACAACACCACAGGTATGCCAAGTAGAAACATTGCCCTTTAGAGGAATCTCGGTGCATCATGGCATCTTCTTTAAAAGAAAAAAAAAAACACAACCTTGTATAAAAGTTGGTTGTCTCCGTCCCGCGGTGACCTTGTTTTTTTTTTGTCGTTTGCTTTCTCCCCCAAGCAGACCCGTGTTAGATTCGACAGTGCAATCAAGAGTCCAGTTCTTCGCAGAGATGAAGAAAATGGACATAAGGAGAAGATGCCCTTCACCTCCGTCCTGCACCACCTCCTCTAGCAATTAACCCTCTGACAACCAGAAAGCTGAGAAGGGCTGCAGCCACGTGTCTCCACGGCAGGCCCTGGTTCCTTTGGTTTAGATTCTGAAACAGAGGGAACATCTTAAGGTCAGTGCACTCTATCAAACAATGCTAAAGGACAGTGCTAGAAATGGTCAGTGTTTGTGTTTTAACTGCATATGCTGCATGGTGAAAAAGCCTACAGAGAAGAGGGTAGGATAGAACCAGACAGTGGAGCGACGCTGATATTTTCACAACAGTCTGCGACTGTCACTGGGAACACTTATTAGAGAGGCTTTCTCCAGTGAAAGGGTATCCCTGTACAAGACCGGCTTACCAACACACATTCCAGCCCATAAACACATTTAACATACGGTCACACTTTTTCTAATCTTACTGGCAGGAACCAGCAGCCAGCGGCACAGAAGGAGACTCTCTCAGGTTGATGAGCCAATTGGATTGTGTGTGATTAGAGGGATAATGCTATCTCTGCCATTGAGAAGCTGAGCTAAGATAATTGCACCAAATGGGATTAGTGGACTCTTGATGAGAGGCAGGGAAGTCTCTGGAAAAGCATGCAATCACACAAGAGACGCTACAGTAGTCCAGAGGCTCATCTGCAGACGAACGGCAGGCTCCACTGTAACTGATAACATTGTGGCTTTTTTCAGCAAATCATAGTTGTAAAGTGAAGAGACTTCTTTTCCACAACAGTGTAAGAAAGTGTGCCACTCCATCGCTTGACAACAATGCACAAGTGTTCACAGAAGCCAAAATAACCAAAGGCAGTGATTAGATATGCTGTATTTACATGACTTAACATGGTGTCCAAACCTTGACCTAGTTAACAGTCATTCTGATAAGCCTCTGGGTTGCTGTACTCTTATCAATTTTTGGTGACCGTTGCAGTGTGTTGCATAAGCTTTACCAGCTCTGGCTTACCCACACTGCAACACAGATGGAAAAAAAACAGCTGGCGAGTTCTCTCCTTTATGGCATATCTAAATACTGCCTGGGGATATTATGATAAGAACAAAATAGTAATAATAACATAATAAACAAAGACAATCTTCATATGCAGCACAGACTGGATGAGCTCATCATGATACGACTTTGCTGCAGCATTGGCTGTCAGCAAAGCTCCACTCAGTAAACACCAGCATATCTGAAGTATTTACAATTAAATTACATGGCAACTCTCTCAGTTACAGCTCCTAAATCAAAGAAGCAGAAGGAGAAATGACTGCATATGTGTAATTATATAAATACTATATGTCAATATTTAATGGTGCTTAAGTGCTTTATTACCAGATAACAAAAACTGCAGGAATAAGGTGAGTTATCTGAAAGACATCATGCTACACAGCTGGCATGTTTGCTACAGAAGACAACATCAATCATTACTGTCAGAAACAGAAAGTTCCTTTGACCTTTTACCCTCCACTCCACCATAACCACAGAGAGAGAGCGAGAGCGAGAGAGAGAGCGAGAGAGAGAGAGAGAGCGAGAGCGAGAGCGAGAGAGAGAGAGAGAGAGAGAGAGAGAGAGAGAGAGAGGCAAACAATGAGGGAAAAGAGAGCAGGAGTAACAGAAAGAGGTGTGTCCATGTCACAAGTTGGCTATGAGTCAGGCCAACAACTGACAAAATAAGGCTCTAAATTTAGCCGGCGATAGTGTACAGACTGCAGCCAGATTCCCCGTGTCGTCACGCTGACACCAGCCTGATGTGCTTTATCAGTGTTCCATGCAAGCTGTCTGTCAAGCCAGCTGCTCACAAGCTCTGCCTTATCTCTTGAGCAAACTGGTTGTCCTCTACAACGAGAAACTCTGTTAGGCATGCCAGCGAGTACAGAGGGCTCACAGAATAATAAAAACAAACACTGGTGGTATGAAACGGTAGAGAACCGCATCAACAGACAACCCTGTCAACACAAACACACACAGCACGCTGAAGGAAAAGTAAATACCATTTGTCTTTAATTGCAGGACAACTTCTCTCCTACCCAAATCTACATGTGCCGAAAGCAGAGAGTGGCCTCACTGGAACAGTGAACAGATAAAGCAGCGAGCGATGCATGTGTGCAGACATACACACACAAGATATTCAACCCTGCTTTCAACACCTCCTATCGAAAGCACCAGGAGTAGTCTCTCTTAAAAAAACATGGGGATGAAACCTGACTCTGCTCCTTGCCCTGTGCAGGCTGGAGCAGTCTTCCTGTCATTGTGACTGTCATTATTGCATGGTCTCAAATGGCAGGCTGGCTAATATCAGCCATCCTCTGGGGACCTCAGAGTCCCCTCCAGCAATCTCTGACTGAGGAGCAATTTATCTGTCAGCATCCACCAGCACTCGCTACCTAATCCCTCCCTTCGCCAGGGGCCACAGGCTCCCATGGAGAGCACTCAGAGCCACATTGCTCTAAAATCCATCAAGATGATGACAGTCGAAGACACTTGGATTGCTCAGGGACAAGTGTCTGCACAGACTAATCTGCATACAGACGGGAGCAACAAGAACAAGAACCGACAGATAGTAACACTGTTATCCAGTAGAAGTTTTTGTGCCATCAGGTCATGTGATAGTGAGAAGTGAGAAAAGGCAAAAAGCAGAAAAACACGTATGGGGGCATTCGTGCATGAGCATGCACGCACAATGCAACAAATTGCACAACTAGAGACAGAAATAGTAATTACAGAGGCTGGAGAGGAATCGTGCTTCCAAAACTGCACTTCAGTGCTAAAACAATCCCTCAGCAAAAGCCAACCACACAGAATCACACACATGGTGGTAGAAACATGATGCTCCACATCAAGAACAAGAGTCACAGTAAGTCAAAAGGGTCCCTGTGCAAACTAGAATTAAACATTTTCTGACTCTTCATAAATGTGGTAAAGTTTTGCTCTTTATGATCATAAATATGGTCACTTAATGTAAAGATATTCATTTGCCCAGGATCTTCAAAGTACAATTTTCACCCTAACTGTCCTTTTTGCTGTTTACTCAATCAACAAAGTGAGTGCAAACCACTTCCTCATCTCCTGACCTAGGCCAGCCTCTGTCGTGCGTCAGTAGATCCCAGTCGCACATACACATATCACAGCAACCAACCCTCCTGCCTAACCCGTCTGCTTTGTCTGTGTGTCTGCCAGTGTCACAATACATGACTCACACTGTACTGCAGCGGAATGAATAACATATGCTTGATAACACAACATAACAAAAATAATTTTTTTGTAAGTTGTCTTGTGTTTTTTCAACTGATTTAAGACAATTTTGCACCGCTGAATCCGAAAATGACATCCGTTTCTCTCAATCAGGTCAAGTTTTGATGTTAAGTTGTAAGCAGTTGTACGGCAGTTGTGCAGGTGTACTGTAAACTGAATAATAGATATTGATAAAGGTAAGTACATGTAAATTGAATGTTGTGTCATCATTGTTCAAAATTCAGAGAATTTCAAGAAATAAAAAAGAATTTTGCATCATATAAAGCGAAAAAACCCGTACATGTAAACAAAAATGTGAGAAAATATGGCCATAGTTCAAAAAGTTGACCTGATTGAGCAAAACCAATGAGATTTTTGGATTCAGCACATCAAAATTGTCCTAAATCAGCTAAAAAAACTTAGACATTAAATTTGGTGTTCACCAGTGTAATGAGCCCAGGAGAAAATCACAAACTTTAGACATTAAGCAAAATACAGTGTATATATAACTTGTGCTTCAATGAGGATCTGATTTCCCAAAAAGGAGATTTTAAGAGAAATGTGAATAGCTGTTATTTGATAATTTGTGGTTCAATTTCCAAAACCTCAGTCACTTTGGATCTCACCCCCACCCTTCTGCCGATGGCTGCACAGGCCTCTTATTTTCGTGTGTCCTGTGGCCGCAATTTACTGAAGGAAGGGGCAGCCTGGAGACTCCCTGGAACCACAGCTGTTCCCCTCTGGGCTCACGTGCAGAGCTTCAGGTTACAACATGTTTACCTACTTCAGCCACTTCTGCTTTTTTTCCGCTAGATGCATCACTATGTGTGTGTGTGTGTGTGTGTGTGTGTGTGTGTGTGTGTGTCTAAGTGTGCATATGTGTTAGCCTGTTAACCACCTGCACTTGCATTTTGCAGAAACTCTCCCAGGGGTCTATGTGTATTATAGCGCCAGAGAAGAAAGACAGTGGAGTCACAGTTAACAAACCCGCAGAGAAGGCACACACCGACTCTTTGGGCACTGTCACCCTAACCACAGTGTGCCGCTTCAGAGTCTGGACTAGGCATCATCCATGAGAACTGCCCCCACGGCACGCTGAGGAAACAGGAGAAAAGAGAAAGAGAGAGAGAAATAAACAGGAAGAGGAGGCAGGGGAATGGGGGCTTGGGGTTGGCAAGGTGGGGGAAGGGCTGCCTTGGTTCTGAAATGTCTTTGGCTAAAGGGAAAAGAAAATGCAGCGAGGTTGGGGTGGAGTCCTGCATGTGCACAGCCTCTCCAAAACAAATATGGAGCAAGCACAAGAAAAGGTGTGAGGAAACTTTTGACCCACCATTAATCTTTGTCAGATCCGCATGAGATCCAAATATTGATTTTCAAAAAAAACACAAAAAACAACAAGAGTGCAGATGATGTTGGACTCTCTGTGAACTTTTTTCTGTAACTTTTTAAACATCCATCCAACCTGACACATTCATATTAATAAAGAATAGTAACCACTGGTCTGATGAGAGTATAACTGATACTTTAGCTGTAGCTTTGCAAACAATAACACCGTTGGATGACATGCTAACAGAATCAGTGTCATCATTTCTATTAGCGTGTATGTTTTCCTTTGCATCTTACTGAAAAACTAGAGAAATCAATTTACTAGATGTCAGTCAATGGGAGAAATTCACAGTGTCTATTTTTAATAGTATCAATGGAATTAGGTTGCCCCAACACAAAACATCTATAAGTGATGTGTATTACATGTATAATAGGTTACTATGAGCATATATGTTAATGCATGCTGCAGCAAAGATGACAAATCTGAAGAGCCACAGCAACACACACAAATCTCAAAACAAAAATGTGACCTTTCTTGACGTATAAATGTGAAAATAAAGCAACACTATGTAACACCGGAGTGGTGGCTCAGTTGGTAGAGCATCCGCCCCACACCCGGGAGGCAGGGGTTCAAATCCCGGTCGGGTCATGCCAAAGACCATACAAAAACGGAACTTCCTGCCATCCAGCTTGGTGCTCAACATAATGGAATGGAGGAGGGAAATCTGTGGCGGCGCCTTGCATGGCAGCGGCCCTCTGATTCTACACATGGAGTGTGTGTGTGATTAACACTATAGATAGGATAAAACACAATTTCGTTCTACTGTACATGATTGGTTGTATGGTTGAATGACAATAAAGGGTGATTTAATTTAATTTTTCACCTTGAAATAATGTTTCCAAAATCACTCTGAAAGTATGTCAACCTTCGACCAAGTGAACGTCACTTCCACCACAGCCTGAGTGGTCTGCCTCACTTGCAACAGCATTATGCATCTTTGGCAGGAACACTGAAAAAGACAACTGGCTCATTTTACAGCCTGAGTTCCATTAGCCAATCAGAGGGCACGACTTTAGCACAAAACAAACAAAACACCCTGTGATTAGCTATTTCGACTCACGTCATAAAATGTGCCAGTTGTAATCTTTTCAGTCTTCCTACCAGGAAAAGGAAAGTTAAATAGTGTTGCTTCATAGCCCCTCTGCATTTTTTCAGCCAAACTGTAAAAGCCAGTTAGTTAATATTACTTAGAAAAGGAATGTAAACTGCCTGTCTTGAACAAAAACTAAAAGCGGAATAGAAATGGTATGTTATAAAAGCAAAATGCCTATTCACAGCATGCAATTTCTGTTCCACTTTGTGTTTTTTCCAAGGTATGCTTTTGCATGCTTTTTCAAACCAACTTGATTTTTCAGTGCACTTGTTCCACACAAATGTGTCTAGATCTCACCTGTGTGGCTCTGCTATTCTCTCTGTGTTACTCAATTAATATTGGACTGCGCTGTTATTGAGCACATTAAACTGCCTCCAATTCCACTGTCACCATATTTTACACTTTCCTTGCAGACACTTTGGATAAGGTTGTTTAGTCGTATTTGTTTTTTTCCATTAAATGCCAAGGTTTCCCTCCAGTGTTTGCACAGTCAGCAGGATGCATTTATCTTCCTCACCACATGTGTGTGTTGTTGGTGAAACCCGTCTCCGATCTGCCTGAGTTTCTGTCCAACATAACCCACCATCGTGGTGGGTGCCTCTGGGTTGGGAAGAGGAAGCTGCTCCATCCCGTTCCACTGCTCGTCACCCTCTTCTTGCCTCACTTCGTGGTCTCCAACGAGCTCAAAGTGCGCTGGGAAGTGCAATCGAAAACCTGCGTTACCTATAGGGAGTTGAGATGGGTACTTAGTATTTTTGTAAGCAACAAAAGTATTCACTGCAATAATTTAATACACCTGACATTTTCTTTTAGTGCATTTAAAAGCTTTACAAACAACTCACGGACAACAGATTTTAGGGTTACTCAGTTGTCATGGAGTGATTACCCTCACATGGCGCCACTGTAAGTTTGCTGTCACTGATAATCAGTTCTCCAAAGAGCTGTGGCACAGGTGAGCAGTTTCTGTCACATCATTTCAGCCACAGTATCACCCTGGCGCCTTTTGAATAGCAAAGCAGCTGCTTACATGGTTACAGACCATAAAAGTGAATGTGATGATGACTATCAGGCGCCAGGGGTACAACAAAACTGCTACCATTTCTCACTGCCAGTCTCACGTAAGGCTTCTGTGTTTCAGCTTTATAACACCGGCTATCACACACATGGCAATGTTCCTTTTTTCTGTTTTGACAGTGTGCCATCAGCCTCACCGTAAAAGAGTGGTCTGGGCTCCTCTGCCACTCCACAGGGCAGCATGCCGTTGTTTAGCACCAAGGCAGGGCCAGGTGTCTGTGTGCTCCGATGTTCACACTTTACCTCCCTGAATGCTGCACGCCAGCAGAAGGCATCCGGCTTAAACACATTATCCTCCTCATCGTCCATACGGCGGCACTAAGAGAGGAGCAGCCTTAAAATAAAAGAGAAGACAGAGGGAGGAAGGTTACACGTAATATCAAAAACACAAACTAACCAGAGTGGTGGCCTAGTTGGGAGAGCATCTGCCCCACAACTGGGAGGCCGTGGGTTCAAGCCCCGGCCGGGTCACACCAAAAGACCATATAAAAATGGTACTTCCCCCCCCTTCTAGCTTGGTGCTCAGCATAATAGAATGGGGGAAGACGGTGCCTTGCATGGCAGCGACCCCTCTGATTCTAGATGTGATTAACATTGTAGATAGGAGAAACATAATTTCATTCTACTGTACATGATTGGCTGTATGGATTGAATGACAATAAAGTTGGCTTCTTCTTCTAATATTTGTCTCCCAGTGATGTGTCTGTTGGACAGTAACCTTGAACAACTCTGCATTAGCGCTAATGAGATGCTCTCAGACACATTCATTCTTCCCGTCCTTCTGCCAAAACATTTATTGTCACTATAGACAACCTGTCTGGCCTGTAATGAGCACCCTCAGATCAATAAAACCACAGTGGATGAGATGGAGAAGAGAAAACGAGCAAAGCTCTGCTTTCATTTGTGGCAAAGACCTCAGTGCTTATTTAGACAAATGGCTCTGTTCAGCTCAACTGACAAAACCACACAATTCACTGTGGTTAGGGCAACTCGAACGCGCTGCAGTTAGATAAAGAGGAGCTTGGCTGGCTGGGTTAAATAAGAGGTAGATTATCTTTTGACTGTGCTAAGAAGTCGCCCTTTGGAAAGGACTTCTGTCTAATGTTTACTATCTTTATCTGTGCTAAGTATGAATAAAAATACTGTTGGTATTCAGTGGACATTTGAATACATCCATAACACTCATTAGAACCCAACAACCACAGTGTGGCAAGAATGTCTGGAGGCATTTCAAAAGCTCAGTTCCGCACTGAGCCACAATTAATAGAGTGAGTCAAAGAGTTATCAAAATATGGGTGAAATTCAAGTTGCCTCACTGGCGAAACTTGAAGTCGCCACTGAGTTGTAATGCAGGGTTAGACTACTGCCACACTTCCAAATTGGGATCCACAGCAAAAGGGTAATGACAGTCTTTGAGGAAAATCCGAAGCCACTCTCCCTACCCTGGTCTGTCAGCTTGCCAGCTCCTCATGAAGTTTTCATTTCTTTCTCACTCGACACGAAAAGTTTGGCCTGCCCTCTCCAAGCATGCCCAGACCTCACGATACACTGTGTGCGTACACAATGAAACCACTTAATGCTTTGTTTTGACAAACACAGAGGGAGAACAAGGGCCCAGACCAAAAAAAAAAAAAGAGGAAAAACTCAACTTCAAAACAGACTGCAGGTTTCTGTGCGGCTCCACTGACAGGGCAGCGAGCTGCCTTTGTGTCGGACAGTGGCTCCCCCTGCTGCACGATGGAGGGATGGCGGCTGCTGCTGGTGATGAGGCAGCCCCGTTATTGACACACTTTCTACCCAACTGCATCCACAGTCCTCATATCACACCATTTCATCTTTATGTGACTTCTGCGGCACTGAAGACCTTAAATGACACACGAGCTCCTCAAGCCCGAACATCTGCGCCACCGTTATCTGAACACATTGCACATATGAGAGAAGTGCTTTCAAAGTCGTAATAAAACCAAAATAAACAGAATATGGAAAAGACGTGCTGAGTGGCGCAAAAAAACCCAACAACAACAAAACGCATCATTAGACAAACAATATGCAACTACTCGATAATTATCAGTTGCTTACGGTTATAATAATTCACTTGACAGACTGTTTATCTTTGCGTTGTAACAAAGTAATAAAAGAGAATCTGGAGCATCTCTAAGGAAAAGCCCATCCGCCCACGGACCGGGAAAGCCGGTAAAATTCAGGTATCTGCTGTATGAATGAGGGGCAGAATTAAACCAAACGGCGTTTTCAGACGCACTGTTATGTTTGTGTGTCATATTGCCGCACAAAAACACGCGTGTCCAGTCCAGTTTCCCTGGAAAACAACAACAACACGTTGCGTCTTCTCGTAGAGTCAGCTCGTGCACACCGGCCGGTGAAACTGCGCGTGCTGGCCAAAATGACAGTTACCGTAATAAAAACATACATTCACCGGTGGCGAACTTACCTCAAAGTTTGGCCTCGTTTTAGCGACTTTTCCTAAACCCAACAGGAAAAAAAACAAAAGGCAAATGTTGTGGTAACCTTAAAAGTCAACTGGATTCAGCTCCTTCTCCTCTGCTGTTTTCATTCTGAAAGGCTCACTTCAAGCGGCCCATTTAATCATCGCATGGGCGGAGAAACCGGGAACAGAGCGCCGCCCACTATAGCTTGCTGGCCAATGGGAGGCTTTGTTTTGATCCCCCCTCCCCTTCTGTGTCGTGTAATCGGACACGTGGACGGGGAAATTCCCCCAAGCACGAGACAGATGCAAACTTGCATGCGCATTCACTGAATGTGTGAAAACTGCTGTTTTAACAAACAGATGGCAAGTAGACATTTTACTAGTGACTTTGGATTATAACTATAAACGCCAGATTCCATCTGCAAGAAATATTTATATTCATTTTTATAAGATGAAAGAATGAGGAAGTCATAAATTGTGGTGACACAAAGGAGTGACACTCCACCCAGTACTTCGGGGTGATGGGGGTGCTAGCCAGGGGCGCCAGAGCACCGGGGATTATGTGGTAAATAAAGATGTGCCTTTGGCCCCCGCTGTGCCAGGCTCACACCTGAGGATGCAGGGGCATGAATGTGTTAATGTGGATGTGTGTTCACACTTGGTAACTGGTATGTAAATGTGTTTACCTTGAGTGCCAGAGGTGGGAAGAAAATGTATAAAGCAGTTTGCTTTGGCACGCAGGGACAGTCTGTTCTGCTGGTTGGAGAAAATAAAGTTGTGTGTCGTCAGCTCGTGTCTCGTCTGATTCCTTTCCTCCACACTGGTGACCCTGAGACGTGAAAATGGAAGATGGACCGAGCACCTCCGTGGGAACATCCACCCTTGTGATTCCCCCCGCTACGCTCGCTGTGGCGGTTATTTATTTATTTAGCGAATGCAAAGTCCTTAAGCCAAGCAGTTGCCTCCTGGTTTGCTGTATGGAGGGTGTGTAATCCTCCTTCCAGTCTTTGGAGCGGGCAAGCCTCTATGATGTGTTCCATAGTTTGCTCCTCTCCACATGCGCACAGTGGGCTAGGGCTACTGCCCCATCTGTGAAGGCTGGCCAAGCAGGGGCCATGTCCAGTCCTGAAGCGATTGAGTGTAGACCACTGTCTCCTTGGGAGGTTGGTGCCCGGGACCTGTTGGTTGGGGTTTATCACCAGCTGTTTGTTTGGGACCTCCTTGGTCTCCCATTCCTCTTGCCAAGCTGTCTGGATGGTAAAGTCAGCTGGGGGAGGGTTTTTCCAAATCGGCCGTCTGGATGAAAGTCGGGCAGTGGGTGGGGTGTAGATATCTGCATGGATTGGTAAGTGAGGAAAATCTTTAACTTTTTGGAGCATCCTTTGAGTTAATGCTGCTCGCCGGATGTGTGGAGGGGCTATGTTTGACAGTACAGAGAGCCAGGGGAGTGGTGTTGAGCGGATTGTTCCAGTTATAGTTCTCATGGTTGAGTTGAGCTGGGTGTCTACATGGTGTGTGTAAGATGACCTGGACCAGACAGGGGCACAATATTCTGCTACATAGTATGAAAGGGCCAGTGCTGAGGTGCGCAGGGTGGAGACTGCCGCCCCCCATTTTGCACCAGCGAGCTTGCAGAGCAGGTTGTTTCGTACTTTCACCTTAGCAGCCGTCCCCTTTAGATGTTCCTTGAAGGATAAGGTCCTATCAAGGGTCACTCCAAGATAAGTTGGATTTGGGGCATGCTTAAGCTTGAGTCCGCTCAGGTGGATGTTTAGTTCTCTGGCAGCTTTTGCATTGTGGAGATGAAATACACTGGAGACGGTTTTTGCTGGGCTTGGTTTTAGGCGCCAGATTTTGCAGAACTGGTCCAGTTTAGCAAGATCTTCCGTGAGCACCCGTTCCAGTGGTTCAAAGTCTGGTGCTTGGAATGCCAAACAGATGTCGTCTGCATAGATGAATTTGCGGGATTTTGTAGTAGGCAGGTCATTTATGTAGAGGTTGAACAGAGTTGGCGCTAGAACTGAGCCTTGTGGGAGTCCGTTTTTCTGCATTCTCCATGCACTTGTGTTCTGACTGAGGTGGACTCTGAACCTTCGGTTGGTCAGCAGGCTGTGGCGGTCAAACTACCAGACTTTTGGCTCCACAACCTGGCCGCTTGGTTCATTCTCGTGGAAGCCCAGTTCGCTCTCTGCGGAGTCTTGGAGGATGACACAAAGTATCATTACGTGGTGGCTTCACTAGACTCACGCGCCACTCGGCGTACAATGAGCCTGCTTCGCACTCCCCCAGCCCAGGACAAATACGACGCTCTCAAATGGCTGCTGCTGCAGTGTTACATCCCCTTCACTGGAGAGAGAGCAAAGAAGCTCTTCTCACACACAGAATTAGGAGACGGATCAGCCGTGGAGTTAATGGAGAGTATGCTGTTTTTGCTGGGCGTAGATGATGGCTTTTTCCTCTTCACCCACCTCTTCCTGAAGAAGCTACCAGCTTTGGCGAGGGCAATCCTGGCCAACTCGCCATTGCTGGTGACCAAGTACTACCGAGCGCTGGTAGAAGAAGCAAACTGCATCATCCTGACTAACAGGAGTTTCGGAGTCCAGGCAGTGAGACCCGGATCGTCGACAGAGTCCAATGAGGTTGAGGAGCCACAGGTGGTGGCTGGGACGGCCACTCGGTAAATGCAGAAACGAGATGGTGCGTTTTCATCATCATTGCTAACGCACAAAGTTGTCTGCCACCGTGCCTTTTCCAGAGGACTCAGAAACGGACCAGCCAGTGGTCAGTGGCAGCTATGGCCACTGGCAACAGGGAGAAGCTACTTTTCATCATGGACACACGTTCGGGGAGACATTTTCTCGTAGATTCTGGCTCCCAGAAGAGCCACATTTTGCCAGTCAGCGCAGATTGGTTGGCAGAAGGTTGTGGGCCATCTTTAATGGCCGCAAACCGATTCCACATCAGGACTTTCGGAGAAAGGACTGTCACTGTATGTTTACATGGACACAATTACCAGTAGGACTTTGTGGTAGCTGCATATTCGGTCCTCATCTTAGGTGCTGATTTTCTGTGTGCTCATGGACTACTTGTTGATGATGCCAGCAGGCGTTTAGTGGATGCTGGCTCTTTTTCCTCCTTGCCCTGCACAGCTTGGGGAGTTGGGCTACCAACACACGCAAATATACTAGCTCCAGGGGGTAAGTACCAGCATTTGCTTTCCAAGTTCCCAGCACTCACGGTGCCCATTTTTTCCGCTACGGTAACCAAGCACGGGTCGAGCATTTCATCACCACGAAAGGTCCGCCCGTGTTTGCGTGCCCTTGGCACCTGGATGAGGCTGAACTAGCCATCGCGTGTGAGGAGTTTTCTAACTTGGAACGCTTAGGCATCGTTAGGTGCTCCAACAGCCCTTGGGCATCCCCGCTGCACACGGTGCCCAAGTCCGATGGGTCGTGGCGGCCATGCGGCGATTTCCAACACTTAAACAATGCCATGGAACACGATTGTTACCCCATCCCGCACATCCAGGATTTTTCCATGCACCTGGCCAGGACGTGCATTTTTTTTCAAAAGTGGATCTGGTCCGCTGTTAACACCAGGTCCCGGTGCATGCAGAGGATGTCCCCAAAATGGCGGTAATAACCCCGTTTGGTCTTTTTGAGTTTTTGCGCATGCTGTTAGGGTTAAAGGGCACAGCACAGACTTTCCAAAGGATGATGGACAAAGTGCTCTGGGACTTGCTGTTCATTTTTATCTACTTGGACAACATTTTGGTGGCTAGCGCATCAGAGGAGGAGCACCTCCCCCATCTCAAACAAGTTTTCCAATGTTTGGAAGCGCATGGGCTAATCGTTAACCCAGAGAAGTGTGAGTGTGGGCTGCCAGTAATCGACTTTTTGGGCAACCGCATCTCGCCAGATGGTGCGATCCTGCTGTTGGATAAAATGCGTGCAGTGTCAGATTTTACGTGTCCACAGACCATGAGGGCACTGCAGGAATTTTTGGGGATGGTCAGTTTTTACAACCGCTTCCTCCCCTGCACAGCCCAGCTGCTGCAGCCGCTATACGGAGCACTCAAAAAAAAGAAGCCCGCGGAGAGCATCAACTGGGCCCCTGAGCAGGTCCAGGCGTTCACAAATGCCAAAACGATGCTCGCTAATGGAGCTTTGCTGGCCCACCCAGCCCCGTCAGCGTGGATAGCGCTCACCACAGACACATCTGACATCGCGGTAGGAGCCGTAGTGGAACAGTATGTCTCCGGTTCGTGGCAGCCCCTTGCCTTTTTCAGCTGTACTTTGCGCGACAGTGAGTGTAAGTATAGCGCTTTCGGCAGAGAGTTGTTGGTTCCCCGCCTCACTATCCATCATTTTCAGTTCAAGCTCAAGGGTCGCGAGTTTACAGCATTTGTTGATCATAAACCACTGACCTACGCGATGTCCAAAGTCTTGGAACAGTGGTCAGCTTTTCAACAACAGCACTTGGCTGCAACTTCGGAGTTCACGACCGACATCCAACATGTAGCCGGTAAATTGAACGTCGTGACAGACTGCTTGTCATGCGTGCTGGTCTCTTCGGTATATATGGGCATCGATTTTTCTGCAATGGCCACCGACCAAACTGGAGACGCAGACATTTGTCAGAATCAGAATCAGGTTTATTGCCATTGTTCATGTAGTACACAAACTAGGAATTTGTCTCGGTACAATGCTGCAACATTAAACATGATAAGATAAGAGAAATAAACTATACATGTAATAAAGTGTAGGATAAGATGTGCGCTCCAGTCTGCAGCTACTGGATTAAAACTTGAGAGCAGGATGGTACAAGAAGGGTGCCCCCCCCCCTTGCTCTGCGACATTTCCACCGGCCGCACCTGCCCCGTGATTCCGAGCTCCTGGCACCGCCGCGTTTTCCAGTCCGTCCACTCCCTTTCACATTCTGGCGTGCGAGCGTCAGTTAAACTAGTGGGGTCCAAATTCATTTGGCCTCACTTATGCAGGGATGTGAAAGAATGGGCTGCAGCGTGCATTGTGTGCCAACAGGCTAAGGTGCACAAGCACACCAAAGCCCTCCTCGAGCCTTTTCAACTTCCAGCCAGGAGGTTCGACCATGTACACGTGGACTTAGTGGGTCCCCATCCGCTGTTGCGGGGGTTCACACACCTTTTAGTCATCATGGACTGCACTACGTGCTGGCCAGAGGTGGTTCCGCTGAGTTCCACCATGTCGGCCAAGGTAGCCTGCGCATTTTTATCATCTTGTGTCGCACGGTTTGGATCCCCGTCGGACATCACTTCCAACAGGAGTCCACAAATTTGTTTTGGAACTTTCGTCCGCGGTGGCCAACAGCCTGGGGGTCAAAATCCACTGCACCACCGCATACAACCCACAGGCTAATGGTTTGTGTGAGCGTTTTCACAGGTCACTTAAAGCAGCAGCGCTTAGAGCCTCGCTAACAGATGCAAATTGGGTTGACGGCCTGCCTTGGGACCTATTGGAGTTGCGATCCGCACCTAAGGAAGATTTGGCAGCTTTCTCTGAAGAACCCTTTTTTTTCTCAGCCGTTGCGGATCCCGGGGAAATTTTTTCCAGAGAGCCTCGCGCCCGGTACCGATCCACCCGCACACTTTTTTCCAGTACAGGGGCTGCCAGTGTTCCGGGCCCGATGCACCATTGTTTTCCCTGCACTTTTGTTCCAAAGCGCTTAGAGAATGCCAAATTCGTTTTCGTCAGGCATGACACCCACAGAACCCTGCTGCGTCCGCCCTACGATGGCCCGCTCAGAGTGCTGGAAACTGGGGAGAAACATTTGAATGAATGAATGAATGAATGAATGAATTTGTTTATTTCGGATAGTACATTACAGGTTAAAAGAAACTGTATAATATAACAACAAGGTCAAATTAGACAAAGACTCCTTCTACTATACAGAGAAACATTTTGTGTTAGACTTGGGGGGGTCGTAAGGAAACAGTATGCATAGACAGACTGAAGCCCGCTTATGTGTTGGGAGACGAGCAGATGGTGTTGGTTGAAGTTCCCCGGCGCGGGCGCCCTCCTACAGTGGGTCCACAGGTTAGTGTTCCCCCGACAGAGGACTGTTTTCAGGAAACTTTTTCCTCTCCGCACTCTTTCCCCCTCCAGAGACCAAGCCTTTCTTCTACCCGCCTCGACAGGAAGGCGCTTTGTCCGGCCCACATTGCAGCCACTATGGGAGCTTGATCAAGCCCAAAGGTCTGGGGGATTAGGACCCCTTCTGGGTGTTCAGGGTGGGGGTGTGGTGACACAAAGGAGATGACACTCCACCCTGTACTTTGGGTGTTGGGGGTGCTAGCCAGGGGCGCCAGAGCACCGGGGGGCATGTAGTAAATAAAGATGTGCCTTTCGCCCCCAGTGTGCCAGGCTCACACCTGAGGACGTAGGGGTGCGAATGTATTAATGGGTATGTGGATGTGTGTTCACATTTGGTAACTGGTATGTAAATGTGTTTACCCTGAGTGCCAGAGGTGGGAAGAAAATGTATAAAGCAGTTTGCTTTGGCACTCAGGGACAGTCTGTTCTGCTGGTTGGAGGAAATAAAGTTGTGTGTCGTCAGCTCATGTCTCGTGTGATTCCTTTCCTCCACTAAATAAACAAATAAATAAGTTAAAATAAATAAATAACTTGTATAATTGCAGGCAATAAAAAAATCTGACTTACTGACAACTGATTTGAATTTTTGATAAGGAGTCTTCAGTTATAACTTTTACAGAAGCATTATAAGTAGGAAAAAATGGTGCACATCAATTGTGCAGCAGTGCAAAACTGGATTTGAAATATTGGCTGCTCCACAGTGATTTGTTCATCATTCAGCATGACATGGGTAGGCATCCTCCTTGGTTATAATTTTGATAATTATTTTTTTCTATATAATGCTGCATCTACTGTGTAAAAAAAGCATTTTGCAGATACCATTAAAAGCCCTTTTTAACCTAGTCACATCAAGCTTCAAGTGTAATCACGGAGCTTGTATTTCTGTGAGAAATACAGAAATACAAGTGCTGTATTTCTATTTCTCTGAGAAATAAACTCTCCTTGGTGTATGGATTGGCTGAAATCTATTGTAAATTGGGGCTCTAACATGCAGTTGCCAATGATATGCGGTCAGGGGAGGCATGTGAGGCTCCTGTTGTCACGAAAAAACTTTCTTTCCTATAAGTCTTATATTTAAAATCGCTGAATCTGCACTTTTCCTGTTCAAATACAAGGGAGAGAGGGCAGGTGAAGCAGCAACAAACCTGAAAAGGATTGCGCAATCCTTCTCAGCCTGGTTAGAGCTCGTGCAAGATGCGCGTTCCTGGTGACAGCTCTGTGTATGTCAAAAATATCATGTTTTTCTTTTCCATCGTCTATGTAATGTACTTATTGTGTGTGTATAACACATTTAGTCTTCTTAATCTGACATAAAACTTTAATTAAAAATCATGGTCAGAGGCTGCACAGTACCATTGCTCCAACAAGGGGGGGCGTGCTTGAGCACCGTAGGCACAGGAGTTTTCCCCGGTTTGTACTTGATGTTCTTCTTCTACGCTGAAGCTAAGGGCCAAGAAGTCAAGCTTATGGAGGACTGCGTTTGTGCTTCTATTTGAGACTGAAAATGGAAGATTTTATCGCTAAACTTAAAAAATTCTCAGAATTGGCCTTTCAATCAAAACTGGCTGTAATCTCGATTGAGACAGAGAGACTTTTAAAACTAAAAGAAGACAAGGAGGACTTATACAACAAAGTCATTGAGATTTTTGTCCAGAGGGATAGGCGGATGGATTTCATTTACAAGTAAAGGTAAGACCATGCATGCTTGTTTTATATACTTGAATTTGTAATCGAATTGTGGAGCTACAGGGTGCACAGCAAATGTGCTGTCAGAGCCACTATAATTTTAGTTTTTCCTTGGTCTGAAACAAGTATATCAATTTTGGGCCCCCAAAATTTGTCTGTAAAATAACTTAATACATTTTATTTGTGAAGCCAAGGGTCGTTGCACTTTGTTTATATTCAGGAGAGTTGAATGAAATGAAAACATGAAGGCATGGAGTCAGCAGAACTTTAACTGCCTTTCTGCATAACAAAAGCAACTGGAATGTATTGTGTGTAGAATGTGGCGTGTGTGTGTGTGTGTGTGGCCCTTAGGGCTTGCTGTACCCACCCCGTGTGGTGACGTCAGGTGGGCTGCCGTACCTGCATATATTTCTGGGTGTGTTCAATAAAGTTCAGTTCGCTGCATGGCATAAGAGGTCTCCCGACTATTATTACAGACGTAACATTTTGGCGACGAGGAGAAACTATGGGGACGTATGGGCTACCTTCACCCTTATCACCGTTTCTGGAATATCTGGGAGAGCCAGCGATCCTGTGGCTGAACTGGCTGACCATGTTTGAGGGTTACATTGCAGCGCTGGGCTTGGGTGGACTCAACAGAGGTCGAAGACAAGCACTCCTGGTCCATCATCTCAGTGTAGAAGGTCGGAAAGTTCTCTGCATGTTGGGAGAGATGGAGTCTTACGCGGATTCTGTTGGGTGGCTAGCTGAATATTTTGCCGAACATACAAGGACCAGGAAGTTGTGAGTAGAAGAGCTGTTGCCGCCAAAAGGAGCTAAGTTAGTTAGCTCGGAAAAGCTAAAGGGGTCAGGCGGTGGCAACAGGGAGGTTAGCCACGAAGCTAGGTGCACGCCAAAATCAAGCTACAAGCTACCAGCTGGGTATCCAGGGGGGACCTGAGCCCTTGGTTATCGGAGCCAGCGAGCCGGCCGAGGAGCTCGGCACAGTGTGTGACCGTAGCGCTGGTGATGTTGATGGCGCGGTGAGCAGCGACAGCAGAGAGGGAGAGCAGCGACCAGACTCAACTGAATTTTGCCCACAGCTGGAGTCCGGGCAGTGGGAGAGTGGGAGCAAGCAGGCTGAAGACCCCGGGAAACAGCAGTGACAGCCGGGCACAGAGGCAGTGCAGCGGAGTGCCTTGGAGAAGGGTGCTGGGCGCAGCGGCGAGGCGCCTGGGTTGGTGAGTGACGCCGGCGAGAGTGATGCTGTGAGCCCTGGAAGAGAGCAGCGACAGCCGGGCGCAGAGGCAGTGCAGCGGAGTGCCTCTGATGACAGAGAGGAGGGGCCAGGCGCCACGGAGGTCAGGCAGGACCTCAATGCCGGAGCTCAAAGCGCCTTGGATGAGGGTGCTGGGCGTTACAGCGAGGTGCCCGAGTCAATGAGTGACATTGACAAGCGAGCATTGGTTTTCCTCAGAGCTCGGCCACAGGGGGCCGGAGTGTTTGGGGTTACAACAACGGTAGCTGCAGCGGTTCCGAAGACGGTCGGGGGTGGATCGACAGGCACGGAGGGACTGCGTGCTGGGCAGCAGCCCGGTGGGTCCAGACGAGAGAAGTGGTCGAGGGTGAGGAGAAAAGACATTCTCGCTGGGGAGGTCAGCTTCGACCCCGGGGGGCAGGCGGCTGCCAGGGGCGTGCGTGCCGTGGGTCTGCCCTGGGCCCCTGGGCCGGTTTTACCTTTGGCTGCCTGTGGACATTGGTATAACGCAAATAATTTTGAATGTAAATATATTTATATGGTTGCATGTGTGTGATGTACATATGGATATGTGTTATTTGGGGATTATTTTGTGTATTTAGCGTAGAGACACAGTGCTATAATTTTAGTTGTTTTGGGTGAGTGTGGTAGGCCATTATAGTTCCCTGCTTCCTGTTGTCCTCTTAGTGCATGATTCGGGTCCTAAATTGGGGAGGCTCTCGATTGTGTGTGTGGTTATGGACTTTCTAAAGGAAGGGGGGGGGTTGTTGTGTGCAGAATGTGGTGTGTGTGTGTGTGTGTGTGTGTGGCCCTTAGGGCTTGCCGTACCTGCCCTGTGTGGTGACGTCAGGTGGGCTGTGGTACCTGTATATATTTCTGGGTGTGTTCAGTTTGCTGCATGGCATAAGAGGTCTCCCGACTATTATTACAGACATAACAGAGTGTACTACTATTTCTGCTTCTTCCCTTCACAATAAAAGCTCTAGACATGCATTGCAGAACTGAACTTAAATTCACTGCACATTCTATCAAGAGGCAATTCAGTAAAATGCCTCTGTTGTTTTGGGCAGCGCAGTGGTGGAGTGGTTAGCACTGCGGCAACACAGCAACTAACCCTTGGCCGGGGGATCCTGGGTTTGATCCCAGCCCCTGACACACCATCTGTGTGGAGTTTGCATGTTCTCCCCATGTCTGCGTGGGTTTACTTTGAGATTTCTCCGGTTTCCTCCCACATGCCAAAAACATGCAAGTTAGGTTAATTGGCATCAGCTAGGGATTTTAAATTGTCCTTAGGTGTGAATGTGAGAGTGAATGGTTGTCTGTCTCTCTGTGCTGGCCCTGCGATGGACTGGCGATCTGTCCAGGGTGTACCCTGCCTCTCGCCCAAAAGATGCTGGGATAGGCTCCAGCCCCCCTGAGACCCGAAAAGGATTAAGTGGAAGAAGATGGATGGATGCCTTAGTTGTTTTGTTAACCTCTTGCACTCCGGGATACCGCGGGCGGTCACGTCTCTGCGTCCTAGTGTGTCCTCGTGCGTCCTAGTGCACACTGAGACGCACAGTGCGCACTGAAAAAAAAAACGCTGCATTTCCGTTCTTCCTGTACAGACAGCTGCGAACAGAAAGCCAAAGGAGTGTTTTGATTGGTTTAGATTTGATTAACCTCTCATTCGACTAATAAGAGCCTTGAATTGGGTTTCTGAAACCTTGAAGAACCAATGACTGAAAACCTAGCAAGAAGGACCCGCCTACCAATGACTGCGAATACAACGAGCCAATTGAAGCAGAGAAGTTCGACGATTGAAAGCGTCCTGTGCGTAAAATCTGTTTTGTGTAAGCCGCTGTGTATAACGGTAGCGTTCGCCAGTCTTTTTTTATTACTACTGTTCTTATTTGTTTTGAAAAATCGTTCGCCAAAACCGCAATCATGGAAGTGCAAAACTGCAATAATGGAATCATGGTTTGACCGGGTCGCATGACCAGAACCACGAGTCGTAACAAGCGGACCAGCTTCATGTTCGTCTGACAATGAGGAACAGATGTTCGCCAACGACACTGCTGTTGTGGACAAGTAAGTGTTATAAACTAAATTGTTCTTTATCACTGAAAATAGTAATAAAAATGACTTTTGACCGATCGGTAATTACAACTGTGCATCATCGCCACATGACGGACCGTTGACGGACCATTTTTTTTGTGTGTGCTGCGCTCCTCTGTAGCGGCGGGGGGTGGGGAGTTGTTATCCTCTACATTGCAGATATTTTAGTATAATTTTTATTGCACTGTAGGTTATTTTTTCTTGTAAAAAAAGGCCACACATTTTTTACGTGGCATGCTTCTTTGTGTGTGGGGGGCTTGTTTGTTCATTCATTCATTCATGAATGAATAAACAACCCCCCCCACACACACACACACACACAACCCTGAGTGTCACCTTTCGTTAGAGCCCAAGATCAAGCTTCTATGTTGAGTCATTCAAAAGTTATAGACGTTTTTCCAAACTGTGCCATTTGGCACAATTTGGCACAGTTCAAAAATGCCTGGGAACAACCTGAGAAAAAAAGTTGTGTAATATATTCATTTTTTTGTGGTATTGTTACAAAATTTTTACCTCAGCTGGATAACACTTGGTTCTACATTTCTGTTGCATTTTCCAGCCAGTATCTGACAGCTGTGTGTTATTTGCAAGCATTTGTATCTAAAAAAAACACCCAGGCAAACTTTATTTTCTTCAAGTTCAGTATGTTTAGATGACTGTTAGTGGCAGGAGCACTTAGAGAGATTATGACTGTTTTTCCAAAAAATTCAAAGTGTTTTCTTTTAAATGAGACCAACCCCATGAAGATGCTGCAAAGGGTTGAAGAACAGCTTTTGATTTACTTTGGGTACGTTATTTTTAGGCGTTTTTAGGGAAATTGACCAGAGTGCAAGGGGTTAATAAATTATTTATATAATTGGATTTTATAATGTACAATTAGCAGGTCATAAAACATGCAAACTTTCAATTCAAATTAAATTTAAGCTTATGCTATTGTTTTTTTTAATTTAAGTTTTTGTAAAGGGTATTACATTTTCATCACATATTCCCTTTTTTTGTTTTTGACAAGATTGAAAAAAAAATTATTACAACACCCCTTTTTTTAAGTGAAAGAAAAGAAAAATTAAAGAAAAAAAAAGAGAAGAAAAATAAAATAACATCTGAGTAGCATTGGAACAAAGAGAGGAGCCATTATTGAAATGGTGTTTGTCAAAGATTAGATCTGATGGAAGACACATATGCGTTTCAGGCTTGCCAAAAGTTCAAGAACCCATCCATGTCCTGTCTCAGTGCAAATGTCAACTTTTCCATCAAAAAAATGTCCTGAATCACTTTAATCCAATCTTCAGGTGCAGGACAGTCTCTCGACATCCATTTTTTGTTAGTGCTTTTTTACTTGCCAATATTAAAACATTGAATAAGTATTTATCTCCTCGTCTTTCCAGTGATTCCAGTAGTAAACCCAAATACAAAGTTACAAGAGAAAAGGAAACTGTTACTTTGAATATTTTCCCCAATATTGTCTGTACATTAATCCAATATTGGTGGATAATTGGGCATGACCAAAACACATGAAAATGATTTGCAGTCTTTTTACCACACAAACGCCGCAATTCAACCCTTTACGAGTAAATTTGTTTTGTGCAGGTGTTCTGAAAAATCTTACCAAATTTTTTCCATCCAAATTCTCTCCACAGCAGGGATGAGGTACTTTTCCAATGTTGTTTGTTTAGTTTTTCCCATATTTCCAGTTGTAAAGTGAAATTCCCCTCTTTTTTCCCATTTGTCTTTTATATATGATGTGTTGTCTCCTTTTAAATCTTGAAGACCATGGTATATTTTAGAGATGTATCTGATCCCTGGGATCCCTTTATATGCCATTAAGAAAACCTTCAGAACACCTTACTGGGCCCTTTCCAAATCCTCCTTTTTTTTTTTTTTTTTAATTTAAGTTTTTGTAAAGGGTATACAGGTCGTTACAGCAATGCAGTGTTTACATTTTCATCACATGTTCCCTTATTTTCTGATATCTGACAACATTGGAAGATTAATTCTTACAACACCCCTTTTTTTTTTTTTTTTAAAGTGAAAGAAAAAGTGAAATTAAAGAGAAAAAAAAAACAAGAAACAAATAACAAAAAAAAACAAACAAACCAGTAAAAAACAAACAAAAAGAAAAAGTAAGTAAATAAAGATAAAAGAGCATCTGAGTAGAGTTGGAACAAAGAGCGGAACCATTATTGAAATGGTATTTGTCAAAGATTAGATCTAATGGAAGACACATATGCGGTCCAGGGTTGCCAAAAGTTCATGAACACATCCATGTCCTGTCTCAGTGCGAATGTCAACTTTTCCATCGAGTAAATGTCTTGGATCACGTTAGTCCAATCTTCAGGTGTAGGACAGTCCTTCAACATCCATTTTTTAGTTAGAGCTTTTTTGCTTGCCAATATTAAAACATTGAATAAGTATTTTTCTCCTCGTCTTTCCAGTGAGTCCGGTAGTAAACCCAAATACAAAGTTACAAAGAAAAGGGAACTGTAATTTTGAATATTTTCCCCAATATTGTCTGTACCTTGGTCCAATATTGGTGGATAACTGGGCATGACCAAAACACATGAAAATGATTTGCAGTCTTTTCACCACACAAGCGCCAACAGTTCAATCCCTTATGGGTAAATTTGTTTTGTGCAGGTGTTCTGAAAAATCTTGCCAAGTTTTTCCATCCAAATTCTCTCCACTGCAGGGATGAGGTACTTTTCCATTGCTGTTTATTTAGCTTTTCCCATATTTCCAGTTGTAAAGTGAAATTCCCCTCTTTTTCCCATCTCTCTTTTATATAAGATGTGTTGTCTCCTTTTAAGTCTTGAAGACCTTGGTATATTTTAGAAATGTATCTGATCCCTGGGATCCCTTTATATGCCATTAAGAAGACCTTCAGAACACCTGACTGGGCCCTTTCCAAAACCTCCTTTTTAAGTATATTGTTTATGTGGTGTCTAAGCTGGAAGAACCTGTAAAGGTCTTGATTTATTAGGCCTTGTTTTTTCAAATCTTCAAAACTTCTTAAGATTTGCCCTTTAAAAAAATCGTAATATTTTATCAGCCCTTTCTCCTTCCACTTTTTAAATCTGGTGTCTGTTTTATTAGGAGTAAAGTCCTGATCATAGGCGATCCATTGCAGAAGTCGATAGGGCTCTTTAGTTTGATTCTCTCTGACTATCTTAAACCAAATTTTTAGCGGGGTCTCTATCCACGGGTTAGTGTTATTCAAAAGCTTAGGTAAGACATTGTTCCCTATTATCGCCTGTAGGGGGATGTCACTTGTTATTTGGCATTCGATCTCCTTCCATTGTGCAGTGTAGACTGGGTTACATATCTCTACTAAAGTTTTAATTTGTGCGGCTTTAAAGTAGTCCCTGATATTTGGCAGCGCGAGCCCACCTTTGTCTTTGTTTAGCTGTAGGGTTCTATATCTGATTCTAGGTCTCTTGCCCTGCCATATGAATCTTGAGATCCTTCTGTCCAGCTCCTGCCATGTTTTTTTGGGAGGTTCTACCGGTATTGTTTGGAAAAGGTATAGAAGACGTGGAAGTATATTCATTTTGACTGCTTCAATTCTTTGTGCAGTACCCAAGAATGGTATCATATTCCATCTTGCTAGGTCAGATTTTATTTTTGTCACCAGTGGCTCATAGTTTAGTGATATAATTTTGTTGAGTTGTTTCGGGATATTGACCCCCAGATATTTCATAGATTCCGACTCCCAGTTAGTTTTGAGTTTGCTTAGTGAATAATGATTTGGGTCATAGTTGAATGTTAAAACTTGGGTTTTATGCATATTTAATTTGTACCCCGATAAATCTCCATACTCTGAAAAAACTGAGGTTAGTTCTGGTAAAGAAGTGTCCGGCTGCCCTAGGTATATTAAAATGTCATCAGCAAAGAGTGCTATTTTATGTTCCTTCTGACCAAGTGTAATACCTTGAATTTTTTGGTTTTGTCTTATCCATTGGCTCAGAGGTTCTATGAAGATTGCAAAGAGCAGTGGAGACAGGGGGCAGCCCTGACGACATCCTCTTTCCAGTTCAAAAGATGATGATAAATTACCGTTAATCCTTATTTTAGCTGTTGGTTTTTTATATAATGCCTGTATAGTTCTAATGAAGTTGTTATGAAAATTGAAACTGGATAAGATTCTATATAGAAAAGACCAGTCAACCGAATCGAATGCTTTTTCAGCATCTAATCCCAATATGACTGCATTTAAGTTATATTTTTTTATATGATGAATTATGTGTAAAGTGCGTCGAATGTTGTCTTGTGTCTGTCTTTGTCTTATGAAACCTGTTTGGTCTAAATGAATTAGGTCTGTCAGTATATTTTCTAACCTTTTGGCAAGGATAATGGTAAAAAGCTTATAGTCCTGATTTAGTACACTGATTGGTCTGTAGTTGGAGCACTCTAGTTTATCCTTTTCAGGTTTAGGTATAACTGCAATGACCCCTTCTCTCCAGGAGGGGGGGATTTCCCCTGTGTGGAGGACATAATTAAATGTTTTCAGGAGGAGAGGAGATAGTTGCTGTTTAAAGGTTTTGTACCACTCTGCTGTATAGCCATCAGCTCCTGGGGATTTGTTAGCTTTAAGTTTCATAATTGCTTTTTCCAATTCTTTAGGATGTATTTCTGACAGTAGTGTTTTATTTTGTGACTCCGTAAGTTGGGGAAGGTTTAATGTGTTTAGGAATGCCTCGGATGCGTTTTTATGTTTTTTGTGGGAGTATAAGTTCTTATAGTAATTCTCGAAGTTTTTAAGAATATCCTGAATTCTGAATTTTATTTCCTTTGATACTGGGTCTCTGATTTTGTAGATTGCTCTTTCTGTTTGATGTTTCCTCAATTTATAGGCTAGCAATTTTGCCGATTTACTGCCTGCTTCATAGTATTTTTGTTTCAGAAATGTAAGTTTCTTCTGGATTTCTATTGTGTAGATCTCATTTATTTGGTTTTTAATTTCCTTAATCTTGAGCGAGTCAGTAGAATGAGTGTTGCCTTTGTGTTCTTTTTCTAGGTTCCTAAGTTCTGACTCTAATGTGGATAGTTTTTCTTGTCTTAGTTTCTTTTGGGTTGCCAGTTTTGCAATAATCTTTCCTCTTATTACAGCTTTACATGCATCCCACAGTATTAAAGGGGATACTTCTCCATTATCGTTATCTTCCAAATATCTGAGAATATCTGATTCCAATTCATCTTTCAGTGGTCCTTTCAGGACATTTGAATTTAACCTCCAAGAAAATGTATTATTTGTGTATTTTTGGATATTTAAGTCCATGTAGATCGGACTGTGGTCGGAGAGATCCATCAGTCCTATTTTACATGTTTTTACTCTTCCAATGTCTCTATTAAACATAAAAAAATAGTCAATCCTTGAGTAAGATGAATGTGGAGTTGAGTAAAATGTATAGTCTTTTACACTGGGGTTGAGTTCCCTCCACACGTCACAGATTCCCAATTCTTTTAGTAGCATCCGAGTCTTCCTGTTTTGGGTGTTATTTTGATGTGGGGAATTACCAGAAGCATCCCAGTATGGATTCAGTCTAAGATTGAAGTCCCCACCACATATCACTAAACCTTGAGCTTTAGTTATCATTAGGTCGAATACATTTTTATAAAATTTCCAGTTAGCCCCTGGGGGAGCATACACATTCAGCAGGGTGATATCTTCTCCCTCTAGCCGCCCAGTTACCAAACTGTATCTCCCTTCTTTATCTTTGTGTTCTGATTTTTTTTCAAATGTAATTTTGGTTGATATCAATGTCGCTACTCCCCTCCTCCTCCCTGATTTATATGAAGATGAAGAGATCATTTTAAACCCTTGTCTACTGAGTTTATTGTGTTCCACGTCTGTTAGGTGGGTTTCTTGTAAAAGTATTATTCCTGCTTTGTCTTTTTTCATTTTGCCTAGAATCTTGGATCTTTTAACTGGATTCAGGATTCCTTTTACATTATATGAAATTATTTTGGTTACACCCTGTTTCTCCATTGTGTTGTTTTGTTTAGTATAACTGTGTGGTGGCCCTCTTTTGTGCTACTCAGAAACTGAAAGAACATTAAAAACAAGAAAAACATTAAGAACATAGTGTAAAAAACTTTAAAACAAAAAGCTGTCATAAGAACTTCCTGAGCTGAGGTCTTTTTAAAGACCCTGTAAGAGCCTTGATGGAGTGAAGGCTCTGAGGGAAATTCCTCAAACTCTGTTACGTGTTGAGGGCCCTCTCTTACCACTGAAAGTAGTCCCATGCTTTTAACGTGAGTTTCAGAACCCAATCCAAACTTGTAATGATTTTTTTTTTTTTCCTTTCATGCCTAAACCCTGTGAAATTGTGTGCACCCTCCCACCCCCATCACATCAAACATTCACGCAAAAACAGTATTTGTTAGTATGAGGAGAACGTGGATTATTGTCACATTTCTATTTTAACAAGTTTTTTTTTTTTTATTACAAAGACTTATTTGTTTCAAATAATATGATTGTTCCATGAAATGTTTTACCACATGCTGAATATGCATCTCCTTTAATGTTTGTTACGTTGTATGAGGGGGGTTGGATGTGCGGATTGATTCAAGAGAAAAAAAAAAAAAAAAAAAAAAAAGAGGTCGCTATTCCAACCTGAAAACGGATAGTTTATCCGCGACGCTCTGGTGCTGGGTTTCCCGCTGCTGGTCCGTGGATTTTGAAGGTCTTTGTGTTGTCCATGTTTGCGTTTTGATCTTCTCACTCGGGTCTGCTGGGGGTTTAAATACCGTTACCGGGAGGCCTCTTTTCGCCATGTCAGCTGTTGCTTCTTCCGCCGAATTATAGAGACACGTTTCATCGCCGTAGAAGACCCTTAACTTCGCAGGAAATGGTGTCTGAAAGCGCAATTTCTTCTCTCTTAACACCTTTTTCGCGTCATTGTATTCCCTGCGCTTTTTAAGGACCTCCGGGGCGTAATCGTGTTCCACGTAGACTTTTCTCTCCTGGTGCATAAATCCTTTTTTCTGCCAGGCCAGTCTTACAACCTCTTGTTTTATTTTGAAATTGGAAAATCTTACCAACACCGAACGTGGGGGCGCTTCCGCCGCCGGCCTAGCGGCTAATGAACGATGTGCCTTTTCTATCTTCAAGTCGGTGGTTTGTGGAATATCCAATTTCTCTCTTAGTAAGGATTCCACGCATTCTGCCATTGAGTTAAAACCATTTTCGGTTCCTTCTATCAGACCATGAATTCTTATGTTGTCTCTTCTTTGTTTTCCTTCTTGGTCGGTTAGCTTAGCCTCTATAGCTGCTTGTCTTTTGCGTAGGTCTAGCACAGAATCTTCGAGCACTTTTATTCGATCCTCTGTTTCCAAGATTCGGTTCTCGGCCTGGTCCACTCTGCTGTTTGTCCTTTTCAATTCTTCTCTGAATTCCCGAAATTCGGCCGTAACATCTCGGCGAAATCGTTGTAGCTCCTCAAATAGTGATTTCAGGCTAACCCTTTTGTTAGCTATCACCAGTTCCTCGTCTTCTGAACGGAGATCTTCCAGTTCGGATTCTCCGGCCGATACGTGTCCTGGCCTGGAGAATTTCAGTTTCTTCTGTTTTCCTTTAGACATGATGATTTTGTCTTTTGATTTTCACTCCTCCAAAAATCCGTTAAGTTTGATTTTCAAGGTGTTATCCTGGATTGGGTCTGAGAACTTCAGTGTTAAGCTGCAGTCGCCATGGCGTCCAGCCAAATCCTCCTTTTTAAGTATTTGGTTTATGTGGTGTCTAAGCTGAAAGAACCTGTAAAGGTCTTGATTTATTAGACCTTGTTTTTTCAAATCTTCAAAACTTTTTAAAGTTTGCCCTTTAAAAAAATCGTAATATTTTATCAGTCCGTTCTCTTTCCACTTTTTAAATCTAGTGTCTCTTTTTTTAGGAGGAAAATCCTGATCATAGGAAATCCATTGCAATAATCGATAGGGTTCTTTAGTTTGATTCTCTCTGACTATCTTAAATCAAATTTTTAGCGGGGTCTCTATCCACGGGTTAGTGTTACTCAAATATTTAGGTAAGGCATTATTCCCTATTATCGCCTGTAGGGGAATGTCACTTGTCATTTGGCATTCTATCTCCTTCCATTGTGCAGTGTAGAATGGGTTACATATCTCTACTAAAGTTTTAATTTGCATGGCTTTAAAATAGTCCCTGATATTTGGCAGCGCAAGCCCACCTTTGTCTTTGTTTAGCTGTAGGGTTCTTTACCTGATTCTTGGTCTCTTGGCCTGCCATATGAATCTTGAGATCCTTCTGTCCAGTTCTTGCCATGTTTTTTTGGGAGGTTCTACCGGTATTGTTTGGAAAAGGTATAGAAGAAGTGAAAGTATATTCATTTTGACTGCTTCAATTCTTTGTGCAGTACCCAAGAATGGTATCGTATTCCATCTTGCTAGATCAGATTTTATTTTTGCCATCGGTGGATCATAGTTTAGTGTTATAGTTTTGTTGAGTTGTTTTGGGATATTGACCCCCAGATATTTCATAGATTCCATCTCCCAGTTAGTTTTGAATTTGCTTAGTAAACATTGATTTGTGTTATAGTTGAATGTTAAAATTTGGGTTTAATGCATGTTCAATTCGTACCCCGATAATTCTCCATACTCTGAAAAAACTGAGATTAGTTCTGGAAAAGAGGTGTCCGGCTTCCCCAGGTATATTAAAATGTCATCAGCAAAGAGTGCTATTTTATGTTCCTTCTGACCAAGTGTAATACCTTGAATTTTTTGATTCTGTCTTATCCGTTGGCTCAGAGGTTCTATGAAGATTGCAAAGAGCAGTGGAGACAAGGGGCAGCCCTGATGACATCCTCTTTCCAGTTCAAAAGATGATGATAATTTACCGTTAATCTTTATTTTAGCTGTTGGCTTTTTATATAATGCCTGGATAGTTCTAATGAAGTTGTTATGAAAATTGAAACTGGACAAGATTCTATATAGGAAAGACCAGTCAACCGACTCAAATGCTTTTTCAGCATCTAATCCCAGTATGGCTGCATTTAAATTATATTTTTTTATATGATGAATTATGTGTAAAGTGTGTCTAATGTTGTCTTGTGTCTGTCTTTGTCTTATAAAACCTATTTGGTCTAAATGAATTAAGTCTGTCAGTATATTTTTTTAACCTTTTGGCAAGGATAGCGGTAAAAAGTTTATAGTACTGATTTAACACACCGATTGGTCTGTAGTTGGAGCAGTCTAATTTATCCTTTTCGGGTTTAGGTATGACTGCAATGACCCCTTCTCTCCAGGAGGGGGGGATTTCCCCTGTGTGGAGGACATAGTTAAATGTTTTCAGGAGGAGAGGAGAGAGTTGCTGTTTAAAGGTTTTGTACCACTCTGCTGTATAACCATCTGCTCCTGGGGATTTGTTAGCTTTAAGTTTCATAATTGCTTTTTCTAATTCTTTAGGTTGTATTTCTGCCAATAGTTTATTTTGTGACTCAGTAAGTTGGGGAAGATTTAATGTAGTTAGGAAGGCTTTGGATGTGTCTTTTTTGTGTTTTTTGAGTACAAATTCTTGTAGTAATTCTCAAAGCTTTTATGAATTTCCTGAATTCTAATTTTTATTTCCTTTGATACTGGGTCTCTGATTTTGTAGATTGCTCTCTCCGTTTGTTGTTTTCTCAATTTATAGGCTAGTAATTTTGCCGATTTGCTACCTGTTTCATAATATTTTTGTTTCAGAAATGTAAGTTTCTTCTGGATTTCTGTTGTGTAGATCTCGTTTATTTGTTTTTTTTATTTCCTTAATTTTGAGTGAGTCATTAGAATGAGTGTTGTCTTTGTGCTCTTTTTCTAGTTTCTTAAGTTCTGACTCTAATGTGATTAGTTTTTCTTGTCTTAATTTCTTTTGGAGTGCCAGTTTTTCAATAATCTTTCCCCTTATTACAGCTTTGCATGCGTCCCACAGTATTAAAGGGGATACTTCTCCATTATCATTTTCTTCCAAATATCTGAGAATATCTGATTCCAATTCATCTTTCAGTGGTCCTTTCAGCACATTTGAATTTAACCTCCAAGAAAATGTATTATTTGTGTATTTTTGGATATTTAAGTCCATATAGATCGGACTGTGGTCAGAGAGATCCATCAGTCCTATTTTACATATTTTTACTCTTCCAATGTCTCTATTAAACATAAAAAAATAGTCAACCCTTGAATATGATGAATGTGGTGATGAGTAAAATGTATAATCTTTTACACTGGGGTTGAATTCCCTCCACACGCCACAGATTCCCATTTCATTTAGTAGCATCCTAGTTTTTCTACTTTGAGTGTTATTTTGATGTGGAGAATTACCTGATGCATCCCAGTATGGATTCAGTCTTAGATTGAAGTCTCCACCACATATCACTAAACCTTGGGCTTTAGTTATCATTAGGTCAAATATATTTTTTTATAAAATTTCCAGTTAGCCCCTGGAGGTGCATATACATTCAGCAGGGTGATATCTTCTCCCTCTAGCCGACCAAGTGCCATGCTAAATCTCCCTTCTTTATCTTTGTGTTCTGAATTTTTTTCAAATATAATTTTGGTTGAGATCAATGTCGCCACCCTCCTCCTCCCTGACTTATATGAAGATGAAGAGATCAGTTTAAACCCTTGTCTATTAAGTTTAGTGTGTTCCAAGTCTGTTAGGTGGGTCTCCTGTAAAAATATTATTCCTGCTTTGTCTTTTTTCATTTTGCCTAGAATCTTGGATCTTTTAACTGGATTCAGGATCCCTTTTACATTATATGAGATTATTTTGGTTGAAACCTGTTTCTCCATTGTATTGTCTTATTTAGTATAATAGTATAGTGGCCCTCTTTTATGCTACTCAAAAACTGAAAGAACATTAAGAACATAAAAAAACATTAAGAACATAATATATAAAACTTTAAAACATAAAACTGTCAAAAGATCTTCCTGAACTGAGGTCTTTTTAGCGACCTTAGAGGAGCCTTGATGGTGTGTTGGCTCTGAGGGAAATTCCTCAAACTTTAAGTGTTGAGGGCCCTCTCTTACCCCTGTAAGTTGTCCCATGTTTTTAACGTGATTTTCGGATCCCAATCCGAACTTGTATAGATTTTTTTTTTTTTTTTTATGCCTATACCCTATGAAATTATGCGCTACCTCCCACCACCATCACAGCAAAGAATCACAGTAATACAGTATCTGTTAGTGTGGAGAGTTCATGTGGTTCATTGTCACATTTCTATTTTAACAATTTTTTTTTTTTTTTAAGACTTGTTTCTAATATTATGACTGTTCCATGAAATCTTTTACCACTTCATATTTGCTGATTCTGCATCTCCTTTAATGTTGTTACCTTGTAGGAGGAGGGTTGGATGTGCATATTGACTAAAAATATCGTTATTTCCTCCTGAAAGCGTCCAGTTTTTCCTTATAGCCCTGGCGCTGGGTTTCCCTCTGCTGGCTTGTGGATTTTGAGGGTCTCTGTGTGCACCACGTTTGAGCCTTGATTCTTTCGATCGGGTCTGCTGTGGGTTTATACACCGGTACCGGGAGCCCTCTTCTCACCATATCCCTGGTTGCTTCTTCTGCCGAGTTGTAGAGACACGTCTCTTCCCCGTAAAAAACCCTCAGCTTCGCCGGGAATGGAGTTTGAAAGCAAAGTTTCTTCTCTCTTAGTACCTTTTTAGCGTCATTGTATTCCCGACGTTTTTTAAGGACCTCCGGGGCATAGTCATGCTCCACAAAAACTTTTCTTTCTTGGTGTATAAATCCTTTTTTCTGCCAAGCCAGTCTCAAAACCTCTTCTTTTGTTCTGAAGTTGGAAAACTTCACCACCACCGATCGCGGGGGGGCTTCCGCCGACGGCCTTTGGGCTAATGAATGGTGCGCCCTTTCTATTTTCAAGTCGGTGGATTGGGGAATTTCCAACTTTTCTCTCAGTATGGTTTCCATGCATGCAGCCATTGTGGTGAAACCATCCTCGACTCCTTCTTCCAGACCATGAATTCTTATGTTGTCCCTACTTCGTCTTCCTTCCAGGTCGGTTAGCTTAGCCTCCAGTCTTGTCTGTCGTTTAAGTAATTCCAGCTTGGTTTCTTCCAGCCTTTTTATTCTTTCCTCTGCTTCCATGATTCCAGACCTGGTAGACCCAAACGTATAGTGAGGGTGTGCTCGAAACGTCTGGCTGAGGCCTCTGTCCGGGAGGTCCTCAACTCCCACCTCCGGAAGAACTTCAACCATATTCCGAGGGAGTCTGGAGACATGGAGTCTGAATGGGCCATGTTCTCCACCTCTGTTGTTGAAGCGGCAGCCCAGAGCTGCGGCCGCAAGGTGGTCGGTGCATCTCGTGGTGGCAACCCCCGAACCAAGTGGTGGACACCAGTGGTGAGGGGGGCCATTAAGCTGAAGAAGGAGTCCTATCAAGCTTGGTTGGCTTGTGGGACTTCCGAAGCAGCTGAGGTGTACCGGCAGGCCAAGCGGAGTGCAGTTCGGGTGGTTGCTGAAGGAAAAACCTGGGTATGGGAGGAGTTCGGTGAGGCCATGGAACAAAACTTTCGGTCGGCCTCAAAGAGATTATGACAAACTGTCCGGCGGCTCAGGAGGGGAAAGTAGCTCCCTGTCCACACTGTGTATGGTGCGGATGGAGCACTATTGACTTCGACTGGGGATATCGTCGGACGGTGGAAGCAATACTTCGAGAATCTCCTCAATCCCACTGATACGCCTTCCACAGAGGAAGCAGGGTTTGTGGACGAGGGGGATGACTCGCCTATCACAGGGGCTGAGGTCGCCAAGGTGGTTAAAAATCTCCTTGGTGGCCGGGCCCCGGGGGTGGACGAGATTCGCCCTGAGTACCTCAAGGCCCTAGATGTTGTAGGGCTGTCATGGTTGACACGCCTCTGCAACATTGCGTGGAGGTCGGGGGCAGTGCCTTTGGCATGGCAAACCAGGGTGGTGGTTCCTCTTTTCAAAAAAGGGGACCGGAGGGTGTGCTCCAAGTTTAGAGGGATCACGCTCCTCAGCCTCCCTGAGAAGGTCTATGCCAAGGTACTGGAGAGGAGAATCCGGCCGTTGGTCAACCTCGGATTCAGGAGGAGCAATGTGGTTTTCGTCCTGGCCGTGGCACATCGGACCAGCTCTTTACCCTCTCGAGAATTCTCAAGGGTTCGTGGGAGTTTGCCCAACCAGTTTACATGTGTTTTGTGGACTTGGAGAAGGCATTTGACAGCGTCCCTCATGGTTTTTTGTGGGGGGTGCTTCGGGAGTATGGGGTATCGGGCTTGTTGTTACGAGTTATTCAGTCTTTGTACGACCGTTGTGAGAGTTTGGTTCGTATTGCCATCACTCGGTCGGACCCATTCCCAGTGAGAGTTGGACTCCGCCAGGGCTGCCCTTTGTCACCGATCCTGTTCATAATTTTTATGGACAGGATTTCTAGGCGCAGCCAGGGAATGGAGGGTGTCATGCTTGGTGAACACAGGATCTCATCTCTGTTG
Organism: Pholidichthys leucotaenia; assembly: GCA_020510985.1. Taxonomy (NCBI): domain Eukaryota; kingdom Metazoa; phylum Chordata; class Actinopteri; order Cichliformes; family Pholidichthyidae; genus Pholidichthys; species Pholidichthys leucotaenia. The sequence goes on from CM035842.1 coordinate 166,047,368, forward strand.
TTTGCAGATGATGTTGTCCTGTTGGCTTCATCTAGCAATGACCTACAGCTCTTGCTGGGACGGTTTGCCACTGAGTGCGAAGCGGCTGGGATGAGAATCAGCACCTCCAAGTCCGAGTCCATGGTCCTCAGCCGGAAAAAGGTGGATTGTCCTCTCCGGGTTGGGGACAGGCTCCTGCCCCAAGTGGAGGAGTTTAAGTATCTTGGGGTCTTATTCACAAGTGAGGGGAAAATGGAGCGAGAGATTGACAGAGGGATTGGAGCAGCATCTGCAGTGATGTGGACGTTGTACTGGTCTGTTGTGGTGAAGAGGGAGCTGAGTTCTAAGGCAAAGCTGTCGATTTACCAGTCAGTCTACGTTCCTACTCTCACCTATGGTCACGAGCTTTGGGTAATGACCGAAAGAACAAAATCGCGGATACAAGCGGCTGAAATGAGCTTTCTCCATAGGATTGCTGGACTCACCCTCAGAGATAGGGTGAGGAGCTTAGTCATCCGGGAGAGGCTCAGAGTAGAACCGCTGCTCCTCCACATTGAAAGGAGTCAGTTGAGGTGGTATGGGCATCTGATTAGGATGCCTCCTGGACGCCTCCCACTTGAGGTGTTTCGGGCACGTCTCACTGGGAGGAGACCCCGGGGCAGACCCAGGACTCGGCAGAGAAACTATGTCTCCCAGCTGGACTGGGAACGCCTTGGTATCCTCTCTGAAGAGCTGGAGCAGGTGGCTGGGGAGAGGGAAGTCTGAGCTTCTCTGCTTGAACTGCTGCCTCCGCGACCCGGACCTCCGGAAAAGCGGTAGAAGATGGATGGATGGATGGATGCTTCCATGATTCGGTCCTCAGCCTGGTCCACTCTGTTGTTTGTCCTTTTTATTTTGTCTTTAAGTTCATGAAATTCGGCCCCACACTCTCGGCGAAATTCTCTTAATTCTTGAAGTATTGTTTTTAAGCTAGCCGTATTGCTAGCCTAATTTTGCTCCTCCATTTCCGAGAGGTTATTGTCTTCGAGGTCAGTTTCTCCGGCTGATGCGTGTCTTGGCCTGGTAAATGTCCATCTCTTCTGTTTTCCTTTAGACATAATAACTTTATCTTTTGATTTTCACTCTTCCATACATCTGTTAAATCTGATTTTCATGGTATTTTCATGGATGGGATCTGGGAGCTTCAGCGTTAAGTAGCTACCACCATGGTGTCCAGACCGGAAGTCCAAACTTATGCTATTGTGTTCAAATATTTGTAAATCTGACTTTGAAAGAGTCAGTGTCTCACCACCCACAAACCTGACAGCACGTCGCTGGCAGTTGCCCTTAATTTCTGTGCACACGGACGTGAAAAAAGAGTGCCAAGAAAGCCTCTCCACTCTGAAGATTGGTTTCAAATCTCTACACTTTCACACCTCCAAATACCCGGTGTTATATGCGTGGACAGGTAAACTGTAGACTAGCTTCCACAGTTTGGGGTAAAACATTGTCATGTGCACAGCCCCTGATGTAGCTCTTCTGGTTATTACTTTGCTCTGCAAGCTGTAGTCAGCTGATGAGTTTATTTAACCAGAATTTGCAAATCAGTTTAAATCAGTATATCAAATTGTGGTTAAGAATTTACAATGCAGTATAATAATTTACATCATTAATATGTAAAGTTGTTTGCTCACATTTTCTTATTGTCTTGTGCATTTGTACTTGTTTAAATTTTGCACATTTTTTTAAAATTGATTTGATACGCCTGCACACAGAGATAGAATAGACTAGAGTGCTCACGGCTAACATTTTAATGGCATATTTGGGTGCCGTATTGGTACTGGATAAAGTCCTCTTGACAGCCCTTGTAGCACTGCGATAATGAGACATCCAAGTAATGGTTTGTTGCATTTGTTATCATATAAGTAAGCTGGAACGTTATAAGTTATAATAAGTAATACGGAATGTTTTGAAGGCAGATTTTAATGAAAATGTCAAGATTCATGGTTGATTTTATGCTTTGTGTTGTGTTAAGTTGTAGAATGGCGCCTGAATGTGCACGTCACTTGTAAAAGGGAACAGACTATCTTTTTACCAGCAAATTCTTTTGAAAATGAAGTGAAACACTGGATTTTGTACTTTGTCAGTCTTTGCCTTATGATCAATTGTGCATTATTACCTCCAACAAGGAGGAGACAAGGATGCAATGTAATCGGGGTGGTTTGTCTTTCTCTTTGTTTGTCTCTGTTATGACTCTCCATGCGCCATTATGCAGTGCACGGAGGAAGGAATTAAAACCCATGAGCAGGAGTAGTAGCATGCACTTTATTGAACAAAACAGAGAAACAGTCCAGCAAACAGTTTCGGAATCAACAGGGGCATGAGACACAGTCAATGAGGAAACCAGCGTGGGCTGGACAGAATAGAAAACAGGTGTGCGTGTGAGTGTCCGAGCATGTGAATAACGATCAATGGAAGTGTGTGTGTGAGTGTGTGTAATGAGGAACAGCTAGTGCACTGACAGGAGGAGGGGGCGTGGTTGAGCTGTCAGGGAGCGGAGGACCCAAAGGGCTCCCTGAAGCGCGTGATGGAAAATAAACAATGGAAAGAGACAAAATAGCCCTAGTGTCAGAACTGGGTTGGGACAACAAACCCAAGTTCATGACAGTCTGTCTGTTGTTAGCAGGATTACACAAAAACTACTGGATGGATTTTGATGAAATTTTCACCAGTGATAGCCCTTGGAATAAGGATGAGCCCATTAAATTTTGATGATTATCTGAGACTGCATACCTCCACCAAGGACCTTGAAGCAGCCTTGGCAGAGGTATGCACTCTTTCAACTTTCAAAGCAAATCTCACGAGACAAGCTATTACTTCCATTGAAGAAAACACATACCTTCACCAAGGCTGCTTCAAGGTCCTTGGTGGAGGTATGCAGTCTCAGATCATCATCAAATATATATATATTTTGTTACCCTTTATTAGTCGAACAATGGGGAAATTACAGGGCATCCATGTATATACAGTGGTGTGAAAAAGTGTTTGCCCCTTTCCTGATTTCTCATTTTTTTGTATGTTTGTCACACTTAAATGTTTCAGCTCATCAAGCAAATTAAAATATTAGACAAAGATAACACAAGTAAACACAAAATGCAGTTTTTAAATGAAGGTGTTTATTATTAAGGGAAAATAAAATCCAAACCAACATTGCCCTGTGTGAAAAACTGATTGCCCCCTAAACCTAATAACTGGTTGGGCCACCCTTAGCATTAACAACTGCAATCAAGTGTTTGCGATAACTTCCAATGAGTCTTTTACAGCGTTGTGGAGGAATTTTGGCCCACTCATCTTTGCAGAATTGTTGTAATTCAGCCACACTGGATGGTTTTCGAGCAGGAACCACCTTTATAAGGTTATGCCACAGCATCTCAGTCGGATTCAGGTCAGGACTTTGACTAGGCCACTCCAAAGTCTTCATTTTGTTTTTCTTAAGCCATTCAGAGGTGGACTTGCTGGTGTGTTTTGGATCATTGTCCTGCTGCAGAATCCAAGAGCGCTTCAGCTTAAAGTCATTTAACATTTTAATGGCATATTTGGGTGCCGTATTGGTACTGAATAAAGTCACGAACAGATGGCCAGACATTCTCCTTCAGGACTTTGTGGTAGACAGCAGAATTTATGGTCCCATTTACCACAGCAAGTCTTCCACGTCCTGAAACAGCAAAACAGCTCCAGACCATCACACTACCACCATCATATTTTACTGTTGGTATGATGCTCCTTTTCTGAAATGCTGTGTTACTTGTACGCAGGATGTAACAGGACACACGCCTTCCAAAAAGTTCAACTTTTGTCTTGTCAGTCCACAGAGTATTTTCCCAAAAGTCTTGGGGATCATCAAGATGTTTTCTGGCAAAATTGAGACGAGCCTTTATCATTTTTTTGCTCAGCAGGGGTTTTCGTCTTGGAACTCTGCCATGCAGGCCATTTTCTCACAGTCTCTTTCTTACCGTGGCGTCATGAACACTGACCTTAACTGAGGCAAGTGAGGCCTGCAGTTCTTTGGATGTTGTCGTGGGGTCTTTTGTGACCTCTTGGATGAGTCGTCACTGCGCTCTTGGGGTAATTTTGGTCGGCCGGCCACTCCGGAAAGGTTCACCACTGTTCCATGATTTTGCCATTTGTGGATAATGGCTCTCACTGTGGTTCGCTGGAGTCCCAAAGCTTTAGAAACGGCTTTATAACCTTTTCCAGACTGATAGATCTCATTGACTTTGTTTCTCATTTGTTCCTGAATTTCTTTGGCTTGCAGCATGATGTCTAGCTTTTGAGGATCTTTTGGTCTACTTCACTTTGTCAGGCAGGTCCTATTTAAGTGATTTCTTGATTGAAAACAGGTGTGGCAGTAATCAGGCCTGGGTGTGGCTAGAGAAATTGAACTCAGCTTTCCAAAGATGTGATAAACCACAGTTAATTTATGTTTTAACGGGAGGGGGGGGGATCACTTTTTCACACAGGGCCATGTAGGTTTGGATTTTTTTTTTTTACCCTTAATAATAAACACCTTCATTTAAAAACTGCATTTTGTGTTTACTTGTGTTATCTTTGTGTAATATTTAAATTTGTTTGATGATCTGAAACATTTAAGTGTGACGAACCTACAAAAAAAAAAGAAATCAGGAAGGGGGCAAACACTTTTTCACACCATTGTACACACACACACACACACACACACACACACACACACACACACACACACACACAGAGTGAGGAAATAAGTCTTGAACACGTCAACATTTTTCTCATCAAACATATTTCTGATGGCACCATTGACCTGAGATTTTCACCAGATATCAGTAACAACCCAAGTTTGGGCTGCACGGTGGCGCAGTGGTTAGCACTGCGGCAGCACAGTTTACCCTTGGCCGTGGGATTGTGGGGATCGTGGGTTCGATCCCAGCCCCCGACCAACAGTGATCTGTGTGGAGTTTGCATGTTCTCCCCGTGTTGCGTGGGTTTACTCCGGGATTTCTCCGGTTTCCTCCCACATGCCAAAAAAAACATGCATGTTAGGTTAATTGGCTGTTCTAAATTGTCCCTAGATATCTGTTTCCTATAGGCCCTTAGAATAGAGGGTTAGTATTAATGAAAGCGCTTTGAGTGGTCTTTGTGACTAGAAAAGCGCTATATAAGTGCAGGTTAGTTAGTTAGTTAGTTAATCCATACATACAAAGAAATCAAGGCAACTGTGTTCACAAACAAGTTATATTTAATAAGGTGGAATGACACAGGGAATAAGTATTGAACACATGACAAAAAGATGCAAAAAGGCATAGAAAGCCGATAAACCAGCTGAAATCCATCAGAATTCAGGAAACCATCCCATCCCTCATCGGTGCAAGTTAATTTCAGTTGGTGAAGTCCTGACTGATAGCCTTTAAAAAGGTCTGTGAATATCAGATTGTCACACCACAAAGAACTCATGATGGGTAGAAACAAAGAACTGTCTCTAGACCTTCACAACCATATTGTTGCAAAACATAATTTATTTATTTAGCGAATGCAAAGTCCTCAAGCCAAGCAGTTGCCTCCTGGTTTGCTGTATGGAGAGTGTGTAATCCTCCTTCAATTCAATTCAATTCAATTCAATTCAATTCAATTCAATTCTTTCCAGTCTTTGGAGCGGGCAAGCCTCTATGATGTGTTCCATTGTTTGCTCCTCTCCACATGCGCACAGTGGGCTAGGGCTACTGCCCCATGTGTGAAGGCTGGCCAAGCAGGGGCCATGTCCAGTCCTGAAGCGATTGAGTATAGACCACTGTCTCCTTGGGAGGTTGGTGCCCGGGACCTGTTGGTTGGGGTTTGTCACCAGGTGTTTGTTTGGGACCTCCTTGGTCTCCCATTCCTCTTGCCAAGCTGTCTGGATGGTGAAGTCAGCTGGGGGAGGGTTTTTCCAAATCGGCCATCTGGATGGAAGTCGGGCAGTGGGTGGGGTGTAGATATCTGCATAGATTGGTAAGTGAGGAGAATCTTTGGCTTTTTGAAGCATCCTTTGAGTTAGTGCTGCTCGCCGGATGTGTGTGGGGGCTATGTTTGACAGTACAGGGAGCCAGGGGAGTGGTGTTGAGCGGATTGTCCCAGTTATGGTTCTCATGGTTGTGTTGAGCTGGGTGTCTATGTGGTGTGTGTAGGATGACCTGGACCAGACAGGGGCACAATATTCTGCTACAGAGTATGAAAGGGCCAGTGCTGAGGTGCGCAGGGTGGAGGCTGCCGCCCCCCATTTTGCACCAGCGAGCTTGCAGAGCAGGTTGTTTCATGCCTTCACCTTAGCAGCCGTCCCCTTTAAATGTTCCTTGAAGGATAGGGTCCTGTTAAGGGTCACTCCAAGGTAGGTTGGATTCGAGGCATGCTTAAGCTTAAGTCCGTTCAGGTGGATGTTTAGTTCTCTGGCAGCTTTTACATTGTGGAGATGGAATACACTGGAGACGGTTTTTGCTGGGCTTGGTTTTAGGTGCCAGGTTTTGCAGAACTGGTCCAGTTTGGCAAGATCTTCCGTGAGCACCCGTTCCAGTGGCTCAAAGTCTGGTGCTTGGACTGCCAAACAGATGTCGTCTGCATAGATGAATTTGCAGGATTTTGTAGTGGGCAGGTCGTTTATGTAGAGTTTGAACAGGGTTGGAGCTAGAACTGAGCCTTGTGGGAGTCCGTTTTTCTGCGTTCTCCATGCGCTTGTGTTCTGACCGAGGTGGACTCTGAACCTTCGGTTGGTCAGCAGGGTTTTTATAATTGCTGATGCCCAGGCAGGGATCGCCTTTGTAAGTTTCAGGAGGAGGCCTTTGTGCCAGACCGTATCATAGGCGGCTGTAAGATCGAGAAACACAGCCCCTGTCTTCAGTCTGCTCTCAAAACCATTTTCGATGAAGGTGGTTAGGGCCAGTACTTTCTCTCCTGTGCTGCGGTCCTTGCGGAAACCTGCTTGATCCACACTTAGAATTTCTTCTATTCCTGGGGAAATACGTTGCAGTATCAGGCGCTCCATGATTTTATAAGGAACGCTGAGTAGGGAGATTGGGCGGTAGCTTGCTGGTAGTTTGTGGTCTTTGCCAGGTTTTGGTATAGCAATGACCTTTGCTGTCCGCCATTTCTTTGGGATCGAGTTTGTTTGTATGATCCTTGTGTAGAGTTGTGTCAACCAGGTTAGGGCTCGGGGGCCAAGATTTTTCATGAATTCTGGGAAGATGTTGTCATATCCTGCTGCCTTTCCACATTTCAGGCCCTGTAGGACTTTCTCCAGTTCAGCAGCCTCGAAGGGTTCAGGGTTCGTTTCCTCTTCTGGTGTCTTTGTCTTGGGGTGCTTTGGCGATGGTCAGTAGGTGGGATGCAACTTGGTTGGGTGTGACAGATGCTCGGCTTTGGCTAGGGGGCTTCTGTGCAGCTGTATAGTGGAGGGCAATGGATCAGCGTTCTCGTCGCGCCCTCTGCCAGTACCCGGGCTTGCCCGGGGAAGCTAATGATCCTACCAGCAGACTAAATTCGAAGAGACGACGCCTCAGTGCCAAGTCAAAGAAGAATCCTAGTCACAGTCCCAAAACCGAAAGCAAACAGCCCCGAGAGCACCTTGCAGTAGGACCTGCCCTTCGCATACTACAACTAAACGTTGAAGGCCTATCTGCAGCCAAGCGAAGCCTTATCGAATGCAAAACATAATGATAGCATTGGTTACAGGTGCATTTCTAAACTGCTGAATGTTCCAGTGAGCACTGTTGGAGCCATCATTCGGAAGTGGAAAGAACATCATTTTACTGTAAACCAGCCACAACCAGAAGCTCCTTGCAAGATTTCTGACAGAGGAGTCAAAAGAATTATCAGAAGAGTTTTCGAAGAGCCAAAGACCACTTGTGGAGAGCTCCAGAAATACCTGCAGTTAGCAGGTACTGCTAGGTAATGCTGTTTCAAAGAAAACAACAAGTATTGCACTCAACCGACATGGGCTCTATGCCCGCTTGTAAAGGTTCCTGTCCTGTTGTTTAACATTGGCTGCACAACATTTGAGCAAGCCAGTAAAATACTGGGAGAAAATAGTCTCGTCAGATGAGACTAAAATTAACTTTTTGGATGCCACAACACACAGCATGGTCGGAGTATACCCAGTAGATTTTTACAAAAACCATAATCTTCATCATTACTTGTGTATTTACAGGACAAAGGGTCACTGACAAAGAATAGGCAGCTCCATCCATCCATCTTCTACCGCTTTTCCGGAGGTCTGGGTCGCGGAGGCAGCAGTTCAAGCAGAGAAGCTCAGACTTCCCTCTCCCCAGCCACCTTCTCCAGCTCTTCAGAGAGGATACTAAGGCATTCCCAGACCAACTGGAAGATGTAGTCTCTCCAACGAGTCCTGGGTCTGCCCCGGGGTCTCTTCCAAGTGGGACGTGCCCGAAACATCTCAAGTGGGAGGCGTCCAGGAGGCATCCTGATCAGATGCCAATACCACCTCAACTGGCTCCTTTCAATGTGGAGGAGCAGCAGTACTACTCTTAGCCTCTCCCAGATGACTGAGCTCCTCACCCGATCTCTAAGGGTGAGTCCAGCAATCCTTTGAATAAAGCTCATTTCAGCCACTTGTATCTGCGATCTCATTCTTTCGGTCATTACCCACAGCTCGTGACCATACGTGAGGGTTGGAACATAGATTGACTGGTAAATTGACAGCTTTGCCTTAAAGTTTAGCTCCCTTTTCCCCACAACAGACTGGTACAATGTCCACATCACTGCAAATGCTGCTCCAATCCCTCTGTCAATCTCTCGCTCCATTCTCCCCTCACTCGTCAACAAGACAACAAGATACTTAGACTCCTCCACTTCGGGCAGGAGCTTGTCCCCAACCCTGAGAGGACAGTCCACCTTTTTCTGGCTGAGGACCATGGACTCTGACTTGGAGGTGCTGATTCTCATCCCAGCTGCTTCACACTCAGCGGCAAACCGTCCCAGCAAGAGCTGTAGGTCATTGCTGGATGAAGCCAACAGGACAACATCATCTGCAAACAACAGAGATGAGATCCTGTGTTCACCAAGCATGACACCCTCCATTCCCTGGCTGTGCCTAGAAATCCTGTCCATAAAAATTATGAACAGGATTGGTGACAAAGGGCAGCCCTGGCGGAGTTCAACTCTCACTGGGAATGAGTCTGACCGAGTGTTGGCAATACGAACCAAACTCTCACACCGGTCATGTAGAAACCAGATAGCTTGTAACAACAAGCCCGATACCCCATACTCCCGAAGCACCCCCCCCAACAAAAAAACCACGAGGGACGCGGTCCAATGCCTTCTCCAAGTCCATAAAACAGATGTAAACTGGTTGGGCAAATTCCCATGAATCCTTGAGGATTCTTGAGAGGGTAAAGAGTTGGTCCAATGTGCCACAGCCAGGACAAAAACCACATTGCTCCTCCTGAATCCGAGGTTCAACCAATGGCCGGACTTTCCTCTACAGTACCTTGGCATAGACCTTCCCAGGGAGGCTGAGGAGTGTGATCCCTCTAAAGTTGGAGCACACCCTCTGGTCCCCTTTCTTGAAGACAGGATCCACCACCCCGGTTTGCCATGCCAAAGGCACTGTCCCCAACCTCCACGCAATGTTGCAGAGGCGTGTCAACCATGACAGCCCTATAACATCCAGGACCTTGAGGTACTTAGGGTGAATCTCGTCCACCTCTGGGGCCCGGCCACCAAGGACTTTTTATCCACTTTGGCAACCTCAGTCTTTGTGATTGGTGAGTCGTCCCCCTCATCCACAAGTCCTGCTTCCTCTGTGGAAGGCGTGTCAGTGTGATTGGGGAGATCCTCGAAGTATTCCTTCCACCACCCGATGATATCCCTAGTCGACGTCAGCAGTGCCCTGTCTGCACCATACACAACGTGGAGAGGGAGCTGCTTCCCCCTCCTGAGCCGCCAGACAGTTTGCCAGAATCTCTTCAAGGCCAACCGAAAGTCTTATTCCATGGCCTCACCGAACTCCTCTCATACCTGAGTTTTTGCTTCAGCAACCACCTGAGCTGCACTCCGCTTAGCCTGTCGGTACATCTCAGCTGCTTCAGGAGTCCTACAAGCCAACCAAGCTCGATAGGACTCCTCCTTCAGCTTGATTTGCGGGTTGCCACCATGAGATGCACTGACTACCTTGCGGCCACAGCTCTGGGCAGCTGCTTCAGCAGTGGAGGCGGAGAACATGGCCCATTCAGACTCCATGTCTCCAGACTCCCTCGGAATGTGGTTGAAGTTCTTCCGGAGGTGGGAATTGAAGACCTCCTGGACAGAGGCCTCAGCCAGACGGTCCCAGCACACCCTCACTATACGTTTGGGTCTACCAGGTCTGATTGGCATCCTCCCCCTGCCATCGGATCCAACTCACCACCAGGTGCTGATTGTGGTGTATGAATATGTGTGTCTGGGATGCTGTGCCCACCCACAGGGTGACGTCAGGCGAGCACGGTCCATTCTGTATATAAACCCCAGGTTCAGTGTAATAAAGTTAGTTGTTTGCTGCATGAAGACTTGCCTCGCTGTCCGTCATTTATCAGACATAACATTTGGCGACGAGGAGCACAATGGGTGTGTGCTGGTTTGAGCAGCGGCTGTGGCTGTTTCTAGAGAGCCTGGGTTCATTGATTTCGTGGCTGCAGTGGAGACGGGAATTCAAGAGTATGTCACCTCGCTGTGTTTCCCTCGGCTTGACGGGAGACAGTGGTGGGCCCTCCTGGCCTGTAACCTCTGCACGGAGGGCCGAAGGATTCCCGACTCGCTGGGCATGAGTGAGGGCTACGTGGAGGCTGTCGGGCTCATGGAGGCACACTTCGCGGAGCAGACAAGGGCCAGAGAGTTGCGGGCCAAGAGGCTGGTGGCATTGGATGCGCCGGACCTAGTTAGCTTGAGAGAGCTAACGGCTCGGTCGGAGCCTATGGACAGGCTAGCTGACAAGCTAGGTTCGCGCCAAAATGAGGCTAATGGCTCAAAGCTGGGCCTTGAGGCAGAACCGGGGCCATGTGTGGAGGAGCCCCTGGCCATTGACGCGGTAACGGCACAGAGGAGCACCGGGACTGGGGGTGCTGGGAACAATGACCAGGAGCCGGTGTTGGACGACGTGTCCGGTGGAGGTGATGTCGAGAGCCCCGGAGAGGTGATGCAGCAGGACGCAGAGTTGATGCAGCAGGAGTCGGCCCCGCTGTTGGAAACTGTACAACGGGTGAGTGGGACCGTGCAGGCTGAGGACTTTGGGGAAGAGACGCAGCCGGGCATGATGACAGCGCAGCGGAGCACCGGGACTGAGAGCGCTGGATGCGGCAGCGAGGAGCCCGAGTCGGTGAGCAAGCCCGGCGAGGGTGATGGTGCAGGCCCCAGAGGAGAGCAACAGCAGCTGCAGGACACGGTGGCAGCGAGCGGCACCGACGAGTGGGTTTCGGCGGTCCCCGGAGCACAACCATAGGAGTTCGGAATGTTCAAGGCCAAAAGAAAACAGAGCAGAGTGGGACATTTTGGCGTGTTGCTGAGTGCCAAACGCCATCTTCGGAGCGAGAGTTTGGACCGGGTCGGCGGAACGGCGCAACGCAGAATGTGGGTCCGAAAACGACGTGGTGGGCACGGAAGACCGGGTCGGGTTTCCCAGTGGGTCAACAGTTGGGTTTGGCCCAGGGAGAAGAAGCCAGTTTGGAGAGGTGGAGACAGGCTGGCCAGAGGGGGATGTTTCAACTCTGGGGGGTGGCGGCGGCCGGACTGTGGGATGCCGTGGGGGTGTCTAGGCCCTCCGTGTTTTTTTGGGAGTTGGTGGCTGTCCAGAGACTATGGTGTCACTTGAGAATTTATTTGTGTAAATACCTGTGTATATACTGTATATGTGTATATGATAAAGTGTATCGTTTGTATATATTTGATGCTGGTGTGCATGTGAGTGAGTGAGAATATGGGATTAATTTTACTTTTCAGAGACAAGGTCCAGTTTGTTTGCTTTGTGTGAATGTGATAGGTTGTTTTATTACTACGTGTTACCCCCCTTGTTCTTAGTGTGAGTCGGGTTACCAGATTTGGGTGGGTTTCCTGTGTGCTTGATTTTTTTGAGGGGGGGGATGTGGTGTATGAATATGTGTGTCTGGGATGCCGTGCCCCCCCACAGGGTGACATCAGGCGGGCATGGCCCATTCTGTATATAAACCCCAGGTTCAGTGTAATTAAGTTAGTTGTTTGCTGCATGAAGACTCGCCTCACTCTCCGTCATTTATCAGACATAACACTGATCAGTTGACAACTCTGCACCTCTCTTTACCCAAGTGTCCAAGACATATGGACACAGGTCTGATGACACGATAACAAAATTGATCATCGACCTGCGACCTAGGGTGTCCTGGTGCTAGGTGCACATATGGACACCCTTATGCTTGAACATGGTGTTCATTATGGACAAACTATGGTTCGCACAGAAGTTCAATAACTGAACACCACTTGGGTTCAGATCGGGCAGGCCATTCCTCCCTATCATCCCCTCCAGGTTTCACTGTCATTGCCCACGTGCGCATTGAAGTCCCCCAGTCGGACAATGGCGTCTCCAAGAGGAGCATTCTCCAGCACTCCAGACAGACATTCCAAAATGGGTGGGTACTCTGAACCATCATTTGGCGCATAGGCACAAATGATGGTCAGGACTCATTTCCCAACCTGAAGGCACAGAATAGGCAGCTTCCACTGAAAAATAAATCTGCTGAAAATACATACATCTTTGCAAAAATCTGAAAAAAGGCTTTTCTTTCAGTGAATATTTATATAAGTAAATCCTTTAAAAAAAAAAAAAGGTAAAAAAGGCTATTATCTCAGCAAAATGACCCAAAATCATCCCCTCTGTTAACCTGCCACCCTCCATCCTCATAAAGACTTCAAGGTTTGTACAGAAGAACTTAGTTTACCAGTGAGAGGATAGTAGAAATGTACAAGAAAAATCGTGAAAATATGAGAAAAACTGTTGTAAATTTTGTAGAAAAAAGTTGTAAATTTATGATTATATTGTTGTAAATCTGTATAGGGGGAAAGGTAACAATTATCACAAAACGGGTTTGCGTGCCCCAGTGATCCCAGGAGCTATGTTGTCCGGGGCAATTTGCCTCTGATAGGGTCTCCCAAGACAAACTGGTCCTGGGTGAAGGGCCAGACTAAGAACGATCCAACAGACTCTCATGAATTGTATATCAAGGATTCAGTGTACCCCGCCCGGTATGGGGTTACCGGGGCCCCACCCTGGAGCCGGGCCTGGGGGAGGGGCTCGAAGGCTAGCGTCTGGTGGCCGGGTTTCCACCCATGGGACCCGGCCGGGCTCAGCCCGAAGGAGTTACATGGGTCCGCCCTCCAGTGGGCTCACCACCTGCAGGAGGGATCATGGGGGTCCGGTGCTATGTGGATCAGGTGGCGGTCAAAGGCGGAGACCTTGGCGGACTGATCCCAAGCTTTCTAAACTGGCTTTTGGTACGTGGAATGTCACCTCTCTGGTGGGGAAGGAGCCTGAGCTGGTGTACGAGGTTGAGAGATACCGGCTAGATATAGTCGGCCTCACTTCAACACACAGCTCCGGTTCTGGAACCAGTCTCCTGGAGAGGGGCTGGAGCTTGGCCTTTTCTGGAGTTGCCCCGGGCGAGAGGCGACGAGCAGGGGTGGGTATTCTTGTATCGCCCCACCTTGCTGCCTCTATATTGGAGTTTTCCCCGGTGGACGAAAGGGTTGCTTCCCTGCACCTTCGGGTTGGGAAACGGGTCCTGACCATCATTTGTGCCTATGCACCAAATGATGTTTCAGAGTACCCACCCTTTTTGGAGTCTGTGACTGGGGTGCTGGAGGGTGCTCCTCTTGGAGACTCCATTGTCCTACTGGGGGACTTCAATGCGCACGTGGGCAACGACAGTGAAACCTGGAGGGGGGTGATTGGGAGGAACGGCCTGCCCGATCTGAACCCGAGTGGTGTTCAGTTATTGGACTTCTGTGCTAACCACAGTCTGTCCATAACGAACACCATGTTCAAGCGTAAGGGTGTCCATATGTGCACCTGGCACCAGGACACCCTAGGTCGCAGGTCGATGATCGATTTTGTTATCGTATCATCAGACCTGCGACCGTATGTCTTGGACACCCGAGTAAAGAGAGGTGCAGAGCTGTCAACTGATCACCACCTGGTGGTGAGTTGGATCCGATGGCAGGGGAGGAAGCCATTCAGACCTGGTAGACCCAAACGTATAGTGAGGGTGTGCTGGGAGCGTCTGGCTGAGGCCCCTGTCCGGGAGGTCTTCAACTCCCACCTCCGGAAGAACTTCAACCACATTCCGAGGGAGTCTGGAGACATGGAGTCTGAATGGGCCATGTTCTCCACCTCTGTTGTTGAAGCGGCGGCCCAGAGCTGCGGCCGCAAGGTGGTCGGTGCATCTCGTGGTGGCAACCCCCGAACCAAGTGGTGGACACCAGTGGTGAGGGGGGCCATTAAGCTGAAGAAGGAGTCCTATCAAGCTTGGTTGGCTTGTGGGACTCCCGAAGCAGCTGAGGTGTACCGGCAGGCCAAGCGGAGTGCAGTTCGGGTGGTTGCTGAAGCAAAAACCCGGGTATGGGAGGAGTTTGGTGAGGCCATGGAACAAGACTTTCGGTCGGCCTCAAAGAGATTCTGGCAAACTGTCCGGTGGCTCAGGAGGGGAAAGCAGCTCCCCGTCCACACTGTGTATGGTGCGGATGGGACACTGTTGACTTCGACTGGGGACATCGTCGGGCGGTGGAAGGAATACTTCGAGGATCTCCTCAATCCCACTGATACGCCTTCCACAGTGGAAGCAGGGTTTGGGGATGAGGGGGATGACTCGCCTATCACAGGGGCTGAGGTCGACAAGGTGGTTAAAAATCTCCTTGGTGGCCGGGCCCCGGGGGTGGACGAGATTCGCCCTGAGTACCTCAAGGCCCTAGATGTTGTTGGGTTGTCATGGTTGACACGCCTCTGCAACATTGCGTGGAGGTCGGGGGCAGTGCCTTTGGCATGGCAAACCGGGGTGGTGGTTCCTCTCTTTAAAAAAGGGGACCGGAGGATGTGCTCCAACTTTAGAGGGATCACACTCCTCAGCCTCCCTGGGAAGGTCTATGCCAAGGTACTGGAGAGGAGAGTCCGGCCGTTGGTCGAACCTCGGATTCAGGAGGAGCAATGTGGTTTTCGTCCTGGCCGTGGCACATCGGACCAGCTCTTTACCCTTTCGAGAATTCTCGAGGGTTTGTGGGAGTTTGCCCAACCAGTTTACATGTGTTTTGTGGACTTGGAGAAGGCATTTGACCGCGTCCCTCGTGGATTTTTGTGGGGGGTGCTTCGGGAGTATGGGGTATCGGGCTTGTTGTTACGAGCTATTCGGTCTCTGTACGACCGTTGTGAGAGTTTGGTTCGTATTGCCAACACTCGGTCGGAGTCATTCCCAGTGAGAGTTGGACTCCGCCAGGGCTGCCCTTTGTCACCGATCCTGTTCATAATTTTTATGGACAGGATTTCTAGGCGCAGCCAGGGGAATGGAGGGTGTCATGCTTGGTGACCACAGGATCTCATCTCTGTTGTTTGCAGATGATGTTGTCCTGTTGGCTTCATCCAGCAATGACCTACAGCTCTTGCTGGGACGGTTTGCCGCTGAGTGTGAAGCGGCTGGGATGAAAATCAGCACCTCCAAGTCCGAGTCCATGGTCCTCAGCCGGAAAAAGGTGGATTGTCCTCTCCGGGTTGGGGACAGGCTCCTGCCCCAAGTGGAGGAGTTTAAGTATCTTGGGGTCTTGTTCACGAGTGAGGGGAGAATGGAGTGAGAGATCAACAGACGGATTGGAGCAGCATCTGCAGTGATGCGGACGTTGTACCGGTCTGTTGTGGTGAAGAGGGAGCTTAGTTCTAAGGCAAAGCTGTCGATTTACCAGTCAATCTACGTTCCTACTCTCACCTATGGTCACGAGCTTTGGATAATGACCGAAAGAACGAGATCACGGATACAAGCGGCTGAAATGAGCTTTCTCCGTAGGATTGCTGGACTCACCCTCAGAGATAGGGTGAGGAGCTCAGTCATCCGGGAGAGGCTCAGAGTAGAACCGCTGCTCCTCCACATTGAAAGGAGTCAGTTGAGGTGGTACGGGCATCTGATTAGGATGCCTCCTGGACGCCTCCCACTTGAGGTGTTTCAGGCACGTCCCACTGGGAGGAGACCCCGGGGCAGACCCAGGACTCGGTGGAGAGACTATGTCTCCCAGCTGGTCTGGGAACGCCTTGGTATCCCCTCTGAAGAGCTGGAGCAGGTGGCTGGGGAGAGGGAAGTCTGGGCTTCTCTGCTTGAACTGCTGCCTCCGCGACCCGGACCTCCGGAAAAGCGGTAGAAGATGGATGGATGGATGGATAATAAATGTGCCAGGAAAAAGTTGCACATTTATATAAAAAAAAGTTATTACTTTCTAAGAAAAAATGTTAGTTACAAGAAAAACCTCACTAATTGGTGAGAAAACTGGACAGTTGAGAGAGAAAAAAGTCATGAGAGAGAAAGACATGAGAGAAAAAAGTAAAAAAAAAAAATGCTCTAGAAAATTGGCATTTTTTTTCTGTAAATGTGCAGCTTCATTGTAAATTTATGACTTTCTCTTGGAAATGTGGGAGTTTTTCCAGCATTTGTTAGTTGTGTATTTTCTCATGAAAATGTAACATTTTTCTAGTAAATTTGGGACTTGCTTATAGTAAATTTTAGACTTTTTAAATTGTAAATTAGCATCTGTTATCATATTTTTGCACTTTTATTCTTGCATATTTGTACTGGAATTTTTTTTATACCGTATACTACATTTATACTACATTTGTTAAAAAATAAATCACCAACTGCATGTAAAAAGTCTCCAGGAGGGCTCTTCAGGGGACAAAGGGGCGGTCCAAGAGCATTCTCTCACGCACACACACACACACACACACACACACACACACACACACACACACACACACACACACACACACACACACACACACAGCAGACACCAGTGCACCTTGGATGGAAATAAGCATCACACACACACGTGCAGCCAGGGCTGGACCAAGACGTAGGCGACATAGACTGTTGCCTAGGGCATTCCCTGCTGGAGGGGGCGCAGCTGCAAGACCTCAGTTTTTTTTTTAAATTAATAAAATAAAATTCCTAATAGTCAGAGGCGCTGTGCTGGGAGACAAGGCAGACAAGTGCTTACAGCCCCAGGCCAGTAGGGGGCCTTCGAGGGCAGACCAACTTTGAATCACTTCAGCAGTGCAGTTTGGCGTGGTGGCTCTCCCCACATCACTCCTGTTGTGCAACTTATGTAAACAAACTGCAGAGAGGACCTTGCTGAGATTTGTAAAACTAAATAAATATGCAGGCTGACTAAAGACAGAAGAGTCCAACTTCGCTTATCCTCCACCTGCCAGATGACCGCTGTGACAAACTCTGCTTTAACAGCAGAATCAGCGGGAGTTCTGTTAGCGGTGATTCCATCTCCAGCTGGCCAATCCTGTGGATTCAATCTCTGGCTGCAAACAGCTCCAACTGCGGTCCTGTGTGTTGCCTCTCAAATATGATTTATAAAGACAAAACAGCAAAGGTGGTGTAAAGGGTGGTGAAGCATCGGTGGAAAGCTAGCAGGCCAAGGCTAACACATTTGCATGGGCTGCAGAGTAGCTGAGGCACAGAGAGTCACCAGACACAGAATCTGTACTTCCACACAATGCTTTATTGTACAACAATAAGATAAGATAAGCCTTTATTAGTCCCACAATGGGGAAATTCCAGGATTGCAACAGCACAGGGGTAGCAACACTCAGAGCAATAATTTAGAAGATAAGAAAATAACAGCAGTGAATATACATATGTACACATAAATATACAGTATATACACAGTGCGGAGCATTGTAGCTAGATGGAATAAACAGCATAACCGTCTATTTAGTTACCCTACATAGTATGAATATGTACCCATACATATTGTCACCCTCCATAGCAACTGATATTGTCCTAGTTGTATACTGGAGGGGACCATTTGTGTAAGTCTGTTGCGTCTTTTGCATTCAATACTATTAGGTCGTCACGTTTTTTTTGCTATCTCTGCGAGCAGCCCTGCTTGGGTTATACAGTCTGACAGCCGTAGGTAGGAAGGACCTGCGAAACCTCTCGGTCACACACCTAGGATGATGTAGTCTACTGCTAAATGAGCTCCTCAGTGTGTTCAGTATGTCCTGCATAGGGTGGGACTCGGACTCCAGCAGAGATGACAGTTTAGCCACCATCCTTCTCTCTCCTATCTCCTCCACTGGGTCAAGGCGTTTCCCCAGGACAGAGCTAGCTTTCTTGATCAGTTTGTTCAGTCTCTTCCTATTGGCTGCTGTAATGCCGTTGCCCCAGCAGACCACTCCAAAAGTGATGGCTAATGCCACCACCGTGTCGTAGAATGTCTTCAAAAGCACCCCTTGTACACCAAAAGACCTGAGCCTCCTCAATGGGAACAGCCTGCGCTGTCCCTTCTTGTAGAGTGTGTCGGTATTGTGTGACCAGTCTAGTTTATTGTTCAGATGAACACCCAGGTACTTGTAGGATGTCACCATTTCAATGTCTGTTCCCTGGATGTTTACTGGTGCTGTGAAGGGTTGTCCTTTCCTGCGGCAGTCCACCACCAGCTCCTTAGTTTTCCTCGCGTTGATCTGGAGGCAGTTCCGATGGCACCAGTCCATGAAGTCCTGGATAAGTCCTCTGTACTCAGCTTAATCTCCATTGGAGATGAGGCCGACGATCGCAGAGTCGTCAGAGAACTTCTGTAGATGGCAGTGTGTTGTGTTGTGTGAGAAGTCTGCAGTATAAAAGGTGAACAGGAAGGGAGCCAAAACCGTTCCCTGCGGGGCCCCCGTGCTGCCGATGATCGTGTCGGACACACAATCCCGGGTTCTCACAAACTGTGGCCGGTTAGTGAGGTAGTCCAGGATCCATGATGACAGGTGCTGGTACACCCCTGCGCACAGCAGCTTGTCCTTCAGGATCATCGGTTGGATGGTGAATCTAAACAAGGCCATATTATGCCAGGTCTCCATGGTGCTACATACTCTAATTCATACATGAAAAAACAGAACATGTGTGACATGACCGAGACCTACCATTTACTAAGGAGTTCTCCTACTGCGTGGCTTTGCTCTATGTTGTTACACTGCCAACACCAAAACAGGAATAGCACTACCCTGTGGCATCCTCTGGTATTACTGTACAACAGTATTACAGTAAGAAGCAACAAGCCATTTGAGTTCATATTCATATGAATTCATATTCATATGAATTCAAATAGATTTGTCAAAAGCCTTTGACATGGTAAATTGTGAGGCACTGTGGACTGTACTCTCTAAAATTGGATGCCCTGTTAAATTTATCAGCATCATTCGGCTACTACATGATGGCATGGAAGGTACTGTACTGACAGGAACTGGTTCAGAAAGTGATGCTTTTGACATTACTACTGGAGTCAAACAAGGATGCGTAATTGCGCCCACCTTGTCCTCCATCTTCATATTGGTGAGCCTCCATTTAGTGAAAGAGGAACTACCTCATGGCATCAGAATTGTCTACAGAATGGACAGAAAGCTGTTTCGCCTGAGCAGACTGAAAGCAAAGACCAAGGTTTCTATAGCCTCTGTGATGGAACTCCAGTATGCCTATGACAACGCCGTGTGCACTCTTTCTGCTGAAGATCTCCAGACCATCTTGAGCATTTTTACAGAAGCCTATGAGAGTCTTGGCCTTAAGTTAAACATCAAGAAGACCAAAGTACTGTTTCAACCACTTCCAAAGGTAGCCAAGGAAGACTGACTACAAATTAATGACACAGTTCTGGAAAATGTTCCACACTTCCCATACCTTGGAAGTCACCTTTCTGTGATCGCTGATATCGATGCAGAAGTGAAGCATCAACTCAGCTGTGCCAGTGGTGTCTTCGGATGTCTCAGGAAACAAGTATTTTAAAATAAGAGCTTTCCTTCAGATACCGAGATCCTTGTCTGTAAAGCCATCATTATCCCTACGCTGCTATATGCAAGCGAGACCTGGACAACATACAGACACCATCTGAAGTGTCTTGAGCAGTATAACCAGCGCTGCCTCTGAAAGATCTTAGGCATCAGCTGACGAGATAAACGAACAAACATGAGCATCTTGGAGGAAGCCAATTGTATGAGTATCGAGGCAATGATTGTCCACAGTCAGCTTCACTGGACAGGGCATATCGTACACATGCCTAATCATTGCCTGCTCAAGCAACCTCTTTATTCCCATTTGCATCTTGGGAAACAGACACAGGGTGGCCAGTACAAGCGATTCAAAGACAATCTAAAGGGGAATCCATACCTGTCAAGGCATACCTCATGCCTCCCTTATTGGGGGGGCCTTCACACCTGTACTGACCTCATGCCTCCCTTATTGGGGGGGGCTTTCACACCTGTACTCAGTACTTAAAAACTGTATTTGTCGGCAGATGAAAGAAAACTGAAGCCAAAAAAAAAAAAACCCCAAACAAACAGCAACTGCAACATGAACTATTTCAAATTCATTCATTTATGCTGCCAATGCTGAAACAAAAGCAGAATGGATTTTTGTTTCATAAGTTAAGTATCAGAAATAATTCTCTTTGAAATTGTGTTAATAATAATAACAATGAAAATATCAATCTTATTCAGCCCTTTCAATATAATGCTATACATTCAGATGTAAAGCAAAGTTCCAAGATACAAAATAACAGTACACTGTAGGGGATTTGGGCTATCTCTAAGCATGTTTGTTAAGATTTTAAAGCATTTTTTTGTTATATTTAGGTAATATTTGAAGGTGAATAATACTGCCCATACCTGAAAACATTTGGAGATTTCTCCTTCAGTCTGGAAAGGACAGAATTGTCTCGACCCACCATCGTGTTGCAATTGTCCGAAGCAAAGCCCACAACATTCTCCCATGGAATATTGTGCAATCTAAAAAATAAATAAATAAATGGTGACGGTGAAGGAGAACGGTGACGTCCAGTCCCTCGATTTCCCTTTTCTTCAAGCTTTGTTTTCTTCGCCGGTGGCGCGCTGCAAGAAGCCATTTTGAAAATCACAAAAACACTGCTTAGGTGCGCTTGTGGAGGATCGAAATAAGTGCTGGCGAACTGAAGTTTAAAAGGGTGCTTCATGCAGACAGTCAACTTATATACCCGGCTACAGACAATGCATGCATGGCACATTAGCATCACAGTATACAGCAGGAAAGCATGGACATTTGCATTAGAGTCACACATACCAGGCGCAGCATTACTGGCGCTGGGATTCCTCTCTGTTCCGGAGCCGCAGGACAACAGAGGGTGCGAGGCGCATTGCATAGTGATCAGTCCACACCTCTCACTGTTGTGATAATTGCTCACGCTGAGCACTCTGCCAGCCCCGTACGCTGTGGGGGTCACACACGAGGTGTTCCTCCACACTCTCAGTAATTTTTTTCCCCGTATATTTTTCTTTTTGGCGTACAGAAATGGCAATACGCCCGTATTTGCTAAAATTGCATTTTCCCCGTATTAAAATACGGCGAAACCGTATCGCTTGACAGGTATGGGAATCTCAAGAGATGAGGTATTGATGTAGATGTCTGGGAAAATGTAGCCAGAGACCGCCCAGTGTGGAGGCATATAGTTGCTGAAGGAACCAGCCATTACGAAGCAAGTCTACGCTGGGATGCCATCAGGAAAAGAGTAAAAAGGAAAGAGCGTCAAGGCAGCACCAGCTCCTTTCTTCCGCTGGATGCTGTTAAATGCCTAATATGCCAAAGGGCTTGTAAATTGAAGCTTGGCCTTGTGAGCCACCTTCGAGTACATAAATAGGAAACAATCCTACTCGCTCGAGTGATACCAGATGATGACGATGATGATTACAGTACAACAGTCTTACAGTTACAGTAGGACATACAGTATCTCACAAAAGTGAGTACACCCCTCACATTTTTGTAAATATTTTATTATATCTTTTCATGGGACAACACTGAAGATGACACTTTGATACAAAGTAGTCAGTGGACAGCTTGTATAACAGTGTAAATTTGCTGTCCCCTCAAAATAACTCAACACACAGCCATTAATGTCTAAACCGCTGGCAACAAAAGTGAGTACACCCTTAAGTGAAAATGTCCAAATTGTGCCCAGTTAGCCATTTTCACTCCCCGGTGTCATGTGACTTGTTAGTGTTACAAGGTCTCAGGTGTGAATGGGGAGCTGATGTGTTAAATTTGGTGTTATCGCTCTCACACTCTCACATACTGGTCACTGGAAGTTCAACATGGCACCCCATGGCAAAGAACTCTCTGAGGATCTGAAAAAAAGAATTGTTGCTCTCCATAAAGATGGCCTAGGCTATAAGAAGATTGCCAACACCCTGAAACTGAGCTGCATCACGGTGGCCAAGACCATACAGCGGTTTAACAGGACAGGTTCCACTCAGAACAGGCTTTGCCATGGTCGACCAAAGAAGTTGAATGCACATGCTCAGCATCATATCCAGTGATTGTCTTTTGAAAATAGACATATCAGTGCTGCCAACATTGCTGCAGAGGTTGAAGGGGTGGGGGGGTCAGCCTGTCAGTGCTCAGACCAAACGCCGCACACTGCATCAAATTGGTCTGCATGGCTGTCATCCCAGAAGGAAGCCCCTTTTGAAGATGATGCACAAGAAAGCCCGCAAACAGTTTGCTGAAACAAGCAGACTAAGGACATGGATTACTGGAACCATGTCCTGTGGTCTGATGAGACCAACATAAACTTATTTGGTTGATATGGTGTCAAGTGTGTGTAGCTGCAACCAGGTGAGGAGTACAAAGACAAGTGTGTCTTGCCTACAGTCAAGCATGGTGGTGGGAGTGTCATGGTTTGGGGCTGCATGAATGCTGCCGGCACTGGGGAGCTACAGTTCATTGAGGAAACCATGAATGCCAACATGTACTGTGACATACTGAAGCAGAGCATGATCCCCTCCCTTTGGAAACTGGGCCGCAGGGCAGTATTCCAACATGATAACAACCCCAAACACACCTCCAGGACGACCACTGCCTTGCTAAAGAAACTGAGGGTAAAGGTGATGGACAAGCCAAGCATGTCTCCAGACCTAATCCCTATTGAACATCTGTGGGGCATTCTCAAACGGAAGGTGGAGGAGTGCAAAGTCTCTAACATCCACCAGCTCCGTGATGTTATCATGGAGGAGTGGAAGAGGATTCCAGTGGCAACCTGTGAAGCTCTAGTGAACTCCATGCCCAAGAGGGTTAAGGCAGTGCTGGAAAATAATGGTGGCCACACAAAATATTGGGCACAATTTGGACATTTTCTCTTACGGGTGTACTCATTTTTGTTGCCAGCGGTTTAGACATTAATGGCTGTGTGTTGAGTTATTCTGAGGGGATAGCAGATTTACACTCACTTTTGTGAGATACTGTAATTTATTGTAGTGGTTGTTTTTGCTCTTCTTGTGTGTTTTTGTGTGCGCACACACAGAGTTATGTGTTGCAGCTTTGAAATTAATATAATCTGTCAGAATAGTGACAGATGGTCTTCTGATTAATTTCCACTCTTTGGGCTCTATTTTGACAATCATCCGTGGACCTTTCCATCAGACTTTCCACTGTACCCCAGTGTTTTTTTCTGTGAGCACATTGTCTGTTTTTTTAAGCTTTGCATCACGCCATCAAATTACCAGTAGACAGTGCACTTGCTATGCGCTGGCAGGGGACTCATTTCAAAGAGGTATAGCTGCGCACAATCTAATGCGCATTACTATTATAGTCATGAGAATCCGCATTTGATCAGGAAAAATAAGGTCTATCGTCAGAAGCACATTGTTTAATGCTATTTCAGTGGCATGTTTGAAATCACGCAGCTCAGGAGTTCATGAGGAAACGGCATCCACTGGGATCTTATTTTACTAAAGTTGTAACAGTCATCATATAATCGCCTGTCACTTGAATTATATGATGATCACACACTAGTTTTTTTTTTATTCCATCCACACTCTCAGTTTAATTGTAGACTTACTACTGGAGTCTATAGATTAGACATTAATGTAGGAATTTTTTTTTTAGGGGGATGAATGAATGAACAGGGAGCATGTATGCGTACGGGGGGAGGCATGTCAGTCTGAAGATTTTTAGTCCATCCACATTTTCATCATGGATTTATTAGCCATTAATGTGTTTATATTTATGGGACTGAATGAGAGAACGAGGAAAGTGTAGTGTTTTACTTTTCACTCTAACTCCCCAGAGAAACAGAAGACGCATCCACACATCTGCCTCGGCTTCGCGCCCTGGGATTCCAGTCGGGCAGAGGCCCCGACGGCCACCTATCAGGGGCTGGCAGAAGCCGCTGAAAGTGGGCTCGCTTCGTGGCCGGGGTAGGCGGCAGACAGGAAGCTGCGCCACATCTCCTCCTTCCCTTCCTCCTGGGAGGGACTGGGACAGAGAACCTTGGCAGACAGGGGAGACCCTCGGATGACGAAAGCAACAGGAGTGGGAGCACTTCATCTTCCCACAGGCCAGAAGCGATTTCCACGCCATCATTAACTAGAAAAGCACTCGGAGAGCGCAGACCTCCGCCAAGCGCCACAGTTCCCCCCATACAGTGTTTTACATCATAAATATTAATCCTACATTTATTGTGTGTACATTTTCAGATTCCTTGACCATGAAAACATATGAGTAGCAATTGGATTCACATGGATAGGATTAGTGGTTCAGTAGTTATTCAGGAAAATTGCATTTCACATAATGGCGGTTTTCTTCTGGATGTAGCTCCATAGCTTTTAAAGATACAACAAATCCGTTGACACACTACAGATTCCACAGTGTCTTGGCTACATAATGGTGTTTGCTGAGTGATTTTAGCTTCATTTGTTGTCTTCCTATGAGGAAAATTGCAAAGGTCCCCTATTTTTGTTGATATTGTGGATCATATTATCCGGAATTATTGCATTATCCGGATCAGTCTTCGATATATTATAGAACCTGTGGGCATGTTGTCCTGTATTTTTTTTGTTTTGCAGGTGTTCTGACGATTTTTGGCAGACTTACATGCACAAATATTGAAAATGGCCCTATCTCACAATGTTAAAGAATCCTTTAAAAAATTCCTGGATCCAGACGGTGATCCGGATCATCACCAAAATGTAATCATCTGTAGGATACCCCATTTCTGACAATCTGTGAAAATTTCATGAAAATCCGTCAATAACTTTTTGAGTTATCTTGCTAACAAACAAACAAACAAACGAACAGACAGACAAACCAACGCCGATGAAAACATAACCTCCTTGGCAGAAGTAATGAAAGTTTATGAAAGTTTGCACAGGCATCATCCTGTTTCCCTGAAGTTTCAAACCCATTCATGTCTGTATTTTGCATCCATGCACACTACATTAAACCATTCAGCTGATTTTTCAGCTCAGCATTCTTCCCCATTTGTTCTAACATAACTAACTGGGAATCAACTGTGATTGATGTCTTCCTTATTGCAGCATATACTATTGCGTGCATTTTGGCTCACATACATGGGCTTTGGTCAGTGCAAAACCAGTCTTAAACCGTCATGATCAAAGTTCATGTGGTAGACTGCAAGTCTAAAATAGAACATTACTGGCACATGCCTCTAGGGGGAACTACCTGTATTGTTCAGCACTACTATGAAGGGGACACATTAGAATAAGAGTGTGAAAACCCCGCGCAGAATCCATGTTCAGTCTTATATGTGTGTTGCAGAATAAATGGCAGAGTTAGCCAAAGAAATAA
Source organism: Pholidichthys leucotaenia (assembly GCA_020510985.1). Classification (NCBI taxonomy): domain Eukaryota; kingdom Metazoa; phylum Chordata; class Actinopteri; order Cichliformes; family Pholidichthyidae; genus Pholidichthys; species Pholidichthys leucotaenia. The sequence continues at coordinate 166,073,197 of CM035842.1, forward strand.
CTCAAGTGTGATCATTGCTACACGGTAGGATATCACACAATTGGCGACGAGGATTAAAAGAAAAAAATCAGCGGCGAGAAACAGAGAACATTGCAAGTGTGGCGAACTCAAGTGACTCCAGTAGTTCGAGTGCAAGTTCAGAGGAGGAAAAACGAGGCTTCCCCACCACGACGAGCAATGGCGGCTGTAATCGGAACGGTAACCCCTTTTGATAACTCGACTCAGTCATGGGAAGAATATAGTGAAATGTTGGACTTTTTCTTCCAAGCTAATGACATTGAGGAGCCAGACAAAAGGAAGGCTGTACTGTTGAGTGGAGTTGGTGCAACTACTTACAGCTTGTTGAGAAATTTAATAAGCCCTGCATTACCGAAAGATAAAACGTACGACCAGCTTACTGCTGAGCTTCAGAAGCACTTCAGCCCCAAACCGAGTGAAATCGTACAACGATTCAAATTTAATTCACGCATAAGGAGGAACACTGAGTCCATAGCAGAGTATGTGGCAGAATTGAGAAAATTAACACTGCACTGTGATTACAAAGACTCATTGGAAGAAATGTTAAGAGACAGACTTGTGTGTGGAGTGAATGATGACCGAATGCAACGGCGACTTTTATCTGAAACAAAACTCACTTTTGTGAAGGCTTTGGAATTATGCCAAGCGATGGAAACAGCATCTAAAGATGTGAGAGAGATGCAAGGGAAGCTAACAGAGGACACAGCAACGCATGTTCGTGTGCCTAAGACCCAAGTAGGTGTCCACAAAGTGTCGACTGACAAAACTCAGCACAAATTCCCCAGTTGTTATCGCTGCAAAGGCCAGCACAATGCTGCCGAGTGCAAATTTGCCACTGAGCTGTGTCATAATTGTGGCAAGCGAGGGCACATTAAGAAAGCATGTAGAATAAAGGTGGACAGCGCACAGGTGCTGAAAGCGACAGTTAATGGGCAAAAGTATGAAAACAAGGGCCCAGGAAAGGAACAGCGAGCGAATCAACTGAGAGGGGAGGGAGAAAGTGATACAGAAGACATGGGTTTTCACACAATTTACAACACGTCAGAGGAGCTGACCAAGGTAGCGCCCATCACGCGTACCATGAATGTTAATGGAATGAAAGTAACATTTGAAGTTGATACAGGCTGTGGAGTAACCATATTAAGTAAACAGCAATATACACAACTGTGGAAGAAAACAGACACAGCAGAATTAAATCCCTGTTCATTAAAATTAAAAACATACACAGGAGAGAAGCTAGACGTGCTAGGCATGGCACAAGTGAAGGTGCAGCACGAAAACAAAGAAAAGGACTTACCTGTAGTAGTAGTTGGGAGCGAAGGACCAAATCTACTAGGGCGAAGTTGGCTACAAGAACTGGCCATGATGGATCAGTTGGTGAATAAAGTGGAATCTCAGCCCAAATTGCAGCTGGAGGAGATCCTCGAAAGACACGCTGAGGTGTTCAAAGAAGGCGTAGGACAGCTAAAAGGTGTCACTGCAAAGATTAATGTGGACAAGGAGGCCCAACCACGATTCTGCAAACCCCGACCGGTACCCTATGCAGTCAAGCCACTGGTTGAAAGCGAGCTACAGAGGCTGCTGGATGACAAGATCATTGAGCCAGTGCAGGTTGCAGAATGGGCGGCGCCCATAGTCCCAGTGAGAAAGCCGGATGGCTCCATTAGAATATGTGGAGATTACAAACTCACTGTCAATCGAGCATCACGGGTGGATCAGTATCCAATTCCTAAAGTGGAGGACCTCTTCGCACAGCTGAATGGCGGCCGACACTTCACGAAATTAGACATGAGTCACGCCTACCAACAAGTAGTCTTGGAAGAAGAATCAAGAAAGTATGTAACCATCAATACACACAAAGGCTTATATACCTACACACGCTTACCATTTGGAGTAGCTTCCAGTCCTGCTATATTCCAGAGAACTATGGAGGGCATCCTAGGTGGAATTCCGAATGTTGCCATTTATTTGGATGACATCCTTTGTACAGGACCAAATGAACAAGAACATCTGAAAACGCTGGAGGAAGTGCTTCAACGGTTGGAGAAAAGCGGTCTGAGGTTGAAAAGAAGCAAGTGTGAGTTCATGGGAAAAGAGGTGGTGTTCCTAGGCCACAAGATCAACGCCAGTGGTCTACACCCTCTAACAGACAAAGTGGAAGCCATTGCGGAGGCACCTGAGCCACAAAATGTTACTGAGTTAAAAGCCTACCTGGGCTTGTTGAACTATTACCATAGGTTCCTCCCAAAGCTCTCCACGCTGCTGGCACCACTACATACCTTACTTAAGAAGGAAGAAAAATGGTCATGGGGGGTCAAGCAGCAGAAGGCGTTTGAAGAGTCCAAAGCGCTACTTCAGTCCTGTAGTGTGTTAGTGCACTATGATTCAAACAAACCACTCATCCTGGCGTGTGACGCATCACCCTACGGTGTGGGTGCTGTACTCTCTCATCGTATGGAGGATGGCTCAGAGAGACCCATAGGGTTCGTCTCAAGAACTCTTAGTGCAGCTGAGAAAAACTACTCCCAGCTAGACAAGGAGGGCCTTGCAGTAGTATTTGGTGTAAAAAAATTCCACAAATACCTGTACGGGAGACAGTTCGCCATAGTGACTGACCACAAGCCACTAATTTCACTGTTCAGTGAAATGAGAGCCATACCCCAGATGACATCTCAGAGAATTCAGAGATGGGCCGTTACATTAGCAGCGTATGAGTACACCATCGTTTACAAAGCCGGACGGGACCATACGAATGCTGACGCGATGAGTAGGCTACCCTTGGATGGAGGAAGAGACAGCACGCCTGAGGAGGAGGAGAGAGTGCTATTGTTTGAAGATATCGGCGTGCCCCTGGTGAACGCACAACAAATAAAGAAGTGGACAGACAAAGACCCTGTTCTAGCAAGAGTGCGAGAATACATCTTGCGAGGATGGCCGAAGATGAACAGTCCTGAGTTCATTCCCTATGCCCGACGACAGGATGAGCTCAGCACCCAGGAAGGTTGTATCCTGTGGGGAGGACGCGTGGTTGTTCCACCACCTGGTAGGAATGCCTTACTGCAACAACTACACCAAGCACACCCTGGCATCACTCGCATGAAAGCGTTGGCGAGGAGTTACATGTGGTGGCCCAACATGGATGCAGAGGTGGAGGCGCTTGTGAAGTCATGTGCGGCATGCCAGGAGAACAGGAACAGTCCTCCAGCAGCCCCACTACATCCCTGGGAAGTTCCAGATAAACCATGGAGAAGAATTCACATTGACTACGCAGGTCCATGGATGGGAAGAATGTTCCTGATCATAGTTGACGCATACTCAAAGTGGATCGATGCATATTCTGTGAGTAGCTCTACTTCTACTGTTACCATTGAATGTCTTAGAAAGAGTTTCAGCCAACATGGGCTACCTGAAATCATAGTATCAGATAACGGTACATGTTTTACGAGTGAACAGTTCCAAGAGTTTTCTGAAAAGAATGGCATACGTCACATCACGACTGCGCCATACCATCCTTCTTCTAACGGCTTAGCCGAGAGGGCCGTGCAGACGTTCAAGTCACTCATGAAAAAGATGACAGGAGACTCTATTGAAACCCGAATGTCGAGAGCTCTGTTCAGCTATCGAATAACACCCCAATCTACAACTGGCAAGTCACCAGCTGAGCTGTTGTGTGGAAGGAAGTTGAGGTCAACATTTGACTTAATACATCCAGACTTCAGAAACAAAGTGCATGATAAACAAGAGAAACAAAAAGGTTATCATGACATGCATGCTAGAGAGAGAATACTGAGAGAAGGAGACGTGGTCTACACCCGCAACTTTGGCTCAGGACCAGCCTGGGTACCAGGAGAAATAACAGAAAAGACAGGCCCTGTGTCATTCAAGGTGACATTAGGTCATGGACAAGTGGTGAGGCGACACATCGACCAAGTTCGTGGTAGGAGCTCCATTCCCCTGCCGATGGCACCAGAGGTGTTGTCTGACACCCATCCTGAGGAGAGCATCAACGAACCACCACTTCAGGTGAAACCTGAGGTAACCGTCTCTGCAGATTCTACGGGCAGCACTGCAGCAGCCGAAACAGTGGAGCAGTCTGAGTCTTCACCTGCAGTTGGCTCACCCGCCGTGAGAAGATCTCAGCGAGCTCGGAGAGCTCCAGACTACTTGAAGGACTATACTTAGTCAGTAGTGAGTTCCCCAGCCACAGGACAAGAATGCGTCCTGGAACCTCACTGGGATGCGGTAGTCAAACCAAATCCCCAGTTAGACTGTTATGTGTGTTATACATGTGAAAAAAAAAAAAAAAAGAAAGAAATTATGTGTATGACACATGTGTTTAAGAAATTAAAAAGTAACTGTGATAGTTCAGGGTTAAATTGGAGTTCCAGGATGTCTAGTAATTGGCTAGTGTAATTAAGAGTAGTTTAATCTAGAGGGGAGGGATGTGGTAGACTGCAAGTCTAAAATAGAACATTACTGGCACATGCCTCTAGGGGGAACTACCTGTATTGTTCAGCACTACTATGAAGGGGACACATTAGAATAAGAGTGTGAAAACCCCGCGCAGAATCCATGTTCAGTCTTATATGTGTGTTGCAGAATAAATGGCAGAGTTAGCCAAAGAAATAACTCAAGTGTGATCATTGCTACACGGTAGGATATCACAGTTCACTTTAGATAATGTGTGTGGGATAACCCCCACAACAGACTGGGGCAAGCACAGCAATGTGTGTATTAATGTCTACAGGCACAGCAACGTGTGTATTAATGTCTACAGGCAGCCCCGCTTCTTCTGGCTTTTTCCGGCTCACTACTGTGATGTTAATGTGCCATTCATGCATTGTGTTCATGCTTCCTGTCCTTACTGTGTCTATACACTGATGACAATATGTAGATGTGCCTTGTAACCTCTTTTGTCCTGCAGTTCTGGAGCAGAGGCGAATCCTGGCTAGCAATCTCCTTATTGTTATGTGTGTCTCTCAAATGCAAATGCCCATACCTACTGCTGTGAATGCCTTTCATGTATTGTCTGTAGTTGGGTATATAAGCTGCATTATTCTGTAAATCTCTCTCTCACTCTGACTACTGCTCATCTGCACACTTTGCTGGAGAGCCTCCGGGCTCGCCCATGGGGCGAGCTCCGTGATGGCAGTATGATAATAAACCTACTTAAAAACCTCACTTTGCTGGACTTCCGGGAAGATGGCGGAGAGACATAACACTTAAACAAAGAGCTCTCCCTAGCCGGATTAAAAATCATCGGTAAATGGCCAACTCGACATAAACGAATCAATAAACTAAGGGATGAAAACACGAAGGAACCGGGCACAAGGACAAAAACAGGGTAAAATTGAAGAATTCCTCTCCAACAACGCAGGAAAAACCGCTGTACGCAAAGCCCAAAAAAACGAGATGTCCACAGCAGTGAAAATGGAGGACGCCAGACTCGACAACATGAACGCTGGCATCGCCAGTTTGGGTGAAGAGTTGAGAGAATTCAAGCGACAGCTACAACAGGATTTAGCGGCTCTTAAGGGGGAACTGAAAAAAGAAATTAAGGAGGAAATCATGGACCTCCGAAGAGAAATGGAGCGTAAATTAACGGAAAACATGGAGGAGCTGCGCTCCCAGCGGGCGTGTATGACAGAAGCGCAGACCCGAATTTCGGAACTAGAAGATTGGAAAAGCGAGGCAAACGAACAACTACAGACCCTGACGACGCAAACGCAGAGGATGCAGGAGAAAATAAACGACTTGGAGAGCAGATCCCGACGAAGCAATATGCGCATCTTTGGAATTCCGGAGGGCATTGAAGGCAACTCGATGACAAAATTCATGGATCAGTTCTTAAAAAAAGAACTGGAAATACCCGGAGAAACGGATCTGCAGATTCAACGGGCGCACAGAACACCGGCACAGAACCCGAAAACAAACTCTCCACCCAGGTCAGTTGTGGTAAACTTTGTGAAATATGACATAAAGGAAAGAATCCTGACGCAAGCATGGAAAAAAAAGATACGAATCGGCGACAAACAGGTATTTTTTGACCATGACTACCCGACAGAAATCGTGCAGCAGCGGAAGAAATATGCCAATATTAAAAAAACGCTGAAAGAGAAAAAAATTAGATTCCAAACGCCGCTAACGAAAATGAGGATTCATTGGGAGGAAGGCACAAGAACCTACAACACGGCCGAAGAGGCAGCGCGGGATATGATGGAGCGGGGCCTTGAGGTGAGCGTGCCGAAGGAGACGGCTGGAGCAGCGGCGGCCCTGAACGCACCACGACAGACGGAGTGGAGACGAGCGAACGGCGGAAGAAGGGGGAGAGACGTAGAGCAGCGGGCCCAGGACAAGCTACAAGGCTTTCAACTGAAAGCCTAGATCATAACAAAGATTAAGAAAGGCACAGAAGAAATGAAGGCCAAGAAGACAAGGTAAAAGAGAAACAGACGGCTAGGAGAGGTTTAAGTGATATTTGTTGGACATTTCTAGACTTATGACTATTACTTTGATAGTAATTAGAAGTCTAGGGAGGGCCCTTCACTCTGTGAAGACAAACCCCCCACCCACCAACAGGGACCAGTGGGCAGAAGAAAGGCCCAAAGTACGGAGGTCGAGTTTTTTTTAATGTGTTTTTATATAAATATGTGTTATTTTTGTTGTTAAAGGGGCTAGGAGCACAAGTTAAAAAAATGGAAAAACATGAATATGGGTAAAAATCTTAAGATAATGACACTAAACGTGAATGGTCTGAACTCACCTGTTAAAAGGGAAAGAATAATAAGAAAATTCAAGAAGGAAAAAGCTGAAATTATATTTATGCAAGAGACACATTTGAGCAAGGCAGAACATGTGAAACTAAAGAGATTTGGCTATAAGAACTCCTACTACAGTTCATTTAAGGGAGGAGCAAAAAGGGGGGTTATGATACTAATCTCAAACAAAATACAACTTGAAAGTGAACAGGAAATCCAGGATAAAGAAGGCAGGTATGTAATAATAAAGGGAAGAATAGATGGTATGCAGATCACATTAGTGAACATCTATGCCCCACCAGAAAGTGACAAGGGTTTTTTTCAACATCTGTTTGATCTCATAGCAACACACAGTGAAGGAGTCCTAATTTGTGGAGGAGACTTAAATGCTGTCATGGATCATGAAGTTGACACAACAAGTGTTAAGAAGACAAAAAAACATGTAACAAAGTTCATAAGAACCTCACTGGCAGAAATGGGTATGGTAGACATATGGAGGGACCTACACCCACTCGAAAAAGACTATACACATTATTCAGCAGCCCATAAAGTACACTCTAGAATAGATTACTTCCTTATGAATGAAGGTGACAGACACAGGGTGAGAAATTGTTGGATTGGAGGGGCAGAAATATCAGATCATAATCCTATATACATGGAAATATATTTAAACAATAGAAAACGACAAACAACATGGAAACTTAACATAGGACTGTTAAATGATGAGAAAATGAAAGAAAGAATAAAAATAAACATAAACGAATATATCCAAGAGAATGACAATGAAGAAGTGGACCCAACAATACTATGGGACGCACTAAAAGCCGTGTTAAGGGGTAAATTAATTGTTGAAACAGGAAAAGCAAATAAGACTAAGCTGGAAGCGTATGAACAAAGATGTGAGAGACTAAGGGAATTAGAACGTAAACATCAAAGCACATATGATCCAAAAATATATCAAGAAATTAAAGAAGAAAAAACAAAGATAAAAGAAACACAAATGGATGAAATTGAAAGGAAAAATAGATATCTAAAGCAAAAATATTATGAAACGGGGCCAAAAGCCACAAAACTGCTGGCAAAACGGTTAAGAAAACAACAAACAATGAATAATGTATACAAGATTAAAGACCCCACCACAAATAAAACCACAGTTAACCCAGAAAACATCGAAGAAATTTTCCATAATTTCTACCAAGAACTATACTCGCAACCTGAAGAAACAAATACTAAAGATATCAAAAAATTTCTAGACACATTGGACTTGCCATCAATAGGAAATCAACAAAATGAAAAACTAACAGCAGAAATAACAACACAAGAGATCAGAGATGTGATTAAGTCACTTAAAAACGGTAAATCACCAGGTAGTGATGGATACCCATCTGAGTTTTATAAACTGTTTATAGAAGAACTCATGCCACAACTCCTAAAGTCATTTAATTGGACGCTGAACAACAACAAAATACCTCCAACATGGAACGAAGCAATCATTTCAGTTATTTTAAAACCAGGGAAAGATAAAGAACAATGCGGAAACTATAGACCAATCTCTTTATTAAATGTAGATTATAAAATATACACAACAATTATATGTAAACGAATAAAGACATTCTTGACGGAATTGATAGAAGATGATCAAACTGGATTCATAGAGGGACGCCAAACACATGACAATATCAGGAGAACAATACATATAATTAACGAAATACATAAAGAAAAGAAAACGCAGTAATAATGAGTTTAGACGCAGAAAAAGCATTTGACAGGGTTAACTGGAAATTCCTATATAGTGTACTGGAGCGCTTTGGATTTAACGAAAAATCAGTACAATGCATAAGGACGCTATATCAAGAACCTGTGGCAAGAATCAAGATAAACGGTAGCTTAACAGACAAAGTAAATATACAAAGATCAACTAGGCAGGGATGCTGCTTATCGCCCACCTTGTTTGCTCTGTTCATAGAACCATTGGCTCAAGCGATACGACAAAATAAGAAATTAAAAGGTGTAACAATAAAGGGGGCGGAACACAAGATTGGGCTATTTGCAGACGATATTATAGTTTACCTTGAACAACCAGATAAATCAATAATGGAAATGATGAACTTGATAGAAAATTTTGGAAAATTATCAGGATACAAGATAAACATAACAAAAACACAAGTACTGACATTCCACTATAACCCTCTAAACCAGATAACTGATAAGATCAAACTAAACTGGAAGCAAAAAGAAATAAAATACCTTGGAGTGAACATACCTAAAGACCTAAGCAAAATATATAAAGCAAACTATGATAGGTTGGAACAAGAAATAAAAAAAGATATTGATAGATGGTCAATCTTAAATATGGATCTGAATTCAAAAATTGAGACAGTCAAAATCAGCATACAACCTAGATTACTTTACCTCTTCCAGGCTATACCAACAGAGATTCCAGATGCCCAATTCTCAAAGTGGGACAGGATGATATCGAGATTTGTTTGGGGAGGTAAAAAACCAAGAGTGAAATATAAAACCCTCCAATTACCAAAAGAGAAAGGAGGCATGGGCCTACCGAGTCTAAAGGAATATTACTACTCAGCACAAATAAGATATATCATATGTTGGTGCGACGAGGGATATGAGGCAAAATGGAAAGAAATGGAAAAGGAAATTGAGGGACTCCCAGTACAAAGCATAATAGGGGATAAAGATGCATATAAGCAAATCAAACAAATAGACCCAATCACTAAATTTACTTTAGAACTGTGGTATAAAATAGTACAAAAATATAATATAAGGGAAGACATAAAACTATTGAAATGGGTAGCATTTGACAGTCAGTTTGAACCGGCAAAACAAGATAGGGGATACAAAAATCTGGTGAACAAGGGAATCACAGCATGGGGCAATATCGGAAAAAAAGATCTCGGGAGCTTTGTAAATATCAGGAGAAAATTTAAATTAGAAAGATCGGAATTTTTCAGATATCTGCAGATGAGAGATTACTATATGAAGAAGATTAGGCATAACCTCCAAACAGATGTGAACGAGATTATACAACTTATTTTAAGCTCATATGCAGGAAATAAAATAAGAATTATTTCAAAACTATATCAGAAACTTATGACAAACAATCATACAAGTAACTATATAAAGGAGAAATGGGAGAAAGAGCTCAATTTAAACATAACAGAAGAAAGCTGGCAGGAAATATGGAAAACACAACACACATCAACAAATTCAAGGGCATGGAGGGAATTTGGATGGAAAAACCTGATTCGCTTTTTCATTACACCACAGATTCAAGGAAAATATACAAATACCCAATCTTTATGCTGGAGGGGATGTGGGGCTCAAAATGCAGACCACTCACATATGTTTTGGAAATGCTACAAAATATCATCATTTTGGAAATCTATGCATGTGACAATACAGAGGATATTAGGATATAATATACCAATGAACTGTAACCTGATGTACTTATGTGATCTTAAAAAAGACAGTGTTATACAGGCTGAGGACAGATATCTAGTTAAAATCTTGTTGATTGCATGTAAAAAAACTATCACAAAAAAATGGCGATCAGAAGTTCTTCCTGACCAAGAACAATGGACTGACATTGTTGAGGACATACGTATGATGGAAAAACTAACATATCGACGAAGAATGCAAGAAGGAATATGGGAGAAAAAATGGCGGAAATGGACACACTACAAAGTGCAACAACGAAGCAGAAATTGAAAGAATAACCAAAGACACTGAAAAAACCAGAAGAATTAAGAGATGGAAACTAAAAACTTGATGCTCCAACATTTGTCCCCCCCCCTTTTATTTTTTATTTTTTTTTTATTTTTTATTTTTATTTTGTTTATTTTTTTTTATTTTTCCCTACCCTAACCCCTTTGTTTTTTAAATGTAGAATGTGATCTGAATGCATTATATATGATGAAAAATGAATAAAAATCTAAGTTACAAAAAAAAAAAAACCTCACTTTGCTGCCTTATTTTTCATGCCTCCGCACTGGTGACCCGACGCTGAAAAAAACACGCTGCCGGCGAACGCAGCACCCGGCGGTGATGCTCCGACGACAAGCGAACACAGCAGCTCCCTCCTGCTTCAGGGAACTCTCCGGACATCACCCACGACCGGGAAAGCCGCAGCAAACTTCATGGTGGGATCTGCACGCCTAGATCGGCACATCCACGCTGGACCGGCCGCTCTCACAGCTTCTCTCCATACGAGAGCGCACGCACCTTGTCCTCTCTCCACGACGGCGACCTCCATGGCCGACGGAGAATGCAGTGCGTGGACCTGAACGCACCATGGCCGAGCGAGTGACAAAGATCGTCTCCTCCCTCACCGCTCCAACGCATCTACACAAGCTCGAGGGACAAAGATCGTCTACTCCCTTTCACCGCTCCAACACAATGAACAGGGATGATTAAGCTCCCTGACCCTGGTTCTCCTCTCCAGCTGGCCCACCCACGCACAGAGCCCCGGCACACGCACCGGGGAGTTACGAGGACGACGCACCACGCACGGGACGCATACGGCTCTACAGACCCCCATCCTCCTTCGCCGCTGCACACAGGCCCTTCAGGGTTGCTCGTACACCTGAGGCACGCACGCAGCTTGTTCACAGGATTTGCTAATGGTCTTAGCCACGGCGCACATAGGGAATTCAGCAGTCTGCGGTTCCCGAAGGCTTTAAGGTTGTGCCCGCACCTAAAGTCAACACGCCAAGTCCCTTTGCTTTTGTTTTTTTCTTACAGCCACCCCTATTTTTCTTCATGGCCGCTGTTTATCCTCGCCGCTTCCTTTTTCTTCACGGCCACTATTAATCCTTGCAGGACTTAATCGCGGGAGGAGCCAGTGACTAATTTTTCTTTTTGTGGACCTCCGCACGTTCAACGGTACAGCCCCTCGACATCGCGGATCCACAAACAATTTTTGCGCAGCCCAGACGATCTCGCCGCCCAGGGCCGGCATTTACTACCCCCCACCCCCCTCCACCTCCGCCTGCACGGAGCTTTCCCTGCTGTCTGCCAAAGCCAGACTATCGAGGCCTCGGCCGCCTGCCGAGCCCTCTGGGGGGGAGCGTGTGGAATAACCCCCACAACAGACTGGGGCAGGCACAGCAATGTGTGTATTAATGTCTACAGGCACAGCAACGTGTGTATTAATGTCTACAGGCAGCCCCGCTTCTTCTGGCTTTTTCCGGCTTACTACTGTGATGTTAATGTGCCATTCATGCATTGTGTTCATGCTTCCTGTCCTTACTGTGTCTATACACTGATGACAATATGTAGATGTGCCTTGTAACCTCTTTTGTCCTGCAGTTCTGGAGCAGAGGCGAATCCTGGCTAGCAATCTCCTTATTGTTATGTGTGTCTCTCAAATGCAAATGCACATACCTACTGCTGTGAATGCCTTTCATGTATCGTCTGTAGTTGGGTATATAAGCTGCATTATTCTGTAAATCTCTCTCTCACTCTGACTACTGCTCATCTGCACACTTTGCTGGAGAGCCTCCGGGCTCGCCCATGGGGCGAGCTCGGTGATGGCGGTATGATAATAAACCTACTTAAAAACCTCACTTCGCTGCCTTATTTTTCATGCCGCCGCAATGTGCCTCTTTAAAGGGATGGGCAGGAGCACTTTGGATTGGGATTGGATTATCCAAAACGCACCTCTGAATGATTAGACCAGCCTCTTTGCATCATGCCCCAGCGGAAAGTTCGTTTCTACGCTGTTGTGATAAGGAAATGAACTTGGAAATATTCATAAATGCATTCTGCGTCAGTGACAACTGACCGCGCCGTATAGTCTCTGCCCGTTTGTCTGCATTTCCTATTCAAATGTCCGCTGAACTGAGGTGAGGTGGTCAACCACCCACACTGCCTGCAGGGTCATTTAGCCGGAGTCATCTGACATGTGTAACTCTATTCAGATAATAGCATCAAGCCTCCATTGAAAGGGGCTTATGCACTATTTTTTTTTTAATGAGCAGTAACCCAAGTTCCCTGGTCTATTGCTGGTATTGGGGACTTCAGGACCTGAAAGGGTATAGTGTTTGTGGTTGTGTGTGCACGCATGCATGCACGCACGCTCGAGGGGCACTGTATGCTTATCTCGCCTAGGGCACCAAAATGGCAAGAGCCGGCTCTGCATGCAGCCACTCTTCCTTCAATAAACCTCTTTCACAAACTATAACTTAAAAAAAAACCCTGTATGTAGTTATTTTAATCCTACATTTATTTCACTGCTCACCTGTGAAGTTTTCAACTTCACTCACAGGAACACAAATCAGGCAGTCACACTCAGCCATTCACTGGTGTCATGTTTCAAGGAACAGAAGAGGGAGGGGGAGCACAGCATGCAGAGAGGCCAGAGAAACTGAGCGGCATTTGTGGAGAACTGGAAAAACTGTGGGTGTTCAACACTGTCTCCTTGAAAACTCTGGAGATGTGTTCAGAATGTTCACTCAGTCACTCACTCCCTACTCTCTATATAGTGAATGTAGATATAGTGGACTATATAATAAGCTCAATATAACAATAAAATTTACAGCTTTTGAACACTACTGGGCTTGTTTTCACGGCAATTGTTTAATGACATCATCATGGTGAGACAGTGAAACATAACAGACTAACGGTGGTAAAAAATCAATTCCTGCATGTTATTTGTAATAAATATGTATTAATTCATTTTTGCTGAATTAATAAATATAAATACCTTAAGGTAGTTTATGTTGTGATGTAAAGCTCTCCTCTCACTGGTCCATTGGCTGCGCGTTGCATTATGGGATATATTGGCTATTGTAATGGCCATCCGTTGTACACTACTTTTTAAAATGCATTGTGGGATATTTTGAGTGTACTATTTAGTGAATGAAATTTTTAGTTAAGGGTGGATTCACACTACAACATTTGGACCAATGTTAACTGACGTTTTGGTAAATGTCTGGCTCTGCTTTCAAAAGTTGTTGAAAGTTCATGATAGTGTTTGTTGGCGAACGCTGGCGAAAGTTGTATTCTTTGAAAATTTTTAGCATGCTTAAAATTTGCCTACATTTAGAAATAAACGTTGGTAAAAGTTGTGCTCAGTTTGTAAAAGTTCCTGAGCGCTGGGCTAAGTTATGCAGAGTTCGCCTAAGTTGGCCGAAGTCAAGTTCCATTGGCAAACCTTAACTGAAATGCTGGTGAAAGCAGATGTTTTTAGACTGAAACTCACTTCAAACATGCATGGATGCAAGAGAAATGGAGTGAAGGGGGGATTTTAAAAAAGAAAAAATGTACATAATCTCCCAAAAATGTGACCACCCAAAAGAAAAAAACTATTATTAGTATTATTAACTAATAAATTATTAATTTTTATTATTAACTATTATTACTAACTACTATTAACTATTCTTAATTTTCTGCTCCATGTGTAATCATTCTCCAGGATTTATTGGTTCAGCTTCCATTGTCTGGAATCAAAAAGCGCTGATGTGGTGTCAAAAAGTAAATGACATTTTACAGGATTTTAGGTTATTTTAATGGCGAGAGTTGTAACAGTCAAAATATAATCACTCGTCATTTTATTTATATGATGATACAATAGTTTTTTTATTCCATCCACATTCACATTTTAATTGCAGAATTAGGAGTCTATAGATAGGCATTACTGTATTTTTTTTTTTTTTTTTTTAAGAGGAAAAGGACATACAGAAGTAACTGCACAGGAATATAAAGTTAAAATAAATACTGAACGTATGTCCATGGGAGATGTGTTCACTCCAAAAGCAGGTCCAGAATAGCAGGAAGCCTCCACTAATGCTGATCTTTATATGAGTGTTGCCTGACGCTGATGTCAGCTGACCTGCGCTGAGTATTCATTTGCTTAAGTTAATCTAAGTTGGCAACAGCTACACGTACGCTAGCCTAAGGCTGCATTCACACCAGTATAGTCCGGGGGTCTCGGTTTGACTGGACAGGGAATACCAAGAATTTTCACACCTTTGTTTGGTTTGGTTTGCATTCACATCGCAGCAACCAAACTGCCTGGACAATGTTACGCAGTTACAACAACTGCTCGTTTAGGGCACTGTAGCCGAAACCACCACTGAGCAGGAAGAAAAAAATCTCGGCGAAGAAGAAAAATCAGGCTCATCGATTGGCCAGGACTGAAAATGGAAATCTGATTCCCTTCAGCTGGGTTGTTTGTTCACTACAAACGAGACTTTTTTTTTTTTAACTTTTCTCCTTGGCTTTTGTTACATCTAAAAATAACAAAGTCAGGAAGAAGCTGGAAAGAACATTCTCATTATTCTAGACAGGTTCACTCATATTTATATTCCCAGCCATAGCCTGCCTGACTTCACTCCGCCCCGCCCAGGCTACAGCAGCCCCTAAGGTACAATTCCACTATGTTATATCCCCCCACCCCCACTTGGAAAAATCCAGAACACTAACAAAACATGTAAACCGAAAACAACTATATACACATCAGAACAACGAGTCCAACCAAGTCAAACCTCCCCAATCCAGACTTTACACGGCAGAGCCATCCTCAGCCACACTGCTAACAAAATTGTCCAGCCGACGTTCTCTAGCCGGGCGGCCCTCGCAGGGATACTCTGCCACCGGCACCGTCAGCTCTGGCTAAGGGTCGGCCTCCGTCCGATCCCTCCAGTCCCAAGTGCCACTCAAATTGTCCAAGGCGAGGTCGCTCGCCACCTCCGGTGGGGACCTCCACAGTCTACTTGCGTGCCATCGGCACCCATCGTCCAGTTCGAAATGTCCGGTCCTCTTCATCTCACAATGGTGCGCAGCCCAACCCACAGCGGTTGAAGCTTGTGGGTGCGGACAGGGTGCATAATCCAAACCCTATCCGCTACTCCCAGGCCATGCCCCCTTGCTCGATGTTTCCTGTCAAATAAGTCCTTCATCCTCCACTGATGTTCTGTGACCCTGCACCTTAGCGCCCCCGAGTCCTCACTGCTCTCCCCTTGTGCCAGCCCCAGCCATCTCACCGGAAGCAGCAACTCCCATCCCAGCATCAGAGCCACTGGAGAGCGACTTGTTGTGGCGTGCACCAATGCTCTATAATGGAACAGGGTGTTGTGCAGTGCGTCGGTGAACGTAAATCCATCCGCCAGGTGAGCCCTCAGACCATTCTTAAGCATTCTGTTAATTCTCTCTGAACAACCCCCCCCCCCCCCCCCCCCCGTTAGCCTGTGGGTGATACACCGCTGTTCTAATATGCTCAACCCCTCTGACTCTCAGAAAATCCTCAAAAGCCCCCGAAATGAACTGCGGGCCATTGTCAGTGGTGACTGAAGTTGAAGTCCCCCACCTGGCAAACAACGATGAAAGGAAACCTGTGATCACCTCAGTTGTCACCGAGCCAATCGGAAGCACCTCCAGCCATTTAGAAAACAAGTCATACACCACCACCAGCAACCTGCTACCTGGGGGAGCTGCGTGCAGTTCAAGGTGCTCCCAGGGTCCAGTGGGGTATGCGGCCGGCCGCAGGGGAGGCGGTGGAGGTCTCCCAGTCTCCAGGCATGAAACACAGTTCTTGACCATCGACTCAATGTCCTTGTCAATCCTCGGGCACCAAACTGAATCCCTGCCACACTGTTTGACCTTAACTACCCCAAGATGACCCTCATGTAGCATGTCCAGCACACGCCCTCTCAGAGCAGCTGGGATTACAGCACAATGTCCTCTAGCCATACACACCTTGTCCCAGCAGCTAAGCTTGTCCTTAAACTGATGAAATGGGGCCAGCTCACCCAACGCTCCTTCCAGCCAGCCCTCCCTGATCGCTGTGCACAACCTTCTCATCACTTGGTCGTTCTCCGAAACTTCTCTATAAGTTCCCGAGGAGACACAATGTCCCGGAGTGCCCCATGCAGGGTGTGGACCATTTCCGTCTCGACTGAGTCCACAGCCCCTACATCCGGTACCAAAGCACACGTCGGAGCCCTAGACAGAAGGTCCGCAACAATGTTGTCCTTGTTCGGAGTGTATTTCGTTTCAAAATTGTAAGCCCTCAGTCTCTCTGACCATCTGTGGATCCTTAGCGGCCTGTGGCCCGACCCGAAGTGTCCAGGAAAGTAGTCAGCGCTCGATGATCCATTCTCAACGTGAAGCGCCGCCCATAGAGGTACATATGCCACCTCTCATAGGCCCAAACACAGGCCAGTGCTTCCCTTTCGCTGACAGCATACTTTCTCTCAGCCTCCGACAAAGATCTTGATGCAAAAGCAACCGGACGCTCTGTACCATCCTGCACCTGCGACATCACTGCCCCCAGGGTGGAACCAGATGCGTCACAGGTCACAATTGTAGGGCAGTCTGGGTCAAAATGAGCCAAGACCAGAGGCGAGGTGAGCTGCTGCTTTAGCTTCTCCACTGCCGCTGAGCAGGCCAGACCCAAGGCGCATCCTGTTTTAGCAGCACCCTGAGTGGCTCAGTTGTCTCAGAGTACCTTGGAATAAACCATCCATAAAAGTTCACCATCCCCAGGAATGAGGAGATCTCAGCCAGCGAGGAGGGGTCCACGAGGCGGAGCACTGCCTCCACGTTCAAAACCAATGGCTTCAAACCCTCTCCCGACAGCCGGAATCCCACAAAGTCCACTGCCTCCGCCGCCAGGTTGCATTTGTCGCTGTTCAGCGTGACCCCGTGTTCTTGCAGCGTCTCCAGGACTTTTTCCAACCTCTTGTCGTGTTCTGCACTTGATACCCCGTGCACCATGATGTCGTCTAGGTACACAACTACCCCCTTTAGGCTGGCTAGCATGGTTGCCATAACCTTTTGGAAGCAGCTTGGCGCCGAGCTCAGCCCGAAAGGCATCCTGGTATAACGGAACACCCCCATGTGAGTCCCGAAAGCCGTCAGATTCCTGCTGTCTGGGTGTAGCGGCACCTGCAGGTAACCCTGCTGCAGATCCAGCTTCGAGAATATCTTTGCCCCACTTAACGTCGCCGTGAGTTCCTCCATGGTGGGCAGCAGATACTTATCCGGGACAACCGCCTTATTCACCACCCTAAGGTCGATGCAAGGTCTGATGCCCCCACCCTTCTTCTTCACCACTACCAGGTTGGAGATCCACGGGGAAGCGTCGGCTCTCTCGATGACTCCCGCCTCCAGCAGTCTGTTTAACTCCGCCGACACCTCAGCCCGCAGCGCCAGTGGAAGGCATCTCAAAGGCTGTATCTTCGGCGTGATGTTCTCATTCACCAGTGAACAATGATGAAATGCGTCAATGCGGCCCAAGTCTTCACATAGCTTCGGCCAGCGGAGGCGCCAGTCCGAACCCACCGACAGCACCTGCAAACCTCCAGGGTCCATTATGGAGAAACCCAATTGACCCAACAGATCAACCCCCAGCAGGCCAGTTCCCTGACGCGCTACTTGAAAAGTAAAGTTAGGGACCCTCTTCGACCGGCAAGTCACCTCGAAGTCCGCTGTGCCCGCCATTTCAATCTCCGCGTAGCCGTAGCCAAAAAGTCTCACCGCTCTGCTATTAATTTGCTTCGCAGGAAACAGCCGTCGCAGTGTTGGTAGACTCAGGATGGATTTATCGGCCCCCTAATCCACCATGAGCGGCACGTCAACTCTGTCCAACTGGAGAACATACCACTTCAGTGGCCCTTTCCCCATTCGTGCAGCGTGGACCTGAGTCGGGCCCCCGGGTTGTCCCACCTGCATGGCCGCTCTCTTTTTAGTCCGTTTTTTCTTTTTCCTCTTCTTATTTCCACTACTTATTTCATCTCTCGGCGCCACACCAGTCGGCTGCCTTTTGCAACAGCGGCTCGATTCCGAGTTTTTTTTTTTTCCCCTTCCTCTCTCTTTTGATCACTTTTTTTTTTTCACCCCACTTATATCACGGACACACAGATCGTCCCAAATGTCTCCTGAGCCGGTGGACGGAGCCACTGTTTATAGCAGGATTCGATACAACAGGGAAGAGCTGCTAGCATTTAACCGCCACCCGGTCCCACTGGAAAAACTCGACATACCGAGAGAACTGAGGCGAAAACGCCGCGGCTGCCGGGCTGGAGTAAGGCGGAGGACAAAAAATATAAGGTACAGACCCTCCCTTCCATCTGTTGTCATGGGAAATGTACGGTCGATACTGGGAAAGTTAGATGAGCTAGCGGCTATCTCCCGTTATGATAGCACTTACCGGGAGTGCTCTCTCCTTTTGTTTACTGAGACGTGGCTAACTGAACTAGCAGCAGATGCTAACATTGAGCTGGAGGGTTTTCACATGATACGAGCTGACCGAACACCAGAGAGTGGCAAAACTAGGGGCGGTGGAGTGATAATGTATGTTAACAACAACTGGTGCAGACCGGGACATATCACTGTTAAACGACGACACTGCAGCAAAGACATTGAGTTGCTAGCTGTTAGCATGAGGCCTACATATCTCCCGAGAGAACACTCACACGTGATCTGCATTGTTGTTTATGCAAATCCGACGGCGAACGCTGGGACAGCGCGTGACGTCATCCATTCAGTAACCAGCAGGCTGCAGACAGAACACCCAGATGCTCTTCTCCTCATCTCAGGCGATTTCAACCACGTTTCACTGTCTCCCATTCTGCCCACTTTCACCCAGTATGTCACATGCCACACTAGAGACAATAAAACACTGGATTTGTTCTACGCAAACACTAAGGAGGCGTACACCTCATCACAACTCCCCCCACTTGGGAGATCGGATCACAACTTGGTTCATCTCCGACCGGTGTACAAACCCCTAGTGCACAGACAACCTCCGGCCATGCACACTGTGGAGTTATGGTCTGAGGAGACAATGGACACTCTAAAGGACTGTTTTGAAGCCACTGCCTGGATGCAGCTCTGCGATCCACATGGTGAGGACATCGATGGCCTCATTCACACCTTCACGGGCTACCTCAGCTTCTGTGTGGACAAATCCGTTCCCACCAAGACCATACGGTGTCACTCAAACAACAAACCCTGGATCAACCCTGAGATAAAAACACTTCTGAGAGAGAAGAAGAGGATCTTCAGGTCGGGGAACAGGGAGATGCTGAAGTCCGTACAGAGGGAGCTGAGGAGAAAGATCAGAGAAGGCAAGGACAGCTTCAGGAAGAAGATGGAGGACAAGCTGCAACAGAGCGACATCAGCGGGGTCTGGAGAAACCTCAAAACCATCTCGGGGCTCCAGAATACCTCCCCCCAGGCCACGGGGGGCAGGGAGTGGGCGAACAACCTGAATCTGTTTTTCAATAGATTTGACCAACCGCCCTCCCCCCTGTCTGCACAACAACCACTGCTGCCTCTAAGAAATCAAGTCCTGCTACCCACTCCCCACTCCACCGACACCCCCCCCACTCCCAACACACAGCCCCCCATCCTGACCCTGACCAAGACCCAGGTGAGGACGGAGCTGAGGAAGATCAAGGCGAGGAAGGCGTCTGGACCGGACGGCATCAGCGCAAAGCTCCTCAAGTCCTGTGCAGACCAGCTGTGTGGGATTGTGACATATATCTTCAACATGAGCCTGAAACTGGGGAGGGTACCACAGCTGTGGAAAACATCTTGTGTGGTACCTGTACCAAAAACTTCCCACCCCAAAGACCTGAACAGCTTCAGACCGGTGGCCTTGACGTCCCACTTGATGAAGACCCTGGAGAGACTGCTCCTTGCTCATCTCCGCCCCCTGGTGGAACCAGCGATGGATCCACTCCAGTTCGCCTACCAGCATGGCATTGGGGTGGAGGATGCGGTGATCTTCCTCCTTCACCGTTCTCTGTCCCACCTGGAGAAGCCCGGGAATATGGTGAGGATCATGTTCTTTGACTTCTCCAGTGCTTTCAACACCATCCAACCGATGATCCTGAAGGACAAGCTGCTGCGCGCAGGGGTGGACCAGCACCTGTCATCATGGATCCTGGACTACCTCACTAACCGGCCTCAGTTTGTGAGAACCCGGGACTGTGTTTCCGACACGATCATCAGTAGCACGGGGGCCCCCCCAGGGAACGGTGCTGGCTCCCTTCCTGTTCACTCTTTATACTGCGGACTTCTCACACAACACAACACATTGCCATCTACAGAAGTTCTCTGATGACTCTGCGATCGTTGGTCTCATCTCCAGCGGAGATGAAGCTGAGTACAGAGGGCTTATCCAGGACTTTGTGGACTGGTGCCATCGGAACTGCCTCCAGATCAACGCGAGGAAAACTAAGGAGCTGGTGGTGGACTGCCGCAGGCATGGGCAGCCCCTCACAGCACCAGTAAATATACAGGGAACAGACATCGAGATGGTGACATCCTACAAGTACCTGGGTATTCATCTGAACAATAAACTAGACTGGTCACACAATACTGACGCACTCTACAAGAAGGGACAGCGCAGGCTGTTCCTGCTGAGGAGACTCAGGTCTTTTGGTGTACAAGGGGCGCTGCTGAAGTCATTCTATGACACGGTGGTGGCATCAGCCATCACTTTTGGAGTGGTCTGCTGGGGCAGTGGCATTACTGCAGCCGATAGGAAGAGACTGAACAAACTGATTAAGGAAGCTAGCTCTGTCCTGGGGCAACGCCTTGATCCGATGGAGGAGATAGGAGAGAGAAGGACGGTGGCTAAACTGTCATCTCTGCTGGAGTCCGAGTTCCACCCTATGCAGGACATACTGGATGCACTGAGGAGCTCATTTAGCAGCAGACTACATCATCCCAGGTGCACAACCGAGAGGTTTCGTAGGTCCTTCCTACCAACGGCTGTCAGACTGTACAACCTAAGCAGGGCTGCTCGCAGAGATAGCAAAAAGACGTAACAAACTAATAGTTTTTTGAATGCAAAAGATGCAATAGACTTACACAATGGTCCTCTCCGGCATACAACTAGGAACATACCGGTCGCTATGGAGGGTGAGAATATGTATGGGCACATAATCATACCATGTAGGATAACTAAATAGACGGTTATGCTGTTTCATCCCACCTAGCAACAATGCTCTGCACTGTGTGTGTGTTTATACTGTATATTTACATATTTATTCCATCTAGCTACAATGCTCTGCACTGGGTGTGTTTATATTTATATATCTATATATTTATTCCATCTAGCTACAATGCTCAGCACTGGGTGTGTTTATATTTATATATCTATATATTTATTCCATCTAGCTACAATGCTCCGCACTGTGTTTTTATATATCTACATATTATTCCATCTAGCTACATTGCTCCGCATTGTGTGTGTTTATATACTTGCATATTTATTCCACCTAGCTGCAATGCTCCGTACTGTGGGTGTTTATATATTTACATATTTATTCCATCTAGCTACAATGCTCTGCACTGTGTGTTCATATATTCATATATTTATTCCATCCAGCTACAATGCTCTGCACTGTGTGTCTGTGTGTGTGTGTGTGTGTATATATATATTTTATAGTAATATGTACATATGTATATTAGCTGCTCTTGCTTGCTTGTTTTTTTTCTTGCCTTCTGATTGTTGCTCTGAGTGTTGCTATCCCTGTGCTGTTGCAATCCTGGAATTTCCCTGTTGTGGGACTAATAAAGGCTTATCTTATCTTATCTTACACCGCCCTGCCAGCATGCCAACTTCTGCGCTCGGCAGGAAACTGCGCTTGGGTGGCCTCTCGCTAGCCTTAGCTGCTTGCCCCAACTGGGCCACAGACTCCTCTTTCTTTACCAACTCCAGCACCTCCTCCCATGACGTCGGCTCTGTAGCCAGTAGCAACCTAGTGTAACCCAGCTGAGAAAATGACCCTTTTTCTCAGATGTAAATTGTATCAGAATCAGAATCAACTTTATTGCCAAGTATGCTTACACATACAAGGAATTTCACTTATCACTAAGGTGCGCTCATGTTAAGCGCTCTCTAATGACGCGGCAGCCATACAAGGCGCCTCATACAGTGTGGGGTAAAGAGGGGGAGGGGGAGGGGATGACACATTGGGCAGAGAGAAAAAACATAGTTATCATAATATAGCTCGAATGAGCTAGATTGTGATCACATAGAAAAAAAACCCCTAATTGCACAATTAGCAGACAATACAGATCCACACATTAACAAAGCAAAGAAGCAAGAGAGAGACCAGTGTGTGTATGTCAGTCATATGATATCAGTGTGAGTGCAGTTGTGAAGTATCAGTTACTGGTGGACAACAAAACTCGTCTCCTAGGCAACGGCTAGATGTTATGTCTTTAGTGTCCTAAACATAGATAACATGTCCACAGAGTCCATCTCTCAGTTCATGCCAGATGGTAATTTCCATGTTAGTCACATGGCTGTCCTTGGAGAGTTCAGATTGTTGCACATCAGCAATTGTTTGGGTTAAAAAGAAGCCAAGCCAAAACTCCCTTCTGCTTTATCTCTACTCCTGGAGGAATGAGTCTCCCAAGGACGCCGAATCAAGGCCTGATGAGCACAGTACACTTGGAGCATAAAAATTTCCTCTCTCATGCGATTCTGTGCATCACACATTCACAGGCTTTAAAATCATTCCCTGGAGAGCACCCAGCGACTCCGAGATGTATCCCACCTTCTGATTCAGTTCGCCATTGCCGCTATCAGCGCTCTCCCCAGCTGGTCGAATTGTTGAAGGAGCTTCGCCGGGTCCGCATTTTGACCACCTCTTCCAACTTCTTTAATTTCCGATACACCAGGAAACTCCAGAGCCAAACAGTAGAAATCCTGTGATCATAAGCCAAACAGATAGATGTCTTCCACATCTTCAATCGAATCACACAGACACATGAGTTTCCAATTGTCCCATGAGTCTCCCCACTTGGGCTCCCCCTGGCCCGATCTTCTTTTAAAATGGTGTCAATTGCATTTAAAGCCCAGCTCAATTCCATAATTTTCCGTTTGGGTCGAGATGCAGCAGAAGAAGAGCGAAACACAGACAGGACACAGCAAGCTGGGATCAGTGAAGGGAGGAGGAGAAGGGAGAGGGGAAGAAATGCGTCTGCTCTCTCTGAAAGCCGGAAGAAGTAGTATTGATACAATTGTGTGATTTTATTTTGAAAACCGATTATCTTGGGGAAGAGGAAGTGTCATCCTCGTGATCCAACTTTAAAACTTCCGTTTTATGGTCACATTGGGTGATCTGGGTTTTCCCATTCGTTAAGAGCGATATTAGCCCCGCCTTCCGAGCAGAGTGCCGAGGCGCGCACCCGAGGCTCGTTCTTTTCACGATCTGCGAGCGGTGGAGAGGAGCTGTAGGACGATCTGTCCTCATGCTGACACCTCTTCTTGGTAAGCTAATTCAGATAAATACTATAAATGGATCTAAACACTCTCCAAACGCTAATTTGCAACCTTTATTATCCTAAGTTGATGGGAGCACGAGCTTGAGAGGCCGTGAAGCGGTGACTTCTGCTGTGTTCACTCTGAACCTCATTCTGCTGTGTTCACCCTGATCCTCATCTTGGTGAGTGAGATACATGCTAACGTTAGCGTTATGCTAACGCTAATCGCGAGTGGATTTTTTCCTGTTTAAAAGCAATGGAAAAGGCTGTCTTTGTGTCTGTATGGTTTTCCTAAATGTGATTTCAGTTCCCAACAGTATGCTGAAGTACTTTTAGTTCATATGCACTATTTCTGTCGAATGCAATGTGTAGTTGATGCTAAAAGCACATGGTGTTGGTCTACTATGTAAATCCATAGGTTATGCTAAACCCAGTAGCTCAGACAGGGTTTACTGATTTTAAAAGGGAATATTAGAAGTGATGGGACAGTATATTCCCTGGTTATGTGATAAATTAATTGTTTCATTTCATGATTTACAGAGACAAGGTTAGAGAGGATTAATCATAATTTCATGGTTAAATGATATAGAGATGAACAGAGGAATTCATTTAATTGGTTACATGAAAAAAAGGGTATTTCATGTGCTACCAGAGAGATTGTGGAAAAAAAAGAACACATGCATGTAAGATGCAAGATGTGAGATGTAAGATATTACTATATTGCTGGATTGTGATAATAGTGATATGAGAGAAGAATTTAAACACTAAGCTATGGTGTTATATAAGAAGGGATTGGAAGATGAATTACTCTAGCTGTAAACAATAATACCATTATTGTTGTGCAGGCTAGGTTTTTTGGTTGCCGATCAAGAACCTTCTGGAACCTGGATTCTCTCCGAATGGAGATGGCGAGCCTGACCCGAGACTGAACCAAGATTGGACTGAGATCTAACCAAGATCTCGAGTGAAGAGCATCTTTTCTCTCTCCAGTGCCCAGGATTGGAAACCTGAGTCTGGAGATACGAGATATCCTGACTGGTCAAACGACTAACCCGAACGGGAAATCAAACACTGAGCTCAGTAGGACACCTTTGGGGTTTTATTCCATGCCGGCCATTGTTATATTTGTACAGTTGTAAATTATCTGTATATTTTGCTCACTTTATCACTGTAAATAACAACCATTATTGCTCATTTCTTGCCTCCAGCTATTTCATTCCACACTCACTTTAATTCCCTATTGTAACCCTTACGAACCTAGCAACTGGTCTACACTTAATTATTTTCCTTACCTAATTAACATCAGGCAAGGGTTACACTAGCCGCTACCTGCGAGCAACTGGTGCCATGCACCAACCTGTCCTTAACAAGTCCAAGCCTCCGGCCCGACACTGCCCTTACGTGCTAAGCTAAGGAGTTCCAATAGAAACGAGCTTAGCGACTCACCTTCTCGTTGCCATCTCTCGTAGAATTCCCACCAACTCCTTGAGACCGTGGAGGGGTCACCAAACAAGTCATCCATGGCCCTCAGACATTCCTCCAGCGAGTCACCCCGGCACTGTCCGAAAAAAATCCTTTGTCCCTCAGTGCTGAGGTGCTGGATTAAAATACTCCGTCTCTCCTTGCTGACCGACCCCAGGCCCGCCACTGTCATGCATGCACCTTGAAGCTTTGTTTCCAACGAGGCCATGGCATTGCCGGCAAACCTGGGCGCACCAGAAGCACAGGCATGTGCCCTATGCATACCACCATTGTACACCTCATCGCCAAAATATTACATCTAAAAATAGAGAGTCAGGAGGAAGCTGGAAGGAACATTCTCTTTATTCTAGACAGGTTCACTCATATTTATATTCTTAGCCGTAGCCCGCCTGACATCACTCCGTCCTGCCCAGACCAGGCTATGGCAGCCCCTAAGGTACAATTCCACTATGTTATAGCTTTCTCCAGTAAAATGATTTCTCGGATTTGCACAGTTGTCTTTATTGTTATTTTCTACCCAAAATGTACTATGGTAAATGCCACTTCCTCTTTTCAGACTACGTGTTGCTATGGTTACACAAACACTGAGGGGCACTTTCGCCCTTTGGTCTGCTGGATAGTTTGTTTGGATTCACACTGCAAGTGGAGCACACCAAACTTCATTTGCAAGTGAACCGAGACCTCTGTTTTCGGGGGGACCAGACTTTACTTGTTTGGTGTGCACCAGAGTTCCACCGCACATTCACACTGCACCAAACAAACCAAACTATCCGCAGAAGCAGTCCTTTGGTCCAGACCAAACAGTGGCTGTCTGAATGCGCCCTAAGTTGGCAAAAGTTTGCCAATGCTTAATGTAATGCTGGCAAATGCTAGCAAAAGTTGGTAAAAGTTGGTGTGCGCTGGATTAAAAAAACCTGCTCACGAACGTAATTTCACTGACGTTTGGACTAATTTCTCTGATTTTTCAAAACATTTGTAAATGTCGGTCCAAATGTTATAGTGTGAACCCAGCTTAAAATTTCGAACAGCACTACAAAATGGCTGATTCATTACATAGTACACTATATGGGGAACAAGTGAACATTTCAAACACAGCATGGGTGTTAAAACACCCTCATCACCCACAGGCGCAATGCCCATGGCTCCCACCTATCATAGAACAAAAGCAAAGTAACCATATGCGGCATGTAAATGTTGAGGGGGAAAATATAAAGGTCTGTCAGAATATTAATGCATAGACACATCATGCAACAAAATGTTGACACTTTTAATTAACTTACAACTAGAACAATTATAAAACATTCCAGCACAGTTTTCAAGTTTAGTTAACAGTATATAATGTTTATTCTGTTATCTTAATTATTTACACTTATTTCACATGCATGTAAGCAGTGATGTTATGAAGGGTGGGCAGGTGCTGGTGATTTGCCTCCACTTAAGATAAGATAAGATAAGATAAGCCAAGCCTTTATTAGTCCCACAATGGGGAAATTCCAGGATTGCAACAGCACAGGGATAGCAACACTCAGAGCAACAATCAGAAGGCAAGAGA
Organism: Pholidichthys leucotaenia; assembly: GCA_020510985.1. Lineage (NCBI taxonomy): Eukaryota > Metazoa > Chordata > Actinopteri > Cichliformes > Pholidichthyidae > Pholidichthys > Pholidichthys leucotaenia. The sequence goes on from CM035842.1 coordinate 166,100,257, forward strand.
AAAAAAAGAAACAAGAGCAGCAAATATACATATGTACATATAAATATAAATAAATATATATATATATATATATATATATATATATATAGACACACAGTGCGGAGCATTGTAGCTGGATGGAATAAATATATGAGTATATAAACACAGTGCGGAGCATTGTAGCTAGATGGAATAAATATGTAAATATATAAACAGTGCGGAGCATTGTAGCTAGATGGAATAATATGTAGATATATAAACACACAGTGCGGAGCATTGTAGCTAGATGGAATAAATATGTAAATATATAAACAGTGTGGAGTATTGTAGCTAGATGGAATAAATATGTAAATATATAAACACACAGTGCGGAGCATTGTTGCTTGATGGGATGAAACAGCACAACCCTCTACTTAGTTATCCTACATGGTATGATTATGTACCCATACATATTCTCACCCTCCATAGCGACCGGTATTTTCCTAGTTGTATGCCGGAGGGGACCATTGTGTAAGTCTATTGCGTCTTTTGCATTCAAAACTATTAGGTTGTCACGTCTTTTTGCTATCTCTGCGAGCAGCCCTGCTTAGGTTGTACAGTCTGACAGCCGTTGGTAGGAAGGACCTGCGAAACCTCTCGGTTGTGCACCTAGGATGATGTAGTCTGCTGCTAAATGAACTCCTCAGTGCATTCAGTATGTCCTGCATAGGGTGGAACTCGGACTCCAGCAGAGATGACAGTTTAGCCACCGTCCTTCTCTCTCCTATCTCCTCCACTGGGTCAAGGCGCTGCCCCAAGACAGAGCTAGCTTTCTTGATCAGTTTGTTCAGTCTCTTCCTATCGGCTGCTGTAATGCCACTGCCCCAGCAGACCAGCAGACCCCAGCAGACTTGCCAGAGCTTTCACTGATCAATAATCCCTGGGGCACCTGGAGCTGTGGTCAACCCTTTGCATTCTCCCACAGATCCCAGCCCTGCCCCCATCCCCTCTCCGTGTCCCTCGTCGTGATCATGTCCCACCACTGACTTGTGTGAGAAATCATGGGTCTGTGCCTCCTCCATCCCATGTTAATTTCATCCCTTGCTTGATCTATCCCCCACCTGCAGCCTCGCAGAAGAGGTGGGAATTCACTGTGAGACTTTTTTCGATCCAAGATGGCGCCCACAGCGGTCGACATGGTGCTTCGCTGCGCTCTTTGTTTGTTTTTGTTTGTCAATTGTGTGTCTGCTTGCACTTATACCCGTGAAGAACTTTTAAATATCAGGACTTTCACCCCCACGGACCTCCTCCCAGTTTTTCTAGCCCCTGCCGCCGATCTGGTTTATTGTTTGGCTCGGAAAGTGAGACGGCGGAAGAGAGGAAGACGAGCGGGCGCTCTCGTGCGACTTCGCAGGAGAGGCTCGCGAACGGCGCTGCCTGGCATATTTCTGTCCAATACCAACTCTCTCACTAACAAGGTGGATGAACTGAGACTGCTGATGCGTTTTAAGGACCTCGCCTCCTCAGCTGTCCTCTGCTTTACTGAGACCTGGCTCCGGGAAAATATACCGGACAGCGCGCTGCGCCTCGACGGCTTCCAGCTCTTCCGTGCTGATCGTGACACAGAGCTTTCCGGCAAGACCACAGGAGGCGGAGTCTGCTTCTACATCAACTGCATCTGGTGCTCTGATGTAACGGTAATTTCCAAACACTGTTCTCCTGCCTTGGAATTTCTTGTTATCAATTGCAAGCCCTTCTATTCCCCGCGGGAGTTTGCTTCTTTTATACTGATCGCTGTGTACGCCCCTCCCGACGCGGACACGCGCGAAGCTCAGCGCGTGCTCGCGGATCACATTCAACACACAGAGCGGAGTTTTCCAGACTCGCTGATTATTGTGGCTGGCGACTTTAATCAGTGCAATCTGAGCCACGATCTCCCCCACTACAAACAGTTTATTAAATGCCCCACCAGAGGATTAAACACACTGGATCACTGTTACACCACAGTGAAAGACGCATATCGCGCTGTCCCTCGAGCTGCGCTGGGATTATCTGATCACGTGATGGTTCACCTCATTCCCACATACAGACAGAGATTGAAGCTCACTAAACCTGTTGTGAGCACTACGAAGATACGGACCAGTGAAGCTGAGGAGAAGCTGGAAACGTGCATGGAAATATCTGACTGGGGCATGCTTAAAGGAGCCACGCATGATCTGGATGAGTACACGGACACTGTGAACTCATATATCCACTTTTGTGAAGAGAACATTCTTCCATCACGCACCAGGGTGAGTTACTCTAATGACAAACCCTGGTTCACAGCTAAGCTCAGACAGATCAGGAAGGAGAAGGAAGCAGCGCTGAAAAGTGGAGACACGGACTGCTACAGGGAGGTTAAATACCGGTTTAACAGAGAGCTGAAGAGGGCTAAATCTGTGTACTCAGAGAGACTCCAGCAGCAGTTCACTGCTAATGATTCGGCTTCCGTGTGGAGAGGACTGAGGCAGATCACCAACTATCGGCCTCAGGCTCCTAAAGGTCAGGATGACAAAGCCCTTTGTCAGAGACTGTCCCAACACTATGCCCGTTTTGACACCTCGTCATCTGTGTCCAACTCCCCCCCCTCCCTCCAGCTCCACAGCCTCCACATTCCCTACTTCATTTAAGGCACCCCCCCTCCTCCCCCCCTCCCCTTATCATCAGTGAGCAGGATGTGCTCAAACAGTTCTCCAGACTGAACCCGCGCAAGGCCCCCGGCCCAGACGGCGTGTCTCCCTCCACCCTGAGACTCTGTGCGAAACAGCTGGCTCCTGTATTCACAGACATTTTTAACACCTCCCTTAAGTTATGCCACGTGCCATCCTGCCTCAAATCCTCCACCATCATCCCTGTCCCCAAGAAGCCACGGATCACTGGACTTAATGACTACAGACCTGTAGCGCTCACCTCTGTAGTCATGAAGTCCTTTGAGCGCCTGGTCCTGTCCCACCTCAAGTCCATCACCACCCCTCTCCTGGACCCGCTGCAGTTTGCCTACCGAGCCAACAGGTCTGTAGACGATGCAGTCAACCTGGCCCTCCACTCCATCCTGCAGCACCTGGACTCCCCGGGAACCTACGCCAGGATCCTGTTTGTGGACTTCAGCTCCGCATTCAACACCATCCGCCCCGCTCTGCTCCGGGACAAGCTGTCCCTGCTCAACGTGCCTGACTCCCTCTGCAGGTGGATCATCGACTTCCTGACGGACCGGAGGCAGCATGTGCGGCTGGGAAAGACTGTCTCAGACTATACTAGCATCAGCACCGGATCACCCCAGGGCTGTGTACTTTCCCCCCTACTCTTCTCCCTTTACACCAACTCCTGCACCTCCAGCCACCAGTCTGTCAAGTTGATCAAGTTTGCGGACGACACCACCCTCATCGGGCTCATCTCCAACGGCGACGAGTCCGCCTACAGGAGAGAGGTGGCCCAGCTGGCGTCCTGGTGCAGCAATAACAACCTGCAGCTGAACGCTCTGAAGACAGTGGAGATGATTGTAGACTTCAGGAAAGTCACTACTCCTCTGCCCCCCCTCACCCTCTCAGGCTCTTCCATCACCACTGCTGATTCCTTCCGCTTCCTAGGCACTACCATCACCAGGGACCTCAAATGGGAGCTGACCATCAGCTCACTCATCAAAAAAGCCCAGCAGAGGATGTTCTTCCTGCGGCAGCTGAGGAAGCTCAAGCTACCCACCAAGATGTTAGTGCAGTTCTACACAGCCATCATCGAGCCCATCCTCACCACCTCCATAACCGTGTGGTACGCAGGAGCCACTGCCAGGGACAGACTAAGGCTGCAGCGCGTCGTGCGCACTGCTGAGAAGGTGATCGGCTGCAAGCTCCCATCTCTCCAGGATCTGTACATCTCCAGGACCCGGAGGCGTGCTGGCCGGATCATAGCCGATCCCTCACACCCTGGTCACGTACTGTTTGCCCCCCTCCCCTCTGGTAGAAGACTTCGGTCCATCCAGACTAAAACCTCCCGTCACATGAACAGCTTCTTCCCCTCTGCCATTAGACTGCTGAACACTAAGTGACTCTCGTGCACCATGTACAGCAGCTCAACCAGACTCATGTCAATCATCACTGTTTTCTTCCTGCATTACCGACTGCACTATATAGTTCTCCACAGTATCTGCTGCTGGCTAATATATATTTTAACTGTTGACCAGTATCACTTAATCTTATCCTACACTTTATTACATGTATAGTTTATTTCTCTTATCTTATCATGTTTAATGTTGCAGCATTGTACCGAGACAAATTCCTAGTTTGTGTACTACATGAACAATGGCAATAAACCTGATTCTGATTCTGATTCTGATTCTGATTCTGATTCTGAGACAGGGGGATGGGTTTCCTCATGCACCGTGATATTGGAAACCTGATCACTTCTTGCATGAGCGGCGACTGTAAACAACAAAAGGCTTAAGGACGTGGGAGCATTAGTTGCAGCTTGCTTTTGTGCTCTTGTCATACAAAGGAACCCCCCCCCCTCCCCCACGCTCACACACACCACCACCACTTAAGAGTCAAGAAAGCACCTGCAGTTACAACAGAATCTTAACACGTCATTCTTATAGACACACAATACAGGAGTTGGCTTTAACACAACAATGTCATTACAATTGTGAACAGAGTTAGTAGATGTGCACATAAGAGCATGAATTGTTTCTTGTGTCAAAGAATACTCTTCTACTCTTCTTTGCACTCATGTCACATCTGCTGCTGTTTGATACTGCACTTAATGCCCATATACATTCCAGACTGTCACTGTTTGCACCTCCTCTACCGCATTGAATTTGCACTACTGGTATTATTATTGTACATAGGATTGTTGTTTTTATCTTTATTCCTTTTTTTTCCTTATATTATGTAGTACAACTACTAAGAGAGGGAGAAACGGCATTTTTATTCTACTGTATGTCCTGTAGAGTATTGACAATAAAAATCGTTGAATCTCTTGAATCTCTAAAATATTAATGAAACACTTACCTGCAACTGTATTGATGAGAGTAAACAGTTAAGATGAGTTATTCATTAACATGCATTAGTGTACAGTATGATAGATTAGGTCTTGATAGTAGCTGCAGAAATCCTTGAGGGGATAGAGAAACTCTCACAGGGTGCAAAGACTGGCTTCTAAAGAATAAATAATAAATGTGGTTAAATTCACTCCAGCTCTTGGCACTATCTAGCAACATACATTTCAAATTCAACACACTGTTGACTTAACTGAGTCATGTCTATCAGTATGTGGATAATGGGTTTGTGGTGATGAAGGAGCTCTCTCTAGTAGGGATGGACGTATCGATACTTCGATACCAGCTGGTCAACACTTTGGAGCTGATACTTTTTTAAAATATTGCGATACCACCGTGTTAATACAAGGTGTGCAATTTGTTTTCACATCTGAGAGTTTTAAGCTTTAAATTTGTGTGAAAACTGGTGAAAAACCAGCCCAGGTATACAGTGGTGTGAAAAAGTGTTTGCCCCTTCCTGATTTCTCTTTTTTTTTTTTATATGTTTGTCACACTTAAATGTTTCAGATCATCAAACAAATTTAAATATTAGACAAAGATAACACAAGTAAACACAAAATGCAGTTTTTAAATGAATGTGTTTATTATTAAGGGTAAAACAAAATCCAAACCTACATGGCCCTGCTGGGTTCGATTCCAACCCCTGACCAACAGTGATCTGCGTGGAGTTTGCATGTTCTCCCCGTGTCTACGTGGGTTTACTCTGGGAATTCTCCAGTTTCCTCCCACATGCCAAAAACATGCAAGTTAGGTTAATTGGCTTCAAACTGGGGATTCTAAATTGTCCTTAGGTGTGACTGTGAGAGTGAATGGTTGTCTGTCTCTCTGTGTTGGCCCTGTGATGGACTGGCGATCTGTCCAGGGTGTACCCTGGCTCTCGCCCAAAGATGCTGGGATAGGCTCCAGCCCCTCTGTGACCCGAAAAGGATTAAGTGGGAGAAGATGGATGGATGGATTAACACTGGAGTGGTGGCCTAGTTGGTAGAGCATCTGCCCCACAACTGGGAGGTCATGGGTTCAAATCCTGGCCGGGTCATGCCAAAGACAATATAAAAATGGTACTTTCCACCTTCTAGCTTGGTACTCAATATAATAGAATGGGAAAGAAAAGTTAATGCACAGAGCTACCAGAGGACTGACACCCCCACCCCCCCCACTGTAGCTTTCACTGCTCACAGTAGCTGTGGGGCCTAGGGTCAGTGAAACACAGATAGGCGCTGCCCCATACACCACATGGTGTCCCACACACTGTGGAAAAGGGGGGATCTGTGGATTAAATGTCTTAGATATATATATTTACCATAAAGTGGCTGAAACAATTTTCCCCAAACCACACCTGTAGCAACTGCTGTGACAAGCTATGGAGAAACACAAAGCAACGAAACGGGTAGGAATATCATTTACTGTTTTGGTGTTCTGGGTGAAAAATTGACAGACGAGCCACTTCACAGTAGAAGAATGCACAACGTTTATTTCGAGGTTATGTGAAAAACATGTTTTAATAGCGAAACACATGCACATCTGTTTATCCTCACCAATACTTCCCCGTCCAGGATGGCAGGAGTTTCCTGGCGCATGTGCAGTTCACTGCGACCACTGCGTTCTTGCACGCACGGTCACTTTTTGAGGCCTGCATGCGCTTGGTCAGCACTCACCCTCTGGGTAGGGTTTGCACATGAATGCGTCCACTGCGCTCGCTTGCGTACCAGCGTGTTTTTTGCCACTATGAATTGGGCTTCAGTCAGGCACTCACTGACTCCCGAGCGGAGTGAGCTCAGCAGCGTTGCGGGCAGCAGAAGAAGTATTACTTTTGAAATGTTACTCCATTCATCCAAATTCTATGGTGATACCAAGCAGCATAATTTTGAAAAATAAACAAAATAAGCACTATTTAAGTTTGTAAAATAAGAGTGTAAAAATAAAATAGATAAATAAATAAAAATAAAAAAAAACATTGCATTGTGAAAAAAATTACACATATATGTTGCTTGGTGTTACCATAGAATTTGGATTAATGGTGAAACATTTCAGAAGTAAAAAATACTTCAATCCAATTGACTTGACTGAGCTTTCATACAACATACTTACCCACCTGGATGACTGAGAATCTTCACCAAATTAAGAACGTGAAACAATTTTGCATTCATTTTAAGTCTTAGTTATTTTTATTATAATTGAATTTATTTTTTTTTACTTTGCTCATTGTTTTATTTTATCATTTTATAAGAATTTCTTTCAAGTATTTACAGTGGGGCAAAAAAGTATTTAGTCAGCCACCAATTGTGCAAGTTCTCCCACTTAAAAGATGAGAGAGGTCTCCAATTTTCATCATAGGTATACCTCAAATATGAGAGACAAAATGAGAAAAAAAAATCCAGAAAATCACATTGAAGGATTTTTATTGAATTAATTGGTAAATTCCTCAGTAAAATAAGTATTTGGTCAATAACAAAAGTTCATCTCAATACTTTGTTATATACCCTTTGTTGGCAATGACAGAGGTCAAACGTTTTCTGTAAGTCTTCACAAGGCTTTCACACACTGTTGCTGGTATTTTGGCCCATTCCTCCATGCAGATCTCCTCTAGAGCAGTGATGTTTTGGGGCTGTCGCTGGGCAACACGGACTTTCAACTCCCTCCAAAGATTTTCTATGGGGTTGAGATCTGGAGACTGGCTAGGCCACTCCAGGACCTTGAAATGCTTCTTACGAAGCCACTCCTTCGTTGCCCGGGCGGTGTGTTTGGGATCATTGTCATGCTGAAAGACCCAGCCACGTTTCATCTTCAATGCCCTTGCTGATGGAAGGAGGTTTTCACTCAAAATCTCACGATACATGGCCCCATTCATTCTTTCCTTTACACGGATCAGTCGTCCTGGTCCCTTTGCAGAAAAACAGCCCCAAAACATGATGTTTCCACCCCCATGCTTCACAGTAGGTATGGTGTTCTTTCTCCTCCAAACACGACAAGTTGAGTTTTTACAATAAAGTTCTATTTTGGTTTCATCTGACCATATGACATTCTCCCAGTCCTCTTCTGGATCATCCAAATGCTCTCTAGCAAACTTCAGACGGGCCTGGACGTGTACTGGCTTAAGCAGGGGGTCACGTCTGACACTGCAGGATTTGAGTCTCTGGCGGCGTAGTGTGTTACTGATGGTAGCCTTTGTTACTTTGGTCCCAGCTCTCTGCAGGTCATTCACTAGCTCCCCCCGTGTGGTTCTGGGATTTTTGCTCACCGTTCTCGTGATCATTTTGACCCCACGGGGTGAGATCTTGCATGGAGCCCCAGATGGAGGGAGATTATCAGTGGTCTTGTATGTCTTCCATTTTCTAATGATTGCTCCCACAGTTGATTTCTTCACACCAAGCTGCTTACCTATTGCAGATTCAGTCTTCCCAGCCTGGTGCAGGTCTACAATTTTGTTTCTGGTGTCCTTTGACAGCTCTTTGGTCTTGACCATAGTGGAGTTTGGAGTCTGACTGAGGTTGTGGACAGGTGTCTTTCATACTGATAAAGAGTTCAAACAGGTGCCATTAATACAGGTAATGAGTGGAGGACATAGGAGCCTCTTAAAGAAGTTGTTACAGGTCTGTGAGAGCCAGAAATCTTGCTTGTTTGTAGGTGACCAAATACTTATTTTACCGAGGAATTTACCAATTAATTCATTAAAAATCCTTCAGTGTGATTTTCTGGATTTTTTTTTTCTCATTTTGTCTCTCATAGTTGAGGTATACCTATGATAAAAATTGGAGACCTCTCTCATCTTTTAAGTGGGAGAACTTGCACAATTGGTGGCTGACTAAAGACTTTTTTTCCCCGCTGTATGTTCATGAGTTTTATTCATATTTCATATTGCCCTTGCAATAAAGTTATTAATGAAACTGCAGTCGTGATTTTCCTGTAAGGGGCAAAAAGTATCAGTATATTGGTATCGGTATCAAAGAAAAAGTCCCATAAATTAATGGTGTTGTATCGAAAGGAAAAATGCTGGTATCGCCCATCCCTACTCTCTAGGTCTTTGAAGTGTACACCCCCAAAATACATTTGACTGAAATGACAATATAGATCATACATTGACTGGTAAATATCTGCAATGTCTCTTTCTACATAGATGAGCAATGTTGTGGCTTTCTTGTGTTTATTTTGTGGAACAAAGTGTTCATAATCAAATTCCCACTGATGCCTGGGAGAGCAAAGGCAGGCATCAGTTTATGTTACATCAGAAAACTGCTTCTGAAGAGTGATGCATGTGCACCCATAGACGCTAACAGGAGTGTGTGTGCACACAAGAGCATGCATGTAACACATGTGGCTGCACAATCACATGCCCTAGTTCTTCTGGAACCTCAAAAGCGGATTCTCCCTTTTGATATCTCATTCACAAACACACACCCACATGGCCTCCCACCAAAACATTGTCAGCATGTGAATCCTGCCTGGAAACAAGAAGGAAGGGATTTCATTTGCTCCAACTGGACAAGTGCCATGGCAACCACATCCTGACAGCAAGCGAGCTGAGACAACAGAGCTCATTCTTGAGCAGTGACCTGATAATGCAAGGAGGATTGCTTGACCTTCCTGACACCAAGTAATCTCCTTCATATAAGCTAAATTCAGGTTGTGTTGTATATTTTCCTGTAAAAACTTTTTTCATCAGGATTATCAGTATGTGGGATTGGCTTATTTTCTTTTCATGAAAAAAGACTAACTTTTAAATATTCTTCACTCACAAGTGACTTTTTCTGCACTTTTTCCTCATGTTCACACATTTCTCATCGGTCTTAATGAAATGTCTGTGACATGCTTTGGTCAAAATGCTTCAGTGTTTTATTATTGTAGCACCATTTTGACCCCTCTTTTGCAGCCTTCCTCAGAATGGTTTATTTCAGTGCATGTCACTTTACATGTTTATAAGCCCCAGTTCACCCCACACTCCCTTTTTCATCACATGAGGTCAGTTGTTGATGCCATATTCCTAATGTTAGCTGGCTAGTTCCAAGCTCCAGTTGCAAACACTACCTGAGCTAACTAACGTAAAATTGTCGGAAACAATGAATTAAATACAGCACTGGTGGACAGAGGTGTGTGGTTTTAGTGGTCAATAGGATATGACTGGTCCCTGGATTAAAATGAGCACAGAACAGTAAATGGGTGAATGGTCAGATGCTAACGGCAGCTAAAGTAACATCTCAGAATGACATATAGGGCCATATTATGATGGTCGCGTCAACAGTCTATTGTCTAAGGCATAGAGTGCATTTATGGGTGTGTCTAAGTCCGTTTTTTTTTTTTTATCATGGCAGCACAGAAACTAATTTTGTGCCTGGTGGAAAGCAGGAAGTAGTGATGTAGCATTTGCCAACAATTCATCCGAATGTACTAGTTTTTGTACATACTGTACTGTATCACTTACTTACTTACTGTACCACTTAACAGAACTGTACTGGAACTTCCAGTCTGGAAGCCAGGGATCGCCAGTTGAATTACCCTCCTGAGCAGTGAACGAGCTCCGCCCACTTCATTTGGCCGACTCTCAGTTCAGTGAGTGAGTAGACAGTTGACGCTCCAGCACAGCACTGAGTGATTTGGTGTACAAATATTTTGAACTGATTTTTAGTGAATGGAACAGAAGTGACTCAGTACATTTTAGTGAACTGTGGATCTCATCACTAGTGGGAAGAGGCTGGTCTAATGATTCAGAGGTGTGTTTTGGGTAATCCAATCCAAAGCTTTCCTGCCCTTCCCTTTAATGAAAGGGTGCATGATCTAAGATGAACTGTGATCATGGTGGCATGTTTAAAAGAAATGTTTTGTGCTTGCCAAAACATGCCACATGACATGAGCAAAAATGCATGATAGTATGATGCTTGGCATTAAGCTAGGCATTAATTACAGTCGACGCCCAGTCACTTATTTTAGAAGAAAGAGGAGGTTATGATTGAGCAAATGGGTTAAACAATCAAGCTGAATTTAAATTAATTTAGGTTTAATGTAGCGCACATGGCTGCAGGCCTCACTGCGGTCCATGTACCATCATGTCATTAGATATATTACTGACTGTTGATTAGTGAACCAGATAGAAACAGGGAAGTCTAGTGAGGTGACTAGAATTTAGAGAAAATAGTAAAAATCTTTCTTGCAAAACTAACTCCATTGTACCACTGTTAGTTGTGAAGCTAATGCCTTGAGCTCAGAAACTCTTGGCGGGGACTGGTTCGATATCACAGCCAATAGCACAGAGGTGTGTTGTAACTGAAAACCAGATCATGGGTTAGTGATGCAGAAAAATGCAACCCTCAAGAACTATACCAGCTTCTGCCCATTCTGCCAAAATGTGAGAATATAAATTTTTCTAGGTGAAGAGAGACTTATTTTTACTGTAATCACATGACCCCAAAAAGCATTTTTGAAAATTAAAATCCACAAAAACACCATGTTTTGGTGAGCGGGATCTTTAATTTACTAGATAGTGACTTTCTTGACATTGACTTTCTTGAGTATTTCTTCTGTTTCTTTCTAAATTTTGTATGAAAGCTAAAAACATATTTAATTATCAGCCACAATAACCTTAGTACTCTAAATCTAAAACCTTAAAACCTTATTGGAATCTTAAAACATGTCTTCATCCAAAAATGAAATGTTTTACATTGTTTTTCTCCTGCAAAGAGTCTCTTAATCTGACCATGCAAAGGAATTCAGCCCCCAACCTCCACCACACACATCTAAGCCTACTGTGAAAATGTGATGGATTTGTTATTGCTGTCAAAGTCACATCCAGTTTTTTTTTTCAAACAACACATTAACAAATTAGGAAATATTATTCCTTCATTCTTTCAAAAAATAAACAATGACCAGTATATTATATATTATTGAAAAGGGTGTTTAAAGGTGTGTTTGCTTATCTTTATCTGTTGTTTTCCTGTTATCATTGACATTAAATGTGACAGCTACCTGAAAGGAAGACATATGGTGAAAATTAAAGTCTATTCTCTGCCTGTCTACATCCCATCACAGGTCTTCTCAGGTGAGGACACACTGAATAATGTAGCAGGCGTGGAGAGGTGGAGTGGGGTAATTTTGTGTGCAAACCCAGCCCCTTTTAGAAATTGTGAAGGTGAGGCTAGTTATGAAGCAATGACACCTGATCTGACCGCTGTAACTGAGAGCGCTGACACAAATGGCCGCCTTTTGTAAGGGCTGTCTGGTAATCATAATACATCCCCGTCTGGCTGCAGAGTGCCCGCCAAAACTCACACTCTACAGTGACTCAGATACAGTCCCTTTTGTTACTGACAGGAAAAGAAATGAGATCCATTGGCCAGTTTTACATTGACATACAGCAAGATTTACAGTAGCACTGTATTTGAATCTCAGTGAGTGAGGTCATCGCAAATTACTGTAAGGATTACCCCATTTATTCATGTTTATGGAGGGTGGATGATGACATCATCACTTTGAAAATTCCTGTGACAGTTCATCTAAAAGGTCTAGTGGTTTTTATTTAGCTTTTAAATCAAAATTGACTTTTGTACTGCATTTTTATGAGACTTTTAAAAATCAAGAAAGAGACTACTGCACATTTTGTTTTTGTAATAATAAAAATTGTGCACTTTTCCACTTTATTTTAATGCAAATTAATACCTGAAACCATTTTAAAAAGTAGACATTTCAATGTTCCCTTGATGCTTGAGTCAGTACAAAAAGATGTGAAAAAAATCCCTTTCCCCCCAGTTAATTAATGTTCAGATGTTTAGTTTTGATTATGGCCTCTCTGATCTATAACTGGCCTATCTGGATTTTATTAAGGTTGCTGGATCAATTGTTTTATAGGCTTCATATCCATTAATTAAGAAGCAAAGGTTGAGTTTTCTATAGTTAGTTCTGCACTGGTAATATTTTTGTGTCTGTTTTTCTGTCGTGTTCGGTTTATCCAGGACAGGTATTATATGTTCCAGACTCAGTTTTTGAAATTACACATTGTTTGTTAAATCAACATAAAATTGTGTAATTTTATCACATAATGTGTAAGAACATTTTAACACAACAAATATGTCAATATATATTAACACAACAACTGTGTCAAAATTGACACATTTTTGTGTCATCCTTATCTAGACACACAGTGGTGTTGTTTTGAACACATCTGTTTTAAGAGTGTAATGAAGTTACAAAAAAATCATGGTGATGCTGTGAGCAGTAGAACTTGGTGGCTGTGCACGCGACATTTTTGCCTCAATCCGTGGAAGTTCATCTACAGTTTAGCTGTCCATGCATACTACACCGGGTATTTGAAGGTGTGAAAGTGTAGAGATTTGAAATCAGTCTCCAAAGTGGAGACGTTTTCACAGCCCTGATTTTGTATATCTGTATGCACAGAAAAAAGACCTATGGCGTGATAGAACCCCAATTTACAACAATCTATTCTTCCTCCAATAGAACCAGCCAATCATAATTTGCCCTGTCTGACTTCTGATTGGTTGAAATTGTGGCACGTTCATAGGGCTGTGCCATGTCGAGCGAGTACACAGGTAGAGTTGAGCACGAGGAGAAAGAGAAGTTGAGCAAGCAAGGGAGAGAGGACGCGAGCGGAGCACAATTAAACACCACGAGTGAGCAGAGAGAAAATCTGAGGAAAATATATTGTCAGTGCATGCTTTATAATCTTAAATTCTTGCAAAATGTGCTCAAAATCGATAATTCTTCACTCAAAATCTAACTGCTTGCTCAAAATCTCCACTTCCTTGCTCAGAAATGAGGCACAAATGTAATGCCATAGTTTTGTGCTGCTGCACAAAAGATGAGATGTCGGCTGTTCATCATTTCACTATTTTTTCTTACTTTTAATAGGGCTGTCTACGCTTAGGTCACCAATCTCATGAACGTGCACTAACAGCATGTCAAGGTATTGTGATGTTGCAAGGGTTCACACAATAAGGAGAGAGGACTTTGATGAAACAGGCTTTATTTATACACACACAACACAGAACGGAGGGGAGGTCATTTACACAGACCCTCGTTTCGCTCATGGTGGCACAGACACATGATTTGGCACATATAGGGAAACAACGCTATCACAGCCGGTCTTATTACACAGTTATAATGGCACACACGAATAACACTTAGAACACACAGATACAGTATTTGAATCCTCTGCGGCGCAAGCATGCCGGGAGACTCCCGCCCCCTTATCACAGCCCCGATGTTACACTGTCCCCCCGGACTAGTTTCTGTCCCCAGAATAATAAAGTCCAACTCAAAAGTCTAACAGAAATCTGTCCAGATGTTGGGGCGGTTGCTGTTGTCGGCGATCAGCACGCACAGGCCTGTTATTGTCCATTCGCGCCTTGGCCGGGGTATCCAGTTTAGATGAAGCCTCTGGCTCGACCACCAGCGGGGCAGATGGCTGGTATGGGGCGAGACGGTCATGGTGAAGCACCACGACCCGGTTCCTTTTCTGCAGCCTCACCCTGTACGCTACATCTGACAGTCTCTATAGGACCACGCACGGTCCCGACCAATGGCTCGTCAGTTTTGGCAACAGTGACTTTTTGTGCTCCGGGCAGAAAACTCAGACTCGATCCCCTGGTGCAAAGTCCCTCTCCTGGCAGTAGGAGTCGTATGCCCGCTTTTGTCGACTTCCCGCCACTGCCAGGGCCTCTCGAGCCAGTTCATGCACCGTGTGGAGATGTTCTCTCAAGCAAAACAAATAATCCAACCCTGGTTTGCCCTCCACCTCCGGTTCCGGCGGGGGGGGGGGGGGGGGACCAAATCCACCGGTGTGTGCAGCTCGCGTCCAAACATCAGCGCTGCAGGGGTGCACCGAGTGGATTCCTGAGCTGCCGTCTGGTACGCCCACAGAACAAAACGCAGATGCAGGTCCCAGTCTCGCTGTTGCTGGTCCACTAGGACGGCGAGCTGGGTGGTTAGGGTCCGATTGAAATGTTTGACCAGACTGTCTCTCTGCGAATGCAGCGGGGTGATCCGGGTCTTCCGGATGCCCAGCTGCCTGCAGACCTTCCCGAAGACCTCTGCCTCAAAGTTCTGTCCCTGATCACTGTGCAGCTCCTCTAGTGCGCCGAACCGACAAAACATCTTGTCCACCAGCTTTGATGCTGTGGTGGCGGCGCTCTGATCAGGGACCGCATACGCCTCTGGCGATTTGGTGAAGTAATTCATTGTGACCAGCACATAGAGGTTCCCCCACTCCGTGGTTGGGAAAGGGCACAGAATGTCCACTCCTACCCGCTCCATGGGTGCTCCCACCTGGTACTGCTGCAAGGGGGCGTGCAATTGTTGAGTCGGCCCTTTCTGAGCCGTGCAGGTATCGCAGCGGTGGACATGAAGCTCTATGTGCTGGCGACATCCGGGCCAGTAGAACCAGGCTTGAAGACGCTGCAGAGTCTTTGTCACCCCAAAGTGGCCCACCCCCACTGCCCCATGGACCAACTGGAGCATGTTGGGGCAGAGCCACTGGGGAACCAGCAGCTGCCAGACGTGATGCTGCCCAGCTGGAGCCTGCCACTGCCGATACCCAACACCCTCGTGACAGTGGAGATTGGCCCACTGGGAATGTAGAGCCTTGGTCTCTGGGTCCAGTGCGGACACAGCCTCCCAGGCGGGCCACTGGCCTGCATCCAACCACTGCCAAACCCGGGAGATGACCGGATCTCTATCCTGCTCGCTCTGCAGCTGCTGCGCGCTGAGGGCCTCTGTGACGTCATCGCTGGGGAGAGCTGACTGATTATCTGAGGAGGAACTGTGTGCCGCTATGTTATTCCTGCTCACAGCGGTCCAGAGAGCAGCAGCCCGCGGGACAGCTTGGTCTCAGTCCTCTGCCCGCTGGCAGTGCCGACAGTCTTCCGCAGCACAGGGACACTGAGAGAGCATGTCAGCGTTGGCATGGAGGCGCTCTGCCCGATGCACAATCTGAAAATCATAATCCTGCAGTGCCTCCAGCCATCTTGCCAACTGTCCATCCAGCTCTTTAAAATTCAGTAGCCATGTCAGGGAAGCATGATCCGTCCTGAGCTGAAACCTCCCTAATACTTCCCGGAGGTTGGACAGGACGCCATCAAAGTCAGCTGCGTGAACCAGCAGGTCATCCAAGTAAACAATGCAGCAGCTCCGGGGCACGTGAGCCAACACTCGCTCCATCAGACGTTCAAAGGTGGCCGGGGCATTGCATAGTCCAAACGGCATCACCTTGAACTGCCACAGTCCTTGCCCGATGGAGAAGGCTGTTTTCTGGTGGGCCTCCGGTGACAGCTCTACCTACCAATAGCCACTGCGGAGGTCCAGCAAGCTGAACCAGCTGGAACCGGTGATGTAATCCAGTGCGTCATCGATGCGGGGCAGAGGGTAGGAATCCTTGAGGGTGATGTCATTCAGGCACCGGTAATCCACACAGAACTGCCATGAACCGTCCTTTTCCTCAACAAGAACCATCAGCGCCGCCCAGGGGCTGCTGGAGGGCTCAATAACACCCGCCTCCAGCATTTCCTGTATTTGTTCTGCCGCCGCCCGCCTTGAAAAAGGCAGACGGCAGGGGCGGAGCCGGATCAGCCTGGTCTCACCGGTGTCGATTTGGTGCTGCACCAAGCTGATTCGGGTGCACTCTTCATCCTTGGCAGCGAAGACATCAATGTAGCAGTCCAACAGCTCCCGCAGCTGGCGTCTCTGTCCCGATTGTAGTTCGCTGCAGCTCTGCTGGAGCAATTCCTCGACCACCTCCTGTGTTTCTGCTGACACAGTGACCCGCTCCGCTGTCCCCCTCCCTCCCCTTGCTGTGCCTGTCGGTGATTGCGCTCCCTGTGTTCGTGCTCGTGGTGGTGCTGTGTTCAGTTCTGGTGGCGACCTGCCCAGTTCGGTCTGTTCTGGTGGCTCCTCGATCACGCAGGCCCCTGGATTTCTCCTCTGGGTCCTGCTGCAGAGCGTGATGGTCCGAGTCCCCAGCTGGAGAGATGATCTGGCGGTGTCAATTGTTGCGCCCCATGCTGTAAGCAGATCGAGTCCAATAATGCAGGGATCTTGAATGTCAGCCAGCCAGAACAGGTGGTTTGTATTCTGGCTGGCCATCCCCACTACAAGAACTCTCCGCCCTCCCAGTCTGGCACGCTCACCGGTGGCTGTGGTGATGCAGCGCTCGGTGGATTCTCACCCCTGCGGTTCTGCCTCATCCGTACCAGGCAGCACTCCAGGTTGGACCAGGGAGATGGTAGAACCGGTGTTGATCAAGGCCCGGGTTGGCGTGCTGTCCAAGCTTCACTGTAGGTACATCCCTATCAAGTGTCCAATTTGGCCCAAACATGGTGACAGTTCATCGGGGAAAATATCTGTGGGAGGCGGCAGGTTCCCGTCCATACCACCTCGCTCTAGTTTAAAGTCGGCAAGGGGGCGGTTTGTCGCGGGGTGGGTGCCGGATAGTACCGCGCGATATGTCCTGGCTCCCTGCAGCGGAAGCACCCTTCCTTGCGCCACCATTGTTGTCTTCTCACTGGCCGCGCCGCTCTGGTCCGGTGCAGTTCCTCCTCCTCCTCCTCGCTCTCAGCTGTGGCCTGGAATGCTCTCTGCCTCGGCGTCGACACATCAGCTGCATAATCCATCAACGGTCCCACCCGCCCCGCTTCTGCCACAGCCTTCTCGCAGCTCAGAATCAGAATCAGAATCAGATTTATTGCCATTGTTCATGTAGTACACAAACTAGGAATTTGTCTCGGTGCAATGCTACAACATTAAAACATGATAAGATAAAGAGATAAACTAAAAAAAAAATAATTAAAGACTAAAACCATGCAATAAGTGTAGAATAATAAATAATAATAATAATAATAATAATAATAATAATGAGTAATACTAGTCACAGCAGTTTTAAATAAATTAGCAAGTAGCAGATGATGTGCAGTCGATAATGCAACAGAAAAACAGTGATGAATGACATGAGTCTGGTTGAGCTGCTGTATATAGTGCACGAGAGTCAATAAGTCACTTAATGTTCAGCAGTCTGATGGCCGAGGGGAAAAAGCTGTTCATGTGCCGGGAGGTTTTAGTCTGAATGGACCGAAGTCTTCTACCTGAGGGGAGGGGGGCAAACAGTACGTGACCAGGGTGTGAAGGATCGGCCATGATCCGGCCTGCACGCCTCCGGGTCCTGGAGATGTACAGATCCTGGAGAGATGGGAGCTTGCAGCCGATCACCTTCTCAGCAGTGCGCACGACGCGCTGCAGCCTTAGTCTGTCCCTCGCAGTAGCTCCTGCGTACCACACGGTTATGGAGGAGGTGAGGATGGACTCGATGATGGCCGTGTAGAACTGCACTAACATCTTGGTGGGTAGCTTGAGCTTCCTCAGCTGCCGCAGAAAGAACATCCTCTGCTGGGCCTTTTTGATGAGGGAGCTGATGGTTGGCTCCCACTTGAGGTCCCGGGTGATGGTGGTGCCCAAGAAGCGGAAGGAATCTGCAATGGTGATGGGAGAGCCTGTGATGGTGAGGGGGGGGGGCAGGGGGGTAGTGACTTTCTTGAAGTCCACAATCATCTCCGCTGTCTTCAGAGCGTTCAGCTGCAGGTTGTTGTGGCTGCACCAGGACACCAGCTGGGCCACCTCTCTCCTGTAGATGGACTCATCGCCGTTGGAGATGAGCCCGATGAGGGTGGTGTCGTCCGCAAACTTGATCAGCTTAACAGACTGGTGGGTGGAGGTGCAGGAGTTGGTATAAAGGGAGAAGAGTAGGGGGGAAAGTACACAGCCCTGGGGTGATCCGATGCTGATGCTAACAGAGTCTGAGACAGACTTCCCCAGCCGCACATGCTGCCTCCAGTCCGTCAGGAAGTCGGTGATCCACCTGCAGAGGGAGTCAGGCACGCCGAGCAGGGACAGCTTGTCCTGGAGCAGAGCGGGGCGGATGGTGTTGAATGCAGAGCTGAAGTCCACAAACAGGATCCTGGCGTAGGTTCCCGGGAAGTCCAGGTGCTGCAGGATGGAGTGGAGGGCCAGGTTGACTGCGTCGTCCACAGACCTGTTGGCTCGGTAGGCAAACTGCAGCGGGTCCAGGAGGGGAGTGGTGATGGACTTGAGGTGGGACAGGACCAGGCGCTCAAAGGACTTCATGACTACAGAGGTGAGCGCTACAGGTCTGTAGTCGTTAAGTCCAGTAATCCGTGGCTTCTTGGGGACAGGGACGATGGTGGAGGATTTGAGGCAGGTCGGCACGTGGCATTGCTTAAGGGAGGTGTTAAAAATGTCTGTGAAGACAGGAGCCAGCTCTTTCGCACAGTGTCTCAGGGTGGAGGGAGACACGCCGTCTGGACCGGGGGCCTTGCGTGGGTTCAGTCTGGAGAACTGTCTGTGCACGTCCTGCACACTGATGACAAGGGCAGGGGGGGAGGAGGAGGAGGGGGGGACCGCTTTTGATGAATTAGCGGCCAAGGAGGCAGTGGAGCTGGGTGGAGGGAGGGAGTTGGACACAGTTGACGAGGTGTCAAAACGGGCGTAATGTTGGGACAGTTTTTGACAAAGGGCTTTGTCATCCTGACCTTTAGAAGCCTGAGGCCGATAGTTGGTGATTTGCCTCAGTCCTCTCCACACAGAAGCCGAGTCATTAGCAGTGAACTGCTGCTGGAGTCTCTCAGAATACACAGATTTAGCTCTCTTCAGCTCTCTGTTAAACCGATATTTAACCTCCCTGTAGCAGTCCCTGTCTCCACTTTTCAACGCTGCTTCGTTCTCCTTCCTGATCTGTCTGAGCTTGGCAGTGAACCAGGGCTTATCATTAGAGTATCTCACCCTGGTGCGCGATGGAAGAATGTTCTCCTCACAAAAGTTGATGTATGAGTTCACAGTGTCTGTGTACTCGTTAAGATCATGTGTGGCTCCTTTAAACATGTCCCAGTCAGTTATTTCCATGCATGTGTTCAGTTTCTCTCCAGCTTCACTGGTCAATTTCTTCGTGGTGGTCACAACAGGTTTAGTGAGCTTCAGTCTCTGTCTGTATGTGGGAATGAGGTGGACCATCACGTGATCAGATAATCCGAGCGCAGCGCGGGGAACAGCGCGATATGCGTCCTTCACTGTGGTGTAACAGTGATCTAGTGTGTTCTCACCTCTGGTTGGACATTTAATAAACTGTTTGTATCGGGGGAGCTCGTGACTCAGATTGCTCTGGTTAAAGTCGCCAACCACAATAACCAGGGAGTCCGGGAAAGTCCGCTCCGCATGTTGGATGTGATCTGCGAGCGCGCGCTGAGCCACGCGCGCGTCCGCGTCGGGAGGGGCGTACACAGCGATCAATATGAATGAAGCAAACTCCCGCGGGGAATAAAATGACTTGCAGTTAATGGAGAGAAATTCTAGGTCGGGAGAACAGTGCCGGGAAATCACGGTTACATCAGAGCACCAGCTGCTGTTAATGTAAAAGCATACTCCTCCTCCTTTAGACTTACCGGAGAGCTCTGTGACGCGATCAGCACGAAACAGCTGAAATCCCTCAAGGCTGATCGCGCTGTCCGGAGTAGAATCATTAAGCCAAGTCTCAGTAAAACAGAGGGCGGACGAATTAGCGAGGTCCTTAAATCGTATCAGCAGTCTCAGTTCGTCTACCTTGTTAGAGAGAGAGTTGGTATTGGTCAGAAATATTCCAGGCAAGGCTGTGCGCGTGCCCCTCCTCCGAAGCCGTTCGAGAGCTCCCGCACGTTTTCCTCTCTTCCGCCGTCTCACTTTTTGGGCTAGAAGGTGGACCAGATCGGCGGCAGGAGCCAAAAAACCCGGGAGAAGGTCCGTGGGAGTGAAAGACCTGATATTTAGAAGGTCTTCTCGGGTATAAGAGCAGGCAGACACACAACTGATGAACAGAAACAAACAAATTAAAGGGCAGCGAAGCACCATGGCGGCCACTGTGGGCGCCATCTTGGATCGAAAGCCGATCGAAAGCTGCTCGTGGTGTGAATCCAGATGTGGTCCTGGAGCCCGGCCGGGTGGAGGCCCTGGATGAAGTGCTGGAGGGCGAGCTTCTCCACCGCCCCGGCTCGAAATTCGGGTAGCCATGCCATGTCAGCAGCCGTATGTCCGCTGCCTAGGCTCCCAGGCTCTCTCGGCTGCCTCGCCAGTGGTTGACCAGCTGTTCCTGGGCATGCTTAGCATTGGCTGCTCTCCCAAACCGCCTCCGGAGCTCTCCTTGGAGCACTGGCCAGCTGCAACGTTCCTCAAGCCGGAGATCAGACACCGTGCAGAGAGCCCCGCCCTCCAGGGCCAGCGCAACCTGCACGGTGGTCTCTTCGGCTGTCCAGCCGTTCAGCGCAGCAGCCAGCTCGACCTGGACCAGATAGTCATCCAGCAGGGTTTCGCCACCAAAGCGGGGGAGTTTGGCCCATTGGCGGATTGGTGGGACGGTCGCCTCTTGGTCGATCGCCATCCCTGATCACAGTGGAATCGCCGGCCCGTCAAGGCGGGAAGCGGGACCAGTTTGCTCTGCTTGGCCCACTCTGCCTTGCCGTCGGGTCCGCTGCGCCATTCATCCCGGCAAGCAGCTCCGGGGGTCAGTGTGTCGGCTCTGTTATCCATCTCCAGCTGAGTGATGAGCCGCTCGAGCAGCCGATTCTCCGTCCTAATTCTGGCTTTCATCTTCTCCGTGATCCCACTTCTGACACCAGTGTGACGTTGCAAGGGTTCACCCAATAAGGACAGATAACTTTGACGAAACAGGCTTTATTTACACACACACTCACAAGACAGAATGGAGGGGAGGTTATTTACACAGGCCCTCGTTTTGCTCATGGTGGCACAGACACATGATTTGGCACATATAGGGAAACAATGCTATCACAGCCGGTCTTATTACACAGTTATAATGGCACACACGAATAACGCTTAGGACCAATGTTCTTCCTAATTTTTCATGTGTCTAAGCATACACACAAACTCCCTGATAATTCCTTGGACCACTGTGAGCAACATCAGACGTGCACACTGTGGCCACAGCAGTATCACACCTGTCCAAAACCTGAGATCATAGCAAGTTACATGGCTTATTAAAAGAATCAAATTACAGCAGTAATTTCCATTAGATTACTTTTAATATAAGTGATTTGCCCCACTTAGAATGAAAAAGACAAAAATCTTGTTGTTCATGAGCTGTGTAGTATGTTGCATGTCAGTGTGAGGGTCCTGCTGTGGTCTGGGTGGAGGTCCTGCTCTGGAAGAACTGAGACACATAAAATTTTGTTCACATTAAAACATTCACATTTTGCACAATGACATGTGTGCTGTAGCACAGGCATGTGATACAGTGTAAATTCCCGTAACTCTGTCTGTAAAATATATAATTGCACAGTTTTTTATTAGCATTTCTACTACTCATAATCTAGTAACAGCATTTAATGATTAATACTGTAGTGGAGCTGAAATAACGAGGCGGTTTTGTATTAAAAACAGGGTTTTTAATGAATAGCTCCTCTATCAAATCTCATCAGGTGTAGAGCTTGGCAGAAGGCAAGAGAGAGAACTCTGCTTCGCTCGCTGGTTAAATACAAGCACGCATAGCACCACTCATTGAAACAGCTGACATCAGAGCCACTCATTGAAAAAGGTAACATCTCCCCGTTATCTTAATCCCCATTGTCCTGCCATCCCCTCTCCCTGTCTTGGGAGGTGATGGGAACTCCCCCTCTCGCTTTAGGGGGGTAAAGGTGTCTGTTGCCATGGCGTCCTGTGATGTCATGAGTCTTCACACAGAGATTCCTTTGTTCTTTCAGAGGTGTGAAGTTCCTTTGTATATTCTGTCCCAAACATTTCCACATGCTCTAACAAATGTAGGTATGGAATATATGAGTGATATATACCACAAATACCCTTAAATGAAAATTCTTAATAAATGGCACTAGAATAAGCACAAATCTGACTGGGGACTTAAATTTCACTTTATTTTTCCCGTCTGTCCTTCTCACTTCTCCAGTGGTTGCACACTTTGCCCAGGTTGATGGCCCCGTCTGCTTCTTGCTTTGACTTTATGCACATCAGCTGGTCCAAATGTGCCACATCAAGACGATTTCTGGATGCTGTTTTACATATGATTCATTAAACAAAAGCCTCTTTCACGATCTGCGCTGGATGCTTGAAATGTAGCACAAATATCCACAAGCTGTGAGATCTCCTTTAGCTCCTTACATCTACTGTATGTGCCGCAGCCACCGTATCTGAGAATGTGCTGATTGACCCTTGTTTAAATTTTTGCTTCATTATGCACTTGAATTCAGTATATTCACTGTTAATGGCCTCCATAGAATGTGGGTGGTGGAGAATGGCCTCATACTTCTTTGCCAGTGTAGCAATGTCTGCTGATCCATACTCAAAACTGATGTCTGAGCTCAATGCTTCGATGTCAAATGCAGACCACTGTTTAATTCATCCTCTGGAAAACAAGCATCCAAGTGATCACAGAGCTTACGAATAAAAAGAGTAAACTCACTGTTATTTACCCTTTATACTTGCGGACTTCTCACACAACACAACACACTGCCATCTACAGAAGTTCTGTGACGACTCTGCGATCGTCGGCCTCATCTCCAATGGAGATGAAGCTGAGTACAGAGGACTTATCCAGGACTTCGTGGACTGGTGCCATCGGAACTGCCTTCAGATCAACGCGAGGAAAACTAAAGAGCTGGTGGTGGACTGCTGCAGGCAAGGACAACCCCTCACAGCACCAGTAAACATCCAGGGAACAGACATTGAGATGGTGACATCCTACAAGTACCTAGGTGTTCATCTGAACAATAAACTAGACTGGTCACACAATACCGACGCACTCTACAAGAAGGGACAGCGCAGGCTGTTCCTACTGAGGAGGCTCAGGTCTTTTGGTGTACAAGGGGTGCTCTTGAAGACATTCTACGACACGGTGGTGGCATCAGCCATCACTTGTGGAGTGGTCTGCTGGGGCAACAGCATTACAGCAGCCGATAGGAAGAGACTGAACAAAGTAATCAAGAAAGCTAGCTCTGTCCTGGGGCAACGCCTTGACCCAGTGGAGGAGATAGGAGAGAGAAGGACGGTGGCCAAACTGTCATCTCTGCTGTAGTCTGAGTCCCACCCTATGCAGGACATACTGAACGCACTAAGGAGCTCATTTAGCAGTAGACTACATCATCCTAGATGCGTGACCGAGAGGTTTCGCAGGTCCTTCCTACCTACGGCTGTCAGACTGTATAACCTAAGCAGGGCTGCTCGCAGAGGAAGAGTTTCCACATCTCGCATCAAAGGCCATCTTTCCGGGCATCATCAATGCCCAAGTCCTCTCTATGGGCCACACAATGTTGTTCAGTTAGGTGTGGTATTTGCCGCTTTAATAAAGCTGCAACTCTGTTGTGCTTTCCTAGCATTACTGAGGTGCCATCGGAGGTCAGCATCACCATTCTCTGCATGTCCAGTCCATGCTTGGAGTAAAACCGAGTTATTGCCTGCACAATATCCTGAGCAGTGGATGCTGTCACTTGGATGATGCCGCCGAACACAGTTTTATAGTTGACGTTATTTTCCTTCCTGTATTTAATATATATGACTAGCATTTTGTGCACTGTTATGTCTGTGCTCTCATCTACTATCAGGGTATGCCAGGTTGCATTTTTAACATTGCACATCGTCTCATTCTGCACTCTCATTGATTGAGTTCACAAATTCAAAGGCATAATTTTTGCTTCGCCAGCTTTCTGGTATACTCACATACTTTTCCATGTGATCGTGGATTTGTTGAACCAACAGCACTGATGCATTCATTTTGATGGCGAGTAGAATATTGTCGATGAGAACTTTAACTTGCTCGGGGTTGGATTTCTTTTTGTGTGACAGCTCGTTCCTCTTCTCTTGATCTTTTGCGCTCTCCCGCAATAATGTACCGATCCCCTTTCCCATCTTGCATCTTCGTACAATTCCAACAGCATTCAAATAACTTTTCTGCTGAATGTGACGCTTGAGGTAGTCCAACTTCCATTCAGTCCACACTTTTCCCTCCGAAAACTCACTTGCTACTTTGGCTTCGCAGCATGTTTTGCAGAGCAGACCTTTCTCATTTGAAAAAGAAAAAATCTCACCCAGTTTCACCGCTTCTTCTGTTTGCACATACTCCGACAGCCATTCCATCTCAAAAGAACCGCATTTCTTTTTTACTTTGGCTTGGTGAGTGGATGTGCCACTGCCTGTTCGTTTCGCCATAATAAGGGGTTAGCAGCATTTGCGTCTCTTAACTCCGCTGCACTGTTAGCTAGCTAACCTGCAAAACACCAGCATTTATGGGCACGTACACATAAAGCGCTGTCAATAACATCGAATGGCTGCGTAAGTAAATACGTGTGAACTGCATCATATCATTGGCTGGACAGTGTTAGTCATTGTTTTATCTGCAATTACCACTTGTCACCTGTCACTCACTAAGCTACATTGCAGAATGGTACAGAATAAATTATGTCCATCCATCCATCTTTTTCCGCTTAATCCTTTTTGGGTCACGGGGGGCTGGAGCCTATCCTAGCATCTTTGGGCGAGAGGCAGGGTACACCCTGGACAGATGGCCAGTCCATCGCAGAGCCAACACAGAGAGACAGACAACCATTCACTATGTGTTTATTACCTCCGCCAGGCCGCAGGCCAGGAGGAGGTTATGTTTTTGCCAGCGTTTGTCTGTCTGTCTGTTTGTCTGTTGGTTAGCAAGATAACTCAAAAAGTTTTGGACGGATTTCGATGAAACTTTCAGGCTTTGTTGGAAATGGTACAAGGAAGAACTGATTAAATTTTGGGGATGATCCGGATCACCGTCTGGATACAGGAATTTTTTAAAGGATTCTTTAACATTGTGAGATACGGCCATTTTCAACATGTGTGCAGGCGCAATGGAGGGCGCTGGTCGTCGTGTCTGACAAACACCAACTCCGCGTTCTTCAAAGTTTTAGCCACAAAAGCACGCGCAAAACAGTGGTGGGCAGGGCCTGGCAGCGTGCCTGTGTTTGCGCTACGCTGCAAAAGCTGAGACGGGCAGCTGTCTGGCGCGGGATTATTTGGCAGAAATTCCCCAGGCAGCCATAGTGGCTGCGCAAAAACAAGCTCTCTGCCGGGGAAGCTTCCAAATCCTCTTTTGCCGCGGAGCGCAACCCCAATATAAAACCCACGGCAACCTGTCTACCCAATTTGCATCTGTCAGTGAACCCCTGAGTGCTGCTTTCAGTGATCTATGAAAACGCTCGCATAACCCATTGGCCTGTGGGTTGTACGCGGTTGTGCGATGAATTACAATGCCCGCAGCCTGGGAGTTTGGAGATGGAGGAGAGGGACACAGCACCAACACTTCAGTTTATTACCTCCACCAAGGAGGTAATGCTTTTACTACTGAACCACTAATCCTATCATTGTGAATCCAATTGAGGGATCGTCACTTCCTTGTGGTAACGTATCGTCACTTCCTGTTTTGCTGTCTGCCTGTGTGGTTTGCTCTCCAGCTCTCTAGCCACTAGCTATGGCTACTACCTCTCTTTCCTCTCCTCTGGTGTGCTCTCTCTGTCAGATGTTTAGCTACACCTCTGCCTCTTTTAGTGATAACGGTAAATGTAATAAATGTTGTCTTTTTGAGGCGCTCGAGGCGAGGTTGTCTGATTTGGAATCCCGGCTCCGCTGCATTGAAACACCGTCTGCGCCAGTTAATCTCGACGGACGCCCATTAGCTGCAGCGGAGCTAGCTAGCTTAGGCCCCCCTGTCAGTGGTTCCCCGACTCTCCTCAGCAGCGAGGAGACTGGGTGGGTGACGGTGAGAAGGAAGCCTAGTCG
Source organism: Pholidichthys leucotaenia (assembly GCA_020510985.1). Classification (NCBI taxonomy): domain Eukaryota; kingdom Metazoa; phylum Chordata; class Actinopteri; order Cichliformes; family Pholidichthyidae; genus Pholidichthys; species Pholidichthys leucotaenia. The sequence continues at coordinate 166,127,105 of CM035842.1, forward strand.
CAAAGCCCCGGTACACCACCAACCTGTTCACGTTTCTAATCGTTTTTCCCTGCTCAGCGACACACCCGCTGAGGAAAAAACTCTGATCATTGGCGACTCTGTAGTCAGAAACGTGAACCTAGAGACTCCAGCGGTCATAGTCCAATGTATTCCTGGGGCCAGAGCAGGCGACATCGAGTCAAATTTGAAAATGCTGGCTAAAAGTAACTGTAAATATTCCACAATTGTTATTCACGCCGGCATTAATGACATCCGTCTCCGGCAGTCGGAAGTCACGAAACTTAATATAGAATCGGTGTGTGACTTTGCAAAAACGATGTCTGCCACTGTAGTATTCTCTGGGCCCCTCCCCAATCTGACCAGTGATGACATGTTTAGTCGCTCGTCATCCTTGAACCGCTGGCTGTCTGTGTGGTGTCCTAAAAATGACGTGGGCTACATTGACAATTGGAGCTCTTTTTGGGGAAAACCTGGTCTTATGAGACGAGACAGCATTCATCCCACTTTGGATGGTGCTTCTCATTTATCTAACAATCTGGCATCTTTTTTATCCAAATTTCCAAAACCATGACTACTCAGAGTTGGGACCAGCAAGCAGAGTCTCAGTCTTACACGCCTCTCTGCAGCTCCTCTTCATCCACCACCCCTCAGCTTAGCCCCTGACTTCCCCATCAGAGAATCGTTGTCTGCTCCCTCCAAAGTGAATAAAAATATAATGTATAAGCATCCCAAAGTGATAAAGCAAAATATTGGTAAAACTCAAATTAAACATAAAGCCTCTAAATTGAATGATTTGGCCTCTGTTCCTCCTCATAATTTAAAAATTAAATGTGGTTTGTTAAATATTAGGTCTCTAACTCCCAAGTCTCTGTTAGTCCATGATCTGTTAATTGATCATCAGATTGATTTAATTTCCCTTACAGAGACTTGGTTAGGACAAGAGGATTATGTTGGTTTAAATGAATCAACTCCCTCTGGTTATTTAAACTGTCAAAATCCCAGAAGTTCTGGTCGTGGAGGAGGAGTAGCAACAATTTACCATTCCAAATTACTAGTTAATGTAAAGCAAAAAACATGTTATAATTCCTTTGAGGGCCTGGTCCTCAGTATTGGGCACTTTAGCAATTTCAGGTTAAACCCAATTTTATTTGCCATTGTTTATCGTCCCCCATCAACCTATTCAGAATTTTTATCCGAATTTGCTGATTTCTTAGCTGATTTAGTGTTGAAATCTGATAGAATAATTATAGTAGGGGACTTTAATATACATGTGGATGTAGATAGTGACTGCCTTAATGTGGCTTTTAATTCAATATTAGACTCGATTGGGTTTTCTCAGAAAGTAGGAAATTCTACTCATTACCTCCACCATACATTGGACCTTGTTCTGACATATGGCATAGAAATAGAAAATCTTGTAGTGTCTCCTCATAACCCTGTACTGTCAGACCATTGTCTGTTAACCTTTGATTTTACTATTTCTGACTATTTGGCTCCTAAAGAAAAATATTATCACAGTAGATGCCTCTCAGATGATGCTGTTTCCAAATTTATGCAGATTGTTTCCTCTATGCCATGTGTCAACACAACGGAAATAAGCTATAGACAGCTTGCTCCTTCTGTAATTGATAACATGGTGGATAGTGTTTCAGCTTCTCTGCATCAGGCTCTAGACTTGGTGGCCCCCTTAAAAAAGAAAAAGTCTAATCAGAGATTTTTAACTCCTTGGTTCAACACAGAAACTCATAGCTTAAAACAGAAGACTCGTCAATTAGAAAGAAAATGGCGCTCTACTAATTTAGATGAAATCTATTTAGCTTGGAGAAATCATCTTTTAATTTATAAAAAATCTCTTAGAAAAGCTAGAACGAGTTATTACTCTGCATTAATAGAAGAGAACAAGAATAATCCCAGGTTTCTTTTCAGTACTGTAGCCAGGTTGACAAAGAGCCAGGACTCTGTCAATCCTAGCATCCCCTTAGAGCTTACTAGTCAGGACTTTATGAACTTTTTCAATAATAAAATTTCATCCATCAGAGATAAAATCAATCAGATTCTTCCCACAGTTAACTTAAATACTGTAACTACTACAACTCCTTCTATTGATGTCTGTCTTGATGAGTTTACTCCAATCGACCTTTGTGAGTTAGACAAAGTAGTTTCCTCATCCAAACCTTCAACTTGTCTTTTAGATCCTATTCCTACCAGGTTATTTAAAGAAGTCTTCCCACTTATTGGTAGCTTTATTCTTCATATAATCAATTCTTCATTAACTTTAGGCCATGTACCGCAGGCTTTTAAAACGGCTGTAATTAAACCCTTACTCAAAAAGCCAACGCTAGATCCAGGAGCTTTAGCTAACTATAGACCAATCTCTAATCTCCCTTTCATTTCAAAAATCTTAGAAAGAGTTGTTGCTACGCAATTATTTGACCACCTGCAGGGAAATGGTTTACTTGAAGAGTTTCAATCTGGGTTTAGAATCCATCATAGTACTGAAACAGCCTTAGCGAAGGTCACTAACGACCTCCTCATTGCATCTGATAATGGACTAGTTTCTGTACTTGTCCTTTTAGATCTTAGTGCAGCTTTTGATACTATTGATCATAATATTCTACTTGATAGATTAGAACACTATGTTGGACTTAATGGAACTTTGTTGCAGTGGTTTAGATCTTATTTATCTGATAGGTTCCAGTTTGTTCATGTAAATGATGAGTTTTCTTTCAGCTCAAAGCTTAGTCATGGAGTTCCACAGGGATCTGTGCTAGGCCCTACTCTTTTTAGTTTATATATGCTTCCGTTAGGCAACATTATTAGAAAGCACTGTATACATTTTCATTGTTATGCAGATGACACACAATTATACCTGTCAATGAAGCCAGATGATACTAATCAATTAGCCAAGTTAGAAGCCTGTCTTAAGGAAATCAAAGCTTGGATGACTTGTAATTTCCTGCTATTAAATTCAGATAAGACTGAAGTCATTCTTGTTGGTCCAAAAAACCTTAGAAATTCCTTTCCAAATCAAACTTTCAGTTTGGACGCAGTTACTCTTTCTCTTAATAGCTTTGTGAGGAACCTTGGAGTTATTTTTGATCAGGATTTGTCCTTCAATTCACATATTAAATTTGTTTCTAAGACTGCCTTCTATCATTTGCGTAATATTGCCAAGATTAGGAACATCTTGTCTCAGAGTGATGCTGAGAAGCTGATCCACGCTTTTGTTAGCTCGAGATTAGATTATTGTAATTCTTTATTATCAGGCTGTCCTAAAACATCTTTTAAAAAGTCTTCAGCTGATCCAAAATGCTGCAGCAAGAGTTTTAACAGGTACTAGAAAGAGAGATCATATCTCTCCGGTTCTGGCCTCCCTTCATTGGCTTCCCATAGAGTTTAGAATTAAGTTTAAAATCCTTCTTCTCACTTACAAAGCTCTAAACAATCAGGCTCCTTTTTATTTAAAAGATCTGATACTACCGTATTATCCTAACAGAGCACTACGCTCTCAAAATGCAGGATTACTTGTAATACCTAGAATCTCCAAAAGTACAATGGGAGGCAGAGCCTTCAGTTATCAAGCTCCTCTCCTGTGGAATCAGCTGCCAATCTGGATTCGGGAGTCAGACTCGATCTCTGTTTTTAAGAATAGGGCTAAAACCTACCTTTTTGATATAGCCTACAATTAGGGAGGGATCATGTGTTTCTGAACCCTCCCTTAGTTATGCTGCTAATAGGTTTAGTCAGCCGGGGGACCTCCAGTAATGCACTGGGCCTCACTCCTTTCCTCACTCTCTATGAAATATTTTTTTTTTGCTGGTCTTTAACATTTGTTTGTTCTCTCCCATAGATTGAGTCCCCATCGTGCTGTTTGCTCTCTACATGTCTGTTCTTTTCTTCTTCTCTATCCCCTCACCCCCCAGCCAGTCGCAGCAGATGACTGCCCCTCCCTGAGCCTGGTTCTGCTGGAGGTTTCTTCCTGTTAAAAGGGAGTTTTTCCTCTCCACCGTCGCCAAGTGCTTGCTCACAGGGGATCGCCTGATTGCTGGGGTCTTTCTGCAACTGTGGGGGTCCCCCCTACAGTTGATAGTGCTATGAGATGACTGTTGTTGTGAAATGGCGCTATATAAATAAAGTTGAATTGAATTGAATTGAATAGTCATATGTTTTCATGGTCAAGGAATCTGAAAACGTACACACAAACACTGTATGGGGGGGAACTGTGGCGCTTGGCAGAGGTCTGCGCTCTCCGAGTGCTTTTCTAGTTTTATTGACAGTTCAGGTTAGATTTTATGTTATGTGCTGCATAGATTTGCTGTGCGCGGAAAATGCGGGAGAAGTGTGCGATTGCGCAAGCGGCCAGCTTTTTTGCGCGATTGCGCAAGTGCCCAGCTATCACCATCTTATGAAAGATGGTGATAGCAATTAGAATACAAGTTTTTTAGATTCACATTGGCCAGTAGAGATTACCGAAGGAGGATTTTGTGGGCTGCCTTTTCATGAATGAATGAATCTTTATTTCGGATAGATTAAAAGTAAAGATTAAAAAAAGAAACAGAACAATATAACAAAGGGGGAAAAAAAATCCAACAAGGTCAAATCAAACAATAACTCCTCTGATTATACAGTTGAATGTAAGTTATCTGAAATGGGTGATGGCTGAAGCCGCAGCTTATATTGCCCACTCATATTCCATCCAAGAATTCAAAAGAAAAACAAAAGAAGAGCGATTACAATTCAGAACAAAGCTAAGACAAAACGTGACAAAAAAACTAAGCAACAACACAACACAGACTGGATATGACAATCCTTATGTGATTTTACATGTCATCTTGTATATATGTTTGGAGTATTTCTTCCTTTAGTTTTTGTTTAAATTGTCCAAGCATTGTACATGATTTTAATTCAGGTCCAAAATCGTTCCATAATCTGACTCCTTGCACTGAAACACAGTGTTGCTTGGTGGTAGTTCTCACTGAAGGTTTTTGAAATATACATGTTCCTCTGAAATGATATTGTTTCTCCCTTATTTGGAACAACTTTTGGATATTTGCGGGCAGTGATAGATTCTTCACTTTAAACATTATTACTGCAGTTTTAAAGTCAACCAGATCTTTCAACTTGAGAGCTTTTAATTTAAGAAAAAGTGGGTTTGTTGGTTCCCTGTAAGCAGCTTTGTTTATTATTCTAATAGCTCTCTTCTGAAGCATAAAGACTGGATATATGTTTGTTTCATATGCATTTCCCCATACTTCAGTACAATATGTCATGTATGGGAGTATTAACCCCTTGAACTCTGTGAATTCCGTGGGTGGTCACGTCTCTGCATCTTAGTGCGTCTCAGTGCGCACTGAAAAAAAAAAAAAACCCTGTATTTTCGGTCTTCCAGTGCAGACACAGCCTTGTTACAACCTGAGAAAAAAGCTGTGTAATATATTCATTTTTTGAGATATTTTTACAAAGTTTTCACCTGAGCTTGAAAACACTTGGTTCTACATTTCTGTTGTGTTTTCCAGCCAGTATCTGACAGCTGTATGTTATTTGCAAGCATTTGTATCTAAAAAAAACACCCAGGCGAACTTTCTTGTTACTCAGTGGCAGGAGCACTTAGAGAGATTATGACTGTTTTGCCAAAAAATTCAGAGTGTTTTAAATGAGACTAACCCCATGAAGATGCTGCAAAGGGTTGAAGAACAGCTTTTGATTTACTTTGGGCATGTTAGTTTTAGGCGTTTTTAGGGAAGTTGAACAGAGTTCAACAGGTTTTAATGAATGTGTAGCGGTTTGATTAAACCCCCCACAACACGCAAACAGAACACAGAGACAGTCAGCTCGCACTCCTGGGGTTTGTTCCGCTGCATGCTGAGTTTACAGCCTTGAAGTTAAAGTGTTCATGCATTTTGCCCTTACTGTGACCTAGAGACTCAGATCAATATGTAGATGTGCTTGTTAGCCTCTTTGTCTGACACTTGGAGGAGGTCTAGCTAATCTGCCCATTGTGATGTATGTCTTACAAATGCAAATACCTCCTGCCTGTTCGGTTATTGCTTTGATCATTCTAACTGTGGGGTATGTCCCTTTGATGTATTGTTATGGTCAAGTATTTAAGGTGCAACTCTGTAACGCAATCTCGCTCTCTCACTCTGATCCTGCAACTGGTAGACACACACGTGTCCGCCTCTCTTCTTCTTCACTGAGAGCCTGAGGAATTCGGCTTCATCCTGCTCACGCTATGGGCTGGAGCCGAGTTCCCGTGACGGCGGTATGATTAATAAAACCTGCTTAAAACCACAGCATAGCTGCTTATTTTTTCATGCCGCTGCACTGGTGACCCCTCGAACACGCACACGTTTTGTGCGAAAGCAACCTTCCGAGCTGGACAGCCGCACAGCTGCGTTGGTGACCCCTTGAAGACGCACACGCTTTGTGCGACGCAGCCTTCTGATTTGGACGGCCACGCTGGCGAACCGACGCTGAAAAAAACGAGCGGCCAGCGAACGCAACACCCGGACACGCACACGCTTTGTGCGAAGCAAACTTCTGGTCCGGACCGCGACTGGTGACCGCTTCACGCTTCACGGTGAGATCTGCACGCCTGAGATCTACACATCCACACTGGACCGGCCGCTCTCACGGACAGCGCACGCACCTCGTCCTCTCTCCACGACGGCAACCTCCAGGGCCGATGGAGAGCGCAGCGCGTGGAACTGAACGCACCTGCACGAGCCCGGGGCACAAAGATCGCCTATTGCCTCGCGCCGCTCCAACGCGTCTCCTCCCTCTCACCGCCCCAACGCAGCTGCATGAGCCTGAGGAACAAAAGATCGTCTATTCCCTCCCGCCGCTCCAACGCATCTGCACGGGCCTGAGGGACTAAAGATCGTCTATTTCCTCTCACTGCTCCAACGCACCATGACCAATCTACAGCCACAGTTCAACCTGGATTTTATCGGCGCCGTCTGCGCCAATCTCCACCAAGTTTCTGCACCCTGACTCGCCACTCCAGCGGCCCACCCACGCACTGAACCCCCGCGCACGCATCGGGGAGTTACGAGGACGGCGCATCACGCACGGGACAAGTAACGGCTCCAGAGACCGCCATCGTCCTCCGCCGCTGCTCACAGGACCTTCAGGGCTGCTCGTTCACCTGAAGCAAGCACGCAGCTCGCCACTGGATTTTTTTTTTAACGGTCTCAGCCACGGCACAAAGGGATTTCAGCCGTCAGCTGTTCCCGGGAGTTTTGGGGTTGCTTCTGCACCTAAACCAACATGCCAGTCCCTCTGCTTTTATGTTTTTCTTACAGCCGCTCCTGCTTTTCTTCATGGCCACGAGAGGAGTCAGAGACTAATTTTTCTTCTTCTGATCTCTGCATGTTCAGACGGGACATCGCGGAGCAGCAAACACTTTTGGCGCGACTACCCCCCCCCCCCTCCTGCACAGAGCTTTTCCCTGCTCACTGCCCAGACTGCAACATCGAGGTCACGGTCCCCTACCGTTTCCCTCTTGGGGGGGAGCAGTGTAGCGGTTTGATTAAACCCCCCACAACACGCAAACAGAACACAGAGACAGTCAGCTCGCACTCCTGGGGTTTGTTCCGCTGCATGCTGAGTTTACAGCCTTGAAGTTAAAGTGTTCATGCATTTTGCCCTTACTGTGACCTAGAGACTCAGATCAATATGTAGATGTGCTTGTTAGCCTCTTTGTCTGACACTTGGAGGAGGTCTAGCTAATCTGCCCATTGTGATGTATGTCTTACAAATGCAAATACCTCCTGCCTGTTCGGTTATTGCTTTGATCATTCTAACTGTGGGGTATGTCCCTTTGATGTATTGTTATGGTCAAGTATTTAAGGTGCAACTCTGTAACGCAATCTCGCTCTCTCACTCTGATCCTGCAACTGGTAGACACACACGTGTCCGCCTCTCTTCTTCTTCACTGAGAGCCTGAGGAATTCGGCTTCATCCTGCTCACGCTATGGGCTGGAGCCGAGTTCCCGTGACGGCGGTATGATTAATAAAACCTGCTTAAAACCACAGCATAGCTGCTTATTTTTTCATGCCGCTGCAAATGATACAAAGTATATATAACGTGGGTTGATTCAGCAAATATTTCACTCTGTGTAGTATTGCAATTGATTTAGATATTTTACCTTTAATATAATTAATATGTGACTTCCAACACAGTTTATTATCAATTATTACTCCAAGAAATTTAGTTCTGGATACCCTTTCAATCTCTACACCATTTACACTGAGTTTAGATACTAAGTTGTTGTGATGGTTGTTAAAAACTATAAATTGTGTCTTACTTAAATTGAGCGTTAATTTGTTTGAATCAAACCACAGTTTAAGCTTTCCTAATTCCTTTCCGAGAGTATCCAAAAGTTGTTCCAAATTGCTTCCACTGCATAATAAATTAGTATCATCGGCAAACAATATTAAATCCATTTTTTCCAAAACTTTACATATATCATTTATATACATATTGAATAACAATGGCCCCAAAACTGAATCCTGTGAGACTCCACAAGTAACCTTCAGTAACTGTGAGTTTTGTTACCAACACATACATACTGATATCTATTCTTTAAGTAACTACATAACCAGGACAGTGCTACCCCCCTAATACCACAATTTTGTAGTTTCTTTAATAATAAATTATGATCCACTGTATCAAATGCTTTTTTAAGATCCAGGAATACCCCAACTGAATACTCTTTATTTTCAATGGCAGTTGATATTTTTTCTATAAATTCCATTAGAGCAAATGCAGTTGTCCTCTTGTGTCTGAACCCATATTGTTGCTCACACAATAAATTATTCTTCATTATGAAGTTGTCACTTCTCTCACAGAATATTTTTCCAAGTATCCTGGAAAATTGCGGCAATAGTGAAATTGGTCTATAGTTTGAAAATTCCCCTCTGTCACCCGTCTTGTATATCGGAATTACTTTAGCTATTTTCATTGCATTGGGAAATATACCTGTTTGGAGAGACAGGTTACAAATATAAAGTACGTCAGTGGTTTCACTAAGCATTCAATAATAGTTTTGACTAAGAGCATGTCAATACCATCACAGTCCGTAGATGTTTTACTTTTAAACGATTTAACAGTTTCAATAACCTCTCTCTCGTCTGTGTTCCTTATGAAAATGGAGTCTTTTATAGCAATGTTTTTGCTTATTGTATCACCCGTAGGTGCCGTAATGGGTATTTCTCGAGCCAAATTAGGACCAGTGTTAACAAAAAAGTTATTAACCCCTTAACGGCTGAATTTATTTCCGATTATGAAAAAAAAATTTCACTTGTGTTTTTGCTTTCAAATAGATGCTAAATTAAGTTGAGAAAGTTAATTTGACTATAGCACATAAAATAGATATAATTTTAGGTATGATGCAAATTAGCGACAACAGGCATCTATGGTAAAAAAAGGGTTAAAAAAGCACCTGTTCCCATCTCAAGTATGGTCTTTTATTAATGCAACAAAGTTATTTTCAGTATTTTCAGCTCTCATGACTGCCAAACTATAACCCTAACCCTAACCCTAGCAATCAGGAAATGGATGGAGCTCCGTCTCTGACCGTTCCTACGAGAAACTAATGCTTGCAAAAGGTTCCTAGGTATGTGTTGGAAGTGCTCCAACCGGAAGTGGAGGAATACAGACGGTATTTTGGTTGCATTTGGAGCGGAAGCGGTTTGATGCGAATTCGCGACAACAGGCGTCAAGGGGTTAAATTCATCTGCAGGTGAGACTGCATTCACACTCTGAGTCGTTTTATTATTATTTTTTTTTAAAAAAAAACTGGTTGGGTAGCTTGTATTTCTGTTTTTATTTCCAAGAATACTGTTAAGTATTGCCAATGTATTTTTAATATTGTCTCTGTTTTTCTCCAGTTCTTTACTGTAATAGTCTCTTTTACTACATCTCATTATATATGTTAACTTATTTTTGTATGTTTTATACCGTTGCTCTGCTTCTTTTGTCCTTTTCTTTAGAAAAGCTTTATATAATAAATTTTTCTTTTTACACGCTTTTTGTAATCCTTTGGTTAACCATGGCGTGTTGACAAATTTATGTTTTAGCTTTTTCTTTACTAATGGACAATTTTTTTCATAAAGAGTGGTTACAATGTTCATAAATGTGTCATAGGCTTCATTTACATCTGATACATAGACTTTTGTCCAGTCTTGCTTCAGCAAGTCTTCTTTAACCTGTTGCACTTCGGTGTACTGCGGGTGGACACGTCCGGGCGACACGCGGGCGGGCGACACGCACACACTGTGCGTCCTAGGAGGCACTGAAAAAAAAAAAGCTGCATTTCCGTTCTTCCACTACAGACACAGCCGTGAACAGAAAGCCAAAGGAGTGCTTTGATTGGTTTAGATGTGATTGACCTCTCATTCGACTAATAAGAGCCTTGAATTGGGCTTCTGAAACCTTGAAGAACCAATGACTGAAAACCTAGCAAGAAGGACCCGCCTACCAATGGCTGCGAATACAGCCAGCCAATTGAAGCACAGAAGTTCGAAAGCTGTTTTGTGGAAGGCTGGGTGACACACAGGCGTTCGCCAGTCTTTTTTTCTAACTACTGTTCTTATTTGTTTTGAAAAATCATTCGCCAAAACCGCAATCATGGAAGCGCAAAACCGTAATAATGGAATTATGGTTTGACCGGGTCGCGTGACCAGAACCACGAGTCCGTAACAAGCGGACCAGTGTCATGTTCGTCTGACAATGAGGAAGAGAAGTTCGCCAGCGACATTGCTGTTGTGGACAGGTAAGTGTTATAAGCTAAATTATTCTTTATCCTTGAAAATTGTAATCCAAATGACTTTTGACCGATCGGTAAATTACAACTGTGCGTTATTGCAACATGACGCTCCGGTCCGGGTCCGTCATGTTGCGAACGGCCCCCCCGTCATGTTGTGAAACCCCCCCCCCACTACTCTTCTGTAGCGGATTGCAGATATATTGCAGATATTTTAGTGCAACTGTGCGTAGTAGACCGCGGCGCACTGTCACCGCTTTCCGTCATGTTGCGATGGGCGATGTCCGTCCTCTGTAGCGGGGGGGGGGGAGTTGTTATCTTCTACATTACAGATATTCTAGTATAATTTTTCATGCACTGTAGGTTATTTTTTCTTGTAAAAAAAAAAGCCACATTTTTTACGTGGCATGCTTCTTTGTGTGTGGGGGCTTGTTTGTTCATTCATTCATTCATTCATGAATAAACAACCCCCCCCCTCACACACACACACAGCCCTTCACCTTTCATTAGAGCCCAAGATGAAGCTTCTATATTGAATCATTCAAAAGTTACAGACGTTTTTCCAAACTGTGCCATTTGGCACAATTTGGCACAGTTCAAAAACGCCTGGGAACAACCTAAGAAAAAAAGCTGTGTAATATATTCATTTTTTGTGTTATTGTTACAAAATTTTGACCTCAGCTGGATAACACTTGGTTCTACATTTCTGTTGCATTTTCCAGCCAGTATCTGAAGCTGTGTGTTAATTGCAAGCATTTGTATCCAAAAAAACACCCAGGCGAAATTTATTTTCTTCAAGTTCAGTATGTTTAGATGACTGTTACTCAGTGGCCGGAGCACTTAGAGAGATTATGACTGTTTTGCCAAAAAATTCAAAGTGTTTTCTTTTAAATGAGACCAACCCCATGAAGATGCTGCAAAGGGTTGAAGAACAGCTTTTGATTTACTTTGGGTAAGTTATTTTTTGGCTTTTTTAGGGAAATTGACCAGAGTGCAAGGGGTTAAAAGAACTGATTGCATTTTGTGATTTGTATCTGAAAGATTTTAAAGTTTTTTCTGTATTGGCCCCCGTGTGGCCATGGATAAGTGCAGAGACTGGCAGATGGTCACTTATATCATTTATCAATAATCCACTTTCTATTTTCTTATCAATAATATTAACAAACAGGTTATCAATAAGTGTAGCAGTGTGAACTGTCATTCTACTGGGATGTGTTATTGTGGGATATAGACTCATACTGTACATAGAATTCATGAACTCTGTAATTGCATTTTGTTGAAATGGATTTAGTAAATCAATATTGAAATCTCCACAAATTACAACCATTTTCTTACTAGTAATATTATTGTACAGCTCGACTAATTTATCTCTGAATGTCTCAATGCAAGTTCCCAGCACTCTATATATACAACTTATAATTAGATTTTTTGTTTTATCTTGGTCAATCTCAACAGTAACACATTCCAGAATCCCTGGTAGTGCAAAGGACATTCCATTTACAAGTTTACACCTATACAGGTCATCAATATACAGTGCAACACCACCACCCTTTTTTTGAGATCTGTTAAAATGAAACATTTGATATCCCTCTATTGCCATCAGAGGAGCCTGCTCTTCATTAAGCCAAGTTTCAGAGACTGCGATAGCTGTAAATTTTCTGTCTAGCTGTTTTAAATAGTCCTGAATCTGTGGAAAGTTTTTGTTAAGACTTCTGCTGTTGAAGTGTATTATTGATAGTTTACCATCTAGTTGTACTTGACTTTTGAATTGCTTTTCAGTGTAATATTCACAATGATTATGAATATTATTGAAAAAGTGGTTATCAGGATCAATATCATTCTCCATCTCTTGTAGTTTATGTTCAGCATAATGGCATATTTTCAGAGTTTGAATTTCCTCTCTCTGTGTCAAATGACTTCCTCCAACTGGGGATAATTGATGTCAACTAAAGTCAGTCATAAGTTTTTTTGTTTTCTTGTTTGTTTGTTTTTTTTAAGTACATTGACATGGTATGTCACAAAAGAACTATTCTTGCCATGTGTGTGGATATGGATTATCATAGTCTCTTAATTTTCTTAATCAGTGTTCATCTATATTTATTTAAGTCAGTAAGATCTCTGATTATTATGGTCTTTGCTTCCTCAGGTGTTCCATTTAGTTTGATCCAAACTCTACAATTTATTGTCCATGTTGCTTGTATCTTATTTTGTCTTTTCAGCAACCGTGCTTGCCGTGCTATTTCAGCATTAGTCTTTGTTAAATGTTCATTTAGGTAAACTTCTGTTCCCAGTAGCTTTCTGGCCTGCCTCAGTATGTCATTCTTTACCCTTCTGTTCACAAAGCGCATTTCAATTGATTTATTGTCTTTTCTGGGAAGTATGACAGGCTGAAATTGCACTTACTTCAACCTTTATATTTCTGCTTTCAAGGAACTGAAGCACCTTGTTTTCCAGGGAGACTGATTCACTCAGGGGAGCCTCCTCGCCTCTCATTCCTGCTGTAACATTGACATATGATTGGTATTTAATGTCTAGTCCACTTATATTTAGATCATCCATACGAGAATATTGTTCAAGATCCTCAACGCGTCGCTCCAAGTCTGCAATTTTTTTTGTCTTTTTCCTTAATTGTTAATTTTAATTCTCAGACTTCTTCCATTAGCCCTAATAGTTTAAGCTGTTGACTAGCCACTTTGGTCAGTTCTTCTGACAAGAAGTTCAGAGATTTTTTGATCTCTTCCATTTCCTCCTTCTTTGGTGTCATTTTTCCTGACCTGTTGATCGTAAAACAGTCTCTGCTGGTGTCGCTGGTATCCGATCTGACCAACCTCGAATCCAGCTGGGGCCTCAGCTAGCCCCCTCCGCTGCTAGTCCCGCTGCTTACCGCCGCTGCAATTGAGCTCCTGTCCAGCCGGGGTGCCGGCAGCTCCTCCACTGAGCCCCGCTGCCCATTGCCGCTGTAGTTGAGCTCCAATCCTGCTCCTGTCCAGCTGGGGTCCCGGTAGTTCCTCTGCTGAGCCCCACCGCCTACCGCCGTTTTCCTCAGTAGTTCCTCCGCCGAGCCCTGCCGCTTTAACTGGGCTCTGATTCCGGCTCTTATCCAGCTGGGGCCCTGGCTGCTCCTCCACGGGTCCCCGTCTCCTACCGCCGCTGTACTTGAACTCCGATCCGGCTCCCGTCCAACAGTTGCCTCGGTTAGTTCCTCCGGCGAGCCCCAATCACAAGATTCTAAGAATCTGCGCAAGAGGCTCAGCTGTCATCTACTGGGCCGATGCTGGGTCAGTGAGACGAACCGGGGACAGAGTTGCTCCTTTGTATTGGTGTTAGGTGCTATGACAAGCTATGGCGTTAGCTATAGCGTTAGCTTAGCAAACGCTTCAGGTAAAACGTAGCAGCGAACCACGAAAAGAAACGCTAATCAGTTTACTCACATGACACCAACTCATATGAGTTGGCTGAGGGATATTATGACCCACATCTCCATCTGGCCACAAATGGAGCTTGCTCCTGCTGCAGGTATGTCTGTTTACCAAACTATGACTCTTATGTATCATTAAAAATAACTTGCCTACACTTAACGTTAATGCGAACATGCGAAAAGCACCCAAATTTGCATCAGAGGGCGTTAATAGCTAGAATAGCATTAGCATAGAAACGCATTGGCTCGGTAGGAATATTAATTCCAATTTCAGCTGCTAATCAGCCTCACAGTAAATGTATAAACACTGCAATTAAACTAGTTTAAAAATAAGACAAATGGCCCAAAGCTCTGTTGAGCTGAAATGAAGTGTTGTGGGGGACCCAGTCAGTACGTTCTCTGCTCAGACTGAATGGCACAGCAGGAGGAGATGTATAAGAGGAGAAACGGATATGCAAGGCAGTCTATGGTTTTCGCATGAGAATATGCATTCTCCTCCGGTCTGCATAATAATGCGCCTACAGGATGGGTGACAAAGGGAATTGTCATGGTGGATGTATGTGTGTTAATGCAAACAGTGACAAAGGGAATTGTCATGGTAAATATATTCATGTTAATGCAAACACCACAGGTCACCAGGCGAGTTGTATGGTATAAAAAGAGAGGTGCCCACGACCTGGTTTTTAGGCTTCTGATTCTTGTTAATGTTAGAGAGAGATTAATAAAGCCTGCTTTGCTCCAGACTGCCTCTCCTGATCATTCCTCTCTCTACAGTTTCAGGATTAACAGGGTGAACGAGTGTAAATAAACAGGTTGTTTTTCCTGTGAGCTCCGGTGGATACATTTTGCAAACCTAAACATGACAGCTTTTTGGGGATTTCCACAGCAGGTACAATTTATTTTCTGTTATTGGGGTGTTCCGTCAATGTACAGCCAAGCTGGTGCATCTATTCATAGTTACAAATATCAATAAAACTGATTTCAGCAGAAACAGCTGAGTTGTGGGCGTATTCCACCCAGGTCAGATGCATGCTTTTTTTGCGAGTTTTTTTTTTTTTTTTTTTTTTTTTTTTTTTCCGGTTCCGCCGGATCGGCGGCGCCACACGAGTCGGCTGCCTGTTGCAACAGCCTTTTTTTTATCTTCCTTCTTCTTTCTACACCTTTCACTCTGTATATATATCACGGACGCACGGATCGCCCCGGGGGTCTCCCGGGTCGGCGGACGGAGCCACGGTTTGCAGCGGGAGACGTTACAGCGGGGAGGAGCTAGTGCTAGCTAGCACTTGGCCGCCGCCCGGTGCTAATGGGAAACTCGACATACCGGGAGCTGTAGCGAAAAGGACGCGGGTGCCGGGCTGGAGTTTAGGCGGCGTGAAAGAAATATAAGACAGAATAATAAAGAGCGATGGCAAGAACCAAGCAGACCGCCCGTAAAATCTACTGGAGGAAGAAGCCCCCCAGGAGACAGCTAGCCACCAGGGCTGCTCGGAGAGGCGCTCTGGCCACCGGCAGAGTGAAGAGGCCTCGCCGTCACAGGCCCGTGGCTCAGAGAGATCCGTCGCTACCAGAAATCCACGGAGCTGCTCATCCGTAAGCTGCCCGTCCAGCGCCTGGTGAGGGAGATTGCTCAGGACTTCAAGACCGTCTTGCGTTTCCTGAGCTTCGCCGTCATGGCTCTGCAGGAGACCAGCGAGGCCCACCTGGTGGGTCTCTTCTTCGCTAAGGGGGTCACCATCATGCCCAAAGACTTCCAGCTGGCCCGCTGCATCCGCGGAGAGAGAGCTTAGACTTTCTGCTGCACATTCACCAGCCATAATGCTCTGCACTGTGTGTCTATATATATACATTTATAGTAATATGGACATATGTTTACTAGATGTTGTTTTTTCTTGCCTTCTGATTGTTGCTCTGAGTGTTGCTATCCCTATGCTGTTGCAATCCTGGAATTTCCCCATTGTGGGACTAATAAAGGCTTATCTTATCTTATCTTATCTTATGCTCCAAGAGGAAGGGTTTTCGGCTGCTACACATCTGAGGGTGGCCTCCAGGGACTGGTTGGTATGCTCAACCTGCCCGTTGCTCAGAGGGTGGTAACCACATGTGAGACTGACTGTGGTTCCAAGTGATCGGCAGAAGGATTTCCAAACTTGCAAAGTGAATTGTGGGCCCCGGTCAGACACAATGTCCACAGGGATACCATGTAGGTGGATGACGTGAGTGGTGAGGAGGTCTGCGGTTTCAGAGGCGGAGAGTAATTTGGGGAGGGGTACCAGATGAATAACTTTGGAGAATTGGTCAACAACGGTAAGGATGATGGTCTTGCCATGACAGGGGGGAAGTCCGGTGACAAAGTCCAAGGCGATATGAGACCAAGGTCGACTGGGGATGGGTAAGGGATGAAGCAGGCCAATTCAATTCAATTCAATTCAACTTTATTTATATAGCGCCATTTCACAACAACAGTCATCTCATAGCACTATCAACTGTAGGGGGAACCTCCACAGTTGCAGAAAGACCCCAGCAATCAGGCAATCCCCTGTGAGCAAGCACTTGGCGACGGTGGAGAGGAAATCTCCCTTTTAACAGGAAGAAACCTCCAGCAGAACCAGGCTCAGGGAGGGGCAGTCATCTGCTGCGACTGGCTGGGGGGTGAGGGGATAGAGAAGAAGAAAAGAACAGACATGTAGAGAGCAAACAGCACGATGGGGACTCAATCTATGGGAGAGAACAAACAAATGTTAATGACCAGCAAAAAAAATATTTCATTGAGAGTGAGAAAAGGAGTGAGGCCCAGTGCATTACTGGAGGTCCCCCGGCTGACTAAACCTATTAGCAGCATAACTAAGGGAGGGTTCAGAAACACATGATCCCTCCCTAATTGTAGGCTATATCAAAAAGGTAGGTTTTAGCCCTATTCTTAAAAACAGAGATCGAGTCTGACTCCCGAATCCAGATTGGCAGCTGATTCCACAGGAGAGGAGCTTGATAACTGAATGCTCTGCCTCCCATTGTACTTTTGGAGATTCTAGGTATTACAAGTAATCCTGCATTTTGGGAGCATAGTGCTCTGTTAGGATAATACGGTAGTATCAGATCTTTTAAATAAAAAGGAGCCTGATTGTTTAGAGCTTTGTAAGTAAGAAGAAGGATTTTAAACTTAATTCTAAACTCTATGGGAAGCCAATGAAGGGAGGCCAGAACCGGACAGATATGATCTCTCTTTCTAGTTCCTGTTAAAACTCTTGCTGCAGCATTTTGGATCAGCTGAAGACTTTTTAAAGATGTTTTAGGACAGCCTGATAATAAAGAATTACAATAATCTAATCTTGAGCTAACAAAAGCGTGGATCAGTTTCTCAGCATCACTCTGAGACAAGATGCTCCTAATCTTGGCAATATTACGCAAATGATAGAAGGCAGTCTTAGAAACAAATTTAATATGTGAATTGAAGGACAAATCCTGATCAAAAATAACTCCAAGGTTCCTCCCAGAGCTATTAAGAGAAAGAGTAACCGCATCCAAACTGAAAGTTTGATTTGGAAAGGAATTTCTAAGGTTTTTTTTTTTTTCACCCTTATTGTCATTCAACTGTACAACCAATCATGTATAGTAGAACGAGATTGTGCTTTACCCATCTACTGTGTTAATCACACACACCCCAAGTGCAGAATCAGAGGGCCGCTGCCATGCAAGGCGCCGCCACAGATTTCCCTCCTCCATTCCATTATTGCTGAGCACCAAGCTGGACGGCAGGAAGTTCCACTTTTATATGGTCTTCGGCATGACCCGGCCGGGATTTGAACCCCTGCCTCCCGGGTGTGGGGCGGATGCTCTACCAACTGAGCCACCACTCCGGTCGGACCAACAAGAATGACTTCAGTCTTATCTGAATTTAATAGCAGGAAATTACAAGTCATCCAAGCTTTGATTTCCTTAAGACAGGCTTCTAACTTGGCTAATTGATTACTATCATCTGGCTTCATTGACAGGTATAATTGTGTGTCATCAGCATAACAATGAAAATGTATACAGTGCTTTCTAATAATGTTGCCTAACGGAAGCATATATAAACTAAAAAGAGTAGGGCCTAGCACAGATCCCTGTGGAACTCCATGACTAAGCTTTGAGTTGAAAGAAAACTCATTATTTACATGAACAAACTGGAACCTATCAGATAAATAAGATCTAAACCACTGCAACGAAGTTCCATTAAGTCCAACATAGTGTTCTAATCTATCAAGTAGAATATTATGATCGATAGTATCAAAAGCTGCACTAAGGTCTAAAAGAAACTAGTCTATTATCAGATGCAATGAGGAAGTCGTTAGTGACCTTCGCTAAGGCTGTTTCAGTACTATGATGGATTCTAAACCCAGATTGAAACTCTTCAAGTAAACCATTTCTCTGCAGGTGGTCAAATAATTGCGTAGCAACAACTCTTTCTAAGATTTTTGAAATGAAAGGGAGATTAGAGATTGGTCTATAGTTAGCTAAAGCTCCTGGATCTAGCGTTCGCTTTTTGAGTAAGGGTTTAATTACAGCCGTTTTAAAAGCCTGCAGTACATGGCCTAAAGTTAATGAAGAATTGATTATATGAAGAATAAGGCTACCAATAAGTGGGAAGACTTCTTTAAATAACCTGGTAGGAATAGGGTCTAAAAGACAAGTTGAAGGTTTGGATGAGGAAACTATTTTGTCTAACTCACAAAGGTCGATTGGAGTAAACTCATCAAGACAGACATCAATAGAAGGAGTTGTAGTAGTTACAGTATTTAAGTTAACTGTGGGAATAATCTTATTGATTTTATCTCTGATGGATGAAATTTTATTATTGAAAAAGTTCATAAAGTCCTGACTAGTAAGCTCTAAGGGAATGCTAGGATTGACAGAGTCCTGACTCTTTGTCAACCTGGCTACAGTGCTGAAAAGAAACCTGGGATTATTCTTGTTCTCTTCTATTAATGCAGAGTAATAACTCGTTCTAGCTTTTCTAAGAGATTTTTTATAAATTAAAAGATGATTTCTCCAAGCTAAATAGATTTCATCTAAATTAGTGGAGCGCCATTTTCTTTCTAATTGATGAGTCTTCTGTTTTAAGCTACGAGTTTCTGTGTTGAACCAAGGAGTTAGAAATCTCTGATTACTAACTAACTAACTAACTAACCTGCACTTATATAGCGCTTTTCTAGTCACAAAGACCACTCAAAGCGCTTTCATTAATACTAACCCTCTATTCTAAGGGCCTATAGGAAACAGATATCTAGGGACAATTTAGAACAGCCAATTAACCTAACATGCATGTTTTTGGCATGTGGGAGGAAACCGGAGAAATCCCGGAGTAAACCCACGCAACACGGGGAGAACATGCAAACTCCACACAGATCACTGTTGGTCGGGGGCTGGGATCGAACCCACGATCCCCACAAGACTTTTTCTTTTTTAAGGGGGCCACCAAGTCTAGAGTCTGATGCAGAAAAACTGAAACACTATCCGCCATGTTATCAATTACAGAAGGAGCAAGCTGTCTATAGCTTATTTCCGTTGTGTTGACACATGGCATAGAGGAGACAATCTGCATAAATTTGGTAACAGCATCATCTGAGAGGCATCTACTGTAATAATATTTTTCTTTAGGAGCCAAATAGTCAGAAATAGTAAAATCAAAGGTTAACAGACAATGGTCTGACAGTACAGGGTTATGAGGAGACACTACAAGATTTTCTATTTCTATGCCATATGTCAGAACAAGGTCCAATGTATGGTGGAGGTAATGAGTAGAATTTCCTACTTTCTGAGAAAACCCAATCAAGTCTAATATTGAATTAAATGCCACATTAAGGCAGTCACTATCTACATCTACATGTATATTAAAGTCCCCTACTATAATTATTCTATCAGATTTCAGCACTAAATCAGCTAAGAAATCAGCAAATTCGGATAAAAATTCTGAGTAGGTTGATGGGGGACGATAAACTATGGCAAATAAAATTGGGTTTAACCTAAAATTGCTAAAGTGCCCAATACTGAGGACCAGGCCCTCAAAGGAATTATAACATGTTTTTTGCTTTACATTAACTAGTAATTTGGAATGGTAAATTGTTGCTACTCCTCCTCCACGACCAGAACTTCTGGGATTTTGACAGTTTAAATAACCAGAGGGAGTTGATTCATTTAAACCAACATAATCCGTAAAAGACGTAACAAACTAATAGTTTTTTTTTTTTGAATGCAAAAGATGCAATAGACTTACACAATGGTCCTCTCCGGCATACAACTAGGAACATACCGGTCGCTATGGAGGGTGAGAATATGTATGGGCACATAATCATACCATGTAGGATAACTAAGTAGACGGTTATGCTGTTTCATCCCACCTAGCAACAGTGCTCTGCACTGTGTGTGTTTATATATTTACATATTTATTCCATCTAGCTACAATGCTCAGCACTGGGTGTGTTTATATTTATATATCTATATATTTATTCCATCTAGCTACAATGCTCCGCACTGTGTTTTTATATATCTACATATTATTCCATCTAGCTACATTGCTCCGCACTGTGTGTGTTTATATACTTGCATATTTATTCCACCTAGCTGCAATGCTCCGTTCTGTGGGTGTTTATATAGTTACATATTTATTCCATCTAGCTACAATGCTCTGCACTGTGTGTTCATATATTCATATATTTATTCCATCCAGCTACAATGCTCTGCACTGTGTGCCTGTGTGTGTGTGTGTGTGTATATATATACTGTATATCTTATAGTAATATGTACATATGTATATTAGCTGCTCTTGCTTGCTTGTTTTTTTTTTGTTTTTTTTTCTTGCCTTCTGATTGTTGCTCTGAGTGTTGCTATCCCTGTGCTGTTGCAATCCTGGAATTTCCCCGTTGTGGGACTAATAAAGGCTTATCTTATCTTATCTTATCTTATCCTCTTGCCCTAACCAAGTCTCTGTAAGGGAAATTAAATCAATCTGATGATCAATTAACAGATCATGGACTAACAGAGACTTGGGAGTTAGAGACCTAATATTTAATAAACCACATTTAATTTTTAAATTATGAGGAGGAACAGAGGCCAAATCATTCAATTTAGAGGCTTTATGTTTAATTTGAGTTTTACCAATATTTTGCTTTATCACTTTGGGATGCTTATGCATTATATTTTTATTTACTTTGGAGGGAGCAGACAACGATTCTCTGATGGGGAAGACAGGGGCTAAGTTGAGGGGTGGCGGATGAAGAGGAGCTGCAGAGAGGCATGTAAGACTGCGACTCTGCTTGCTGGTCCCAACTCTGAGTAGTCAGGGTTTTGGAAATTTGGATAAAAAAGATGCCAGATTGTTAGATAAATGAGAAGCACCATCCAAAGTGGGATGAATGCTGTCTCCTCTCATAAGACCAGGTTTTCCCCAAAAAGAGCTCCAATTGTCAATGTAGCCCACGTCATTTTTAGGACACCACACAGACAGCCAGCGGTTCAAGGATGACGAGCGGCTAAACATGTCATCACTGGTCAGATTGGGGAGGGGCCCAGAGAATACTACAGTGGCAGACATCGTTTTTGCAAAGTCACACACCGATTCTATATTAAGTTTTGTGACTTCCGACTGCCGGAGACGGATGTCATTAATGCCGGCGTGAATAACAATTGTGGAATATTTACAGTTACTTTTAGCCAGCATTTTCAAATTTGACTCGATGTCGCCTGCTCTGGCCCCAGGAATGCATTTGACTATGGCCGCTGGAGTCTCTAGGTTCACGTTTCTGACTACAGAGTCGCCAATGATCAGAGTTTTTTCCTCAGCGGATGTGTCGCTGAGCGGGGAAAAACAATTAGAAATGTGAACAGGTTGGTGGTGTACTGGGGCTTTGCGACTAGGCTTCCTTCTCACAGTCACCCACCCAGTCTCCTCGCTGCTGAGGAGAGCTGGGGGACCACTGACAGGGGGCCTAAGCTAGGCTAGCAGGGGGTGAGGAGTTGGACTTGTTGCGAGGGCAGGTCTGACATGTCTTTACATAGTCTTGAATGTCCTTCCGCAGTGTGGGCCACCAGAACACTTGTCGGACCAGGTCTATCGTGTGAATTACCTCAGGATGACAGGCAAAGTGGCCCCACTGGATGACATCACTGCGGAGGGTGGCAGGAACAAACAGGCGGTCTCTAGGGCACCCTGCTGGTTCGGGCTCCAGGGACTGGGCCTGTTGGACCCTCTGCTCGATTTCACAGGTAAGGGCTCCAAGGATGCACGAAGGCAAGACGATTGGCTGGGAGAGGGATGGGGGGGTTGAATGGTTGGAGCAGAATTGTCGGGAGAGAGCGTCCGGTTTGATGTTGTGTGAACCAGGCCTGTATATGATAGTGAAATTGAATCTGAGGAAGAATAAGGCCTAGCGCCTGCCTGGCGTTAAGTTGGTGGGCTGACCGGAGGTACTCTAAATTCTTGTGGTTGGTCCACACGACTATAGGATGGACCGCTCCCTCAAACCAGTGCTGCCACTCCTCTAATGCCAACTTAATGGTTAGGAGCTCTCGATCCCCTACGTTGTAATTTCTCTCGGCTGGGGTAAGCTGCTGAGAGAAAAACGCGCATGGGTGGAGTTTCTGATGGGAGGTTGAGCGAAGTAAAAGGACCACACCCACCCCCAAATCAGAAGCGTCCACCTCTAGGGTAAACTGTAGCTGAAGGTTGACCTGGGCCAAGATGGGCGTGTTGGAGAACAGGCTCTTTAATTTGGAAAAAGCCTGCTCGGCTGCCTCGGACCAGAGAAATGGCACCTTAACAGAGGTCAGCTGTGTAAGAGGCTGTGCTACTCTACTGTAGTTCCTGATGAACCTGCGATAAAATTTACAAACCCCAAGAAGCGCTGGAGCTCCTTGCGGGATTGGAGTGTAGGCCAATCCAGCACAGCCTTCACTATGGCCAGGTTAGCTCTCAGCTCCACCTCCACCACAACAAATCCCAGGAAGGAAGTGGAGCTGGTGGAAAACTCGCACTTTTCAGTCTTCACAAAAACACGGCCCTGACATAGACCTTGTGTTCCTCTGGCATGCGAGAAAAAATGAGAATATCGTCCAAATATACAAAAACAAATTGATTCACCGTATCATGGAGGACATCATTAATGAGGCGTTGGAAGACGGCAGGGGCGTTGGTAAGCCTAAAGGGCATAACCAGATACTCCCAACTGCCCCAAGTGTGTTTTAAATGCCATCTTCCATTCATCCCTCTCACAAATATGAATTAAATGATATGCATTGTGTAAATCAAGCTTGGTGAACACCCACACATGCTGAAGGAGCTCAAACGCAGAGTTTATCAGGGGCAAAGGATATTTGTCTTTGATGGTAATAGCATTCAATTCCTGGTAATCAATACACGGGCACAGAGATCCGTCCTCCTTACCAACAAAAAAGAAACCTTCCATAATGTAAGAAGACTATTTAATATTATTTATTTTAATAAAGAAGCACCGGATACAGCTCTCCTATCATTGGACGCCGAAAAGGCCTTTGATAGAGTTGAATGGCCCTTTCTTTCTGAAGTCCTACAAAGGTTTGGACTTGGAAATAATTTCATAAAATGGGTTCAAATAATATACAATAATGCTACAGCAGAAATCCTAACAAATAACAATATTTCAAAACCAATAAAAATCAATAGAGGATGTCGACAAGGCTGTCCACTTTCACCTTTACTGTTTACTATGGCAATTGAACCTTTAGCGATAGCGATACGTTTACATTCACAAATATATGGAATTAAAGTTGGACCAACAGAACATAAAATCTCCCTGTACGCCGATGATATAATTTTGTTTATGTCGAATCTAAAAAAATCAATTCCAACCTTGTTGAATTTAATAAAGAATTTTGGGGAAATATCAGGATATAAAATAAATAAAACTAAATCTTCAATATTAATGCTAAATGAGACCCAGAGAAATTACCCAGCCCCTGAGGTAAATCAATTCAATGTTGTAAATCAGTTTAAATATTTAGGAATCCAAATTATGCCTAAGCTAGAATCAGTCGCCAGCGTCAACTATGAAGCCTTAATGTCAGATATCAATGAGTTAACTCAGAGATGGATGTCACTACCAATGTCGATGATCGGGAGAATCAATATACTTAAAAGTAATATTTTACCTAAAATACTTTATTTATTTCAATACATTCCCTTATCACCACCTTTAGATCTATTCTCAAGAATAAAAAAAAAGTTAGTGGAATTTATATGGAACAACAGGAGGGCTAGATTACGTTTGTCTTTATTATATTTACCATTTGATCGTGGAGGTCTGAAATGTCCAAATTTTATGTTGTATTATTGGTCGGCACAACTGAGGTCTATGACATATTATTTTTCATCAAATGATCTCCCTCACTGGACTGAAATGGAATCATACAATTTACCTTTACCTCTTCCCATATTCATATACTCAGATTCGGCAAAAAAATTACAAAAACAAGTTAAAAATCCATTTGTAAAGCATATGATCAAAATATGGTGTGAAGCTAAAAACTACTTAAAAGAACCACAGTTATTGTCACAATTTAGTCCAATATGGGGTAATCAATATTTTAAACCAGGGAGAGCGGACGCTGTATTTAAAGTATGGAATTTAAAAGGGATACAAAAGATTCAGGATTTATATTTGCCATGTGCAGACAACATAATGTCTTTTGAAGAGCTGAGGATCAAATTTAATCTCAATAGAACACATTTTTTTAAATATCTTCAACTTAGAAACTTTATTCGATCAAATCAAAATAAAGCTCTCACTCGACCTATTTATTCATCCTTGGAAAAAATGATGATGAAAGATAGTAAAAGAAAGGGTATTATTTCAGAGTTTTATAACTCATTGACACTATCTTCAAGTGAAAATTCACTGAAAAGATTAAACTACTGGAAAGAAGATCTGCAAATTGAAATTTCAGAGGAACAATGGGAATTGGCTTGTACAGAAGCTCAAACCAAATCAATAAATGCACGCCTTAAATTGATACATTTCAAATGGTTAATGCGGATGTATGTTACACCGGAGGAGTTAAATAGATATAACAAAAATATACCAGATACATGCACAAAATGCATGGAAAGTAAAGGAACCCTATTTCATTGTTTATGGGAATGTAGATTAATAAGAATGTTTTGGGAAGAGGTGAGGGTAACAATTGAAAAAATAATCTCAAAACAAATCATATTGAATCCTAAACTGTTTTTGTTGGGTCTGTACCCAGAAAAGCATAATTTTAATAAAAGTGAAAGAACATTCATAGACCTCAGTTTGCTTAATGCCAAAAAATGTATTGCACTATTATGGAAAAAGACTCATAGACCAGATGTGACTCAGTGGTTAAGACAGATGTTAACAAACCTTCCATTAGAAAGAATAACATATATACTGAAATCAAAGGAAATTGTGTTTGAGAATATATGGAGACCTTTTATTGATTATGTAAAAAATTTAAACATAACTCTTGAAGAAGAAGGTGAATGATGTGTGTGGACCTTGTAAATTCCAAACTGGTGAACATAATATGTATACTTATGTATTGGATTGTCTAGACTAAACAGAGGAGCATTGTTGAAGACTTGATTTTGTTGGTGGTTGTTGGTGTTTTTAGTGCATTTTTTTTTTTTTTTGTAGTACTTTAGTGTTAGGGTTTGATTGTTTGTATCATGTTTGTTAAAAAAAAAAAAAAAGGTTCAATAAAGATATTGTGGAAAAAAAAAAAGAAACCTGCCCCGAGAGGAGCTGAGGAAGGCTGAATGAGGCCAGCGTTCAACGAGCCTTTAATATCTCTCTCCACTGCCTCCCTCTCCGGACCAGAGATACTATAAAGTCAACTGGATGGCAGCCGCGCACCAGAGAGGAGGTCTCTAGCACAGTCGTATGAGCGGTGAGGTGGAAGAGCGAGCGCTCTCGACTTACTAAAGACCTCCCCAAGGTCATGATAGACCTCGGGTATGAGGGTGAGGTCTGGTGGTTCTACTGGAGGGAAGGAGATGGGTAGAGATGGTGAACACTCGGCCAAACTCAAACAGGATGCCAAACAATATGGACTCCAGGAGGAAATGGAGTTTTGTGCCCTATTAATGATAGGATTATGCCTCCGGAGCCAAGGGTACCCCAGGACCACCGGGAAGATGAATTTGGGAAAATTAGGAACGATAATTCTTCCCGGTGGTTCCCGGAAAGAAGGATGGAAATAGGCGCCATGCATTCCGAGACTGACGCCACGTTCTGGAATGATAGAGTAGTGACATTCAATGAAGTGGATAACTTAGTAGTGGGAATACCCATCTCCCGTACGAGTTGGGAGGAGACGAAATTCTGCTCCGCCCCTGAATCAATCAAAGCCGTAACCATCCTCTTGACCCCTGGCAATTGGATCAGGGCCAAAATAGAGAAATTACCATAGAGATGAGAAAGAGTCCCGCCAGTCAGACCCCTCATGGCGACTGACGGGCCGCGCCTTTTGGCTTCAGGTCGCAGTCGTTCAATTTATGCTTTAAAGAGCCACAGTACAAGCACGCACCGACCCTCCTCCGCCACTGGTGCTCTTCCAGAGTCAACCGAGACCAGCCGAACACCATCGGTTCAGAAGAGGAGTCGGCTCCACCTGTGCCAGTAGCCTGGATGGGCACACGCGTGAAGGGTGGGCGAGAGGAGGATTTGTGCTCCTTCGTGCGCTCACGGTACCGGTTACTGAAGCCGACAGCCTGACCAAATAGAACGTCCAGGGAGGAAGGAACAGCGTGAACTGCTAGTTCATCACGGAGGTTGGGGTTTAAACCCTTGAGGAAGGCACTTTGTAGCAAAACGTCATTCCACCCAGAGTCCGCCGCTTCAACCCAAAACTCCACTGAGTCGTCGGCTACAGACCGACTTCCCTGGCAGAGAGACAAGAGGCAGCTCATTATGTTGCCCTGACTCTCCGTTTGGTCAAAGGTTCGGAAGAATTTGGTGACAAATTGATCAAATGTGTAGTTAGGACCCTCTGGGCTGTCAAGAACAGACCAGGCTCGGTCACGCAGCAGGAGGGTCAGGAAATGGATTTTGGAAGTCTCATCCGGGTATTCCCCCCCCCCCCCCACACCTGGGCCAAATATAGCCGAACATGACAAAGGAAATCCTTACATTTCCCCACCTCCCCCACGTACGAGGCCGGCGAGGGAACGCAAGTAGTTCGGTACACGGTGGGAGAAACAGGGGCAGCAGGTGGAGAGGAAGGCCCCGAGCGAGACATACGGGCCAAATGCTCGGTGACCATACTCAGCTGCTGCGTAATTGTTTGCAGCTGCTGCTTGAGTATGGCCACCTGCCTCTCTGTGGTGTTGAGGCGGTGAAGAGTGGAGTGATCCGCTGATGCAGCTCCCGCTGAGCTCACGTTGTGGCTGGCTCATTCTGTCTTGATAGAATGAACAGCTCACGTGCAGGATGCTACACCAGAGGAAACACTCACGACACAGAGAAGCAACGTTTAAATAGTTTATTAATTTCAAAAGAGGAGCACTGCTATAGAAAACGTCACTCGCCAGGGGAAGACTCAGCCTGTGGGGAGAGATGAGAGCAATCAACAAGAGAAAGGAGGTAGGGAAGTGGGAAGAAAAATTTGCCACTTATGTGAACCAAGCAGAGAATCTGACAGAAAACCCAGTAGGAATAGACAAACTAGCAGGATGAAGCTAGTAGGGGGTTGGAGCTGGGTGGTGTCTGACTGGGTGAAGATAGGAAGCTGAGGCGGGGTGAGGATGATGGAGCAGGTGAGCGCACAACAATCCCCGGAGACGCACCGCACGGATGGCAGCAACCTGGAAAAAAGGAGGAAAGAGAGGAATGTGAGTAGGCAATTCTCAGAGAATAATTCAAACTTACTTGCTGTTGGCATAGGCAGTATACCCAACGAGCCAGTGCTGAAGCTTCCAATTGATGGTCCTTATAAGTGCTGGCGAGGAAGAGGTGGCAGGTGTGTCCACTCACACAGGTGTGATGATTGCCTGCAGAGCCGGGGAATCTTTAGCAAGAAGGAGGGGGCGCGCGCTCATCTGAATATGACAAATATTGTTTCTGGACACTCTGTTGAATCATTCTTCCACATACTGGCTGGTAGACGGTAGGGACACTTTTTGAGATCACATATTTAAAGTTTTTGGTCATATCTGATCCGATCTTGTGGTGAATCTCATCATAATATTGATATTCCGTATTGTTTCAATGGTAAACTGCCGGTTTTTCTTACCTTCACGCTCTCCCAGGTTTGCGTGTTCCTGTGTAAGTACCTGGATGTGTAAACAACCCTATGCTTTTGTAAAAGTTATTACTGAAGACTCCTTATCAAATATTCAAACCAGCTGTCAGTAAGTCAGATATTTTTATTGCCTGCAATTATACGGGTTATTTAATTAATTCAATTTAACTTTATTTGTATAGTGCCTAATCACAACAAAAGTAATCTCAATCCACTACGTTACCTTTCTGCACGGAGTGTTGTCCTTCCGTGACAGTAGTCGGGAAAACTCCGGTGCATTAGCCCAACACCTCTGTCCTGAGCTTATTTGGCGGGTTAATATAGTTCACCAACAAAGGGGAGGAATCCATGCTCTTTCTCTTTCAGAAGAGGGGATTTATCGCCTTTGAAATAAAGCACAACTTGGGCTGGGACCGACCTATTACCACTAAACTGGCTGCTTATATCTCTGCCACAATGACAACCACGCTACTTCCTTTTAGAACTGCCGAACACTTCCCCAACTCCAATTCCCATAATTCCCTCTGTCTCAAGGGACAGGCTGTTTGTAATACTAGCCCCCACTCTGGATGATGTTGCCTCCTAATATCACTCCAGTGCAAACATAGACAGAGGTAAAGTAACAAATGACAAGCACGATCCCATTGTTTGTGTTGCTACCAAACAACACAAGGCCCATCAACATATTTCAAGTACAACAATAAGGCATAAGAACAGTCTCAGACATTTTTCTCTCTCTTTTTTTTTTTTTTTGTGGCCACAAGCTGGGCAGCGATCCGCCTACACCCTAGCTTGGGCTAGTGTGCCATGAGTAGGGCAGCGATCCACCTACACCCGTACTCAGGCTGAAGTACTGAACTCATTCTTCCTCCGGCTTTCAGAGAGAGCAGACGCATTTCTTCCCCTCTCCTCTCCTCCTCCCTTCACTGATCCCGGCTTGCTGTGTCCTGTCTGTGTCTCGCTCTTCTTCTGGCTGAATCTCGATCCAAATGGAAAATTATGGATTTGGTAAGCTGGGCTTTAAATGCAATTGTCACCTTTTCAAACAGAAAATCGGGCCCGGGGGAGCCCAGGTGTGGGAGAGACTCATGGGACAATTGGAAACTCATGTGTCTGTGTGATTCTTGAGGATGTGGAAGACATCTACCTGTTTGGATTATGAACACAGGATTTCTGCTGATTGGCTTGGAGTTTTCCTGGTGTATCGGAAATTAAAGAAGCTGGAAAGAGCTAATCAAAATGCGATCCCGGCGAAGCTCCTTCAACAATTCGACCAGATGGGGAGTGCACTGATAGCGGCAAATGGTGGGAAAAGGTGGGAAACATCTCGAAGCCGCTGGGTGCTCTCTAGGGAATGATTTTAAAGCCTTAATGTAAATGTAACTGTGATGCTCAGAATCGCATGAGAGAAGAAATTTCTATGCTCTAAGTGAACTGTGCTCATCAGGCCTTGATTCGGCGTCCTTGGATAACTCATTCCTCCAGGAGTAGAGATAAAGCAGAAGGGAGTTTTGGCTTCTCCCTAACCCAGACATACTGGTGTGCAGTAATCTGAACTCTCAAGGACAGCGTCATGTGACTAGCATGGAATCTACCATCGGACATGCACTGAGAGATGGACTCTTGTGGACATGTTATCTATGTTTTAAGACACCAAAGACATAACATCTAATCGTTGCTCAGGAGAGGATTTTTGCTGTTCACCAGTAACTGATACACACACTGCATACAACATTACATGACTGACACACACACACTGACACACACACACACACTGTCTCTCTCAACTTTTGTTAACGTGTATATTGTAACTTGTCTGCTAAGTGTGCATTGAGTTTTTTTTTTCTATGTGATCATAATCTTGCTCACTCGAGCGCTATTCTGAAAACTATGTCTTTTTCTCTCTGCCCAACGTGTCATCCCCTTCCCCTCTCCCTCTTTACCCCCACTGTATCAGGTGCCTTGTTGGCTGCCGCGTCATTAGTGAGCGCCTAATATGTGCGCACCTAATGACAAGTCAAATTCCTCGTATGTGTAAACATGCTTGGCAATAAAGTTCATTCTGATTCTGATTCTGAAGTCTTCTCTAGTGATTAGGAGTAAATCCAGTCACCCAACCTGTCTGGAGGTCTGCACACCCTGTGTGGTTTTCTGCGAGGAGTGTTAGAAGAGTCAGAAGAGTCAGACTCTTCTGATGAAGGCTGCAGTGCACAGTCGAAACATGTTAAGAAGGTAAAGACATTTCCTTTCTATTTTTGTCTTTAATAAGAACAAAAGGTAAATAATTAAAAGAAGACAAAATGAACCTACTTGATCCACTCCTGTACCTGTTTAATCTTATGGGGGTCAGTAGCCACACCCTTGGCAGACACTACATGCCCAAGACAGGACACCTGCTCCCGGAACAGGCAGCACTTGGAGGATTTCAGCTTTAAATGTGCTCCTCTCAGCCTGGCAAACACCTGCTCGGGTCGCTTCAACATCTGTGCAGCATCCCGGCCCAGGATGATGATGTCGTCGAGGTACACCAAGCAAGTCTCCCTCTGTAGCCCTGCCAGAACGCGGTCCATGAGCCGCCGGAATGTGGCCGGTGTGTTACACAGTCCAAACGGCATCACGTTCCACTCAAATAACCCCTTCCTGGTGCAGAAGGCAGCAGCTTTACGGGCTCTAGGGGTCATCTCCACCTGCCAATACCCCAACATGAGGTCTAGTGTACTGAAATACTTGGCAGTGGACAGTGTGTCAAGGGTGTCTTGGATACGTGGCAGGGGATATGCATCCTTTATGGTACTTCATTCAACGCCCTGTAATCCACGCACTGTCGGAGGCTGTGGTCGGCTGTGGTCTTTCTTCCTGACCATTATGAGTGGTGCAGCCCAGCTGCTGTTACCTGGCCATGCCAGGCCGGCTTCCAGGCTCTGTTGCACCTGTTGGTCCACTGCCATCTGCTTGTCTACGCAGTTGTTGCTTCACAGCCAGCCCTTGCATGGTCATGATGTGTGTTCGTACGGCCCATGTCTGTTGGGCCAGTGGAGAACACGTCGCTGTAATACTGCAATAAATGAGCCAGTCTGCGATGATCCTTCTTGGCCAGGCTGAAGCAACTTTCTGCATAAAGGACCTGTAGGTGATGGGGGACAAGAATAGGATCACAGTTAATGTTTTCAGGAGTAGCCTGTACCTGGGCTTGGCCCGATCCAGTCTCCTCCAGTACCTGAGCGGGTTGTAGAACTCCGACTGCAGTCCCCCCTTTTTTTTAGCTTGACAGGCAATGCACCAGGGTTGAACACTCGAATGGGGATGGTGGTAGAGAGTTGGGTTCGGGTGACTGTGTGGGCCATCAGCACCTTGTGTTTGTGGACAAAGCTTTTGATAGGGCTTAGCATTAAGGTTCCATCAGTAGTTCTCTGATGGCTGGAAAGCCCTGGAACCACATACTCCCGACCTGGTTCAACAGTCACCGTTCGTGCCATTCAAACTAGCTTGGACTCTGCCTGGTAGTTGGGGTTAAAGCGAGGCACCTTCTCACCAAAGAGCATTATTTCGTGACTACCATAGTCCAGACAGGCCTGTGCCTCCAACAGAAAAGGGTGCCCCAGGATAACCTCAAAGGTGGTAGCTGTATTAGCTAGGATGAAGATCACCTGTGTAGCTTTGCGACCAATGTTAACTTGAAGTACCACATCTCCTACCATTGCCACACCCCCTGGGCTGATGCCTTGTAGACCCTGGACATCGGACAGTTGTACTGGAGGTCTAGAGTCACTGGGATGGCATTGAAGTGGTGAAGTGGCATCACATTCCTCCATGCACCTCAGTCAAGCAGGACACAAAGCTCAATCCCACAAACCCATATCTGGATGCACATCTCCTCCTCTGGTCTCTCGGCACTAGCAACAACAGTGTCGGCTCCGGTGGCTATTGGCATGGGTGGGTTTAGTTTCTGGTGAGGTGAGGGGCAGTTCCTCCATAAATGACCCACGCCGGAGCAGTTGTGGCAGGTGAGTTTGTCTGGTTTCCCCTTACTGTATGCTGCACTTTTCCTGGACTGGTTTTTTCTGTTTAGGGACGAGTGGGTTTGCCACTAACTGGCAAACCCTGTGGTGGTGGTGATGTTCTCCTGTACAGCTGCTGTTTGGGTCCCCTGCGACCTAGGTCTCATGAGCTGCGTTACCACTTCGGCTGCCCCCCTGGTGCTTTCGTGCCTGCGTGCCACTTCATAGGCTTCGGTTAGGGTGGGGGTCTCTCTTCCAGTAGCTTTTGGACCATCTTGGTGTCATTCATAGCGTTGGTGAAAATCTCCACCCCAGTCTGCTCTTGTTCCTTTTCCGTGCAATCTGAGTATGCTATAGTCACCTTTTCATAAATGTCATCATGGAGCATGTGCAGCGTTTTACCAGGTTTTCTGACCCTGTGCCTCAATTCAGTGCCGACAGCTGCTGCAAATTCTCAGCGGGGCCCATAAGCAGCTTCCACTTCCTCCACAATCCGCTGATAGTCCCAGTGTGCTGACCTTGGGTTTTTGTGGATGATTGTGCCCGCTGCACCTTTAAGGCTAAACCGCAGCTGGATGGCCATTGTCTTCTCAGACCAATTATTAGCTATTGCACAACTTTTGAACTCATATAAAAAGTCTGTCCATGCACCAGTCCCATCAAAACAGCCTGGCTGCAGTATAGGGATTCTTTCCTTCAGTTTGTTATCATTGCAGATTTTCACAAGTGCCTGGTGGTGTGTTGAAAGTAGTGGGCAGTAACATGAGTCAGGCTTAGCACTGCTTTGGTTCTGGTTCTTACTGTCATACAGTCTGTGACATGTGGGGTGTGCAGGCTGAACACTAGTAGGCAACGTTGGGGCCGAATTAACATTGAAACATTTTGCAGCCGGAGTGGACGCCACATTTATACACTCAGGATAAAACAGTGACTCACCACCTTCTGCCATCCACTGGTTAGTTGACGATGGAAAAGAGTTCATATGCTGTAAAACTGAATGGAAGAGCTGCCGCCGCACATCATGTGATGTCACTGGTTCTGGTCCGGTTGCGGCTAATTTTAGCTTCCCCTCTGGCGTGAAAGGATTGCTAAAACGTCCTCCGATGTCTGCCTTCCCTCTTTTGTTCATTTTAGCGTCCTCCACCCCTATCATCTCTGGCCAGAATGGGTTGTTTGTACTGTAACTGATTATGGCTGACTGTCCTCTAGCTTCAGCCATGTTAGTGACTAGGTTAGCTTCGGCTAAGCTGCCGGCTGCGTTGGTACAGGTTGAGCGGCACAATCGGTTCAACGTGCTCTCCTCCTTGATTTCCTCTCCATTAAAAACCAGTGTTTGGTGAAAAGAATCCCACGATGAGCCCCCAGTGTTACCTTTCTGCACGGAGTATTGTCCTTCCGTGACCGTAGTTGGGAAAACTTCGGTGCATTGGCCCAAGACCTCCATCCTGAGCTTGTTTGGCGGGTTAATATATTTCACCAACAAAGGGGAGGAATCCACGCTCTCTCTTTCAGAAGAGGGGATTTATTTCCTTTGAAATTAAGCACAACGCCCTGCCCGTGTGTTCCAGTTGCCAGGCAGAGTGTCTTGCTAGCATCACTGCCCTAGAGAAACATGGGCTTATTAAAGTACTTTAAATGTGGAAACAAAGCAGAAGAGGTATGTAAGCAGTGAAGGCATTTATCATGGTTTTAACCTGCTGGTAACTGGAGCAATAATGGAGGAGTCGCTTAGCTAACAGGTGTGGTTAGAAGCTCAAGTTGATTAATTTTTTTCTTTTTAATTATTAGTTTTGTTTTTCTTATTTCAGACAAGAATAAAAATATGTTTTTACCTTTACCTTAGTTACTATTAATTAACTAATTTATGTTCATTATTATGTACCCGGCAAGTTAAGATGACTTTAATCGGTCAGCAGCCTTCAGACAAACTAAATGTGCCAACATTTGGATTTCAAAATAAAGGAGGATTTTCCTGCTGTCTGGGTGGTGAGGACATTTCTAAAAAAAACAAAAACTATAAATATATAGAAATATCATCTTTGCATCTTTGGTCATTTAAGTTAATTTATTTCATTAAATACAATTTTATTAATGTTTTTTTCTTTGAAATCAGAGTTAAATTATTGTTCTGTTCTGGCTTTGCAAAATTATGGTCAAAAATTGTTATAAGGAAAAAGTGAAAAAAAATACCACAGTCTGTTTCAAATTTATTAAAAAAAAACCCAGTAATTTTATTAAAAAAATAGATAAAATTCGTCGTCGGCCTCCGTCGGTCTATGATGACCATGGAAGAGAATCCTAAACGTCTACTCTACTGGAACAGCACCGCCTGTGGCTGAACAGGCCGATGCGCGAATGGCAGTCCCTGTCACACAGGTCGCACTTGTGGGTGGTCTCCGTGCTGCTGGGTCTGTGGCGGTTCTTCCTGCGGGTCCTTTTTTCATCTGCTGCAGCAGTCAGTCTCTCTTCACCCGCCTTGAGCTGTCTGGTCAGGGTGCCTCTCCATTTGGAACGGTCCGTTGCAAGGTCCTCCCAGCGCTCTGTGTTGATCTCCAGGGCCTTCATGTCTCTCTTGCAGACATCTCTAAAGCGCAGCTGTGGGCGGCCAACGTCTCTCCTGCCAGTTGCCAGCTCTCCGTAGAGGACGTCTTTGGAGATTCTGCCATCCTCCATACGGTGAACGTGGCCGAGCCAGCGGAGCCTGCGCTGCCTGAGTAGAGTGAACATGGAGGGAAGGCCGGCGCGGGACAGAACTTCTGTGTTGGGCACTTTGTCCTGCCAGGATATGTCCAGGATGTGGCGAATGCACGGCAAGTGGAAGGAGTTCAGTCTCTTTTCCTGCCGGGCGTATGTTGTCCACGTCTCACTTCCATAGAGCAGTGTGCTGATGACGCAGGCGTTGTACACTGCCATCTTCGTCTTGACAGAGAGTTTGGGATTCTCCCACACTCGTGTGGTGAGGCGAACGAGTGTGAAGGCTGATTTTCCAATCCTCTTGTTGATCTCTGTATCAAGGGAGAGGTTGTTGCTGATCGTGGACCTCAGGTACGTGAACTGATTCACGACCTCCAGCTCGTAGTCGTCGATGGTGATGGTTGGTGGTGCTTCCGTGCCTTGCGCCAAGACGTTAGTCTTCTTCAGGCTGATGGTAAGCCCGAAGTCCTTGCACGCCTGGGAGAAGCGGTCCATCAGGGTCTGAAGCTCCTGCTGTGTGTGGGTTGCGACTGCAGCGTCGTCTGCGAACAGCATGTCTCTGATTAGAGCCTCGCGTACTTTGGTTTTGGCTTTCAGGCGGGCGAGGTTGAAAAGCCTGCCGTCAGATCTTGTGTGCAGGTAGATTCCCTCTGTTGCTGTGCTGAAGGCATGCCTCAGGAGCATAGCAAAGAAAATCCCAAAGAGGGTTGGCGCAAGTACACAGCCCTGTTTCACTCCGCTGCGTATGCTGAATGGCTCTGAGACGTTGCCATCGTGCTGCATTATCCCCTGCATGTTGGTGTGAAACGATTCGATGAGGCTTTGCAACTTTGGTGGGCATCCTATCTTTGGCAGGATCTTGAAAAGGCCCTCTCTGCTGACCAGATCGAACGTTTTGGTGAGGTCGATGAAGGCGACGTACAGGGGCATGTTCTGTTCTCTGCATTTCTCCTGGAGTTGGCGGATGGAGAATATCATGTCTACCGTTGATCGCTCAGCACGGAAGCCACACTGAGACTCGGGGTAGACACGTTCGGCAAGCTTCTGTAGACGAACGAGAACAACTCGTGCGTAGACTTTGCCAACAACGCTGAGGAGGGAGATGCCCCTGTAGTTGTTGCAGTCGCTTCTCTCCCCTTTGTTTTTGTAGAGGGTGATGATCTTGGCGTCCCTCATGTCCTGTGGTACGGCACCTTCCTTCCAACACTGGCAGAGGACGTCATGCAATGGCAGCAGTAGGGCAGTCTTGCAGTGCTTGATCAGGTCAGGGGGTATGCCGTCGTTGCCGGGTGCCTTGCCAACGGCCAAGCTATCAATGGCCTTGCTGAGTTTGTCGATGGTTGGCTCGGCGTCAAGTTCGTTCACGGATGGCAGGCAGTCGATGGCATCAAGGGCTGACGATGTCACGGTGTTCTGTCTGGAGTAGAGGTCGGAGTAGTGTTCCACTCATCTCTCCATCTTCTTGTTCTTTTCTGTGATCATCTCCCCAGTGGAGGATTTGAGGGGGGCTGTCTTGCTCTGAGCCGGACCAAGTGCTTTCTTGATGCCATCGTACATACCACGGATGTTCCCTGTTATGGCAACGGTTTGAATGTCTTTGCTGAGCTGAGTCCAGTACTCGTTGGCACAGCGCCAAGCAGTCTGCTGAACTTTGCTTCTCGCAGCCCTGAGAATCTGGAGATTCTTCTCGTTTGGGTACTTCTTGTACTCAGCAAGTGCTGAGCGCTTGGCTTCAATGACGGGGGTCATCTTGGTCAACTTGGCATTGAACCAGTCCTGTGACTTTGAGGTCTTCCTCCCAAAGGTAGCCAAGGCTGTGCGGTGGATGGTGTTTTGCAGCTCTTCCCACTTCTGCTTTGCAGATTCTCCTTCTTGTGGTACACAAAGTTCCTTCTCAAAGGTGGAGGCAAACTGCTCAACAAGTTCTGGTTGAGCCATCTTGCTGGTGTCAATCCGTGCCTTTCCAGGCTGTCTAGCATGATGGAATTTCTTCAGCTGCAGCTTGACCTTGCAACACACCAATGAATGGTCTGTGTCGCAATCTGCACTCTGGAACGAACGGGTGATTAGCACATTCTTCAGTGAGGTGCGCCTGGTCAGGATCAAGTCCAGCTGGTGCCAGTGCTTTGAGCGCGGATGTTGCCAGGAAACCTTGTGTTGGGGCTTGGTCTTGAAGAACGAGTTTGTGATGCACAGATCGTGATATGTGCAGAACTCGAGCAGCTGCTGTCCGTTGTCTTTCATTCTGCCCACGCCAAAAGGTCAAAGACAGGAGGGCCAGAAGTCGTGGTCAGCACCCACTCTGGCATTGAAATCTCCAAGGAGAATGAGTTGTTCAGAGTTGGGGATGATCCTGACAGTTGTTGCGAGATTCTCGTAGAACTCGTCTTTTGTCTCTGGTGTGGCTGTCTGTGTTGGGGCATACACACTGACGAGGGTGACTGGGCCTTGAGTGGTGTTCAGGCGGAGGGTGAGGAGTCGTGCAGAGCCAGTGCTGCTCCGACTCCGGATTTTTCCTCAGGGTTGACTCCCGAAGCCTTTCCCGTGACCGGGTATGCCGCAAGGCAGCGGAGGTTTGAAATCAGGGTTTACCTTCCCCTAGATGGGCTACCTCCCCAGGTTGACGAGCCACCATCTACCCGAAGCATCTGGTTTTAAGGCGCCAGAGATCCGCCCTCGCCCCTTCTCCTATTAGTAAAAGCAGTTCCGCCGGGCTTAGAGACTAAACCACACGGGCAGGCTAGGAGTTGGACTTAGTTGTCAGAGGCTTTTCGAGACGCAC
This sequence comes from Pholidichthys leucotaenia, assembly GCA_020510985.1. Taxonomy (NCBI): domain Eukaryota; kingdom Metazoa; phylum Chordata; class Actinopteri; order Cichliformes; family Pholidichthyidae; genus Pholidichthys; species Pholidichthys leucotaenia. The sequence continues at coordinate 166,165,037 of CM035842.1, forward strand.
GCCATAAGGAGCATTTTATGAGCACTGGGAGCTTAACCCCAGTGCCGCTCCTGGCTATGACAACCTTGGAACCTAGATAAAATTAGCCATAAAATAATCCACAAATTTATAATAAAGTCTCAAATGTACAAGAAAAGTCAATTTTACAAGAGGAAATTACAAATTTGAGGAAAATGGTTTCAAATTTAGATAAATTTACAGAGAAAAGTAGAAAACTATAAGAAAATTGTTATAAATTTTGGAGAAAACCCTCAAACCTTCAAGACTGAAGTCATTACTCAAGTTTTTAAGTGGGTGCTCTTTGTACCCTTAACTCAACTAGAAAGTTTTAGTTGTCTACTTTTAATTATTAATTTCAAAACACTGCTTTTACATGAGTAGAATTTCTGGCTACTATACCCACCTCTGATCATATAATTTAAGTAAGCATGAGTACATTACTATTATGAATGTTTTTTCCCTTCCCTGCTCTCTCAATGGGGAGGGGGGGGCACTAGAATAAAAATACAAAAAAAATACACATTTTTATCATTTTTGTAAACCATGACAAAAAAATCCTGCAGGACAAAATATGGCACAGTATTTTCTAACCGGTTTGTATTCCACCATAGACAGAGAGAGAACCTGAATTAGGGCTCAGAGAGGGCAAGATGAGACAGAAGAGAGGAGTCAAGGAGAGGAACGTGTTCAGGCAGAGGGTCCAGGAGAGGTGAGAAGAAGGAGAGAAGGATGATACTGTGGGGATCATGAAATGATGAGACTGGATAATTTCTCAGTATGGTTTATTCATCTCAAGTCCCCAGCTCTCTCCCCCAAACGCCAAAGAATGGACACACCGGATAACCGTATCCTAATGGCAATACAGCATATGTCACCCCCCACCTGCGGAATTTACAGCACGGCCTACACAGTTTAATCGAAACACACATCACTCTGCCCGTAGTCTGGGCTTCAACCTCCTCCCAAACTTGCTGTACGCAGGTTTCACAGCCTGTGTTGTGCCGTCCTGCGGTGATTCTGTGGAATGAGGGGGAGAAAGGTTATTTGTCCCCTGCAGGGGCTCCAGGGGCTGTTCCCTGGGTGGTCTGCCGCGTCGAGGCGTCCTCGCCGGTCGTACAGATTTGTCATGCAACACAAAGGCAGGCTTTAATCTATCAATACTGATTGTTTCTTTCCTGCCCCCCCAAATCTAGCACAAAATATTTCTCCCGGGTTTCCAGCACTCAAAATGGACCGTCATATGGTGGGCGGAGACTGTGTCGCTGAGCGTCGTGCCTGACAAAAACAAATTCAGCGTTTTGTAAAGCCTTGGGAACAAAAACCCGCGGAAAAGTGTGATGAGCGGGGCCCGGGAGCATTTCTGCTCCCGTGCCAATCAGAGGTCCCCGCACCGGGGGGGCACCCTGGTGCCGCATGGGCTGGTAGGAACTCGTCGGGCAGCCTGAGAGGTTGCGCAAAAACCAATTCTGCTGGTGAGGCATCTAAGTCCTCTTTGGGTGCCGAACGCAACCCCAATAAAACCCATGGTAGATTGTTTACCCAATCTGCATCCGTGAGCGACGCTCTGAGGGCTGCCTTCAAAGACCTGTGAAAACGCTCGCATAAACCGTTGGCCTGGGGGTGATAAGCGGTAGTGCGGTGGACTGCCGCTCCTAAGCCGCTGGCCATTGCTGACCACAGCTCCGACACAAATTGAGGTCCCCTATCGGATGTAATATCCGACGGAACCCCGAACCGTGCTACCCAGGCTGTTAAAAAGGCGCGAGCCACCTCTGCCGCTGTGGTCGACGTTAACGGGACCACTTCCGGCCAACGTGTGGTTCGGTCCACCATTGTCAAGAGATGTGTGAACCCTTGTGACGGCGGCAGGGGGCCCACTAGGTCTACGTGCACATGATCGAATCTCTTAGCCAGAATGTGGAACGGTTCTAAAGGGGCCTTCGTGTGCCTGTGGACTTTGGCCCGCTGGCAAACCATGCAGGCTTTCACCCACTCTTTCACGTGCTTGCGCAGGCTCGGCCAAACAAACTTCTCCGCTGCCATTTTCACCGAAGCGCGTACTCCCTGGTGCGCCAGGGAGTGCACCGCGTCAAAAACGCGACGGCGCCACGCGGCCGGTACCACCAGGCGCGGTCGCCCGGTGGATACGTCGCAGATTAGAGGGGGTGAACCGGTTTGTAAACTTTTGCTCTCCAGCCTTAACCCTGTTGGTCCAGACAGGAGCGCGCGCACGTCTGCATCTCCGCTCTGCTCCGCTGCCATGGCTGCATAATCTATCCCCACGTGAACAGGGGCCGCGTGCGCGTCTGCGCTGTTACCCCGCCCTGCGTCTGCGGTAGTACAACCCGCTTCCACGCGGACAGGCGCTGTTACCGCGCGTGAGAGACGGTCCGCTACTACGTTGAGTTTACCGGCTACGTGCTGAATATCTGTGGTAAATTCCGAAATTGCGGCCAGCTGTCTCTGCTGCCGTCCTGACCACAGTTCTGAAATTTTGGACATTGCAAAAGTGAGCGGTTTGTGGTCGACAAATGCGGTGAAACGTCGCCCCTCCAGCCAGAACTGGAAATGGCGAATGGCCAGGTGGAGCGCTAGCAGCTCCCTGTCAAACGCGCTGTATTTCCGCTCAGCATCGCGCAAGGACCTGCTGAAAAAAAGTGAGCGGTTGCCAAACCCCGGCGACTTGCTGCTCTACAACGGCCCCTATGGCCACATCTGATGTGTCGGTGGTTAGCGCTATGCAGGCTGATGGGTCTGGGTGAGCCAGCAGCGCTGCGTCTGCCAGTGCTTTTTTAACCTCTGTGAATGTGCGCTCCCGCTCCAGGGACCACTCGATCGCATTGGAGGGCTTCTGCTTTTTAAGCGCGGCGTATAACGGTTGCATAAGCTGCGCTGCGTGGGGTATGAAACGGTTATAAAAATTTACCATCCCTAAAAACTCTTGCAACGCTTTGACCGTTTGTGGCTGGGGAAATTCCGCCACTGCGCGTACTTTGGCCGGCAGAGGGATTGCTCCCTCTGGGGAGACGCGGTGTCCTAAAAAATCGATTTGCGCTACGCCAAAACGGCACTTGGCTGGGTTGATTATCAACCCGTGCATTCCCAACCTCTGAAAAACCGTGGTGAGGTGTTTTTCGTGTTCCTCCTCGGAGGCACTGGCGACTAAAATATCGTCCAAGTAGACAAAAACGAAAGGGAGGTCGCGCAACACGGCATCCATCATTCGTTGGAAAGTTTGCGCGGCGCCTTTAAGGCCAAAAGGCATGCGTAAAAATTCAAAAAGTCCGAACGGGGTTATTACTGCTGTTTTGGGAATGTCCTCTGGTCGAACCGGGACCTGATGATAACCGCGGACCAGGTCTATTTTAGAAAAAATGCGCGCCTTCGCCAAGTGCACTGAAAAATCCTGGATATGCGGAATTGGGTAGCGGTCCTGCGCTGTGGCATTGTTCAACCTGCAGTAATCACCACAAGGTCTCCACGAGCCGTCAGCCTTAGGCACCATATGCAGCGGGGAGGCCCAGGCGCTCTTCGAGCGGCGAATTATGCCCAACCTTTCCAGGTTGGCGAACTCCTCGCGCACACTGGAGAGCTTAGCTGCATCCAAGCGCTGAGCTTTCGCAAAAACTGGTGGGCCACTTGTGGTGATAAAGTGTTCCACCCCGTGCTTCGCAACCTTAGCTGAAAACGTGGGAACTGTGAGTGCTGGGAACTGGGTTAGAAGAGTGTGAAACTTACCGCCTGCTGTGGCAACGTTGGTCTGTACTGGCGGCGGGGACACTCGAGCTGTACACGGGATAGAACAAAAGGAGAGTGCATTTACTAGGCGTCTATTAACCAGATCCACTAACAAGCCATGTGAGCACAAAAAGTCAGCGCCTAACATGTTGAAACTCACTGCCGCTACTATGAAGGTCCATTCATAGGTGCGGCCGTGCAAGGACAGGCGTAGAGTCTTTTCCCCGAACGTTTTGATCGACGAGCCGTTCGCCGCCGTTGCTGTCTCCGCGGGGCTCCGCCACACGATCCGCATAGGTCGCGGTGATGAAACTCCTCTGGGCTCCGGTGTCCACGAGGAATCGCCGCCCGGAGCCCGCGTCTGTTAGATAAAGCAGCTTGTTCTGTTCACCGAGAGTCGAAGCTGCTAACGACCCCCGGCCCGGGCGTTTCCCTGTTTCTTGAAACTGCATGGCGGGATGCATCTGTGCGCCTTCTCAGCGAAGCGTCGATGGTAAAAACAGAGGCCGTCCCCTCCTCTGCCTTGGGACCGCGCCGCTGCCGTCGTCGCTGGGGTTGCTCCTGCTGCCTCCGGCTCCTCACTGCCTCCGGCCGTCGCGCCGAGGTCTGCTGCTGCCACGGAAGTCTCCTGCTCGTCGCAGGCGTCGAGGAGCCGCTGCGCTTCCCTGGCCAGCGAGCGGAAGTCTTGCTGGCTCACACACCTCATGCCAGACAGGGTACCTCTCATGTGTGCTGGGAGGGTCCTCAAGAAGATGTGTTTGAACAGAAACGCATTGTTGTCTGTCCCGATCAGCTGCAGCATGTCCTCCATGAGGTCGGTCGCTCTGCGTCCTCCTCTGTCGCGCAGGTCCAGAAGCTGCCTGGCCCTCACCTCGGCTGATGGCACAAAACTCTCGATGAGGGCGGCTTTCAGCGCGTCGTACTTGCCAGCAGCGGGCGGCTGCTGCACCAGGCTCCGCACACATCGAGCTGTGCAGCTGTCGAGTCTTGCGATGACATTATGAAACTTGGTGTCATCTGCTGATATTCCCCCAAGCACGAACCGCGATTCCGCATGTTGGAACCATGGTCGTCTTGCCAGAACTTGGGGAGCTTAATCGAGCCTGTGCTCGTGCGGTCGGTCTCCGGTGAATCCGGGTCAGGGTAACGTTCTCCCGGCATCGTACGTCTTGGTCACCAATGTGGGGATCATGAAATGATGAGACTGGATAATTTCTCAGTATGGTTTATTCATCTCAAGTCCCCAGCTCGCTCTCTCTCAGTCAGGAAAAAAGAGGAAGAGCTGCAGTAAACCCACATACATTTATACCCACACATCAAACACAGAATCACACAATCAAGTCAATTCCTTCTATTTACACTTAATCACTTCAAAGTCCTCTTTGCTCTTCTGTCTGACCCCAGGAGGTCAGACAGTCCTTTCAGGCTCTCCTCCAGATCCTCTGACTTCCTTCCAAGTCCGCAGGTGGTCCAGACTCATTGTCCATCTGAGGCGTGATGTCAATACACACTGCAAGCTTAAAGTCCTTCTATGCTTGGGTCTCTGCAGTGAAATATGTGAGCTACATAATGTTACCATTATGGGCGCTACAATACCGCTAAAAAATCTAAACACAGGACATGTGGGTGGGACCCCAACTGGCCCAATATTCCTACATTCAAGCTGTGGTTGTACAATACTTCAAATGGTAAGCTCCATATGCAAAGTTACTGTGCAAAATTTGAAAAAAGGAATAAACAGTATAAAATTAACATATTCCGGTTACAATAGGGTCATGTGTTTTCTGCCCCCCGCTCTGGAAAAATATGTTGCCACCGCGCCAAAGTCTTTAAGCCAGAGGAAACACTAGGGTCTAAACGAAAATGTTGTCGTGTGCACCAGGCCTTAGCTTAACTGCATTTCTACTCTACTCACACAGCCACATGCAGTTCATGTCAGATGCTGCCCATATCAAATGCTCCTGTAACTTTCACCTTTGACAGCTGTGATTATCAGAATCAACTGGGTTGTGACTTGACTCTGACTTGCTGAATTCAGAATTTCTTACCCTTGGTATAAATGCAAAACTACATAATCATTGCCACTGTATCATTACACTATCCATAACTTTTATGTTTCATTCTAACTCAACGGGAAAATAAATAAACTCAGATTATGGCATGTGGAACACATCCACATGCTCTGACCCTTTGTTGAACCGAGGTTTGTTTGAGCTTTCCTGCAAGACTGCTGTCCTTACGTGATAAACTGTAGCTTATATCACAGTTTAGACACTTTAAAGTCCAACAATTCAAAAGCTGCATGTAATGTTTTTACGGAATGAGAGCAAAATTCATTAAAATGCAATAGCCTGTCTTGATATTTTTGTCTGTCAGCAACTCATGCATGTAGGATCGTCCCAAACAGCCCAGGCTTCAGCTAATGAGACCGAGAAATGCGTCAAAAATATTCTGTTCACCCTGTTGGATATGAGGGTATATGTGAGACGGCAGGCATGACACTCACGCACAAACATGCACACAGCAGATAAGATGTGTAGGAGAGCTGACCAGTTATCCATCTTTCACAAAACACCCTGTTTAATCTGCTCTGCACATTAAAGCCACGACACCTCAAAGGAGACGAGTCTGTGCAGCTGTGGATATGCCTCTGTCTCTCCTTCTGAAGTCAGGCAGCACAGCGGCATCCACTGCCCTGCAGCACAGAAGAGGAGGATGAAGACTGGGAGAGTGCCCGCTATGAATGAGTCAATCTTACACAGGAGATACGACAATCCAAAGAGGCTTCAGAATCCAACACAGCCCTTCAAGTGTGCACAAAGGGCTTTTCTGCACCATTAAAGGCGTCACACTGGCCCTTCACATCTTTGAAATGCTGATAATGTTTTCCACAGGACTTTCATCATGCTTTCAACATAAAAATCCCCAGAGGTAAAAACAAAAAGAGATCAAATAAAAGTGACAAATGTCTTAATATTTAATCACTTTTGATCATTAAACAATTAAAACAATGCTGATTGCAATCAGTGCTGGCTTTGAAACTCACCACAGCTGTATCAGGACTTATTCATTTGCAACTTAATTAACTATGAATGGCTCAAAGGCAGCCTGCTGCTGTGTGGAGGTCCAGCTTAGAGGCCTGCAAGCAGCATGTGCAAAAGCAACATTTATGGCATCTATCATCAGCTGCTAATTATACTGCCTGTGGGCCCGACTGAATCTGGTTTCAGCTTTGGGCTCCAGCCACCATACACTTAGCATTCATATTTAATCACAACTCATTATCCGCCATGAATGTAGGAAGGCAACAGAGACCTGACTGGATACGCCAGACAGACACTATCAACATACAGACAAAAGTAAATCTTAGACACACACATAAATTGACACCTGCAAAGGCAAACAGCAGCAACACATTAGAACCCCTATCAATGGGCATCCGGAAAGAGGTCCCTGGGCTTGAAGTGACTCAACCTCTTTGATGAGAGGCAGTGTCCCAGTTCTGTGCTTTGTCAGCAAGGTGGCGGTTTTCAAGTGAGATCCTTTTCTTTTCAGAGGTTCCTGGTTCAAAGAGCAGCAAAAGCAAATGCAGGCTAATCCTTTATCTTCACAACAACTGCTGGGTTATCAGCTTAGAGTCATCATGATGTCATGCTCTTCAGGTGTAGGTAGTCTGATGTTGGACATCAAATATGACTTTAGTCTGCTTAGGCCACCTGTCCTTGTTGTTGTCATTCAGGTAGAAGAGAATATAATGAGTCATGCACTTCACTCACCCCACAATGCTTCATGATAGTGTCAAATTTGTCTTCTGTATGTGTGTTTGGGCTCACTTATTTTTTTCATCTGTTTCACTTGTTTGTGTTTAAGGAAGTTACCATGATGAATTAGTGGCCATCTAGGGAGTTACTGTATCAGCTCTGCCTCAGCAAGTGCTTTAAGGGGAAGGTTTGCGCAATTTGTACTTAACACTGTTGTGAATAATTATCTCTGTACTTGTTTGTCAAGTTCTAGGATTCTTGCCAGCTGAAACAGGAGAGGCTACTGAAAGATGCAGGAGCTATTAAACAAAAAACACTGCAATATCTTATGTCTTGAAGCTGTGACTCAACACACAAATTGATCCCATTGGGATTCCTGGTCAATCTAAAATAGGAAATTATGCAAAGGCACATTTTTTTCCACTAACAATTGCCTGCATTAGAGTGTAAATAATGACTACATTTAATAATACTATCAATTAGTTATTTGTCCAGAAATTGTTACTGAAACACAGAATATCCACGTTGTTGCCTGTTGGGTAATGTTATTTACAAAAGTTGCTTGTTAGCATAATTACACTAAAAAGTAATTTACATTTCTGTATAAGACACTAAGAAAATAACACCTTAGAATACTATTTAATACATTTGCTCGTTGTCTTCATCAGATACTTAGGCCTTGCTTACATCACACTGGTTCTAGCTATAAATGGCAAACTTACCATATGCTGCAGTCAGGCCAAAAGTTTACATGACATCAAGGTTTCAGGGGTGTGAAACTATAAACATTTTATTCCAGAGTACAGTTTGTTTTTTTTTCAAATTTCCATCAGTACTGTTACTATGTAAAATGGAAGTGGGAAAATCAATATATTACAAACCCACCTCATGCATGGCTATTATGTTTATTTTCAGACTGATACGCAAGCAAGAGAAGAACTACAAACACTTTGCACTGTGGTCCAGGGTCACTCTCAGTAAAATCCAATACAAAAATATTTGTTTTGGGGTGTCCTTTTCTTATGGTGCCTTGTTTACAACTGCCTTCATCAACTGCACTGTAGACAAAGGTGGTTGCACACTCATTCATTCATTCATTCATCTTCTTCTGCTTAATCCTTTTCGGGTTGCGGGGGAGCTGGAGCCTATCCCAGCATCTTTGGGCGAGAGGCAGGGCACACCCTGGACAGGTCGCCAGTCCATCCATCGCAGGGCCAACACAGAGAGACAGACAACCATTCACTCTCGCAGTCATACCTAAGGACAATTTAGAATCCCCAGTTTTGATGCCAATTAACCTCTTGCACTTTGGTGTACCGCGGGCGGACACATCTCTGCGTCCTAGGGCGCACGAGGGTGTCCTAGGACGCACACTGTGCGTCCTAGGAGGCACTGAAAAAAAAAAAAAAAAAGCTGCATTTCCATTCTTCCACTAGAGACACAGCCGCGAACAGAAAGCGAAAGGAGTGCTTTGATTGGTTTAGATGTGATTGACCTCTCATTCGACTAATAAGAGCCTTGAATTGGGTTTCTGAAACCTTGAAGAACCAATGACTGAAAACCTAGCAAGAAGGACCCGCCTACCAACGGCTGCGAATACAGCGAGCCAATTGAAGCACAGTAGTTCGAAAGTGTGCCTCCCTTGCAAAATCTGTTTTGCTTTAGCCGCTGGGTGACACACACGCGTTCGCCAGTCTTTTTTTCTTACTACTGTTCTTATTTGTTTTGAAAAATCGTTCGCCAAAGCCGCAATCATGGAAGCACAAAACCGCAATAATGGAATTATGGTTTGACCGGGTCGCGTGACCAGAACCATGAGTCTGTAACAAGCGGACCAGCGTCATGTTCATCTGACAATGAGGAAGTACAACTGTGCGTAGTAGACCGCGGCGCACCGTGACTGCGGCGCACCGGGCGATGTCCGACCTCTGTAGTGTGTGTGTGTGGGGGAGTTGTTATCTTCTACATTATAGATATTTTAGTATAATTTTTAGTGCACTGTAGGTTATTTTTTCTTGTAAAAAAAAGCCACACATTTTTTACGTGGCATGCTTCTTTGTGTGTGGGGCTTGTTTGTTCATTCATTCATTCAGGAATGAATAAACAACCCCCCCCCCACCACACACACACACACACAGCTCTGAGTGTCACCTTTCATTAGAACCCAACATCAAGTTTCTATATTGAATCATTCAAAAGTTACAGGCGTTTTTCCAAACTGTGCCATTTGGCACAGTTTGGCACAGTTCAAAAACACCTGGGAACTACCTGAGTAAAAAGCTGTGTAATATATTCATTTTTTGTGGTATTGTTACAAAATTTTGACCTCAGCTGGATAACACTTGGTTCTACATTTCTGTTGCATTTTCCAGCCCGGATCTGACAGCTGTGTGTTATTTGCAAGCATTTGTATCCAAAAAAACACCCAGGCGAAATTTATTTTCTTCAAGTTCAATATGTTTAGATGACTGTTACTCAGTGGCCGGAGCACTTAGCGAGATTATGACTGTTTTGCCAAAAAATTCAAAGTGTTTTCTTTCAAAGTGTTTTCTTCTTTTAAATGAGACCAACCCCATGAAGATGTGCAAAGGGTTGAAGAACAGCTTTTGATTTACTTTGGGTACGTTGTTTTTTGGCGTTTTTAGGGAAATTGACCAGAGTGCAAGGGGTTAACCTAACTTGCATGTTTTTGGCATGTGGGAGGAAACCAGAGAAATCCTGGAGTAAACCCACGCAGACACGGGGAGAACATGCAAACTCCACACAGATCACTGTTGGTAGGGGGCTTGGATCGAATCCAGGATCCCCCGGCCAAGGGTGAGTTGCTGTGCTGCCGCAGTGCTAACCACTGACATAACGTGAATGGCGGTGGACATGTGCACACGCTGGTCCCGAAGTTACACGCATGTATGCTGCAAGTTTGCTTTTCCACCGCTCTAGATGATACATGCCGTTTCCACACTTCACTACGGCACAATGTGCACCTGGCATAACGGCGATTTAAAGCTTAAAGCAGACTCCAAACGGCAATTGTTCAGGTGTGACAGTACTGTCTCTATACAAAAGCAAGACGGCTACCAGAATGTTTGGTAGTCGTGAACTTTGAACTTCACATAGTCCACACATGCGCACTCGTAATGCAAAAGTCGCTTATTGAATACGCTACAAAAACAAGATATGTAATGCTGCTTTATGTACGACTTCAGTTGCTCAGCAGTCCAGGATCTCCGTTGTTGCATTTTGTGCTTCATAATGCGCCACACATTTTCAGTGGGAGACAGGACTGAACTGCAGCCAGGCCAGTCTAGTACCCACACTCTTTTACTATGAAGCCACACTGTTGTAATGTGCAGAATGTGGTTTGACATGGTCTTGCTGAAATAAGCAGTGACGTCCCTGAAAAAGTCATTGCTTGGATGGTAGCATATGTTGCTCCAAATCCTGTATGTACCATTCAGCATTAATGGTGCCGTCACAGATGTAAAAGTTATCCATGCCATGGGCACTAACACCCCCATATCATCACATATTGATCTGAACAATATGGATTGTCATTTTCTGCTTTAGCCCCAGAGGACACCACATCCATGATTTCCAAAAACAATTTGAAATGTGTATACCCTGCCTCTCGCCCAAAGATGCTGGGATAGGCTCCAGCTTCCCCGTGACCCGAAAAAGGATTAAGCGGAAGAAGATGGATGGATGGATGGATGAATGAATTTGAAATGTGGACTCATCAGACCACAGCACACTTTTTCACTGAAGCCCCTTTTCCACTAGTACCTATATAGCCCAGAACACCATGATACAGTTTTATTCAGTTCAGTACGCTTTTGTTTCCATTACACCAGAGTACCACTCAAGTGGGTGGGATTTTTTTTTTAATTTTTTTTTTTTTTTTTTTTTTGCCAAAGGTAAAAAAGGAGAGCCAGAGAAGGCTATAGGTGGTGAGATGACACACTGGAAAAGTACTGGAGCGTTTAGGAAGCCATATAGAGCAGTATAAAGCGGAAGACATGAGGACACAAACTAGATCACATATGAAGGTAAGCTAATGATAGTGAATGCTAATTTGCTTCAAGTCTGCCGTACTACATTATAATGTTGACAAGTTATCACCATTAGGTACTAAAATATGTATGCTGTGTGTGTTTCAGATGGCTGTCTTGTGGCAAAATTATTGCTTCAAACTGTCGGACTGGGCATTCAACAGTCTCCCAGTGATGTCACCCCAGCTTCACAAACGCACAGTGGTTACAGAACTTCAGAATGTCTGAAGAAATGTTTAGTTTCCTGTGCAACAAACTGCTCTGATCTGTGTGAAAATCATAGAGAGACTGTTGAAGAACCACCAGACTGGTAAACAGCTTCCTTCCACAAGCTGTTAGGATGCTGAACAGTTGATCCGGAATCTTTCATACATACTACTGCACCTTATGGACATTATGTATATTATTTGTATATTATAGTTCTAGTTACTTTCAAGTATGTCTCAGGGATGTGTGAATGGCTGTGTTGGGGTGGGAGGTGGGGGTGTGTGTGAGTGTGTTTTAAAATGTTCTTTTTACTTATATGGATGCCTAGAGAAATGTAATTTCATCTTGCCTGCACTACAGTTGTATGTACAGCAACATGGCAATAAAGGTGATTTGATTTGATTTGAGACATAAGATAAGATAAGATAAGATAAGCCTTTATTAGTCCCACAACGGGGAAATTCCAGGATTGCAACAGCACAGGGATAGCAACACTCAGAGCAACAATCAGAAGGCAAGAAAAAAAAAAAAAAAAAAAAAAAAAAAAAACAAGCAAGCAAGAGCAGCTAATATACATATGTACGTATTACTATAAAATATATATATATACACACACACACAGACACACAGTGCAGAGCATTGTAGCTAGATGGAATAAATATGTAAATATATAAACACCCACAGTACGGAGCATTGCAGCTAGGTGGAATAAATATGCAAGTATATAAACACACACAGTGCGGAGCAATGTAGCTAGATGGAATAATATGTAGATATATAAATATATAAACACACCCAGTGCTGAGCATTGTAGCTAGATGGAATAAATATGTAAATATATAAACACACACAGTGCAGAGCATTGTTGCTAGATGGAATGAAACAGCATAACCGTCTACTTAGTTATCCTACATGGTATGATTATGAGCCCATACATATTCTCACCCTCCATAGCGACCGGTAAGTTCCTAGTTGTAAGTTCCCAACATCATGGGATGTTGCTGCTCCACCCGGTAGTGTCATGGCAAAAAGTGATCAGCTGCCAAAATTTGATTGCCAGGTGCCATATTGTAGTTATGGGGTTACATTATCCATAAAATATATATTTCAAAAGGTAAACAGTACTGAGTTAGGTATAATAAGATATATTTAACAATTATGATGCATTTTAAACCAAAACAAACTTGATCTAGGATTAAAAGCAATTAAAATAATGCAGTCACAAGGTTGCATGGATTTACTGGATATACACATCTAGATACTGTATAAATATATATTCTCTGCATCAACAATGAATACATGTATTCATTTAGTATTGCACTAGGAATTTTGACAATAAACCTTTGTACTTTTGCAGATGTGTCTCCACTTTTGTTTTATTTGTGAAGGTTACCACCAAGTGACATAAATTAAATACTAAACGACTGGAAAAGCTGTCTTAAGAACAATGCAGCGGTTTGAGAAATGACTTTTGGTTTGGTGTAAGTCTGCCAACAGAATAAAGCAGTTTGTGTTAAAATGTTAAATACCATTAAACCCTAACCCAAAGACCCTGCAGGCTTTACCTCCAACCAGTGTTTTCATCAGCAGATTCCACTGAATTTCGTCCACTGACTGCTGATCAGTGAAAACACCTGCTGAAGAGACTGGGTAGAAGAGAGAATCTGCAGGGTCTTGGCCCTCCACGGCACATGATTGGACACCCCTGCCCTAACCCATTATTAGGAAATCCAGATGCTAATATGGCCCAGAATTCCTCCATATACTGGTACTATCACTAAAGTGTGCAGTGTCTTCTGCACTGGCACATCCAGCAATACAGTCTTCAGTAAATAAAATAATTGTTTTTGGTTACTTTTTCTTAAAAATGATCCATTATTTTCTACTTCACAGATAAATGGTTTAAGATAAGATAAGATAAGATAAGCCTTTATTAGTCCCACAACGGGGAAATTCCAGGATTGCAACAGCACAGGGATAGCAACACTCAGAGCAACAATCAGAAGGCAAGAAAAAAAAACAACAACAAAAAAACAAGCAAGCAAGAGCAATACTGTTGACTTTGTACTGTTGACTATTTTCCCACCGGTGTCTTAACAGACAAAATAGAAAATCATGATGCAAACACATAAGTTACTAAATTGTTTATTACAATCAGCAGCAAATTCCAGATTATTTAGAATGTGCAAAATTCAAACTAAAAAAAACCCAGAATGGGTCACACACGCCGGCCAGCTGCCTCACTGAGAAGCAACTGGATGTGCCGCTCACACTGGTCCTGGTTCAGCAGATCTTCACCAGATCTTCAGTCTGCATCTCTGTAAATCGTGATACAAGGTCTGGTTTGGGTCGATCGTTTTCCTCTTGCCTAGACAAAAGACAGAAATGGGTGGTGGTTAATTAAATCAAGTTTAAAACATATTTGGGAAACACATTTGTTGCTAAAAGCCAGTGGTGGAATGTGACAAAAAAGAACTTTGTTGTTGTATTTAACCACAATTTTCATGTAGCTGTGCTTCAGTAGATTTTACAAGGGCTGGGTTATGTTGAAAATCATTTGTTTTTACTGTGGCCTCAGCAATCAGAATGAGTTAATACATTCAGTTGAATGGAATCTAGTACTTTAACTGAGGGTGTGCATCCCCGAGTATGGAGTCGCTCAGTCCAAAATATGTAATTTTTATCAATAAAAGTTTAGCCACCGCTCTGTCTCCGGTGTGTCTCTTCTTGCCCTGGCTTCAAGTGTGGGTGGTGTTTTGTACTTGTATTGCTAAAATATAAAAGGATGCACTACAATGGGTCTCAAATATTTGTAATGTGTCCTGCTATAGTACTGCATGAGTTTATTGACGATAGACTATAAACTATACATATAAACTAAATTATAATGGTGACTGATCAACTGCCATTCCCCAAAGTGCAAGATACACCGTTATGAATATAACTCATAAAGGATCACACAAGTGATCTGACAATAAAATAAACAAGCGGTTCTTAAACAGTGGCTAATATTGGATGTGCCATTCATTTTCAATTATTCTGTAATTAATATTCACACAATCAAATAAATCTCAGTTCAGTCCCTTTCATATTAAGTGGAAATTGTGCTACTTTAGTTTTGGCACTTTATTTATACTTTAACTTAAAAAGCAAAGGATTTGAGTACTTTGTCCACCACTACTAAAAACAACAGGGTGTGCAACTTTAATATGACTTACCAGTCATAACACATTGCTGTGTCTTGCTGCGTTGCCGGTGTCAAAGCAGATGCTGGTCAGACTCTAGAACGAAAATACACACAACTTAAGTACAGGCACAGCACGAAAATGCAACATGTAAAAAAAACACCTTTTAAACCAGGATTACCACTAGCTTATTTCATCAGATGTTGTCAAGACAAGCGCAAAATACAAGGAGAGCACGGCGCTAACATTGACGGATAACTAGCTAGCTCAATGTCTGCATACCTGTTGCTGCTTGTTCAATTTGAACTTTCCACTGCTGGGATAAATAATGTAAAAGATGCATAATATCACATCATATCACATCACTCACCATCCTATATTTCCTAATATCACGGCTTTCAACTGCTGAAGTTGGGTGCTCCTGTGGCCATAAATTCACTTCGGGTGGCTCCGTCTTGTTCCCTCTGAATTTGCTCATCAGCCGAATGGCACAGAAAACTCTGCTGGACCGTGGTGTTGATTAAGATAAGATAAGATAAGATAAGCCTTTATTAGTCCCACAACGGGGAAATTCCAGGATTGCAACAGCACAGGGATAGCAACACTCAGAGCAACAATCAGAAGGCAAGAAAAAACAAGCAAGCAAGAGCAGCTAATATACATATGTACATATTACTATAAAATATATATATATACACACACACACACACAGACACAGTGCAGAGCATTGTAGCTGGATGGAATAAATATATGAATATATGAACACACAGTGCAGAGCATTGTAGCTAGATGGAATAAATATGTAAATATATAAACACCCACAGTACGGAGCATTGCAGCTAGGTGGAATAAATATGCAAGTATATAAACACACACAGTGCGGAGCAATGTAGCTAGATGGAATAATATGTAGATATATAAAAACACAGTGCGGAGCATTGTTGCTAGATGGAATAAATATATAGATATATAAATATAAACACACCCAGTGCTGAGCATTGTAGCTAGATGGAATAAATATATAGATATATAAATATAAACACACCCAGTGCAGAGCATTGTAGCTAGATGGAATAAATATGTAAATATATAAACACACACAGTGCAGAGCATTGTTGCTAGGTGGGATAAAACAGCATAACCGTCTATTTAGTTATCCTACATGGTATGATTATGTGCCCATACATATTCTCACCCTCCATAGCGACCGGTATGTTCCTAGTTGTATGCCGGAGAGGACCATTGTGTAAGTCTATTGCATCTTTTGCATTCAAAAAACTATTAGTTTGTTACGTCTTTTTGCTATCTCTGCGAGCAGCCCTGCTTAGGTTGTACAGTCTGACAGCCGTTGGTAGGAAGGACCTACGAAACCTCTCGGTTGTGCACCTGGGATGATGTAGTCTGCTGCTAAATGAGCTCCTCAGTGCATCCAGTATGTCCTGCATAGGGTGGAACTCGGACTCCAGCAGAGATGACAGTTTAGCCACCGTCCTTCTCTCTCCTATCTCCTCCATCGGATCAAGGCGCTGCCCCAGGACAGAGCTAGCTTTCTTAATCAGTTTGTTCAGTCTCTTCCTATCGGCTGCAGTAATGCCACTGCCCCAGCAGACCACTCCAAAAGTGATGGCTGATGCCACCACCGTGTCATAGAATGACTTCAGCAGCGCCCCTTGTACACCAAAAGACCTGAGTCTCCTCAGCAGGAACAGCCTGCGCTGTCCCTTCTTGTAGAGTGCGTCAGTATTGTGTGACCAGTCTAGTTTATTTCTGTGGGTCTGATTTCTGTAAAGCCATTCTATCGTTGTTGTTTATACTGACGCTTGCTTGGTGGCTCACGAACGAATCTTTGCAAATGGTGGCTCAAGATTCTGTAATTCAGCATGAAGACATCGCTCTCATGACGTTATGCCCGGACCAATCAGTGGCCGGCAGTCTTTTGACGTCACATTTTCAGGTTGGAACAGAATGCGTAGAACCAGTCTGGAGCAGGTCCGATTTTTCGGGATCAAAACCGTTACAGTTCCTAATGGAAAAGCCTACAAAGCGTGCCAAACCGAAATGAATAGGGCCAAACAGGTACTAGTGGAAAAGGGGCATTAGAGTCAGCCCGTCGTCTCAAATGAGCTCAGACCCAGAGCAAGCGGCAGCATTTCTGGGTGTTGATATCTGGCTTTCACTTTGCATGGCAAAGTTTTAACCTGTACTTGTAGCAACAAAATGTGTTAACTGACAATGGTGTTGGTTTTTAAAGCAGTGCTGCCTGAGGGATGAAAGGTCATGGATATTCATTATTTTTTATTTTTTTTTTTGTATTTTGTATACTTTATTAATCCCCAGAGGGAAATTCAGGGCATCCACCTGGATGGATGAGGACGGTGCCAATCCCTTCACCATTCACACACACATTCACACCTAGGGGCACTTTAGAGTCTCCAATTAACTTAACTTGCATGTTTTTGGCCTGTGGGAGGAAACCGGAGTACCCGGGGTAAACCCACGCAGACACGGGGAGAACATGCAAGCTCCACACAGAAGGGTCACTGATGGTCAGGGGGTGAGGTCGATCCCGTGACCTTCTTACTGTGCTGCCACTCTGCTAACCACTGCGCCACTGAGCTGCCCAATTCAGAGTTGGTTTTCGGCCTTGTCACTTTCGTGCAGAGATTTCTCCAGATTCTCTGAATCTTTTGATGATATTATGGTCTGTAGATGATGAAATCCCTAAATTTCTTGCAATTGTCCTGGAGTGGTGGCCTAGAGGTAGAGTATCCACCCCACAACCGGGAGGTCAGGGTTCAAGTCCCGGCTGGGTCATGCCAAAGACCATATAAAAATGGAACTTCCTGCTGTCCAGCTTGGTGCTCAGCAAAAATGGAACGGAGGAGGGAAATGTGGGTGGCAGTGGCTCAGGAGGAAGAGCGGGTCGTCTAATAACTGGAGGGTTGGTGGTTCAAATCCCACTCTCACCAGACATCCTGCCGTTGTGTTCCTGGGCAACACACTTTACCCACCTTGCCTCCAGTGTCTATGACACTGGGCATGAATGTGTATAAATGTTCGGTAGCGGTCAGAGAGGCTGTTGGCAATGGACTGGCAGCCACGTTTCCGTCAGTCTGCCCCAGGGCAGCTGTGGCTACAGCAGTAGCTTATTCACTCCCATTGTCTGTGAAGTGAATGAATAATGTATCCATTGCAAAGCGTCCTTGAGTGTCTCTGAAAAGCACTATATAAATCTGATGCATTATTATTAATTGTATGTTAAAAACATCTTTCTTCAACTGTTGGACTATATTTGCCCACACAGTTGTTCACAACGTGGTGAACTCACTCTTTCCTTCCTTGTGAATGACTAACCCTTTCAGGGATGCTCCTTTTACATCCAGTCATGACGCTCACCTGTTTCCAATTCACCTGTTCACTTGTGGACTGTTCCAAATAGGTGTTTTTTAAGCATTCCTCAACTTTCCCAGTCGTTTGTTGCCCCATCCTAAATTTTTTGGGAACATGTTGTTGGCATCAAATTCAAAATGAGTGAATATTTACAAAAAAAAAAAAAAAAAAAGTTTATCAGTTTGAACATTAAATATCTTGTCTTTGAAGGGGATCCCTCTGTCTGCTGTGCAGTGGGGCAGCCCTCACCTCAGTTTTAATTGCACTGTCGACACTGAGGGCTTGGGGGGATGGGAGCCCCGCTGCCTATAGCAGTGGCTATCAGTGTTCCAACCACCATCCCTCCAATTTTAACTGCACTCTGGTAGTTCACACACCTGCACACAATCACATCACACAACTAACACACACCCATCATGATTCGTGCATGGGGGAGGAGGTGCAGGGGTCTTCCCCCACCCCTGTTGCCCTCCTTCTGCCGGGGGCCTGGGGACCCTGCGGGAGGCCTGGGACCCATCATGTTGTCAAAATCCCTGGGTGCTGCCGAATGAATAGGTGTGAGCAAGGGAGTGAGTGATTGAACAAGAGAGTAAACGAGAGTGAGGGAACAATGAGTGGATGATGATAGTGGGTCGGTTTTGTGTGGCGCTTTGCATGTCGGGTGGCATCTCAGAGCGCTTCCGGTGGTCTGCTGATCAGTAGCTCGGGTGGGCGTTGGGGGTGGTGGTCTGCTTCTGTGGCTGCAGCTGCCCTGGGGTGGGTCGGCGGGGGTGTGGCTGCTAGCCTGCGCTGGCGGTCTCCCCAGGCGCTGGTGTGCATTCATGCTCGCTGTATCTGCACCGTGGCTGCCCTAAGTAATAAGGGTGAATGAGTGTGGGTGAATGTGTGGGGGAGAGCATAAATGGACGTGAGTAGGTCGGAGCACGAGTGACAGTGTGTGTATGGGTGAACATGAGTGAGTGTGGGTGACTCTGAGGGCAAGTGGGAGTGAGATTGAGCAGGTACAGGAGTGGGAGAGAGTGGGTGGATCTGGGAGTGCGAGTGTGGGATTGTGTGGGGGAGAGGGTGAGCGAGAATGAGTGAGTGCGTGTGGGTGCAAGTGGGTGCGTATGAGAGCATGAGGGTGTGAGTGCGTGGGAATGGGTGTGTGTGCTGGTTGGGAGGGGCTGGATTGAGGGAGTAGCACCTCTTGGCTGTGTGGGCTCCCCTTGGAGGGGGCAGCCCCCGTGGGGCCCCTATACCTTGCTGCTGCCTTCCTTGGGTGTGGAGGTCCCCGGGGTGTGCGGCGGTGGCGCTGGGGTAGAGGCGGGCCTGCTGCGGGGTGTCTGGGGGCGCTCATGCCAGGGTGCAGGCTGGTCTCCAGCCCGGGGGATGGGGACGCTGGCTTCCTGGTGCCTGGGGCTCAGAGGCTGTCGTTGGCCCTGCTGGGAGGGGCGGGGGTTGGCCGGTCCAGGGGCGGGGTTCCACCGCACTGGCTGCTTGGCGGCCCAGCTTCCCTTGGCTGTCCCTCCTGGGGCAGATGCCTGGCTGTCCTAGAGCTTCTTGGCCTTGAGACATTTGTGCTCTGTGGGGGTTGGTGGTGTTGACCTGCTTGCTTGGGGTTTCTGGTGTGTGTGTGTGTGGGGGGGGGGGTTGCTGCGACCGACCACCCTCTTTGTATGTTTCCTGACAAATCACTCACATGCACACACTTATTTTGCGTGCGCTCTCATACACATGCACACGTATGCACACACACATATGTCTCTCCTTTAACAGGGGCAGATACCAGACTTGTGCTGAGACCTCTTTAGTGGAAGAAACAATCTGTCTTCTATTTGTCTCAGTTGTTAGTTTGTTTGTCTTCATTGTCTGTTCCTCTCCCTTTTCTTTCCCTCTTCCCATCTCTCCTTTCGCAATTCCCCCCGTTGGGTCCTTCATTGGTGGAGCAATTTAAATAAAGAATTAAAAGTTATTACAAGAGAAGTTTATAACAATATACAGTACATATATACAGTGGTGCGAAAGTGTTTGCCCCCTTCCTGATTTCTCATTTTTTTGTATGTTTGTCACACTTAAATGTTTCAGATCATCAAACAAATTTAAATATTAGACTGTGGTGGACACACATACGTGACCTGCTTTGTGACTCACATTTTAGATCAGAACAAAGGCAGAGCTTCCTTGGTGATTACAGGAAGCTGCGAGAGTGTTAGCTTTGGGATGCAAGGCTTGAGACTGTGGGGGTATAATTAAAGGATTAAAGAGGGGATGCATTGTAGACAGTGGGGGCGATATCACGGAGAGAGGATGCATTGTTATTGTCATTATAATGCAACGTGGTCTGTGATACATGTGACTTGTGAACTGTAAGAGTCCTGGTATTAAAGGACGAGAGTTCCCTGGGTGGCTCTCTTTTTCTGCTCCGAGATGTTGGAGATGTGAATAAAGCTGACTTGAGAGAGAACTCTGTCTCTTGTCATTCCCACATTCCCACACTGGTGACCCAAGACGTATCATGCAAGAGGAGAATTCCCCCGGGCCAGCCTCGTCAGGAGCCCCCAGCCAAGCGAATGCCGCTGCAGTCCAGCTACCGGACTTCTGGCAGAACAATCTGCGCTCCTGGTTCAACACGGTTGAGGCGCAGTTCAACCTCCGGGGGATATCGGTAGACGCCACAAAATTCTACCACGTAGTCGCAAAGCTGGACAACAACACGGCCCAGCATGTGGAGAGCCTGATCGACCAGCCGCCGCACAGCGACAAATAAGGCACGTTGAAGGCTGCACTCATCCAGCAATTCACCCCCTCGGCGGAGGAGCGAGCAGAGAGGCTCCTGGCGCTGACGGAGTTGGAAAATGACATGCCCGCGAACCTGATGGAGAAGTTGTTGAGGTTGAAAGACTCTGACGACGATCACTTCATTTTCACCCACCTCTTCCTCAGGACTCTACCGTCAGCAGCGAGAGCGACCCTGGCCAGTTCGCCACTGTTGGCCCAACGGGACTACCGTGCGCTGGGCCGAGAGGCGCAGCGTATTGTCAACGCCACCAAGCGGCGCGCAGCCACGGCCGCTGCAGCGGGACTCGGCGCGACGACCAGAGACGACAGGAGGCCAGAGGCAGCGGTACCAGACTCACCGACGACGGCGGCGGCAGGGGCCAGGGAACACGGATCGGACATCCTTTGTTTCTACCATCGCCGCTTCGCAGAGAGGGCACGCAAATGTGTACCACCATGCCAGTTCGGGCGTTCGGGAAACGCCAAGACCGGGGGTCGGTAGCAGCCGCGCCCTCGGGGAGGAGAACAAGCTGCTCTACTTGTCGGACGCACGCTCGGGGAGGCAGTTCCTCGTCGACACAGGCTCCCAGTTGAGTTTCATCACACCTTCCTACGCGGACAGATTAGCTGGTTCCGGAGGTCCCCGGGTGACAGCAGCGAACAGCTCGGAGATTAAGACTTTTGGTGAGAAGACTCTGCTTCTGCCTCTACACGGCCGTACATTTGAGTGGACTTTTGTTGTAGCAGCAATAAATTTCAATATGTTGGGGGCTGATTTTTTGTGCTCACATGGTTTGTTGGTTGATCTCGCTAACAGGCGCCTGGTTAATGCACTTTCTTTTTGATTCTATCCCCTGTACAGCGCGAGTGGCCCCGCCAACAGCACAAGCCAGCGTCACAGCTGCAAGCGGTAAGTTCCACACACTGCTCACTCAGTTCCAAGCACTCACGGTCCCCACATTTTCGGCGACAGTCGCTAAACACGGGGTGGAGCATTTTATTACCACTACCGGACCACCCGCTTTTGCAAAAGCTCGGCGCTTGGACACAGTTAAACTGGCCATAGCACGCGAGGAGTTCGCCAACCTGGAGAGGTTGGGCATTATCAGGCGTTCAAACAGTCCGTGGGTTTCCCCGCTACACATGGTCCCGAAAGCTGACGGATCATGGTGACCTTGCGGGGATTTCCGCAGGTTAAACAACGCTACAGCGCACGACCGCTACCCAATCCCGCATATCCAAGATTTTTCCGTTCATTTGGCAGGGGCGCGCGTTTTTTCTAAAATAGACTTGGTCCGCGGTTACCACCAAGTCCCAGTGCGCGCTGAGGCCATACCCAAAACAGCGGTAATAACTCCGTTTGGCCTATTCGAGTTTTTACGCATGCCATTCGGACTTAAAGGGGCTGCTCAGACGTTCCAACGCATGATGGACGCGGTGCTTCGCGATCTCCCTTTCGTGTTCGTCTACTTGGACGATATTTTAGTAGCCAGCGCGTCCGAAGACGAACACGAAAAACACCTGGCCGCAGTTTTCCCAAGGTTGGGAGATCATGGGTTAATAATCAACCCAGCGAAGTGTCAGTTCGGGGTGGCGCAGATCGATTTTTTAGGACACCGCGTCTCCCCCGAAGGAGCAGTTCCGCTTCCTGACAAAGTGCGTGCGGTGGCAGATTTTCCCCGGCCGCAGACGGTCAGGGCGTTGCAGGAGTTTTTGGGAATAGTGAATTTTTATAACCGTTTTCTCCCCCACGCGGCGCAACTCATGCAGCCGTTGTATGCCGCGCTCAAAAAAAAGAAACCCGCGGATAAGGTCGAGTGGTCCCCGGAGCGGGACCAAGCGTTCTCGGAGGTGAAAGCAGCCTTGGCAAAGGCTGTGTTGTTGGCACACCCAGACCCAACGGCCCGCATAGCGCTCACCACTGACGCATCAGATGTGGCCATAGGGGCGGTCGTGGAGCAACATGTAGCCGGGGTTTGGCAGCCCCTTGCCTTTTTCAGCAGGACCTTGCGCGACAGCGAACGTAAATACAGCGCGTTCGACAGGGAGCTGCTGGCTCTCCATTTGGCCATCCGCCACTTTCAGTTCTGGCTAGAAGGACGCTCTTTCACCGTGTTCGTTGACCACAAACTGCTAACATTCGCGATGGCCAAGGTTTCCAAACCGTGGTCAGGCCGGCAGCAGAGACAGCTGGCCGCGATATCAGAGTTTACCACTGATATTCAGCATGTGGCGGGCAAACTCAATGTAGTGGTAGATTGCCTCTCGCGCGCCGTGGCGGCCCCAGTCAGCGTAGGAGTAGATTACGCAGCCATGGCCGCGGAGCAGGTTGATGACGCGGAGGTGCGCGCGCTTCAGTCTGGACCAACAGGGTTAAGGCTGGAGAGCAGGGTGCTGCAAGACGGTATGCCCCCCCTAATCTGCGATGTCTCCACTGAATGGCCGCGTCCAGTAGTACCGGCCGCGTGGCGCCGCCGCGTTTTTGACTCGATTCATTCTTTGGCGCACCTGGGAGTGCGCGCGTCGGTCAAAATGGTAGGAGAGAAATTTGTGTGGCCGAGCCTCTGCAAACAAGTTAAAGAGTGGGCAGCAGCCTGCACGGCGTGTCAACGAGCCAAAGTACACAGGCACACGAGGGCTCCTTTGGAGCCGTTTCACATTCTGGCCAAGAGGTTCGATCACGTTCATGTGGACCTCATGGGCCCCCTCCCGCCGTCACAAGGGTGCACACACCTTCTGACAATGGTGGACCGCACCACGCGCTGGCCTGAAGTGGTCCTGCTGGCATCAACCATGGCCGAGGAGGTGGCGCGCGCGTTTTTAACAGCTTGGGTGGCGCGCTTCAGTGTTCCGTCGGACATTACGTCCGACAGAGGCCCTCAATTTGTGTCCGAGCTTTGGTTGACAATGGCCCGCAGCCTGGGTGTCACAATTCACCGCACAACCGCGTACAATCCACAGGCTAACGGGTTATGCGAACGTTTTCATAGGTCATTGAAAGCAGCTCTCAGAGCGTCACTGACGGATGCAAATTGGGTAGACAAGTTACCGTGGGTGTTATTGGGGTTGCATTCTGCGCCTAAAGAGGACTTAGAAGCCTCCCCAGCGGAGCTCGTGTTTGCGCAGCCACTCCGGCTGCCTGGGGAGTTTCTCCCAGATAACCCTGCGCCAGACGCCTCCCCGTCTCAGCTGTTGCGGAGTAACATAGAATCAAGCACGCTGCCCGGCCCCGCGCACCACAGTTTTCCACGCGTTTTTGTGCCTAAAACTTTGAAGAACGCAGAGTTTGTTTTAGTCAGACACGATGCGCATCAAACCCCGCTGCGACCGCCTTATGACGGACCGTTCAGAGTGTTAGAAACAGGGGACAAGCAGTTTTTGCTAGATTTGGGGGGTAGGAAAGAGAAAGTTGGCATAAACAGACTCATACCCGCTTTTGTGGTGGCAGATGAGCAAGTGCTGTTGGTGAGGGCCCCGCGGCGAGGTAGACCCCTGCGGGGAGCTTCACAGAGTAATGTTTCCCCAGAACACCCACAGGTGCTGACAAAAGGTTTCCACCCCCAGACGGCGAACCCCCAGCGTGACAGCGCCGCAGAGACGTTGAATCACAGCTACAGCAGATACGGCAGGAGACTGAAGCCTAGACAGCATGTGGACTGATGTGTATTGATACTATCACGGCATGCATGCTGTTATTCTCTTGTTTGTTCTAAAGTGTTGGGGGGGCTTTGTGTGGTGGACACACATACGTGACCTGCTTTGTGACTCACATTTTAGATCAGAACAAAGGCAGAGCTTCCTTGGTGATTACAGGAAGCTGCAAGAGTGTTAGCTTTGGGATGCAAGGCTTGAGACTGTGGGGGTATAATTAAAGGATTAAAGAGGGGATGCACTGTAGACAGTGGGGGCGATATCACGGAGAGAGGATGCATTGTTACTGTCATTATAATGCAATGTGGTCTGTGATACATGTGACTTGTGAACTGTAAGAGTCCTGGTATTAAAGGACAAGAGTTCCCTGGGTGGCTCTCTTTTTCTGCTCCGAGATGTTGGAGATGTGAATAAAGCTGACTTGAGAGAGAACTCTGTCTCGTCATTCACACATTCCCACAAGACAAAGATAACACAAGTGAACACAAAATGCAGTTTTTAAATGAAGGTGTTTATTATTAAGGGGAAAAAAATCCAAACCTACATGGCCCTGTGTGAAAAAGTGATCACATCATTGGAAAGCTGAGTTCAATTTCTCTAGCCACACCCAGGCCTGATTACTGCCACACATGTTCTCAATCAAGAAATCACTTAAATAGGACCTGCCTGACAAAGTCAAGTAGACCAAAAGATCCTCAAAAGCTAGACATCATGCTATGATCCAAAGACATTCAGGAACGAATGAGAAACAAAGTAATTGAGATCTGTCAGTTTGGAAAAGGGTATAAAGCCATTTCTAAAGCTTTGGGACTCCAGCAAACCACAGTGAGAGCCATTATCCACAAATGGCGAAAACATGGAACAGTGGTGAACCTTCCCAGGAAAGGCCAGCCGACCAAAATTACCCCAAGAGCGCAGCGACGACTCATCCAAGAGGTCACAAAAGACCCTGTGACAACATCCAAAGAACTGCAGGCCTCACTTGCCTCAGTTAAGGTCAGTGTTCATGACTTCACCATAAGAAAGACTAGGCAAAACTGGCCTGCATGGCAGAGTTCCAAGATGAAAACCACTGCTGAGCAAAAAGAACATAAAGGCTCGTCTCAGTTTTGCCAGAAAACATCTTGATGATCCCCAAGACTTTTGGGAAAATACTCTGTGGACTGACGAGACAAAAGTTGAACTTTTTGGAAGGTGTGTGTCCCATTACATCCAGCGTAAATGTAACACAGCATTTCATAAAAGGAACATCAAACCAGCAGTAAAATATGGTGGTAGTAGTGTGATGGTCTGGGGCTGTTTTGCTGGTTTAGGACTTGGAAGACTTGCTGTGGTAAATGGAACCATGAATTCTGTTGTCTACCAAAAAATCCTTAAAGCGTACCTGTGGCGGTCGTGAAGATGCATTTAACTTGAAAACATTAGGAAAAGGTATTTGTTATTTGGGTAAATAATTGTTGCCAGCCATATACCACCTGAGATATATTCAAATAGGACCGCGGGCATGGCCAGCCAATGAAAACTATGGGTGCAGCCATGACATATGCGAAAGTGACGTCATAACGTTGCTAGTGAAAAGACAATACTCAGCGTTTCCCTGAACTACGTTTCACCGTAGTTGTTTCCCCGCGACTACGGTGCTGTTGTCCGTTGTTTTTGTTCTATTATGGCTGAATTTTCTGACTCTGAGGAAGAATTCGGACGACATGGCTACATGTTTGAGCCATGTTTGTTCATCTACAGCATGATACGACGATTTGTGCGGGGCCCCGCACCTGCTCATCTGTCAACTCGGTAAGCCTACCATGCATGTATCTAATATACAATGCAACCTGTATTTAAATATAAATATATAAATATTTAATATTATAAATATATATTACCTGTATTTAGGACCCACGCTATAGTAACCACAGCGTGTGTCAAGGTGCTGGGGTTTTTTTTTTTTTTTTTGGGTTACGGTGATACTTTCTGAGTGGCCTTCACGCCAGGGTTATGACCGTTACAAGCTCAGATCAGACGAGAGGAGCCGCTGAATTTATGCATTTATTTATTTATTTTCTAATCGTTTTAGTTCTGCATTTAATATGAACCCTGAGTTTGAAATAAACGTTTGAATTTTGGTCCTCACACACGACGCAACGCGCCGAGTGTCTGCCGCTCTCTATAGCGGCGAGGGAGGAGCCGAATCATCTGTCGTGTTGCAGCTGTTAGGAGCTCAGATCAGACGAGACAAGCCGCTGAATTTAAGCATTTATTTATTTATTTTCTAATCGTTTTAGTTCTGCATTTAATATGAACCCTGAGTTTGAAATAAACGTTTGAATTTGAATATCCCAAAAGCCACTGCTCATCCGGGCACTCCAGGCTCAGCCAATATTGATCCAGATCGCGGTAGCCACGATATTACGTCACAGGAAGCGTCCTGGCAGGCCATGTAGCCGCTAGTATGGCTGCACCCATGTTTTGCTGACATAGCTGAACCAGCACATCAGCAATGGATTTATATCAAATTGCTTTGAACATGAATTTCAACTTAAACTTGAACTAGAACGTGAGACAGGGGCTCAATATAATATCTTTTTTGTCACGACCACCAAAGGTACCCTTTAAGGAGAATGTCCGGCCATCTGTTTGTGGCCTCAAGCTGAAGCACACTTGGGTTCTGCAGCAGTACAATGAGCCAGAACACACCAGCAAGTCCGCCTCTGAATGGCTTAAGAAAAACAAATTGAAGACTTTGGAGTGACCTAGTCAAAGTCCTGACCTGAATCCAATTGAGATGCTGTGGCATGACCTTAAAAAGGTAGTTCATGCTTGAAAACCCTCCAATGTGGCTGAATTACAACAATTCTGCAAAGATGAGTGGGCCAAAATGCCTCCACAGCGCTGTAAAAGACTCAATGCCAGTTAATGCAAACGCTTGATTGCAGTTGTTGCTGTTAAGGGTGGCCCAACCAGTTATTAGGTTTAGGGGCAATCACTTTTTCACACAGGGCCATGTAGGTTTGGATTTTTTTTAACCATTAATAATAAACACCTTCATTTAAAAACTGCATTTTGTGTTTACTTGTGTTATCTTTGTCTAATATTTAAATTTGTTTGATGACCTGAAACATTTAAGTGTGACAAACATAGGAAAAAAAATGAGAAATCAGGACGGGGCAAACACTTTTTCACACCACTGTATGTCCTGTATAAAGCTCCTTTTGGCAAAGTAAATCTGTTTGGCACAATAAGGGAAGCAGATTTCTGTTTTACTCACCTAGCTGCCTGACAGAACAAGGGGAAAAGTATACATTACATATATCTTGTCTTTGTATTGTATTTACTTGAATATAGGTTGAAAAGGATTTTTAAATCATTGTATTGTTTTCATTTATGTTTCACACATCTCAACTTCACTGGAATTGGGGTTGTACTTCACACCTTGACAAGAATACTTCAGCAGCGCAACTGTCATTGCATTTCAAAGCGTCTGTACATCATAAACATCATATATGTAAAACCACACAAATGTGTGCCAGAATGTCAGTGGAAGACAAAAATACTGCTAACACTGCGGAATTTCAAAAAGATTTTTAAAGTAACAGATTACTCATAGAAGTAACTGAAAAAAAATCTTGAATCTGAATGATGAATTGCAAAACTGTCATGTTGTTGACCCTACGATGGACTGGCGATCTGTCCAGGGTGTACCCTGCCTCTCACCCAAAGATGCTGGCATAGGCTCCAGCCCCCCTGGGACCTGAAAAGGGTTAAGCAGTAGAAGGTGAATGAATGAATGAACTATCATGTTGTAACTTATTACCCAAACAAGGAATCTTTTTTTTTTTTTTTTTTTTTACTATTTAGGCATATTTTTCTTTGTATTTTGTACTTTGAGATTATCATCAAATCCCATTTTCCCGCACAGTGAAAATAACCCCACATAAAACCCATTGTTTTCTACAAGCTTTACAGTTAACTTTACTTGGTTCAGAGCCTGGGCAGGGTTGTAGAAGTGTAAACAAAACATTTAAGAGTCATTTGACCCCATGTGGAGACAAGTAATCAGTGTGTGTGACCTCAGACACCAGCGTCTCTCATTTCTCATCACAGACAGGAGGCCAAGAGAAAGTCATCAACAGGCACATAGGCTTGCCACTCACCTCCCCAGAGTCCGTAAAATGGATGTAAGCACACATACAGTGGACTGCTATATTCTTGTGTAGTTACAGTGCTACAGCAAAAATGCATGAACGTGAATATTAGCTTTTCTCAGATTCGAACTCTGATTTTCCCCCCGCATGTTGCAGCAATATTTTCAAAAAAGAAAAAAAAATCAAACATTCTCATGATGAAAAGAATGTAAGCTTATACACTGAAGGTGTCACAAGCTATAACCCTGAATTATTCATTCAAGCAAAGCAGCCTGATAGAAAATCAATCATTCAATCCTGATCTGATACAGGCCTGCTGAAATATTAGCTGTGGGCAAACATCATGTATCAGTCCATGAATGCTCCTTAATGTATATTCCATTAAAAATTTACACTGGTCTGAGAGTGTGTCAAATATGCGCACAAGTGTGTGTTGTTGTGCACTGGACAGTGTGTTCATGTGCCTGTGTGCTTGACTAGGGTGGGGTCACCACGTCCACCGTCTGGTCTTGGTCTGGAGGGCTGACGGCCTGTCACTGGGTCAGCCTGTAGACAGAGGGGGTCACATGGGTGACGTGACCTCAAGGCAGCGTTACGTGAACCCCCTCATGGACCGGGATGAAGTCAGATTGCCTAATCCACGGAAAACAAAAGTGCTGTCAGTCACGCTGAAGAAGTCATCAACAGCAGCAGCAGCACCACCAGCCTGAGAGAAATTCACCACCACACTGGGCCCTTACACCGCAGTTCACTTATGGGATATTGATGACAGAAAGGCGCCTGGCCTTTACAGTTCTACCACTAATGGTCTCTAAGTGTTCACTTGTGAAAATGTATTTTCTCGGTTAAATAGGATATGCTCATGATGGCTGCTCTCCGTATTTTGCTGTAAGTGCCTTTGATGATCGGTGCCTGTCCGAGTGTCGAATAACAATCAATGCCTGGCCTTTAAAGCAGCTGTAACTGCGTGTGGGACTCTGACGCATGAAGTGTATTTAGATGGAGGAGCGTGCTAGAATAAACAAAGGATTTCCATGTTTGCCAATATGGATGGATTAAACAAATCCCTGCAAAATTCTAATCCGTCTCAGCTGTATCGGGATGGTGCTTATCACTCTCACAATGCTACTGAGCACTTTCCCCACCGTTCTCATGTGATTACCATACACTGTCATCTGGTTATTGTCTGGTGCATGGCAGGTTGTTTTGTCAGAAGAATAAGCTGATCCCCAGGTAGTTAAATTCTTTATCTACCACTTGCCATTACCTTTTTTTTTTTTTTAAAGAAAACTCCAAATTTTTATGTCTGTAATTTACAGTGTTTACACACTGTCTGCAGCTGTTTGTTTCTCTGCCGATGATAAACATCTACAGTGAACTGTAATGAGCACCATGAATGAGATCATCATCCACTGTAATCTTCAGCCTGAACAACAGACTTAAAAAACCCAGTCTGTCCAGCACTACCAGTTTCTTTTTGGTGAATCCCCCTCCCCCGCCCCCTTTGGCAAACTGTCCTACAAATGAACCCCTTCCTCTTCAGATGATGTCATTTAAACAGCTTTGCAACTCTTTGGGAATATTTAACAGAGATAGGCAGCTCAATATGGAGGACCAAAATGGGAACAATTAAAAATGGACAGGAAAATAAACAAATAGCCTAAACAGTAAAGTGAAATACAAATAAATATACAGTATATGTATTAATTAATGTATGAAATGTAACAAAAACATTTTTATCTGCATTTATTTTCATTTAAATTTGTTTTGCACATCTCATTTATTGATTTAGTTATTTGAATTCAACTTTATTAAAGCACTTTTTAAAACAGCAGGAGTTGCATCCAAGTGCTGTACAATATGAAAGCACCACAGGTGCTGATGCCTCGGTGCTTGTGGCATGATAGCATGGGTATTGTGTCATGCCATCCATGCACGGTTTTGAAATGCTTGGTATTTGTTTATGCAGGTATGACTCTGATGTCACTGTCACAATACATGAGGTGTATGTCATCCCAGGGCTGTATGCTGGCATTTTTGTCAAGGAGTGCATAAAAGAAAAAATAGAGAAGCACAAGAATAAAATTAGGAGAAGAAAGAAAAATGTTGGATTAACAGATTTTATTAATTTAATACATGTATATTTACACTATGGTATGCAACAGAGCAGGTAAAAATATCAAAACTTCAAAAACTATCACCATAATCATCAACATTAAATCAGAATGGGCTGAAATGTTTCACTCCGTGCGTAATGAATATTGAGAGAGGTTCTTGAATTATCTTGCAAAAAATTATTTAAATGAAGTTTTTCTATAAAGAGAACAGGTAATTGTAATGGTCTGCTCTGGCTGCTCATCCTCCTCAGCTGCGCTCACACCTGGCCCTCATCACGGTCGGGGCTATTTAATACACGCTGCCCTGGGATACGTGCGGAGTCGTCTGTCTTACTCCTTGAGACCACGCACACCTTCTCCAAAGATTCCAGAGACCCTAGCCTAGTCTGGAGGAAAACCTCTCCCAAGCAAGTAAGCCTTTGATTTTTTTGATTTTGTATACTTTATTGATCCCCACCTTAACCTCTCAAATCTTATCTCAGTCCCCTGTGCACAGGTGGAGCTCTGTGGCAGCGGACCTCTCTCCTCCCTGGCGGCGGACCAAGCCTCACACCCTCTCCAGACACACCTCCACCACCTACACGCTGCAACTGGTTCAGTGGACGCTGTCCTCCTGGCCGTAGTCACCGAGCTAAACCTGAGCGTCACAACATCTTTGCAAACAGTAAGCTCAAGATTAACGAGTACATCGCCACCGGTATTGCCACTAACAGCCCTGCCTCTGTTTGTCCCTAGGGTTGCCAGGTCGTACAGCGTTCTGCTCTCCCCCAGCTGCAGCAAGAACACGCACCCACACACTTACATTTACATTATTGTTGTTAATAAATATAATTGTATCTACTCTGGTGTCCGAGTCTGCTCACTGGGTCAACAACCATGTCAGTAATATTGTTATATAGCTTCCTGCCCGTTCTCTTCACAGCTGCTCTGACTGCTCACCCTTTGGTTCACCACCGTGGACCTCAGAGAGAGAAACAAGAAAGAAAAAAATAATGAAAATGTGATTAGTATTAGAGATGTGATAGAACATTTTTAAAGTCGTGTGGGCTGCACGGTGGCGCAGTGGTTAGCACTGTGGCAGCACAGTTTACCCTCGGCCGGGGGATCGCAGGGATCGTGAGATCGTGGGTTCGATCCCTGCCCCCGACCAACAGTGATCTGTGTGGAGTTTGCATGTTCTCCCCGTGTTGCGTGGGTTTACTCCGGGATTTCTCCGGTTTCCTCCCACATACCAAAAACATGCAGGTTAGGGCTACGGGGCGCTTGCGCACGCAGCGACCGGCAACTGGTGGCTTGTCACCAGACTGCAAAACAAATCTACCTACGGGTACAAAATAAGTAATTAAAAAAAAAAAAAGTCAGCGTCATCAAATAAATTCTATTACAGATGTCATGTTCCTCAACTTAAGAAATTATTTGGTTTTCTGGAAAAATAACCTTAAGTGGTTTTTATATTTCACACCTCACATCAACTTTAATTGAGTAAGTAAATCAATAAAGAAATGATGGGACTGTAGAAGTTATTTTAAAGGAATGATTCAACGATGTCATACCGTGGTGTTTTTATGCTACTGACATTAGTATTAAGAGTTGGAAAAAATGTCTGAACTTTAGAGAAACCAATTTAACATTATGATTCATATTAACATATGAATCATGTAACCACGGAGCCACCAGTAGCCGAGCATGTTGGAAAAAGTAATGTGACAAAACACAAGCTTTAACAATCAAATGCTATTTTGTGTTAGGATCCGTGAATATGTTAACAGTGAAACTGCTGCATAAGTTAAGGGAAAACTTACTTATAAAATGTTTTTTTCTCCTACGCTTCTATTCTGATGTTATCTGCCAGTTTCTTTGACTTCAGAGGATGTGCTGCTGTGATTGGTTTGCTTCACTTGGGCAATATGGGAATTGTAGTTTTTACAGATGAGCTGTAAACTATACTGCAGTATTCTCTGGGCCCCTCCCCAATCTGACCAGTGATGACATGTTTAGCCGCATGTCATCCTTCACTGCTGGCTGTCAGTGGGGTGTCCTGCAAACAATGTGGGCTACATAGACAATTGGAACTAATTTTGGGGAAAACCTGGTCTTATTAGATGAGATGGCGTCCATCCCACTTTGGATGGTGTGTCTCTTTTATCTAACAATCTGGCATCATTTTTATCCAAATTTCCCAAACCTTGACAACTCAGAAGGGCCTTTTCCATTAGCATGCTTTAGCGCGACACGGGACGGCTCAGCACGCTTTGTACGCTTTTCCACAAGCCCCAACACGGTTTAACAGCCGCGATTCTCAGCCCCGCTCCAGGGCAGGGTACAGCAGTGCTGAGCTGTGCCGTGTTGTGACGTTAACAGACTGGTCGCCGCTGATTGGTCAGGTCGTAACCGGCGCTGATTGGTCAGGTTGTAACCGCCCCTCTCCTCCTCCTCTTCTACCGAATCTTCACGACCTTCTAATTCAATTCAATTCAATTCAACTTCAACAAAGGGGGGAAGTCCGGTGACAAAGTCCAAGGCGATATGGGACCAAGGTCGACTGGGGATGGGTAAGGGATGAAGCAGGCCAATTCAATTCAATTCAATTCAACTTTATTTATATAGCGCCATTTCACAACAACAGTCATCTCATAGCACTATCAACTGTAGGGGGAACCTCCACAGTTGCAGAAAGACCCCAGCAATCAGGCGATCCCCTGTGAGCAAGCACTTGGCGACGGTGGAGAGGAAAAACTCCCTTTTAACAGGAAGAAACCTCCAGCAGAACCAGGCTCAGGGAGGGGCAGTCATCTGCTGCGACTGGCTGGGGGGTGAGGGGATAGAGAAGAAGAAAAGAACAGACATGTAGAGAGCAAACAGCACGATGGGGACTCAATCTATGGGAGAGAACAAACAAATGTTAATGACCAGCAAAAAAAATATTTCATTGAGAGTGAGAAAAGGAGTGAGGCCCAGTGCATTACTGGAGGTCCCCCGGCTGACTAAACCTATTAGCAGCATAACTAAGGGAGGGTTCAGAAACACATGATCCCTCCCTAATTGTAGGCTATATCAAAAAGGTAGGTTTTAACCCTAATCTTAAAAACAGAGATCGAGTCTGACTCCCGAATCCAGATTGGCAGCTGATTCCACAGGAGAGGAGCTTGATAATAATCTCAATAAAGTTTTTGAAAAAAAAAAAAAAAGAATCTTCACGACCGCCTTTACTCAGCACGCAACCACTGTTGGCGGTTTATTTTCAGTGTATTGCTGTGCTATTTTCATTTATTCTCTATCAAAAATGGCTTCGCGTAATAAGTGTGTTCCATGGACCAATAAGGAGGTGCAGTGTCTGCTCACTGCATTGTCAGATGAACGTATCCAGCGCGAGTTAGACGGAGCCGCCCGGAATGAAAAAATATACCGGGAGGTCTCGACATCGGAGTCCTTTAACGGTAAGTTTTAATTTTATTTTATTGTGCGTTTTTTCGCAAATATATTCGGTAAGACGCTCAGTTTATTTATGCAATAAAAAAGGTGTTCATTTGTGGATGATGATCGCTGCTTTATTGCAGCACACTGCGGACTAAAGCTTTTATTTTAATTATTCATGTGAACAATACGCTGAAATAAGCTTATGTATTCTTGTTAAAAACTATTGTCTTTTCTGTATATCTTGCACTTTCGTGCTGTATTTTATTGTGTGCATTTTCCTTGTAGAATCATCCCACGCGTCCGCCGCGACAGCCCGCACGGATTAATTCAACCGAGCCTTCATGACCCACAGCTGGCAGAGACGGCTTCATTCAACCGAGTCTTCGTGACCCAGTTTGGGAAGCTGGTGTAGAGGCACTCAGTGGTCGGCGTGTATAAAATGTCGATTAACCTTCATGTTGTGTTGCAAAGTTTTTTTTTTCTTTTAATATTTTGTATATAATAAAATGGAATTGTTTTGGAAAGTGTGGTTTGTCTGTTATAACACTGAATTATAAAACAGTATAATTACATAGAAATTCCATTGCCTAGTCTGATCAAAATGATGCTGATCATCCTGTCAGGGGTCAACCATTGTAAAGGTAATGTAATTTTTAACTAGACCAAAAAAGAAATCTTTTTGTAAGCTTTCTGTTCTTTTTATTGAAATATCATAAAAAATTAGCACCAAGTCAAAGTAGGTACAAGTATATGTAAATTGAATGTTCTATCGGCATTCCAAATTCAGAGATTTACAATACTTTAGAAGGAGTGTAGCATCATCTAAACGGAAAATAATAATACTGTTGTTCCAAACGTTGACCTGAAGGTGAAAAACATGAATTTTTTTAATTCAGTACATCCAAAATGCCCTAGGATGTAAAAAATAATAAAATTTGGTGTTGGCCAGTGTGCCACTGTATCATTATTTAATACGAATAAAAACAAGTTTCAGCTCATTATTTCTAGGTCATTTGGCAGTTAATTCAAAACAAAAGTGACTTGTGTTGTTGCAGCTTAATTATGAGATAAAATTAATTGTGAGATAAAACCACAGAGCGAGCAAGGCAATAATCCTTGGATCCTCCATTTTTTGTCTCGTGTAAATAAGGACTCAGTCGGGTGCGTAACGTCACGGGAGTGTGGCCCTGCCTCGCTGAGAATCTGCCGCCGCCCCGCTTCTAAAACCTCCTAACACAAACCATCACAGCACAAGCACAACACCGTGCTAATGGAGACAGAAGCATTCCGAGCCGTACTGAAGTGAATCGAGCCGTACCGAGGTGTGCTGGGCTAGTGGAAAACAGGCTAGAGTTGGGACCAGGAAGCAGAGTTGCAGTCTTACATGCCTCTCTGCAGCTCCTCTTCATCCGCCATCTCTCAACTTAGCTCCTGTCTTCCCCATCAGAGAATCATTGTCTGCTCCCTCCAAAGTAAATAAAAATACAATGTAAAAGCATCCCAAAGTGATTAAACAAAAAGTTGGTAAAACTCTAATTAAACATGAAGACTCTAAATTTAATGACTTGGCCTCTGTTCCTCCTCATAATTTAAAAATTAAATGCAGTTTGTTAAATATTAGGTCTTGTTAGAAAAATACTCGATTCTTTGACTGAAAGATCCAAGAACAAGCTGGAGATTTCTTCAATTTAAAGATGGAACATTTATTTAGAAGTCACAAGTAAAGCAAGCAGCGCTGGGTGCAGCATGACGCAGCTCCCTCTGGAGCATCGCCACACTGACCACGACTTCCGGGTGCGTGTTACAGTTATCTTCTCGGGTTGGCGGATCGGACCAACTCCCTTTACAATAGGATGGGCTTGTACGCGACCGTCTGATTGGCCAGTTTAACTCTAACGTGAAGAGGCCATCCGTTATTCACGTTACCGATCTCCTAAAATGTACCATCAAAAGTGTGTGTGAGAATGTTGGTTTTGGGTGTGTAACTAATGTGAAAGACCTGACTGAGAGAGAGAGAGAGAGAGAGAGCTCTGTAACTATGCTTAATTCCAGTTTACCAGAGTTTAGCTCCACATATTTGTTCATAAACATGCAAACAAAATATGTATGGAATATGTGTAGAGCATAAAGGGAGATTACCTACAGAATTATTATTTTGGCACTAGCTTTCCATTAACCCTTTCACTGTCTCTAACTCCTAAGTTTCTGATAGTCCATGATCTGTTAATTGATCATCAGATTGATTTAATATCCCTCACAGAGACTTGGTTAGGGCAAGAGGATTATGTTAGTTTAAATGAATTAACTCCCTCTGGTTATTTAAACTGTCAAAATCCCAGAAGTTCTGGTCATGGAGGAGGAATAGCAACAATTTGCCATTCCAAATTACTAGTTAATGTAAAGCAAAAAGCATGTTATAATTCCTTTGAGGGCCTGGTCCTCAGTATTGGGCATTTTATCAATTTTAGGTTAAACCCAATTTTATTTGTCATAGTTTATCGTCCTCTCTCAGCCTACTCAGAGTTTTTATCTGAATTTGCCAAATTCTTAGCAGATTTAGTGCTGAAATCACTAGGGGACTTTAATATAGATGTAGATGTAGATAGTGATTGCCTTAATATGGCATTTAATTCAATATTAGACTCAATGGGGTTTTCTCAGAAAGTAGGAAATTCTACCCATTATCTCCATCACACGTTGGACCTTGTTCTGACATATGGCATAGAAATAGAAAATCTGGTAGTGTTTCCTCATAACCCTGTACTCTCAGACCATTGTCTGTTAACCTTTGAGTTTACTATTTCTGACTATTTGGCTCCTAAAGAAAAATATTATTACAGTAGATGCCTCTCAGATGATGTTGTTACCAAATTTAAGCAGATTGTTTCCTCTATGCCATGTGTCAAAACAATGGAGATAAGCTATGGAGAGCTTGCTCCTTCTGTAATTGATAGCATGGTAGATAGTGTTACAGCTTTTCTGCATCAGACTCTAGACATGGTGGCCCCTTTAAAAAAGAAAAAGTCTAATCAGAGATTTCTAACTCCTTGGTTCAACACAGAAACTCGTAGCTTAAAACAGAAGACTCGTCAATTAGAAAGAAAATGGTGCTCCACTAAATTAGCAAAATTAGATGAAATCTGTTTAGCTTGGAGAAATCATCTTCTGTTTTATATATATATAAAAAAAATCTCTTAGGAAAGCCAGAACAAGTTATTATTCTGCATTAATAGAAGAGAACAAGAATAATCCCAGGTTTCTTTTCAGCACTGCAGCCAGGCTGACAAAGAGTCAGGACTGTCAGTCCTAGCATTCCCTTAGAGCTCTCTAGTCAGGACTTTATGAACTTTTTCAATAATAAAATTTCATCTCTCAGAGATGAAATCAGTCAGATTCTTCCCACCATTAACTTAAATACAGTAACTCCTACAACTCCTTCAATTGATATCTGTTTGGATGAGTTTACTCCAATTGACCTTTTAGAGTTAGACAAAATAATTTCCTCATCCAAGTGTTCAACTTGTCTTTTAGACCCTATTCCTACCAGGTTACTGGTTCATTCCAAATAACCGTACATGTACGGGTATTTATTTCGCCCCAAAATGCAGCCCTATACGGTCTTATTTGGGTCTATACGCTTATTGGGATATGCCCTATGTCACCCTATACGGTTTTGTTTGGGTCTATACGCTTATCAGAACGCGTGGACCTGAACGTAGGTCCCAGTCGTGGGTGTTCTCCGGAGTTTCGCCTGGAAACTCTGCGTCGTAAGTCTCTCTGAAGCGGAAGGGAGAGCAGATCAGTCAGGCTGCTGCGTTCGCTTGTCGTCGGAGACTCACCGCCGGGTACTGCGTTCGTTGCCATCAGGACACCAGCGAGGCTGTCCAAACCAGAAGGTTGCGTTGCACAAAGCGTGTGCATTTTCGGGGTCCGCGCCAGCTTTGACATGAAGGACATTTTTTCGAGATTTATTCAAAGCTTTACCGATTGAAGTGTGGCACTCGTATGTATATATTTTTTCAAGTGTATGTGTACTAAGCAGCAGGCCCGCAGCCACTAAATCACTCCTCGTAATTGGCTGAAAAAGCTGTCGGAGGCACTTCCTTTATTTCCGTATTATCTCGGCTGTGTTCGGCTGTGTTCGGGATACACGTGCCGGTTGTTTACAAAACAGTCTACATGTCGTCATGCCATGTGCCCGGGGCCATGCGCGGAGCAGCAGACGATGGCTTCTGAAGTGTCTGACCCGGTGTCTGACGGTTTTGATTTAAAGTTGAAGAAATACTCTATGAAACAGAAAGAGGAGTTGGGAAAGCAGGTTTGTAAGCTGATTTACAATATTATGAATATACTGGTACATTTGTTGTATTATTATTTTTTTTCAAATGTTTAAACTTCACCATTAAATTTGGTAAATTTTAAATTGCTATTAATGTTCCTCTGATAAATTGTTCATACAATATTTTCAAAAGAAATAAAACCAATTCAGAAGGTGGTTTCTTTTAATTTTGTAGATATTTCAATATCTCAGGCATAATTATGAACATTATTTAACTTTGTATGTATTGTGCGTCCCTATACTATTATTGCGCACCTATACTTTTGTTGAAATTTTAACAAATTTCCAGCCTATACTATTATTACGCCCTATACTCTTATTAAAATTTTCAGTTTTTTCCACCCTATACTATTATTCCTACCTATACTCTTATTTGGAATGCACCAGTATTTAAAGAAGTCTTCCTATTTATTGGTAGCTCTGTTCTTCAAATAATCAATTCTTCATTAACATTAGGCCATGTACTGCAGGCTTTTAAAACTGCTGTAATTAAACCCTTACTTAAAAAGCCAACGCTGGATCCAGGAGTTTTAGCTAACTATAGACCAATCTCTAATCTGCCTTTCATTTGAAAAATCTTAGAAAGAGTTGTTGCTAAGCAATTATTTGACCACTTGCAGGGGAATGGTTTATTTGAAGAGTTTTAATCTGGGTTTAGAATCCATCATAGTACTGAAACAGCCTTAGTGAAGGTCACTAATGACCTCCTTATCGCATCTGATAATGGACTTGTTTCTGTACTTGTCTTTTTAGACCTTAGTGCAGCTTTTGATACTATCGATCATAATAGATTAGAACACCATGTTGGACTTAATGGAACTTCGTTGTAGTGGTTTAGACGTCATTTTTGACATTGACATTGACTTTTATTTGAACATTCTAAAAAAAAAAAGAGAGAGAATTCAAAACAAAACAAGAAGACAAGCCAAAAATAAAATGTTCAAAAGTAGGAAGAAGCCAATGCTTATATAGTCCCACCCCTTTTCCATACCCGACAAATTACAGTATCACTCATAATCATCATTATCCCACAACCACATTCACCATAATACACCCATAGTCAAATTATACAACAAAAATGACACAACAATGACAGTCCATATTGACAACAATACCAACATCCAACAATATTACAACAACAATAAACATACACTTCTGGCATGTTCAATACAAACACAGACAACACCATTACCTTCACAATCACAACCATCTGATAGGTTCCAGGTTGTTCATGTCAGTAATGAGTTTTCTTCCAACTCAAAGCTCAGTCACGGAGTTCCACAGGAATCTGTGCTAGGCCCTATTCTTTTTAGTTTATATGTGCTTCCACTAGGCAACATTATTAGAAAGCACTGTATACATTTTCATTGTTATGTAGATGACACACAATTATACCTGTCAGTGAAGCCAGATGATAGTAATCAGTTAGCCAAGTTAGAGGCGTCTCTTGAGGAAGTCAAAGCTTGGATGACTTGTAATTTCCTGCTATTAAAATCAGATAAGACTGAAGTCATTTTAGTTGGTCCAAAAAAACTTAGAAATACCTTTCCAAATCAAACTCTTAGTTTGGATGCAGTTACGCTTTCTCTTAATAGTTCTATGAGGAGCCTTGGAGTTATTGTTGAACAAGATCTGTTTTTTAATCCCCATATTACACTTGTTTCTAAGACTGCCTTCTATCATTTGCGTATATTGCCAAGATTAGGAGCATCTTGTCTCAGAGTGATGCTGTGAAAATAATCCACACTTTTGTTAGCTCTAGATTAAATTATTGTAACTCTTTATTATCAGGTTGTCCTAAAACATCTTTAAAAAGTCTCCAGCTGATCCAAAAAGCTGCAACAAGAGTGTTAAGAGGTATATCATATCTCTCCGGTTCTGGACTCCCTTCATTGGCTTCCCATAGCGTTTAGAATTAAGTTTAAATTCCTTTTTCTGACTTACAAAGCTCTATAAATAATCAGGTTCCTTTTTATGTAAAAGATCTGATACTACCCTATTATCCTAACAGAGCACTACGCTCCCAAAATGCAGGATTACTTGTAATACCTAGAATCTCAGAAAGTACAATGGGAGGCAGAGCCTTCAGTTATCAAGCTCCTCTCCTGTGGAAACAGCTGCCAATCTGGATTTGGGAGTCAGACTTGATCTGTGTTTTTAAGAATAGGGTTAAAACCTTCCTTTTTGATATAGCCTATAATTAGGGAGGGACCATGTGCCCCTGAACCCTCCCTTAGTTATGCTGCTAATAGGTTTAGACAGCCAGGGGACCTCCAGCAATGCACTGGGCTTTACTCCTTTCTTCACTCTCAATGAAATATTTTTGCTGGTCATTATCTGTTTGTTATCTCCCATAGATTGAGTTCCTGTCATGCTGTTTGCTTTCTCCATGTCTGTTCTTTTCTTCTTCTTCTCTATCCCCTCACCCCCCAGCCAGTCGCAGCAGATGACTGCCCCTCCCTGAGCCTGGTTCTGCTGGAGGTTTCTTCCTGCTAAAAGGGAGTTTTTCCTTTCCACCATCACCAAGTGCTTGCTCACAGGGGATCACCAGATTGCTGGGGTCTTTCTGCAATTGTGGGGGTTTCCCCTACGGTTGAAAGTGCTATGAGATGACTGTTGTGAAATAACGCTATATAAATAAAGTTGAATTGAATTATACATTGTCCTTTATCATCAAAAGTAAATAGTAAAACATGTCTGAAAAGAAACATTGTGTTGAATAAATGGTGCAGTTCCTGAATATGTGTTTAGTTTGCAGAAACAACTATTTTAAAAGTGCAGCAGAAGATTGATTGTTGACAGGAAGTGCTCAGTGGGGCTGTAATAAAGGCACACTGCCACCTCTACTGGGCTGGCATAGGTATTACAAGACATTTCAGCTGTATTGGCAGTAAAGGTGAGCTATTTGTGTGTTTATTTCGAAAACAAAGCCTTATCTCAAAATTCTGGCAAATTAAAAGTCGAGAAAATATGGCCATACTATGATACAAGCCTTTCGTTGCACTTAATTTTGACTGGGCGAGCTGAAACAGACAGGTGGACAGACAGATCCACACACATACAGATGCATTGAGTGATTATCATATGCCTCCATTTTCACCAAGGCATAAAAGGTTTTAAGCAAAGCAGGAGCAATAAAATAATAAGCCATGAAACAATAAAAACTTGTGAAATGAA
The DNA here is from genome assembly GCA_020510985.1 of Pholidichthys leucotaenia. NCBI lineage: Eukaryota > Metazoa > Chordata > Actinopteri > Cichliformes > Pholidichthyidae > Pholidichthys > Pholidichthys leucotaenia. Next base: position 166,206,970 of record CM035842.1, read on the forward strand.
AGTGAAATCATTGTAAATGAATAAATAAAACACACCAAGATAGGGAAGTAGCATATCATAGAAACACGATAAAAACACAATTTTAATTGTATTTTTCTTCCCACTTTGCATTTTCCTCATATTTTTAAACTCGTATCAATACTTTTTTTTTTCCAAACACATTCCTAGCTATTTTTTTTTAATTCAAAATGTCTTTCCTTCAATTTATCAGACAACCACTGTTCAGTGGAGAGCGTGCTCATCTACTGTCTGGGTGTGTGGTACGCCAGCTCCACGGCCGAGAACAGGAAGGCTGTGCAGAGGGTCATCATCGCCATCCAAAAAAATCATTGGCGGCCCTCTGCCCTCCCTGGAGGACATCTCCAGATCCTCCTGTCTCAGAAAAATCAAGGCCATCACAGGAGACCCCTCACATCCCGCCCAATACCTGTTTGACCTGCTCCCCTCCAGACGACGGTTCAGATCAATCAGGTCCCACACCTTCAGAATGATAGTTTCATCCCCTGGGCCAACCGAACTGCAAACAGTCAGAGGCCCCACCCCCTCCCTCCGAACGCTCACATGCACAGAACTGGGGACCTTTGTAATTATCATAATATTCACGCCTGTTTTTGCACTCCGCACTTTCATGTATATTAACCTATCCATGAAACCACTACTATATATATTTTTCCATAATCCTTCGGCCATTTTACTCAAATGTGTGTTCAATTGTGTGTTCTGCACTCTTATGTACATAGTTCCACCCGCGTAGCCACTACCATACGTACCTGTGTATATTTTCATAATCCTGGGCTATTTTTATTTCAGTCATGTGTTTAATCATGTGTTCTGTAACCGTGTTTTATCTAATCCTTATGTCTCATTTTATTGCCAGTAGCCTGGTGGAGCACCCACAATTTTGTTGTACTGTACAACTGTACAATGACAATAAAGCCTATTCTATTCTAATAGCTTCACTGGGATGAGAAGTGCTTAGCTGAGACAGCAGCAGAAAATTACAGTTCTAAAATGAATTAAAGCTGCGAGCAGCGATAAACTGGCCCTTGCGTCCTCGCTAGACCTCGGCCTTGCCACTCAGGGCACGTAACTCTGTGCAGGCTCCATTCCTCCCTCCCCAACTCTCTCCCTCCCGCTCATTGTCCGTCCATCCTTCCATAATGCCATCCACCCATCCATTCGTCCATCAATCTATTCGCTCATCCATACGTTCATACTGCCATCCATCATCAGTCCGTCCATCTGTACATTGCAAGAGAGCGCCTCGGCAGAGGTACTGTATAAACTCGTGGATTACCTCAAAAATTTGTTTGTCCACAGCCTATAGGCCACTTATATATATATATATATATATATATATATATGTGTGTGTGTGTGTGCCCCCTACGTAAATATATATATTTACCTAGGGGTAAATATATGTTTTTCTGCTAGGGGGCACTAGAGCTACAGTGGGGCAAAAAAGTATTTAGTCAGCCGCCAATTGTGCAAGTTCTCCCACTTAAAAGATGAGAGAGGTCTCCAATTTTCATCATAGGTATACCTCAACTATGAGAGACAAAATAAAAAAAAATCCAGAAAATCACATTGAAGGATTTTTAATGAATTAATTGGTAAATTCCTCGGTAAAATAAGTATTTGGTCAATAACAAAAGTTCATCTCAATACTTTGTTATATACCCTTTGTTGGCAATGACAGAGGTCATACATTTTCTGTAAGTTTTCACAAGGTTTTCACACACTGTTGCTGGTGTTTTGGCCCATTCCTCCATGCAGATCTCCTCTAGAGCAGTGATGTTTTGGGGCTGTCGCTGGGCAACACAGACTTTCAACTCCCTCCAAAGATTTTCTATGGGGTTGAGATCTGGAGACTGGCTAGGCCACTCCAGGACCTTGAAATGTTTCTTACAAAGCCACTCCTTCGTTGCCCGGGCGGTGTGTTTGGGATCATTGTCATGCTGAAAGACCCAGCCACGTTTCATCTTCAATGCCCTTGCTGGTGGAAGGAGGTTTTCACTCAAAATCTCACGATACATGGCCCCTTCATTCTTTCCTTTACACGGATCAGTCGTCCTGGTCCCTTTGCAGAAAAACAGCCCCAAAGTATGATGTTTCCACCCCCATGCTTCACAGTAGCTATGGTGTTCTTTCTCCTCCAAACACGACAAGTTGAGTTTTTACCAAAAAGTTCTATTTTGGTTTCATCTGACCATATGACATTCTCCCAATCCTCTTCTGGATCATCCAAATGCTCTCTAGCAAACTTCAGACGGGCCTGGACATGTACTGGCTTAAGCAGGGGGACACGTCTGGCACTGCAGGATTTGAGTCCCTGGCGGCGTAGTGTGGTTCCGATGTAGCCTTTGTTACTTTGGTCCCAGCTCTCTGCAGGTCATTCACTAGTTCCCCCCCATGTGGTTCTGGGATTTCTGCTCACCGTTCTCGTGATAATTTTGACCCCACGGGGTAAGATCTTGCGTGGAGCCCCAGATGGAGGGAGATTATCAGTGGTCTTGTATGTCTTCCATTTTCTAATAATTGCTCCCACAGTTGATTTCTTCACACCAAGCTGCTTACCTATTGCAGATTCAGTCTTCCCAGCCTGGTGCAGGTCTACAATTTTGTTTCTGGTGTCCTTTGACAGCTCTTTGGTCTTGGCCATAGTGGAGTTTGGAGTCTGACTGTTTGAGGTTGTGGACAGGTGTCTTTTATACTGATAATGAGTTCAAACAGGTGCCATTAATACAGGTAACGAGTGGAGGACAGAGGAGCCTCTTAAAGAAGAAGTTACAGGTCTGTGAGAGCCAGAAATCTTGCTTGTTTGTAGGTGACCAAATACTTATTTTACTGAGGAATTTACCAATTAATTCATTAAAAATCCTTCAATGTGATTTTCTGGATTTTTTTTTTCTCATTTTGTCTCTCATAGTTGAGGTATACCTATGATGAAAATTGGAGACCTCTCTCATCTTTTAAGTGGGAGAACTTGCACAATTGGTGGCTGACTAAATACTTTTTTGCCCCACTGTATGTGTAATTGTTCATTATAGAAAGGTTCAGTGTTGGTTAACCATGCACCACGCAAAATTTGGTTGAATTTGGACTAAGTATTTCAGAGTTATAAGGCTTTGTTTTTTCTGCTAGGGGGCGCTATAGCTATGTGTCATATTTCATTGTACTAAGATCCAGTGTAGGCTACCAATGCATCACACAAAATTTGGTTGAATTTGGACAAAGTATGCCTGAGTTATAAAGCTTTGTTTTTTTTCGTAGGGGGCACTATAGCTATGTTTGTTTTCATTACAAAAATCTTTTCTGGGTCTGACTAGTATCATATATACAAGGTTTAGCAGCAATCGAACGTTCTACATGTGAGTTATGGCAACTTTCTGGCCATTGGCGGTAGGAGACGCTGTTGCTATGTGTCATTATTTATTATAGAAATGATCAGTATCGGCTACCTATTCACCACACAAAATTTGGTTGAAATCAGTCAATGTATGCCTGAGTTATAGGGTTTGGAAGGATGATGGCGATATTGCAAACATAGCCACGCCCCTTCGTCAAACCATCGGGCATTTAGAAAAGTTCTCAACAACTTTTGATGGCATTTGGGTATAGATGATTATTACCATAAATGGTAACCAATCAGACTATTTATTTCAGAGATAATGAAAAAACCTTTGGAGTAACCTTCATGTCTCCAAGAGAGGGCACTATTGCTACTCATGAATATTCATAGCTATAACTGTTTGGAGGCATACCCATATACATCATACCTATCTTGGTGCCAATCTGACATTCCATTCCCGAGGTATTAAAAAACAACATGATGCAAACTTTCTGATGCAACATTTTCTGCCTCCTATACGTGGTGCTGTAGATTTCTATGAATATTGTTCTATAGAACTGTTTGGAATTGGACTGATATCCATAATATTGAATTCGGTTGAAATCTGACAATGCATACCAAAGTTATTGCCATCAGAATGGTAATAGAATGATCATGGCGAGACAGCAGCCTTTGCCACGCCCCTACAGCCAAACCGTTGAGTTTCGTGAAAAGTTTTCAAAAACTTTTAATGGCACATGGGTATAGATGATTGTCACCACAAATGAGCTCAATCGGACTAAAACCCTAGGACAACTTCGCTCAAATGCACATCAATTGCGCGAGGTGGAAATCAGGTCACTGCCACTTCCTTCCAAAGTGGCTGACTTCTTGTTGAGTATAGACCGTCACTTCTATGGAGTTTTTGCATGTCTTGACATGATCAACATCTCACCCGATTTTCATCTTTCTATGCGAAAGTAAGCATGGGCCACTCTCCATTGACTTCACATGTTAGATGGTGCTGTAGAGCCATTTTTGTGGGGTCATTCATATTTCCTCCAAAATATTAAATTTTTTTGCCAGTCTTGAGGTCCTGCAAAAAATGGTGAGTTTTCATAAACGTTCACTACCTCAAAAATGAGATTAAAAAAAATTCTAACAATTACAATACGGCTCTCGCCTACTGACTTTGTCAGTGGGCTCGGGCCCTAAAAATTCTAACAATTACAATAGGGCTCTTGCCCACTGACACTGTCAGTAGCTCGGGCCCTAACAAGCATACAAATTATACACTACCAATAAGACAGCATACAAAACAGCGTAAAACTGAAGTTTGATAACAGTTTACATAACTTGAAGAACACTCCCATTTGCCTAAAGTACATTTTTTTAAACAACAGTTTAAAACTGACTTAAATTCCTTTTAATAAAAATTAGCATGTGGGAGTGCTGGAATTGTGACAAAAATTGCTGCTTTATAGAGCTCACCAGAAAATGTGGGGTTGTCTCAGGAATTAGGGCTGGACAATTAGCCAAAATAAAACCGAAACTGACATAATCTTGCTCCTGTTATTTTTTTGTTCCCCCCCCCCCCCTCCCTGTTTCTCCCTTTCACATACTGCCCTTAAGACATCCTGCATCTGCAGCCACATGACTCTACACCACAGAAGCAATGCAGTCAGTGCTGTTCAGGAGCAGCAGAACATGGCAGAAAAATTAAAACAGCTTGTATTGAAAAGAAATGTGGTGTCTGTCCACGTAGTATGTGATGATTGACATCATCTGAAGATGCCAAGAAAAAGCAAGCAAAGTATGTAGAAACACATAGTAATGCTTGAAACTAAATCGCTGTTAGCCTCTGACGGCTATTCGCACCATCTGACAGTAAGAATGGACAACAAAATGGACAAACTAAGGCTGTATTTAAGAATGATCAACTAGTAATCACTATGTGGTGGTAACAAAATCATAGCTGCATAAAGGACTCTCCCAACACAGCTAACAAGCTGATTAGCCACCGGCATGAGTCATGTGAGCTGCAAACACTCAAGAGGTATGTATATAAACACTTACATCAGCACTGGATGATGTTTAATTTTGTTACAAGTGTAAAATGATGTCTATTCTTAATTATATTATGCTCATTCACTACTGAATCACCGCAGTGACATATTCATCAACACCACACTCCTGTGTAATATTGCTTAATTACGAGCCTGATCAATGAACTATAAGGGAGAAGAAAGGATGAAAAAAAGTGAAAAAAAAATTGATATGAAAGATTCAGTTAACTGTGATGCTGATTTAAGGTCAAATTGCCCAGCCCTATCAGGAATAGTAACTTTTAAGAAAGGGGGTTTAGTAATATTATTTATAGTAATTGCATAAAATTTGTTGCATGTGTTAGTTTTTTTTTATTGTGGCTTTTTGAACCTCAACAGTACACAAGCACATGAATCAAATAAGAGGAAGAAAAGTATGTGAAGAGACGAGTTACTAAAAGCGAGCCGGACCAGTATTTGACCAAATTTCAGGAGTATGAGGTGACCGAGTGTTGACTGCCCCACAAGGAATCCCTTTGATAGTGCTCCTATCTGCGAGGCGATCAATACATTATACTGTGCTGATAAAAGAACACGACTCACATCAAAGCGCACGCCTGCCACGATGAGGAGGATAAGTAATAAAATGTCAATTATTAATGGAGGGGAAGGGTCCTCTTTCAAGTGGAAGACAATTTAGTTAATGAAAATCAAACAGAATCCATCGTCTACAAATAACATCCTCAAGCCATCATGTTGGACAAAATATTTTACTGCATGTAGGCAGCCTAGGAAAAAAAAAAAAAATTGTTTAGAAATGATGCATTCATGCATCTGCAAAAGATGTAACCTGTCTGCAACCTTTAGAAAATATCAACCCACAGCTGCCAAGAGTTTTGAACTTGTAAACTTCACCTCCACATAACCCCGGCATCTGTCCCGCCGAACTATGGTTGCACTGATCCACAATCATGAGCTCCTGAACTCTCTACACCTCACTGTGGCTCTCGATCAATATTTTCCCCCCAAGAGGCGCTTTGTTCTTTCATGTTTTGATTTTGATTCAGGTGGCCAACAAAGTTTCAGCTCTGGCTTTAGCCCAGCTGACTTTGATATTCATATCTTTTGATGCAGCTTGTCAGACGCTATGATTTATTGATCAGAATGCCTCTGATAATCATGAAAAAAAAGAGAGGCTGGCACTGAACTGAAGACCTCTACGATGTTATTAGACGATGCACAGCTTTATGTTATATCCCCCAGTGTGGCTACAGTGTTAAATATTGATGGTAAAAGTCTTAACATATGGATTAGCATTCATATTTTATGCAGCCGTTCCCATACGGAAAAAAGGAATCAACCGTGTAGCGCCAACAGGCTTCATTGGAAAAAGTTTTCTTTTGTCTTTTTGCACTTTGAGTTTGTCCCCAGGCAGCTGCTTTCAGTCTCCTCCCTGCTGTACCGATAAAAAGTATAATCACTAATGAACCTGTCTGGGTCATTCTTTCCCGTGAAGTTCACATGAAAGCAGCTTTATTGATTTCTCTGTCAAAACAAATGTGCTGTGAAGTTTTCTCTCTGCTCACCTCAAGCATTACCTCCTACCTCTGCTGCCGTAATTTGTGCAAGCTCAATGGAGGGCCATGCTTGTTTGCTTCCTCCAGCTAGTCAAAGGAATGAGGCTCTGACTACACCGCTGTTTCGCTTTACTTGAAGAATGCTTTCTTAACTGTTTCGCCTATTTGTATGAATTTATTGAATCCAATTTAGCCTACTTTGAGTTTGCCACAAAGCCTTTAAACAGGGCCCAAACAGTTTCTCACTGTGATATAGCTAAGTTGCTTAAACAAACAGAAAATGCTATAAAGCAGCAGGTGTCAGATGGGGTCAGTTACTTTGCATTGATGCCAGAGTTTCTCCCTCCAGCTTTCCCAGGTCGCCTAATCTGCTCCTTTTGATGAGCTAATGTGCTGACTCCGGGATTCTCTCAGCAGGGAGCTCCTGGACACCTGGAGCTGAGGGACAGTCCACGAATGAATATATTATCTTAAACAAAAGAACCTCTTTAGGGTCCAGCTGGGATCCCTTTGTGCTTCTCAGGGAAGAAACCAGGAGATGACTCATGGTGTGTTTGTGTGTCCATCATTTAAATTTACCACGTTTAAATTCAAACTAAACTAATCTTGCCAAGATTAGCCTATACAATAGTCACCCTATAGGCAAAAAGGGAAAAGAGAGAAACAAAGGCTGACACAGTTAGTCATTCTGCAATTGGCCTAAAGTACTTAGAACTGAATTTTAGTAGACATGTCACAGTTACAATTACCTTCTTTATCTCAGAACTGTAAATTTAACCATTCTTAGTCTAAGGCCTTGTTTATGCTACACCTCCACTCTGGTGCGCTGAGATGCGTGTCCGCTTTGGATGAGGCCGGTGCACACGTTGTGGTTGTATATAAGATAAGATAAGATAAGCCTTTATTAGTCCCACAATGGGGAAATTCCAGGATTGCAACAGCACAGGGATAGCAACACTCAGAGCAATAATTAAGAAGATACGGAAGATATAAATAAGAGCAGTGGATATACATACATACACATCAATATATAAATATATATACAAAGTGCGGAGCATTGTAGCGAGATGGAATAAACAGCATAACCGTCTACTTAGTTATCCTACATAGTATGAATATGTACCCATACATATTGTCACCCTTCGTAGCGACCGATACTGTCCTAGTTGTATATACTGGAGGTTGTGTATACAGTATACTTCAGTTTTTTGTCTTCTAGAACAAGCATTTGACTTTCATCTGTTGGTTAATATGTGTTAGTATTTCCATTTCAGCTTCTAAGACATGGTCACTTGAAATATGAGTATCTCAGACATAATAAAGCAAAATATTGATCAACTCTGTTATTTTTTGGCAATTTATGAGTACAAAAACAGATAAGTCCACAACACATACTTTTGCAAAGACAGACATGTCCCGAAAACCATGCTAGTTTGTCTGGTGAACGCATCACTGGTTCATCTTCTTCATCAAAATGATCCATATTTGACATAAAATGCAACAAAATTGTTAAAAAAAAAAAAATTGGCTGGGAACTCACGCAAAGTGAGCAGACCCAAGTAGGGGTCTCTGCAGAACGCTGCCGCAACAGATAGACACATGATTGGTTGGTCTCAGCATCTAGACACGTGATTGGCTGATCCTCGCTGCACCATTGAGTCACATCACCCAAATACCAAGCGCTGATTTGCTGTGTGTGGAGTTATCTGGTTTTGTAAAAACAGGGTCCCGGCATTTATCGGCTTTTGAAAAAAAAACAAACAAAACATGAACTTCGTAGTGCATATAACAGCGGATAGAGCGGATTTTTAGAAAAAACAATTTGAACTTCTATAAGTAGATAATATGAACAGTTGTTTGTTGTGCAGAGGGAAATTTTCTTGGAAGTGGCATTTATCAGTTTTTGCAAATTAACTCTTCATTTGTAGTTTCACCCCAGCCCTATAGGTAGCACCAATGTGGTGACATGTTCTTGTACTGTTTTAAGGGCAAACTGGACAAGTGCGGATAATGGCGAACTTCTTCACACAGTTTCTCCTCATATACTGACTTCATTTTCTGTTAAGCTGCTCACATTACCATTTTTCAATGTTCTTTGCTCAAGCTGCTGCTGCAAAATGATTCATGTATGTTTATTCTCATCTTTCTCGTCATCTACTTTGACTTTGTATGCGGTGTCGGTGGCGCCACCTCTTGAATGGGAGTCAAGTTTTTTTAAAATATTAAAAATCTTTGTGGCCATAGATGAAGAGATCAATATCCTTTTATTAATAATATATTTAGCAATATATTAATCCTGATTTAGCAAGAATATGGCATAAGGGATTAGATGACTATCAAAATTTCCATCCAGTCACAATAAATAACAGTTTTCTATTTGTGGGAATATCCAAAGCCTCTTCCAAGCATTCTCACTAGCTGCAGCCCTTTCTTAACTGAGTAATATATTGCAACAAAAATGGTTTGTACTGTACACTCACAAAACATTTTATGAGATTTAGAGACACAGTGTGGACTTTTGTGTTTCAGATGCTTTAAGACATGTGACGTAAAAACACAGTAGGCCACTGATTGGTCCGGGCGTATCATCACGAGAGTGGCGTTTGAGGCTGAGTTTACAGAATCGCGAGCCGCCATTTGCAAAAATTTGTCTGTGAGCCAGGCAGCAACCACTATAACAACAACGATAGACTGGCTTCACAAAAATCAGACCCACAGAAATCAACACCGCGGTCCAGCAGAGTTTTCTGTGCCTTTCGGCTGATGAGAGGATCCAGAGGGAACTAGACGGAGCCACCCGAAATGAATTTACGGCCGCGGGAGCACCCAACTTCAGCAGTTGAATGCCGTGATGTTAGGATATAGAGGATGGTGAGTGATGTGATATGATGTGATATTATGCATCTTTTACGTTATTTATCCCAGCAGTGGAAAGTTCACTTTGAACAAGCAACAATGGGTGTGCAGACAATGAGCTAGCTAGTTAGCCGTCAATGCTAACGCCATGCTCGTTGTATTTTGCCCTTGTGTTGACAATTATCTGATGAAATAAGCTAGTTGTAATCCTGGTTAAAAATGTGTTTTTTTACATTTTGCACTTTCGTGTTGTGCATGTACTTAAGTTGTGTGTATTTTCATTGTAGAGTCCGACCAGCATCTGCCGTGACACTGGCAACGTTTAGCACTACACAGCAATGTGTTATGAGTGGTGAGTTGCACATCCTGTTATTGTCTTTAGTAGTGATGGAATCCTTTGCATTTTAAGGTAAAGTATAGGTAAAGTGCCAAAATTGAAGTAGCACAATTTCCACTTAATATGAAAGGGACAGAACTGAGATTTATTTGATTGTGTGAATATTAATTACAGACTTATTGAAAATGAATGGCACATCTAATAGTAGCCACTGTAAAATAAATCGCTTGCTTATTTTATTTTTTTTGTCGGATAACTTGTGTGATCCTTTATGAGTTATATTCATAATAGTGTATCTTGCACTTTGGGGAATGGGAGTTGTTCAGTCGCCGTTATTATTTAGTTTATATGTGCAGTTGATAGTCTATCGTCAATAAACTCATGCAGTAACAGGACATATTACAAATATTTGAGACCCATTGTAGTGCTTCCTTTTATATTTTAGCAATACAAGTACAAAACACCACCCACACTTGAAGCCAGGGCGACACAGCGGTGACAGAACGGTGGCTAAACTTTTATTGATAAAAAATTACATATTTTGACTGAGTGACTCCATACTCGGGGATGCACACCCTCAAAGTACTAGATTCCTTTCAACTGAAGGTATTAACTCATTCTGATTGCTGAGGCTACAGCAAAAACAAATGATTTTAAACATAACCCAGCCCTTGTAAAATGTACTTTACTGAAGCGCAGCTACATGAAAATTGTGGTTAAATACAACAACAAAGTACTTTTTTGTCACTTTCCACCACTGGCTTTTAGCAACAAGTTTATTTCTCAAATATGTTTTAAACTTGATTTAATTAACCACCACTCATTTTTGTCTTTTGTCTAGGCAAGAGGATAATGATCCACCCAAACCGGACCTTGTGTCACTATTTACAGAGATGCAGGCTGAGGATCTGGTGAAGATCTGCTGAACTGGGACCAGCTTGAGCGGCACATCCAGTTGCTTCTCAGTGAGGCAGCGTGGCCAGCGTGTGTGATCCATTCTAATTTTTTTTTTTTTTACAGTTTGAATTTTGCACATTCTAAATAATCTGGAATTTGCTGCTGATTGTAATAAACAATTTAGTAACTTATGTGTTTGCATCATGATTTTCTATTTTGTTTGTTAAGACACCAGTGGGAAAAGAGTCAACAGCACAAACCATTTATCAGTGACGTTGAAAATAATGGCTCATTTTTAAGAAAAAGTAACCAAAAACAATTATTTTATTTACTGAAGACTGTATTGTTGGATGTGCCAGTGCAGAAGACGCTGCACACTTTAGTGGTAGTACCAGTATATGGAGGAATTCTGGGCCATATTAGCATCTGGATTTGCTAATAATGGGTTAGGGCAGGGGTGTCCAATCGTGCCATGGAGGGCCAAGACCCTGCAGGGTTTTGGCCCTCCATGGCACATGATTGGAGACCCCTGGGTTAGTGTTTAATGGGATTTAACATTTTAACACAAACTGCTTTATGGTTCACAAGTCTGTTGGCAGACTTACACCAAACCAAAAGTGATTTCTCAAACTGCTGGATTGTTCTTAGACAGCTTTTCCAATCTTTTAGTATTTAATTTGTGTCACTTGGTGGTAACCTTCTCACATAGAACAAAAGTGGAAACAGATCTGCAAAAAGTACAAAGGTTTATTGTTAAAATTCCTAGTGCCATACTAAATGAATACATGTATAGTTCACTGTTGATGCAGAGAACATATATTTAATCAATATCTACATGTAGTGAGCAATACTCGATATGATATATAGCCAGTAAATCCATGTATTTTCCATCTCACCTTGTGACTGCATTATTTTAATTGCTTTTAATCCTAGATCCAGTTTGTTTTGGCTTAAAAAGCATCATACTTGTTAAATATATCTTATTATACCTAACTCTTTACTGTTTACCTGTTGAAATATATATTTTATGACTAATATAACCCTATAACTACAATATGGCACCTGACAATCAAGTTTTGGCAGCTGATCATGTTTTGGCATGTTTTGTTTTGGCTGGAGCAGGTAAATCCCATGACGTCTCAACAGTCGCTCCATGATTTTCACACAGATCAGAGCAATTTGTTGCACAGGAAGCTAAACATTTCTACAGACATTCTGAAGGTCTATTATAACCACTACACGTTTCTGAAGACAGGGTGACATCTCATCACTGGGAGCACGGTTTGAAGCAATAATTTTGCCACAAGAGAGCCATCTGAAACACACACACACAGAATACATATTTTAGTACCTAATAGTGATAACTTGCTGACATTACAATGTAGTACGGCAGACTTAAAGCAAAGTAGCATTAGCAATCATCAGCTTACCTTCATATGTGATGTACTTCGTATCCTCATATCTTTGCAAGCACTTTCATGAAATGGTCAGTCAGAAAGCAACTCATACTGGCTTGGACATCGCGCGGGTTAACAAGGTCACGAGTTCCTGCCAGCAGAAGGCAAAAGGCAGAGCTGCGTGGAGGAATCTGATCAGACCTAAATGAAACAGTCATTGTCGCCCCTGACAGACTGCTATGATGATGATGAGCTTCTGCTTTATACTGCTCTATATGGTTTCCTAAATACTCCAGTACTTTTCAAGAGTGTGTCGTCTCACCGCCTATAGCCTTCTGCTCTTTTTCTCCCTTTACTCTGGCAAAAAAGCTAGAGACCGCAGTCGCCTCGTATCCTGCCATTTTTGCCTGGGTCACTTGTTTTATGTAACGGGAGGGTTACGCCACTTCCCTGTAACAAATCCCACCCCCATCAAGCGGTACTCTGGTGTAATAGAAACACAAGCAGACTGAACTGAACCGTACTGTACCGGGCCAGACTTACACTAGTGGAAAACGGCCATAAGGTTCTATGAATTCTGGATGACTGCCAGAGCTCACTGTCACTCAGAATCTTTACAAGAATATTCCCTAGGAAACTCCTGACTGGTGAAGTCATTTAGATGAATGGTAAAGAGTTTCAGAAGTAAACTAGAAAAGCACTCAGAAAGCGCATACCTCCACCAAGGCTCCTTCTGTCCTTCATGGATCACCTCCAAAATGTAATGGGTTTGCTTTGGAGAATTCTTGCTAACACAGTGTAAGAAGATAAGAGCCTTGGTGGAGGTATGCGTTCTCGGATCATCACCAAAATGTTATGGATTCCTCTCTAGCCCAAGGACCACCTCTGGTGAAAATTTCATCCAAATCCATCAAGTTAGTTTTGGAGTATTCTTGCTAACACAGTATGCAACGATAAAAGCCTTGGTGGAGGTATGCATTCTGGGATCATCGCCAAAATGTTATGGGTTCCTCTCTAGCCCAAGGAGCACTTCTGGTGAAAATTTCACCCAAATCCATCCTGTAGTTTTTTCTGTAATCCTGCTGCACAAATACAAACAAGGTCCTTGGTGGAGGTATGCACTCTCAGATCATCACCCAAATTTAATGGGTTCATGCTTGGCCCAAGGGCTACTTTTGGTGAAAACTTCATCGAAATCCATCAAGTAGTTTTTGTAGTCCTGCTAACAGACGGATGGACGGACAAACACAAACCACCCCGATTACATAACCTCCTTGGTGGAGGTAAAAATACTTGAATCCAGTTGACATGATAGAGTTGGATTTTAATTCCTACTAAAAGTGTCTTTTTGACCCCCCGGCTCTTTATATTAAACAATTTTCATCTACTAGCATGTAGCTCTAACTTTTTACATACAGAATGACATAAATCTTCTGAAGTAACTTTTAGCAAGAAAGTAAATATGCCTTGTTGCCATTATGGGACTATTTATTTAAAAGAGGCATCCACCTTAATGACAACTCGTCCTGATCCTTCTCCAAATGGCTTGGTGCCAGGCAGGGAATCCTGGCAAACACTAGACAGACAAATCAGATTGTTGGCAGCTGTTCAGACGGATATCAGACAGTCACCGACCCTGTCCCTCAGCACAAAGAGAATGTCATCACGTTGTCTTCTGTCTGGCAGCAGTGGCACTTCCCAGTCATTATTACTGCTATTAACAGCACAGTCTAAAATAAATTGCATACTGGGCACCAAGTCACAAAAGTACTCATGATAAAGACTCTATAAAGAATCACTGGAAAAAAAAAAATCAAACTGTCTTGAAATACCCCATATCAGCCACATATTACTTGGATGATGAAATTGTCACTTCATAATGAAACTAAATATGCAGGCGTTGCCCAAAGTGAGATCATTCCTTTCTATATTTGCCCCTCAGACTTGCCTAGTGGGAAATTTTATAGTCACTGTGAAGGCTGTGGACAACATTAAAATCTGAAGTGTTAATTAGGGAAATGTAGTCTTTCGTGTTGGAGGAAGCGAGAAACTTAATCCATTTTCACAGATGAGATAATGTAATGCTGCCTTTTCATGACTATATTATAGGATTGGGGTCTCACTAATTGTCAGAATTTCCCAAAATACAGCAACCAAGTAAAGTGAATTCTGATGTCATGCATTCGGTGTCAGTGGAGTTCTGTGTTTTTTGTATAATCTGTGAATTAAGCTGTGGTGAAAATTAACACAAAATTGACTCCTGGTCAGCAATGTAAAATACCCTCAATGGAGGGGTATTTAAAGGGAGAAACACCTGACCAAATGACTCTTCTAAAAACACAAACAACCTTTTACCCAGCCAATGTTGAATTTTCTCACCTCCCTACTAACTGTAGTGGACCACCCAATGGCCTGTCATCACCTGTACGTCCACATTCCCTTCCTTTTATTGCAGAATTTTTCACACTCTTGTGAGAATCATCTCCTGTTTGCATCTCTATTATGACATGGGTTCAGGGTCTGTAATCTTGACCCATATGGCTCCCCGCCAACCCCTTCACACCTCAGTGTGGACTCCTGGGTCTGCACGTGAAAGCAGATTAGCTGACCATCACTCCCTCTCCTCCCCTACTTTAGTCCACATTTCTTTTCACTCAACACTTTGCTCTTTTGTCTTCTCACTGGTCCTCCTTACCCCCCTTTGACTATTGCCTGCCTCTGTTTCAAGTGTGCGGTCCAGGATAAGGTTACTGTATAGGGGTCACTGACCTGTAAGAAGAGGTAAGCTATTGGGTCATGAGAAGGGGAGAAAGACTGGCTCCAGACGCTTATGTCATGGGGTGAAGCCTCAGGGATGGTGACATCAATTCTGGGGGATTGGTGATGGGGAGAGAAGGGCCTATGAACACGTCTCATCTGATGCAATTATAGAAATTGAAGATGATCTGTGATGATTCTCATGCACCCATGAAAGTGTTTTCTTTTTAGTGTTCTAATTATGATTTATCTGAAATTATATCTCACAGAAGTCACTCTGTGCATCAAGACAACACATTGCTGCTCAAGTGTTGCCACATTTCTTGTTATTTTTAAAGAGAAGCTTATTACCATCTTTTTTTCTGATCACAAAGAATCATTTAGCATTAACTTGCAATGTGAGGAAGAAAGTGGATGGGAAAATCATACCACTATCAACCATAAATCAATGGGAGTCCATCGCCTTCTACTTTTATATGCACGTTCACTTTATTTTAATCACATCTGGCTTCACTGTAACGGTTTGTTTATATTTAAACATTCCTTTACATGGGAGACTTCCGGGAAGATGGCGGAGAGGCATAACGCTTAAACAGAGAGCTCTCCCTAGTTGGATTTAAAATCTTTGGTAAATGGCCAACTTGACATAAACAGGTCAATAAACCAAGGGATGAAAACACGAAGAACCCGGGCACACGGAAAAAAGCAGGGTAAAACTAAAGAATCCCTCTTCAACAACACTGGAGAAATCGCTGAACACGAGGCCAACAAAAACGAGGAGACTTCAGAGAAAATGGACGCCAACCTCGATGTTATGAACACTGGCTTCGCCAATATAAGTAAGGACATAAAAGACCTCAAGCGACAACTCCAACAGGATTTAACGGCTCTTAAGGAAGAACTGAAAAAAGAGATGAAGGAGGAAATTATGGGTCTCCGAAAAGAAATGGACCGCAAGCTAGCAGAAAACATGGAGGAGCTGTGCACTCAACGGGCGTGTATGGCAGAAGCACAAGCTCGAATATCAGAGTTGGAAGACTGGAAGACCGAGGCAAGCGAGCTGCTACAGACTCTGACGGCACAAACACAGAGGATGCAGGAAAAAATAACCGACCTGGAGAGCAGATCCAGACGGAGCAATATATGCATCTTCGGGATTCCGGAGGGCACTGAAGGCAACTCGATGACGAAATTCATAGATCAATTCTTAAAAAAAGAGCTTGAGCTGCCCAATGAAACAGACCTGCAGATCCAACGCGCGCACAGAGCCTTGGCACAGAACCCAAACTCAAACTCTGCACCCAGGTCAGTTGTGGTAAACTTTTTAAAATACGACGTAAAGGAAAGAATCCTGACACAAGCATGGAAAAAAAAGATACGAGTTGGCGACAAGCAGATATTCTTTGACCATGACTACCCGACAGAAATTGTGCAGCAGCGAAAGAAATATGCCAACATTAAAAAAATGCTGAAAGAGAAAAAAAATAGATTCCAAACGCCACTAACGAAGATGAGAATTCATTGGGATGACGGCGTGAAAACCTACAACACGGCCAGGGAGGCAGCGCGGGACATGAAGGAGCGAGGCTTTGTGGTGAGCGTACCCGAGGAAGCGGCTGGAGCAGCGGCGGCACGGAGCGCATCGAGACAGCCGGAGTGGAGGCAAGTGAGCGGCAGAGGGTGGGAGACGGACATGGCGCACCGAGCCCAAGAAAAACTGCAAGGCTTTCAACGGAAAGCCTAGATTATAACAAAGATTAAGAAGGGCATAGAAGAAATGAAGGCCAAGAAGACAAGGTAAAAGAGAAACAAACGGCTAGGAGAGGTTAAAGTGATTTTTGTTGGACATTTCTAGATTAATTGTGGCGGTTTGGGAAAACCCCCACAACACACAGGGACAGACAGCTCGCTACTCCTGGGTTTTTTCCGCTGCATGCTGTGATCTAATCTGCCATTTATGCATTTCACTGCTGTGAGGTTAATGTGCCATCCATGCATTGTGTTCATGCATCCTGTCTGTGCCTCTCATATGCAAATGCTCATATCGACCCATGTGAATGCTTTGATGTATTGTTGTAGCTGAGTATATAAGCTGTCTGAATCTCATGTTCCCCCTCTCTCATTCTTACTCTGCAACTGCTGCTGCAGGACACAGACATTGTGTCCCTCTTCTCTGAGAGCTGTGGGCTCGCTCCCGGCGCGCACGCACAGTGCCGGGAGAGGAGCTCGTGACGGCGGTATGATTAATAAAACTCTCCTTAAAACCTCCAACAACGCCTTATTTAATCATCCGCCGCACTGGTGACCCGACGCTGAAACGAACACGCTGCCAGCGAACGCAACACCCGGCGGTGATTCTCCGACGACAAACGAACGCGGCAGCCTGACTGATCTGCCCTCCCTTCTGCTTCAGGGAGACCTCAACGCGGAGTTTCCAGGCGAAACTCCCCGGAGAACACCCACGACCGGGAAAGCTGAGCATCGTTTCATGGTGAGATCTGCACGCCTAGATCGGCAGATCCACGCTGGACCGGCCGCGCTCACAGCTCCTCCACACGAGAGCGCATGCATCTCGTCCCCACTCCACGACGGCGATCCCCATGGCCGACGGAGCACACGTGGACCTGAACGCACCATGACCGAGCGAGTGACAGAGCGTCTACTTCCCTTCACCGCTCCAACACACTGAACAGGGATGATCAAGCTCCCTGACCCTGGTTCTCCTCTCCAGCTGGCCCACCCATCATGGAACCCCGGCGCACGCATCGGGGAGTTACGAGGACGGCGCACACCACGCACGGGACAAATACGGCTTTTCTGACCGCCTTCCTTCTGCTGCACACTGGCCCTTCAGGCTTGCTCGTTCACCTGAGGCACGCAGCTTGCTCACTGGATTTTATGGTCTTAGCCACGGCACACAAGGGGAATTCAGCTGTCTGCGGTTCCCGAGGCTTTAGGGTTACGCCTGAACCTAAAGTCAAAACGCCAGTCCCTCTGCTCTCATCACAGCCGCCACACAGCCTCGTCTTTTCTTCATGGCCGCTATTAATCCTTGCAGGACTTAATCGCAGGAGGAGCCAGTGACTAATTTTTCTTCTTGTGGACCTCTGCACGTTCAACGGGACAGCCCTTCGACATCGTGGACCCACAAGCAATTTTTGCGCGGCCTGGACGTTTTCATCGTCTCCGGCCGGCTTTTACTACCCCCCACCCCCCTCCATCCCCTCCTGCACAGAGCTTTTCCCTGCTCGCTGCCCAAGCTGCACTATCGAGGTCTCGGCCACCGGCCGAGCCCTCTGGGGGGGGAGCTGTGGCGGTTTGGGAAAACCCCCACAACACACAGGGACAGACAGCTCGCTACTCCTGGGTTTTTTCCGCTGCATGCTGTGATCTAATCTGCCATTTATGCATTTCACTGCTGTGAGGTTAATGTGCCATCCATGCATTGTGTTCATGCATCCTGTCTGTGCCTCTCATATGCAAATGCTCATATCGACCCATGTGAATGCTTTGATGTATTGTTGTAGCTGAGTATATAAGCTGTCTGAATCTCATGTTCACCCTCTCTCATTCTTACTCTGCAACTGCTGCTGCAGGACACAGACATTGTGTCCCTCTTCTCTGAGAGCCGTGGGCTCGCTCCCGGCGCGCACGCACGGTGCCGGGAGAGGAGCTCGTGACAGCGGTATGATTAATAAAACTCTACTTAAAACCTCAGCATCGCTGCCTTATTTTATCATCCGCCGCACTAATGACTATTACTTGGATAGTAACTACAGGTCTAGGGAGGGCCCCTCACTCGGTGAGGACATTCCCTCCACCCTCCAACAGGGACCAATGGGCAGAAGAAAGGCCCATAGTGCAGAAGTCGAGGTTCGTTAATGTGTTTTTGTACATATATGTGTTAGTTTTGTTGTTAAAGGGGCTAGTGTGGGCACATATGTTGGTTACATATGCTCCACAAATATATTGCTGTGTATTTATTGTGTGCTGCACGTCTCAGGGAACAAAGGGACTGAGCCTCCGGGAGATAACGGGAGAGTGTGAGATTTGGCCTTTGTTTCAAGGAGATGACCTGGAGAGATTTCCAGACCACCGGAGACTAAAGGACGATGGTGTGAAGATCAGGGGGGTTACATTGTGACTGGGATTAAGTACCATGTGACTGTATGTTTGATTAGACACTATGTGACTGCAGTTGTGATGTCCGGGGTATAAAAGACAGATGTGAGATTATTCATCCTCTTTTTCTGCTTTGAAATTGTTGGAGTATGTGATTGTGAAATAAAGCTGAACCTGAGGAATAAACTCAGTCTCATCCTTCCGCACATTCTCCACACTGGTGACCTTACGACGAAGCATGAGCAGAGATAATTCTCCCGAGCAGGGCTCGGCAGAAGCCAGCCTGATGACTGCCACCACGTTCCAGCTGCCGGACTTCTGGCAGCATAGTCCGCGCTCCTGGTTTAGCACGGTCGAGGCGCAGTTCAACCTCCGGAGAATCTCGAGAGACGACACGAAATTCTACCATGTGGTGGCGAAGCTGGACAGCCACACAGTCCAGAGGGTGGAGGATCTTGTCAATCACCCACCGGACAGCGACAAATACAGCGCATTGAAGGCTGCGCTTATCAGCCACTTCACCCCCTCGGTGCAACAGCGAGCAGAGGGGCTCCTAGCGTTGACGGAGTCGGGGAACGACAGACCCGTAGACCTGATGGTGAAAATGCTGAGGCTGAGAGACTCCGAGGATTGCGACTTTATCTTCGCCCACCTTTTCCTCCGGACCCTGCGGCCAGCGGTGAGAGTTACCCTGGCAGGCTCACCTCTGTTGGACCGGCAAGACTACCATGGGCTGAGCAAGGAGGCGCAACGACTCGTCGACACCCACAAACGGAGCGCAGTTTCGGCCGCGGCAGCAGAGCTAGGCGCAACGACCGGAGACGGCATGGGGCCAGTGGTTGCAGCACCAGACTCACCGACGACGGCAGCAGCAAGGACCAGGCGACACGGAGCGGACGATGTCCTTTGCTTCTATCATTGCCGCTTTGCAGAGAGGGCACACAAGTGCCTCCCACCGTGCCACTTCAAGCGTTTGGGAAACGCCAAGACCGGGGGTCGGTAGCGGCTGCGGCCCTCGGAGAAGAGAACAAGCTGCTCTACCTGACGGATGCACGCTCGGGGAGGCATTTCCTCGTGGACACAGGCTCCCAGCTGAGCTTCATCACGCCTTCCTACGCGGACCGGCTGACGCGGTCTAAGGGTCCCCGGGTGTCAGCAGCGAACGGCACAGCGATTAAGACCTTCGGTGAGAGGACTCTACTCCTGTCTTTGCAGGGCCGTGCATTTGAGTGGACTTTTGTTGTAGCGGCAATCAAGTTCAACATGTTAGGGGCTGATTTTTTGTGCTCACATGGTTTATTGGTTGATCTTGCTAACAGATGTCTGGTTAATGCACTCTCCTTTCACTCTATTCCCTGCACAGCTCGAGTGGCGCCGCCAACTGCACAAGCCAACGTCACAGCTGCGGGTTGTAAGTTCCACGCACTCCTCACTCAGTTCCCAGCACTCACAGTCCCAACGTTTTCGGCGACAGTGGCTAAACATGGGGTGGAACATTATATCACCACCACCGGCCCGCCCGTTTTTGCAAAAGCTCGGCGCCTAGACTCAGCTAAACTGACCATAGCGCGCGAGGAGTTTGCCAACCTGGAAAAACTGGGCATCATCAGGCGTTCGAAAAGCCCCTGGGCTTCACCACTGCACATGGTCCCAAAGGCTGATGGCTCGTGGCGACCTTGCGGTGATTTCCGCAGGTTGAATAACGCCACTGCACACGACCGCTACCCAATTCCGCATATCCAAGATTTTTTGGTTCATTTGGCGGGGGCGCGCATTTTTTCTAAAATAGATTCAGTACGTGGTTACCATCAGGTTCCAGTGCGTGCTCAGGACATACCCAAAACAGCGGTAATAACTCCTTTCGGGCTTTTTGAGTTTTTGCGCATGCCTTTTGGACTCAAGGGTGTGGCGCAGACGTTCCAACGCATGATGGACGCGGTCCTACGCGACCTCCCTTTCGTGTTCGTCTATTTGGACAACATTTTGGTAGCCAGCATGTCCGAAGACGAACACGAAAGCCACCTCACAGCAGTTTTCCGGAGGTTGGCAGAGCACGGGTTAATAATTAACCCAGCGAAGTGTCAGTTTGGGGTGGCACAGATTGATTTTTTGGGGCATCACGTTTCACCAGAAGGAGCGGTCCCTCTGCCCGATAAAGTGCGCGCAATAACAAATTTTCCCCAACCTCAAATGGTCAAAGCGTTACAGGAGTTTTTGGGAATGGTTAATTTTTATAACCGTTTCCTCCCCAGCGCAGCGCAGCTCATGCAACCATTGTACGCTGCACTAAAAAAACAAAAACCCACGAATAAAATCGAATGGTCTCCTGAGCGGGAGCGCGCATTCTCTCAAGTCAAATCAGCCCTGGCAAACGCTGCTTTGTTGGCACACCCAGTCCCAACGGCCCGCATGGCGCTCACCACTGACGCGTCTGATTTAGCCGTAGGGGCGGTCGTTGAACAGTATGTAGCTGGGACCTGGCAACCGCTCGCGTTTTTCAGCAAAACCTTGCGCGATAGCGAGCGAAAATACAGCACATTCGACAGGGAGTTGTTGGCTCTACACTTGGCCATCCGCCACTTCCAGTTCTAGCTGGAAGGGCGCCGTTTCACCACGTTCGTGGACCACAAACCGTTGACTTTCGCGATGGCCAAGATTTCGGAACCTTGGTCGGGCCGGCAGCAGAGACAGCTGGCCGCGATATCGGAGTTCACCACCGATATCCAGCATGTCGCAGGTAAACATAATGTAGTGGCAGACTGCCTCTCACGTGCTGTGGTGGCTCCAGGCCCCGTGGGGGCAGACTCTGTAGCCATGGCCGCGGGCCAGGGTAGCGGCGCGGAAGCACGCGCAGCCCCGGTCCGCGTAGGGTTAGATTATGCAACCATGGCCGCGGAGCAGGTTAGCGATGCGGACGTACGCGCGCTCCAGTCTGGACCAACAGGGTTAAGGCTGGAGGACAGGGTGCTGCAGGATGGTATGCCCCCCCTAATCTGTGATATCTCCACTGGACGGACGCGTCCTGTGGTACCAGCTGTGTGGCGCCGCCGCGTTTTTGACTCGATCCATTCTCTGGCGCACCCGGGGGTGCGTGCATCGGTCAAAATGGTAGGAGAGAAATGTGTATGGCCGGGGTTGCGTAAACAGGTCAAGGAATGGGCGACAGCCTGCGTAGCTTGTCAGCGAGCCAAAATACACAGACACACTAGAGCTCCTTTGGAGCCTTTTCACATTCCGGCTAAGCGCTTTGATCATGTGCATGTCGACTTGGTATGCCCCCTTCCGTCGTCACAGGGGTACACACACCTTTTGACAATGGTGGACCGCACCACGCGTTGGCCGGAAGTGGTCCCTTTGGCATCAACCGCAGCCGAGGAGGTGCGCGCGCGTTTTTAACAGCTTGGGTAGCGCGCTTTGGAGTTCCGTCGGACATAATGTCCGACAGAGGTCCTCAATTTGTTTCCGAGCTCTGGTCATCGATGGCCCGCAGCCTGGGGGTAACGATCCACCGCACTACTGTGTACAACCCCCAGGCTAACGGTTTATGCGAACGTTTCCATAGGTCATTGAAAGCAGCCCTCAGAGCGTCACTTACGGATACAAATTGGGTAGACAGGCTTCCATGGGTTTTATTGGGGTTGTGTTCGGCACCTAAGGAGGATTTGCAAGCCTCCCCAGCTGAGTTAGTTTTTGCACAGCCTCTCCGGCTGCCCGGGGAATTTCTCCCTGATAATCCTGTGCCAAATTGCCCCCCCGCTCAGCGGTTGCAGAGCGACACAGGATCAAACACGCTTCCTGGCCCGGTGCATCACAGCTTCCCACGCGTTTTTGTGCCGAAAGCTTTAAAAAATGCGGAGTTTGTTTTTGTCAGACATGATGACCATCGCCCAAACTTACGGCCGCCGTACGATGGACCGTTTAGGGTGCTGGAAACAGGAGAGAAGCATTTTTTGCTAGATTTGGGAGACAGAAAGGAGGTAATTGGTATAAACAGACTCAAACCCGCTTTTGTTTTGGCGGATGAAGCAGTGCAGTTGGCGAGGGCCCCCCGTCGCGGCAGACCCCCTAGAAGGCATTCTCCAGAACACCCACAGAGATTGACTAACAGTTCTAATCCACAGGCAACAGTTCCACAGCAGGAGGACACTGCAGAGGCAGTAAAGCTGGCTTACAGCAAGTACGGCAGAAGACTTAGACCTAGGCAACTGGTGGATTGATATGTAGTAATGTTATTATGTCATGCATCTCTGGTTATGATTGTTCCATCTTAGACGTTTGGGGGGGGGGGTTCATGTGGGCACATATGTTGGTTACATATGCTCCACAAATATATTGCTGTGTGTTTATTGTGTGCTGCACGTCTCAGGGAACAAAGGGACTGAGCCTCCGGGAGATAACGGGAGAGTGTGAGATTTGGCCTTTGTTTCAAGGAGATGACCTAGAGAGATTTCTGGACCACCGGAGACTAAAGGACGATGGTGTGAAGATCAGAGGGGTTACATTGTGACTGGGATTAAGTACCATGTAACTGTATGTTTGATTAGACACCATGTGACTGCAGTTGTGATGTCCGGGGTATAAAAGACAGATGTGAGATTATTCATCCTCTTTTTCTGCTTTGAAATTGTTGGACTATGTGATTGTGAAATAAAGCTGAACCTGAGGAATAAACTCAGTCTCATCCTTCCGCACATTCTCCACACTAGGAGCACAAGTTAAAAAAAAATGGAAAAACATGAATATGGTTAAAAATCTTAAGATAATGACATTAAACGTGAATGGTCTGAACTCACCTGTTAAAAGAGAAAGAATAATAAGAAAATTCAAGAAGGAAAAAGCCTAAATTATATTTATGCAAGAGACACATTTGAACAAGACAGAACATGAGAAACTAAAGAGATTTGGCTATAAGAACTCCTACTACAGTTCATTTAAGGGAGGAACTAAAAGGGGGGTTATGATACTAATCTCAAATAAAATACAATTTGAATGTGAACAAGAAATCCAGGATAAAGAAGGCAGATATGTAATAGTAAAGGGAAGAATAGATGGTATGCAGATCACATTAGTGAACATCTATGCTCCACCAGAAAGTGACTAGGGCTTTTTTCAACATCTGTTTGATCTCATAGCAACACACAGTGAAGGAGTCCTAATTTGTGGAGGAGACTTAAATGCCGTCATGGATCATGAAGTTGATACAACAAGTGTTAAGAAGACAAAAAAACATGTAACAAAGTTCATAAGAACCTCACTGGCAGAAATGGGTATGGTAGACATATGGAGGGACCTGCACCCACTCGAAAAAGACTATACACATTATTCAGCAGTCCATAAAGTACACTCTAGAATAGATTACTTCCTTATGAATGAAGGTGACAGACACAGGGTGAGAAATTGTTGGATTGGAGGGGCAGAAATATCAGATCATAATCCTATATACATGGAAATATATTTAAACAATAGAAAACGACAAACAACATGGAAACTTAATGTAGGACTATTAAATGATGAGAAAATGAAAGAAAGAATAAAGTTAAACATAAATGAGTATATCGAGGAGAATGATAATGGAGAAGTGGACCCAACAATACTATGGGATGCACTAAAAGCCGTATTAAGAGCTAAATTAATTGTTGAATCAGGAAAAGCCAAAAAGTCTAAACTGGAATCATATGAACAAAGATGTGAGAGACTGAGGGAATTAGAACGTAAACATCAAAACACAAATGACCCAAAAATATATCAAGAAATTAAGGAAGAAAAGATAAAAGAAATACAAATGGGTGAAAATGAAAGGAAAAATAGATATTTAAAACAAAAATATTGTGAAACGGGGCCAAAGGCCACAAAACTGTTGGCAAAATGGTTAAGAAAACAACAAACAGTGAATAATGTATATAAGATTAAGGACCCCATCACAAATAAATCCACAGTTACCCCAGAAAACATCGAAGAAATATTCCATAAATTCTATCAAGAACTATACTCGCAACCTGAAGAGACAAATTTTTAAGGATATTAAAAAATTTCTATACACATTGGACTTGCCATCAATAGGAAACCAACAAAATGAAAAGCTAACAGCAGAAATAACAACACAAGAGATTAAAGATGTGATTAAGTCACTAAAAAATGGTAAATCACCAGGTAGTGACGGATACCCGTCTGAGTTTTATAAACTGTTTATAGAAGAACTCACGCCACAGCTCCTAAAGTCATTTAATTGGACATTAAACAACAACAAAATACCTCCATCATGGAACAAAGCCATTATTTCAGTTATTTTAAAGCCAGGGAAAGGTAGGGAACAATGCGGAAACTATAGGGCAATCTCTTTATTAAATGTGGATTATAAAATATATACAACAGTTATCTGTAAACGAATAAAGACATTCTTGACGGAATTGATAGAGGATGATCAAACTGGTTTCATAGATGATCAAACTGGTTTCATTCTTTTCACTTCCGGTGCCACACGAGTCGGCTGCCTTTTGCAACAGCGGCTCAATTCTGAGTCTTTTTTTTTTTCCTTCCTCTCTCTTCTGATCCAGTGACAACTCTCTGATCCGGCACACCTTTCACTCCATATATATCACGGACACACAGATCGCCCCAAATGTCTCCCGAGCCGGTGGACAGAGCCACTGTTTATAGCAGGAGACGGTACAGCAGGGAAGAGCTGCTAGCACTCAACTGCCACCCAGTGCTAACGGAAAAACTCGACATACCGGGAGAACTGAGGCGAAAACGCCGTGGGTGCTGTGCTGGAGTAAGGCAGAAGGCAAGAAATATAAGGTACAGACCCACTCTACAGACACACGCCTTTAATACAATCCAACCTCATGTTTTAGTTGAAAGGCTCCTGCAACAGTTTGATTTGAGCAATAATCTGGTGGGTTGGATTCTGGATTTCTTAACCAACAGAACGCAGAGAGTAAGGGTCAATGGTACATTGTCTGACCTAAAGTGCTCTTCTACTGGCTCTCCTCAGGGGTGTGTGTTGTCACCACTACTCTTCATCCTGTACACAAACATGTGCCGGAGCAGTCATGACAACAGACACATTATAAAGTATGCTGATGACTCAGTCATTGTCAGTCTCCACCAGGATGGTGAGAGTGGCCACGGCCCAGTAGTTGATGACTTTGTTCACTGGTGTGAGGATTCCTACCTGCAGCTGAATACAACAAAAACGAAAGATATGATTATTGCCTTTAGGAGGAAAACTCCCAGGCACAAAGTCACCGTACTAAAAGGCCAGACCACCGAATGTGTACAATCGTACAAATATCTTGGGACAATTATTGATAGTAATTTAAACTTTGAAGTGAACTGTGAAAGGGTGTGCAAAAAGGGTCAGCAAAATTTGTATTGTTTGAGGAAACTTGCACGCTTCCAAACTGACCGAACCATAATGACAATGTTTTATCGGGCTTTTATTGAATCTGTTTTATCCTTTTCTTTAGTGTCATGGTTTGGTCAGATAAAACTGAAACAGAGGAAATCCTTGGATCAGGTAGTTAGATGGTCCAGTCGTTTGCTTGGTGAGTCACAGCTGAGCCTGACATCCCTGTACACCAGACAAGTACAGAGGATGGCTGCCTCCATTTTAAATGATGACTCCCACCCTTTGCACTGCAACTTTCAGCTTCTTCCCTCCAGACGGAGGTTTGCTGTCCCAAAAAGTAAAACCCAGCGCTACAAAAACAGCTTTGTCCCTGCTGCTGTCAAAGAGTTGAACAAGCTATAAAAATATATTGTACATATTTTATATTTACTTATTTTGTATGATGTCACTTGGGTTCTAAATATTTTATTGGGTTTTAGACCTTTGAGTTTTTTAACCTCTGACTAGTTTTTAACTTTTAACTTTAATATGACCCCTCTCTCTTACCTCTGGTTTCTCCCTCATCTCTTTGTCTTTTTATACCCTGTTTGATGGAGCCTTGAATGTTTTTATCATGTTTATAGTCAGCTTCATGTGTGCCTGTGTTTGTGTCTATGTTGAATGTAATTAGTGGCTTGTAAATATGGTTGTCACCAGACTGCAAAACAAATCTACCTACGGGTACAAATAAAGTAACCTGAACCTGAACCTGAACCTCTCCCATCCGTTGTTATGGGGAATGTACGATCGTTACTGGGAAAGGTAGATGAGCTAGTGGCTATCTCCCGCTACGATAGCATATACCGGGAGTGTAACCTGCTTCTATTCACAGAGACTTGGCTAACTGAATTAGCAGCAGATGCTAACATTGAACTGGAGGGTTTCCACGCGATACGGGCAGACCGAACATCAGACAGTGGCAAAGCAAGGGGCGGTGGAGTGATAATGTATGTTAACGACAACTGGTGCAGACCGGGACATATCACTGTTAAACAATAACACTGCAGCAAAGACACTGAATTGCTAGCTGTTAGCATGCGGCCTACATACAGTGGGGCAAAAAAGTATTTAGTCAGCCACCAATTGTGCAAGTTCTCCCACTTAAAAGATGAGAGAGGTCTCCAATTTTCATCACAGGTATACCTCAACTATGAGAGACAAAATGGGGGAAAAAAAAATCCCAAAAATCACATTGAAGGATTTTTAATGAATTAATTGGTAAATTCCTCGGTAAAATAAGTATTTGGTCAATAACAAAAGTTCATCTCAACACTTTGTTATATACCCTTTGTTGGCAATGACAGAGATCAAACGTTTTTTGTAAGTCTTCACAAGGTTTTCACACACTGTTGCTGGTATTTTGGTCCATTCCTCTATGCAGATCTCTTCTAGAGCAGTGATGTTTTGGTGCTGTTGCTGGGCAACATGGACTTTCAACTCCCTCCAAAGATTTTCTATGGGGTTGAGCTCTGGAGACTGGCTAGGCCACTCCAGGACCTTGAAATGCTTCTTACGAAGCCACTCCTTCATTGCCCGGGCAGTGTGTTTGGGATCATTGTCATGCTGAAAGACCCAGCCATGTTTCATCTTCAATGCCCTTGATGATGGAAGGAGGTTTTCACTCAAAATCTCACGATACATGGCCCCATTCATTCTTTCCTTTACACAGATCAGACATCCTGGTCCCTTTGCAGAAAAACAGCCCCAAAGCATGGTGTTTCCACCCCCATGCTTCACAGGAGGTATGGTGTTCTTTCTCCTCCAAACACGACAAGTTGAGTTTTTACAATAAAGTTCTATTTTGGTTTCATCTGACCATATGACATTCTCCCAATCCTCTTCTGGATCATCCAAATGCTCTCTAGCAAACTTCAGATGGGCCTGGACATGTACTGGCTTAAGCAGGGGGACACATCTGGCACTGCAGGATTTGAGTCCCTGGCGGCGTAGTGTGTTACTGATGGTAGTCTTTGTTACTTTGGTCCCAGCTCTCTGCAGGTCATTCACTAGGCCCCCTGTGTGGTTCTGGGATTTTTGCTCACCGTTCTCATGATCATTTTGACCCCACGGGGTGAGCTCTTGCGTGGAGCCCCAGATGGAGGGAGATTATAAGTGGTCTTGTATGTCTTCCATTTTCTAATAATTGCTCCCACAGTTGATTTCTTCACACCAAGCTGCTTACCTATTGCAGATTCAGTCTTCCCAGCCTGGTGCAGGTCTACAATTTTGTTTCTGGTGTCCTTTGACAGCTCTTTGATCTTGGCCATAGTGGAGTTTGGAGTCTGACTGTTTGAGGTTGTGGACAGGTGTCTTTTATACTGATAACGAGTTCAAACAGGTGCCATTAATACAGGTAACGAGTGGAGGACAGAGGAGCCTCTTAAAGAAGTTGTTACAGGTCTGTGAGAGCCAGAAATCTTGCTTGTTTGTAGGTGATCAAATACTTATTTTACTGAGGAATTTACCAATTAATTCATTAAAAATCCTTCAATGTGATTTTCTGGATTTTTTTTTTCTCATTTTGTCTCTCATAGTTGAGGTATACCGATGATGAAAATTGGAGACCTCTCTCATCTTTTAAGTGGAAGAACTTGCAGAATTGGTGGCTGACTCGCATAGAGAGTCAGAGAAACAGATGACAGACGAGGAAGCGAGGTCCTTAAATCACATCAGCAGTCTTAATTCTTCTACCTTGTTCAAGAGAGAATTGGCATTGGATAGAAATATGCCAGGCAAGGCTGTTCGCGTGCCTCTCCTTCGCAGCCGAGCGAGAATCCCCCCTCGCTTCCCCCTTTTACGCCGTCTTACTCTTTGAGCCAAACAATGAATCAGATCGGCGGCAGGAGCTAAAAAAACTGGGAGAAGGTCCGTGGGTCGCATATCGCGCTGTTCCCCGCGCTGCGCTGGGACTATCTGATCACGTGATGGTCCACCTCATCCCCACATACAGACAGAGACTGAAACTCACTAAACCTGTTGTGACCACCACGAAGAAATTGACCAGTGAAGCTGGAGAGAAACTGAACACATGCATGGAAATAACTGACTGGGGCATGTTTAAAGGAGCCACACATGATCTTAATGAGTACACAGACACTGTGAACTCATATATCAACTTCTGTGAGGAGAACATTCTTCCATCGCGCACCAGGGTGAGGTACTCTAATGACAAGCCCTGGTTCACGGTCAAGCTCAGACAGATCAGGAAGGAGAAGGAAGCAGCGTTGAAAAGTGGAGACAGGGACTGCTACAGAGAGGTCAAATATCGGTTTAACAGAGAGCTGAGGAGAGCTAAATCTGTGTATTCGAAGAGACTCCAGCAGCAGTTCACTGCTAATGACTCGGCTTCTGTGTGGAGAGGACTGAGGCAAATCACCAACTATCGGCCTCAGGCTTCTAAAGGTCAGGATGACAAAGCCCTCTGTCAAAAACTGTCCCAACATTACGCCCGTTTTGACACCTCATCAGCTGTGTCCAACTCACTCACTCCACCCAGCTCCACTGCCTCCTCAGCCCCTAATTCATCAAAAGCGGTCGCCCCCTCCTCCTCCTCCTCCTCCCCCCCTGCCCTTGTCATCAGTGAGCAGGACGTGCACAGACAGTTCTCCAGACTGAACCCGCGCAAGGCCCCCGGGCCGGACGGTGTGTCTCCCTCCACCCTGAGACACTGTGCGAAAGAGCTGGCTCCTGTCTTCACAGACATTTTTAACACCTCCCTTAAGCAATGTCACGTGCCGACCTGCCTCAAATCCTCCACCATCATCCCTGTCCCCAAGAAGCCACGGATTACTGGACTTAACGACTACAGACCTGTAGCGCTTACCTCTGTAGTCATGAAGTCCTTTGAGCGCCTGGTCCTGTCTCACCTCAAGTCCATCACCACACCCCTCCTAGACCCGCTGCAGTTTGCCTACCGTGCTAACAGGTCTGTGGACGACGCAGTCAACCTGGCCCTCCACTCCATCCTGCAGCACCTGGACTCCCCGGGAACCTACGCCAGGATTCTGTTTGTGGACTTCAGCTCCGCATTCAACACCCTCCGCCCCGATATGCTCCAGGACAAGCTGTCCCTGCTCAATGTGCCTGACTCCCTCTGCAGGTGGATCACCGACTTCCTGACGGACCGGAGGCAGCATGTGCGGCTGGGGAAGTCTGTCTCGGACTCTGTTAGCATCAGCATTGGATCACCCCAGGGCTGTGTACTTTCCCCCCTACTCTTCTCCCTTTATACCAACTCCTGCACCTCCTCCCACCAGTCTGTTAAGCTGATTAAGTTTGCGGACGACACCACCCTCATCGGGCTCATCTCCAACGGCGACGAGTCCGTCTACAGGAAAGAGGTGGCCCAGCTGGTGTCCTGGTGCAGACATAACAACCTGCAGCTGAACGCTCTGAAGACAGCGGAGATGATTGTGGACTTCAGGAAAGTCACAACCCCCCTGCCCCCCCTCACCATCACAGGCTCTCCCATCACCATTGCAGATTCCTTCCGCTTCTTGGGCACCACCATCACCCGGGACCTCAAATGGGAGCCAACCATCAGCTCCCTCATCAAAAAGGCCCAGCAGAGGATGTTCTTTCTGCGGCAGCTGAGGAAGCTCAAGCTACCCACCAAGATGTTAGTGCAGTTCTACACGGCCATCATCGAGTCCATCCTCACCTCCTCCATAACTGTGTGGTATGCAGGAGCCACTGCCAGGGACAGACTAAGGCTGCAGCGCGTCGTGCGCCCTGCTGAGAAGGTGATCGGCTGCAAGCTCCCATCTCTCCAGGACCTGTACATCTCCAGGACCCGGAGGCGTGCTGGCCGGATCATAGCCGATCCTTCACACCCTGGTCACGTACTGTTTGCCCCCCTCCCCTCAGGTAGAAGACTTCGGTCCATTCAGACTAAAACCTCCCGGCACATGAACAGCTTTTTCCCCTCTGCCATCAGACTGCTGAACATTAAGTGACTTATTGACTCTCGTGCACTATGTACAGCAGCTCAACCAGACTCATGTCATTCATCACTGTTTTTTCTGTTGCATTATCAACTGCACTGTGGTACCCCATATTATCTGCTACTTGCTAATTTTTTTAAAACTGCCTTGACTAGTACTACTCATTATTACTATTATTATTATTATTACTTATTTTTCTACACTTATTGCACGTTTTTAGTCCTTTAGTTTTTTAGTTTATCTCTTTATCTCATCATGTTTTTAATGTTGCAGCATGGCACCGAGACAAATTCCTAGTTTGTGTACTACATGAACAATGGCAATAAATCTGATTCTGATTCTGATTCTGACTAAATACTTTTTTGCCCCACTGTATCTCCTGAGGGAATACTCACACGTGATCTGCATTGTTGTTTATGCAAATCCGACGGCGAACGCTGGGACAGCGCGTGACGTCATCCATTCAGTAACTGGCAAGCTGCAGACAGAACACCCAGATGCTCTTCTCCTCATCTCAGGCGATTTCAACCATGTTTCACTGTCTCCCATTCTACCCACGTTTACCCAGTATGTCACATGCCACACTAGAGACAATAAAACACTGGACTTATTCTACGCAAACACTAAGGAGGCGTACACCTCATCACAACTCCCCCCACTCGGGAGATCGGATCACAGCTTGGTTCATCTCCGGCCGGTGTACAAACCCCTAGTGCACAGACAACCTCCGGCCATGCACACAGTGAAGTTATGGTCTTAGGAGGCAATGGACACTCTAAAGGGCTGTTTTGAAACCACTGCCTGGGAGCAGCTCTGCGATCCACATGGTGAGGCCTCACTCACACCATCACGTACTACATCAGCTTCTGTGTGGACAACACCGTTCCCACCAAGACCATATGGTGTTGCTTAAACAACAAACCCTGGATCAACCCTGAGATAAAAACACTTCTGAGAGAGAAGAAGAGGATCTTCAGGTCGGGGAACAGGGAGATGCTGAAGTCCGTACAGAGGGAGCTGAGGAGAAATATCAGAGAAGACAAGGACAGCTTCAGGAAGAAGATGGAGGACAAGCTGCAACAGAGCGACATCAGCGGGGTCTGAAGAAACCTTAAAACCATCTCTGGGCTCCAGAATACCTCCCCCCAGGCCACAGGGGGCAGGGAGTGGGCGAACAATCTGAATCTGTTTTTCAATAGGTTTGACCAACCGCCCTTCCCCCTGACTGCACAACAACCACTGCTGCCTCTAAAGACATCAAGTCCTGCTGCCCACTCCCCACTCCACCAACACCCCCCCACTCCCAACACACATCCCCCCAACCTGACCCTCACTAAGACCCAGGTGAGGACAGAGCTGAGGAAGATCAAGGCGAGGAAGGCGTCGGGACCGGACGGCATCAGCACAAAGCTCCTCAAGTCCTGTGCAGACCAGCTGTGTGGGATTGTGGAGTACATCTTCAATCTGAGCCTGAAGCTGGGGAGGGTACCACAGCTGTGGAAAACATCTTGTGTGGTACCTGTACCAAAGACTTCCCACCCCAAAGATCTGAACAGCTACAGACCAGTGGCCTTGACGTCCCACATGATGAAGACCCTGGAGAGACTGCTCCTTGCTCACCTCCGCCCCTTGGTGGGACCAGCGATGGATCCACTCCAGTTCGCCTACCAGCATGGCATTGAGGTGGAGGATGCGGTGATCTTCCTCCTTCACCGTTCTCTGTCCCACCTGGAGAAGCCCGGGAATGCGGTGAGGATCATGTTCTTTGACTTCTCCAGTGCTTTCAACACCATCCAACCGATGATTCTGAAGGACAAGCTGGTGTGCGCAGGGGTGGACCAGCACCTGTCATCATGGATCCTGGACCACCTCACAAACCGGCCTCAGTTTGTGAGAACCCGGGACTGTGTGTCCAACACGATCATCGGTAGCACGGGGGCCCCTCAGTGAACGGTTTTGGCTCCCTTCCTGTTCACCCTTTATACTGCGGACTTCTCACACAACACAACACACTGCCATCTACAGAAGTTCTCTGATGACTCTGCGATCGTTGGCCTCATCTCCAACGGAGATGAAGCTGAGTACTGAGGGCTTATCCAGGACTTCGTGGACTGGTGCCATCGGAACTGCCTCTAGATCAACGCGAGGAAAACTAAGGAGCTGGTGGTGGACTGCCGCAGGCAAGGACAACCCCTCACAGCACCAGTAAATATACAGGGAACAGACATCGAGATGGTGACATCCTATAAGTACCTGGGTGTTCATCTGAACAATAAACTAGACTGGTCACACAATACTGACGCACTCTACAAGAAGGGACAGCACAGGCTGTTCCTGCTGAGGAGACTCAGGTCTTTTGGTGTACAAGGGGCGCTGCTGAAGACACTCTATGACACGGTGGCGGCATCAGCCATCACTTTTGGAGTGGTCTGCTGGGGCAGTGGCATTACTGCAGCCGATAGGAAGAGACTGAACAAACTGATCAAGAAAGCTAGCTCTGTCCTGGGGCAGCGCCTTGACCCAGTGGAGGAGATAGGAGAGAGAAGGATGGTGGCTAAACTGTCATCTCTGCTGGAGTCCGAGTTCCACCCTATGCAGGACATACTGAATGCTCTGAGGAGCTCATTTAGCAGCAGACTACATCATCCTAGGTGCACAACCGAGAGGGTTCGCAGGTCCCTCCTACCTACGGCTGTCAGACTGTACAACCTATCCTACATGGTATGATTATGTACCCATACATATTCTCACCCTCCATAGAGACCAGTATGCTGTGTGTTACAATGCTGTGTGTTTATATATTCATATATTTATTCCATCTAGCTACAATGCTCCGCACTGTGTGTTTATATATCTACATATTATTCCATCTAGCTACAATGCTCCGCACTGTGTGTTTATATATTTACATATTTATTCCATCTAGCTACAATGCTTCGCACTGTGTGTGTTTATATATCTACATATTTATTCCATCTAGCTACAATACTCCGCACTGTGTGTTTATTTATTCACATATTCATTCCATCTAGCTACAATACTCCGCACTGTGTGTTTATATACTCATATTTATTCCATCCAGCTACAATGCTCCGCACTGTGTTTATATATTTATATATCTATCCCATCTAGGTACAATGCTCCGCACTGTGTGTCTATATATATATTTATATGTACATATGTATACTTGCTGCTCTTGTTTTTTTCTCTTCCCTTCTGATTGTTGCTCTGAGTGTTGCTATCCCTGTGCTGTTGCAATCCTGGAATTTCCCCATTGTGGGACTAATAAAGGCTTATCTTATCTTATCTTATAGAGGGTCACCAAACACATGATAATATCAGGAGAACAATACACATAATTAATCAAATACATAAAGAAAAGAAAAGCGCAGTAATAATGAGTTTAGACGCAGAAAAAGCATTTGATAGGGTTAATTGGATGTTTCTATATAATGTGCTGGAACGCTTTGGATTTAATGAAAAGTCAGTGCAATGCATAAAGACACTGTATCAAAAACCTGTGGTAAGAATCAAGATAAACGGTAGCTTAACAGACAAAGTAAATATACAAAGATCAACTAGGCAGGGATGCTGCCTATCGCCCACCTTGTTTGCTCTGTTCATAGAGCCACTGGCTCAAGCGATGCGACAAAATAAGAAATTAAAAGGTGTAACAATAAAGGGAGTGGAACACAAGATTGGGCTATTTGCAGATGATATTATAGTTTACCTTGAACAACCAGATGAATCAATAATGGAAATGATGGACTTGATAGAAAATTTTGGAAAATTATCAGGATACAAGATAAACATACCAAAAACACAAATACTGACATTCCACTATAACCCTTTAAACCAGATAACTGATAAGATCAAACTAAACTGGAAACAAAAAGAAATAAAATACCTTGGAGTGAACATACCCAAAGATTTAAGCAAAATCTATAAAGCAAACCATGATAGGTTAGAACAAGAAATAAAAAAAAGATATTGATAGATGGTCAATCTTAAACATGGATCTGAATTCAAAAATTAAGACAGTCAAAATCAGCATACAACCTAGACTGCTTTATCTCTTCCAGGCTCTACCAACAGAGATTCCTGGTGCCCAGTTCTCAAAGTGGGACAGGATGATATCGAGATTTGTTTGGGGAGGTAAAAAGCCAAGAGTGAAATATAAAACTCTCCAATTACCAAAAGAGAAAGGCGGCATGGGTCTACCGAGTCTAAAGGAATATTACTACTCAGCACAAATAAGATATATCATATGTTGGTGCGACGGAGGATACGAGGCAAAATAGAAAGAAATGGAAAAGGAAACTGAGGGACTCCCTGTGCAAAGCATAATAGGAGATAAGGATGCATATAAGCAAATCAAACAAATAGACCCAATCACTAAATTTACTTTGGAACTGTGGTATAAAATAGTACAAAAGTATAATATAAAGGAGGACATAAAACTATTGAAATGGGTAGCATTTGACAGTCAGTTTGAACCGGCAAAGCAAGATAGGGGATACAAAAATCTGGTGAACAAGGGAATCACAGCATGGGGCAATATGGGAAAAAAAGACTTCGGGAGTTTTGTAAACATGAGAAGAAAATTTAAACTAGAAAAATCTGAATTCTTCAGATATCTGCAAATGAGAGATTATTATATGAGAAAGATTAGGCATAACCTCCACACAGATGTGAGTGAGATTATGCAATTCATTTTAAGCTTGTATGCAGGAAATAAAATAAGAATTATTTCAAAGCTATATCAGAAACTTATGGTAAACAAACATTCAAGTAACTATATAAAGGAGAAATGGGAGAAAGAGCTAAATTTAAACATAACAGAAGAAAACTGGCAAGAAATATGGAAAACACAACACACATCAACAAGTTCAAGGACATGGAGGGAATTTGGATGGAAAAACCTGATTCGCTATTTCATTACACCACAGATCCAAAGAAAATACACAAATACCAAATCTATATGCAGGAGGGGCTGTGGGGCTCAAAATGCAGACCACTCGCATATGTTTTGGAAATGCTGCAAAATCTCATCATTCTGGAAATCTATACATGTGACAATACAGAGGATATTAAGATATAATATATCAATGAACTGTAACTTGATGTATTTATGTGATCTTAAAAGAGACAATGTAATACAGGCTGAGGACAGATATTTAGTTAAAATCATGCTGATTGCATGTAAAAAAACAATCACAAGAAAATGGCAATCAGAAGTTCTTCCTGACCAAGAGCAATGGACAGACATTGTTGAGGATATACGTTTAATGGAAAAACTAACATATCGACAAAGAATGCAAGAAGGACAATATGGAAAAAAATGGAGGAAATGGACACACTACAAAGTGCAACAACGAGACAGAAATTGAAAGAATAACCAAAGACACTGGAAAAACCAGAAGAATTTAGATATGGAAACTTAAAACTTGATGCTCCAACATTTGTCCCCCCTTTTTTCTTTTCTTTTTTTTTTTTCTCTTTTTTTTTTTCTTCTTCTTTCTTTTTGGCTGTATGGTTAGCTCCTTTTTTAAATATAGAGACTGTGATCTGAATGTAATATGTATGATGAAAAATGAATAAAAATCAAAGTTACAAAAAAAAAAATTTCCTTTACATATCTGGGCTCATGCACAAAAAAAATATTAGGCTGGATTTAGGGTAAAATTAAGGCTTGGAGATTAAATTTACCTCATCACCATGTTAAACACAGATTCAAGACTGACATTGTATCACATCACAATTCTCAAACACTGTCCTGGTTACCGAGTTACAAATGAGCAGTAGATGACTCCTCTATAAGGCCCTGTGCACATGACAACATTTTGGCAAACTTCTTTTACAGTTAAACCCCTTAGCGTTCCAGCCCATTTCCCTTCAAAGCGCCTGGAAAAACATAACCAAACTAAATTCAAAGCTGTTCTTCAACCCCTTGCACAATCTTCATGGGGTTGGTTTCATTCAAAAGAAAACACTAAATTTTTTAGCAAAACAGTCAGAATCCCTCTAAGTGCTTAAGCCACTGAGTAAAACAGTGATCTAAACATACTACATTTGAAGAAAATAAAGTTCGGCTGGGTGTTTTTTTTGTTTTTTTTTTAGATACAAATGCCCCAAAATAACATACAGCTGTTAGATATTGGCTGGAAAACCCAATAGAAATGTAGAACCAAGTGTTATGAAGTTCAGGTAAAAATTTGGTATCAATCAGTCAAGAAATGAATATATTACACACCTTTCTTCTAAGGCTGTAACCAGGCGTCTTCAAACTGTGCCAAATGGAATCATCCCCCCCCGTGATTCTTCTGCTAACGGCTGGGTCAAGCAATAAATAATTTCTTTGATGTCAAGTGTTAATTTTAGCCATTTTTCAAAAAGCTGAGTGATGTTACAACGCCTCTGCCTTGGATTCACGGACTGATTTCACACACCTGCTTTACGCACGGGCTTTAGAGGGAGGAAGTGGGCTGAATACCCCCCTTGTAAGGTATCCCTGAATTCAGATATTAATTGGCTAAGCCACACGTCCATCATTTGCTTACGCTGATACAACTGGCTTGTTGTGTTCCCGTTAACCATGAGGCTGGACCTTCATGGACCTTTATCACTCATTGGGTTTCTACAGCTTTCAATCACAAAATGGAGGCTCTATTGGGTCAAATGAGCTGTCAGTCACATTAAAGGAGCCACCCCTGCCCTTTTTGTTTCCGGTTCAAACTCCCGGACGTGTATCGTTTGTATCAACAATCAGCTGGGGTTTGTTGCTGAGTTTCAAACAAATGCTCCTATTTCATGGGCAGTTTTCCCCGTTGTTATCAAGATGGGCAATAAATATTACTCAAATGGATCTACTGGACCTTTTGCAATACAAATGGACCATATTTGTTCAACGATCACTCATTCAGGGACGGCAAGGAAGCTTCTTTCACCGTGGGCTGCACGGTGGCGCAGTGGTTAGCACTGCGGCAGCACAGTTTACCCTTGGCCAGGGGATTGTGGGGATCGTGGGATCGTGGGTTCGATCCCAGCCCCCGACCAACAGTGATTTGTGTGGAGTTTGCATGTTCTCCCCGTGTTGCGTGGGTTTACTCCGGGATTTCTCCGGTTTCCTCCCACATGCCAAAAAAAAAAACATGCATGTTAGGTTAATTGGCTGTTCTAAATTGTCCCTAGATATCTGTTTCCCATAGGCCCTTAGAATAGAGGGTTAGTATTAATGAAAGCGCTTTGAGTGGTCTTTGTGACTAGAAAAGCGCTATATAAGTGCAGGTTAGTTAGTAGTTAGTAGTTAGTTCTTTGGTAAGTCAATGCTTTGTTGCTATGCTATGCTAGCTTGTTTAATGTCCTATTTTAAATCCAGTGTTATGATGTTTTTTCTGAAATCAGTTTTAATAACCAAATAGATGAAATTCTTAGCTTTCAAACAATGTTAGGCTTGACTGCCTACTGTAAGCATGTTTAACACATTTCACTGTGTCGCAGCTGAGACATTTAAAAAGGCGTTTCAATACGTCCGCCCTTGTACCTCAGAACGTTAAGTTGTCCATGCACATGACGCCAGAATTTTGCAGGTGTGAGAGTGTAAAGGTTTGAAACTAGTCTCCAGAGCGGAAAAGTTTTGCTGGCACTTTTTTTCCTCCCCCCGTGTGCATGGGCAAAATGGCCAAGCAGCACATACATACATATGTCAGTCATTTGTTGTTGCTCCGGTGGTTACGCCCATTCGTGCTCCTGTGATGCTGACATCAATGTTACAAACACATGAGCGGCACGTCATTGGTCGAAGCGTCGCCTGGTGGGTGGTCTGTTCAAGTCTGTTTACCCATATCCAAGATGGCACCAGGACTAGGGATGTTAATGATTAACTGACTTTTACTTAACTGTCAGTAAGAATTTAGATGACTACATTAAATTAGTTGTCAGTTAATTGATAACTCACCAGTCCTTTTCAATGGGAGCTTATTCTATGAAATGTAGTGACGTCGCTGTCCTGCCGGGGGCACACATGGTCACCCACTGCTGCCTTTCAACTGAAAGTAAAGAAAAAGCAGAAGAAGACACCAAGCCCCCAGAGCATATGCACTGTGCAGAGCGAAAAAACTCACCCTTCCGGGTTACATTGGAGAGCCTCAACAAGTTCCAATGGCATGCGCGCTTGAAGATCCACCCACCTGCTTCAAATTAGCAGGGTGGCAAAATGGACCAGAGCAAGGAAGAAACTACATGAGTAAAAACCCCATCCCTGATGCCTTCAACCCGCCGCTAGACAGGAAAGCAGATCGAACTCAACTTACCACTGAGGTAACAGACAACAGAGGAAGCCCAGATCGTACTGGGTTTGCCTGGATTGCCGGGGTACTGTGATAATGTTTAGCATGCAAAAGATGAAGCAGCTTACAATTTATTTTCCTGTTAAAACTGTCTACTATTGCATCTCAGTAAATTAGAATGTGAAAGGTTTTTTTTTTTTTTTGTAATATAACTAAAAAAGATAAATTTTATGAGATTGGTAGTTTTTAAAATAAACAAAAAATCATGACATTTGTAATTTACTGAGGTGTACCAGCACATAGTACACACTATACAGCACAAAATTTGTTAAACTACAAAAAATGCCATTGTCTGTAGTAAAAAAAAAATGCAAATGGTACAATAAATCATTGAGGAATATGATGCTCATGTTTTATTCAGTATATCAAAAACAGTAATTAACTTTTTATACGTTAAAGATAGAAAGACCGTATTGTACCAAGGGAAATTCAGGTTCTCAAGAGAATTGTCGCTTATCAATTAATTGTTAATCGATCAATAAGGTGAATCAACTAATGATTAATGAATTAATCGATAACTTGCATCCCTATTGAGGTATTGGGGTAGCCAATACAGTGCTTCCTGTGGCTTAAATACCTTGGTGTGGTTGCAACATATTTTTCCTCGTGGGGGGGGGGGGCAGTAAACATACCAGAATATGTTAATTTTATACTATTTATTTCTTTTTAAAATTTCACACAGTAACGTTGCATATGGAGCTTACCATTTGAAGTATTGTACAACCAAGGCTTCAATATTGGGCCAGTTGGGGTCCCACCCAGACATCCTGTGTTTAGACTTTTTAGTGGCATTGTGGGTCACCCCCACAGCCTACGGACAAGCAGAGCGCTCAGCTGGAGCAATTAGCAGAACAATGAGATGCTCCACTGCTTACAGAGGAAAGCTCTTGCCTTTAAACAAGGGTCTGTTTCTGCGCTACAGGTTGCCACCAAGGAGCTGAAGGCCGAAATTTTAAGAGCAAAACAGAATTATAAATCAGAGTTGGAAAGCAAGATGGCAGCAAATAAACTTGGTTCGGCCTGGGCCAGTATGAAAACTATTGCAGGCCTTCAGAGCACAGAGCGCAGTAATCGTGTGTTTTTAGATGGTTTTAGTTCAGACACAGAGCTGGCTAATGCTCTTAATTGTTTTTATGGTCGTTTTGACTCCTTTGATTTTAGCACAGAAATCCAAGATTTGAAACAGAAACTCAAAGACAATCAGCACTTTAATATTGAGATGCAGGATGTTAAAAGGGAGTTCCGCGCTGTAAAAGTGAACAAAAGTCAGGGCCCTGATAATATATGTGGACGCCTGGTAAAGTCCTGTGCACATGAACTGAGTCCTATATTTCATTATATTTTCAATAAGTCCTTACAGACACAACATGTGCCTAAGATCTGGAAAGATGCCGTGGTTGTTCCCGTTCCAAAATCCAGCTGTCCTAAAACGGTAAACGACTTTAGACCAGTTGCTTTGACTTCAATTTTAATGAAAATTTTTGAAAAACTGGTCAGACGTGAGGTCCTAAGGCAGACTGAACATGCATTGGATCCTCTGCAGTTTGCCTATAGGCCTCACAGAGGAGTGGAGGATGCCACTGTCACTCTGTTTGACATGCTTTTTAAACATCTGGATTTTAATGGGACACACGCCAGGCTTTTATTTGTGGACTTTTCTTCTGTCTTTAATACAATCCAACCTCATATTTTAGTTGAAAGGCTCTTGCAACAATTTGATTTAAGCAATAATCTGGTGGGTTGGATTCTGGATTTCTTAACCAACAGGACGCAGAGAGTAAGTGTCAATGGCACATTGTCTGACCTAAAGTGCTCGTCTACTGGCTCTCCTCAGGGATGTGTGTTGTCACCACTACTCTTCATCCTGTACACAAACATGTGTTGGAGCAGACATGACAACAGACACATTATAAAGTATGCTGATGACTCAGTCATTGTCAGTCTCCTCCAGGATGGTGAGAGTGGCCACGGCCCAGTAGTTGATGACTTTGTTCACTGGTGTGAGGATTCCTACCTGCAGCTGAATACAACAAAAACGAAAGATATGATTATTGACTTTAGGAGGAAAACTCCCAGGCACAAAGTCACCATACTAAAAGGCCAGACCACCGAATGTGTACAATCGTACAAATATCTTGGGACAATTATTGATAGTGGATTGAACTTTGAGGTGAACTGTGAAAGGGTGTGCAAAAAGGGTCAGCAAAATTTGCATTGTTTGAGGAAACTTGCACGCTTCCAAATTGACCGA
The DNA here is from genome assembly GCA_020510985.1 of Pholidichthys leucotaenia. Taxonomy (NCBI): domain Eukaryota; kingdom Metazoa; phylum Chordata; class Actinopteri; order Cichliformes; family Pholidichthyidae; genus Pholidichthys; species Pholidichthys leucotaenia. Next base: position 166,249,221 of record CM035842.1, read on the forward strand.
ACCATAATGACTATGTTCTATCGGGCTTTTATTGAATCTGTTTTATCCTTTTCTTTAATGTCATGGTTTGGTCAGATAAAACTGAAACAGAGGAAATCCTTGGATCAGGTAGTCAGATGGTCCAGTCGTTTGCTTGGTGAGTCACAGCTGAGCCTGACATCCCTGTACACCAGACAAGTACAGAGGATGGCCGACTCGATTTTAAATGATGACTCCCACCCTTTGCACTGCAACTTTCAGCTTCTTCCCTCCAGACGGAGGTTTGCTGTCCCAAAAAGTAGAACCCAGCGCTACAAAAACAGCTTTGTCCCTGCTGCTGTCAAAGAGTTGAACAAGCTATAAAAAATTATATTGTACATATTTTATATTTACCTATTTTGTAAGATGTGTGCCTGTGTTTGTGTCTATGTTGAATGTAATTAGTGGCTTGTAAATATGGATGTCACCAACTGCAAAACAAATCTACCTACGGGTACAAATAAAGTAACCTGAACCTGAACCTGAACCTGAACCACCTCCTCGGCACAGAGCCTTCCCCGCAGCTCGCTTCCAAAGCCGGACTATCGAGGCCTCAGCTTCCTGCTGAGCCCTCTGGGGGGGAGTGTGTGGGTCACCCCCACAGCCTACGGACAAGCAGAGCGCTCAGCTGGAGCAATTAGCAGAACAATGAGATGTGTGTATTGAGATCAATAGGCAGCTTCTCTTTGTCTAGCTCTTTCCTGCCAGTATCCTGCTGTTATGTTGACTCAAATGCAGGTGTTCATGACTTCCTGCTCTGTACTGTGATGCAAATGTCCCATGCCTTCCTGCATTTACTGTGATGTAAATGTGCCTTTCATGCATTGTCTGTAGTGGGGTATTTAAACTGCATATCGCTCTGTAACTCTCTCTCTCTCTGACTGCTCATCTGACTAGACGCATTCCGTGTCTCCTGACGAGAGCCTGAGAGCTCGCTCCGGCGCGCCTGCACGGCGCTGGAGTGAGTTCTGTGATGGCGGAATGAAATAAAACCCACTTTTAAACCTCAGTTCGCTGCTTATTATTTCATGCCGCCACAGCGTTATCCTTTTCTCCTTCCTCTACCTGAACACTTCCCTCTCCTTGTCTCCTCTCTTCTGTCTCATCTTGCTCTCTCTGAGCTCTGTCTAATTCAGGTTCTCTCTCTGTCTATGATGGTATACAAACAGGTTAGAAAATATCAAGTGTCATGTTTTGTCCTGCAGGATTTTTTTGTCATGGTTTACATAATTGACAAAAATATGTGTCTTTTTTGTATTTTTATTCTAGTGTTTCTTTTTTTCCATTGAGAGAGTAGGGAAGGGAAAGAAACATTCATAATAGTAATGTACTCATGCATACTTACCGTATTTTTTGGACTATAAGGCGCACTTAAAATCCTTTAATTTTCTCAAAAATTAACAGTGCACTTTATAATCCGGTGCGCCTTATGTATTAATTCTGATTGTGCTTACTGACCTCGAACCGATTTTATGTGATACACGGCGCTCAAAAATCTGTCAAAAGTGTTTTAGTATGACTTTGGTAAGCTACGAAGCCGAACCGCTTGATGGATTGTCGGAGCATTACGGTAGTCAGGAGCCTCGCGGAGTAATATGTGCTTCAACATAATGGCCGGATGGCTTTTTCCACAACTCTCCGTCCCTGTTGATCTGCGACTCCATGCGCGCCCATCTCACCGATACTGTCAAAACCCAAGTGAAGCAAACTAATTCGGAGCTTGCTATCATTCCGGGTGGATTAACCAAAGAACTCCAACCGCTCTGTTGGTGTCAACAGGTCGTTCAAAGTTAAATTGCTAGCGAGTTACGCCACTATCTGCCAATGGATCGTGGATCGAAACTGCTCCTGTTTAGCTGTAATTAATATTCAAAAATGATATTTTCGGGATGAAAGAATTCAAGCGTCCCGGCATTTGTTTGCATTGTTTACTTCTTGGGGCTGCCGCTGGAGAGCGAGCCGTATCGAGTACCGAGCGAGTACCGAGCGAGTATCCTGGCCAATATGGCGATGTAAACAGCCACAGACCAAAAAACGTACATTTGCTCGTGGAACAGGTCATTCACACTCGCAGACAATCGCGCTATATGTGTCTATAATGACTATAGATAAGATTTTCTTTCCATGCATGCAAAAAAAAAAAAAAAATTCCCAGATCCGACTACCTCGCGAGGTAGTCGATACCCAAAAGCCGATGGTGTATAGCAGTGATTTTCAACCTGTGTGCCGTGAGAGATCGTTAGGTGTGCCGTGGGAAATTATCCAATTTAACTTAATTACTCGAGTGAGTGGCTATGTTTACATGGACACAAGTAACTGGATTAAAAGCCTGATCGGAATAAAAATGCTTCATGTAAACATGGCAATCTGAATATTCTAACCCGATCATGCTCATTCGGATCAAAATTTCATTCCGATTGAGAGGGTGGGTTATGCCGATTGTTAATCTGAATGGTGCGCATGAAAACACTTATTCTGAACACAGGGCAGAAAATATGTTTACTGTGCATGTCTGTACACCAGCCGCACGTCGACGTGACGTATTTCCGCCTTAGCAGCAGCTAGCGGAAAACATAGCGGGAGTAAAACAAAACTGGTCTGTATCGTCCTGCTGTCTCCCTCTGTTCGTCATATGCAGAAGTATGTACTTGTAGCTTCATTACGGAGACTAGCAGAAGCAAAAGTAAAGTCTGAATAACACGATACAGGTCAATTTCGACACGAAGCGGGGCTCGCTTACACCGGAAGTTGCTTCTTCTTCTACTATTTTTTGAATGTCGAAATGTTGACCTGCGCATGTCAAAATGATTTATTCCGTTCAAACCTGTGACACATGAAAACGCACGTCCTAATCAGATCAGCTTTTTCAGGATCCATGTAAACAGTAAAATTCTGATCTGAATTGTAATCAGATTGAAGAAATTTTGCCCATGTAACTGTCGCCCATACAGCTCAGCATCAGTTGTTGGAAACGACATGACTTTACAGGAGCAAGAGGAACTCATTGAACTGAAACAAGATCATGGTTTAAAGCTAAACTTTGCTGGGACTTCCGGGAAGATGGCGGAGAGACATAACACTTAAACAAAGAGCTCTCCCTAGCCGGATTAAAAATCATCGGTAAATGGCCAACTCGACATAAACGAATCAATAAACTAAGGGATGAAAACACGAAGGAACCGGGCACAAGGACAAAAACAGGGTAAAATTGAAGAATTCCTCTCCAACAACGCAGGAAAAACCGCTGTACGCAAAGCCCAAAAAAACGAGATGTCCACAGCAGTGAAAATGGAGGACGCCAGACTCGACAACATGAACGCTGGCATCGCCAGTTTGGGTGAAGAGTTGAGAGAATTCAAGCGACAGCTACAACAGGATTTAGCGGCTCTTAAGGAGGAACTGAAAAAAGAAATTAAGGAGGAAATCATGGACCTCCGAAGAGAAATGGAGCGTAAATTAACGGAAAACATGGAGGAGCTGCGCTCCCAGCGGGCGTGTATGACAGAAGCGCAGACCCGAATTTCGGAACTAGAAGATTGGAAAAGCGAGGCAAACGAACAACTACAGACCCTGACGACGCAAACGCAGAGGATGCAGGAGAAAATAAACGACTTGGAGAGCAGATCCCGACGAAGCAATATGCGCATCTTTGGAATTCCGGAGGGCATTGAAGGCAACTCGATGACAAAATTCATGGATCAGTTCTTAAAAAAAGAACTGGAAATACCCGGAGAAACGGATCTGCAGATTCAACGGGCGCACAGAACACCGGCACAGAACCCAAAAACAAACTCTCCACCCAGGTCAGTTGTGGTAAACTTTGTGAAATATGACATAAAGGAAAGAATCCTGACGCAAGCATGGAAAAAAAAGATACGAATCGGCGACAAACAGGTATTTTTTGACCATGACTACCCGACAGAAATCGTGCAGCAGCGGAAGAAATATGCCAATATTAAAAAAACGCTGAAAGAGAAAAAAATTAGATTCCAAACGCCGCTAACGAAAATGAGGATTCATTGGGAGGAAGGCACTAGAACCTACAACACGGCCGAAGAGGCAGCGCGGGATATGATGGAGCGGGGCCTTGAGGTGAGCGTGCCGAAGGAGACGGCTGGAGCAGCGGCGGCCCTGAACGCACCACGACAGACGGAGTGGAGGCGAGTGAACGGCGGAAGAAGGGGGAGAGACGTAGAGCAGCGGGCCCAGGACAAGCTACAAGGCTTTCAACTGAAAGCCTAGATCATAACAAAGATTAAGAAAGGCACAGAAGAAATGAAGGCCAAGAAGACAAGGTAAAAGAGAAACAGACGGCTAGGAGAGGTTTAAGTGATATTTGTTGGACATTTCTAGACTTATGACTATTACTTTGATAGTAAATACAGGTCTAGGGAGGGCCCTTCACTCTGTGAAGACAAACCCCCCACCCACCAACAGGGACCAGTGGGCAGAAGAAAGGCCCAAAGTACGGAGGTCGAGTTTTTTTTTTTTTTTTTTTTTTTTTTTTTTCCCCTTTTTTTTTTTTTTATTTAAGTTTTTGTAAAGGGTATACAGGTCGTTACAGCAATGCAGTGTTTACATTTTCATCACATGTTCCCTTATTTTCTGATATCTGACAACATTGGAAGATTAATTCTTACAACACCCCTTATTTTTTTTTTTTTTTTTAAAGTGAAAGAAAAAGTGAAATTAAAGAGAAAAAAAAACAAAACAAAAAACAAAAAAAAACCAAACAAACCAGTAAAAAACAAACAAAAAGAAAAAGTAAGTAAATAAAGATAAAAGAGCATCTGAGTAGCATTGGAACAAAGAGCAGAACCATTATTGAAATGGTATTTGTCAAAGATTAGATCTAATGGAAGACACATATGCGGTCCAGGGTTGCCAAAAGTTCATGAACCCATCCATGTCCTGTCTCAGTGCGAATGTCAACTTTTCCATCGAGTAAATGTCTTGGATCACGTTAGTCCAATCTTCAGGTGTAGGACAGTCCTTCAACATCCATTTTTTAGTTAGAGCTTTTTTGCTTGCCAATATTAAAACATTGAATAAGTATTTTTCTCCTCGTCTTTCCAGAGAGTCGGAATGTGTTTTTATATAAATATGTGTTATTTTTGTTGTTAAAGGGGCTAGGAGCACAAGTTAAAAAAATGGAAAAACATGAATATGGGTAAAAATCTTAAGATAATGACACTAAACGTGAATGGTCTGAACTCACCTGTTAAAAGGGAAAGAATAATAAGAAAATTCAAGAAGGAAAAAGCTGAAATTATATCTATGCAAGAGACACATTTGAGCAAGGCAGAACATGTGAAACTAAAGAGATTTGGCTATAAGAACTCCTACTACAGTTCATTTAAGGGAGGAGCAAAAAGGGGGGTTATGATACTAATCTCAAACAAAATACAATTTGAAAGTGAACAGGAAATCCAGGATAAAGAAGGCAGGTATGTAATAATAAAGGGAAGAATAGATGGTATGCAGATTACATTAGTGAACATCTATGCCCCACCAGAAAGTGACAAGGGTTTTTTTCAACATCTGTTTGATCTCATAGCAACACACAGTGAAGGAGTCCTAATTTGTGGAGGAGACTTAAATGCTGTCATGGATCATGAAGTTGACACAACAAGTGTTAAGAAGACAAAAAAACATGTAACAAAGTTCATAAGAACCTCACTGGCAGAAATGGGTATGGTAGACACATGGAGGGACCTACACCCACTCGAAAAAGACTATACACATTATTCAGCAGCCCATAAAGTACACTCTAGAATAGATTACTTCCTTATGAATGAAGGTGACAGACACAGGGTGAGAAATTGTTGGATTGGAGGGGCAGAAATATCAGATCATAATCCTATATACATGGAAATATATTTAAACAATAGAAAACGACAAACAACATGGAAACTTAACATAGGACTGTTAAATGATGAGAAAATGAAAGAAAGAATAAAAATAAACATAAACGAATATATCCAAGAGAATGACAATGAAGAAGTGGACCCAACAATACTATGGGACGCACTAAAAGCCGTGTTAAGGGGTAAATTAATTGTTGAAACAGGAAAAGCAAATAAGACTAAGCTGGAAGCGTATGAACAAAGATGTGAGAGACTAAGGGAATTAGAACGTAAACATCAAAGCACAAATGATCCAAAAATATATCAAGAAATTAAAGAAGAAAAAACAAAGATAAAAGAAACACAAACGGATGAAATTGAAAGGAAAAATAGATATCTAAAGCAAAAATATTATGAAACGGGGCCAAAAGCCACAAAACTGCTGGCAAAACGGTTAAGAAAACAACAAACAATGAATAATGTATACAAGATTAAAGACCCCACCACAAATAAAACCACAGTTAACCCAGAAAACATCGAAGAAATTTTCCATAATTTCTACCAAGAACTATACTCGCAATCTGAAGAAACAAATACTAAAGATATCAAAAAATTTCTAGACACATTGGACTTGCCATCAATAGGAAATCAACAAAATGAAAAACTAACAGCAGAAATAACAACACAAGAGATCAGAGATGTGATTAAGTCACTTAAAAACGGTAAATCACCAGGTAGTGATGGATACCCATCTGAGTTTTATAAACTGTTTATAGAAGAACTCATGCCACAACTCCTAAAATCATTTAATTGGACGCTGAACAACAACAAAATACCTCCAACATGGAACGAAGCAATCATTTCAGTTATTTTAAAACCAGGGAAAGATAAAGAACAATGCGGAAACTATAGACCAATCTCTTTATTAAATGTAGATTATAAAATATACACAACAATTATATGTAAACGAATAAAGACATTCTTGACGGAATTGATAGAAGATGATCAAACTGGATTCATAGAGGGACGCCAAACACATGACAATATCAGGAGAACAATACATATAATTAACCAAATACATAAAGAAAAGAAAAGCGCAGTAATAATGAGTTTAGACGCAGAAAAAGCATTTGACAGGGTTAACTGGAAATTCCTATATAGTGTACTGGAGCGCTTTGGATTTAACGAAAAATCAGTACAATGCATAAGGACGCTATATCAAGAACCTGTGGCAAGAATCAAGATAAACGGTAGCTTAACAGACAAAGTAAATATACAAAGATCAACTAGGCAGGGATGCTGCTTATCGCCCACCTTGTTTGCTCTGTTCATAGAACCATTGGCTCAAGCGATACGACAAAATAAGAAATTAAAAGGTGTAACAATAAAGGGGGCGGAACACAAGATTGGGCTATTTGCAGACGATATTATAGTTTACCTTGAACAACCAGATAAATCAATAATGGAAATGATGAACTTGATAGAAAATTTTGGAAAATTATCAGGATACAAGATAAACATAACAAAAACACAAGTACTGACATTCCACTATAACCCTCTAAACCAGATAACTGATAAGATCAAACTAAACTGGAAGCAAAAAGAAATAAAATACCTTGGAGTGAACATACCTAAAGACCTAAGCAAAATATATAAAGCAAACTATGATAGGTTGGAACAAGAAATAAAAAAAGATATTGATAGATGGTCAATCTTAAATATGGATCTGAATTCAAAAATTGAGACAGTCAAAATCAGCATACAACCTAGATTACTTTACCTCTTCCAGGCTATACCAACAGAGATTCCAGATGCCCAATTCTCAAAGTGGGACAGGATGATATCGAGATTTGTTTGGGGAGGTAAAAAACCAAGAGTGAAATATAAAACCCTCCAATTACCAAAAGAGAAAGGAGGCATGGGCCTACCGAGTCTAAAGGAATATTACTACTCAGCACAAATAAGATATATCATATGTTGGTGCGACGAGGGATATGAGGCAAAATGGAAAGAAATGGAAAAGGAAATTGAGGGACTCCCAGTACAAAGCATAATAGGAGATAAAGATGCATATAAGCAAATCAAACAAATAGACCCAATCACTAAATTTACTTTAGAACTGTGGTATAAAATAGTACAAAAATATAATATAAGGGAAGACATAAAACTATTGAAATGGGTAGCATTTGACAGTCAGTTTGAACCGGCAAAACAAGATAGGGGATACAAAAATCTGGTGAACAAGGGAATCACAGCATGGGGCAATATCGGAAAAAAAGATCTCGGGAGCTTTGTAAATATCAGGAGAAAATTTAAATTAGAAAGATCGGAATTTTTCAGATATCTGCAGATGAGAGATTACTATATGAAGAAGATTAGGCATAACCTCCAAACAGATGTGAACGAGATTATACAACTTATTTTAAGCTCATATGCAGGAAATAAAATAAGAATTATTTCAAAACTATATCAGAAACTTATGACAAACAATCATACAAGTAACTATATAAAGGAGAAATGGGAGAAAGAGCTCAATTTAAACATAACAGAAGAAAGCTGGCAGGAAATATGGAAAACACAACACACATCAACAAATTCAAGGGCATGGAGGGAATTTGGATGGAAAAACCTGATTCGCTTTTTCATTACACCACAGATTCAAGGAAAATATACAAATACCCAATCTTTATGCTGGAGGGGATGTGGGGCTCAAAATGCAGACCACTCACATATGTTTTGGAAATGCTACAAAATATCATCATTTTGGAAATCTATGCATGTGACAATACAGAGGATATTAGGATATAATATACCAATGAACTGTAACCTGATGTACTTATGTGATCTTAAAAAAGACAGTGTTATACAGGCTGAGGACAGATATCTAGTTAAAATCTTGTTGATTGCATGTAAAAAAACTATCACAAAAAAATGGCGATCAGAAGTTCTTCCTGACCAAGAACAATGGACTGACATTGTTGAGGACATACGTATGATGGAAAAACTAACATATCGACGAAGAATGCAAGAAGGAATATGGGAGAAGAAATGGCGGAAATGGACACACTACAAAGTGCAACAACGAGGCAGAAATTGAAAGAATAACCAAAGACACTGAAAAAACCAGAAGAATTAAGAGATGGAAACTAAAAACTTGATGCTCCAACATTTGTCCCCCCCCCCTTTTATTTTTTTATTTTTTTTTATTTTTTATTTTTATTTTGTTTATTTTTTTTTATTTTTCCCTACCCTAACCCCTTTGTTTTTTAAATGTAGAATGTGATCTGAATGCATTATATATGATGAAAAATGAATAAAAATCTAAGTTACAAAAAAAAAAAAAGCTAAACTTTGCTGATCTTCCTTTGGACAGTTTTTGGTTGACTGCTGCCAAGGAGTTCCCCATTCTGGCCAGCAAAGCTATTTCAGCATTGCTCCCATTTTCCACGACATATCTGTGTGAGCTGAGCTTTTCAAGCTTGACTGTGATAAAAACTAAAAACAGAGAGAGACTGAGAGTTGTTGAGGAAGAGCTCCATGTGTGTCTTTCTTCCATTCCTGCCAGGATATCAGCTTTGTGTTCATCTAAACAGGCCCAGGGTTCACACTGAGTGAGTATAAATACAGTGGGGCAAAAAGTATACCTCAACTATGAGAGACAAAATGAGAAAAAAAAATCCAGAAAATCACATTGAAGGATTTTTAATGAATTAATTGATAAATTCCTCGGTAAAATAAATATTTGGTCACCTACAAACAAGCAAGATTTCTTGCTCTCACAGACCTGTAACTTCTTCTTTAAGAGGCTCCTCTGTCCTCCACTCGTTACCTGTATTAATGGTACCTGTTTGAACTCGTTATCAGTATAAAAGACACCTGTCCACAACCTCAAACAGTCAGACTCCAAACTCCACTATGGCCAAGACCAAAAAGCTGTCAAAGGACACCAGAAACAAAATTGTAGACCTGCACCAGGCTGGGAAGACTGAATCTGCAATAGGTAAGCAGCTTGGTGTGAAGAAATCAACTGTGGGAGCAATTATTAGAAAATGGAAGACATACAAGACCCCTGATAATCTCCCTCGATCTGGGGCTCCACACAAGATCTCACCCCGTGGGGTCAAAATTATCACGAGAACGGTGAGCAAAAATCCCAGAACCACATGGGGGGACCTAGTGAATGACCTGCAGAGAGCTGGGACCAAAGTAACAAAGGCTACCATCAGTAACACACTATGCCGCCAGGGACTCAAATCCTGCAGTGCCAGACGTGTCCCCCTGCTTAAGCCAGTACATGTCCAGGCCCATCTGAAGTTTGCTAGAGAGCATTTGGATGATCCAGAAGAGGACTGGGAGAATGTCATATGGTCAGATGAAACCAAAATAGAACTTTATTGTAAAATCTCAACTTGTCGTGTTTGGAAGAGAAAGAATACCATACCTACTGTGAAGCATGAGGGTGGAAACATCATGCTTTGGGGCTGTTTTTCTGCAAAGGGACCAGGACGACTGATCTGTGTAAAGGAAAGAATGAATGGGGCCATGTATCGTGAGATTTTGAGTGAAAACCTCCTTCCATCAGCAAGGGTATTGAAGATGAAACGTGGCTGGGTCTTTCAGCATGACAATGATCCCAAACACACTGCCCGGGGAACGAAGGAGTGGCTTCGTAAGAAGCATTTCAAGGTCCTGGAGTGGCCTAGCCAGTCTCCAGATCTCAACCCCATAGAAAATCTTTGGAGGGAGTTGAAAGTCTGTGTTGCCCAGCGACAGCCCCAAAACATCACTGCTCTAGAGGAGATCTGCATGGAGGAATGGGCCAAAATACCAGCAACAGTGTGTGAAAACTTTGTGAAGACTTACAGAAAATGTTTGACCTCTGTCATTGCCAACAAAGGGTATACAGTGATCCCTCACTTATCGCAGTTAATGGGTTCCAGAACCGACCGCGAAAAGTGAAAAACCGCGAAGTAGCGTCACCCCTAATGACGTCACCCATAAATAACACGTACGTTCATTCTCTCACTCTCTCTCTCATATGATACGTGTGTGTGTGTGTGTGTGTGTAAGTGTACATACATACGTAGATGTAAATAAAGTGTACATAAATATGTTTTTAGAACTCTTATTTTTTATAACAAGATACGTAACTCAAGATGAACATGATTTACTGCACAGGTTAATGAGAGCTTTACTGCTCCTCAGGTGACGCCTCATCGTCAGGTGCTAGAGGCGCAGGATCGTCGAGGGCAGCTGCAGGAGGCGGCGTAGTGGCTCGACGGGAAGACTATTTCGCACAAAAAGGGACAAGAGAACAGCGAAAAGTTCCACGTGGCAAGACTAGCGATAAAGAACAATGAATGCGGTCTTCCTTTGCTGGGTATGGGCGCTCGGCAGGGAGAGAAACTGGGTAAAACGTCTCGGCCAATCAGCTTGCGAGGTAAAATGTCTCGGCCAATCAGCTTGCGAGATTCCCGAGCAGTGAAGAGGTGGGCGGAGAGGAGTGGAGCGGTGGTCAGAGAGGTGGATTTTGAGTTGTGCGGCTCTCCGTGTTGATACCTGATGTTCTAATGTAGTCTCCCTGCCTTCTGCTAGCGCCCGCCCATTTTTTCTCAATTTTGAATTTTTGATGAATATTTCTGAAAAATCCGCGATGCACTGAGGGCGCGAAAGGTGAAGCGCGAAGTAGCGAGGGATCACTGTATAACAAAGTATTGAGATGAACTTTTGTTATTGACCACATACTTATTTTACCAAGGAATTTACCAATTAATTCATTAAAAATCCTTCAATGCGATTTTCTGGATTTTTTTTTTTCTCATTTTGTCTCTCACAGTTGAGGTATACCTATGATGAAAATTGGAGACCTCTCTCATCTTTTAAGTGGGAGAACTTGCACAATTGGTGGCTGACTAAATACTTTTTTGCCCCACTGTACATTTAGAAACTGTATTGCTAACTGTATTTTATTATTTTTACTGTGTTAGGCTAGAGAGTGTCATTTTGGTTGGTGGTGTGCCCCAGGATTTTGTCAATGTAAAAAATGTGCCGTGGCTTAAAAAAGGTTGAAAAACACTGGTGTATAGAACACGTATATTAGGATTTGTATGTGAAATTTCGGCATCGAAACTGCTCCCGTTTAGCTGTAATTAAATATTCAAAAATAATATTTTTGGGACAAAAGAATTCAAGCGTCCCGGCATATGTTTACTTATCAGGGCCGCCGCCGGAGAGCGAGCCGTATCGAGTACCGAGCGAGTATCCTGGCCAATATGGCGATGTAAACAGCCATGGACTAAAAACGTTCTGCCTGCTCGTGGAACAGGTCATTCACACTCGCAGACAATCGCGCTATATGTGTCTATAATGACTATAGATAGGATTTTCTTTCCATGCACGCAAAAATTTTTTTTTTCCCGGCTCCGACTACCTCACTTTAATGCGCCTTATAATCCGGTGCGCCTTATGTATGAAAATAGACCATCAAATAGACCGTTCATTGATATTGCGCCTTATAGTCCCAAAAATACGGTAAATTATATGATCAGGTGGGTATTGAAACCAGAAATTCTACTCATGTAAAAGCAGTGCTTTGAAATTAATAATTAAAAGTAGACAGCCAAAAATTTCTAGTAGAGTTAAGGATACAAAGAGCACCCACTTAAAAACTTGAGTAATGACTTCAGTCTTGAAGGTTTGAGGTTTTTCTCAAAAATTTATAACAATTTTCTTAGTTTTCTACTTTTCTCTGTAAATCTAAAGTTGAAACTATGGCTGTGTTGTGAGACATGTATATGTTGGACACTGCATATGTGATTTAACCACGATGAAGGAGAGCCAGCCCCCTGCGGTGCGGAGCCACAGAGCCTGGACCCCCTGCGGAGGACAGGGGACAGAAGACTTCCTGACCACTGAGGCTCGGGAAGAGAGAAGGGGGAGTTATGTAAATAAAAGGCTAATGAATGGGAATAAAGAGACTTTGATATAGATGTGTGATTTCCCCCGCGAGGGAAATGGTTTGATGTGAGAAGGTTTAAATGAGAGAACTTTGGTGTGTTCACTCTCTTTGTTCGCTGCTCAAGAATAAGAGCAGACAGTGGAATGATTTCTTGAATAAACTGAAATGAAAGACAATTCGGTTTCGTTATTCAAGTCTCCCCACATTGGTGACTGACGACGTTGAGAATGAACGAAGAAATTCTCAGGGTCCCGGACTCACAGCGCTCAGAGCTGGCGAGCGCAGTGGCCGTTAAGCTGCCTGATTTCTGGCAGGATAACCCACGGTCGTGGTTTCTGCAAGCAGAGTCGCAGTTCGCGCTCGCAGGAGTAACGGTGGATGACACTAAGTTCCACCATGTCATCGCTAAACTGGACAACAGCACAGCTCGGTGCGTGCAAAGCTTGGTGGAGCAGCCACCCGCGACCGACAGGTACAGCAAGCTGAAATCCACCCTCATCAAGTTTTTCACCCCCTCGGCTGAAGTGAGGGCGAGGAGGATCCTGTCTTTGCTAGACCAAGGTGGACACAGGCCGAGCGCCCTGATGGAGGAGATGATACAGCTGAGAGGGTTGGACAACGATGATTTCATTTTTCAGTTCATCTTCCTCTCCAACCTCCCGGCGCATGCGAGAAGCAAGCTGGCCGGCAAAAAGTGTCACACCCTGGAGGAGTTCCGGGAGCTGGCCCAGGAGGCAGACGGGATCCTGGACGCCTGCGGCGGGCAAGCAACCACAGCAGCGGCCCGAGACAGCGGGGAGCCAGAGGCGGCAGAACCAGACTGGCCGACGATGGCGGCAACACGGCCGCGACGAGGGGGAGCCAATAGCCCGGCGACAGAGGCGCGGGCACGACACAGCGGAGGAGAAGATCTCTGCTTTTACCATCGGAGGTTCGCAGAGAAGGCACGCAGGTGTGTGCCGCCCTGCATCTTCAGGAGTTCGGGAAACGGCAAGACCGGGGGTCGCTAGCAGCTTCGACCCTCGGAGAACGCAACAAGCTGCTCTACATCACGGATGCGCGCTCCGGACGAGTGTTCCTCATTGACACCGGAGCACAAGTGAGCTTCATCACCCCAACATACGCGGACCGGGTAGCTGGACCCCACGGTGACGGAGCTACAGCGGCAAATGGCTCGAACATCAACACCTACGGGAGAAGGACCTTGCCTTTATGCTTACATGGCCGCACATATGAATGGACTTTTGTAGTAGCGGCGGTGAGTTTCAACATGTTGGGCGCGGATTTTTTGTGTTCACACAATCTGTTAGTTGATCTTGCTAATAGACGGCTGGAAAATGCACTCTCTTTTTACTCTCTCCCCTGTTCAGCTCGAGTGTCCCCGCCACCAGTACAGACCCACGTCGCTACAGCAGGTGGTAAGTTTCACACACTCCTCACCCAATTTCCAGCGCTCACTGTGCCCACTTTTTCAGCGACGGTCGCGAAGCACGGGGTGAAACACTTCATCCCCACTTCTGGTCCTCCCGTGTTTGCAAAAGCTCGGCGCTTGGATGCAGTTAAGCTCGCCATTGCGCGCGAGGAGTTCGCCAGCCTGGAGAGGCTGGGCATCGTTCGTAGGTCGAAGAGCCCGTGGGCTTCGCCGCTGCACATGGTACCGAAAGCCGATGGCTCCTGGAGACCGTGCGGGGATTACTGCAGGCTAAACAACGCTACGGCACACGATCGTTATCCCATCCCGCACATTCAGGATTTTTCGGTGCACCTGGCGGGGGCGCGCATTTTTTCAAAGATTGATCTAGTTCGCGGCTATCACCAAGTCCCGGTCCAACCGGAGGACATTCCTAAAACAGCGGTAATAACCCCGTTCGGACTTTTCGAATTTTTACGCATGCCGTTTGGTCTCAAAGGGGCGGCGCAAACATTTCAGCGGATGATGGATGCCGTGTTACGCGATCTCCCTTTCGTGTTTGTGTACCTCGACGACATTTTGGTCGCGAGTACTTCAGAGGACGAACACGAAATGCACCTCACAGCAGTTTTTAGGAGGCTGGGAGAGCACGGCTTAATAGTTAACCCAGCCAAGTGCCAGTTCGGCGTTGAGCGGATTGATTTTTTGGGTCACCGCGTCTCCCCGGAGGGAGCGGTTCCGTTACCAGAGAAAGTACGCGCGGGTAGCGGATTTTCCCCGTCCACAAACGGTCAAATCACTACAGGAATTCTTGGGGATGGTGAATTTTTATAACCGGTTCCTGCCCCACGCAGCTCAAATCATGCAACCGTTATATGCCGCGCTCAAAAAACAAAAGCCGACCCAGGCGGTCGAATGGTCCCCGGAGCGGGAGCGCGCGTTCACAGAGGTTAAAAAAGCCTTGGCTGACGCTGCGCTCCTGGCCCACCCAGACCCTGCAGCACGTATCGCGCTGACGACAGACGCTTCAGATTTAGCCATAGGGGCCGTTATTGAGCAACAGGTAGCCGGAGTTTGGCAGCCTTTGGCTTTCTTTAGCAAATCTTTAAGCGCGGCTGAGCGAAAATACAGCGCGTTTGACAGAGAACTGTTGGCGCTGCATTTGGCTATTCGTCATTTCCAGTTCTGGCTGGAAGGACGGTGCTTCACCGCTTATGTGGACCACAAGCCGCTCACATACGCCATGGCCAAAATTTCAGATCCGTGGTCCGGCAGGCAGCAGAGGCAGCTGGCCGCAATCTCGGAATTTACCACTGACATTAGGCACGTCGCGGGCAAATTCAATGTAGTAGCGGATTGTCTCTCACGCGCGTTCACGACCCCGACACGCGCAGAGGCAGAACGGGCCACCGTGACCGCGCCGCAGGAGAGCGGCACGGTGGCGCGCGCAGCCCCGGTGCACGTGGGTATAGATTACGCAGCCATGGCAGCGGACCAGGGGGCGGACGCAGACGTGCGCGCGCTCCAGTCTGGACCAACAGGGTTGAGGCTGGAGAGCAAGTGTTTACAAACCGGTATGCCCCCCCTGATCTGCGACATGTCGACGGGGCGCCCGCGTCCGGTGGTTCCGGCCACGTGGCGCCGCCGTGTTTTTGACTCGGTCCACTCACTGGCGCACCCGGGGGTGCGCGCGTCGGTGAAACTAGTGGCGGAAAAGTTTGTTTGGCCGTGCCTGCGCAAGCACGTGAAGGAATGGGCAAAAACCTGCATTTCCTGTCAACGGGCCAAAATTCACAGGCACACAAGAGCCCCGTTAGAACCGTTCCGCATTCCGGCCAGAAGGTTCGACCATGTGCACGTCGACCTTGTGGGCCCCCTACCGGCATCACAGGGGTTCACGTATCTTTTGACAATGGTGGACCGCACCACACGTTGGCCGGAAGTGGTCCCACTTGCGACGACCACGGCCGCGGAGGTGGCTCGCGTTTTTTTAACGGCTTGGGTGGCGCGCTTCGGGGTTCCGTCGGACATTACGTCCGATAGAGGACCGCAATTCATCTCTGAGCTGTGGTCAGCGATGGCCAACGGCTTAGGAGCCAAAATTCACCGCACTACGGCTTACCACCCTCAGGCTAATGGTTTATGCGAGCGTTTTCATAGGTCTTTGAAGGCAGCACTCAGAGCGTCGCTCATGGATGCAGATTGGGTAAATAAACTCCCTTGGGTTTTATTAGGGTTGCGTTCTGCGCCTAAAGAGGACTTAGACGCCTCCCCAGCGGAGCTGGTATTCGCACAAACTCTGAGGCTGCCGGGCGAGTTTTTACCAGAGCACCCAGAGCCCCCACCTCTCTCTGCTCTGGGACCGTTAGTTGGCACGGGGGCAGACACGCTCCCGGGTCCGGTTCATCACGCTTTTCCACGAGTTTTCGTCCCCAAGGCTTTGAAAAATGCCGATTTCGTTTTTGTCAGGCGCGAAGCCCTTAAAGCAACGCTCAAACCACCTTACGAAGGGCCATTTCGAGTGCTGGAGGCAGGTGATAAGCAATTTGTGCTAGATTTTGGGGACAGAAAAGAGACAGTCAGTATTGACAGACTAAAACCTGCTTTTGTCATGAAGGACGTGTCTGTACCGGTCGCGGTGGCGCCTCGACGAGGCAGGCCCCCGCAGAGGGCAATTAACCACTCTCTTCCTCAGTCAACAGACCCGGAGCAGAACAGCACCGCAGGCAAGGCGGGGCCAACGCACAGCAGATTCGGCAGACGGCTGAAGCCCAAGCGGCGCACAGACTGAATGTTGGTGTTGATTATTCAGTAGTGAGTAAGGTGCTATTAAATTTTGGGAATTAGTCTGTTCTTCATCGTTTGGGGGGGGTTATATGGCTGTGTTGTGAGACATGTATATGTTGGACACTGCATATGTGATTTAACCACGATGAAGGAGAGCCAGCCCCCTGCGGTGCGGAGCCACAGAGCCTGGACCCCCTGCGGAGGACAGGGGACAGAAGACTTCCTGACCACTGAGGCTCGGGAAGAGAGAAGGGGGAGTTATGTAAATAAAAGGCTAATGAATGTGAATAAAGAGACTTTGATATAGATGTGTGATTTCCCCCGCGAGGGAAATGGTTTGATGTGAGAAGGTTTAAATGAGAGAACTTTGGTGTGTTCACTCTCTTTGTTCGCTGCTCAAGAATAAGAGCAGACAGTGGAATGATTTCTTGAATAAACTGAAATGAAAGACAATTCGGTTTCGTTATTCAAGTCTCCCCACAAAACCATGTTCCTCAAATTTGTAGTTTCCTCTTGTAAAATTGACTTTTCTTGTACATTTGAAACTTTATTATAAATTTGTGGATTATTTTATGACTAATTTTTGTCTGTTTTTTAAAATAAAATTAGTTTTTTTTTAGAAAGCCAGTTTAGAAAGCTTGGGATCAGTCCGCCAAGGTCTCCGCCTTTGACCACCACCTAATCCACATAGCACCGGACCCCCATCATCCCTCCTGTAGGTGGTGAGCCCACTGGAGGGCGGACCCATGTAATTCCTTCGGGCTCCTTCCCTCTCCCCAGCCACCTGCTGGGGAGAGGGAAGTCTGGGCTTCTCTGCTTGAACTGCTGCCTCCGCGACCCGGACCTCCGGAAAAGCGGTAGAAGATGGATGGATGGATGGATAGTTTTTTTTTTTTAGATAAATTTGATACACTGTGGTAATTTTTTTTCCCTTTTTCCTCATAACAATTTACATTTTTGACCATAATTTTGCAGTCAGAACAGAACAATAATTTAACTCTGATTACAAAGAAAAAATATTAATAAAATTGTATTTAATGAAATAAATTAACTTAAATGACCAAGGATGCTGTTATTTCTGTAATAATATTTCTTTATATTTATAAGTTGTTGTTGTTTTTTTTTTTAGAAATCTCCTCACCACTCAGACCAGGAAAATCCTCCCTTATTTTGAAATTAAATGTTGACACGTTTAGTTTGTCTGAAGGCTGCTGACGGATTAAAGTCATTGACTTTGTGAATTTCAGTCATCTTAACCTGCCAAGTACATAATAGGGAACTGTAGCGGACTCTAAAGACATAATTCACCACAATATGTGTTCATGTACAGAATAATCTGCTTAGGCAATTATAGTTGTGCTCTCAGGCTTTCTCATCAGGCACCTCTCTAGGCAGCCACTGAAGGACCTCAGTTTAGAGTAAAGAGAGCTAACTACCGCTGGAAAATAAAAACGGCATGCCTGCTCGTGCGAGAAAAGAGAGAAATTGCCAGTCTCTTTATTCCTGCAAATATTTTTCTTAATAAATTCATATCTCCTTGGCGAGGCGGTAAAATTTCTGGTGCAGCGGGCCACCACCAAGAAATATTACCAGAGGAAACCCTGCAATACATTAAAATGTGAAATCTACTTATTTTAATCTTGAGAGTACTTGGTAAAGAAAACATAATTGTGGAAATGTACTATTAATCCGACTACTGTTATGTATGAGATTACATTTTGTAAAAGATTACTTTCAACTTAATTGTCTTTATTGTTTATGCAGTGTATTTAAGATAAGATAAGATAAGATAAGATAAGATAAGCCTTTATTAGTCCCACAACAGGGAAATTCCAGGATTGCAACAGCACAAGGATAGCAACACTCAGAGCAACACTCAGAATCAGAATCAGAATCAGAATCAGAAAAAGCTTTATTGCCAAGCATGTTAGAAACACACGAGGAATTTGACTTGACATTGGTGCGCTATGTAAGCGCATCACAACGACACGGCAGCCGTAACAAGGCACCTAATCAAAAAGGTCAGGGATAAGGGAAGATAAGGGAAGGGTAGAATGACACAATGGGCGGAGAGAAAAAAACTTCATTATCAAAGTACAGCTTATAATTGTGTAAGCTAAATTATGATTACAGAGAAAAAACCTCTCTATGGCACAGAGCAGACAATCAGACCTCACAAAGACAAGGGCAGCAGAGAGAGGCAGTATGTGTATATCAGTATATGATGTCAGTGTGTGTGCAGTGTGTGGGTGTATCAGTTACTGAAGTACAACAAAAATAGTCTCCTAGGCAATGATGGATGTTATAAGTTCATGTTTATAAACACAGATAGTCATGTCCCAGAGATAATCTCTTCTTCATGCCAGATGGTAAAAACTCCATGTTAGTCTCATGAACGCTGTCCTTGGAGAGTTCTGATTATTGCACAGCAGCAGCAGTGTTTGGGTTAAGCAGCCAGCTCGCACATCCGCTTATCTCAACTCTGGAGGAGTGAGTTGTCCAGGGGCACCGATCAAGGCCGAATCTGCACAGACTTAGAGTGTAGAATTTTCTTCTCTCTTGTTCTATGCTTCACAATTCAAATTACACAGGCTTTAAAATCATTCCATGGAGAGCACCAGCGACTCCAGATGTATACCATTCTTCTGAATCAACCATCATTCAGTTCACCATTGCCGCTATCAGTGCACTCCCCGACTGGTCGAATTTGTTGTTGAAGGAGCGTTGCCGGGCCCGCTTTGATCAGCTCTCCCAACTTTAATTTCTGATACATCAGGAACTCCAGAGCCAAAATAGAAATCCTGTTATCAAGCCAAACAAATAGAGATGTCTTCCGCATCTCAGTCGAATCACACAGACCCATGAATTCCCAATTGTCCATGAGTGCAGGGCTCCCCCTAGCCCGATCTTCTTTTAAAGGTGTCAATTGCATTTAAAGCCCAACTTGATCCATTTTCCCGTTTGGGTTGAGATCAGCGAGAAGGAGAACGGCACAGACACTCACTCAGATGCAGCAAGCAGGAGTTGGGTCGGGAAGGCAGGAGACAGGAGGAGGAGGGAGAGAAAATGCGACTGCTCTCTCTGAAGGCAAGAAGAGAAGGCAAGAAAAAAAAAAAGCAAGAGCAGCTAATATACATATGTACATATTACTATAAATATATATATATATATATATATATATATACTGTATATACACACAGACACACAGTGCAGAGCATTGTAGCTGGATGGAATAAATATATGAGTATATAAACACACAGTGCGGAGTATTGTAGCTAGATGGAATAAATATGTAG
This sequence comes from Pholidichthys leucotaenia, assembly GCA_020510985.1. Taxonomy (NCBI): domain Eukaryota; kingdom Metazoa; phylum Chordata; class Actinopteri; order Cichliformes; family Pholidichthyidae; genus Pholidichthys; species Pholidichthys leucotaenia. Next base: position 166,269,537 of record CM035842.1, read on the forward strand.
ATATATAAACACCCACAGTACGGAGCATTGCAGCTAGGTGGAATAAATATGTAAGTATATAAACACACACAGTCGTGAGCAAAAATATTTCAACCTGTTTTTATTGGTTCTAGGGGACTTCAGTGGTTGCAGTGGTAACAATAATGCAACACTGGATTGCACCCTTGGCCCTCATGGCCATGGAAAGATAAACCCAAATGGTCCTCTGCTGCTAGATTTCAGTATCACACATGATCTTGCTATTAAAAACTCTTCAATATGCTTGATAAATGGTTCTTCTCCTGGCAACACCCACGCTCAAAGCAATGACATCTTCTTGACTATGTCCTTGTCTGCAGATCTCATCTACGTAATGTCTGTTCCACTAGAGCCATGCAAGGAGTAAATTGTTTTAACAAAAATCTCCTGATTTGCTCCATCTGCAAACTTATTATAAAACCACATAATAAGGCAGCCACCCTCAATTAGCTAAAAAGATTTCTGAAAACATTGAGAAATCTTCCTTCGAGTCCTATGATGCCCAGTGAAAAGATCTCAATACTGCAGTTTACACTGCTGCAAAGGATTTGCTAGGCCATAAGACCCATAACACAAGGAATGGTTTGATGATAATGACAGCAATATCCAAGGTTTGCTTGCCGCACATAAGAAATCTTCAAGTATGGTGGACCCACCCTTTATATTTCTCTCGTAAAACTGTTCACTGACTGTCGGGAAAAAGGTATCCTACTACAGGATTGCAAAGGTGCAACAATCATTACCATCTTCAAATGAAAAGGTGACCGATCTGTATGTGACTACTGCAGAAGCGTTTCACTGCTATTAATTGGTGGCAAAATGCTGGCAAAAATTGCTTTTTCTCAACTGCATCAAATTTCTGAGTCCATTCTGCCAAATCTTTTCATGATGGAATGCAAGCAAAGGTCTCAGTCAATGGGAATACATCAGAGCCTTTTAAGGTGCTTCACAGGGTGAAACAAGGATGTGTCCTAGCCTGGGCCGGATTATCCAGAGGGCTTACCGGGGCAGCAGCCCAGGGGCCCCGCCTCTTTTGGGGCCCCAAAAGAAATGCTATTTTTTTGTTTTGGCATATCAACTTTTTGTTTGTTGAGGTGTATGTGACAGTGGCAAGAGGGGTAAAGGTATGCGCCTCAGGCAGGAGATGCAAATGTAAGTGCTTTGGCACCCAGGGAGGAGAAACAAAGAGATGCAAATATACAGACGTGGACAAAATTGTTGGTACCCCTCTGTTAATGAAAGAAAAACCCACAATAGTCACAGAAATAACTTGAATCTGACAAAAGTGGTGATAAATAAAAATTCTATGAAAATTAACCAATGAAAATCAGACAATGCTTTTGAATTGTGGTTCAAAACAAACTCATGAAACAGGCCTGAACAAAAATGATGGTACCCTGAACTTAATATTTTGTTGCACAACCTTTTGAGGCAATCACTGCAATCAAACGATTTCTGTAACTCTCAATGAGACTTCTGCACCTCTCAGCAGGTATTTTGGCCCACTCCTCATGAGCAAACTGCTCCAATTGTCTCAGGTTTGAAGGGTGCCTTCTCCAGATGTCATGTTTCAACTCCTTTCACAGATGTTCAATAGGATTTAGATCAGGGCTCATAGAAGGCCACTTTCGAATAGTCCAATGTTTCACTCTTAGCCATTCTTGGGTGTTTTTAGCTGTGTGTTTTGGGTCATTATCCTGTTGGAAGACCCATGACCTGCGACTGAGACCAAGCTGTCTGACACTGGGCAGCACATTTCTCTCTAGAATACCTTGATAGTCTTGAGATTTCATTGTACCCTGCACAGATTCAAGACACCCTGTGCCAGATGCAGCAAAGCAGCCCCAGAACATAACAGAACCTCCTCCATGTTTCACAGTAAGGACAGTGTTCTTTTCTTGGTATGCTTCATTTTTGCATCTGTGAACATAGAGCTGATATGCCTTGCCAAAAAGTTGCAGTTTTGTCTCATCTGTCCATAGGACATTCTCCCAGAAGCTTTGTGGCTTGTCAACATGCAGTTTGGCAAATTCCAGTCTGGCTTTTTTATGATTTATTTTCAACAGTGGTGTCCTCCTTGGTCGTCTCCCATGAAGTCCACTTTGGCTCAAACAACGATGGATGGTGCGATCTGACACTGATGTACCTTGACCTTGGAGTTCACCATGAATGTGCTTAGAGGTTGTTTTGGGCTCTTTTGTTACCATTCGTATTATCCGTCTCCTCCTGTGGCCATGTCCAGGGAGGTTGGCTACAGTCCCGTGGATCTTAAATTTCTGAATAATATGTGCAACTGTAGTCACAGGAACATCAAGCTGCTTGGAGATGGTCTTATAGCCTTTACCTTTAACATGCTTGTCTATAATTTTCTTTCTAATCTCCTGAGACAACTCTCTCCTTTGCTTCCTCTGGTCCATGTTTAGTGTGGTACACACCATGTCAACAAACAGCACAGTGACTACTTGTCACCTTTTAAATAAGCCCACTGACAGATTACAAGTTTGTAGACACCTGTGATGTTAATTAGAGGACACATCTTGGGTGAACATGTCCCTATGGTCACATCTTTTCTAGGGGTACCATCATTTTTGTCCAGGCCTGTTTCATGAGTTTGTTTTTTAAAGTAATTCTGTTGAACCACAATTCAAAAGCATTGTCTGATTTTCATTGGTTAATTTTCATAGAATTTTTATTTATTACCATTTTTGTCAGATTCAAGTTATTTCTGTGACCATTGTGGGTTTTTCTTTCATTAACAGAGGGGTACCAACAATTTTGTCCACGTCTGTAGGCACCATAGGCGCCCAGGGGAGTGAAATGTGTGAAGATATGTGCATTGAGATCTGGAGGACTAGGTGTGAATGTATGTGCTGCTGGTGCCAAGGAGGAGAGAGATGGTATAAATATGCTTTGGCGCCCGTAGTTCAGTCTTGTTGTTGGAGTGAAGTTGCAATCGGCAGCTCTCAGAGAAAAAGGTGAGCGATCCTTTTCTCAATTCAAACTGGTGAAGAACAGTCTAAGATCCACAATGGGACAGGACAGACTGAATCATTTGACTCTGATGTCAATTGAAAGCGATCTGGTGTGAAAATTGGACTTTAGTGATCTGATCAAGGACTTTGCTGGAAAAAATCTAGAAAAGTGGGCACTTTGACTAATGGTTATTGATGGTGTTTTTGGTCTGTAAGCACACAGCACTGATGTAGTGACTAATGAATGGCATTTAGATTAATGGTTTAAAAAGATTGTTGCTGTATTCTCTGGATGTGGATTTTTTTTCTATTATAGATTCACTCCCCAAATGCATAGTTAAACATGAAATTCTTTTTCATGCAAGCCTTTTTAAAGGTTCAGCAGTTACTTTAAGCCTTATTCATGCTGCATTTCCCTTCTAGTCCACTTTGATCCGGGTGCGCTTTGGATGAGCCCAGCATGCACGCGGCGCTGTTCATGCTCACTTTTTTCATCTACCCAGGCCAAGCGGTTGACGCATGCACACAACCATCATTTGTAGTTTCACTCCCGCCCAATAGGTAGCGCCAATGTGCTGATGCGCCAAGATTTTCACCAGCGGAAAAACGCTGCTTCACTTCCCGGTTTTCACTCCTTTTCCACGAAGATGGTGCTGCTGCTGCTGCTGCTGCTGAAGTATGTATGTATGATTCATTCATTCACCTTCTTCCGCTTAATCCTTTTCGGGTTGCGGGGGGGCTGGAGCCTATCCCAGCATCTTTAGGCGAGAGGCAGGGTACACCCTGGACAGATCGCCAGTCCATCGCAGGGCCAACACAGAGACAGACAACCATTCACTTTCACAGTCATACCAAAGGACAATTTAGAATCCCCAGTTTTGATGCCAATTAACCTAACGTGCATGTTTTTGGCATGTGGGAGTCATGTATGTTTATTCTCATCTTCTGCTTACTTGTTGTCTTCTTCGTCTACTTTGTCTTGGTATGCTGTGCCGATATCGCCACCTCGTGAATGGGACGTTCAGTCTTGCGCATGCGCTTTTCAACACGTTCAGGTCGTGAGCAGGCAGCGCGGTCACAAAATTTGGGCTGCATGCGGTCATCCGTGGTTAAGCACTGCGGATACTGGCGGCGTGGAGGCGATGATGTAAATTTCATCACACAAGGTTTCTGGTTACTCGTACGCGGACAGCAGAGGTGCAGCATGAATCCAGCTTTAGACCAATAGCTGCATTTTGCAGCTGAAAGCTATACAGCATAAATTGCAATAATTTCAACTTGATGATCTTTTTTAAAATTGTTCTTTAGTCAGTACTGCAGGGGTGGTAATTTTTATTTTGTGTTATGTTCAGTAATAACTTTAAGCTTTTATAAGGCTTTGACAGTACAGTTGTTTAAGATTTCATGGTTCATTTGTGCTTGTGGTCATTGCAGCAGCACCAAATTCAAGTTGTGGGTTGATACAAGATATTTTGTCTGTTGTTAATCCTGATGGCACAATATTTTTCTGCTGTTTAAGATAAACCTAGAACTTTGTGGTCATTCTTTATTTAGTAATTTAGGACCTTGACAGTCCAGCTGATCCATCAATGAGAGTGGCTACATGGCCACAATAATTCGATAATCAAATCAAATCAACCTTTATTGTCATATTGCTGTACATACAACAGTAGTGCAGGCAAGATGAAATTGCGTTTCTCTCGGCATCCATATAAGTAAAAGAACATGATTTAAGACACACTCACACATATCTTCACCCCCCACCCCACCACATCCATTTACGCATCCCTGAGACATACTTGAAAAAACTAACTAACTAACTAACTATAATATACAAATAATGTCCATAATGTCCGTAGGTGCAGTAGTGTATACGAGAGATTCCGGATCAACTGTTCAGCATCCTAACAGCTTGTGGAAGGAAGCTGTTAATCAGTCTGGTGGTTCTGCCTCTGATGCTCCGGAATCATTTGCCAGATGGCAGAAGTTCAAAGTGTTTATGCAGAGGGTGAGAACGGTCCTTGACAATGTTCAGTGCCCTGCTCCTACAACGGTTCTGAAAAAGTTCTTGGACAGAGGGGAGGGAGACTCCGATTACCCTCTCAGCTCCCTTAACTATCCTCTGCAGGGCTTTTTTGTCTGACATACTGCAGCTGGAGTGCCATGTAGCAATGCAGTACATCAGAACACTCTCCACCACGCCTCTGTAGAAGGTCCTGAGGATGCAGATGGGGAGAGAGGCCTGTTTGAGTTTCCTCAAGAAGTGCAGTCTCTGCTGGGCCCGCTTCCTGATCTCCAAGGAATTCTAGCTCCAGGTCAGGTCCTGTGAGATCTGCACTCCAAGGAACTTGATGTTCTCCACTCTCTCCACTAAACGGCCGCCGATGCTGAGGGGGACGTGTTCAGGCTGTGACCGCCGGAAGTCGATAATCATCTCCTTCGTTTTGTCTACGGTGAGCACCAGATTGTTCTCCCTGCACCAGCCCTCCAGGTCTCTCACTTCTTCTCTGTACATTGATTCCTCATCCCTCTGAATAAGTCCCACCACCGTGGTGTCGTATGCAAACTTAATAATCTGGTTCCCCTCGTGTCTGGATACACAGTCATGTGTTAGAAGTGTAAACAACAGTGGAGTGAGTACGCAGCCTTGAGGGGATCCGGTGCTCAGCGTGACAGAGTTGGAGATGTTGTTTCCAACCCGGACAGACTGAGGTCTCTCAGTCAGGAAATCCAGGATCCAGAGACATGTGGCGGTATTCAGACCAAGAAGGAGTAATTTCTCCATCAGTCTCTGGGGAATAATGGTGTTGAATGCTGAACTGAAATCAATGTACAGGAGTCTGGCGTAGGTGTCTTTCTGATCTAGGTGGGTGATGACAGAGTGCAGGGTGGTGACTATAGCATCCTCCGTGGAGCGGTTTGAACGATATGCAAACTGGAGCGGGTCGTGTGATGCAGGGAAGCAGGCTGTGATGTGTGGATTGACAAGCCGTTCAAAACACTTCATCACAATTGGTGTCAGTGCAACAGGACAATAGTCATTGAGACAAGACACAACTGGTTTCTTTGCCATTGGTACAATGATAGAGGTCTTGAAGCATCTGGGGACGATGGCCTGACTCAGGGAGATGTTATAAAAGTCAGTCAGTACATCCGCCAACTCGCTCGCGCAGTCTCAAAGTACACGTCCCGGGATGTTGTATGGACCTGCAGCTTTACGTGGGTTGACTCTGGTTAGGGTCCTCCGTGTGTCCGCTGTGTTGATGGTAAAAGGGTAAAAGCTGGTCCGACCGATGGTGGGGATGGGCCAGCCCTCCCTCTGATTGTCGGGTTTGATGCTTCAAAACGTGCAAAGAAGTTGTTGAGCCTGTCTGGAAGCGAAGCGTCGTCATCATCGACCCCCTGCCTAGACTTATAGCCCGTCAGTGTCCGAACTCCCTGCCACATCTGCTTGGTGTTCCTAGTGTCAGAGGTATCCCTGGATTTTCTCCGCATAGGCGCGCTTCGCCGTCTTAATTCCCTTTGAGAGAATAATGCAGCCTTCAGAGCGGATCGCCCTCCGCTCTGAAGGCTTCATCTCTGGCTGTAAGCAGCGAGCGCACCTCTGCGGTCATCCAGGGCTTGTGGTTTCCCTGTACAGTGATGCTCTTCACTGTAGTGACATCCTCTGTGCACTTCACGATGTAGCTGGTGACCATTTCAGCATACTCCTCCACATCGGTCTTCTCTTCCTGGGAGGCTGCTATTTTGAAGACCTCCCGGTCTGTGTGCAGAAAACAGTCTTTCAGTGCAGAGGTTACACTCTCTGGCCAAATCCTGATTTGTTTCACTACTGGCCTGCTGCGCTTCAATAAGGGTTTGTAGGCAGGCACCAGCATCACGGATATGTGGTCAGAAAGGCCGAGGTGGGGGCGGGGTATAGCCTTATATGCATCTGTGTTTGTGTACACCAAGTCCAACATATTCTCTCCTCTGGTCTTAAAGTCTACACATTGTTTAAACTTGGGGAGCACAGTCTTTAAGCTGGTGTGGTTAAAATCTCCCGCAACCACTACAAAACTGTCCAGATGTGAAGTTTGGATTTCGCTAATTGCATCGTGTAGTTCCCCGAGTGCCTTCTTAGCATTAGCGTTAGTGTTCGGCGCTATGTAAACAGTCGCTACAAACACGTTGCTGAATTCCCTTGGCAGATAAAATGGCTGACAATTTACAATAAGGAACTCCGCCAAAGGAGAGCAGTGTTTAGATACTAACGTGGCGTTCACGCACCAGTTCTTATTAACATAGATGCATAGCCCACCTCCACGGCTCTTACCGGAGCTCGCTGTTCCTCTATCTGCTCGGAACACCGACGTCCCCTGTAGTTGAATGGCCTCGTCAGGGATGTTGTCGTGGAGCCACGTCTCCGTGAACGCAAGCACACAGCAGTCCCTCCACTCTCTCCGGGTTTCTCTCAGCAGCCGCAGCTCGTCCAGCTTGTTGTCGAGGGAGTGGACATTAGAGAGAAGGAGCGACGGTACCACTGGTCTGGAGAGGTTAGCCTTTAGCCTAGCATGGATCCCAGCCCTTTTTCCACGCTTTTGCTTGCGTTCTCTTCGCTTACGCTTCCTCCTCTCCCGGGTAGCTTCTAGTGAGGACTCCACCAGAATTCCATGCTGGTGTAGAATGTCCAAGTCACAACCGAGCACCGCGATTCTTGCAGCGTGCAGTACCTTGATGTTTAATAAGGTCTCACGGTTGTAGGTTTTACAGAATGTACTTCTGGGATGATCAAAACACTCAAAACCCTCACACTCGCTGATGCCAAGAGGGGCCGCTGCGTCTATGTGCGCCGCCATCTCGAATATAAGAATAAAGATAAGAAGACCTAAGATAAATAGGAATAATGACAAAATTGTAATAATTGGATTTGACATTTTTACATGCACTGAATAAACAGGTTATTGGACAATAAACTAGGTGTTAATGTAATTTCTTATAACACAATAATTACCTTTTATCTGATTATTGCTTTTACATGACTACTTTAATAATCAGATAACTCTAGAAATACGATTATAAACAGTTTATTACTGTGCGTGTAACCATAGCCATTTTGCATATCATACTCCCAAAAATTATATGTAGGAAGGCCCCCAAAACTGCTCTAGCCCAGGGGCCCACAATCTCCTTAGTCCGGCCCTGGTCCTAGCGTCTACTCTTTTTCAGATTGCAGTCTATTCACCCTGGCGCGTCCACACTCCACTCTACACTTGCATCGCTAAACAAGAGAAAGGTGCATTCGTGAAGTGTTATATCATGATGATGATTTAGTAGCACACTCACTTGATGACATCCAAGAGATCCTATGGTGTTTTATTTGCTCTGCCACAGCCTTTGGGCTAAGTCATTGTGATTAAGACAGAAGTATTATTTCAACCTGCACCCCAAGAACCCTACTGCAAGCCTATGGTACTGCTTAACGACAACCCTCTGAACACTGACAAGGCCTTTAAGTACCTTGGCTCTCTAGTTGCCTTGGGGAACACCTTAGATGCTGAATTAGACTGCAGAGCAGCAGCATCCTTCTCTAAACTAGGAGATACACAGGATAGAGGAGATTAGATAAGAAATCCAACTCAGCACAAAATGCTAAGCTTAATATGCTGTTGTTCTGAGTGCACTGCTCTACTCTGCCGAGACATATACCGTGTACAAATGATATATCAACAGACCTTCAACAATCCAGCTAAGACAGGTATGTGTAATCATGGGAATCAAGTGGAGAGACAAGGTAACAAATGAGGAAGTTCTCAGAAAAGCCAATATGCTTTGCATTAAAGCCATATTCAATCAATCAATCAACTTTATTTATAAAGCACTTTAAAAGCAACACTCGCTACACAAAGTGCTGTACAGCAAGAGAACATAAAAGCAGGGCACTAACACAAAGGGCGCTAACACAAGAACCACAGTAAAAAATTCATAAATAAAATAAAAAGTAAAATAAATAAAAATCCATTTCATTCAATAAAATCAATGTCTCATACTGGGTCGAAGGCCAGGGAGTAAAAATGTGTTTTAAGACGTGTTTTAAAAATGGACAGTGAAGGTGCTTGTCTAATGTCCAGGGGTAAATCATTCCATAACCTGGGGGCCATGATCGAAAAGGCTCTGTCCCCTCTGAGCTTGCGCTTCACCTTTGGTACCTCCAAAAGCAGCTGTTCAGCTGACCTAAGGGACCGGGTGGGAGCGTAGGGATGCAGAAGCTCAGAGAGGTAAGGTGGAGCAAGACCATTCAAGGATTTAAAAACAAAAGAATTTTAAAATGAACTCTAAAATACACAGGCAGCCAGTGGAGTGAAGCTAAGATGGGTGTGATGTGATCTGTTCCACGTGTACCTGTTAAAAGACGAGCAGCAGCGTTTTGAACCAGCTGCAGACGGGAAAGAGATGACTGACTGACACCGGCGTAAAGTGCGTTACAGTAATCCAGCCGAGATGAAATAAAAGCATGGATTACTGTTTCCAAGTGTGGTCTAGAGAGAATGGGTTTTACTTTTGCTTAACGCCTTAGATGAAAGAAGCTGGATTTTACCACCGAAGGAATCTGTGTATCTAATTTAAAATCATTGTCCATGATAAAACCAAGGTTCCTAGCTGTGGATTTAACATAAGGAGTAAGGGGGCCCAAGTATACAGGAAGGGACTCTCAGAGGCGACTAGGTCCAAACACCATCACTTCGGTCTTCTTATCATTAAAATTTAGGAAGTTTAGGGCCATCCAAGACTTTATGTCTTCAATGCATGCCAGGAGTGAGTTTACTGATGAGGCAGCTTTTTGTTTTAGAGGGACATAAATCTGACAGTCATCAGCATACAGGTGGAAAGAGATACCATGCTTTTTAAAAATGGAACCCAGAGGAAGTATGTACAGAGAAAAAAGCATGGGCCCTAGAATTGACCCCTGTGGGACCCCGTAAGGCAGAGGAGCACAAGAGGATTCAAACCCAGACATGCTAACTTTAAAAGTCCTGTTTGACAGATAGGATCTAAACCAGTTGAGAGCAGTGCCACAAATGCCCACTAGGTGCTGCAAACGGGAAATTAAAACATGATGGTCCACTGTGTCAAAGGCAGCAGTTAAATCAAGCAGCACAAGAACAGCATATTCATCTGAATAACATGCCAAGAGAATATCGTTAAAAACTCTTAACAAAGCTGTCTCTGTGCTATGAAGAGCTTTGAAACCAGATTGAAAAATCTCCAAAATACCGTGTTCATCCAGAAAACATTTCAGCTGCATTCAGCTATTGACAAAATCCTAGCTCCAATGGGTGGGACATGTGATGAGGATGGAGGATAACTGCACTCCAAGAGCCCGCCTGTACAGCATATTGCAGCTTGATAAACAGAGTCATGGGCGTCCACTTCTGAGATACCCTTTAAAGGGTTAAGCACATCAATGCTATGCTATATTAATGAGTGCCCTAATGCTATGCTATATTAATGAGTGCCCTATAAAGTTTATAGGGCACTCATTAATATACTTGAAAATTCAAAATTTCAACCCTAGACCAGTACTGGCAGATATTAAAAGATTGTTTCAATGGACTTCCGGTCTGGACGCCATGGTGATAGCAACTTAACGCTGAACCTCCCAGATCCAATCCAAGGAAAACATCGTCAAAATCAGACTTAACAGATTTTTGGAAGAATAAAAATCAAAAGACAAAAACACCATGCCTAACCACAAACAGAAGAAACTGGCATTCCCCAGGTCAGGACGCGCGGCGGCCGCAGAATCTGATCCCGAGGACCTCCATTCAGGAGACGAAGAGCTGGGCCTAGCTAACAAAAAGGTTAGCCTGAAATCGCTATATGACGAATTACGACGATTTTGGGCCGAATTTCACGAATTCAGAGAGGAACTAACAAGGACGAACAGCAGATTGGACCAGGCCGAAAACCGAATCTTGGAAGCTGAAGAAAGAGTAAAAGTGCTTGAAGATTCTATGCTGGATTTACACAGAAAACAGTCAAGGCTGGAGGCTAAGCTAGCCGACCAAGAAGGAAGACAGAGACGAGATAACATCAGAATTCACGGTCTGAAAGAAGGAGCTGAAGATGGTTTCAACACAGTGGCGGAATGCGTGGAATCCTTATTGAGAGAGAAGTTGGATATTCCACAAACCACCGATTTGAAAATAGAAAAGGCCCATCGTACATTAGCCGCAAAGCCAGCGGCAGAAGCACACCCGCGTTCAGTGTTGGTAAGATTCTCCGATTTCAAAATAAAACAAGAGGTTGTAAGACGGGCTTGGCAGAAAAAAGGATTTATGCATCAAGAAAGAAAAGTCTTCGTGGAGCACGATTACGCCCCTGAGGTTCTTAAAAAGCGACGGGAATATAACGACGCCAAAAAGGTTTTACAGGAAAAGAATCTACGCTTTCAGACGCCATTTCCGGCTAAGTTAAGGGTCTTCTACAGTGAAGAGTCATGTCTCTACAATTCAGCGGAAGAAGCAACAACTGACATGGCGAGAAGAGGACTCCCGGTAACGGTGTTTAAACCCGCAGCGAATCTGAGCGAGAGGATCAGAGCTCAAACGTGGTCCACTCAAAGACCTTCTAAATCCACGGGCCAGCAGCGGGAAACCCAGCCCCAGAGCTACAAAGATAAGCTTTCCAGTTCCAGGAAGGAATAGCGACCTTTTTGTTTTTTTCTCTCTTTTCAGTCATTCTGCACTTCCATCCCCCCTCCTACAAGGTAACAAACATTAAAGGAGATGCAGAATCAGCATGTGGTAAAACCTTTCATGGAGCAGTTATAGCATTAGAAACAAATGTCTTCTTAATTTAAAGGAAAAAAAAAATCTTGTTAAAATAGAAATGTAACAATGACCCACATGTTCTCCCTACACTAACAAATACTGTACTAGAGTGAAGGTTTGCTGTGATGGGGGTGGGAGGGTGCACACAATCTCATAGGGTATAGGCATAAAAAAAAAAAAAAAAATCATTACAAATTCGGATTGGGATCTGAAATTCACGTTAAAAACATGGGACAACTTACAGGGGTAAGAGAGGGCCCTCAACACGTAACAGAGTTTGAGGAATTTCCCTCAGAGCCTACACTCCATCGGGGCTCTTACAGGGTCTTTAAAGAGACCCCAGCTCAGGAAGTTTTTTTGACAGTTTTTTGTTTTAAAGTTTCGTACACTATGTTCTTAATGTTTTTTATGTTCTTAATGTTCTTTCAGTTTCTGAGTAGCAAAAAAGAGGGCCACCACACTGTTATACTAAATAAGAAAATACAATGGAGAAACAGGGTGTAACCAAAATAGCCTCATATAATGTAAAAGGGATTCTGAATCCAGTTAAAAGATCCAAGATTCTACGCAAAATGAAAAAAGACAAAGCAGAAATAATATTTTTACAAGAAACCCACCTAACAGACGTGGAACACACTAAACTCAATAGACAAGGGTTTAAAATGATCTCTTCATCTTCATATAAATCAGGGAGGAGGAGGGGAGTAGCGACATTGATATCAACCAAAATTACATTTGAAAAAAAAATCAGAACACAAAGATAAAGAAGGGAGGTACAGTTTGGTAATTGGGCGGCTAGAGAGAGAAGATATCACCCTGCTGAATGTATATGTACCACCAGGGGCTAAATGGAAATTTTATAAAAATGTATTCGACCTAATGATAACTAAAGCCCAAGGTTTAGTGATATGTGGTGGAGACTTCAATCTAAGACTGAATCCATACTGGGATGCAACAGGTAATTCTTCACATCAAAATAACACTCAAAATAGGAAAACTCGGATGCTACTAAAAGAAATGGGAATCTGTGACGTATGGAGGGAATTCAACCCCAATGTAAAAGATTATACTTTTTATTCAACGCCACATTCATCTTACTCAAGGATTGATTACTTTTTTATGTTTAATAGAGACATTGGAAGAGTAAAAACATGTAAAATAGGACTGATGGATCTCTCTGACCACAGTCCGATCTATATGGACTTAAACATCCCAAAATACACAAATAATACATTTTCCTGGAGGTTGAATTCAAATGTCCTGAAAGGACCACTGAAAGATGAATTGGAATCAGATATTTTCAAATATTTGGAAGAAAACGATAATGGAGAAGTATCCCCTTTAATACTGTGGGATGTGTGCAAAGCTGTAATAAGGGGAAAGATTATCGCAAAACTGGCAACCCAAAAGAAACTGAGACAAGAAAAACTAATCACACTAGAGTCAGAACTCAAGAACCTAGAAAAAGAACACAAAGACAACACTCATTCTAATGGCTCGCTTAAGATTAAAGAAATTAAAAATCAAATAAATGAGATCTACGCAATAGAAATCCAGAAGAAACTTACATTTCTGAAACAAAAACACTATGAAGCAGGCAGTAAATCGGCAAAATTACTAGCCTATAAATTGAGGAAACAACAAACAGAAAGAGCAATCTACAAAATCAGAGACCCAGTATCAAAGGAAATAAAATTCAGAATTCAGGATATTCTTAAAAGCTTCGAGAATTACTACAAGAACTTATACTCCCACAAAAAACATAAAAACGCATCCGAGACATTCCTAAACACATTACACCTTCCCCAACTTACGGAATCACAAAATAAAACACTACTGTCAGAAATACAACCTAAAGAATTGGAAAAAGCAATTATGAAACTTAAAGCTAACAAATCCCCAGGAGCAGATGGCTATACAGCAGAATGGTACAAAACCTTTAAACAGCAACTATCTCCTCTCCTCCTGAAAACATTTAACTATGTCCTCCACACAGGGGAAATCCCCCCCTCCTGGAGAGAAGGGGTCATTGCAGTTATACCTAAACCTGAAAAGGATAAACTAGAATGCTCCAACTACAGACCAATCAGTGTATTAAATCAGGACTATAAGCTTTTTACCATTATCTTTGCCAAAAGGTTAGAAAACATACTGACAGACTTAATTCACCTAGACCAAACAGGTTTTATAAGACAAAGACAGACACAAGACAACATTCGACGCACTTTACACATAATTCATCATATAAAAAAATATAACTTAAATGCAGTCATATTGGGATTAGATGCTGAAAAAGCATTTGATTCGGTTTGACTGGTCTTTCCTATATAGAATCTTATCCAGTTTCAATTTTCATAACAACTTCATTAGAACTATACAGGCATTATATAAAAAACCAACAGCTAAAATAAGGATTAACGGTAATTTATCATCATCTTTTGAGCTGGAAAGAGGATGTCGTCAAGGCTGCCCCCTGTCTCCACTGCTCTTTGCAATCTTCATAGAACCTCTGAGCCAATGGATAAGACAAAATCAAAAAATTCAAGGTATTACACTTGGTCAGAAGGAACATAAAATAGCACTCTTTGCTGATGACATTTTAATATACCTAGGGCAACCAGACACTTCTTTACCAGAACTAATCTCAGTTTTTTCAGACTATGGAGATTTATCGGGGTACAAATTAAACATGCATAAAACCCAAGTTTTAACATTCAACTATGACCCAAATCATTATTCACTAAGTGAACTCAAAACTAACTGGGAGCTGGAATCTATGAAATATCTGGGGATCAATATCCCGAAACAACTCAACAAAATTATAACACTAAACTATGATCCACTGGTGACAAAAATAAAATCTGACCTAGCAAGATGGAATATGATACCATTCTTAGGTACTGCACAAAGAATTGAAGCAGTCAAAATGAATACACTCCCACGTCTTCTATACCTTTTCCAAACAATACCGGTAGAACCCCCCAAAAAAACATGGCAGGAGCTAGACAGAAGGATCTCAAGATTCATATGGCAGGGCAAGAGACCTAGAATCAGATATAGAACCCTACAGCTAAACAAAGGCAAAGGTGGGCTCGCGCTGCCAAATATCAGGGACTATTTTATAGCTGCACAAATTAAAACTTTAGTAGAGATATGTAACCCAGTCTACACTGCACAATGGAAGTGTAGACGCCTCCAAAGAGAGCAGACGCTTCTTTTCTCTCTCTGCTCTAGCTCCCCACCTCCCCAACTAACTGGATCCCAGCTAGCTGTTGTCTGTCTGCGTCTGACTGCTGATTATCGAAAGAAAGAAATTATGGAATTAATAAGCTGGGCTTTGAACGCAATTGACACTATCTTTTCAACGAGGAAAAGTGCTCCGGGGGAAGCTGTTTGCCCCGCAGGGACGGCTCCAGCGGGCTATTTACGGGAGACAAGTAATTGGAAAATCTTGTGCCTGACTAATCTCTCTATCGAAGACATTGAAGATTTGTATGTCTTCGTAATAATGGTGATTGGGATCGTTCTGATTGGATCTGGGATTGTCCTGGTGTACCGCAAATTGCTGAAGATGGATACAACCTATCAAAATGCTGGCCAGGTGAGGTGCATCCATCAAATTGAAAAAATGGAGAAGACCCTGATAGCGACAAATGGAGAACTGTCTCGGAAGGTGGATTACATCATGATTACGCTTAGGTCTATCCACGATGGACTCAACACCCAGCAATGAAGGATTAAGTACTGAATCTGCAGAAGAATATAAAGTTCTTTCTCTGTGATCAGTTCTATTTGGCTCAATTTCCCTTACAAAAATCCTCCTGATCATCTGCAGTCTCTGTTTTTCAAAACACTGAGCACATGGCCTTCGGACAGCAGCTGCATGGACAATTGCCAAGGACAATTGCCAGTAGCCAGACAAAACATCTCCTGCCAAAGTGTCCTTGTCGTTCTTACTGATACAACACTTGCTTCAACATTACATTCATATTGATCCACAAACTGACAACAAGATGATTCACTCACTGCTCTCTTTGTGTCCTGTGAACTCTTTTGGTCTGCTGAGTGTGCATTGAGGGCTTTTTTTTCCTTTGTAATCATAATATTGATCATACATGACCACTATTCTGAAATCAATGATTTTTTTGCTCCTTCCCATTGTATTATTTCTTATGCTACCTGTACCCTCCTGTTGGCAGGCGCGTTTCAGATGCATGCCGTGTCACCGGAAATGCAGGTTCATTTTCTGTGTCAAGTCAAATCCCTCGTATGTTATCAGTGAGCTGTTATCAGAGTCCTGTTATCAGTATCTGTTAATGTACTTGGCAATAAATCTTTTTCTGATTCTGATTCTGATTCTGATGGAATGCCAAATAACAAGTGACATCCCCCTACAGGCGATAATAGGGAACAATGCCTTACCTAAACTCTTGAATAACACTAACCCGTGGATAGAGACCCCGCTAAAAATTTGGTTTAAGATAGTCGGAGAGAATCAAGCTAAAGAGCCCTATCGACTTCTGCAATGGATTGCCTATGATCAAGACTTTACCCCCAATAAAACAGACACTAGATTTAAAGAGTGGAAAGAGAAAGGGCTGATAAAATATTACAATTTCTTTAAGGGGCAAACTTTAAGAAGTTTTGAAGACTTGAAAAAACAAGGTCTAATAAATCAAGACCTTTACAGGTTCTTTCAGCTTAGACACCACATAAACAATATACTTAAAAAGGAGGATTTGGAAAGGGCCCAGTCAGGTGTTCTGAAGGTCTTCTTAATGGCATATAAAGGGATCCCAGGGATCAGATACATTTCTAAAATATACCAAGGTCTTCAAGACTTAAAAGGAGACAACACATCATATATAAAAGAGAGATGGGAAAAAGAGGGGAACTTCACTTTACAATTGGAAATATGGGAAAAGCTAAATAGACAGCAATGGAAAAGTACCTCATCCCTGCAGTGGAGAGAATTTGGATGGAAAAATTTGGTAAGATTTTTCAGAACACCTGCACAAAACAAATTTACCCATAAGGGGTTGAATTGTTGGCGCTTGTGTGGTGAAAAGACTGCAAATCATTTTCATGTGTTTTGGTCATGCCCAGTTATCCACCATTATTGGACCAATGTACAGACAATATTGGGGAAAATATTCAAAATAACAGTTCCCTTTTCTTTTATAACTTTGTATCTGGGTTTACTACCGGACTCACTGGAAAGACGAGGAGATAAATACTTATTCAATGTTTTAATATTGGCAAGTAAAAAAGCCCTAACTAAAAAATGGATGCTGAAGGACTGTCCTACACCTGAAGATTGGATTAACGTGATTCAAGACATTTACTCGATGGAAAAGTTGACATTCGCACTGAGACAGGACATGGATGGGTTCATGAACTTTTGGCAACCCTGGATCGCATATGTGTCTTCCATTAGATCTAATCTTTGACAAATACCATTTCAATGATGGTCCCACTCTTTGTTCCAACACTACTCAGATGCTCTTTTACTTTTAATTACTTAATT
Source organism: Pholidichthys leucotaenia (assembly GCA_020510985.1). Taxonomy (NCBI): domain Eukaryota; kingdom Metazoa; phylum Chordata; class Actinopteri; order Cichliformes; family Pholidichthyidae; genus Pholidichthys; species Pholidichthys leucotaenia. The sequence goes on from CM035842.1 coordinate 166,286,867, forward strand.
TTCTGTTTGTTTTTTGCTGTTCTGTTTGTTTGTTTATTCGGTTTTTGTTTGTTTGTTTGTTTTTTTTAATTTAATTCTCTTTAATTTCACTTTTTTTTCACTTTAAAAAAAAGGGGGTGTTGTAATAACTATTCTACCAATGTTGTCAAATAGCAAAATATAAGGGAACGTACGATGAAAATGTTAACAATGCAATGCTGTAATGACCTGTATACCCTTTACAAAAACTTAAATTAAAAAAAAAAAAGATTGTTTCAATGATTATTACTATTAGGGTTACCACCAGGGCTTGTGGGTGGATGTCACCGGTGGCGGGTAAGACAGCCAGTCCCACAAGCCACTTTGGCGGGTTCTAGTTTTCTCAAGCAACATCTAAACAATAAGTCTATTGCAGTGTGAGACTACAAAACTACAACTCCCATGAGCACTATCTGCACACACAGTGTCTTGTTGTTGGTCCACTGTCATTGTAGGCGTGGTCTGGCTCAACTTCCAGCGTGGTACACAGGGCTGCTCCAGGCTGGAGAACAGAAGAAACTGTGGACCCTGTGCTCTGCAGGTCGGTTCATTCTGTGGCCAGAAACAGCACTGAACTGACAGTAGGCCAGCCAACAGAACACACCTGTCCCTGCTCTCAGCAATCAGATCACCAGGGGAATTCCACCTGATCCTCCGTGGTCACAGCATGAGTAGTTAAACTGCGCTCTTCCCCCAAATCAGCTCTACCTCTGTGGTTAAATATGATTATTTTTAGAGCAAGAAGCTCCCGTTTATTGTCCATAGCTGTGTAAATTTAAGTTTTCATATGGCAGAGAGAAAAAGTGACTAAACTTTGTGTTGTTGTAAAGAGCAAATGAAGCTTCTTCTGAGGTGAACTTTTGTTTATCTGTAATTATCTATGATATCTGTGATATGCAACTTTTTCATGGAAGTAAAACCTCTAATTATGTATTTTTAATGTGCTGGTCCAGGGGTGCTAAACATGTGGCCCACGGGTCAAAAACGGCCCCCAGGGAGTCCCACGTTTTTATCTGAATTTACAGCTTTCTTTTTAGTAAATTTCTGACTTTTTCTACTGATTAGAATTGTTCATGTAAATTTGAGACATTTTCTCATCTCTTTAAGATGAGACTTATTTCCTCATCAGTTTTCTTTTTCTTCTTTTTTCTAGTAAAAACAGGTAGTGTCGATGGAGATTAAATCCATCAGCAACTACTATTGACCTCGTGCAGCCCCGAGCGGGTGTTCCAATTCAGAGGGGTCATTTTCAATCTCTATCAAGGTTCAAGGAGTAGGAGTAGGCAAAGAAGAAGGGGTAGGGATACAAATGAGAATTGGGACGGACCCCAAATCTACCTGTACTTCACTCTCATATTGCAAATATTTTTCTGGACTGTTTTACAGCATTTACTACTGTTAATAAAGAATTCAACAGTGTTTCTCTTGCTATTTTCAGGTACAGTGGGGCAAAAAAGTATTTAGTCAGCCACCAATTGTGCAAGTTCTCCCACTTAAAAGATGAGAGAGGTCTCCAATTTTCGTCATAGGTATACCTCAACTATGAGAGACAAAATGAGAAAAAAAAAAAATCCAGAAAATCACATTGAAGGATTTTTAATGAATTAATTTGTAAATTCCTAGGTAAAATAAGTATTTGGTCACCTACAAACAAGCAAGATTTCTGGCTCTCACAGACCTGTAACTTCTTTAAGAGGCTCCTCTGTCCTCCACTCGTTACCTGTATTAATGGCACCTGTTTGAACTCATTATCAGTATAAAAGACACCTGTCCACAACCTCAAACAGTCAGACTCCAAACTCCACTATGGCCAAGACCAAAGAGCTGTCAAAGGACACCAGAAACAAAATTGTAGACCTGCACCAGGCTGGGAAGACTGAATCTGCAATAGGTAAGCAGCTTGGTGTGAAGAAATCAACTGTGGGAGCAATTATTAGAAAATGGAAGACATACAAGACCACTGATAATCTCCCTCGATCTGGGGATCCACGCAAGATCTCACCCTGTAGGGTCAAAATGATCACGAGAACGGTGAGCAAAAATCCCAGAACCACACGGGGGGACCTAGTGAATGAACTGCAGAGAGCTGGGACCAAAGTAACAAAGGCTACCATCAGTAACACACTACGCTGCCAGGGACTCAAATCCTGCAGTGCCAGACGTGTCCCCCTGCTTAAGCCAGTACACATCCAGGCCCGTCTGAAGTTTGCTAGAGAGCATTTGGATGATCCAGAAGAGGATTGGGAGAATGTCATATGGTCAGATGAAACCAAAATAGAACTTTTTCGTAAAAACTCAACTTGTCGTGTTTGGAGGAGAAAGAACACCATACCTACTGTGAAGCATGGGGGTGGAAACATCATGCTTTGGGGCTGTTTTTCTGCAAAGGGACCAGGACGACTGATCCGTGTAAAGGAAAGAATGAATGGGGCCATGTATTGTGAGATTTTGAGTGAAAACCTCCTTCCATCATCAAGGGCATTGGAGATGAAACGTGGCTGGGTCTTTCAGCATGACAATGATCCCAAACACACCGCCCGGGCAATGAAGGAGTGGCTTTGTAAGAAACATTTCAAGGTCCTGGAGTGGCCTAGCCAGTCTCCAGATCTCAACCCCATAGAAAATCTTTGGAGGGAGTTGAAAATCCGTGTTGCCCAGCGATAGCCCCAAAACATCACTGCTCTAGAGGAGATCTGCATGGAGGAATGGGCCAAAATACCAGCAACAGTGTGTGAAAACCTTGTGAAGACTTACAGAAAACGTTTGACCTCTGTCATTGCCAACAAAGGGTATATAACAAAGTATTGAGATGAACTTTTGTTATTGACCAAATACTTATTTTACCGAGGAATTTACCAATTAATTCATTAAAAATCCTTCATTGTGATTTTCTGGATTTTTTTTTCTCATTTTGTCTCTCATAGTTGAGGTATACCTATGATGAAAATTGGAGACCTCTCTCATCTTTTAAGTGGGAGAACTTGCACAATTGGTGGCTGACTAAATACTTTTTTGCCCCACAGTATGTATAAGGGTCAGTTACATTTAAAATTTATTTATTTATTCATTATTTATTTAAAACAAAGAAAATAAGATAAAATGGAAATTTAAAAAAGAAACATTGTCGACAAAAGATCTTCAACAACATTTTTCTATCAAATCAGCAATGTATGTTTGAAAAGGAGTAGGATGAAGTTTAAAGAAAACACTTTTCCTAGTCCTACCCCAACTTTTCCTAGACCTACCTAGACTAAACTACCTAAATTTACAACGATTGTAAATTTAATTCAAGTAAATTTTAGCATGCGATATTCAAATTTGATCATATTAAACATAATTTTCCAACCACAAAATTGTGGCTAGTGAAAAGGCTGAGTGGCTAGTAACTTTGGAAAGTCACTAGCCACAGTGGCTGGTGAGCAAAAAAAGTTAATGTCAAGCCCTGGTTAACACCTCTGAACTTTGGATAATCCTGACAACTGGGAGAGCTTCTATTAATATGCACCTTTTTCCTAGATGCATACAACTATCAGCTCACAGTTTAGGCATTCTAGTGTGTGAGCCGGTTACATATTTGAAAGAACTTAAAAAAAATTTCAGCTGTCCATGGTCTCCATGATCGGTGATGTACTACTGCACTCTTCCTTCTTTGGAGCATCTGTGGGTTAACTCTATACCCAGTTCTCTTCAGGTCCTCCCCATATGTATAGCTCAGACCCTTATACGATCAGACTGGCCAGTCCTAGATGTGTTAGCTCTCACAGTTGAGTTCAAATTTTAGTCTGACACAACAAAAACCAAAACTCACTCTCTTTCAGAAATCAGAACTAGGCTCTTTCTGGTTGGTGTGTTGTGTGCTCATGTGAGCTCATTTCTGTGACTAATCAATCAATCAATCAATCAATCAATCAAACTTTATTTGTTTAGCACTTTTTAAACATTAGATGCTGTGCAAAGTGCTTTACATAGATAAAAACAGTAGACACTTAGTTTAAAGTGTGACTAAAGTCACACTTTAAACCCACCCTCCAGCTCAATGGCTAATAAGCAACATTCTCCCTCATATCACGATTGTCATTAAATAATAATTAAAAAAATGTGATCAGAAATGAGTCCAAGACAAACTAGAAAAGCACTTAGAGAATGCATACCTCTGCCAAAGCTCCCTCCCTTTGTTCATTTGTCTGTACCACCGTGCCTCTGTCCTGCTGTACATTGTGATAGGGCCCTGGTGGAGGTTTGCACTTGTGGATCACCTCCAACATTTAATGGGTTCGCCTATAGCCCAAGGACCACCTCTGGTGACAATTTCTTAAAAATCCATCCAGTAGTTTTTGCATAATCCTGCTAACACATTGGTAGAATATTGAGCCTTGGTAGAGGTATGCACTCATGGATCACCTCCAAAATGTAATGGATTTGTGTGTAGCCGAAGTGCCACCTCTGGTGAAAATTTCATCAAAATCTGTCCAGTGGCTTTTGAATAATCTTGCTGACACCGTGTGAGAAAATAGGGCTTTGGTGGAGGTATGCACTCTTGGATCATCACCAAAATGTAATGTGTTCCTCTGTAGCCCAAGGACCACTTCTGGTGAAAATTTCATCCAAATCCATCCAGTAGTTTTTGTGTAATCCTGCTGCAAAAATGCAAACAAGGCCCTTGGTGGAGGTATGCACTCAGTTCGTCACCAAAATCTAATGAGTTCATTCTTAGGCCAAGGGCCACCTTTGGTGAAAATTTCACCCCAATCCATTCAGCAGTTTTTGTGTAATCCTGCTGACAGACAAACAAACAAACCAACACTGATGAAAACAACCTCCTTGGCGAAGGTAATAGAGTTGATTACAATATTATCATTATTAAGGTTAAAACATAGGACAGACTATTTTGTTAAGTATAGGCCACGTTGTGAGTTTTGCAACATTTCTATAAGAATTAAAATAAAGTCATAACTGTTAGGGTCTTGGCATGGTCCTCAGACCATGCTCGTGTTTTGAGTTGGCTTCTGTGATTCCCCGTGTTCAGTATTAGTACGATTATTATTTACTCTTGTGATTTCTGTTCCTGCCTTGTCTAGTGTTGCGTAGTGTGGTCATTGTCATGTGTATGTCTCATGTTTACGTTTTGTCTCTGTCCTTCATGTTTTCCATACCTGTTGCCACGCCCTGCTGTCTAATTGCCCCGATGGTTCCCACCTGTCCCATGTTGTCTTGATTACTCCTCTGTCCATATATACTGGTATCAGTCTGTGTCAGTTGTGGCGTCATTAATGTTTCTATGTAGTCCTGTTTCTAGCCTGTGTCCTGTAATGATCCTGCTGTATTCCTTGTGAGTTTTGCCTGCTTAGTTTTGTTCTGTTTTCAGCCCTTGTGCTGTTATTTTGTGGAGAAAGGAAGCAGGCGAGGCAACGAGCTGGACGACACATAAACTTGATTCTTTCTCCAACATATCAGTACAGCAAAAGAGCTCACGGGTCTTTGTGTATTCTCTTTTAATACCATGCACTGAGACCCGGAACTTTCAACCATAATATATTGTTTGGAACAAAGACCTGTGTGGCACATTATCATAACATCACACCGGCATCGCTTATCACACTCTTCTTCCAGCGGCTCCGGTGTTCTCTCCCCGGGGAGCGAATAGACCTGACTCTCCCAACTGAGACCCCCCAGTGACACTTCCTCTTTCAGTCCATTGTTCCCCCTTTCTCCCGTTGCCTTCTCTGAGTGGAGAATCCCCACACCAAGCTCCCACACAGCCCCCCCCCCCCAAACACCCAGAAAGGGCACTACCCCCCTCCCCCCCGTCCTTTGGGCTTGAGCCGGCACCCATAGCGGCTGTAGTGGGGGGTCGCTGATCCAGTCGAACCGCCCTGCTGGCAAGGAGTACAGGAGGGCACGTCAGTCTGTGGAGGGAAAAAGGGATGGGGGGAAAACACATTAGCTTCACGAGCACAGGCCCCTGCCGAGGGATCACCAACTTGCAGAGCCACTAACGGTGGGCGTCCGTACCGGGGAGCTTGGGACAACACCACCTGCTCGTCTGCCAACACAAAAGCGGGCTTCAGCCTGTCGATGCAGACAGTCTCCTTATGTCCCCCCCAAATCTAACAAAATGCATCGCCCCAGGTTCCAACACCCTGAGCGTTCCATCACACGGTGGTGACAGCAGGGTCCGGTGTGCATCATGCCTGACAAAAACAAAACTGGTGTTCTGCAAGCTTTTTGGGATGAAGGTGTGAGGGAAAACAATGGTGGGCTGGGCCCGGTACATTAAAAGCCTCCGTACTGTGAGAAAATTGCGCAGGCTGATGGGCCTCGGGTGCGTGGTTTTCTGGTAAAAACTCTCTGGGGATCCGCAGCGGCTGAGAAAAAATGAGTTCTGCCAGGGAGGCTGCCAAATCCTCCTTAGGCGTGGAGCGCAACCCTAAAAGAACCCAGGACAGGCAGTCGACCCAATTTGTGTTCGTGAGCGAAGCTCTGAGCGCTGCTTTAAGCGACCTGTGAAAACGCTTGCATAACCCATTAGCCTGGGGGTTGTACGCAGTAGTACGGTGAATTTTGACCCCCAGGCTCTGGGCCATCACAGACCAGAGTTCTGAAATGAATTGTTTTTTTGTTTTATTTTTTTTTTTTTATTTAAGTTTTTGTAAAGGGTATACATGTCATTACAGCATTGCATTGTTTACATTTTCATCACATATTCCCCCTTTTTTTGTTTTTTGACAACATTGGAAAAAAAATTATTACAACACCCTTTTTTTTTTTTTTTTTTTATTTAAGTTTTTGTAAAGGGTATACAGGTCGTTACAGCAATGCAGTGTTTACATTTTCATCACATGTTCCCTTATTTTCTGATATCTGACAACATTGGAAGATTAATTCTTACAACACCCCTTTTTTTTTTTTTTTTTAAAGTGAAAGAAAAAGTGAAATTAAAGAGAAAAAAAAACAAAAAACAAATAACAAAAAAAACACAAACAAACCAGTAAAAAAACAAACAAAAAGAAAAAGTAAGTAAATAAAGATAAAAGAGCATCTGAGTAGTGTTGGAACAAAGTGCGGAACCATTATTGAAATGGTATTTGTCAAAGATTAGATCTAATGGAAGACACATATGCGGTCCAGGGTTGCCAAAAGTTCATGAACACATCCATGTCCTGTCTCAGTGCGAATGTCAACTTTTCCATCGAGTAAATGTCTTGGATCACGTTAGTCCAATCTTCAGGTGTAGGACAGTCCTTCAACATCCATTTTTTAGTTAGAGCTTTTTTGCTTGCCAATATTAAAACATTGAATAAGTATTTTTCTCCTCGTCTTTCCAGTGAGTCCGGTAGTAAACCCAAATACAAAGTTACAAAAGAAAAGGGAACTGTAATTTTGAATATTTTCCCCAATATTGTCTGTACCTTGGTCCAATATTGGTGGATAACTGGGCATGACCAAAACACATGAAAATGATTTGCAGTCTTTTCACCACACAAGCGCCAACAGTTCAATCCCTTATGGGTAAATTTGTTTTGTGCAGGTGTTCTGAAAAATCTTGCCAAGTTTTTCCATCCAAATTCTCTCCACTGCAGGGATGAGGTACTTTTCCATTGCTGTTTATTTAGCTTTTCCCATATTTCCAGTTGTAAAGTGAAATTCCCCTCTTTTTCCCATCTCTCTTTTATATAAGATGTGTTGTCTCCTTTTAAGTCTTGAAGACCTTGGTATATTTTAGAAATGTATCTGATCCCTGGGATCCCTTTATATGCCATTAAGAAGACCTTCAGAACACCTGACTGGGCCCTTTCCAAAACCTCCTTTTTAAGTATATTGTTTATGTGGTGTCTAAGCTGGAAGAACCTGTAAAGGTCTTGATTTATTAGGCCTTGTTTCTTCAAATCTTCAAAACTTCTTAAGATTTGCCCTTTAAAAAAGTCGTAATATTTTATCAGCCCTTTCTCCTTCCACTTTTTAAATCTGGTGTCTGTTTTATTAGGAGTAAAGTCCTGATCATAGGCGATCCATTGTAGAAGTCGATAGGGCTCTTTAGTTTGATTCTCTCTGACTATCTTAAACCAAATTTTTAGCGGGGTCTCTATCCACGGGTTAGTGTTATTCAAAAGCTTAGGTAAGACATTGTTCCCTATTATCGCCTGTAGGGGGATGTCACTTGTTATTTGGCATTCGATCTCCTTCCATTGTGCAGTGTAGACTGGGTTACATATCTCTACTAAAGTTTTAATTTGTGCGGCTTTAAAGTAGTCCCTGATATTTGGCAGCGCGAGCCCACCTTTGTCTTTGTTTAGCTGTAGGGTTCTATATCTGATTCTAGGTCTCTTGCCCTGCCATATGAATCTTGAGATCCTTCTGTCCAGCTCCTGCCATGTTTTTTTGGGAGGTTCTACCGGTATTGTTTGGAAAAGGTATAGAAGACGTGGAAGTATATTCATTTTGACTGCTTCAATTCTTTGTGCAGTACCCAAGAATGGTATCATATTCCATCTTGCTAGGTCAGATTTTATTTTTGTCACCAGTGGCTCATAGTTTAGTGATATAATTTTGTTGAGTTGTTTCGGGATATTGACCCCCAGATATTTCATAGATTCCGACTCCCAGTTAGTTTTGAGTTTGCTTAGTGAATAATGATTTGGGTCATAGTTGAATGTTAAAACTTGGGTTTTATGCATATTTAATTTGTACCCCGATAAATCTCCATACTCTGAAAAAACTGAGGTTAGTTCTGGTAAAGAAGTGTCCGGCTGCCCTAGGTATATTAAAATGTCATCAGCAAAGAGTGCTATTTTATGTTCCTTCTGACCAAGTGTAATACCTTGAATTTTTTGGTTTTGTCTTATCCATTGGCTCAGAGGTTCTATGAAGATTGCAAAGAGCAGTGGAGACAGGGGGCAGCCCTGACGACATCCTCTTTCCAGTTCAAAAGATGATGATAAATTACCGTTAATCCTTATTTTAGCTGTTGGTTTTTTATATAATGCCTGTATAGTTCTAATGAAGTTGTTATGAAAATTGAAACTGGATAAGATTCTATATAGAAAAGACCAGTCAACCGAATCGAATGCTTTTTCAGCATCTAATCCCAATATGACTGCATTTAAGTTATATTTTTTTATATGATGAATTATGTGTAAAGTGCGTCGAATGTTGTCTTGTGTCTGTCTTTGTCTTATAAAACCTGTTTGGTCTAAATGAATTAGGTCTGTCAGTATATTTTCTAACCTTTTGGCAAGGATAATGGTAAAAAGCTTATAGTCCTGATTTAGTACACTGATTGGTCTGTAGTTGGAGCACTCTAGTTTATCCTTTTCAGGTTTAGGTATAACTGCAATGACCCCTTCTCTCCAGGAGGGGGGGATTTCCCCTGTGTGGAGGACATAATTAAATGTTTTCAGGAGGAGAGGAGATAGTTGCTGTTTAAAGGTTTTGTACCACTCTGCTGTATAGCCATCAGCTCCTGGGGATTTGTTAGCTTTAAGTTTCATAATTGCTTTTTCCAATTCTTTAGGATGTATTTCTGACAGTAGTGTTTTATTTTGTGACTCCGTAAGTTGGGGAAGGTTTAATGTGTTTAGGAATGCCTCGGATGCGTTTTTATGTTTTTTGTGGGAGTATAAGTTCTTATAGTAATTCTCGAAGTTTTTAACAATATCCTGAATTCTGAATTTTATTTCCTTTGATACTGGGTCTCTGATTTTGTAGATTGCTCTTTCTGTTTGATGTTTCCTCAATTTATAGGCTAGCAATTTTGCCGATTTACTGCCTGCTTCATAGTATTTTTGTTTCAGAAATGTAAGTTTCTTCTGGATTTCTATTGTGTAGATCTCATTTATTTGGTTTTTAATTTCCTTAATCTTGAGCGAGTCAGTAGAATGAGTGTTGCCTTTGTGTTCTTTTTCTAGGTTCCTAAGTTCTGACTCTAATGTGGATAGTTTTTCTTGTCTTAGTTTCTTTTGGGTTGCCAGTTTTGCAATAATCTTTCCTCTTATTACAGCTTTACATGCATCCCACAGTATTAAAGGGGATACTTCTCCATTATCGTTATCTTCCAAATATCTGAGAATATCTGATTCCAATTCATCTTTCAATGGTCCTTTCAGGACATTTGAATTTAACCTCCAAGAAAATGTATTATTTGTGTATTTTTGGATATTTAAGTCCATGTAGATCGGACTGTGGTCGGAGAGATCCATCAGTCCTATTTTACATGTTTTTACTCTTCCAATGTCTCTATTAAACATAAAAAAATAGTCAATCCTTGAGTAAGATGAATGTGGAGTTGAGTAAAATGTATAGTCTTTTACACTGGGGTTGAGTTCCCTCCACACGTCACAGATTCCCAATTCTTTTAGTAGCATCCGAGTCTTCCTGTTTTGGGTGTTATTTTGATGTGGGGAATTACCAGAAGCATCCCAGTATGGATTCAGTCTAAGATTGAAGTCCCCACCACATATCACTAAACCTTGAGCTTTAGTTATCATTAGGTCGAATACATTTTTATAAAATTTCCAGTTAGCCCCTGGGGGAGCATACACATTCAGCAGGGTGATATCTTCTCCCTCTAGCCGCCCAGTTACCAAACTGTATCTCCCTTCTTTATCTTTGTGTTCTGATTTTTTTTCAAATGTAATTTTGGTTGATATCAATGTCGCTACTCCCCTCCTCCTCCCTGATTTATATGAAGATGAAGAGATCATTTTAAACCCTTGTCTACTGAGTTTATTGTGTTCCACGTCTGTTAGGTGGGTTTCTTGTAAAAGTATTATTCCTGCTTTGTCTTTTTTCATTTTGCCTAGAATCTTGGATCTTTTAACTGGATTCAGGATTCCTTTTACATTATATGAAATTATTTTGGTTACACCCTGTTTCTCCATTGTGTTGTTTTGTTTAGTATAACTGTGTGGTGGTCCTCTTTTGTGCTACTGTTTATATTTATATATCTATATATTTATTCCATCTAGCTACAATGCTCCGCACTGTGTTTTTATATATCTACATATTATTCCATCTAGCTACATTGCTCCGCACTGTGTGTGTTTATATACTTGCATATTTATTCCACCTAGCTGCAATGCTCCGTACTGTGGGTGTTTATATATTTACATATTTATTCCATCTAGCTACAATGCTCTGCACTGTGTGTTCATATATTCATATATTTATTCCATCCAGCTACAATGCTCTGCACTGTGTGTCTGTGTGTGTATATATATATTTTATAGTAATATGTACATATGTATATTAGCTGCTCTTGCTTGCTTGTTTTTTTTCTTGCCTTCTGATTGTTGCTCTGAGTGTTGCTATCCCTGTGCTGTTGCAATCCTGGAATTTCCCCGTTGTGGGACTAATAAAGGCTTATCTTATCTTATCTTATCTTATCTTACTCAGAAACTGAAAGAACATTAAAAACAAGAAAAACATTAAGAACATAGTGTAAAAAACTTTAAAACAAAAAGCTGTCATAAGAACTTCCTGAGCTGAGGTCTTTTTAAAGACCCTGTAAGAGCCTTGATGGAGTGAAGGCTCTGAGGGAAATTCCTCAAACTCTGTTACGTGTTGAGGGCCCTCTCTTACCACTGAAAGTAGTCCCATGCTTTTAACGTGAGTTTCAGAACCCAATCCAAACTTGTAATGATTTTTTTTTTTTTCCTTTTATGCCTAAACCCTGTGAAATTGTGTACACCCTCCCACCCCCATCACATCAAACATTCACGCAAAAACAGTATTTGTTAGTATGAGGAGAACATGTGGATTATTGTCACATTTCTATTTTAACAAGTTTTTTTTTTTTTATTACAAAGACTTATTTGTTTCAAATAATATGATTGTTCCATGAAATGTTTTACCACATGCTGAATATGCATCTCCTTTAATGTTTGTTACCTTGTATGAGGGGGGTTGGATGTGCGGATTGATTCAAGAGAAAAGAAAAAAAAAAAAAAAAAAAAAAAAAGGTCGCTATTCCAACCTGAAAACGGATAGTTTATCCGCGACGCTCTGGTGCTGGGTTTCCCGCTGCTGGTCCGTGGATTTTGAAGGTCTTTGTGTTGTCCATGTTTGCGCTTTGATCTTCTCACTCGGGTCTGCTGCGGGTTTAAATACCGTTACCGGGAGGCCTCTTTTCGCCATGTCAGCTGTTGCTTCTTCCGCCGAATTATAGAGACACGTTTCATCGCCGTAGAAGACCCTTAACTTCGCAGGAAATGGTGTCTGAAAGCGCAATTTCTTCTCTCTTAATACCTTTTTCGCGTCATTGTATTCCCTGCGCTTTTTAAGGACCTCCGGGGCGTAATCGTGTTCCACGTAGACTTTTCTCTCCTGGTGCATAAATCCTTTTTTCTGCCAGGCCAGTCTTACAACCTCTTGTTTTATTTTGAAATTGGAAAATCTTACCAACACCGAACGTGGGGGCGCTTCCGCCGCCGGCCTAGCGGCTAATGAACGATGTGCCTTTTCTATCTTCAAGTCGGTGGTTTGTGGAATATCCAATTTCTCTCTTAGTAAGGATTCCACGCATTCTGCCATTGAGTTAAAACCATTTTCGGTTCCTTCTATCAGACCATGAATTCTTATGTTGTCTCTTCTTTGTTTTCCTTCTTGGTCGGTTAGCTTAGCCTCTATAGCTGCTTGTCTTTTGCGTAGGTCTAGCACAGAATCTTCGAGCACTTTTATTCGATCCTCTGTTTCCAAGATTCGGTTCTCGGCCTGGTCCACTCTGCTGTTTGTCCTTTTCAATTCTTCTCTGAATTCCCGAAATTTGGCCGTAACATCTCGGCGAAATCGTCGTAGCTCCTCAAATAGTGATTTCAGGCTAACCCTTTTGTTAGCTATCACCAGTTCCTCGTCTTCTGAACGGAGATCTTCCAGTTCGGATTCTCCGGCCGATACGTGTCCTGGCCTGGAGAATTTCAGTTTCTTCTGTTTTCCTTTAGACATGATGATTTTGTCTTTTGATTTTCACTCCTCCAAAAATCCGTTAAGTTTGATTTTCAAGGTGTTATCCTGGATTGGGTCTGAGAACTTCAGTGTTAAGCTGCAGTCGCCATGGCGTCCAGACCGGAAGTCGTTTTTTTGTTTTATTTTGTAGCCACTTGCTGGTTTCGTCCAAAGACAGGACAGCAGCAGAGCCACCAGGAGTTCTGTTAACAATAACTGTAAAATATTCCACCGCAGAACCACATTTGGACAAACAGCTTTCTCTATAAAGGGCAGTCACATCTGGAACACAATGCCAAATGAAATTAAAATAATAACGGACTTTAAAACATTCACTAAAAATGTTAAAAATTGGCTGAAAAATAAACAAAAATGTACTCATGTATGAATTATTTGTCTGCAAAGTGAGAGTGAATGAAGGGAAGGAATAAATGTGTTTGTTTATAGTGAGTGACGGAGGGAGGAAGGCCTGAAATAGGCAAATGTGAGTTATGTTATATGTGTTAAATGTGAGTCAGGCTGTTATATTTGTGTATTTATAATATTTATGTTAAAGGTGAGTCAGGCTGTTATATTTGTGTATTTATAATATTTATAATTGTGTATTTATAATTTTTCTGCATTGATGTATGTGGTTATTGTGTATATTTTTATCTTGATTCTTTTTTCTAAAGCCCATCCAGGGACAAGAGTTGCAAATTAGCTAATAGCTATACACTCTATGTGCAACACATCAGATTGATTGTCTTTGATTAATTGTCTATGTTTATTGCACTGTCCCTGTCAAATAAACTAATCTACTATCTACTACTTTATTGATCCCCAGAGGGGAAATTGAGGGCATCCACCTGGATGGATGAAGCAGCCACGGTACGGCGCTATCCCTTAACCATTCACACACACATTCACACCTAGGGCCACTTTAGAGTCTCCAATTAACCTAACCTGCATGTTTTTTGGCCTGTGGGAGGAAACCGGAGAAATCCTGGAGTAAACCCACGCAGATACGGGGAGAACATGCAAACTCCACACAGATCACTGTTGGTCAGGGGCTGGGATCGAACCAGGGATCCCATGGCCAAGGGTGAGTTGCTGTGCTGGCACAGTGCTAACCACTGCGCCACCGCACCGCCCGAATTGTGGACCCCTGTCGGAAGTTATGTCCGATGGAGATCCGAAATGTGCAACCCAAGCCAACAAAAAAGTACGAGACACTTCGGCAGATGTGGTAGAAGCCAGCAGGACCACTTCAGGCCAGCTCGTGGTGTGGTACGTGACTGTCAAAAGGTGCGTGAAACCTTGCAACGGCAGGTGGGGTCTCACCAAATTCACATGGACGTGGTCAAACCTCCTGGCCGGGATTTGGAATGGCTCGAGGGGGGCTCTGGTGTGCTTGTGCACTTTGGCCTGCTGGCATGCGATGCAAGCTGCAGTCCACTCTTTCACATCCTTGCGCAAGCGCAGCCAGATGAATTTTGCCCCCATTAGCTTCACCGAAGCACACACGCCTGGGTGCAAAAGGGAGTAGACTGACTCAAAAATGCGGCGGCACCAAGAGCTCGGAACCACCGGGCGCGGGCGGCCGGTGGAGACGTCGCAGAGCAGGGGGGGCACCCTTCTTACACCACCCTGCTCTCCAGCCTTTACCCAGTAGGCACCGACTGGAGCGCGCAAATGTCCACATCCCTGGCTTGCTCTGCGGCCATGGCAGGGAAATCTATTCCCATGTAGACCGGGGAGACTATTACGCGCGGCAGGCAATCGGCCACGACGTTGAGCTTACCAGTGACGTGCTGAATGTCAGTAGTAAACTCCGAAATCGCAGCCAAATGCTGTCGCTGCTGGGCCGACAATGGTTCCGAGAACTTGGACATCGTGTACGTCAGCGGCTTATGGTCCACAAACATGGTGAACTCGCGCCCCTCTAGCCAAAACTGGAAATGGCGCGTTACCAGGTGGAGAGCCAGCAATTTTCTGTCGAACGTGCTGTATTTGCGTTCATTGTCACACAAAGTTCGACTGAAAAATGCAAGCAGCTGCCATGAACCTGAGACGTACTGCTCCACCACGGCCCCTATGGCAGCATCCGACGCGTCCATAGTGAGCGCTATCTGTGCAGACGGATCCGGATGGGCTAGCAATGTGACATCTACCAGCACTGTTTTGGCATTTGTGAAGGCCTGGACTTGCTTGGGAGTCCAGTCGATGGTTTCCGCAGGCTTCTTTTTTTTTTTTTTTTTTTTAAGCGGGGCATACAACGGCTGCATCAGCTGGGCTGCCCAGGGAAGGAAACGGTTATAAAAATGAACCATACCCAAAAACTCCTGTAGTGCCCTCACGGTCTGTGGACTCCGAAAGTCCGACACAGCGCGCACCTTATCCGGTAACGGAATCGCGCCCTCCGGCAAAATGCGGTGGCCCATAAAAATCAATCACTGGCACACCGAACTGGCACTTCGCCGGGTTAACTATCAGCCCGTGCGCTTCCAGCCTTTGGAAAACTGTCTTGAGATGGGCGATGTGCTCTTCCTCGGATGCACTAGCTACAAGAATGTCGTCTAAGTAGATGAAAACGAAGGACGAGTCGCGAAGCACTGCATCCATCATCCCCTGGAAAGTCTGCGCCACGTCTTTTAATCCAAACGGCATGCGTAAAAACTCAAAAAGGCTGAAAGGAGTTATTACCGCTGTTTTTGGAACATTTTCCGCGCGCACCGGGACCTGATGGTATGCGCAGACTGGATCCACTTTCGAAAAAACACATGCCCCGGCCAGGTGCACGGAAAAATCCTGGATGTGCGGAACAGGATAGCATTCCATGGTGTTGTTCAAGCGCCAGAAATCACTGCACGGTCGCCACGACCTGTCGGCTTTAGGCACCATGTGTAGCGGGGATGCCCATGGGCTGTTAGAGCGCCTGACGATGCCCAACTGCTCTCAGTTGGCAAACTTGTTGCGGGTGCTGGCCAGTTTAGCTGCGTCCATGTGCCGAGGTCGTGCAAACACCGGCAGGCCTTTTGTAGTTATGAAGTGTTCGACCCTGTGTTTCATTATAGTAGCCGAAAAAGTCGGGACCGTGAGTGCTAGGAACTGTGTGAGGAAATGTTGGTACTTACCCCCTGGAGCTATAACGTTAGCCAGTGTTGTCGACCCAGCTCCCTGAGCTGTAGAGGGCAGTGAGGTAAAAGAGGCAGCATCCACTAACTGCCTATTAGCAACATCTACTAACAACCCATAAGCACATAAAAAAATCTGCCCTTAAAATGGGGGCGGAACATGCAGCTACCACAAAGTCCCATTGAAAGTTGCGTCTGTGTAAACATATCGTCACTGTCCGCTTGCCAAATGTCCTGATGGTGGATCCATTGGCGGCCATGAGCTTGGGACCGCTGCCTCCTTCCACCCTGTCTGCGTTGACCGGCAGGATGAGGCTCTTCTGGGAGCCGGAGTCCACCAAAAACCGTCTCCCTGAATGTGTGTCTGTGACATAAAGCAGTTTGTTCCTGTCGCCAGCAATTGCAGCTGCAACTGAATGCCGACTGTGCCGTCTTCCCGGTTTCTTGAATTGGCATGGCGACAGGCAGCATTGGGCATTCGAGCTGAAACGGTGATGATCAAAACAAATCGCCTCGTTCCTTTGTCTCCTGGTGTCCGTCCTGTCTGCCACCAACAGCTCCTCGACCTCGCTGGAGTCCCTCATGGATGCCAGTGCCACTGCCTGCACGCTGAGGGTTCTGGTCGTCAAAATGATGTGGTCTGCTTCCTGCGCTAGGGCGCGGTAGTCCTTGGCAATTAGCTGCAGCGAGTTGGCCAGGATCGCCCTCGCTGTAGCCGGTAGGTTCCTGAGGAACAAGTTGGCAAACAGGAAAGATTCATCGTCCTTCCCCCTCAGCACCAACATGCTCTCCATGAGCTCCACTGCTATCTGTCACGTAACTCTGAACGTGTTAGGAGTCTCTCTGCCCTCTCACTGTCAGAAAGGGTATAGCGCTGGAGTAGCATCTTCTTGAGTGCTTCATATTTTTCCTGCACCGGCGGCTCCTGGAGCAGGCTCATCGCCTGTTGCGTGGCGCGCGCATCCAGCGCAGCGACCAGGTAATAATACTTGGTTTCATCCGTTGTTATCCCATGGAGTGCGAACTGGGCTTCTTTGTGCAAAAACCTCACGGTCGGGTTGTGAAGCCAGAAGTCTGGGAGCTTGACTGAGCCAGCGCACGTGGCGCTGGTGCTCTCCCTCCAGGTAGTCTCCGGGGTGGTGCTCGGCTCGCTTTCCATGACACATCTTGGGGTCACCAATGTGGAGAAAGAAAGCAAGTGAGGCAACAAGCTGGACGACACAAACTTTATTTTTTTCCAACATATCAGTACAGGAAAAGAGCTCCTGGGTCTCTGTGCATTCTCCTTTTATACTTTTATTACCATGCATTGAGACTCGGAACTTCCGACCATAATATATTGTTTGGAACAAAGACCTGTGTGGCACATTATCATAACATCACAACCGGCCCCGCTCTCACACTCTTCTTCTTCCAGCAGCTCCGGCGTTCTCTCCTCTCCCCGGGGGGCAAATAGACCTTACTCTCCAGACTGAGACCCCCCCTGTTGACACTTCTTCTTTCAGTCCATTGTTCCCCCTTTCTCCCGTTGCCTTCTCTGGGTGGAGAATCCCCACACCATGCCCCCACAATTTATTTGTTTCCATTTTTTGTAAATAAATCATTGTTTTTTGTTTTTTTTTTAATTTAAGTTTTTGTAAAGGGTGTACATGTCATTACAGCATTGCATTGTTTACATTTTCATCACGTTCCCCTTTTTTTGTTTTTTGACAACATTGGAAGAATAATTATTACAACACCCTTTTTTTTAAGTGAAAGAAGAAGAGAATTATAGAAAGAACAAAAAAAAAACAAGAAAAAACAAAAAACAAAAACAAAAGAACAATAAATAAATAAATAAATAAATAAAAATAAAAGAGCATCTGAGTAGCGTTGGAACAAAGAGAGGTGCCATTATTGAAATGGTATTTGTCAAAGATTAGATCTGATGGAGGACACATATGCGATCCAGGGTTGCCAAAAGTTCAGGAACCCATCCTTGTCCTGTCTCAGTGCGAATGTCAACTTTTCCATTGAGTAAATGTCTTGAATCACGTTAATCCAATCTTCAGGTGTAGGACAATCCTTCAACATCCGTTTTTTAGTTAGAGCTTTTTTACTTGCCAATATTAAAACAGTGAATAAGTATTTTTCTCCTCGTCTTTCCGGTGATTCCGGTAGTAAACCCAAATACAAAGTTACAAAAGAAAAGGGGACTGTTATTTTGAATATTTTCCCCAATATTGTCTGTACATTGGTCCAATATTGGTGGATAACTGGGCATGACCAAAACACATGAAAATGATTTGCAATCTCTTCACCATACAAGCGCCAGCAATTCAACCCCTTACGAGTAAATTTGTTTTGTGCAGGTGTTCTGAAAAATCTTGCTAAATTTTTCCATCCAAATTCTCTCCACTGCAGGGATGAGGTACTTTTCCATTGTTGTTTATTTACCTTTTCCCATATTTCCAGTTGTAAAGTGAAATTCCCCTCTTTTTCCCATCTCTCTTTTATATATGATGTGTTGTCTCCTTTTAAGTCTTGAAGACCTTGGTATATTTTAGAGATGTATCTGATCCCTGGGATCCCGTTATATGCCATTAAGAAGACCTTCAGAACACCTGACTGGGCCCTTTCCAAATCCTCCTTTTTAAGTATTTTGTTTATGTGGTGTCTAAGCTGAAAGAACCTGTAAAGGTCTTGATTTATTAGACCTTGTTTTTTCAAACCTTTGTAGAAGAGCTGGAAATAACGAGGTGGTTTTGTATCACAAAAGCAGGGTCTTTAATGAACAACTCTTCTATCTTGTCTCATCATGGTGCAGAGCTTGGCAGAAGGCAAAGAGGAAGAATTCTGCCCAGCTCGCTGGTTAAATACAGGCACACATCCAAGACATGCAAAACACAAGCTGAAATCCCCCGTTATCTAAATCCCCATTAGTCCTGTTAACTCCTCCCTCCGTCTTGGGAGGTGATGGGAAAACCTCTCCTCGCCTAAGGGGGTGAAGGTGTCAAGTCTGTTGCCATGGTGTCCTGTGAAGTCACTGGTCTTCACACGGCGGTGAGATTCCTTTGTCCTTTCAGAGGTGTGAAATTCCTTTGCATATGTTGCCCCACACATTTCCACATGTTCTAACGTATGCAGGTATGGAATATATGAGTAATATATACCACAGGCCCCCCAAACAACTAGGAAAGGACACAGAAAGATTCATAGTCTAGGGTAATTACTAAGACATACTACGTGTTACAGCTGTTGTCACAGAAGAAACTTCCAAGCAGCCATGCTCCTAAGAGAGTTCAGTGAAAATATAACAGCATAGTGTAATCATAAGTCAGTCCTAAACTGTTGCGGCACAATTAGCGAAAAATTGCAGAGTGGTGTAATCAGTCCTTGTGCAGTCTGGGTTTCAATCTTCTCCCAAAGCTGCTGTAGGCTGGTTTAGGCATCCTGCTGGGACCTTGTTGTGAGGAATCTGCAGTGTGGGAAAGAGAGAGATTATCTGTTCCCTGCCTGGTGGCTGAGACTTTTTCCTTGGGGGGTCTACCTCGCCGAGGTGCTCGCGCCAACTGTGCAGGTTCGTCTCTCAACAAGAAGGCAGGTTTGAGTCTGTCAATACTGACCGTTTCATTTCTATCCCCATAATCAAGCACAAAGTGTTTGTCACCATTTTCCAGCACTCTGAGCGGGCCATCGTATACTGGGCGTAACGTTGGTTTAAGGGCTTCATGCTTAACAAAAACAAACTCGGCGTTTTTTAAAGTTTGAGGAACAAAAACTCGCGGAAAGGAGTGATGAGCTGGACCGTGTAGAGAGTCCGGTCCGTTACTGCCTAAAAACCTTGGGACTGGGAGGTGCCCTGGTTCCGGGTTTTCTGGTAAAAATTCACCTGGTAGTCTGATAGGCTGAGCAAAGACTAATTCTGCAGGGGAAGCGTCTAAATCCTCTTTAGGTGCCGCACGCAACCCCAATAAAACCCAGGGAAGTTTATTTACCCAATTTGTGTCCGTTAATGAGGCTCTGAGGGCGGCCTTTAAGGACCTGTGAAAACGCTCGCATAACCCATTAGCCTGAGGGTGATAAGCGGTGGTACGGTGAATTGTTGCCCCTAAACTGTTGGACACGGCTGACCAGAGCTCTGAGACAAATTGAGGCCCCCTATCTGACGTGATCACGTCTGATGGGACGCCGAAACGTGCCACCCAATTTGTTAGAAAAACGCGAGCGACTTCCTCCGCTGTAGTTGCCGCTAGAGGGACTGCCTCTGGCCAGCGCGTGGTGCGGTCTATCATTGTTAGCAGGTGTGTGAAACCCTGGGAGGAAGGCAGCGGCCCCACGAGGTCGACATGAATGTGGTCGAACCTTCTAGCAGGGATGGGAAAAGGCTCCAGAGGGGCTTTTGTGTGTTTGTGTACTTTGGCGCGCTGACAAGGAATGCAAGTTTTTGCCCATTCTTTTACGTTTTTGCGCAGGCCTGGCCACACAAACTTTTCGGCAACCATTTTGACCGAGGCGCGCACACCTGGGTGCGCGAGGGAGTGAATTGCGTCGAAAATACGGCGGCGCCAAGCAGCCGGTACTAACGGGCGAGGTCGGCCGGTTGAAACATCACATATTAGGGGGGGGGGGCACGCCGTCGCGCAACCCTTTTTCCTCCAGCCTTAACCCTGTTGGTCCAGACAGGAGCGCGCGCACGTCCGCATCACTACCTTGTTCTTCCGCCATGGCTGCATAATCTATCCCTTCATGGATAGGTGCTGCATATGTGTTTGCATTAGAGAAAAGCTCAGCTGCTGAAGCAGTGTAATCTGTCTCCTCGTGCTCTGGAGGTGCCACAGCGCGAGAGAGACAGTCCGCTACTACGTTAAGTTTGCCCGCTACATGTCGAATGTCTGTGGTGAACTCTGAAATTGCAGCTAGCTGTCTTTGTTGTCTGCCCGACCAAGGTTCTGAAATTTTAGCCATAGCAAAAGTGAGCGGTTTATGGTCCACAAAAGCCGTGAAACTCCGCCCTTCTAACCAAAACTGGAAGTGGCGGATGGATAAATGGAGCGCCAGCAGCTCCCTGTCAAAAGTGCTGTACTTGCGTTCCGTTGGGTTTAGCGATTTGCTAAAAAATGCTAAAGGTTGCCAGACCCCCTTGACAAGTTGTTCTACAACTGCCCCTATGGCCAAGTCTGAAGCATCTGTGGTTAGAGCAATGCGGGCCGAGGGATCTGGATGGACTAACATTGTGGCGTTAGCTAGGGCGTTTTTAACTTCCGCAAAAGCGCGTTCGCGTTCCGGGGTCCATTCGACCGCGTTGGAAGCTCTCTTTTTTTTGAGCGGGTCATACAGGGGCTGCATGAGCTGAGCTGCATGAGGGAGGAAACGGTTGTAAAAATTAACCATCCCCAAAAATTCCTGTAGCGATTTGACCGTTTGGGGCCGTGGAAAACCTTCTATCGCATGAATTTTGTCTGGAAGCGGAACTGCCCCTTTCGGGGAGACTCTGTGTCCCAAAAAATCAATTTGCGATACGCCGAATTTGCATTTGGCTGGATTAATTATTAATCCGTGCTCTTCTAGCCTCTGAAAAACGGCAGTGAGATGCTGCTCGTGCTCTTCCTCCGATGAGCTGGCTACCAGCATGTCGTCGAGGTAGACGAAAACAAAGGGGAGGTCGCGTAAGACTGCGTCCATCATACGCTGAAAAGTCTGAGCAGCACCTTTGAGGCCGAAAGGCATTCGCAGGAATTCAAAAAGGCCGAAAGGGGTTATAACCGCTGTTTTAGGAATGTCTTCAGCTCGGACTGGAACTTGGTGATAACCGCGGACTAAGTCTATTTTTGAAAAAATGCGCGCACCCGCTAAATGTAGTGAAAAGTCCTGTATGTGAGGAATGGGGTAGCGGTCATGCGCTGAAGCGTTGTTTAATCTGCGGTAATCTCCGCACGGTCTCCAAGAACCGTCGGATTTCGGAACCATGTGAAGTGGTGAAGCCCAAGGGCTCTTTGAACGTCGGACAATGCCTAATTTTTCAAGAGCTGCAAATTCGTCCCTTGCTATGTTGAGCTTGGCCGCGTCTAAGCGGCGAGCTTTGGCAAAAACGGGAGGTCCCGTTGTTGGAATGAAGTGTTTAACCCCGTGTTTGGCTACAGTGGCTGAGAATTTGGGGGTTGTGAGTGCTGGAAATTGGGTGAGGAGTTGCTCAAACTTACCTCCTGCCGTAGTGACGTTGGCCTGCACAGGTGGTGGAGAGAGTCGAGCTGAGCAAGGAATAGAAGCAAAAGACAGTGCATTAACCAGGCGCCTATTTGCTAGATCAACTAATAACCCGTGTGCACACAGAAAATCTGCGCCTAACAAGTTAAAACTCACCGCCGCTACAACAAATGTCCATCTGTAGCTGCGGCCGTGAATGAGGAGATGCAGGCTCTTTTCCCCGAACGTGTCAATGTCCGAGCCGTTGGCTGCCACTGCTCCATTGCCCCGGGTGCCCATGGCTCGATCTGCGTGGGAGGGCATGACGAAACTCAGCTGGGCTCCTGTGTCGATGAGGAACTGCTTGCCTGTGTGTCCATCCGTCACGTATAACAGCTTATTTTTCTCGCCGAGAACCGCTGCCGTTAACGGCCCTCGGCTTTGGCGTTTCCCGACATCGTAAACTTGCAGGGGGGGGAACACATTTCCGGGCTTTCTCAGCGAGGCGGTGATGATAATAACAGACGTCATTCTGTTTGTTGCGCTTGGGCCGCGCTGCTGTCACCGTGGGTTGAGCCTGCTCCGTGGTTTGTGACTCTCCAAGGTTCGGGGCGTCAGTTTTGAGGTCTGCGGATGCCGCTGTGGGTGTCCAATCTCTGCAGGCGTTGACGAGTCGATAAGCCTCGTTGGCCAGCGTGCGGAAGTCCTGATGATTGTTGCACTTCATACTGGCGAGTGTCCCTCTCATGTGTGGTGGTAGCGTGCTGAGGAAAATAAATTGAAAGAGGAAATTATCATTGTCCTCCTCCTTGAGCTGCAGTAAATCCTCCATGAGGGTCTTTGGATTGCCCCCTCTGTGGCCGTAGACTGCCAGGATTTTTTCGGCTCTTTCTTCCGCCGACGGGACGTAATTCGCCACGATGGTCGCCTTGAGTGTCTCATACTTGTCCCGGGCCGGTGGTCGCTGGATCAAGCTTCGCACACACCTCGAAGTGGCGGAGTTGAGTTTGGAGACGATATGGTAGAACTTAGTATCGTCTGCCGTGATGCCCGCCAGTTTGAACTGGGCTTCGGCTTGGAGAAACCAAGAGGCCGGGTCTTCTCGCCAGAAATCTGGCAGTTTAACAGCGACGGCGTTTGTGCACATCATCACTGTTGTGCCCGCCGGGTGAGAGTGCCTTGCCTCGGCTCTCACGGCGGTGCTGGAGCTCGGTTGAGTTCTCTCGGTACCCTCTGCCGGGGGGAACAGCTGTCTGCTTGTTCCCTCGTCTGTGTTGTCGCTGGCGTAAGTCAGATTTGCCGCGGATGAGTCACTTGAAGAACGCCTCAGGTCCATACTCGCGTCAAGGTCACCAGTGTAGAAGAGCTGGAAATAACGAGGCGGTTTTGTATCACAAAAGCAGGGTCTTTAATGAACAACTCTTCTATCTTGTCTCATCATGGTGCAGAGCTTGGCAGAAGGCAAAGAGGAAGAATTCTGCCCAGCTCGCTGGTTAAATACAGGCACACATCCAAGACATGCAAAACACAAGCTGAAATCCCCCGTTATCTAAATCCCCATTAGTCCTGTTAACTCCTCCCTCCGTCTTGGGAGGTGATGGGAAAACCTCTCCTCGCCTAAGGGGGTGAAGGTGTCAAGTCTGTTGCCATGGCGTCCTGTGACATCATTGGTCTTCACACGGCGGTGAGATTCCTTTGTCCTTTCAGAGGTGTGAAATTCCTTTGCATATGTTGCCCCACACATTTCCACATGTTCTAATGTATGCAGGTATGGAATATATGAGTAATATATACCACACCTTCAAAATTTCTTAAAATTTGCCCTTTAAAAAAATTGTAATTATTATCAGTCCATTCTCTTTCCACTTTTTAAATCTAGTGTCTGTTTTATTAGGAGTAAAGTCTTGATCATAGGCAATCCATTGCAGTAATCGATAGGGTTCTTTAGTTTGAGTCTCTCTGACTATCTTAAACCAAATTTTTAGCGGGGTCTCTATCCATGGGTTAGTGTTATTCAAAAGTTTAGGTAAGGCATTGTTCCCTATTATTGCCTGTAGGGGGATGTCACTTGTTATTTGGCATTCCATCTCCTTCCATTGTGCAGTGTAGACTGGGTTACATATTTCTACTAAAGTTTTAATTTGTGCGGTTTTAAAATAGTCCCTGATATTCGTCAGCACGAGCCCACCTTTGTCTTTGTTTAGCTGTAGGGTTCTATATCTGATTCTAGGTCTCTTGCCCTGCCATATGAATCTTGAGATCCTTCTGTCCAGTTCTTGCCATGTTTTTTTGGGAGGTTCTACCGGTATTGTTTGGAAAAGGTATAGAAGACGTGGAAGTATATTCATTTTGACTGCTTCAATTCTTTGTGCGGTACCCAAGAATGGTATCATATTCCATCTTGCTAGATCAGATTTTATTTTTGCCATCAGTGGATCATAGTTTAGGGTTATAATTTTGTTGAGTTGTTTCGGGATATTGACCCCCAGATATTTCATAGATTCCATCTCCCAGTTAGTTTTGAGTTTGCTTAGTAAATATTGATCTGGGTCATAGTTGAATGTTAAAACTTGGGTTTTATGCATGTTTAATTCGCACCCCAATAGATCTCCATACTCTGAAAAAACTGAGATTAGTTCTGGAAAAGAGGTGTCCGGCTGCCCCAGGTATATTAAAATGTCATCAGCAAAGAGTGCTATTTTGTGTTCCTTCTGACCAAGTGTAATACCTCGAATTTTTTGATTCTGTCTTATCCATTGGCTCAGAGGTTCTATGAAGATTGCAAAGAGCAGTGGAGACAAGGGGCAGCCCTGACGACATCCTCTTTCCAGTTCAAAAGATGATAATTTACCGTTAATCCTTATTTTAGCTGTTGGTTTTTTATATAATGCCTGGATAGTTCTAATGAAGTTGTTATGAAAATTGAAACTGGATAAGATTCTATATAGGAAAGACCAGTCAACCGAATCAAGTGCTTTTTCAGCATCTAATCCCAATATGGCTGCATTTAAGTTATATTTTTTTATATGATGAATTATGTGTAAAGTGCGTCTAATGTTGTCTTGTGTCTGTCTTTGTCTTATAAAACTTGTTTGGTCTAAATGAATTAAGTCTGTCAGTATATTTTCTAACCTTTTGGCAAGGATAGTGGTAAAAAGCTTATAGTCCTGGTTTAACACACTGATTGGTCTGTAGTTGGAGCAGTCTAGTTTATCCTTTTCAGGTTTAGGTATGACTGCAATGACCCCTTCTCTCCAGGAGGGGGGGATTTCCCCTGTGTGGAGGACATAATTAAATGTTTTCAGGAGGAGAGGAGATAGTTGCTGTTTAAAGGTTTTGTACCACTCTGCTGTATAGCCATCTGCTCCTGGGGATTTGTTAGCTTTAAGTTTCATAATTGCTTTTTTTAATTCTTTAGGTTGTATTTCTGACAGTAGTGTTTTATTTTGTGACTCAGTAAGTTGGGGAAGGTTTAATGTATTTAGGAATGTTTCAGATGCGTTTTTATGTTTTTTGAGGGAGTACAAGTTCTTATAGTAGTTCTCGAAGCTTTTAAGAATATCCTGAATTGTAAATTTTATTTCCTTTGATACTGGGTCTCTGATTTTGTAGACTGCTCTCTCCGTTTGTTGTTTCCTCAATTTATAGGCTAGTAATTTTGCCGATTTGCTGCCTGTTTCATAGTATTTTTGTTTCAGAAATGTAAGTTTCTTCTGGATTTCTATTGTGTAGATCTCATTTATTTGTTTTTTAATTTCCTTAATTTTGAGCGAGTCATTAGAATGAGTGTTATCTTTGTGCTCTTTTTCTAGGTTCTTAAGTTCTGACTCTAATGTGATTAGTTTTTCTTGTCTCAGTTTCTTTTGGATTGCCAGTTTTGCGATAATCTTTCCCCTTATTACAGCTTTGCATGCGTTCCACAGTATTAAAGGGGATACTTCTCCATTATCATTTTCTTCCAAATATCTGAGAATATCTGATTCCAATTCATCTTTCAGTGGTCCTTTTAGCACATTTGAATTTAACCTCCAAGAAAATGTATTATTTGTGTATTTTTGGATACTTAAGTCCATATAGATCGGACTGCCAAGTTGACCGAGATGACCCCCGTCATTGAAGCCAAGCGCTCAGCACTTACTGAGTACAAGAAGTACCCAAACGAGAAGAATCTCCAGATTCTCAGGGCTGCGAGAAGCAAAGTTCAGCAGACTGCTCGGCGCTGTGCCAACGAGTACTGGACTCAGCTCAGCCAAGACATTCAAACCGCTGCCATAACAGGGAACATCCGTGGTATGTACGATGGCATCAAGAAAGCACTTGGTCCGGCTCAGAGCAAGACGGCCCCCCTCAAATCTTCCACTGGGGAGATGATCACAGAGAAGAACAAGCAGATGGAGAGATGGGTGGAACACTACTCCGACCTCTACTCTAGACAGAACACCGTGACACCGTCAGCCCTTGATGCCATCGACTGCCTGCCATCCATGGACGAACTTGACGCCGAGCCAACCATCGACGAACTCAGTAAGGCCATTGATAGCTTGGCCGCTGGCAAGGCACCCGGCAACGACGGCATACCCCCTGACCTGATCAAGCACTGCAAGACCGCCCTACTGCTGCCATTGCATGACGTCCTCTGCCAGTGCTGGAAGGAAGGTGCCGTACCACAGGACATGAGGGACGCCAAGATCATCACCCTCTACAAAAACAAAGGGGGGAGAAGCGACTGCAACAACTACAGGGGCATTTCCCTCCTCAGCGTTGTTGGCAAAGTCTACGCACGAGTTGTTCTCGTTCGCCTACAGAAGCTTGCCGAACGTGTCTACCCCGAGTCTCAGTGTGGCTTCCGCGCTGAGCGATTGACGGTAGACATGATATTCTCCATCCGCCAACTCCAGGAGAAATGCAGAGAACAGAACATGCCTCTGTACGTCGCCTTCATCGACCTCACCAAAGCGTTCGATCTGGTCAGCAGAGAGGGCCTTTTCAAGATCCTGCCAAAGATAGGATGCCCACCAAAGTTGCAAAGCCTCATCGAATCGTTTCACACCAACATGCAGGGGATAGTGCAGCACGATGGCAACGTCTCAGAGCCATTCAACATACGCAGCGGAGTGAAACAGGGCTGTGTACTTGCGCCAACCCTCTTTGGGATTTTCTTTGCTATGCTCCTGAGGCATGCCTTCAGCACAGCAACAGAGGGAATCTACCTGCACACAAGATCTGACGGCAGGCTTTTCAACCTCGCCCTCCTGAAAGCCAGAACCAAAGTACGCGAGGCTCTAATCAGAGACATGCTGTTCGCAGACGACGCTGCAGTCGCAACCCACACACAGCAGGAGCTTCAGACCCTGATGGACCGCTTCTCCCAGGCATGCAAGGACTTCGGGCTTACCATCAGCCTGAAGAAGACTAACGTCTTGGCGCAATGCACGGAAGCACCACCAACCATCACCATTGATGACTACAAGCTGGAGGTCGTAAATCAGTTCACGTACCTGGGGTCCACGATCAGCAACAACCTCTCCTTTTATACAGAGATCAACAAAAAGATTGGAAAATCAGCCTTCACACTCGCTCGCCTCACCACACAAGTGTGGGAGAATCCCAAACTCTCTGTCAAGACGAAGATGGCAGTGTACAACGCCTGCGTCATCAGCACACTGCTCTATGGGAGTGAGACGTGGACAACATACGCCCGGCAGGAAAAGAGACTGAACTCCTTCCACTTGCGCTGCATTCGCCACATCCTGGACATATCCTGGCAGGACAAAGTGCCCAACACAGAAGTTCTGTCCCGCGCCGGCCTTCCCTCCATGTTCACTCTACTCAGGCAGCGCAGGCTCCGCTGGCTAAGCCACGTTCACCGTATGGAGGATGGCAGAATCCCCAAAGACGTCCTCTATGGAGAACTGGCAACTGGCAGGAGAGACATTGGCCGCCCACAGCTGCGCTTTAGAGATGTCTGCAAGAGAGACATGAAGGCCCTGGATATCAACACAGAGCGCTGGGAGGACCTTGCAATGGACCGCTCCAAATGGAGAGGCACCCTGACCAGACAGCTCAGGGCGGGTGAAGAGAGACTGACTGCTGCAGCAGATGAAAAAAGGACCCGCAGGAAGAATCCCCACAGACCCAGCAGCACGGAGACCACCCACAAGTGTGACCTGTGTGACAGGGACTGTCATTCGCGCATCGGCCTGTTCAGCCACAGGCGGTGCTGTTCCAGCAGAGTAGACGTTTAGGATTCTCTTCCATGGTCATCATAGACCGACGGAGGCCGACGCACGGATACTTAAGTCCATATAGATCGGACTGTGGTCAGAGAGATCCATCAGTCCTATTTTACATGTTTTTACTCTTCCAATGTCTCTATTAAACATAAAAAAAATAGTCAATCCTTGAGTATGATGAATGTGGTGCTGAGTAAAATGTATAATCTTTTACACTGGGGTTGAATTCCCTCCACACGTCACAGATTCCCATTTCTTTTAGTAGCATCCGAGTTTTTCTACTTTGAGTGTTATTTTGATGTGGAGAATTACCTGATGCATCCCAGTATGGATTCAGTCTTAGATTGAAGTCTCCACCACATATCACTAAACCTTGGGCTTTA
The DNA here is from genome assembly GCA_020510985.1 of Pholidichthys leucotaenia. Classification (NCBI taxonomy): domain Eukaryota; kingdom Metazoa; phylum Chordata; class Actinopteri; order Cichliformes; family Pholidichthyidae; genus Pholidichthys; species Pholidichthys leucotaenia. The sequence goes on from CM035842.1 coordinate 166,315,721, forward strand.
GTTATCATTAGGTCAAATAAATTTTTATAAAATTTCCAGTTAGCTCCTGGAGGTGCATATACATTCAGCAGGGTGATATCTTCTCCCTCTAGCCGCCCAAGTACCATACTGCATCTCCCTTCTTTATCTTTGTGTTCTGATTTTTTTTCAAATATAATTTTGGTTGAAATCAGTGTCGCTACCCCCCTCTTCCTCCCTGACTTATATGAAGATGAAGAGATCATTTTAAACCCTTGTCTATTGATGTTTTGCAAGTGACGTCACACGTCACGTGATTTTTGTTGATACCGCCATATTGGACGGCAACTCGGGCGCTGTGTGAGTGCGTTTCAGCATGGCGTCCGCTCAGTCAGATGTGCCCGCTTTGTCCGATGTTGCGCAACTTTTAGATAAAAAACATCGTGACAGGTACACGGAAAAGATCAGTGTTATCGGCGTGGACCCTTACAACTTGTCGCTTGAAAAATTCACCAGTTTCATAGATTTTTGCCCCAAACCTGATGTACGCTATATGGACATCTACAACTACCTGGTCAACACACCGTCTAGGTACACTGGAGAGTCTCTGAAAGCCTACAAAAGTTTGGACGCTTATAGTTATTTTGTTGCTGGGTTTGTGAGAAATGTGCTGATATCCCCAGTCATCACTTCAACGGTCCACTATATCGTGAAGGCTCAGGTATTTTTCTTTTATTTTTCCCCAAATTCAGACTCTAGTCTCTATATACCCCTACTGTATAGATTTGTCATGTTATATAGAATCTATTAAGTGATAAATTATTAAAATTTTTATAAAATATTCAATTATTATTATTATTATTTTTAGCAGCATATATAATATCTCAATTAAATTAATTAAAAAATAATTAAATATTTTTATAGATCTATATATTCTGTAAAAGGATTTATAAATATTTGTCGTATCAATAGAATACTGGATAAACAACTCCCAACACTACAATAATTTAACATTACATCTATAGACACTGATACATCAGACATACCCGATATAAAATGTTGATTGCATAGCCGCGAGTAAGGCACCGGGGACCAATCTTTCCTCTTCAGCGCTGCCACCCACCTCCTGCTCCTGTCTTCGTCAGCTGGGAACCGGTAAAACTTCAAGTTGGATCCCTTTTTCTGGCGATTTGTACACCCAAAGGCACAGCAGTGAAACACCATAGTCTAATTCAATGCCAACATAAAATAAAACAAAGATGTAGGTTGAAATCAGGCAAATATATCGAGATCTGGTACACCGCTGAACAGCTACTGAATGTGCCGTCCACTCGCTTTTGCCGTCCAATATGGCGGCGTAAACAAAACCGCGTGTAGGATGTGACGTCACAGCAAATCATCTATTGAGTTTAGTGTGCTCCACGTCTGTTAGGTGGGTTTCCTGTAAAAATATTATTCCTGCTTTGTCTTTTTTCATTTTGCCTAGAATCTTGGATCTTTTGACTGGATTCAGGATCCCTTTTACATTATATGAGATTATTTTGGTTACACCCTGTTTCTCCATTGTGTTGTCTTATTTAGTGTAACAGTGTGGTGGCCCTCTTTTATGCTACTCAGAAACTGAAAGAACATTAAGAACATAAAAAACATTAAGAACATAGTATATAAAACTTTAAAACAAAAAACTGACAAAAGATCTTCCTGAGCTGAGGTCTTTTTAGTGACCTTAGAAGAGCCTTGATGGTGTGTTGGCTCTGAGGGAAATTCCTCAGATTCTGTTACATGTTGAGGGCCCTCTCTTACCCCTGTAAGTTGTCCCATGTTTTTAACGTGAATTTTAGATCCCAATCCGAACTTGTAATGATTTTTTTTTTTTTAATGCCTATACCCTATGAAATTGTGCGCAACCTCCCACCACCATCACAGCAAATAGTCACGTTAATACAGTATTTGTTAGTGTGGAGAGATCATGTGGTTCATTGTCACATTTCTATTTTAACAAGTTTTTTTTTTTTAAAGACTTATTTGTTTCTAATATTATGTCTGTTCCATAAAATGCTTTACCACTTGCTGATTCTGCATCTCCTTTAATGTTTGTTACCTTGTAGGAGGAGGGTTGGATGCGCAGATTGACTAAAAATATCGTTATTCCCTCCTGTAAATGGCCAGTTTTTCCTTGTAGCTCTGGCGCTGGGTTTCCCGCTGCTGGCCCGTGGATTTTGAGGGTCTCTGTGTGGACCACGATTGAGCCTTGATTCTTTCGATCGGGTCTGCTGTGGGTTTATACACCGTTACCGGGAGTCCTCTTCTCGCCATATCCGTGGTTGCTTCTTCCGCCGAGTTGTAGAGACATGTCTCATCCCCGTAGAAAACCCGCAGCTTCGCCAGAAATGGAGTCTGAAAGCGCAGTTTCTTCTCTCGTAGTATCTTTTTAGCGTCGTTGTATTCCCGACGCTTTTTAAGGACCTCCGGAGCGTAGTCGTGTTCCACGAAAACTTTTCTCTCTTGGTGCATAAATCCTTTTTTCTGCCAAGCCAGTCTTACAACCTCTTCTTTTATTTTGGAGTTGGAGAACTTCACCACCACCGATCTTGGTGGCGCTTCCGCCGCCGGCCTAGGGGCTAATGAACGGTGCGCCCTTTCTATCTTCAAGTCGGTGGTTTGGGGAATATCCAACTTCTCTCTCAGTAAGGATTCCACGCATGCTGCCATTGTGGTGAAACCGTCCTCGACTCCTTCTTTCAGACCATGAATTCTTATGTTGTCTCTTCTTAGTCTTCCTTCTTGGTTGGTTAGCTTAGCCTCCAGTCTAGACTGTTGTTTGTGCAGTTCCAGCACGGTATCTTCCAGCCCTTTTATTCTTTCCTCTGCTTCCATGATTCGGTCCTCGGCCTGGTCCACTCTGCTGTTTGTCCTTTTTATTCCGTCTTTGATTTCACGAAATTCGGCCCAACACTCTCGGCGAAATCGTCTTAATTCTTTAAGTACCATTTTTAAGCTAACCTTGTTGCTAGCTTCATTCAGCTCCTCGTCTTCTGAATGGAAATCATCCGGATCAGATTCTACTGCCGATGCGTGTCCTGGCCTGGTAAATGTCGATTTCTTCTGTTTTCCTTTAGGCATGATGACTTTGTCTCTTGATTTTCACTCTTCCAAAAATCCGTTAAATCTGATTTTCAAGGTATTTTCCTGGATCGGGTCTGGGAGCTTCATCGTTAAGCTGCTATCACCATAGTGTCCAGACCGGAAGTCAGTAAATCATTGTTTTTGCACCATATCCTGCCTGCGCCTGGGTCTTCTCCACCACTCAACCTTACGACAATAACAACATTACAAGTGTTGGGAGTAACGCACTACTTTGTAATGCGTTACTGTAATGCCAATACTTTTGCAGTAGATTAGATTAGATTAGATTAGATTCAACTTTATTGTCATTACACATGTATGAATACAAGGTAAGGAAACACAGTTTAGCATCCAATCAGAAGTGCAAAGGACAGCAGTGCAGTATATACGGTAATTAACAGTATGTGCAATTTAAGCAAATATATGCAAATATATGCAGCAGTGCAGAAAGTTAAGAGTACTGTTATGTGCAAATAATGTGCAATAAGTTAGATGTAGTTATGTAGTTATGCAGTTATGTACAGGTGAGGATGGTAAAAGATGATTGTAAGAGAGTCAGTGGGGAACTAAGTTCAATAACGTGACAGCTGTTGGAAAGAAACTGTTCCTAAACCTGCTGGTTCTAGTCCGAAGGCTTCTGAAACGTCTTCTGGAGGGGAGAAGCTGGAACAGTCCATGAGCAGGATGGTTGGAGTCCCTAAGAATGCTGCGTGCCCGGCGCAGACATCTTTTCCTGTAGACGTCCTCTATAGCTGGAAGTGGAGTCCCTGTGATGCGTTGGGCGGTTTTCACCACCCGCTGCAGCGCCTTGCGGTCAGCTACAGAGCAGCTCCCATACCAGAGTGTGATACAGTTGGTCAGGGTGCTCTCTATCACGCAGCGGTAGAAGTTGCCCAGGATGTCAGTTGACAGATGGTTCTTCTTCAATGTCCTCAAGAAGAAGAGGCGCTGATGGGCCTTCTTGATCAGGCTGGTGGTGTTAACTGACCAGGACAAGTCCTCCGAGATGTGGGACCCCAGGAATTTGAAGCTGGGGACACGTTCAACAGCTATGCCATTGATATGGATGGGGTCATGTGTCTCTTCCCTCTCCTTCCTGTAGTCCACTATGAGCTCCTTGGTTTTGCTGGTGTTAAGGAGCAGGTTATTGTCAGCGCACCAAGTAGCCAAGTGCTCAACCTCTGCCCTGTAATCTGACTCGTCGTTGTCCCTGATGAGTCCAATCACCGTGGTGTCATCTGCGAACTTTATGATGGAATTGGATCCATACATAGGCCTGCAGTCATGGGTGTAGAGGGAGTAACGCGCTGTGTAACAAAATTACTGTTTAAAAATTCAGTAATGTGTTGCAGTTACTGAAATTTGATCAGACGCGTTACTGATTTTATTGATCCATCCATCCATCCATCTTCTTCCGTTTAATCCTTATGGATAGATATTTGTAGCACAAATAAATGAATATACAAACTGATCCTACCATAGCTGAGACGTAGCTGTCAGTCGGCGTGACCTGTTGCAAAGAGTCTTGAGTCTTTACTACTGAGCGGAGGAAAAGATGAAGCTACTTTGTTTTTGTGGAAATTGACAGATTATTTTTCCTGCGTCATGGTTAAAGACAAAAGCATATTGGTGGGTTGCAAACTAAGTGCCAATTGAGACCTACTGCAATCTTCAGAAGCGCCTGAAAACAGCAACAAGCTCAAGGCACGATAAAGCAGACTGAACATATTCTAAAAGCTCTGTCTGAAACAGTCTGTTTTCAGCCTGACATTAATAAGCCTGTAATGTAATCCATTAATTAAATTATCTTGCTATGTGTACAAGATGATTTCAGTATGCATTTAAAAGTAACGTGAAAGTTACCTTTCCAAGTAACTAATAACTTTAATCATACAGTAATTGGTAAAGTAACTCAATTACTTTTGAAAAGAAGTTACTATTTTTTAGTAACTTGCCCAACATTGAGCATTACCCCAAATTTTGTTTATATTGGTAGACAATCATCACAGTGCTGGGTAGTGTACATCCATCATAATGTCTGCATGAGGAATAGCTATTCTGCGATTAGACGGGAATATTTTCATGTTAACTGATAGGGGATGAATTGTGGATACGGTGGATGTGATCAGGAAACAAAGGCTTGGACCAAGCTGTAGTAAACTGAATTAGACCGTAGCTTTTATGCAACTCGCCCTCACCCACTCTATCCCACTGGCTGACTTAGCAGTTCCAAAATAACTAGGTAATATGAGGGGTGCCTGTGATTGTGTGTACAAGTTGAAACATGCAAATGCTACACAAACAGGTGTCTTGAGCATGTACACACAGCCTCTGAAATCTTACATTCTAGCAGAAAGCCAAGACGGCTCCTCCTTTTTCTCACACCCTCTAGCTAAAATTCTTAAGACTTCAAAACACTTTTATTACAAGATCCACTTATACCACCAAGCCCAGGGTGAAACATTAGTGGAACAATCCATAACTATCTGACAGAGGAGTCCGTCAGATAGTTATGGATTGCACCACAGAGGATGAGGTCACCAAGCAAAAGCATAGCTGCTCTTCCTCACTGTCACTTTTCTAATTGGAATGACATGTGGGGTCGTATTTCTCCTAAGTTAAGATCTTAATCTCCTCAACAGGATTGATGCTGACAGTGTTTTATACTCAGTGGACACAAATATTGACACATGTATCTGGATGTGTAGGGGATGACGTGTAACATGAGGCGGACTCTATGTCATAGATGGCAGGTGATCTGCTGACCTTAGTGATGATAAGTTCATGGACAGAGAAAACAGCTGCATGTGAGAGCTATGTGCTTAAGGATGTTGATTTCTTGCTTTATTTTCTAGTACTAGTGTATGACCGTAGAAAGCAAGACTTCCTGTCTGAAAATAGGTAGGCCAATTAGGCTTTACAGGCTCAAATGTAGGCTTTGTTTGAAAGTGGAATACAAATAGGTGTAGCCTATATGTAGGCAATCACACTTTGACAAATATAAAAGGGACTGAACATTAAAATGTGTTTGATTGTGTGAATATTAATTACAAAATTCTTGAAAATGAATGGAACATGCAATATTAGCGACCGTTTAAAAACCCTTGTTTATCTGACTTATTTGTGTGATCTTTTATTCTTGTAGTTTGGGGAATGGTAGTTGTTTGGTCACCATTATAATTGTTTTAGTTTATACGTGTAGTTTATAGTGTATTGTCAATAAAGTCATGCAGTCCTATAACAGGACACGTTTACAAATATTTGAGATCCACTGTAGTGCATCTCGCCCAAAAGATGCTGGGATAGGCTCCAGCACCCCCGCAACCCATAAAGGATTAGATAGATAGATCGATGTACTTTATTGATCCCAAACTGGGAAATTACAGAAGATTGAGAGAGAGATTAAGTGAAAGAAGATGGATGGATGGATGGATGTAGTGCATCATTTTATATTTTAGCAATATTTTGTTATTAAAAAGTTTTTAAAACTAATCAATCAAATTAACTACAAAACATCTAACATTATTATGCACAGCAGAGGGACCTGTTTGATTGCAACTGTTGCATCAGTGCTGCCCATTTGTCAGTAAATATTTAACTAAAAATGATTTATTTTGTTATTTGGGGGGTTTTCTGTCCCGTTTCGCCATTCCACTCCACAATCATGGCAGTATTATTATCAAGTTTTTAATTTTTAGATATTCGCACGGGAGGGGGAACTTGCGGTCCTGCAAAGGACAGTAGTACCACACGGGTGAAGCAGCAGCTGGGACTTCCATCTACCACTGACTGGGCAGGCTGGGCGTGCCTCCCCACGAAGGACCGTGGTCTGCCCGGTCGGGGCGCTGCTTCTCCCGGCATGTTTTCTGTTGGATACACCGGTGTTCTTTGTCAGAACCGGGTCCCCGCTGATGCTCTGCCCAGTTTGCTCACGCGCCTCGTGTTCTCCACATATGCCAAATTATCCTTTTGACCTATGCAATCACGACAACTTTATGGTGTAATTTTTAAGCATTAAATCTTCAGTATTATCTTTTTTCTAGTCAGATTTGTTGCTTTTCTCTTCCTTGTTTTGCTCACGAAGCACTGTGGTTACTGATGCTGCGTATTACCCAATCAGTACGTAGTCAATTCAAAACCCCACCCACACTTCTAGAAGCCAGAGCATGAGGAGAGAGCGATGACTAAACTTTTACTGATAAAAATTACATATTTTGACTGAACAACTCCATACTCTGGGATGCAAACCCTCCTAACCTAGCTTGAGAGATATGTGTGTGTGAGAGAGAGAGAGAGAGAGAGAGAGAGAGAGAGAGAGAGAGAGAGAGAGAGACTTTGAAAGAAGCCTTTATTGCACACTTCAAAAAAATGTAAGCACACCAACATCATTCCTCCAAGTGTGTCACATTGGAAAAAGTGCAAACTGAAATGTTCCCCCCCCCCACACACACAACACAGTGCAGTCCCTGCAGTCCACCTATTCAAAGATCCAGTTCTGTGACAGTCAGTTACAGTCAATTAAATGTCATATACCAGTCTGTTCAAACAATATCCCAAAAATGGATAAAACAGGCAGAGGAACGACCGCCATTCATTCCTCCTGTCGGGCGCGCTTGACTGGCATTCCCCCTGCTGCTTTACGCGGGGCTGTCAGGTGTTTCTTGAGGCGATAACGCTTCCTTTCATCCAGGAGGTCAAGACCAACCTGTCTTCTTAGCACATCCACAGACTTAATGAATTTATCAGTGTCACTGAAGTAGTCGGCGACCCTAATGGCTTTGTTATAGGTTGCGTCCAGGAATGCATTTATTTCTTCCAGTGAATACAAACTCGTGTTTGTACTGCATTTTGCCTCAATAGACTCAGCATTAGACACAGTGTCGTTCTCAGATTCCATTTCCTCGTCAGCACAACTCAGCTGACTGCTTGGTTCTCCCGGGCCAGTGGATTTATCATGGGCCACATTCTCCTGGACGCCACCCTCAGCAGCTGACTGTCGCTGATCCATCCCCCGCTGTGTAACGGTAGCAGCCTCCGGAAGCACAGCCGCTGATGTCACACAGCGAGATTCTGACGCACCATCAGGTCAGTGCTCTGTCCCCTCCTCCGAAGCGGCAGCAGCTGGCGGAGGCACAGCCGCTGACGTCACACAGCGAGATGATTGTGACGCACCATCAGGTCGGTGCTCCGTTCCCTCCTTCGAAGCGGTAGCGGCTGCCGGCTGCACAGCCGTTGACGTCACACAGCGAGATGATTGTGACGCACCATCAGTGACCTTTTTGGCGACATCGCTATCCACGCTCCTGACCGCAAGCTGGGCCGCTGCCGGGCCGTCCACAGACACAGCGGCAGGCTCCGTAGCAGGTGCAGCGGGTGCGGAGGCCGCGCCGCCGTCCGCAGCTGCGGCGTGAGCGGAGGGCTCGCCGCCGGCACCATCCGCGGCCCCGTCAGGGCCCTCCGCCCGCTGCCTGTGCGGACAAGCGAACCGTTTATGGCCCACGTCTCCACATTCAAAACACTTCATCTGTCCCGAGCTTGCATACACCATGTAAGATCCGTCCCCGTGCTTGACCCTGAAGGAGACTTCCAGAGTCTGAGTGGGCGAGTCGAGAAACATGAACACCTGTCGCCTGAGCGATTTCACATGTTTGAACTTGGCGGCCTTGCATCCCAGAAGCAGAGTCGTAAACGGGCCCGCAAACTTCCCAAATCTGCGGAGCTCCGTCGCCAGCTGCTCGTCAGTGATGAAAGGTGGAACACCTGAGACGGTGATTCTCGTTGATGGGACAGATAAGGGGGACACCTGTACATACATTTCCCCGATCACCACACCGCTTACAATCAGGGTGTGGACATCGTCTTCAGCCGCCAGAAACACAACCACAGCTCTATTCATTCGGGAAGTCACGCAGACCACGTCAGGGCCCACCTGCTCGGCCACAGCCTCCAGGACCTCCTCCACAGTAACTTCGCTGTCCGGGGGAACGATCCTCACCCCCTGGTGGATAGATGGAGGTGGCTTTCCCAAGGCCGCCATCCTCCACCCAAGAGAGAGAGAGAGAGAGAGAGAGAGAGAGAGAGAGAGAGAGAGATATGCTGCATTTATAGATGGATGCAGCATCAACATCATTACCAGTTGTCTACTTGATAATTTTCATAGCTAGCCCACCAACTGGTATGATGAAATTTTCAGCAGCTGCTGTGTGGAACAGTCAGGCAGGCAACCAAACCCACCAGGGAAGTTTTCCAAAAGGGAACCATGCAGCTTCACCGCAGGCCTCCAACTCAAATGCCTGGAACAACAGATATACGGAATGAAGGCAAAAGCTCCATTAAGGGCTATCAAATATTCATCTGCCATACGGCATTGAACCCACAAGGAACAAACCACCAAGAGAACTGCTCCTAAAAACAACAACAACAACAACAAAACAGCCTGCAGTGCAGAGAGAAGAAACTCCTTTAATTATCCTTCACTTCACACCAGCCTTCACAGATTTATTTATTGATGAACAGTGATACTCAAATCCCTTAATAAACTACAAGCATCAAAGGGGCTGTCTATATGATGTTTATCACACATTTAAGTTTGTTTGGTTTTTGCATGCTGATATTATGCAGTGCTAACAGCAACCCAGTGCTGAAGAAACTATTAATGAGAATTAATATGACATCATCAGACTGTCCACAGGGTTTAACAACTTCAGTTGACTCCAACCTGTCAATAAAAACTCCATCAATGAATCAAAAGGCTTATTCAGTAGCAACTGGGTCTTAAATGCAATTAGTGTTGCTGGTGGGGCGCTAATTGCCTGAGCAAGCTAGTAGGCTTGCTGTAATGACATTATCAACCTGTTAACAACCACAGAGAAGCTTAGGCTGTTCCTCCAAATGCTCTGCCATCCATCAGTATACAATCAGTAGCCATAGGGTTTATCTATAGAGATAGGAGACTGCAAGGTGGTGGCAGGGGAGAATATAGCTAAGCAGCATCGGATGGTAGTCTGTAGGGTGACTTTGGAAAGCAAGAAGAGGAAGAGAGTGAAGGTAGAGCCAAAGATTAAGTGGGAAAGTTGCAGAAGGAAGAAGGTTGCACAGAGTTCAGGAAGGAGTTGATACAGGCTCTGAATGATAGGGAAGAATTACCAGATGACTGGGAAAATACAGCGAAAGTATTGAGGGAAACGGGTAGAAAGGTATGTGGTGCATTCTCTGGAAAGAGGAAGACAAAGACTTGGTGGTGGAATGAGGAGGTATAGGAAACCATTCAAAGGAAGAGTTTAGCAAAGAAAAAGTGGGATAACAAGGGAGATGAAGAAAGTAGACATGAGTATTTGGAATCTAGGTGCATAGCAAAGAGAGAGGTGGCAAAGGCAAAGGAAAAGGCACAGTGAGTCGTATGAGAGACTAAACACTAAGGAAGGAGAAAAGGACTTGTATCGATTGGCTAGACAGAGAGCCTGAGCTGGAAAGGGTGTGCAGCAAGTTATGTTGATTATGGACAGAAATGGTAATGTACTAACAAATGACAAGAGCGTGATGAGAGGCTGGAAGTAGTACTTTGTGGAGCTGACAAATGAAGAAAATGAGAGAGAGAGAGAGGAGGACGGATGAAGGAAAGATGGTGAACAAGGAAGTCCCGAGGATTAGCAAGGCGGAAGTGAGGGCAACTTTGAAGAAGATGAAGAATGGAAAGGCAGTTGGTCCAGATGACATACCTGTGGAGGTATGGAGATGTTTAGGAGAGATGGCAGTGGACTTTTTAAAAAAATCAGCAATCTTTTTATCGAATTTTCAAGCAAACAAAATATGTAGATTAAGACGATTCAGTAAACATTATGTACTGCATTTAACAAAAAAACAAAACAAAAACAAAAAACAAAAAACGGCTCATTGTGCAAAGTACTCCTGACAAAAACCAACATTTTTATGAGGTGGGACTAGTGACAAATCCTTAAAGAGGCAAGAGATATAAAATTTATAAAGCTGGAAGTCAAATTTTCTCTGTATTAACCAATGTGTGTAAACAAATGAAAGGTCAGTGGGGATCAAGGAAGTGTCTTAACCTGTTTTCTGTCTAGGGCGCACTGACGCACCCGTCAGCTCACCACCCTCTGGTGGTCACATTTTTTTTTCAAGAAAATATTCAGTTTAGATATCACACATTCCAAAGGCTGTAACTTGAAAGTGGTAAGAGATAATGGCTTACTATCAATTAGAAAGATGCATAATATAATCCAAAGTTTGAGATAGGAGTAAATGTGCACATCTAATTTGCATAATGCAACGGCAGCCATATCAAATTACATAACTTTCAGTCAAAAGTGGACTTTGGACATATTTACACAAAGGATGGTTTTGTTTTTTTCTTCGTTTTTGTTTTTTTTGTTATCTTATCTTCAAAGTATATGAACCAGAAAATCAGTAGAATGTACACAAACAAATAAATACATCAGACCTACCGCGCGCCATGCATCTTCATGCGTCCATTTCCTCATCCCCAGTCCTTATTTCGTCTTCTGCCAGTAATTTTCGCTTTCTCTCCCACATCCAGAAACTCTCACATTTATCTTATGATTTATTCCACCTCAATTTCGGTTACATAACGCCACGGAACCGGCGCTATTGTTCTCTCATGTCACATGCGACTCGTCAATAGCAGACGAACAGTGTACATACTCCAGGCCATCTTCTGCTGTCACAGAAGGTAAATATTTCCCTTCAGAAGCTAAATAATCTCTTTTTAGAGTCATAGTTGGCAAAATTTGGAGCAAATGCTTCTTCCGTGTGGAAATATGTTGCGATGGAGCCCTCGTCAACATTTGTTTACATTCTCTTCTTCGGCGTCCCGGAAGTGATGTTTCGAGGTGGTCCGTTTCGGTGACATCAGTCCTCTATTGAAGACTAGTAAGCTATACGTGTCTGCTATCTTGTGATGTGAAATGCTTGGTACAACTGTTTTTTTCTGTGGTTTTTGGACACATCACGTAACAGGCACGGATCTGTGACTGGGACAGTAAGTGCCGCGCAGATGTTTTATGACAGCTGCACAGTAAAAGGGTTAAAAAGGGGTCCCCAAACATTGTTAAATTTTCGCTCCTTGGTTCTTAACAGAGTACTGGATCTTTTCCAGGCTCAGGCAAGACATGACGTCTGACAGCCACTGAGTGTGAGTCGGCAGGGCAGCACCCTTCCATCTTATTAAGATAACCTGTTTGGCCAGGAGGGAGGCAAAGGGCAACATACGGCGCACATTAGAGGGAACATTAAGATTCCCTGAAAAACAACCAAATAGAGCTAGAAGAGGGTCGGGAGTAATTGTTATACCAGAAACCACAGACAGAGTGTGAAAAACCTCCTGCCAGAATGTTCTAAGCCTGGGGCAAGTCCAGAACTAATGAATCAGTACCGCTTCATCAGTGCCACATTTGTCACACTGAGGGTTCAAGTCTGGATAAATGTGAGAGAGTCTGGCCTTAGACAAGTGGGCACGATGGACAACCTTAAGCTGTAGTAAAGAGTGTTGAGAGCAAAACAAGGTAGAATGAACAAGCCCCAGGATTGAATACCAGGTCTCGTCTGACAGGTGCAGGTTCAGATCCTGTTCCCAGGCTACCCTGATCTTAGTAGTGGAGTTTTGGTTTAGAAAGGTCAGTTTATTATACACTTTTGAAATGAGACCTCTGACAGACGGCTGAAGAATAAGGATGTCGTCTATTAGGGAGCTCTGAGGAGATTCTGGAAAAACTGACTTTGAAGAAAATGCCGAATTTGTAAATATCTGAAAAAGTGAGTTCTTGGGAGTCCAAATTTATTTGAAAGTCGATCAAAAGAAGTGAAATTGCCATTGATGAATAAATCCTTAAAATATTTGATGCCCATAACCTGCCAGTCCTTAAAGGCTTGATCTGTAGATGGAGGAAGAAGGTGGTTGGAAAAAATAGGGCTCTGGAGGGAAAAAAAAAAATCACACAATTTAAAGTGTTTCCTAAACTGGGCCCACACTCACACACAGTCTACTGGGTTAGTTATGGGCTGAGATGTGGAGAGGGGATATGATGCACCCAACAAAGCTCCAAGAGAGGTATTTTAAGCTGAGCTGACTTCCATAGCCAACCATGATGTAGAGCTGGTCTGGCTACCATTTGCCCAATATAACAAAGGGTGGATATTAGCCGCCCAACAGTACAGACAGAAATTAGGTAGTGCTAGCCCACCGTTTAGCTTGGACCTCTGGAGATGTATTCTGGAGACCCGAGGGCATTTACCTTTCCAAATGTAAGAACTAATCATTAAATCTAAAGAATAAAAAAAAAAAGACTTTGGGATAAAGACTGGAATGGACTGGAAGAGGTAAAGGAATTGAGGGAGAATAGTCATTTTTACAGAGTTAACCCACCCAGCTAAGGTGATGGATAGGGGTGACCAATTTAACAAGCTCTGCTTAACCTGATTTAGAAGCTTGAAAAGGTTTTCTTTTAACATTAGTTTATGATTTCTTGTAACACTGACTCCAAGATAAGTAAATTGTTCTTTTACTAACTTGAAGGGAAAAAGAAAAATCTAACTCAAGAGCTTTATCATTTATAGGAAACATTTCACTTTTGTGCAGATTTAATTTATAACCTGAAAAATGATCAAAATCAGAGAGCAGGGATAATATGGAAGGAAGTGTGGAAGAAGGGTTTGAAATGAAAAGCAATAAATCATCAGCATATAGTGACAGCTTATATTCGATATGGTACCTATGAATACCGGAAATAGAGGGGCTATTACGGAGTGATATCGCAAGTGGGTCAATGCCTATGTTGAATAGCAAGGGACTAAGAGGACAGCCTTGGCGCGTGCCTCTCTGTAAGTAAATGGTTTTGGATTTTTGCTGATTGGTGAGAATACAAGTGGTGGGACAAAGATAAAGTAATTTTATCCATGATCTAAAATTGGAGCCAAAGCCAAACATCTCTAAAGCCTTAAACAAATAGGGCCACTTGATGCGGTCAAAGGCCTTTTCCGCATCAAGGGAAAGAATACATTCTGGTACGATGTTTGGGGAAGTGTAAATAATATTTAGTAAATGGCGTATATTAAAAAAAGAACGGCAACTTTTTTTACAAAGCCTGTTTGATCTTCACAAATTATTGAAGGTAAATGCTTTTCCAGTCTGCAGGCTACAATTTTTTGCTAAAATTTTAAGATTATCATTTAAAAAGGAAATTGGCCTGTAGGATGAACATTCTATCGGATCTTTATCCTTCTTTGAAATAAGAGTAATGGATGCCTCGTACCAAGAAGAAGGAAGTTTACCTTTACTGAGTGACTCCAGTAAAATAGTATGTTGTGGTGACACTAAACGCAGCGGGGAGACATTCCTCTGGGACATTCTTCTGGAACTGGCCTCACACCCAGCAGGGGCTGGGAGGAAGCAGAGGACAATTGACACACTGCGGCGGCATGAAATAAGGCGGCGTGGTTGGAGGTTTTAAGTAGAAGTTTTATTATATCATACTGCCGTCACGAGCTCCGCTCCCGGCGCCGTGCATGAGCGCCGAGAGCGAGCTCACGGCTCTCAGAGAAGGAACTGCGGACACGTGTGTGTCTACCAGTTGCAGGATCAGAGTGAGAGAGAGAGAGAGTTTGCGTTACAGAGTTGCAGCATATATACTCGACCACAACAATACATCAAAAGGACATACCCCAGCAGTTAGTATGATCAAAGAGATAACAGAACAGGCATAAGACATTTGCATTTGAGAGACATATTGATCTCAGTCCCTAGGTCACAGTGAGGACAGGACGCATGAGTACAATGCATGAAAGGCAACAATTGGGCTGCACGGTGGCGCAGTGGTTTAGCACTGTGGCAGCACAGTTTTACCCTCGGCCGGGGGATCGCGGGGATCATGAGATCGTGGGTTCGATTCCAGCCCCCGACCAACAGTGAGCTGTGTGGAGTTTGCATGTTCTCCCCGTGTTGCATGGGTTTACTCCGGGATTTCTCCGGTTTCCTCCCGCATACCAAAAAAAACCCATGTAGGTTTAGGGCGCTCGCGCACGCAGCGACCGGCAGCCGGTGGCTTGTCACCAGACTGCAAACCAAATCTACCTACAGGTACAAATAAGTAACAAAAAAAAAAAAAAAAAAAAAAAAAATTAACGTCACAGAGGTGAGCCAGACGAAACGCGTCTGCCTGTAGACATTAATACACATTACACTGTTCTGTTACTTGCTCTAGCCGAGCGCTGTGTTTGACCAGTCTTTTTGTGGAGATTTACCTCAAATCACATCTACATATGTAAGATGCTCAGAAGAAGCACAGTAAGGGCAAAATGCATGAACACTTTAACTTCACGGCTGTAAACGCAGCATGCAGTGTAAAAACCCAGGAGTGCGAGCTGACTGTCTCAGTGTTCTGTCTGTGTGTTGTGGGGGGTTGAATTAACCCGCTACACTGCTCCCCCCCCAGAGGGAAACGGTAGGGGACCGTGACCTCGATGTTGCAGTCCGGGCAGCAAGCAGGGAAAAGCTCTGAGCAGGAGGGGGGGGGGGGTTAGTACATGCTGACCGGGCGTGGGAAAATCGTTCCAGTCGCGCCAAAAGTGTTTGCTGCTCCGCGATGTCCCGTCTGAACATGCAGAGATCAGAAGAAGAAAAATTAGTCTCTGGCTCCTCTCGTGGCCATGAAGAAAAGCAGGAGCGGCTGTAAGAAAAAAATAAACAAAAGCAGAGGGACTGGCGTGTTGGCTTTAGGTGCCGAAGCAACCCCAAAGCCCCCGGGAACAGCTGACGGCTGAAATCCCTTTGTGCCGTGGCTAAGACCATGACAAAATCCAGTGGCGAGCTGCGTGCTTGCTTCAGGTGAACGAGCAGCCCTGAAGGTTCTGTGAGCAGCGGCGGAGGACGATGGCGGTCTCTGGAGCCGTTACTTGTCCCGTGCGTGATGCGCCGTCCTCGTAACTCCCCGGTGCGTGCGCGGGGGTTCCGTGCGTGGGTGGACCGCTGGAGAGGAGAACCAGGGTGCAGAAACTTGGTGGAGATCAGCGCAGATGGCGCCGATAAAAATCCAGGTTGAACTGTGGCTGTAGATTGGCCATGGTGCGTTGGAGCGGTGAGAGGAAATAGACGATCCTTTGTCCCTCAGGCTCGTGCAGATGCGTTGGAGCGGCGGGAGGGAATAGACGATCTTTTGTTCCTCAGGCTCGGGCGTGGTGCGTTCAGGTCCACGCGTTGCGTTCTCCGCTGGCCCTGGAGGATGCCGTCGTGGAGAAGGGACGAGGTGCCCGCGCTCTCTTGTGAAGGAACTGCGAGTGCGGCCGGTCCAGCGTGGATGAGCAGATCTCATCCTGAAAAAACGGGTCACCAGTGCAGCTGTCCAGCTCAGAAGGTTGCTTTCGCACAAAACGTGTGCGTGTTCAAGGGGTCACCAGTGCGGCGGCATGAAATAAAGCGGCGTGTTGGAGGTTTTAGGTAGAAGTTTTATTATATCATACCGCCGTCACGAGCTCCGCTCCCGGCGCCGTGCATGAGCGCCGAGAGCAAGCTCACGGCTCTCAGAGAAGGAACTGCGGACACGTGTGTGTCTACCAGTTGCAGGATCAGAGTGAGAGAGAGAGAGAGTTTGCGTTACAGAGTTGCAGCATATATACTCGACCACAACAATACATCAAAGGGACATACCCCAGCAGTTAGTATGATCAAAGAGATAACAGAACAGGCATAAGACATTTGCATTTGAGAGACATATTGATCTCAGTCCCTAGGTCACAGTGAGGACAGGACGCATGAGCACAATGCATGAAAGGCAACAATTAACGTCACAGAGGTGAGCCAGACGAAACGCGTCTGCCTGTAGACATTAATACACATTACACTGTTCTGTTACTTGCTCTAGCCGAGCGCTGTGTTTGACCAGTCTTTTTGTGGAGATTTACCTCAAATCACATCTACATATGTAAGATGCTCAGAAGAAGCACAGTAAGGGCAAAATGCATGAACACTTTAACTTCACGGCTGTAAACGCAGCATGCAGTGTAAAAACCCAGGAGTGCGAGCTGACTGTCTCAGTGTTCTGTCTGTGTGTTGTGGGGGGTTGAATTAATCCGCTACAACACGACCAAAAGAACCACAGGAGACAGTCAGATGGGACTGAATGCATACATCTTTGTGCCAATGTCATGCTAATCATGTGTATTGACCAATGGTATTAGATGACAATTGATATGCTAATGTGCCATGCATTCTCTCTGTCTGTATGACGGTATAAAAGAGCGGCTCTTCCTCATCTCTCTCTCTTCACTCTTACACTTCTACTTACATCACGACTAACCGGGCCCCAGCAGCCACGCTGGGGCCAACAGGCTGTATTCATGTTAGAGGGTAAATAAAGAATCTGTGCTGACCTACGCTCGTGCCTCGCCTCTACATCCTTTCCTTCACACCCTCCACATTGGTGACCTAACGTGAAATGGACTATCGCTCCCTCTCACAGTGCTGTGGATTCCAGAGACCGGGGATCGCCTACATCCGTCGCACCCACACGGGAGCGCACGTGCCTTGTCCTCTCTCCACGATGGCGACCTCCAGGTCCGGACAGAGAGCGCAGTGCTGGGACCGACACGCACGAGGATCAGTGACACGAACAATGCACAGAAACAGCCTGAACAGGGAAGACCATTGGCGCCGACTGCGTTGATTTCCATCAAGCTCCCTGACCCTGACTCACCTCTCTGCAACGGACCTTCCGCGCACAGAAGCCACATGTGCACACTGCAGGATTATGAGGACAGCGCAACTGGAATCTACGTGGCCGCAGTGCGCGCTACGCACCAGGGACAAACCAGCTCCATTGTTTGTATGGGTTTCTCAGCTGCGGCACACAATGGGGATTTAGCCGATTGCTGTCCCTTCCGCATCTATGGTCACACCGCCAAGTCCCTCACACAGCTACAGTTGTTTCACAGCCGCTACACATCCTCGGGGAATTTGGCCACCCACCTTGCCCACATCCTCGCAGGACGAGCTGTGAGAAGAGTCAGAGACGCAAGTTTTTTTTTTTTTTTTTTTTTCTTTCACAACCACCGGCTTTTCCACCCTTCCCCTTTTCCCCCCACAGACTTACAGGCCCTCCAACACTCCTCACCAGCAGGCAGTTCGACTGGGGCGGCAACCCCCACCCCTCCCCGCTGCAGCCTCCACTGGTGTCGACTTGAGCCCAAACGACGGGGGGGGGGGGGGGGGGGGTCACAGCCCTTTCTGGGTGTTGGGGGGGGGCGCCTGGTGTGGTGACACTAAACACAGCACGGAGACATTCCTCTGGGACATTCTTCTGGAGCTTTTCTCACACCCAGCAGTGAGCTTGGAGGAAGCAGAGGACAATTGATACACGACCAAAAGAACCACAGGAGACAGTCAGACGGGACTGAATGCATACATCTTTGTGCCAACCAATGTCATGCTAATCATGTGTATTGACCAATGGTATTAGATGACAATTGATATGCTAATGTGCCATGCGTTCTGTCTGTATGACGGTATAAAAGAGCGGCTCTTCCTCATCTCTCTCTCTTAACTCTTACACTTCTACTTACATCACGACTAACCGGGCCCCATCAGCCATGTTGGGGCCAACAGGTTGTATTCATGTTAGAGGGTAAATAAAGAATCTGTGCTGACCTACGCTCATGCCTCGCCGCCACATCCTTTCCTTCGCACCCTCTACAATGTAAATAAGGTATTAACAGAGTGGAAAAGTACTTAAAAAATTCCACCGGAAAACCATCTGGACCAGGTGACTTCCCGGATTGTAGGGATGAGATGGCAGCAGCAATTTCTGCCTGGGATATCAGGACATCCAGCTCATTTTTTGTGACCTCAGTAACAGTAGGAAAATCTAGCCCATCTAGGAATTGTTCCATTGCAGAATTGTTGTTGGAAAATTCAGACATACAGTGATGAATAATAACTCCTGAAAGAGGTATTTATTTTCCCTGGGTCTGAAGTGATTCCTGTGTCCAAATTGATTCCACCAATACACTGTTTTGCATTAGACATCCGTAACTGATTAGCCAACAACTTTCCAGCCTTGTCTCTATGTACATAAAAATTTACCTTGCTTTTTAAAAGTTGTCACTCTACTACATGAGTTGATAAAAGGTCAAATTGGGTTTGAAGTTTCACACATCTTTGATATGTTTCAGAGTTTTTTGTACGGGCATATTGGTGGTCTAATTCTTTAATCTTCTTTGACAGTTCTAATCTTTCCTTAAAGTTCTTCTTTTTCATGTTGGCTGTATAAGAGATAATTTGGCCCCAGATATAGGCCTTCATGGAGTCCCAGATTAATAGACTAGAAACATCTGGTGTCGAGTTTGTCTGCCAAAATAAGGTTATCTGTTCTTTAACAAATTCCAAAAAGTCTGGATTTGAAAGCAAGGTGATGTTGAGTTGCCAGGTTCGATCCACCTTTGGTGAGTCAGGCATGGATAAAGTGAGTATCAGAGGGGCGTGATCCGAAATCACGATACTCCGATACGCACATGAGGTGGTAAGTGCAGCTAACTGGCTGTCAATAACAAAAATTGTCTAACCGTGAAAATGAATGATGTTCATGTGAAAAAAATTAATACTCTCTCGAACTTTTTTTTTTTTTTTTTCCCGGTTCCGGTTCCGCCGGACCGGTGGCACCACACGAGTTGGCTGCCCATTGCAACAGCCTTTTTTTTTATCTTCCTTCTTCTTTCTACATCTTTCACTCTATATATATATATCACGGACACACAGATCGCCCCAAAGGTCTCTCGAGTCGGCGGACGGAGCCACTGTTTACAGCAGGAGACGTTACAGCAGGGAAGAGCTAGTGCTAGCTAGCACTCAACCGCCACCCGATGCTAACGGAGGAACTCGACATACCGGGAACTGTAGCGAAAACGACGCAGGTGCCGGGCTGGAGTTTAGGCGGCGTGCAAGAAATATAAGACAGAATAATAAAGAGCGATGGTAAGAACCAAGCAGACCGCCCGTAAAATCTACTGGAGGAAAAAGCCCCCCAGGAAGCAGCTGGCCACCAAGGCTGCTCGGAAAAGCACTCCGGCCACCGGCGGAGTGAAGAAGCCTCACCGCTACAGGCCCGTGGCTCTGAGAGATATCCGTCGCTACCAGAAATCCACGGAGCTGCTCATCCGTAAACTGCCCATCCAGCGCCTGGTGAGGGAGATCGCTCAGGACTTCAAGACCGACCTGCGCTTCCAGAGCTCCGCCGTCATGGCTCTGCAGGAGGCCAGCGAGGCCTACCTGGTGGGTCTCTTCTTCGCTAAGAGGGTCACCATCATGCCCAAAGACTTCCAGCTGGCCCGCCGCATCCGCGGAGAGAGAGCTTAGACTTTCTGCTGCACATTCACCAACCACAATGCTCCGCACTGTGTGTCTCTCTCTCTATATATATTTATAGTAATATGTACATATGTTTACTAGCTGTTCTTGTTTTTTCTTGCCTTCTGATTGTTGCTCTGAGTGTTGCTATCCCTGTGCTGTTGCAATCCTGGAATTTCCCCATTGTGGGACTAATAAAGACTTATCTTATCTTAAATTTGGGTTGAGTTGGACGCCAAATGTCAATGATACCCAATTCAGTGGCGAAAGAATGGACAAGTGAGGCAGATTTACTCAGAGGAGCTGGTTTGGACGAAAAACGCTCTAACACAGGGTCTAGGCAGCAGTTAAAGTTAAGTTAAAATCAGTGTGTGAATGTGTGTGTGAATGGGTGGATAGCAGTGGATAGCAGGATCTGTAAAGCGCTTTGGTCATCAAGAGATGAGAATAAAAGCGCTATATAAGTGAATGCCATTTACCATTTTACCATTTACCATTTTAAAGCCCCCTCCCCCCGAGTATGAGTGAGTGTAAGCTCAAATCAGGTAGTTGAGAGAAAAAATGCTCAAAAAAGCTTGCGTCGTCTGTATTTCGGCCATATAAGTTAGCCAATACAATATTAGTATTTAGCAGCTTTCCAGAAACAATAACAAAGCGGCTGTACTTGTCTGATATAATATTCTGGGGTGTGAATGCTGTATTAGGACTGATAAGGATAGAGACCCACCTGGCCTTGGCCCCAAATGACGAATGGAAGTACTGCCCTGCCCATCTCGTCATGAGTCTGGAGCTCTCAGAAGCCCAAATGTGCATTTCTGGTAGACAAACAATTGATGTATTTTCCTGTCTAATCTGTGCAAACACTTTCCTTCACTAAATGGGATGATTGAGGCCCTTGACATTCCAGCTGAGAATGTTCAATGAATCACTCATTAAAGTTGGTTACAGAAAAGGAGGTTGAACAGGTTGCCACATTCTGCAGAAATAACACGAGGCTATTACTAAGAAATGAGTACTGATTGTTGGAACCAAAAACAAAGTTAAAAAAAAAAATCAAATTTGACCCCCCCCCCCCCAAAAAAAAAGACAGCTGTCCACAAACATGACAGCAAGCTTTTACTCAAAAAAAACTCTATCCCTATCAAAGTTTCTCTTCTGCATTCTAACTCCTAATCAGGCTCCATTATAACAATGGTTAAGAAGAAAAGGAAAACATTTAACACTCTGAGTAAAAAATAAAGGCAAAATATTGGCCAAAACTCTAGTAACCATAGGCATCACAAGTGGTGTAATCACTGAAAAAAAACAGTGCTATAAGTCTCTCTTCTATTGAGATTAAGCTGCATTTTTAAGAAATGTCCCAGAGAAAGCAGTAGAAGTCTGTATAATAGTAAGAAGTGGAGATACTGAGACTAAACACTTATTACTGCTCCATAAGGCTTCCCATAAATGGCAGAAATGTAAAGACTGAAACAGTTTTACCCCGTCAGGATGGATAACACAGCCTTCATGATGCACGAGGCGAGGGTGGATGAGCGTCAATGAATTTCCAAGCATCCTCCATGGAGCGCAGCAACTTTTTTCCCCCGCTGGTGAGAGTGTTGTGGAGCCTTGCTGGGAAGAGGAGTGAAGGTCGGAGTCCCTTTTTGCAAAGTTCGCCCATCACCTCCCTGTATTCGGCTCTTTGGGCCAACACCTTGGGGCAGTAGTCATCCACCATCTGAATCTGCTTGTCACGGTAGATGAGGGTTCCTCTCCGGGCAGGCTTCGGCTTAACTGCTAGTGAGCAGTGGGCTCTGTCATGTTCTGGGGGAGTTGGGAGTGTGTCCTTGCCGAACATTTCACACATGGCACCAGCAAAAAAACTCTGTTGTACGCCCACCTTCCATAGATTCTGGCAGCCCGAAAATGTGCAGGTTGTTCCTCCTGCTGCGGCTTTCCAAGTCAACCACCTTAGCGGTTAGCTTAGCATTGCTATCCTGAAGGTTAGAACAGAGGTTCTCCAGCTCCCCAGCGCGCTGGCTCAGGTCGTCAGCTGCAAGCTCGAGAGAACCCAAATGCTGACCGTGGTCTTCCACAGTTACCTGCACTTGGTCAAATTTTGCTTCCATAGCTCTGGAGGCAGCTTTAAACTCGATGGATAGCGAGCTGCGGTACTCTTCCAGTAGCTTCAAAATGGCGTCGACAGTAAGGCCCGCAGGTGAATCTTCTTTTTTTGCGCATTTACCACCCTTAGAGCTCATTATGGCTGCGGCAAAGTCTTAATGCAGGTAAAAACCAACCACCATGCCCAGAATTATGGCACTGAAAAAAGTGAGTGTTTTAAAATGTAAAAGTATTAGGAGCCACTCTCTAACTACTGCACCATGAAATCACCCAGAAGATGAAGAATGGAAAGGCGGTTGGTCCAGATGACATACCAGTGGAGGTATGGAGATGTTTAGGAGAGATGGCAGTGGACTTTTTAACCAGATTGTTTAATACAGTCTTGGAGAGCGAGAGGATACCTCAGGAGTGGAGAAGAAGTGTTTTGATACCAATTTTCAAGAACAAGGGTGTTGCTCAGAGCTGCAGTATCACAGAGGCAAAAAGTTGATCAGCCACACTATGGAGATATGGGAAAGAGTTGTTGAAGCCAGGTTAAGAGGAGAGGTGACAATCAGTGAGCAGCAGTACGGTTTCATGCCAAGAAAGTACAACAGATGCAATGTTTGCTCTAAGAGTGCTGATGGAGAAGTATAGAGAAGGTCAGAAGGAATTGCACTGTCTTTGTGGATCTAGAGAAAGCATATGATAGGGTGTCAAGAGAAGAAATGTGTACTGTATGAAAAAGTCACGAGTGGCAGAGAAGTATGTGAGGGTGGTGCAGGACATGTATGAGGACAGCGAGATGGTGATGAGGTGTGCTGTAGGAGTGACAGATGGATTCAAGGTGGGGGTGGGATTACATCAGGGATCAACTCTGCCCCCCTTCTTGTTTGCCATGATGATGGACAGTAGGGCTGGGAATCATTACTAATTTCCAGAATCGATTCAATTTAGTTTCTTGAGATTCTGAATTGATCCTATCCCGATTCAATCAGAGAAATTATCATTTTAACAGCTATTTTACTTGCCAGGAAAAAAAAAAATCTTGGACCCAATGCTGCAAATTGTACCGGGAATACTCTAACTTTGTTAATACATAAATTATCATATAAAGAACTGACCCCAAATCAGTTACTATAATGTACTATTTATTATTTAACTTTTGATTTCACAAAGTGCTAACAAGTGCTTTCTTCAGTGCAAAGGGTGTGTAGTGTTAAGTTACCAACCCAGAGTAAGTACTGTTAACAAATTCAATGCATGAAGCATGTACAGTATATATAATCTCACTGTATTTCAACCCCTCCAGGATTTCGGCGGTTGTTTTTGATTGTTGTGGCCCAAAAAAGCCTGAATTTGTGGGAGTTTTGCCAAAAAGTTGTGATAAAAGTTGCGCCATTTTTTAAGAGTTTTTTTACGCTGAAAGTTGTGAGGAAGTACAGATTTTATAGGAGCTCCTTTTTCCATAGTCTACAGTGAAGGCATTCTATGTAACATCACAGGAAAAGCACAGGATTGCCATTCCTGTTAAACAGTGATTTATTGAGAATTAAATGTTCAGTAAAACTGTCAAAAAATGACCAACATTGTATTCTTGCTAAAAACTTAAATAAAAAAGATAAACAAAAAATTAGTCGTTACAACAACTAAATAGCGACTAAATTCTTCAATGCTGAAATCCATAACGAAGCATGGATGGCTCTCCTACTGAAACCCTCTTCCCTTCAGAACCGTCACAGTGCAGGACATACATGTGCAGATGGGGAGCTATGGGGGCTTGAGCATCTGCCCCTTTCACTTGACTGTTTAAAGTGATCCTTTTGACTGGCCATTTAAATTTTCAACATTCAGTATAATTAGATGCAGAAATCTTCTTTTGATTGTTCCCTTTAGGGGTCGCCACAGCAGATCATCTACCTCCATCTCACCCTATCCCTTGCATCTTCCTCTAACACCAACTCTCTCCATGTCCTCCTTCACTACATCCATGAATCTTCGCTGTGGTCTTCCTCTTTTCCTCCTGCCTGGCAGATCCATCTTCAACATCCTTCATCCAATATCTCCACTGTCCCTCCTCTGCACATGTCCAAACCATCTTAGCCTTGCCTGTCTTATTTTGTCTGTAAACTGTTCAACCTGAGCTGTCCCTCTGATATACTCATTTCTAATCCTGTCCCTCTTAGTCACTCCGGATGTAAATTTTAGCATCTTCAACTCTGCCACCTCCAGCTCCATCTCCTGTCTTTTTGTCAGTGCCACCTTCTCCAAACCATATATCATAGCAGGTCTCACTACCATCTTGTAAATCTTCCCTTTCACTCTAGCTGTTATCCTTCTGTCACAAATCACCCCTGACACTCGTCTCCATCCAATCCACCCTGCCTGCACTCTCTTCTTCACCTCTCTTGTGCATTTTCCATTGCTTTGGATGGTTGACCCCCAGGTATTTAAAATCATCTACTTTCACTACTTCTACTCCTTCCATCTTCACCGTTACACGTGCTTCCCTCTCATTCACACTCATGTATTCTGTCTTGGTTCTACTGACTTTCATTCCTCTTCTCTCCAGAGCATACCTCCACCTCTCCAGGTTCTCCTCCACGTGCTCCCAATTCTCACTACAGATCACAATGTCATCTACAAACATCATGATCCACAGGGACTCCTGCCTGACCTCATCTGTCAGCCTGTCCATCATCATGGCAAACAAGAAGGGGTTCAGAGCCGATCCCTGATGTAATCCCACCCCGACCTTGAATCCATCCGTCACTCTTACGGCCCACCTCACCACCATCCCGCTGTCGTCATACATGTCCTGCACCACCCTCACATACTTCTCTGCCACTCCTGACTTACTCATACAGTGCCACACTACCTCTCTTGGCACCCTATCATATGCTTTCTTTAGATCCACAAAGACAGTGCAACTCCTTCAGACCTTCTCTATACTTCTCCATCAGCACTCTTAGAGCAAACATTGCATCTGTAGTACTCTTGGCATGAAACCGTACTGCTGCTCACTGATTGTCATCTCTCCTCTTAACTTGGCTTCAACAACTCTTTCCCATATCTTCATAATGTGGCTGATCAACTTTATGCCTCTGTAGTTACTACAGCTCTGAGCATCAACTTGGTTCTTGAAAATTGGTACTAAAACACTTCTTTTCCATTCATCAGACATCCTCTCAGTCTCCAAGATTGTGTTAAACAATCTGGTTAAAAAGTCCACTGCCATCTCTCCTAAACATCTCCATACCTCCACTGGTATGTCATCTGGACCAAACGCCTATCCATTCTTCATCCTCTTCAAAGCTGCCCTCACTTCTGCCTTGCTAATCCTCGGGACTTCCTTGTTCACCATCTTTCCTTCATCCATCCTCCTCTCTCTCTCATTTTCTTTATTCATCAACTCTTCAAAGTACTCCTTCCACCTCCTTGACACACTCTTGTCATTTATTAGTACATTACCATTTCTGTCCTTAATCAACATAACCTGCTGTACATCCTTTCCAGTTTGATCTCTCTGTCTAATCAATCGACACAACACTTTTTCTCCTTCCTTAGTGTCCAGCCTCTCATACAACTCACTATATGCCTTTTCCTTTGCCACCTCTCTCTTTGCCATGCACCTAGATTCCAAATACCCCTGTCTACTTTCTTCATCTCCCTGACTATCCCACTTTTTCTTTGCTAATCTCTTCTGTTTAATACTTTCCTGTTACCTCCTCATTCCACCACCAAGTCTCCTTATCTTCCTTCCTCTGTCCACTGGATACACCACAGACCTTTCTACCTGTTTCCCTCAAAACTTTTGCTGTACTTTCCCAGTCATTTGGTAATTCTTCCCTCCCACCCAGAGCCTGTGTCAACTCCTTCCTCAACTCTGTTTGACCTTCTTCCTTCTGTAACTTCCCCCACTGTTTTCCTCTTCTTGCTTTCCAAAGTCATCCTACAGACTACCATCCGATGCTATCTTGCTACATTCTCCCCTGCCACCACATTGCAGTCTCCTATCTCTTTCAGATTTCTCCTTCTGCACAAGATGTATTCCACTTGTGTGCACCTTCCTCCACTCTTGTAAGTCACCCTATGTTCCTCTCTCTTCTTAAACTATGTGTTCACCACAGCCATTTACATCCTTTTAGCAAAATCCACAACCATCTGTCCTTCCACATTTCTCTCCTTAAGACCATGCCTACCCAGAACCTCCTCATCACCTCTGTTCCTTTCACCTACATGTCCATTAAAGCCCCCTCTAATCACCACTCTCCCCTGGGAACACGCTCTACCACTTCATTCAACTTACTCAAGAATTCCTCTTTCTCTTCGACCTGACGTCCAACTTGTGGGGCATACGCACTGACAGCATTCAACATCACACCTTTGACTTGTAGCTTCAAACTCATTATTCTGTCTGACTCACTGTTTACCTCCTGAACACTTTTCACATACTCTTCCTTCAAGATTACTCCTACTCCATTTCTCTTCCTATCTACACCGTGGTAGAACAGTTTAAATCCACCTCCAATGCTCCTAGCCTTGCTTCCCTTCCATCTGGTTTCTTGAACACACAGTATATCTACCTTTCTTCTTTCTATCATATCAGCCAACTTTGCCTTTACCAGTCATAGCCCGCTGGGCTGCACGGTGGCGCAGTGGTTAGCACTGTGGCAGCAGTTTTACCCTCGGCCGGGGGATCGCGGGGACTGTGAGATCGTGGGTTCGATCCCTGCCCCTGGCCAACAGTGATCTGTGTGGAGTTTGCATGTTCTCCCCGTGTTTGCGTGGGTTTACTCTGGGATTCCTCCGGTTTCCTCCCACATGCCAAAAACATGCAGGTTAGGGAGTTAAGGGGCGCTTGCGCACGCAGCGACCGGCAGCTGGTGGCTTGTCACCAGACTGCAAAACAAATCTACCTACGGGTACAAAATAAGTAATAAATAAAAAAAAAATAGCCCTTACATTTAACGTCCCTACTCTTACATTCACACTTCTGCCTTTCCTTTTCTCTTGCTCCCTCCTAATATGCCTTCTCCCTCTCCTCCTCCTTGATCTTCGACCAACAGTAGCCCAACTTCCACCGGCACCCTGTCAGTTAACAGCACTGGTGGTGGCCGTTGTTAACCCAGGCCTCGACCAATCTGGTATGAAAGTCTCATTCATCATGATCCGCATGTTTGATTTTGCAAAGGTTTTACGTTGGATGCCCTTCCTGACACAACCCTCCCCATTTACCCAGGTTTGGGACTGGCACTAGGAGTACACTAGCTTGTGCACCTCCTGTGGCTGGGTTGATGCAGAGATCTGATTATACTGAATTCAGTACCCTCCACCCCACCTCCCCACCCCCAAAAGTCCAGATTCAGCCTTTGGCATGAAACTTTGTTTTATTACTTAATAATGTATGTTTATGAAATGTCAGACTTCTGAGTGTACCGAAAAGCAATACCATAGCCAGGTGGTAACGCTCCCTTTCACCACAGGGGGCACTGAGCAGGGGCCAATTGACTTTGCCTGCAGCAGCCAGGTCATCCATGTTCGGATTTATGATGCCATCTTTGGCTCTTATGATTACTGTGCAAAATGTTGAATATCTTTGGGTCTGTCAGAAATTATTTTGTAAGAGAAAAGATGCATAACAGCCAACATTTAGGTGTTGTCATTGACTTTTTTGTAGTGTTGTCATAGACATTTTTCGGGACATGGCCAACAGAAAGTTATTATTATGAAAAGTTTTACAGCAGCTCAAAGTTGCCCCTCAGTTGCATATGACGCATGTGTTACACACACACACACACACACCACACACACACACACTAGACATACAGTACATACTAGTTTTCACTTTGTGGATATAGTGTAATATGATGCTGCTAGATTCCATGTTGCGTTTCTTTTAGATAATTAGTATTGTGAAATATAGTCTGATGTAAGACTCCATGGTCTTGTAGTGTGGATACCTTGTGTAAGATTACAGTACGTTCCATTTTGTTTGTATAAGGGTTGCAGTAATTCAATATTAAGATATAAATTAAGTATACAGGTGCATCTCGATATATTAGAATATCATCAAAAAGTTTATTTCAGTAATTCAATTCAAAATGTGAAACTCATATACAGATAGATCGATACTTTATTTCAAACAAAAAAGTATAACAAAACAAAACAAATGACAAATGCAATAAAGTAACAGTATACAGTGTTCGAAAGGGAGAAGGAAGAAGTGAACACTTATTAATTCCATCTCCTCTTTTCCATAAATACACCCATGTGAATTATATACAAATTACCACCTTTAAGACCCCAAGTAAACAATTTACTGTATTTTTTACATATCAACATTAACACCCATCCATCCTAACATACATTGATGTCCATACATCAAAACCAGCCTCAAACAACACAGAAATACACAGTGCTGTCCCACCCACCATTCCATAGTGTCCCATAATGTCCCAGAGTGAGCATAGTGAATCGTACATATAAATACTACCCTTCTAACATATATCCTTTCAGCAAATAATGTTTATACCTCTTTTTGAATTGAATTCTGTTTGTACATAGTTTCAGTTCCAGCTCCAGACTGTTCCACAAATCCACCCCACAGACAGATATGCACATACTTTTCTTGGTTGTTCGTATCTTGGGTTTTGTAAAGTTTAAGTCTCCTCTCAAATTATGATCATTGTCTCTTTTTTTAAAATATTTTTTGTATATTAGTTGGGAGTTGATTATTAATTGCCCTGTACATTACTTGTGCTGTCTTAAATTTAACTAAATCGATGAACTTTATGACATGTGACCTTAAAAACAATGAACTGGTATGGTCTCTATATCCTACATTATTTATTATCCTTATAGCTCTTTTTTGTAATGTGCATATTGACTGTAGGTTGGTCTTGTAGGTGTTTCCCCAGACTTCTACACAGTAGTTAAGATAAAGTAGAAACAGTGAATTGTACAGTAAGACCAATGATTTATAGTCCAAGATGTGTCTTGTCTTCCCCAGTATGCCTATACATTTTGCTAACTTGGCCCGGATGTGACTGATGTGAGGTTTCTAGCAGATTTTATTGTCTAGCGTCACCCCCAGAAACTTATTTTCCTGTACTGTTTCTATTGTGGTATCATCTATCGTTACCATTATTTCATGATTTATTTTATAATTGTCACGACCCGCCGCTCATCAGCGGCTTCAGCTGCGCGCACATCTGCGCCTCGTCAGCAGCGGGCTATTTAGCCCACTCTGCCCTCTGCTGCAGTCTGGAGCTGTCTGTTCTCATCAGCGTTTCCAAGGCTCGTGATTCTACCTCAGATCACCAGCAAAGATTCATCGACACGTAAGAACTCCTTACCTTGTCTTCCAAGTTCTCACCCCTGTGCACAGGTGGACCCTCCTGGCGGCGGATTCCCCCCGTCATCGCCATAGCATCTCCATCTTCTGTGCAGTCCCAGCAGGACGCTGTCTCCCGGGCTCATCGCCTGCCGACGCCAGCCACCTGTCCCTGCAAGTAAGCAACACTGTCACCTATATTCCCTGTCTCGGTGTGGTGCCCGTTACCCTTGTCCTTTGTTCTTGTCTCCATAGGGTTGTCCGGCTGTACGGCGCGCTGCTCTGCTGCCTGCGCATCGGCGTTCACCCCAGCACATTCCCATACCGCATACATCCATCCATACACACCTGCTTGTTGAATAAAGCTGTTAAATCTATCCTGAGCCCGCGTGTGTGTTTCCTGGGCCTGTGTGCTACATTATGTCAGTACGGCTCCAGCAAGGCGGCCCAGCAGACAGCGGGCTCGCACGCCGTCTTTCCACCCTCGAGGCTCGGGTGGATTTAATAGCTCATCAACAGCAGGTGATACTCAACCAGTTGGTTAACATCACTCACCGGTTAGACCGCCTGGATCCCCAGCAGGCGTTCCCCATGGCTCGCCAGGGCGGGCCAGCTCCTGCCGCTCCGATGCCCGGTCAGTCTACCTCGGGAACGCCAACCCGCCTCACACCAATCCCGACCCCCGCCCGCTTCAGCGGAAAGCTCGGAGGGGTGCGGGGGTTTATAATGCAGTGTGAGTCGGTGTTTTTGCGCGTTCCCGGGGACTTTCCCTCAGACCACAGCCGAATTGGCTATATTGGTAATCTCTTGGAGGGGCGAGCGTTGACCTGGGCTTACGCCGTAATGGCGAAGCCCAGCTACGCGAGCCTCTCCTACAGCCAGTTGGTGCAGAGCTTTTTAGAGGTCTTTGACCATTCCCGGCACGATAGCGTCCTAACTGACCGGCCTCTCGCTCTCCTGCAGGGAAGCCGGTCAGCAGCGGACTATGCTATCGACTTCCGGGTTGCAGCGGAGGAAGTGGGCTAGGACGAAGCCGCCCTCTGTGGCATCTTCCTCCGCAGCCTCAGCTCGGGTCTGAGGGATGAACTGGCTGGTCGGGATCTCCCGGAGACATTGGCGGAGTTAATCTCCACCGCCATTAGTTTGGATAATAGGCTGCGTGAACGGTCCACCGAGCGGAAGTTTAACAGCCGCTCGTGTGGAGGCTCCGTCCGCACGTCTCAAGACCGCCCCCTGGCGACACCTCCACTGGAGACCTCTGTGGAGTCGGAGGCGATGGTGGTGGGCTGGTCAAAGCTTCCTCTAGCGGAGAAACAGCGCCGCCGGAAGTTGGGTCTCTACATGTATTGCGGAGGAGGCCAACATTCCATGGAGCATTGCCCGGAGAAGCCAAACGGGGAGGTCCGCGAGTCACTGTAGGGGGCCTCGCGGACTCTAACCGGTCAAATCCCCTCACAAGCCTATCCTTGCCCATCCGATTTTGTCACAATGCCACGGGGCATCTCACACATGCACTGGTGGACTCAGGAGCAGAGCAGAGCTTCATTTCTAAGAGCCTGGCAACCCGATTGGGCATCCCCTGCCAACCTCTGCCCGCTCCTCTGAGCCTGATCACCCTATCCCGTGCTCCCCTTGGCCAAGTGACTCATTGCATGCAGTCCGTCCCAGTCATTATCTCGGGCAATCACCGAGAGGAACTCTCCTTCTACGTTTTGTCCTCCTCTGTGACGCCCGTTATCCTTGGGTACCCCTGGCTGTGCCTGCACAACCCGGTCCTGGATTGGCAGACTGGGAAGATCGCTGCCTGGAGTGCATTCTGTATGGGCACCTGTTTACAATCCGCAGCCTGCGCCCCGCCTGCTCCTCCCCCGGTCAAGGACGCCGCGCCTCTGGACCTCACCTTGGTGCCCTCGGAATTCCACGATCTGGGCTTGGTCTTCAGCAAATCCAGAGCAATGTCTCTCCCTCCTCATCGGCCCTATGATTGTGCCATCAACCTCCGCCCAGGGGCTCCCCTGCCATCAGGTCGCCTGTATAGCCTGTCAGCGCCGGAGCGGGAGGCGATGGACAGTTATATAAAGGAGTCTCTCAGCGCTGGTATCATCCGCCCCTCCTCGTCCCCGCTTGGAGCCGGTTTCTTCTTCGTATCAAAGAAGGACGGGTCCCTCCGCCCTTGTATCGACTTCCGAGCGTTGAATGACATCACTGAGAAGGACCGGTACACTCTGCCGCTGATGGACACTGCCTTCCACTCCCTGCAGGGGGCAACCTGGTTTACCAAATTGGACCTCCGCAGCGCCTACCATCTCGTCCGGATCAGGGAGGGGGATGAGTGGAAAACTGCATTCAGAACGCCGAGTGGACATTTTGAATACCTCGTAATGCCCTTTGGTCTGACCAACGCCCCAGCCATCTTTCAGTGCCTAATAAACAACGTCCTGTGTGATTTCCTGGGTCTCTTTGTATTCGTGTACCTAGATGATATCCTCATCTTCTCCAGGTCACGTGAAGAACACCAGGTACATGTGAGACGGGTCTTACAGCGGCTGCTGGAGAACAGGTTATATGTGAAGGCAGAAAAATGTGAGTTTTACGCCAAGACCACCTCCTTTCTAGGGTTTGTGATCTCACATAATCAGGTTCTACCCGACCCTGCTAAAGTCAAAGCGGTGGTGGACTGGCCGACGCCGACCTCCAGGAAGCAGGTCCAACAATTCCTTGGGTTCGCTAATTTCTACCACCGTTTTGTGCCCAACTTTGGTGCCATCGCTGCCCCGCTGCCCCGTCTCACGTCACCCAAGAACGCCTTTCGCTGGACTGAAGAGGTCGCTGCGGCGTTTCAGGCGCTGAAGACGGAGTTCTCCTCCTTCCGGGTCCTGACCCAGGTCGACCCCGCGCTGCAGTGCTTGGTTGAGGTCGACGCATCTGACACGGGGGTAGGGGCGGTGCTGTCCCAGCGTTCACCCACTGACGGGATCAAACGACCCTGCGCCTTCTTCTCACGGCGTCTGTCTCCAGCCGAGCGGAATTATGACATCGGGGACAGGGAGCTTCTTGCCATCAAGCTCGCCCCGCAGGAGTGGCGCCACTGGCTGGAGGGGGCAGCGCTACCATTCGTGGTGATGACGGACCACAAGAACTTGGAGTATCTTCGATCTGCTAGACGCCTGAATGCCCGCCAGGCACGCTGGTCTCTATTCTTTGCCCGGTTCCGCTTCACCATTACCTATCGCCCCGGCTCTAAGAACATCCTACCTGATGCCCTCTCCAGGCAGTTCGCCCCTGAGACATCGGAGGAGTTGGGCCACCCCATCCTGCCCAGTTCGTGCGTGGTAGGTGCCATCTCCTGGTCCATCAGGGACAAGATCCGGAGGGCGCAGGAGGCTGAACCGGATCCTGGCGGCGGACCGGAGGGAAGGTTGTTTGTTCCATCTTCTGTCCGGGGGGAGGTCATTCATTGGGTCCACACCTCCAAGCTCGCCTGTCACCCGGGGGTATCTCGGCTAGTGGATCTCCTCCAACGCTCCTTCTGGTGGCCGGGTCTGCAGAAGGATGCCTCCAACTATGTCCGGGCTTGCCCTGTGTGCGCCTCTGCCAAGTCGGGTAATTCTCCTCCCGCCGGTCTACTCCAGCCTCTGCCGACCCCTGGCAGACCCTGGTCCCATATTGCCCTCGACTTTGTCACTGGTCTCCTCACTTCCAACAACTATAACGCCGTGCTGACCATTGTGGACCGTTTCTCCAAGGCCGCCCACTTCGTGCCACTGCGGGGTCTTCCAACGGTGCAGGAGACGGCGGATCTCCTGGTGCAGCACGTGGTCAGGTTACACGGGATACCAGTAGATGTCGTCTCGGATCAGGGTCCCCAGTTTGTTTCAGAGGTCTGGAGGTGCTTTTGCAATGCCCTGGGGGCCACAGTTAGCCTCTCATCCGGCCATCACCCACAATCCAACGGGCAGTGTGAGAGGGCCAACCAAGAGTTGGAGGCTGCCCTGCGCTGCGTCACGTCATCTGACCCGTCCTCCTGGAGTTCACATCTGGCCTGGGTTGAATACGCCTACAACACCGCCTGGTCTTCTGCTACAGGTATGTCTCCCTTTAAGGCGTCCCTGGGCTACGATCCACCCTTGTTTCCAGACTAGGAGGCGGAGCTCGCTGTTCCTTCCGTCCAGGCGCACCTGAGACGTTGTCGGGTTCTGTGGTCCAGGACATGGGACGCGCTTTTACGCACGGCTGCGCGTAATAGCATCACTGCCAACCGCCTCAGGAGACCAGCCCCTGCTTACCAGGTGGGTCAACGAGTCTGGTTGGCCACTCAGGATTTCCACCTTAAGGGGGAGAAGAAGAAGTTGGCTCCACGCTTTGTTGGTCCTCACACCATTTCCAGGATTATCAATCCGGTGGCTGTGCGTCTGGCCCTTCCCCCCTTCCTTCGCATTTGTCCTACTTTCCACGTTTCCAGGATCAAGCCCTATGTGTCTGACCCCCTCTGCCCCCCGCCCGCAGCACCGCCCGCGCCTATGATGATCGACGGCCACCCGGCCTGGAAAGTCGCCTCCTTCCTGGACTCCCAGAGCCGAGGGCGCGGGTTGCAGTATCTGGTGGACTGGGAGGGGTTTGGTCCGGAGTTTAGATCCTGGGTGCCCTCCTCTTGGGTGTTAGACAAGAGCCTCATCAGGGAATTCCATCGGGCACATCCGGACAAACCAGCGCCAGGAGGCGCTGCTAGAGGGGGGAGTACTGTCACGACCCGCCGCTCATCAGCGGCTATAGCTGTGCGCACACCTGCGCCTCGTCAGCAGCGGGCTATTTAGCCCACTCTGCCCTCTGCTGCAGTCTGGAGCCGTCTGTTCTCATCAGCGTTTCCAAGGCTCGTGATTCTACCTCAGATCACCAGCAAAGATTCATCGACACGTAAGAACTCCTTACCTTGTCTTCCAAGTTCTCACCCCTGTGCACAGGTGGACCCTCCTGGCGGCGGATTCCCCCCATCATCGCCATAGCATCTCCATCTTCTGCGCAGTCCCAGCAGGACGCTGTCTCCCGGGCTCATCGCCTGCCGACGCCAGCCACCTGTCCCTGCAAGTAAGCAACACTGTCACCTATATTCCCTGTCTCGGTGTGGTGCCCGTTACCCTTGTCCTTTGTTCTTGTCTCCATAGGGTTGTCCGGCTGTACGGCGCGCTGCTCTGCTGCCTGCGCATCGGCGTTCACCCCAGCACATTCCCATACCGCATACATCCATCCATACACACCTGCTTGTTGAATAAAGCTGTTAAATCTATCCTGAGCCTGCGTGCGTGTTTCCTGGGCCTGTGTGCTACATTATGTCAATAATTTCCAAACAACATAATCTTTGTTTTTTTTAGATTTAGAGAATTTATTTTTGTTGAACCACTGCGTTAACTTTTTCATTTCAGTTGTGACCACCTCTAAAACTTGCTGCAAATTCTCACCAGTGCAAAGGATATTTTTGTCATCCGCAAACAAAATAAATTTCAGAATTTTTGATACTTGGCATATGTCATTTATATACAAAATAAAGAGTTTGGGTCCCAAAACTGACCCCTGGGGCACACCACCAGTGATGTCCATGAAGGGTGATTTGTGCTCACCAATTTGTACAAATTGTTGTCTGTTACTTAAATAACTTTCCACCCAACTCAGTCCAACCCCTCTTATCCCATACCTTTCCAGTTTCCTTAGTAGTATTCTGTGGTCAATGGTGTCAAAAGCTTTCTTTAAATCTATAAATACTCCAACAGCAACCTTTTTTTTTATCTATACAACTAGTAATTTCTTCTATAAGTTCGATCAGTGCCAAAGATGTAGATTTATCTGCTCTAAAACCATACTGGCTATCTGTAAGGAGGTTGTGTTTTTCAATGAAATCATCCAGTCTCTTAGTGAAGATTTTTTCAAGTATTTTGGAGAATTTGGAGAAAAACATGTTATAATTCCTTTGAGGGCCTGGTCCTCAGTATTGGGCACTTTAGCAATTTTAGGTTAAACCCAATTTTATTTGCCATAGTTTATCGTCCCCCATCAACCTACTCAGAATTTTTATCTGAATTTGCTGATTTCTTAGCTGATTTAGTGCTGAAATCTGATAGAATAATTATAGTAGGGGACTTTAATATACATGTGGATGTAGATAGTGACTGCCTTAATGTGGCATTTAATTCAGTATTAGACTCGATTGGGTTTTCTCAGAAAGTAGGAAATTCTACTCATTACCTCCACCATACATTGAACCTTGTTCTGACATATGGCATAGAAATAGAAAATCTTGTAGTGTCTCCTCATAACCCTGTACTGTCAGACCATTGTCTGTTAACCTTTGATTTTACTATTTCTGACTATTTGGCTCCTAAAGAAAAATATTATTACAGTAGATGCCTCTCAGATGATGCTGTTACCAAATTTATGCAGATTGTTTCCTCTATGCCATGTGTCAACACAACGGAAATAAGCTATAGACAGCTTGCTCCTTCTGTAATTGATAACATGGTGGATAGTGTTTCAGCTTCTCTGCATCAGACTCTAGACTTGGTGGCCCCCTTAAAAAAGAAAAAGTCTAATCAGAGATTTCTAACTCCTTGGTTCAACACAGAAACTCGTAGCTTAAAACAGAAGACTCGTCAATTAGAAAGAAAATGGCGCTCCACTAATTTAGATGAAATCTATTTAGCTTGGAGAAATCATCTTTTAATTTATAAAAAATCTCTTAGAAAAGCTAGAACGAGTTATTACTCTGCATTAATAGAAGAGAACAAGAATAATCCCAGGTTTCTTTTCAGGACTGTAGCCAGGTTGACAAAGAGTCAGGACTCTGTCAATCCTAGCATTCCCTTAGAGCTTACTAGTCAGGACTTTATGAACTTTTTCAATAATAAAATTTCATCCATCAGAGATAAAATCAATCAGATTCTTCCCACAGTTAACTTAAATACTGTAACTACTACAACTCCTTCTATTGATGTCTGTCTTGATGAGTTTACTCCAATCGACCTTTGTGAGTTAGACAAAATAGTTTCCTCATCCAAACCTTCAACTTGTCTTTTAGACCCTATTCCTACCAGGTTATTTAAAGAAGTCTTCCCCATTATTGGTAGCCTTATTCTTCATATAATCAATTCTTCATTAACTTTAGGCCATGTACCGCAGGCTTTTAAAATGGCTGTAATTAAACCCTTACTCAAAAAGCCAACGCTAGATCCAGGAGCTTTAGCTAACTATAGACCAATCTCTAATCTCCCTTTCATTTCAAAAATCTTAGAAAGAGTTGTTGCTATGCAATTATTTGACCACCTGCAGGGAAATGGTTTACTTGAAGAGTTTCAATCTGGGTTTAGAATTCATCATAGTACTGAAACAGCCTTAGCGAAGGTCACTAACGACCTCCTCATTGCATCTGATAGTGGACTAGTTTCTGTACTTGTCCTTTTAGACCTTAGTGCAGCTTTTGATACTATCGATCATAATATTCTACTTGATAGATTAGAACACTATGTTGGACTTAATGGAACTTTGTTGCAGTGGTTTAGATCTTATTTATCTGATAGGTTCCAGTTTGTTCATGTAAATAATGAGTTTTCTTACAACTCAAAGCTTAGTCATGGAGTTCCACAGGGATCTGTGCTAGGCTCTACTCTTTTTAGTTTATATATGCTTCCATTAGGCAACATTATTAGAAAGCACTGTATACATTTTCATTGTTATGCTGATGACACACAATTATACCTGTCAATGAAGCCAGATGATAGTAATCAATTAGCCAAGTTAGAAGCCTGTCTTAAGGAAATCAAAGCTTGGATGACTTGTAATTTCCTGCTATTAAATTCAGATAAGACTGAAGTCATTCTTGTTGGTCCAAAAAACCTTAGAAATTCCTTTCCAAATCAAACTTTCAGTTTGGATGCGGTTATTCTTTCTCTTAATAGCTCTGTGAGGAACCTTGGAGTTATTTTTGATCAGCATTTGTCCTTCAATTCACATATTAAATTTGTTTCTAAGACTGCCTTCTATCATTTGCGTAATATTGCCAAGATCAGGAGCATCTTGTCTCAGAGTGATGCTGAGAAACTGATCCACGCTTTTGTTAGCTCGAGATTAGATTATTGTAATTCTTTATTATCAGGCTGTCCTAAAACATCTTTAAAAAGTCTTCAGCTGATCCAAAATGCTGCAGCAAGAGTTTTAACAGGTACTAGAAAGAGAGATCATATCTCTCCGGTTCTGGCCTCCCTTCATTGGCTTCCCATAGAGTTTAGAATAAAGTTTAAAATCCTTCTTCTTACTTACAAAGCTCTAAACAATCAGGCTCCTTTTTATTTAAAAGATCTGATACTACCGTATTATCCTAACAGAGCACTATGCTCCCAAAATGCAGGATTACTTGTAATACCTAGAATCTCCAAAAGTACAATGGGAGGCAGAGCCTTCAGTTATCAAGCTCCTCTCCTGTGGAATCAGCTGCCAATCTGGATTCGGGAGTCAGACTCGATCTCTGTTTTTAAGAATAGGGCTAAAACCTACCTTTTTGATATAGCCTACAATTAGGGAGGGATCATGTGTTTCTGAACCCTCCCTTAGTTATGCTGCTAATAGGTTTAGTCAGCCGGGGGACCTCCAGTAATGCACTGGGCCTCACTCCTTTTCTCACTCTCAATGAAATATTTTTTTTGCTGGTCATTAACATTTGTTTGTTCTCTCCCATACATTGCGTCCCCATCGTGCTGTTTGCTCTCTCCATGTCTGTTCTTTTCTTCTTCTCTATCCCCTCACCCCCCAGCCAGTCGCAGCAGATGACTGCCCCTCCCTGAGCCTGGTTCTGCTGGAGGTTTCTTCCTGTTAAAAGGGAGTTTTTCCTCTCCACCGTCGCCAAGTGCTTGCTCACAGGGGATCGCCTGATTGCTGGGGTCTTTCTGCAACTGTGGGGGTTCTCCCTACAGTTGATAGTGCTATGAGATGACTGTTGTTGTGAAATGGCGCTATATAAATAAAGTTGAATTGAATTGAATTGTGAGAGTAAAGAGACTGGCCTGTAATTTGTGAAACAATGACTGTCTCCTGTTTTGTATAGAGGTATTACTTTTGCTATTTTCATTTTATTTGGAAATTTACCAGTTTGAAATGACAGGTTACAGATGTGGGTGAGTGGCTTAACAATTCCTTCAATTACTTTTTTCACTATTGTCATGTCAATTTCATTCCAGTCCGTTGATTTTTTGTTCTTAA
The DNA here is from genome assembly GCA_020510985.1 of Pholidichthys leucotaenia. Classification (NCBI taxonomy): domain Eukaryota; kingdom Metazoa; phylum Chordata; class Actinopteri; order Cichliformes; family Pholidichthyidae; genus Pholidichthys; species Pholidichthys leucotaenia. Next base: position 166,354,831 of record CM035842.1, read on the forward strand.
ATTTATTCACAATCTCGATAATTTCCTTTTCAGTAACTGCACCCAAAAAGATTGTGTTTGGATTTCTATCTTCTATTTCATTTACAGAACCACTGTTGTTTGTTTCTGCTGTCACTATTGATTTTGCTAATTCAGGACCAACGTTTACAAAAACTTTATTGAAACCACTGACTACATCCTCCATATTATTTATCAAATTGCCATTTTCAATAAAATATTCTTGATAATTAGCATTCTTAGGTCGATTACTAATAATCCCATTGAGTACTTGCCATATTCCTCTTAAGTTATTTTTGTTATCCTCTAATATTCTGTTGTAATATTCTTTCTTACAGGTCCTCATTATATTAGTAAGCTTATTTTTATATCTTTTATATTTGATCTCAGCCTCCACTCTTCTGCATTTAATGAATTGTTTATATAATGTATTCTTCTTTTTACATGCATTTATTAACCCCTTGGTGACCCAAGGAATATTTTTTTTTTGTTGTCTGTCACTGTATTGTTTTATAGGACAGTTTTTATTGTACAATGATTGAAATATTTGTAAAAATTTATCATATGCTTTATTTATATCATTTTCATCATAAACTGTCTTCCAATGTTGTATTAATAATTCCTTTGTCAGTAAATACATTAATTCTTCGGTTCTTATTCTTTTATATTTAATATTTTTGGTATACTTTTTCTTCCTATAATTACATTGATAGACAACAAAAATCGGCAGGTGGTCACTGATATCATTCAATAAAAGCCCACTCCTGATATTATTTTCCATAATGTTTGTGAATATGTTATCTATTAGTGTGGCACTGTGTGACGTGATTCTGCTAGGTCTGGTAATTGTTGGATGTAAGCCCATACTGTACATTGTGTTGATAAATTCTTCTGTCGAACTATGTTGTTTTGAGTTCATCAGATCTATATTGAAATCCCCACAGATGAACATAACTTTATGAGTTAGTTTTGCATACATTTTTTCCATCCAGTCCTTAACCTCTTGCACTCCGTTGTACCGCGGACGGGCAAGTCTCTGCATCCTAGAGTGCACGAGGGCGCACGAGAGTGCCCTTGTGCGCTCTAGGACGCATGATGGAGATTGTGATGTAGGTGGTGTATGGCGTCCAAGCGTGCACTGAAAATAAAAGCTGCAGACACAGCCGCGAACAGATTAGTTCATCTGATTGACCTCTCATTCGACTAATAAGAGCCTTGAATTGGGTTTCTGAAACCTTGAAGAACCAATGACTGAAAACCTAGCAAGAAGGACCCGCCTACCAAAGCTGTGAATGCAGTGAGCCAATTGAAGCAGAGAAGTTTGTGAGCTGTTTTTTTTAAGGCTGGGTGAAGACAGACTGCTGCTGCAGAGAAAAAAAGGACCCGCAGGAAGAACCCCACAGACCCAGCAGCACGGAGACCGTCCACAAGTGCAACCTCTGTGACAGCGACTGACATTCGCGCAACTGCATGTTCGGCCAGGCAGTGCTTGTTTTTTGTTTTTGTCCCAGCAGAATAGACGTTAGGATTGCCTTCCATGGTCATCATAGACCGACGGAGGCCGAAGACGAAGGCTGAGTGACACACACGCGTTTGCCAGTCTATTTTTAATTACTACTGTTATTTGTTTTGAAAAATCGTTCGCCAAAAACCGCAATCATGGAAGCGCAAAACTGCAATAATGGAATTATGTTTTAATCGGGTCGCGAGACCAGCGTCGCGTTCGTCTGACAATGAGGAAGAAGTTCGCCAGCTCCGCTTCTGCTGTGAAGAGGTAAGGTGTTCTAAGCTAAATTATCCTTTATCCCTGAAAATTGTAATCAAAATGACTTTTGACCGATCGGTAAATTACAGCTGTGCGTCATCGCTGCATGACGGACCGTGGCGCAACGGGCGATGTCTTTCCTCTGTAGCGAGGGGGGGGGAACCCCCCCCCACACACACACAGACACAACCCTGAGTGTCACCTTTCATTAGAGCCCAAAATGAAGCTTCTACATTGAAGCATTCAAAAATTACAGACGTTTTTCCAAACTGTGCCATTTGGCACAATTTGGCACAGTTCCAAAACGCCTGGGAACTACCTGAGAAAAAAGCTGTGTAATATATTCATTTTTTGTGGTATTGTTACAAAATTTGGACCTCAGCTGGATAACACTTGGTTCTACATTTCTGTTGCATTTTCCAGCCCGGATCTGAAGCTGTGTGTTATTTGCAAGCATTTGTATCCAAAAAAAACACCCAGGCCAAATTTATTTTCTTCAAGTTCACTATGTTTAGATGACTGTAACTCAGTGGCCGGAGCACTTAGAGAGATTATGACTATTTTGCCAAAAAAATCAAAGTGTTTTCTTTTAAATGAGACCAACCCCATGAAGATGCTGCAAAGGGTTGAAAAACAGGTTTGGATTTAATTTGGGCACGTTATTTTTTGGCGTTTTTAGGGAAATTGACCGAGTGCAAGGGGTTAAATAAGTCAATGTTTGATCCAGGTGTTCTATATACACAGCTCACTACTACATTCTTCACATTGTCCAGACAGATTTCTGTTGTAATACATTCAAATAAATCATCCACAGTTACTGACAGATTTTCAATAACCTTGTATTTCAAGCTCTTGTCAACATAAATTGCAACTCCTCCTTCTTTTTTCACTTTTCTATTTATATAATTTAATTCATAGCCATCCATGGTAAAATCCACTCCTTTCTCTTCACTGAGCCACGTCTCTGATATTGCCACAATATTGAATGGCTCTTTAAACTGATGTAAATAATCTTTAATGTTATTAAAGTTGGCATAGAGACTTCTGCTGTTGAAGTGGATCATAGAAATATTGAAATCAGATGTGACCATTGTGTTAAACTGTTCATCCGTGTAGTAACTACAGTTATTGATGGAGCTAAATAAATTATTGTCAGGGTCCATGTTATATTCTACGTCCTGTGGGTTGTGATCTGTATATTCAAAAACTTTCAGTTCCTGTTGTTCCTGTTTGTTGATCTTTTGTTTCATGTTGTTAAATGTCTTGTAGCAGATGAGTATAATCCTTCAGTGTCCTACAATTGTCTTTTGTTGCTGTGACTCCATTTCATAACATTCATTGATATTTGTCCAGTTCCATAATATTACGGATGTTAATAACCTTGGCTTCTTCAGGTGATCCGTTTAATTTGATGTATATTTTACAGTTTGATGTCCAGGTGTTTTGAATCTTTTTCTGCTTTCTCAGGTATCTTGCTTTTCTGGCTATTTCTGCGTTTTCTTTTGTGAGGTGCTCGTTTATGTAAATGTTCGTTCCTTTCAGTTTCCTACCTTGTTTCAACAGCGCTGTCTTGTGTTTTCTGTTGACAAACCTCATGATCACAGCCGGTTTGTCGCCGTTTTTCCTGGGCAGAGGGTTGCAGGCCTCTATGGTGTTACAGTCCAGCTGGATTCCTTTGGACTGCATGAAGGCCGCCACTTGTTGCTCCGTGGATTCCTCTTCCAGCGCGTCGAGCCTCCCTCCGCTGTCCGCGGCCACCTCTCGCGCGTACGATCGTGGTTTAATATGGAGCCCCGTGATGATCACGTCGTTCACCCGAGTGTTCTGCTCCAGTTCCGACACTCTGCTCTCCAGATACGCCAGCCTCTTGTCCTTCTCAGCGTTCTGGATCTGCAGCGCTTTCACCTCCTCGACCAGGTCCAGGATGTTTCTTTGCTGCAGCTTAACAGCAGATATCTCTTCAGCCAAGAAGTCCAACGCTCTTTTAATGTCGTCCACCTCCTCAGTCTGCTGAGCTTTCTTGGGACCCATGATCCCGGCCGATGTTCGTTGATTGTGATCATAGGAAAAAACAAAACAAAACACGTGGGAGAAATCCCTTTGTTCTCCGTGAGCGTGAGGGGCCTGATTGCTTCACCAGCCACTACAATATTAAGTTATGAGACTGGCAATTTCTCTTTTTTCGCACGAGCAGGTTTATTCTTCAGCGGTAGTAACAAAACAAAACAACAAAAAAAACCCCAGCTCAAAACGCTAGCTCTAAACTGAGTTTTAAGCAAGAAACGAACTGGGAGCCTTTACCTGTGCGTCCTTACCTTACATGAACCGGACGTACTCTCAATACTTCCGGTTATAATCAATACTTCTCAATACAGTGGTGTGAAAAAGTGTTTGCCCCCTTTCTGATTTCCCTTTTTGTTGTTTGTCACACTTACAGACGTGGACAGAATTGTTGGTACCCCTCTGTTAATGAAAGAAAAACCCACAGTGGTCACAGAAATAACTTGAATCTGACAAAAGTGGTGATAAATAAAAATTCTATGAAAATTAACCAATGAAAATCAGACAATGCTTTTGAATTGTGGTTCAACAGAATTATTTTAAAAAACAGACTCATGAAACAGGCCTGGACAAAAATGATGGTACCCTTAACTTAATATTTTGTTGCACAACCTTTTGAGGCAATCACTGCAATCAAACGATTTCTGTAACTGTCAATGAGACTTCTGCACCTCTCAGCAGGTATTTTGGCCCGCTCCTCATGAGCAAACTGCTCCAGTTGTCTCAAGTTTGAAGGGTGCCTTCTCCAGACAGCATATTTCAGCTCCTTCCGCAGATGTTCAATAGGATTTAGATCAGGGCTCATAGAAGGCCACTTTAGAATAGTCCAATGTTTCGCTCTTAGCCATTCTTGGGTGTTTTTAGCTGTGTGTTTTGGGTCATTATCCTGTTGCAAGACCCATGAGCTACGACTGAGACCAAGCTGTCTGACACTGGGCAGCACATTTCTCTCTAGAATACCTTGATAGTCTTGAGATTTCATTGTACCCTGCACAGATTCAAGACACCCTGTGCCAGATGCAGCAAAGCAGCCCCAAAACATAATAGAACCTCCTCCATGTTTCACAGTAGGGACAGTGTTCTTTTCTTTGGTATGCTTCATTTTTGCGTCTGTGAACATAGTGCTGATGTGCCTTGCCAAAAAGTTGCAGTTTTGTCTCGTCTGTCCATAGGACATTCTCCCAGAAGCTTTGTGGCTTGTCAACATGCAGTTTGGCAAATTCCAGTCAGGCTTTTTTATGATTTGTTTTCAACAGTGGTGTCCTCCTTGGTCGTCTCCCATGAAGTCCACTTTGGCTCAAACGACGATGGATGGTGTGATCTGACACTGATGTACCTTGACCTTGGAGTTCACCATGAATGTGTTTAGAGGTTGTTCTGGGCTCTTTTGTTACCATTCGTATTATCCGTCTCCTCCTGCGGCCACATCCAGGGAGGTTGGCTACAGTCCCGTGGATCTTAAATTTCTGAATAATATGTGGAACTGTAGTCACAGGAACATCAAGCTGCTTGGAGATGGTCTTATAGCCTTTTCCTTTAACATGCTTGTCTATAATTTTCTTTCTAATCTCCTGAGACAACCCTCTCCTTTGCTTCCTCTGGTTCATGTTTAGTGTGGTGCACACAATGTTAACAAACAGCACAGTGGCTACTTGTCACCCTTTAAATAGGCCGACTGACTGATTACAAGTTTGTAGACACTTGTGATGTTAATTAGAGGACACATCTTGGTTGAATGTGTCCCTATGGTCACATTATTTCCAATCTTTTCTAGGGGTACCATCATTTTTGTCCAGGCCTGTTTCATGAGTTTGTTTTTTAAAATAATTCTGTTGAACCACAATTTCATTGGTTAGTTTTCATAGAATTTTTATTTATTACCACTTTTGTCAGATTCAAGTTATTTCTGTAACCACTGTGGGTTTTTCTTTCTTTAACAGAGGGGTACCAACAATTTTGTCCATGTCTGTAAACATTTCAGATCATCAAACAAATTTAAATATTAGACAAAGATAACAAGTAAATACAAAATGCAGTTTTTAAATGAAGGTGTTTATTGTTAAGGGGAAAAAAAATCAAATCTACATGGCCCTGTGTGATAAAGTGTTTGCCCCCTAAATTTAATAAATGGTTGGGCCGCCCTTTGCAACAACAACTGCAATCAAGCGTTTGTGATAACTGGCAATGAGTCTTTTACAATGCTTTGGAGGAATTTTGGTCCACTCATCTTTGCAGAATTGTTGTAATTCAGCCACACTGGAGGGTTTTTGAGCATGAACTGCCTTTTTAAGGTCATGCCACAGTACCTCAATCTGATTCAGGTCAGGAATTTGACTAGGCCACTCCAGAGTCTTCATTTTGTTTTTCTTAAGCCATTCACAGGTGGACTTGCTGGTGTGTTTTGGATCATTGTCCTGTTGCAGAACCCAAGTGTGCTTCAGCTTGAGGTCACAGACAGATGGCCGGACATTCTCCTTCAGGATTTTTTGGTAGACAGCAGAATTCATGGTTCCATTTACCACAGCAAGTCTTCCAAGTCCTGAAGCAGCAAAACAGCCCCAGACCATCACACTACCACCACCATATTTTACTGTTGCTATGATGTTCCTTTTCTGAAATGTTGTTACTTCTATGCCAGATGTTTATGGGACACACACCTTTCAAAAAGTTCAACTTTTGTCTCGTCAGTCCACAGAGTATTTTCCCAGAAGTCTGGGGGGTCATCAACATGTTTTCTGGCAAAACTGAGACAAGCCTTTATGTTCTTTTTGCTCAGCTGTGGTTTTCATCTTGGAACTCTGCCATGCAGGTCATTTTTACCCAGTCTCTTTCTGATGGTGGAGTCATGACCTACCTACGGCTGTCAGACTGTACAACCTAAGCAGGGCTGCTCGGAGAGATAGCAAAAAGACATGACAACCTAATAGTTTTGAATGCAAAAGATGCAGTAGACTTACACAATGGTCCCCTCCGGCATACAACTAGGAAAATACCGGTCGCTATGGAGGGTGAGAATATGTATGGGTACATAATCATACCATGTAGGATAACTACAGTTGTGCTGTTTCATTCCATCTAGCTACAATGCTCCGCACTGTGTGTGTTTATATATTTACATATTTATTCCATCTAGCTACAATGCTCCGCACTGTGTGTGTTTATATATATTTTTACTCTATCTAGCAACAATGCTCCACACTGTGTGTGTTTATATATTTACATATTTATTCCATCTAGCTACAATGCTCCACACTGTGTGTGTTTATATATCTACATATTTATTCCATCTAGCTACAATGCTCCGCACTGTGTTTATATATCTACATATTTATTCCATCTAGCTACAATGCTCCGCACTGTGTTTATATATCTACATATTATTCCATCTAGCTACAATGCTCCGCACTGTGTGTGTTTATATATTTACATATTTATTCCATCTAGCTACAATGCTCCCTACTGTGTGTGTTTATATATCTACATATATATCTATTATATATCTACATATTTCAAGATTGAGCAACTAGAAACCAAGTATGATGGTTATGCCTCTTTTAAGATTACATGTCCTGCCAGTTGCAGCAAGAAGTTGCTTGATAAAAATGTGTGGCCATCTGGTTTATACCTTCGACAGTTTTTTGAGAGGAAATGATCTACATGTGATTGTCATTATTGTGTTTGTCATTATACTCATTCAATAGTAGGACCAACCTTAGAATATGTTCATTCAACTGCCAGAATGTAAAAACTTCATCTAATGAGATCTCCAGTTTATGTGATAACCATGACATTGTGTTGTTGCAGGAACACTGGTTGTTCGAAAACGAATTGTCTATTCTGAGCAGATTACATGGTGACTTTATAGGACAAGGTGTTTCTTTTATGGATACGGAAGAACGTGTTATCCTAGGTCGCCCCTATGGCGGCGTCGGTATCCTATGGCGGAAGTCACTTGTGAACAGTTGTGTTGTGAAAACTTACGATTGCGTAAGAGTTACAGGAATTGAAGTCAACCTGGGCGACTTTCACTGTCTTATATTATGTGTATATTTCCCCTATGACAGTGTTGAAAACTTGGATGAATACCTGCACTGCCTGAGTCTTGTTAAACGTATCACCGAGGATTTTCCAACTCCATATGTGTTCACAATTGGTGACTTCAACGCTAATACAGCACGTTCAAGTTGTTTTGGAGACGAACTGGTGTCTTTTTGTGAGAGTTACTCCTTACACATCTCGGACAGGATTATCTTACTAGGTGATACCTTTACTCATGTTAGCATGGCTCATGGCTCTACATCATGGCTTGATCACTGTGTGACTACATCCTCAGGCCATGATAACGTGTCCAATATCAAAGTTCTGTATGACTATGTGAGTTCTGATCAAGTACCTTTATCTATAGATATTGAGGTATCTAGTGCTGTAAGTGGCCCCCGGGAAGCTCCCTCAGCCACAACGGGCAGTAGAACATACAAATGGCGTGATGCCACAGCGTCAGACCTGTCCAGATATAAGAATCTTACTCGTAGAAAACTCTGTAACATCCGTGCTCCTATGGATGCTATCAGGTGTCACGACCGTAATTGTGCGGCACACAGGGACAATATCGACAGGTTCTACAGTGATATTGTGGATGCTTTAAATTACTGTGTGAGTGAATGCATTCCTAGTCACAGTGTGGCCACCCAATATAACGTCCCAGGCTGGAATGATGTTGTTAGCGAGGCTCATACAGCTGCTCGGGATGCTTTTTTGTGGTGGAGGAGCAATAGCAAACCACGTTCTGGTCCAATATTTGAAAACATGAAAAATTGCAGGGCTAGGTTCAAATATGCCCTACGAGCATGTAGGCGCAATGAAGAAAGTATCAAATGTGACCATCTAATCAAATCAAATCAAATCAAACTTTATTGTCATATTGCTGTACATACAACTGTAGTGCAGGCAAGATGAAATTGCGTTTCTCTCGGCATCCATATAAGAAGCAGCATGATTAAGACACACTCCCACATAGCTCCCACCCCCCCCATCCATTCACACATCCCTGAGACATACTTGGGGAAAAAGAATAACTAACTATAATATACAAAATGTCCATAGGTGCAGTAGTGTGTATGTGAGATTCCGGGTCAGCTGTTCAGCATCCTGACAGCTTGTGGGAGGAAGCTGTTGATCAGTCTGGTGGTTCTGCCTCTGATGCTCCGGAATCGTTTACCAGATGGAAGAAGTTCAAAGTGTTTATGCAGAGGGTGAGAACGGTCCTTGACAATGTTCAGTGCCCTGCTCCTACAACGGTTCTGAAAAAGTTCTTGGACAGAGGGGAGGGAGACTCCAATTACCCTCTCCGCCCCCTTGACTATCCTCTGCAGGGCTTTTTTGTCTGACATACTGCAGCTGGAGTACCATGTAGCAATGCAGTACGTCAGAACACTCTCCACCACACCTCTGTAGAAGGTCCTGAGGATGCAGATGGGGAGAGAGGCCTGTTTGAGTTTCCTCAAGAAGTGTAGTCTCTGCTGAGCTCGCTTCCTGATCTCCAAGGAATTCTTGCTCCAGGTCAGGTTCTGCGAGATCTGCACTCCGAGGAACTTGATGTTCTCTACTCTCTCCACTAAACGGCCGCCGATGCTGAGGGGGACGTGCTCAGGCTGTGACCGCCGGAAGTCGATAATCATCTCCTTTGTTTTGTCCACGTTGAGCACCAGATTGTTCTCCCTGCACCAGCCCTCCAGGTCTCTCACTTCTTCCCTGTACATTGATTCCTCATCCCTCTGAATAAGTCCCACCACCGTGGTGTCATCTGCAAACTTAATAATCTGGTTCCCCTCGTGTTTGGATACACAGTCATGTGTTAGAAGTGTAAACAACAGTGAACTGAGTACACAGCCTTGAGGGGTTCCGGTACTCAGCGTGACAGAGTTGGAGATGTTGTTTCCAACCCGGACAGACTGAGGTCTCTCAGTCAGGAAATCCAGGATCCAGAGACATGTGGCGGTGTTCAGACCGAGAAGGAGTAATTTCTCTATCAGTCTCTGGGGAATAATGGTGTTGAATGCTGAACTGAAATCAATGTACAGGAGTCTGGCGTAGGTGTCTTTCTGGTCCAGGTGGGTGATGACAGAGTGTAGGGTGGTGACTATAGCATCCTCCGTGGAGCGGTTTGAACGATATGCAAACTGGAGCGGGTCGTGTGATGCAGGGAGGCAGGCTGTGATGTGTGGTTTGACAAGCCGTTCAAAACACTTCATCACAATTGGTGTAAGTGCAACAGGACGATAGTCATTCAAACATGACACCACTGGTTTCTTTGCCACCGGTACAATGATAGAGGTCTTGAAGCATCTGGGAACGATGGCCTGACTCAGGGAGATCTAGCTAATCACATGAGTGAACTGAACATGGTAGAATTTTGGAAACAAATGAAGGCTATGAGCTCCCACCGGTCTGTCAGATCTAACACTATTGATGGTGTGACTGGTGACGTTAATATTGCTGAAAAGTGGAAATGTCAATATGAAGCTATTTTCAACTCAGTCAAGAATGACTCAATGAAGGATTCTGTTATGTACGATATTCGTCTGTATAACGACATGTTTGATGCCTCTGATATTTCTGCTGTTACTCCTGTTGAAGTTGATTCACTGATCAAAGTTCTCAAGAAAGGCAAATCAGCTGGCCCTGACTGTCTCACCAGTGAATGCCTCATCAACGCTGATTTCAATTTGTGTATTCTGTTGTCATTGTGTTTTAACTGTATGTTTGTTCATGGTTACATGCCAGATATGTTGATGGACTCTGTTATTATTCCCTTGGTGAAAAACAAGTGTGCCAGTCTTTCTGATATGAACAACTACAGACCTATAGCTATTGCAAATGTTATATCTAAACTGTTAGAGGGCTTAATCCTGAACAGAATTGAGGATTATCTGTGGACAAACGACAATCAGTTTGGTTTCAAGTCAGCTCTTTCTACTGACAAGGCTGTTTACCTACTCCATGAATTTGTTGACTACTTCAGAAGCCATTCCACTAGTGTCTATGCTACGTTCCTAGATGCTAGCAAAGCCTTTGACAGGATTAACCACTGGTGTTTGTTCAGAAAATTGATCGATCGAGGTAGTCCTATTTACATTGTCAGCATCCTGTTATACTGGTACAGAAGGCAGTCTATGGTTGTTAGATGGGGCAATGTCACCTCATCCAAATTTCATGTGACCAACGGTGTTAAACAAGGTGGTATACTGTCACCCTTGCTGTTCAATGTCTATGTTGATGATCTCAGTGTACTGTTGAACAATACTAATGTGGGTGGCTCCTTTAACGGTGCACTGTTAAATCACATTTTCTACGCTGATGACCTCTGTTTGTTAAGCTTGTCTACTGCAGCGATGCAACATCTCCTTTCGGTATGTGAAAAATTTGGAGAAAAAAATGACATCTTGTTCAACTGTACTAAATCTATGTGTATGGCCTTCAAACCAAAGGGTGTCGATACGTCGAATCCTGTTATGCCACTTTGTGGTAATAGCTTGAACTTTGTTGAAAAAGTCAAATACCTAGGTGTGTGGATTGAATCTGATAAGACCAATGTTGATTGTAACAGGCATCTCAGGAAACTATGCTCAAACAAATTTACTATTGCGAAATTTCCATAGATGTTCTCCTGATGTCAAATGTATGTTGTTCAAGACCTTCTGTACCTCAATGTACTGCTCACCTTTATAGTTTAATAGCAATGTTGCTGTTAGGAACAAAATCCGCATTGCATATAATAACTCCCTAAGAAGGTTGTTAGGTGTACCACGAAGGTCGAGTGCAAGCAAGATGTTTGTGTCTGTGAACATTCCGTCTTTTGACGAATTGATACGTAAGAATGTTTACAGTTTTATGAGAAGGTTGCTGGCATGTAACAATCATCTTATATCAGCAATTGTCAACTCGTCACTCACACTTCATTCCAGCATTTGGAAGTGGTGGCGCTCCATTTTATACTGAGCCCATTACTGTATGTTATTGTTGTTACAAGAGCGCAGAGTGTCTGCTGATCTGTATATACTTTTATTTATTTGTTTATCTTTTTTCTACTCGTTTTGGTTTTGCTCTTGATATGAACCCTGAGTTTGAAATAAACGTTTGAATTTGAATTTGAATTTATTCCATCTAGCTACAATGCTCCGCACTGTGTGTTTATATACTCATATTTATTCCATCCAGCTACAATGCTCCGCACTGTGTTTATATATTTATATATCTATCCCATCTAGCTACAGTGCTCCGCACTGTGTCTATATATATATACTTATATTTATATGTACATATGTATACTTGCTGCTCGTTTTTTCTCTTGCCTTCTGATTGTTGCTCTGAGTGTTGCTATCCCTGTGCTGTTGCAATCCTGGAATTTCCCCATTGTGGGACTAATAAAGGCTTATCTTATCTTATGAACACTGACCTTAAACTGAGGCAAGTGAAGCCTGCAGTTCTTTGGATGTTGCTGTGGGGTCTTTTGTGACCTCTTGGATGAGTCGTCACTGTGCTCTTGGGGTAATTTTGGTCGGCTGGCCACTCCTGGGAAGGTTCACCACTGTTCCATGTTTTTGCCATTTGTGGATAATGGCTCTCATTGTGGTTCACTGGAGTCCCAAAGCTTTAGAAATGGCTTTATAAGCTTTTCCAGACTGATAGATCTCAATTACTTTGTCATTTGTTCCTAAATTTCTTTGGATCGCAGCATGATGTCTAGCTTTTGAGGACCTTCTGGTCTACTTCACTTGGTTAGGCAGGTCCTATTTAAGTGATTTCTTGATCCAGAACAGGTATGGCAGCAATCAGGCCTGGATATGGCTAGAGAAATTGAACTCAGCTGTCCAAGGATGTGATAAACCACAGTTAATTTATGTTTTAACAGGTGTTAAACAGGTGTTTAATAATAAACACCTTCATCTTTAAATTTCATTGTGTTTACTTGTGTTATCTTTGTCTAATATTTAAATTTGTTTAATGATCTGAAACATTTAAGTGTGACAAACATACAAAAAAATGAGAAATCAGGAAGGAGGCAAACACTTTTTCACACCACTGTACATATTGTATAGATTCATCAGTGATATATTTCAAGTGTTTATTTCTTTTAGTTTCGATGGTTATGGCTTACAGCTCATGAAAACCCAAAATTCAGTTTCTCAAAAAAAAAAAAATGGATATTACATAATATCAATTTTTAAAAAAAATATTTTTGATAGAAATGTTGGCCAGCTGGAAAGTATGTCCATGTACACACTCAGTACTTGGTCGGGGTTATTTTACATTAATTACTACATCAATATGGTGTGGCATGGAGGCAATCAGCCTGTGGTACTGCTGAGGTGTTGTGGAAGCCCAAGTTGCTTTGATCGTGGTTTTTAGCTAATCTACATTGTTGGGTCTGGTGCCTCTCATCTTGCTCTTGACAGTACTACATAGATTCTCTATGGGGTTTAGGTCAGGAGAGTTTGCTGGCCGGTCAAGCACAGTGATACCATGGTCATTAAACCAGGTTTTGGTACTTTTGGCAGTATGGGCAGGTGCCAAGTCCTGCTGGAAAATGAAAACAGCATCTCCATAAAGCTCGTCAGCAGAGGGAAGAATGAAGTGCTCTGAAAGTTCCTGGTAGACGGCTTTACTGACTTTGGACTTGATAAAACACAGTAGACCAACACCAGCAGATGACATGGCTGCTCAAATCATCAGTGACTGTGGAAACTTCCTACTGGGCCTCAAGCAACTTGGATTCTGTGCCTCTCCACTCTACCTCCAGACTCTGGGACCTTGATTTCCACATGACAGGACTTGGCACCTGATTTGGGAAGCAACCTAGGCTTTCATAACACCTCAGCAGTACCACAGGCTGATTCCCCTCCACGCCCATGCCACACTGATAATTCACACAAAAGGAGCCCGACCAAGTATTGAGTGTGTACATGGACATACTTTCCAGTCAGCCCACATTTCTATTAAATTACATGTAAAAAAATTAATCTTATGTAACATTCTAATTTTCTGAGAAAATTAATTTTGGGTTTTCATTACTTGTAAGCTATAATCATCAAAATTAAAAGAAATAAATGTTTAAAATATATCACTGTGTGTAAAGAATCTGTATGAGTTTCACTTTTTGAATTGAATTACTGAAAAAAATTAACTTTTCAACGACATTCTAATTTATTGAGATGTACCTGTCATGGCGACTGCTGAGCCGTCATCAGCCTCGGCTGTGCACACACCTGCCGCCAATCATCAGCGGACCTTAAAAGTCGGCGTCTCTGATGACTCAGCATGGAGTCGTCTGCCTACTTCGCCACGCAATGCGTAATGGACTCATCCTCTCACCAGAGCATCCACGACGCAGTCTCGCCAAGCTTCGCCACGTAAGAATCAAAGTAACGTACCTTGTCAAAGTGTAATCCCCTGTGCACAGGTGGACCTCCCTGGTGGCGGACCAGTCTCCTCGGATAACGGAGCCACTCATCCTCCTCCTCGGAACTCCTCCACCTCTCCACAGCACCCAGCGTCACCCACACTGAGCTACAGCGAGCCGCAGAGCCAGTGCGAGCCTTCCAGCGTCACCTGCAAGGTTGCCAGGCCGCAGCGGGACTCGCTCAGCCCCAGCGGTTCCACACCATCACACTCACTCACACCTTCACACACATTACACACCTAATTCAATAAATAATTGTCAAAATAGTCTACTCGTGTCAGTGTCTGTCTCCTGGGTCAAACGGCCATGTCAGTACGACTCCGTCAAGACGACCCAGCAGACAGCGCGCTGTCACGCCGTCTAAACACCCTTAGCGCCCGGGTAGATCTGATTCACCATCAACAGACAGTTATTTTGAACCAATTAACTTTAATTAACAACCGGCTTGATCGCCTGGAAGGACTCCAGGCGTTCCCCCCTGTCGCCGGGGCGTCACCAGCCTCTGCTAATTTTCCGGCTAGTCAGTCCCACCAGCCTTCCTCACCTCGCCTCACCCCTGTGCCTACCCCCGCCCGCTTTAACGGCAAGCTCGGGGAGGCACGAGGTTTCCTGCTGCAGTGTGAGACAGTTTTCCATCATGTCCCTGGTGATTTTCCCACGGTTCATAGCAAAATCGGGTTTATTTCCAATCTGCTTGAGGGCAGAGCGTTAGCTTGGGCTTACGCGATAATGGCGAAACCCAGCTACGCTCAATTAACTTACCAACAATTCGTAGCAGATTTCCTGAAGATTTTTGATCACACAGATCGGGATGCGGCGTTAGCTGACCGCCTATTAAATCTTCAGCAGGGCAGTAAATCTGCAGCCGATTTTGCCGTGGACTTCCGGGTTTTAGCTGCAGAGGTGGGGTGGGGGGACTCAGCGCTGTGTAGTATTTTTCTCCGCGGCCTTAGCTCAGAGCTGAGGGATGAGCTGGCGGCACGGGAGAAACCTGACAGACTGGGTGAACTAATCTCACTAGCTGTTAGTGTTGATAACAGGCTGAAGGAGCGGGCAGCAGAACATATTGCTGCCAGCCACTCGGTGAGACCACACCCCCGCTCCTCTCGGCCATCCCTGCCGGCTCTGCCCCCGCAGGGGGGACTTCCGGGGCAGGATGAGATGATTATAGGACAGTTGGGTGTTTCGGCGGCTGAGAGGCAGCGCCAAAGGGATTTGGGCCTGTGCTTTTACTGTGGTAGTGAGTCCCATGGGGTGGCTGAGTGCAACTATCGGTTAAAAATGGGAGGTCCGTGAGTCACAGTAGGGGGACTCACGGACAAAGACCAGAAAAAAACCCTCACCCGTTGCCTCGTAGCCATTAGACTTCTCTACAAGCACAGAGAACACACAACATACGCTCTTATTGACTCTGGGGCTGAGCAAAGCTTCATTTCTGAAGACCTGGCAACCCGGCTGGGCCTCAGCTGTCAACCACTCCACCCGCCTGTCAACCTTATCACGCTGTCTAAGACCCCGCTCACCACTGTTTCCCACCAGACAGCCCCTGTTTCGTTGATTACCTCTGGAAACCATCGGGAGGATATCCGGTTCTGGGTGCTGCCCATCTCCACGTCGCCTGTTATCCTGGGTTATCCATGGCTACGCCTTCACAACCCCACATTTAATTGGCAGGCGGGAAACATTACAGCTTGGAGCTCCTTCTTTCTCAGCGCCTGTCTCCGGTCTGCAGCGTGTGCCCCCTCGGTGTCGGTGACCCCGCCCATACTTCCGCCTCCAGATCTGTCCAGAGTACCAGAGGTCTACCATGATCTGGGAATGGTATTTAGTAAGTCACGGGCGCTGTCCCTTCCCCCCCACCAGCCCTACGAATATGCGATCAACCTCCGGGCAGGGGCCCCATTACCAGCAAGTCGATTATACAGCCTGTCGGCTCCGGAGCGGGAGGCCATGGACACATACATTAAGGAGTCCCTCAGCTCTGGAATCATCCATCCATCCTCTTCAGCGGTGGGAGCAGGTTTCTTCTTTGTGGGAAAGAAGGACGGTTCCCTGCGCCCCTGCATCAACTTCCGGGGTTTGAATGAAATCACCGTCAAGGACAAGTATACATTGCCCCTGATGAACTCGGTCTTTGACTCCCTCCAGGGGGCGTCGTGGTTCACGAAGCTGGACCTTCGCAATGCTTATCATCTGGTGCGCATCAGGGAGGGCGACAAATGGAAGACGGCTTTCCGGACCCCAAGCGGCCACTTTGAATATCTTGTGATGCCGTTTGAGTTAACCAACGCTCCGGCCGTCTTCCAGCGTTTGATCAATGACGTCCTCCGGGGATTTTCTGAACTCCTTCGTGTTTGTGTATTTGGACGACATCCTGATCTTCTCACACACGTTGGAGGAGCACCAGGTGCATGTTTGGCGGGTCCTGCAGTGCCTCCTGGAAAACCCGCTATTCGTCAAGGCTGAGAAGTGCAAATTCCACACAAATAAAACGTCCTTTTTGGGTTTCATCATCGCCCATAACCAAGTGCGCCCGGATCCAGCCAAGGTCAAGGCGGTGGTGGATTGGCCCATTCCTATGTCCAGAAAGCAGTTACAGGGGTTCTTGGGCTTTGCCAATTTTTACCGTCGGTTTGTGCCGAGGTTCGGGATCATCGCTCGCCCCCTGACCAGCCTTACGTCCCCTAAGACCCCCTTCCGCTGGAGCGAGGAGGCTGCCGCAGTGTTCGGGAAGCTGAAGGAGGAGTTCGCCTCTGCTCGCGCTTTGACCCAGGTGGACCCGGATCTGCAGTGCTTGGTGGAGGTGGACGCCTCGGACTCTGGAGTAGGGGTGATTCTCTCCCAGCGCTCCCCCATGGATGGGGTGATTCGCCCGTGCGCCTTCTCCCACCGGCTGACGCCCGCCGAGAGGAACTACGGCATCGGGGACAGGGAGTTGCTGGCGGTCAAGCTCGCCCTGGAGGAGTGGAGGCACTGGCTGGAGGGGGCTGCCCAGCCGTTCATTGTGTTGACAGACCATAAGAACTTGGAATATCTCCGGACGGCCAAGCGGCTGAACTCCCGCCAGGCGCACTGGTCTCTCTTCTTTGGGCGGTTCAACTTTACCATCACCTACCGGCCAGGGAGCAAGAATACCAAGCCGGATGCCCTCTTCAGGCAGTTTGAGGTAAAGCCGTCTGGGGACCATGATGAGACCATCCTGCCAGCATCCTGTGTGGTGGGCCCCCTCGTGTGGGAGATCCGGGACAAAGTCAGGAAGGCACAGGAGAATGAGCCCGAGCCGGGTGGGGGTCTCCCGGGCTGTTTGTTCATCCTCTCATCGGTCAGGGGTGAAGTTATCCAGTGGGGCCACGCCTCCAAGTTGGCATGCCATCCGGGAATCTCTCGCATGGTCAACCTGCTCCAGAGAGCTTCTGGTGGCCAGGGCTGAGGAGGGATGTGACCAACTATGTCCGGGCCTGCGCTCAGTGCGCTACTGGGAAATCGTCATCCTCGTCCCCGGCAGGTCTTCTCCATCCTCTGCCGGTCCCTTCTCGCCCCTGGTCCCATGTTGCCCTGGATTTTGTGACAGGCCTGCCCCCTTCGGACCATTTCACCGCTGTGCTGATAATAGTGGATCGCTTCTCCAAGGCCGCCTATTTTGTACCACTCCGGGGGTTGCCCTCGGCCCGGGAGACGGCGGACCTCCTGGTTCAGCATGTGGTGTGCCTTCACGGCACCCCTGCGGACATCGTCTCGGATCGGGGCCCGCAATTTTTTTCCCAGGTCTGGAAGGCGTTCCGCACGACGTTGGGGGCCACGGCGAGCCTCTCTTCAGGGTATCACCCACAGAGTAATGGTCAGTGCGAGCGAGCCAACCAGGAGCTGGAGGCTGCGCTCCACTACATCATCTAAGATAAGATAAGATAAGATAAGCCTTTATTAGTCCCACAATGGGGAAATTCCAGGATTGCAACAGCACAGGGATAGCAACACTCAGAGCAACAATCAGAAGGCAAGAAAAAAACAAGAGCAGCTAGTATACATATGTACATATTACTATATATATATATATATATATATATATATATATATATATATATATATATATATACATATATACAGACACACAGTGCGGAGCATTGTGGTTGGTGGATGTGCAGCAGAAAGTCTAAGCTCTCTCTCCGCGGATGCGGCGGGCCAGCTCGATGTCTTTGGGCATGATGGTGACCCTCTTGGCATGGATGGCGCACAGGTTGGTGTCCTCAAGAGACCCACCAGGTAGGCCTCGCTGGCCTCCTGCAGAGCCATGACGGCGGAACTCTGGAAGCGCAGGTCGGTCTTGAAGTCCTGAGTGATCTCCCTCACCAGGCGCTGGAAGGGCAGCTTACGGATGAGCAGCTCCGTGGATTTCTGGTAGCGACGGATCTCTCTCAGAGCCACGGTACCGGGCCTGTAACGGTGAGGCTTCTTCACTCCGCCGGTGGCCGGAGCGCTTTTTCGAGCAGCCTTGGTGGCCAGCTGCTTCCTGGGGGGCTTTTCCTCCAGTAGATTTACGGGCGGTCTGCTTGGTTCTTGCCATCGCTCTTTATTATTCTGTCTTATATTTCTTGCATGCCGCCTAAACTCCAGCCCGGCACCCGCGTCGTTTTCGCTTCAGTTCCCCGGTATGTTGAGTTTCTCCGTTAGCACCGGGTGGCGGTTGAGTGCTAGCTAGCACTAGCTCTTCCCTGTTGTATCGTCTCCTGCTGTAAACAGAGGCTCCATCCGCCGACTCGGGAGACCTTTGGGGCGATCTGTGTGTCCGTGATATATATAGAGTGAAAGGTGTGCCGGATCAGAAAGTTATCACCGGATCAGAAAGAAGAAGGAAGATAAAAAGACTCAGAATTGAGCTGCCTTTTGCAATCTCGTCCTGTTCTGCATCTTGGAGTACGTTCCTGCCCTGGATTGAGTACGCACACAATGCCACGGTGTCCTCAGCAACGGGAGTGTCTCCGTTCAAGGCATCTCTGGGGTATGACTCCCCGCTGTTCCCGGAGGAGGAGAAGGAGGTGGCTGCTCCGTCTGTGCAGGCTCATGCCAAACGCTGCCGCCGGATTTGGACCATCACCCGCAGAGCCCTCCTCAAGACTACGGAACGCAATATTCAGGTGGCTAACCGTCATAGGAGACCTGCGCCGGATTATCAGGCGGGGCAGCAGGTTTGGTTATCCACGAGAAATATCAATGTGCCGGCTGAGAAATGCAAATTGACTAAGTGTTTCATCGGTCCATACGAGATTACTCGTATTATTAACCCTGTGACTGTGCGCCTAGCTCTCCCCCCTTCCATGCCTCCCAGGTGAAGCCCTACATCTCCGCCCCCCCTGTGCCCGCCCCCCACGACGCCGCCCCCCCCCCCCGAGGATGATCAGCGACCACCCGGCTTGGGGAGTTACTGCCATTTTGGATGTCCGTCGGCAGGGTCGGGGTCTACAGTATTTGGTGGACTGGGAGGGGTTTGGTCCTGAGCACTGTTCCTGGATTCGCCCAGCGTTGATTCTGGATAAACAACTCATCCGCAATTTCCATCGGGTGCATCCAGGTAAGATGGGGCAGGTGCCTGGAGGCACCTCTAGAGGGGGGAGTACTGTCATGGCGGCCACTGAGCTGTCATCAGCCTCAGCTGCGCACACACCTGCCGCCAATCATCAGCGGACCTTAAAAGCCGGCGTCTCTGATGGCTCAGCACAGAGTCGTCTGCCTACTTCGCCACGCAACGCGTCATGGACTCATCTTCTCGCCAGAGCATCCACGACGCAGTCTCGCCAAGCTTCGCCACGTAAGAATCAAAGTAACTTACCTTGTCAAAGTGTAATCCCCTGTGCACAGGTGGACCTCCCTGGCAGCGGACCAGTCTCCCCGGATAACGGAGCCACTCCTCCTCCTCCTCGGAACTCCTCCACCTCGCCACAGCACCCAGCGTCACCCACGCCGAGCCACAGCAAGCCGCAGAGCCAGCGCGAGCCTTCCAGTGCCACCTGCAAGGTTGCCAGGTCGTGGTGGGACTCGCTTAGCCCCAGCGGTTCCACAGCATCACACTCACTCACACCTTCACACACATTACACACCTAATTCAATAAATAATTGTCAAAATAGTCTACTCGTGTCAGTGTCTGTCTCCTGGGTCAAACAGCCATGTCAGTACCTGTATATTGTTAACAAATCTTGTTCTATGTACCCCTTTTTTGAAAGTTGAGCTTTTGCCCCTTAAATGGTCTCTGCACGGCTCTGGTGCAGGATGGATCTTGGAGTGGAAACCCAGTCTCTCACAGATCTTAAGGGGATATGAGAATATATTTCAAAGTAAAATTAATAATTATATTTTTAAATTCCTACACCACAGTAGATTGTAATAATTTGGTTTCTTGTTGTTTATATTATAACGAAAACACTAAGGTGCTGATGCCTCGGTGCCAGAGCCTTGGCAGAGGTATGTATTCTTGGATCATCACCAAAATGTTCTGGGTTCCTCTCTAGCCCAAAGACCATTGGAGACTCTAAAGTAGCCCTAGGTGTGAATGTGTGTGTGAATGGTTAAGGGATAGCGCCGTACCGTGGCTGCTTCATACATCCAGGTAGATGCCCTCAGTTTCCCCTCTGGGGATCAATAAAGTATACAAAATTAAAAAAAAAAAAAAATCTCTGGTAAAAAATTTCATCCAAATCCATCCAGTAGTTTTGGAGTACATGCATGCGCAATGAAAATAATCTGCAGTTCACATGCTCGTACTGACGGTGGCAGCCAAGAGCCACCAAACTGATTTGAACAGCTGCAATCCAAACAAAAGAGGAGCACGGTGGCAGACGTTTTAAATGGTGGAAGCGATGGAGGTACATGAATACAGTGACAATCAAGACGAACAGGAGCTTTTGCTGTTTAGTGACAGAGGAAGAAAACAGACGGGCAAAACGACGAACATTTATTCAACCAGTATTGGCGGATTGCTCAGCACTTCCCTGTGGTGGGAGTTTCCGGGCGCATGCGCAGTTCACTGTGACCATTTGCAGGTGAGGAATGTTGGGACTTGGAGTTTTTAATGAGTTTTACCTCATTCTTCCTCTGCAAAACTAAACAGCAAAAGCAGTGTGAAAACAATAGATGTGATGAATAAATGGTGTAGTTGCTGAATACGTGTTTTTTTTTTCAGTAACTGCTATTTTATAACAGTTCAACTCCACGTGCTGTAAAAAAAAA
The DNA here is from genome assembly GCA_020510985.1 of Pholidichthys leucotaenia. Taxonomy (NCBI): domain Eukaryota; kingdom Metazoa; phylum Chordata; class Actinopteri; order Cichliformes; family Pholidichthyidae; genus Pholidichthys; species Pholidichthys leucotaenia. The sequence continues at coordinate 166,376,332 of CM035842.1, forward strand.
AACAAAAAACATACTGTGTTGTGCTGTAAAAACGTTACACTGCCACCACTAGTGGCCCAGCATAGTTATTACAATACCTTTTTCCCCTGCTTCATTGACATTAAAAGTGAGTTAAATTTGTGTTTATTTTGAAAACAAAGCTTTATCTCAAAATTCTGGCAAATTAAAAGTCAAGAAAATATGTCGATACAAGATGGCTGTGGTGGTACTTAAGATGATGGCGGCGGGGGCGCGTTCACATGCAGCGGCTTGACACTCCGGACTACTGCTTATAACTCTGGGACTACTGCCTATAACTTATAGGCATCGGTCGCCAACTTACCTGACATCTTCGGCGCTCATTCCAATAATCAACACCACATCCCTGAGGACATCGCCAGACCTTTGGGTGCTCCGTCATTCGTTATACCCCGCAAACGGTGTAGACGACAGGAGAGTGAGCAGAAATGAGGCTGGCCTCCGTGCCCAGCTGCGCAAACTACGCACCAAACCACCGTTACCTTCAATTTTTCTCACCAATGCCTGATTCTTCACCAACAAAATGGATGAGCTGCGATCGGAGATCACCTACAATTGCTACGTCTGGGACTGCTGTATTCTCATTGTGACGAATCATGGCTGAACCCATGTATTCCTGTCGCTGCTGTGGAAATACCTGGCTGAACTACATACCATTTTGACCGCAGTGCTGATTCTGGTAAGGGAAGGGGGGGAGGGTTCTGTGTTTATGTGCTTCAGACTTGGTGTAATAATAGCAGAATAATTCATAGCCACTGTTCACCGGACTTAGAGGCCATGTTCTACCTGTGTAGGACTTTTTATCTTCCCCGCGAGCTAACAGCAGTAATAACAGCTGTTTACGTTCCTCCAGACGCTAACATTAGCTTAGCACTCAATCACCTCCAGCACATTGTCAGCAGGCAGCTGAGAAATCACCGCGACACAGTCCACATTATTGCAGGGGATTTTAACAAAGCATGCTTAAAGACTGTACTCCCCAAATTTCCACCAACATGTTAAGTGTCCCACAAGAGGGGAAGGAACACTGGCTCATGTTGACAGCAATATTAAGCATGCCTACAGAGCCACCCCTCCCCCACCTTGGCCAATCAGATCATCTCTTTCTGTTTCTAATACCTGCCTACACCCCCCTTAGGAAGAGTCCCCCCTCACCCCCCCCCCCCCCCGGCAACCAAACAAACAATTAAAACCTGGCCTAAAAACGCTCAACTCCAGCTACAAGACTGCTTTGCCCACACTGATTGGAGCATCTTTGAACAGCAGGACCTGGACTCTTACACCGAGTCTGCCCTTTTCTACATCAAATGCTGTGTAGAAAATGTGACAGTCACTAAATTAAATTCAACTTTATTTATATAGCGCCATTTCACAACAACAGTCATCTCATATAGACGTGGACAAAATTATTGGTACCCCTCTGTTAATGAAAGAAAAACCCACAATGGTCACAGAAATAACTTGAATCTGACAAAAGTGGTAATAAATAAAAATTCTATGAAAATTAACCAATGAAAATCAGACAATGCTTTTGAATTGTGGTTCAACACAATTATTTTAAAAAACAAACTCATGAAACAGGCCTGAACAAAAATGATGGTACCCTTAATTTAATATTTTGTTGCACAACCTTTTGAGGCAATCACTGCAATCAAACGATTTCTGTAACTGTCAATGAGACTTCTGCACCTCTCAGCAAATATTTTGGCCCACTCCTCATGGGCAAACTGCTCCAATTGTCTCAGGTTTGAAGGGTGCCTTCTCCAGACGGCATGTTTCAACTCCTTCCGCAGATGTTCAATAGGATTTAGATCAGGGCTCATAGAAGGCCACTTTAGAATAGTCCAATGTTTCGCTCTTAGCCATTCTTGGGTTCATTCATTCTTGGGTTCATTCATTCAACTCCTTCCGCAGATGTTCAATAAGATTTAGATCAGGGCTCATAGAAGGCCACTTTAGAATAGTCCAATGTTTCGCTCTTAGCCATTCTTGGGTGTTTTTAGCTGTGTGTTTTGGGTCATTATCCTGTTGCAAGACCATGAGCTGCGACTGAGACCAAGCTGTCTGACACTGGGCAGCACATTTCTCTCTAGAATACCTTGATAGTCTTGAGATTTCATTGTACCCTGCACAGATTCAAGACACCCTGTGCCAGATGCAGCAAAGCAGCCTTAGAACATAACAGAACCTCCTCCATGTTTCACAGTAGGGACAGTGTTCTTTTCTTGGTATGCTTCATTTTTGTGTCTGTGAACATCGAGCTGATGTGCCTTGCCAAAAGAGTTGCAGTTTTGTCTCGTCTGTCCATAGGACATTCTCCCAGAAGCTTTGTGGCTCGTCAACATGCAATTTGGCAAATTCCAGTCTGGCTTTTTTATGATTTGTTTTCAACAGTGGTGTCCTCCTTGGTCGTCTCCCATGAAGTCCACTTTGGCTCAAACGACGACGGATGGTGTGATCTGACACTGGTGTACCTTGACCTTGGAATTCACCATGAATGTGTTTAGAGGTTGTTCTGGGCTCTTTTGTTACCATTCATATTATCCGTCTCCTCCTGCAGCCACATCCAGGGAGGTTGGCTACAGTCCTGTGGATCTTAAATTTCTGAATAATATGTGGAACTGTAGTCACAGGAACATCAAGCTGCTTGGAGATGGTCTTATAGCCTTTTCCTTTAACATGCTTGTCTATAATTTTCTTTCTAATCTCCTGAGACAACTCTCTCCTTTGCTTCCTCTGGTCCATGTTTAGTGTGGTACACACGATGTCAACAAACAGCACAGTGGCTACTCGTCACCCTTTAAATAGGCCAACTGACTGATTACAAGTTTGTAGACACCTGTGATGTTAATTAGAGGACACATCTTGGTTGAACATGTCCCTATGGTCACATTATTTTCAATCTTTTCTAGGGGTACCATCATTTTTGTCCAGGCCTGTTTCATGAGTTTGTTTTTTAAAATAATTCTGTTGAACCACAATTCAAAAGCATTGTCTGATTTTCATTGGTTAATTTTCATAGAATTTTTATTACCACTTTTGTCAGATTCAAGTTATTTCTGTGACCATTGTGGGTTTTTCTTTCATTAACAGAGGGGTACCAACAATTCTGTCCACGTCTGGAGCACTTTCAACTGTAGGGGAAACCCCCACAATTGCAGAAAGACCCCAGCAATCAGGTGATCCCCTGTGAGCAAGCGGTTGGCGACGATGGAGAGGAAAAACTCCCTTTTAACAGGAAGAAACCTCCAGCAGAACCAGGCTCAGGGAGGGGCAGTCATCTGCTGCGACTGGCTGGGGGGGGGAGGGGATAGAGAAGATGAAAAGAACAGACATACAGAGAGCAAACAACACGATGGGGACTCAATCTATAGGAGAGAACAAACAGATGTTAACGACCAGCAAAAAAAAATATTTCATTGAGACTGAAGAAAGGAGTGAAGCCCAGTGCAATTATTGGAGGTCCCCCGGCTGTCTAAACCTAATAGCAGCATAACTAAGGGATGGTTCAGAAACACATGATCCCTCCCTAATTGTAGGCTATAACAAAAAGGAAGGTTTTAACCCTATTCTTAAAAACAGAGATCGAGTCTGACTCCTGAATCCCGATTGGCAGCTGGTTCTACAAGAGAGGAGCTTGATAACTGAAGGCTCTGCCCCCCATTGTACTTTTGGAGATTCTAGGTATTACAAGTAATCCAGCATTTTGGGAGCGTAGTGCTCTGTTAGGATAATGGGATAATATCAGTTCTTTTAAATAAAAAGGGGCCTGCTTGTTTAGAGCTTTGAAAGTGAGAAGAAGGATTTTAAACTTAATTCTAAACTCTATGGAAAGCCAATGAAGGGAGGTCAGAACCGGAGAGATATGATCTCTCTTTCTAGTACCTGTTAAAACTCTTGCTGCAGCATTTTGGATCAACTCAAGACTTTTTAGAGATGTTTTAGGACAACCTGATCATAAAGAGTTACAATAATCTAATCTAGAGCTAACAAAAGCGTGGATCAGTTTCTCAGCATCACTCTGAGACAAGATGCTCCTAATCTTGGCAATATTACGCAAATGATAGAAGGCAGTCTTAGAAACAAATTTAATACATGAATTGAAAAACAGGTCTTGATCAAAAATAACTCCAAGGTTCCTCACAGAGCTATTAAGAGAAAGAGTAGCTGCATCCAAACTAAAAGTTTGATTTGGAAAGGTATTTCTAAGGTTTTTTGGACCAACAAGAATGACTTCAGTCTTATCTGAATTTAATAGCAGGAAATTACAAGTCATCCAAGCTTTGATTTCCTTAAGACAGGCTTCAAACTTGGCTTATTGATTACTATCATCTGGCTTCATTGACAGGTATAATTGTGTGTCATCTGCATAATAATGAAAATGTATACAGTGCTTTCTAATAATGTTGCCTAACGGAAGCATATATAAACTAAAAAGAGTAGGGCCTAACACAGATCCCTGTGGAACTCCATGACTGAGCTTTGAGTTGAAAGAAAACTCATTATTGACATGAACAAACTGGAACCTATCAGATAAATGACCTCTAAACCACTGCAACGAAGCTCCATTATGTCCAACATAGTGTTCTAATCTATCAAGTAGAATATTATGATCGATAGTATCAAAAGCTGCACTAAGGTCTAAAAGGACAAGCACAGAAACAAGTCCATTATCAGATGTGATCAGGAGGTCATTAGTGACCTTCACTAAGGCTGTTTCAGTACTATGATGGATTTTAAACCCAGATTTAAACTCTTCAAATAGACCATTTCCCTGCAAGTGGTCAAATAATTGCGTAGCAACAACTCTTCCCAAGATTTTTTAAATGAAAAGGAGATTAGAGATTGGCCTATAGTTAGCTAAAACTCCTGGATCCAGCATTGGCTTTTTGAGTAAGGGTTTAATTACAGCAGTTTTAAAAGGCTGCGGTACATGGCCTAAAGTTAATGAAGAATTGATTATATGAAGAATAAAGCTATCAATAAATGGGAAGACTTCTTTAAATAACCTGGTAGGAATAGGGTCTAAAAGACAAGTTGAAGGCTTGGATGAGGAAACTATTTTGTCTAACTCTAAAAGGTCAACTGGAGTAAACTGATCCAAACAGATGTCAATTGAAGGAGTTGTAGTAGATAAGATAAGTCTTTATTAGTCCCACAATGGGGAATTTCCAGGATTGCAACAGCACAGGGATAGCAACGCTCAGAGCAACAATCAGAAGGCAAGAGAAAAAACAAGAGCAGCAAGTATACATATGTACATATAAATATAAATATATATATATATATATATATATAGACACACAGTGCGGAGCATTGTAGCTAGATGGGATAGATATATAAATATATAAACAGTGCGGAGCATTGTAGCTGGATGGAATAAATATATGAGTATATAAACAGTGCGGAGTATTGTAGCTAGATGGAATGAATATGTGAAAATATAAACACAGTGCAGAGCATTGTAGCTAGATGGAATAAATATGTAGATATATAAACACACAGTGCGGAGCATTGTAGCTAGATGGAATAATTATGTAAATATATAAACACAGTGCGGAGCATTGTAGCTAGATGGATTAAATATATGAATATATAAACACACAGTGCGGAGCATTGTAGCTAGATGGAATAAATATGTAGATATATAAACACACACAATGCAGAGCATTGTAGCTAGATGGAATAAATATGTAAATATATAAACACACACCGTGCGGAGCATTGTAGCTAGATGGAATGAAACAGCACAACCGTCTACTTAGTTATCCTACATGGTATGATTATGTACCCATACATATTCTCACCCTCCATAGTGACCGGTATTTTCCTAGTTGTATACCGGAGGGGACCATTGTGTAAGTCTATTGCGCCTTTTGCATTCAAAACTATTAGGTTGTCACGTCTTTTTGCTATCTCTGCGAGCAGCTCTGCTTAGGTTAGTAGTTATTGTATTTAAGTTAACGGTGGGAAGAATCTGACTGATTTTATCTCTGATAGATGACATTTTATTATTGAAAAAGTTCATAAACTCCTGACTAGTAAGCTTTAAGGGAATGCTAGGATTGACAGAGTCCTGACTCTTTGTCAGCCTGGCTACAGTGCTGAAAAGAAACCTGGGATTATTCTTGTTCTCTTCTATTAACGCAGAATAATAACTTGCTCTAGCTTTTTGAAGAGATTTTTTATAAATTAAAAGATAATTTCTCCAAGCTAAATCGATTTCATCTAAATTAGTGGAGCGCCATTTTCTTTCTAATTGACAAGTCTTCTGTTTTAAGCTACGAGTTTCTGTGTTGAACCAAGGAGTTAGAACTCTCTGATTACACTTTTTCTTTTTTAAAGGGGCCACCATGTCTAGAGTCTGATGCAGAGAAGCTGTAACACTATCTACCATGCTATCAATTACAGAAGGAGCAAGCTGTCTGTAGCTTATTACCCCCACCAAGGAGGTAATGTTTTTGCGGGGGTTTGTCTGTCTGTTGGTTAGCAAGATAACTCAAAAAGTTTTGGACGGATTTTGATGAAACTTTCAGGCATTGTTGGAAATGGTACAAGGAAGAACTGATTAAATTTTGGTGCTGATCCGGATCACCGTCCAGAAGAAAACCGCCATTACGGAAAATGCCATTTACATGAATAACTACTGAACCACTAATCCTATCATTGTCAATCCAATTGCTAGTCATATGTTCTCATGGTCAAGGAATCTGAAAACGTACACACAAACACTGTATGGGGGGGAACTGTGGCCGCCATTACGGAAAATGCCATTTTCCTGAATAACTACTGAACCACTAATCCTATCATTGTCAATCCAATTGCTAGTCATATGTTATCATGGTCAAGGAATCTGAAAACGTACACACAAACACTGTATGGGGAGAACTGTGGCCGCCATTATGGAAAATGCCATTTTCCTGAATAACTACTGAAACACTAATCCTATCATTGTCAATCCAATTGCTAGTCATATGTTTTCATGGTCAAGGAATCTGAAAACATACACATAAACACTGTATGGGGGGAACTGTGGCCGCTATTATGGAAAATGCCATTTTCCTGAATAACTACTGAACCACTAATCCTATTATTGTCAATCCAATTGCTAGTCATATGTTTTCGTGGTCAAGGAATCTGAAAACGTACACACAAACACTGTATGGGGGGAACTGTGGCCGCCATTACGGAAAATGTCATTTTCATGAATAACTACTGAACCACTAATCATATCATTGTCAATCAAATTGCTAGTGTTAGGAAAATACCCGATTCTTTGATTGAAAGATCCAAGAACAAACCAGAGATTTCTTCAATTTAAAGGATGGTACATTTATTTAGAAGTCACATGTAAAGCAAGCAGTGCTGGGTGCAGCGTGACGCAGCTCCCTCTGGAGCGTCGCCACACTGAACCCCGACTTCCGGGTGCACGTTACAATTATCCTCTCAGGTGGGGCGACCCAGTACAATAGGATGGGCTTATACGCGACCGTCTGATTGGCCAGTTCAACTCTTACGTGAACAGGCCATCCGCTGTTCACGTTAGTTTCTCCTAAAATGTACTATCAAAAGTGTGTGTGAGAATGTTGTTTTGGGTTTGTAACTAATGTGAAAGACCTGACTTAAAAGAGAGAGAAAAGAGAGAGCTCTATACTTTTGTCTCATTCCTATTATATCAGTTTATCATAACATAATTGTTCATAAGCATGCAAACAGAATTTGTATGGAATATGTGTAGAGCATAATGGGAGATCACCTACAGAATTATTATTCTGGCACTAACTATACATTAACCCTTTCATTCCCCCCTTTGACATGATTTTATCATGTCAACCATGTATGGTGTGATAGACTCTAGCAATTAACAGATGGTGAATAAGGCAGGTCCCTGCATTGTGTGTCAACCCAAGAGGCTTGCACCATTGGTTCTGCTACCCTTGCCTCCCCCCTTGTGGACACCTTAGCACGGTGCAGCGATGTCTAAGAGGTGAACTGTCACCAGGTCCTGTAACCCCCCTCGAGGTCTCCTCCTGATCATAGTTCTTTGTCCAGTGGAGTGGACCATGTGGGGGTCATAGGGTAGAATAGAGTCAGTCCACAAAGTCCACAAAACCTTTATCCACCGGTTGACCCTTGCCAGGGCTCACATCATTCAGCTGCACTCATCACACGGTTGCGACAGAGGTTTGACCTTCCTCTGTGTCTGCTTCCCGTATCTGCAGCTGTGGAGCACAGTTCCATCTTGTTGGCACAGAAGCGAAACAACTGTGTGTCCCCGTTCTCAGAGGCACACCTCATCCCATGAGGTTTACAGGACAGTCTGGTGGGTGCAGCAGAGGGTATGTAACATCCAGTCCAGCCAGTGAACAGTTCAGTGATGCTGTCCCAGGGATGCCACCCCCCTGTCGCTGGAAAGAGGTGGACATGCTGGTGTTGGTAAGGCTCGAGCTCCTGGCTCCACCCTGGATGCTGGAGGTGCGGTGGATGCGCTCGGGTACCAGTCCATTCTTCTTCTGGGGACTGAAGTCATACAGTCACTCGCCCTACGACCTTTTCAATGTCGCGGGCACACGTCGTGATGGTCTGGTGCTCTCCGGCATGCATCTTCCCTATACCCTACACCTTTAATCAAGTGCCGATACAAAGGGCTCAGCCGGGGCAGGACCAATAATGGTCTGAGGGGTTGCCATCACAATGTATGGAGCCTGTAAAGTTTTATCCTTATTCACTACATCTGTAGTTATCTAGGTGCTGTTGTAAGTTATCTCCCAGTAGCCTTGAGTGTGTGATTGTTGACTATATGAAATCTGCATGTGGTGATTGTGTTGTGGTGTGTGTGTTGGGTGATGGGACCTATATGTTCAGTGGGTAGGTAGTAAACAATATTGTTCAACGTTAGGAGACATCCATATCCATGCATTGTTGTATTCAGGCATTCAGAGCTTCTAACCTTCACCCTTATTCAGACTACCTAACCGTAATTAGCAAGATGGAGATAAATAACGCAAGAACCCTATAAGTCTCACACCCCTACATCCGTGTGGTGAGCTATGTATGATTTATGTATTATCATTAGCACACTGTGTTTACAAATAATCTGTGATGGCAGAATGGTCTTCCTCGTCATCATCCTCGATCTTGGGGTCCTCAGCTCTTCCTCTCGACCCAGCAATTGGTATGAGACTTGCTGACGACTCCCACTGTGGAAAATTGCATTTGTTAACGCCCTTCTGGGCTTCTGAATATATGGCCTATAGTGTCGTACTCTGCTCCTTTTATTAGATCTACATCTAGTTATCCTTTCACCATAACCAATTTGGAATTTGCTTCAAAATTTCCTCATCCCCTCATTTGTTAATGTTAAGATTGGTCATATAGGAGATTTCTGGGCATCTTTGTGCCGCCTTTTGTGCTGTGGTTACCCAGTTAAGAGACAATGCTTATGATTTTATTTTGGGAGAATTTTCTCTGTTAAGGTCAGGTATTGGTTTTCCATGGATGGCTCTATTCCGCAGTAGAGGCGACAATATGTCCAACATTTTCCAATCCATGTGTTTGGGTCTAACCAGCAGGATGTGTGGAAATTACTACTAACTAACTAACCTGCACTTATATAGCGCTTTCCTAGTCACAAAGACCACTCAAAGCGCTTTCACTAATACTAACCCTCTATTCTAAGGGCCTATAGGAAAGAGATATCTAGGGACAATTTAGAACAGCCAATTAACCTAACATGCATGTCTTTGGATTGTGGGAGGAAACCAGAGCCCCCGGAGTAAACCCACGCAGCACAGGGAGAACATGCAAACTCCACACAGAAAGGTTCCAACCCCTGCCAACCTGGGGATTTGAACCAGGAACCTTCTAGCTGTGAGGCAACAGTGCTAACCACTGCACCACCGTGCTGCCCAATGTGTTGAAATGTGTTGAAATGTCTCTTATCCTCTTCAATTAGGACAATGCATGCTTCCACACATTTCTTTGTTTATCAGTCTAATTTTATGACCAATCTGGAGGATGGATTTGCAAATAATGGATGTTCACAATTTGGATCAGATCCATTCAATTGCCTATAGTACATGGGGTACAATGCTACCTTTACAGATGTTGATAGGTGTTCTACTATTAGCTTGCCATTTGCAGAATTTGATTGTTACTTTTCTGACCTTGAAAAGTCCTGTATGTCATTACCCGGAGTTCTTACTTTACATGCAACAATTTAATTTTTGCTAATTTTCTGCATACGTGTAGAAGTGAGTCCACTTATCTGTTCCAGTCTTTAAGTATGCAGTCCAGTTTTTAGTGGTGGAGGTGGAGGTGGACGCCTCTCTCCTGCCAGCAGCGGCCATTTTGGGGCGTGCTCCCTCCTCCTCCTCCTCGCCGTCCTCCCCCCTTGTCCTCTTGGCCTCCTTTTATAAGAGAAACAGATTCATGGGGAGCCTCAGGCTCCCCTTGTGTCAGCCATTCCAAAAATAAGTTCAGCTTTTCTCCAAATTTTCTTTTCCCTTCTTATCTAGATTTCCAACCTTGAGTCAAGAAAGGAACTGCTTCAAAGTCTTCATTTAATTTTCCTAATTAATATAAGATGGGATAATAAGATTAACTCTCCACCATGCCAACAGATATTATTTGCACTACTGTAATTGAACGCTGTGCAGACCTTCGTGTTGCACTGGCATACACCTCCATGCTGCCACCAATTCCTTCCACTCAGTGTTTGTCTTCCAAGAGTTCTGTTCAATGACATCCTATGCATACCCTCTATTGGGGAGGAACATAACTACGTTGTTAGATTGACTTTAAATGACTGTGTATATAGTAAGGCTATAATCGTTGCAGTGAATGTTTGCTTATTAATGTTAATATTCACAACTAAAAGAAATGCACTGAAAGAATGGACACCTAATGCCTCATTGCTGCTTTAAGTACTTGGAGACATTTAAGATGGCTACCTGCATTTGTGCCTTCTTCCTGACACTCTTAAGCAAAAATTTAATTTATTTATTGTTGATTTTCTGTTTGTTTGTTTGTTTGGTTTTTTTGTGTTTTTTTTTTTAAAGCTACAGCTGCAAATCTTACGTGGATCTTTATTTTTCTTTGGTTACACATGCTCTGCTTTCATTTCTTTTTCCATTTCCATCTCAACATCAGAAATACTTTCTACACTTGCTAAATCCACCATTCTTCCCCTACGTACTTTTTCCCATCAGAAACACTCACTCAATTCGTTTCCATCCACTATCCATCTGTGTACAAGACTTCACCTTTCTCTGGACTAGCTGATGAAACATCTCACATCTATAATCTCTTTCAGTATTAAAACTTCCTTCTGTTTATCTGGTCTCCGTTCTCTTCAGCCTTCATCAACATTCTGTTACCACCTGCTTGTCTTATTCATGATTCACTGTCCCGTCATTCATACTACTGACTACTGTCCACAGCTAATGCTCCATGCAAGATCCTGCACATAAAAGTGATCGGTTTCATTCTAAAAAGTCAGCTTTATAATAAACCAACATGGCTCAATTCAAAATTCTGTTTTGTGACAAAACTCATCTCTTGATTTCTACCCTGGCATTGGATGCCTTTTAATTACTGACCTTTTGAATTTGTTTTGGAATTAAATAATGCCTCTGGGTCTGAACATCTGCCTTTCAAGGAATGTATTAAAATAAGACATATGTGGTCTATATTAATCATATATTCCATAACCTACATATGTTGAAGCATGTGAGAATGTTTGGTGATTACATATGTAAGGCGACTTTACACCTCAGAACAGGACAAAGAGTCTCAACCGCCAGTGAAGATCAAAGAGCTTCCCAGGCACTGCGGTGGAGACCGGATGGGTTGCCCTGACCCCCCAGGGCCAAGAGGAGGAGTACGAAGACAATGGGGGAATTAAGATAATGAGGGATGTCAGCTTTTGATATGCATGTCTTTTGTTATGTGCGAGTATAAGTTCATAGAGCCGAAGGTGTTCGGTCTCTTTTTCCTTCTTCTGCTGCTGCACTTAGATGAGACTTGTTAGAGGAGCTGATAATAAACTTTGGTTTATATATCACATCGCCTCGTTCTTTCAAACTCTTCTACACTGGTGACCCTGACGCGAGTATGGACCAGAGGCGTTCCCCCGCGATCGACTCATCTGTGGCGACCCAGGCAGACGCCGGCGCCCATGCAGACAGGAGAACAGATGGACGACGTTCCCCCACGGCAGAAGTGATAGAGAGGGCTCAACCGAGCACCAGCGCCGCGGAGAGGGCCGAAGCAAGGCACTCTCACCCTGCGGACACAGCAGTGACGGTCTACACAAACACCGTCACCGTCAACCTGCCGGACTTCTGGCAGGAAGACCCCACCTCGTGGTTTCAGCAAGCTGAAGCCCAGTTTGCACTTGCGGGCATCACGGCTGACGATACAAAGTTCTATCACATCGTCGCCAAACTCAACGCCGCCACTTCGAGATGTGCGCGGAGCATAATCCAACGGCCGCCGGCCCAGGACAAATATGAAGAACTGAAAGTGACCATCGTGGCAAATTACGTTCCCTCAGCCAAGGAGAGAGCCGAGAGGATCCTGGCGGTTTACGGCCACAGAGGAGGCAGACCCAAGGCCCTCATGGAGGACTTGCTGCAACTTAAAGAAGAGGACAATGACAACTTCCTCTTCCATTTCATATTCCTCAGTACGCTGCCGCCACACATGAGAGGGACGCTGGCCAACATGCGATGCAGCACCCAGCAAGACTTCCGCACGCTAGCTCACGAAGCTCAACGGCTCGTCAACGCCTGCAAGGAGCAGACACCCACAGCAGCATCCGCAGACCTCAACGCTGATGTCCGGAGCCACGAGGAGCCACAAATCACTGAGCAGAGCCAGCCCGCGGTGACAGCGACACGGCCAGGACGCAACAGACGGAGCAACGTTTGTTATTACCACCACCGCTTCGCCGAGAAGGCTTACAAATGCGTTCCCCCCTGCAAATTCACAATTTCGGGAAAACGCCGAAGCCGAGAGCCGTTAACAGTGGCGGTTCTCGGCAAAAAAAGCAAGCTTTTATATGTGACGGACGGACACACCGGCAAGCGGTTCCTTATCGACACGGGAGCTCAACTAAGTTTTGTCATGCCCTCCCAAGCAGACTGGGCCATGGGCCCCCGAGGCAATGGAGCGGTGGCAGCCAACGGCTCCACCATCGACACTTTTGGCGAAAAGAGCCTGCACCTCTGCATCCATGGCCGCAACTACAGATGGACATTTGTTGTAGCGGCGGTGAGTTTTAACTTGTTGGGCGCAGATTTTTTGTGTGCACATGGGTTATTAGTTGATCTAGCGAACAGGCGCTTGGTTAATGCACTGTCCTTTGCTTCTATTCCCTGCTCAGCTCGACTTTCTCCACCACCCGTGCAGGCTAGCGTCACCACAGGAGGAGGTAAGTTTGATCAACTCCTCACCCAATTTCCAGCACTCACAATTCCCAAATTCTCAGCCACAGTGGCTAAACACGGGGTTGAACATTTTATTCCCACAACGGGCCCACCCGTATTTGCCAAAGCTCGGCACTTAGACGCGGCCAAGCTCACCATAGCTCGGGACGAGTTTACCACCCTCGAAAAATTAGGCATTATCAGATGCTCGAAAAGCCCCTGGGCCTCACCACTTCACATGGTTCCGAAATCCGACGGTTCTTGGAGACCGTGCGGCGATTACCGCAGATTAAACAATGCGACAGCGCATGACCGCTACCCAATTCCTCACATTCAAGATTTTTCACTGCATCTGGCGGGTGCGTGCATTTTTTCAAAAATAGACCTGGTCCGCGGTTATCATCAAGTCCCAGTTCGAGCAGAGGACATTCCTAAAACAGCTGTAATAACCCCTTTCGGCCTTTTTGAATTTTTGCGAATGCCTTTCGGCCTCAAAGGCGCGGCTCAAACCTTTCAGCGGATGATGGACGCAGTATTACGCGACCTCCCTTTTGTTTTCGTCTACCTCGACGATATGCTGGTAGCCAGCCCGTCTGAGGAAGAACACGAGCAGCATCTCACTATGGTTTTTCAGAGGCTAGAAGAGCACGGGTTAATAATCAATCCAGCCAAATGCAAATTCAGCGTGTCACAAATTGATTTTTTAGGACACAGGGTTTCTCCGAAGGGGGCAGTCCCACTTCCAGGCAAAGTTCATGCGATAAAAAGTTTCCCACGGCCACAAACGGTCAAATCGCTGCAAGAATTTTTAGGAATGGTTAATTTTTACAACCGTTTCCTCCCCCACGCAGCTCAGCTCATGCAGCCCCTATATGACGCGCTCAGAAAACAAAAAGCTTCCAACGCGGTCGAATGGACCCCGGAGCGCGAACACGCCTTCGTGGAAGTAAAAAACGCCCTAGCTAATGCCACATTGTTGGTTCACCCCGATCCCTCGGCCCGCATTGCGCTAACCACAGACGCTTCGGACCTAGCTATAGGGGCAGTTGTAGAACAACATGTCAGCGGAATCTGGCAACCTTTGGCATTCTTCAGCAAATCGCTAAACCAAACCGAGCGTAAATACAGCACTTTTGACAGGGAGCTGCTAGCGCTTCATTTATCCATCCGCCACTTCCAGTTCTGGTTAGAAGGGCGGAGTTTCACGGCTTTTGTAGACCACAAACCGCTCACCTTTGCCATGGCTAAAATTTCCGAACCGTGGTCAGGCAGGCAACAAAGACAGCTGGCTGCGATTTCAGAGTTCACCGCAGACATTCGACATGTGGCAGGCAAACTTAACGTGGTAGCAGACTGCCTCTCTCGCGCTGTGACATCGTCAGAGCGCGAGAAGACAGATTATACTACCTCAGCCGCAGAACTCTTCGCCAATGCGGACACATACGCAGCACCAATCCATGCAGGGATAGATTATGCAGCCATGGCAGAGGAGCAAAGTAGTGACGCGGACGTGCGCGCACTCTTGTCTGGACCAACAGGGTTAAGGCTGGAGGAAAGGGGTTTACGCGACGGCGTGCCCCCCCTAATATGCGATATCTCAACCGGCCGACCGCGCCCGTTAGTCCCAGCTACATGGCACCGCCGTATTTTCGACTCAATTCACTCCCTCGCGCACCCAGGTGTGCGCGCCTCAGTTAAAATGGTCGCCGAAAAGTTTGTGTGGCCTGGCCTGCGCAAAAACGTAAAAGAATGGGCAAAAACTTGCATTCCTTGTCAGCGCGCCAAAATACACAAACACACAAAAGCCCCTCTGGAGCCTTTTCCAATCCCTGCTAGAAGGTTCGACCACGTTCATGTCAACCTCGTGGGGCCACTACCTTCCTCCCAAGGTTTCACACACCTGTTAACAATGATAGACCGCACCACGCGCTGGCCAGAGGCAGTCCCTCTGGCGTCAACCACAGCGGAGGAAGTCGCTCGCGTTTTTTTGACAAACTGGGTGGCACGTTTCGGCGTCCCATCGGACATCACGTCCGATAGGGGGCCTCAATTTGTCTCAGAGCTTTGGTCAGCCGTGTCCAGCAGCTTAGGGGCGACAATTCACCGCACCACCGCTTATCACCCTCAGGCTAATGGGTTATGCGAGCGTTTTCACAGATCTTTAAAGGCCGCCCTCAGAGCCTCACTAACGGATACAAACTGGGTAAATAAACTTCCCTGGGTTTTATTGGGGTTGCGTGCTGCACCCAAAGAGGATCTAGACGCCTCTCCAGCAGAATTAGTTTTTGCACAACCTCTCAGGCTCCCAGGTGAATTTTTACCAGAGAACCCAGAGCCAGGGAATCTTCCAGCCCCGAGGTTTTTAGGCACCAACGGACCGGACTCTCTCCACGGACCGGCACATCACTCTTTTCCACGGGTTTTTGTCCCACAAGCTTTAAAGAACGCTGAATTCGTTTTTGTTAGGCATGAAGCTTTAAAACCAACTTTCCGCCCACCATACGATGGGCCATTCAGAGTGCTGGAACCTGGTGATAAACACTTTGTGCTTGATTTTGGGGATAGAAAAGAAACAGTCAGCATTGACAGACTTAAACCTGCCTTCTTGTTGAGAGACGAGCCTGCACGGTTGGCGAGAGCACCTCGGCGGGGTAGACCCCCCAAGAGAAAAGACTCAGCCCCCCTGCAGGGAACAATTAATCACTCTCCTTCCCAGGCTGCAGATTCCTTACAGGAAGGTCCCAGCAGGACTCCCAAGTGGACCCACAGCAGATTCGGGAGAAGAATAAAACCCAGACGGCACAGAGACTGATGCAAACTACTCAACAGTTGTTCACTAATTGTGCTGTAACAGTTTAGGACTGACTTGTGATTTTACTATGCTGTTATGATTACCACTGAACTCTCTTAGGAGCATGGCTGCTGGAAAGTTTCTTCTGTGGCAAGAGGTGTAGCAGTTAGTATGTCATAGTAATTATCTTAAACTGTGAATTTTTCTATTGTCCTTTTCTTAGTCATTTTGGGGGGGGGGCTGTGGTCTATATTAATCATATATTCCATAACCTACATATGTTGAAGCATGTGAGAATGTTTGGTGATTACATATGTAAGGCGACTTTACACCTCAGAACAGGACAAAGAGTCTCAACCGCCAGTGAAGATCAAAGAGCTTCCCAGGCACTGCGGTGGAGACCGGATGGATTGCCCTGATCCCCCAGGGCCAACAGGAGGAGTACGAAGACAATGGGGGGATTAAGATAATGAGGGATGTCAGCTTTTGATATGCATGTCTTTTGTTATGTGCGAGTATAAGTTCATAGAGCCGAAGGTGTTCGGTCTTTTTCCTTCTTCTGCTGCTGCACTTAGATGAGACTTGTTAGAGGAGCTGATAATAAACTTTGGTTTATATATCACATTGCCTCGTTCTTTCAAGCTCTTCTACACATCTGCTGATTAAGATAAGATAAGATAAGCCTTTATTAGTCCCACAATGGGGAAATTCCAGGATTGCAACAGCACAGGGATAGCAACACTCAGAGCAACAATCAGAAGGCAAGAAAAAAAGCAAGCAAGCAAGAGCAGCTAATATATATATGTACATATTACTATGAAATATATACACACACACACACACACACACAGTGCAGAGCATTGTAGCTGGATGGAATAAATATATGAATATATAAACACACAGTGCGGAGCATTGTAGCTAGATGGAATAAATATGTAGATATATAAACACCCACAGTACGGAGCATTGCAGCTAGGTGGAATAAATATGTAAATATATAAACACACACAGTGCGGAGCAATGTAGCTAGATGGAATAATATGTAGATATATAAACACAGTGCGGAGCATTGTAGCTAGATGGAATAAATATGTAAATATATAAACACACACAGTGCAGAGCATTGTTGCTAGATGGGATGAAACAGCATAACCGTCTACTATAACCGATTACTATGAAAACTTAAGTATAACAGTCATCTGTATCTTGGTGTGGTGGAGTCTTCTGTCTTTTTTTCTTCTGAAGTGATAACCTCCAGACGAACTAACACTATGCCTACAAAACTATAACAATTTTAGATACAAAAATATAAAACTTTCATTAGGCCCCCAAAACAATTCTAAATAATATTTAAATCAAGACTTAACCATGTGACACACAGACCACACGGGTGTGAACCGCTGGTTTGTTTGTCAAGCTACATTGGTTGTCTTGTGTGTGTCAGAGCTGCAGATCTATGTGCACAGGACATTAAAGCCTTGTTTATGCTCCACCTCCGCTCTGTGCGTGCGTCTATGATGCTTGTACCCCTTGGATAAGGCTGGTGTGCACACAGCTATATATATGTATATGCTTCGTTCTTGAGTCTATTTGGCCGAGTGTTTGTTGTTTTTACCCCAAATTATCTTCTTGTTTCTCTAGTCTACTCTGGTTGTGTTTGTTTTAATTTATCGTCTTCTATAGTGCTTTTTACTCATCTCTGGATGATCAAAAACCATAACCCTTGTTACGCTGCCATCCCCCATCTCCATACAAATTGTAAGGAAATCTGTAATGCTCCACACTGTGTATTTATATTTATGTGTACATATGTATATTCACTGCGCTTATTTTCTTATCTTCTAAATTATTGCTCTGAGTGTTGCTATCCCTATGCCACTGCAATCCTAGAATTTCCCCAGTGTGGGACCAATAAAGGATTACCTTATCTTAATGTGACTTTCATGTGAGCTTACAGCTTTTCTCAAATTTAAACACTTCCCTTGTAACTTTGCAACCTTTTCTCTTAATAGTTATTTTTCTCCTAACAAATTTTGGATTTTTTCTTTGTAAATTTGCAAGTTTTTTTTTCAGAAATTTGTGGCTCTTTCCCAAATATTTTGCAAATTTGCACCTTTTCCTCAAATGTGCAATTTCCTGAAAGTTGCAGCTTTACCCTTATACCTTTTTGCGTAAATTTTCAACCTTTGTCTTAAGTTGTGATTGTAAATCAGCGTTTTTATCATATTTTGCACCTCCATGCTCATACCTTATGTTAAGTTAAAATGTCTACTGTAAATCTTTAACAATGTTATTAGATTTCACCAGATTTGTAAAGCATAAGCAATACTTTTCTCTAGCTTTTCTTGAACTCTTGGCTGCACTGCTCTCACATGTTTGGTTAGTTGGTTGTTCCAAATTGTCCCCAGACATCCCTCTCCTATAGGCACCCAGAATAGAGGGCTAGCACTAGTGGCTGTCTTTGAGACTAGAAAATGTGCTAATAAGTTTTAGTTCATATCCATAAAGTTTTGGGAAATGTGCGAAAAATACAAATGGGAGGGTCCGGGAATCTCCAAATATGTATTGGCCCTTCAGCATTAAGGAGCCCTCAACCTGCCTCATTTCTCTTGGTCAGCAGGCGGCTAGTTTTCTTGTAGCAAAAGTTCCCACTGCCTGATATTCTGTGGAATAATGACCTTTCAAGCGTCAAGAATTTTTCAGATTTTGGTCTTAGTTGCTAGCCTTTGTTTTATTAGATGTTTCTTAGATGGAGAATGGGTGGGCAATATAAGCTGCAGCTTCAGCCATCACCCTTTTCGGATAACTTATGTTGAATTGTGCAATCAGAGGAGTTATTGTTTAATTTGTCCCTGTTGGATTTTTCCTTGATATATTGTTCTATTCCTTTCTTTTAATCTTTTTCCAAAAAATAAAAATTCATTCGTATTTATGCGCTCTTTCTGTAGCTACTCAATAGTTTGCATACATGGTAGCATTTTAGATGAGAAAGCACACCGACCTCTCCGCTATAAGACTTCCAGCCTTAATGGAGCCTTCAAATCTTAATGGATTAGTAACTTTTCTATCTGTTCCTGTCTTGACCTCTCCCCCCTTGAAACAGGACGGCTTAATATCAAAGCCGTTCTTTTTCAACATCCTGTAGGGAAGGATACCCATTGTGTTGCTAATTGGGGGACCCCCCGGGTGCCCTTGTGGGTGTTTGAGCTCAGTGGCCAAATTGCTTAACATAGGAAGTATTAGTCCCATGGGGGCCTCTGACTATTCTGACCTCCTGTGGTCATGCAGTTGATACTGATAGGTCAGACTAGGTGGGGTGTCCGGGTAAGGTCTATATTGTTGTATTGTGAGGTCTTGAGATGGTTGCATTTGGCAGCTGTGATTTTATCAAGACTGTGTCTTGGATGCATGTGTGTACGTTACCATGGCTAGGTGTGTGGGTTGCTATGTGTGGGCTGTGTTCTGCAGAGGAGGCAGCATGATGTGGATATGTTCCCATATCCTGAAGGGCTAAAGTGAGGGCGTTTACAGATGATGTGTCTTGGTCAGTACCTGTCTCATCATATGACCTGGTGACAAAAGTACAATCTGACCTTGCCCCTATATTATCAGGGGTGTTTGTAGCACTTTCTACAGTTTTTCCTAGAAATTCCTTAATTTTCTCGCTACCTTCAGGCTCCTCCTTAGCTGTTTGTAACAACCCGTTTTTAATCACCATCAGGGGGGCCATTATCGTGGGTGTTGATTGGGCAAGTTCAATTGGCACCTCTGCTGAGACAGTAGGTTGATTGGAGCGGCTCTGGCACCTCTCTGATAGAGCTTGTGTCCCTGTGTAGGGAGGTGGGGGTGCAAGTAATTCTTCACCTAGAGGGGGAGCTGTGGACTTAACAGCAGGTGGTTCAATAGTCTGTGGCCGCATGATGAAGGCTTCTGGGGTCAGTGGAGGGCCATTGGCATTACCTGACATCCTCTGCAGGGTGAGTTTAATTTCCCCCAAAAAACATTGACAGTCTGTGAGAAATCCTCCTGCTCTTTTTAATTCCTTCCCTGTTCTCCCCCTCCTAAATATACTGGCCTCCCGGTGCTTATTGCTTGCCTGCTCATGCCCCCCTCTAGCTTGTCTCATAAACATAGCCAGATCCCCCTGGTTGGGGGGCTGTTTTCACATCCTGCAAACATTCCTCTGTCCTGCATTTGTTTGACCCATCTGGCAAATCTCTCCCTTCCTTTCTTTTGATCTGTGACTGGGACCTTTGTCAACCATCTAGCCATTGTCGGGGATAGCGCCGACCCCAGGGAGCCGGGCTTACAGGCCTGCCATCGTTCCATTGTTTCTTGAGACATTTCATACAGGTGTTACCCGTACCCTTTGCTGCAGCTGAGTGACGTATTGTCCGTGTATTTAGACCCCAACAGGAAGCTTCTACACAGACGCTAGCTGTCTGTGCGCCTGTTAGCTGGGACTTAACGCCAGCCTATCTACACGTTTTAACTCAGGGCAACAGTGGTACCATATCTGCTTGTATTCCTGCTATCCTAGTCCAACCCCTTGTATTTATACTATCACTCAAGATCTGTTTTGCTGTGTGGAATTCTCAATCAGTCTCAACTGGTTGGTACACACACAGGAATACAGTATATCAATTGAGTGATGGACCACCCCACATTTCACAAATACAGAATAACAAACTTAATTTTCTACCAGCCTCAGCGGCTTGATACATATACAGGAATACTATACAATATCAGATGTGTGAGGACTCACTCTGCTGGTGTGCTCAATTGTTCCTCTTTGACCCATTGTTTTGCTTCCTTTGATTGCTGAAGTGGGACAGCGAAGTGGAGGGAGGAGGGGGTCACTGATGGCGTGAAGGAGGAGGCAGCTGCTGGGGGAGGGGTCGTCCACAGCCAATACTGTCTCAAATTTAATGGCGAGAAACAGGCTATTAAACAGCGTGTTTTTTGTCATTTTCTGTTATATCGTGTTTATTGATTATTTTGCATTTGTTCTCACCGTTGCAGCATAAGTCTCTTATTCTTACGTTTTTTCTTTCCTTCCTCCAATCGTTTCTCCATATTTTTTGTCTTGTGTCCTGCACAAAACTTTAACATTTCATCAGTTTTCAATTTTCTTCAAAAACAAATTTCCGTTTCCATATTCTGCCCACTCTCATCTCCACAACAAAAACTCCTATTTACTTCATTCATTCATTTTAGTTTATTGTATTTATTCAATTATTTTGTATTTATAATTTAATTCATTTATATATTTACTTATCTGTACCAACCTGCAATTTTTCATTTAAATTCTCTCACCTTTATATAGTGTCCACCTAGGATTTCCTACAGTTTTGTTGAGGAATAAATCTCCTTATTCTCCAGTTGTATTGTATACTTCCCTCTGCCTAATTTAAAGTTGAGCCTTTTCTCTCCCAGCTGAATGGCATGCTTTGCCTCATTATAGGCAAACCTGCATTTAACAGGCCCCTGAGGTCTTTTGTTTTTTATTTACCATGCATGGACTTGAAGCTTTCCTTTCAGCCAGAGAGATAAAGTTCCAGATTTATTTTTAAGTTTTAAGTTTTTGTTGGCAGTAATTTTGTGAAATAGTGCACTTCCTATATTTGGCCACACGATGGAGGCACTGTGCCACAGCTTGAAAGTAATTCAAGATGGCGCCCTAGCATGCGCAGTAATTGGGACACGTGCAAGATGGCCCCTGAGCCTATTGTACACAAACCACGTGTTTTGTTTTTTTTTTTAAATTTAAGAAAATGGAGCACTGCCTCCTTAACCCCAGCTATACACACACTAGCACACCAGAATAGCTTTACAGCTTTAATTTATCGCTTCATTTTAATGCTGTTACCTCAAATAATTCTCCTCTCAGTAACCTGTTTTACCAATTGCACCTCCACTCGGTGGTGGGGACCATTACTACCCTTTGTTCTGACCACGTGGTCTGGAGCCCGCACTCGGTGGTGGGGGTGCATACTTTCCTTTGTTCTGACCACGCGGTCCGGAGCCCGCCATTAGTTAAATCATTATGGGAAAATTTTAATAAATATTCTCAACTCCCGGTATTTCCCAAACCACACTTTTATCCCCTAGAGACACAAAATTTCACAGAAATCAGTTCTATACTTATGAATGCATTCACTATTGTTGGAATAAAAGAATCTTATGCAATTCTGTAAGTTATTATTTTATACTTATGAGCAGACCCTCACTAAAGGTGGGAAAAAGATTCTTGTGGCTGCTTGTTACGTTACTCACTCATGATGTAGTCTGAGATTCTTATAACGTATTAAGAGTACCTTTATATATACTCACTACTGCAACCGAAATCAGGCTAACCCTGGATTTCAATTTGGAAGACAGGCATGGCCGTTGCTTCCTATTGTCTTATCAATTCTGGGTACAGACTGCAACCCAGAATCTCACCGATCCATCTAATCTTTTGTTAAACAGAGGGTACTTTCGCTAAGGCCTCGGCAGGTCCCCTATGCACAAGCGGTAACGTGTTTAGCTCTGATCCGCAGCGGACACTTTCCCTCGGGGTCTTCTTTCGGCTCCAAGAACAAGTGGTGTCTTATGTCCAGCAAATTAGACGATCGCAGCTTCACTCCCAGAGTGGCTTCAGGTGAAACTTTTCATGGTTCCCCCAGCATCAGGTTGCTAAAACCTGGCTTATAATTTGGGAGACGAACCTGGGTGATTATTAGTCACCCTGGCATCCTAAGTCTCTTATTTTGGTTCAGACTGACTCCAAAATGTTTTAAAATTTGAGGGACCATACACCCGTAATGTACGTCCAGGACCACGGCCGTTCTATCTCAGACTGAAAATAGAACACGTGCACTACCTTTAACTTTTCAAACTATTGTTTAAACTTTACATGTGACTCCCAACCAAATGATAAATTTCGAGATCGGATATACCCCTTTATCAGACAACTGTAAATTTAGAATGGCCAAACTGCAGAATTTTGTAGACAAAAGGCTCTGCTTACCTTATTTTTTATTCAGGCGCCACAGTGGTCTGCAAAAGGGTCCTTCCGATGTGATGTGGTGTGTTCAGGCTCGTCTCGGAATAATTCAATCCGGGTCACCGGCACCAATTTGTTACCCGATTCTTTGGTTGAAAGATCCAAGAACAAACCGGAGATTTCTTCAATTTAAAGGATGGTACATTTATTTAGAAGTCACATGTAAAGCAAGCAGCACTGGGTGCAGCGTGACGCAGCTCCCTCTGGAGCGTCGCCACACTGAACCCCGACTTCCGGGTGCACGTTATAATTATCCTCTCAGGTGGGGCGACCCAGTACAATAGGATGGGCTTATACGCGACCGTCTGATTGGCCAGTTTAACTCTGACGTGAACAGGCCATCCGCTGTTCACGTTAGTTTCTCCTAAAATGTACTATCAAAAGTGTGTGTGACAATGTTGTTTTGGGTGTGTAACTAATGTGAAAGACCTGACTTAAAAGAGAGAGAAAACAGAGAGAGCTCTATACTTTTGTCTCATTCCTATTATATCAGTTTATCATAACATAATTGTTCATAAGCATGCAAACAGAATTTGTATGGAATATGTGTAGAGCATAATGGGAGATTACCTACAGAATTATTATTCTGGCACTAACTATACATTAACCCTTTCACTAGTCATATGTTTTCATGGTCAAGGAATCTGAAAACGTACACACAAATACTGTATGGGGGGAACTGTGGCGCTTGGCGGAAGTCTGCGCTCTCCGAGTGCTTTTCTAGTTTCCGTTGTGTTGACACATGGCATAGAGGAAACAATTTGCATAAATTTGGTAACAGCATCATCTGAGAGGCGTCTACTGTAGTAATATTTTTCCTTAGGAGCCAAATAGTCAGAAATAGTAAAATCAAAGGTTAACAGACAATGGTCTGACAGTACAGGGTTATGAGGAGACATTACCAGATTTTCTATTTCTATGCCACATGTCAGAACAAGGTCCAATGTATGGTGGAGATAATGGGTAGAATTTCCTACTTTCTCAGAAAACCCTATCGAGTCTAATATTGAATTAAATGCCAAATTAAGGCAATCACTATCTACATGTATATTAAAGTCTCCTACTATAATTATTCTATCTGATTTTAGCACTAAATCAGCTAAAAATTCGGCAAATTCGGATAAAAACTCTGAGTAGGTTGATGGAGGACGATAAACTATGGCAAATAAAATTGGGTTTAGCCTAAAATTGCTAAAATGCCCAATACTGAGCACCAGGCCCTCAAAGGAATTATAACGTGTTTTTTGCTTTACATTTACTAGTAATTTATCTTATCCTACACTTAGCCTTATCTTAGCCTACACTTAGCCTAGACTTATCTTATCCTTACTTAACTTATCCTACACTTTATTACATGTATAGTTTATTTCTCTTATCTTATCATGTTTAATGTTGCAGCATTGTACCGAGACAAATTCCTAGTTTGTGTACTACATGAACAATGGCAATAAACCTGATTCTGATTCTGATTCTGATTCTGAATTTGGAATGATAAATTGTCGCTACTCCTCCTCCACGACCAGAACTTCTGGGATTTTGACAGTTTAAATAACCAGAGGGAGTTGATTCATTTAAACCAACATAATCCTCTTGCCCTAACCAAGTATCTGTAAGGGATATTAAATCAATCTGATGATCAATTAACAGATCATGGACTAGCAGAGACTTGGAAATTAGAGACCTAATATTTAACAAACCCCATTTAATTTTTAAATTATGAGGAGGAACAGAGGCCAAATCATTAAAGTTAGAGACTTCATGTTTAATTTGAGTTTTACCAACTTTTTGTTTAATCACTTTGGGATGCTTATACATTATATTTTTATTTACTTTGGAGGGAGCAGACAGTGATTCTCTGATGGTGAAGACAGGGGCTAAGTTGAGGGGTGGCGGATGAAGAGGAGCTGCAGAGAGGCATTTAAGACTGCGACTCTGCTTCCCGGTCCCAACTCTGAGTTGTCAATGTTTTGGAAATTTGGATAAAAATGATGTCAGATTGTTAGATAAATGAGACGCACCATCCAAAGTGGGATGGATGCCGTCTCATATCTGGGTCTTTCCAAACCACAAACCCTGGATGACTAGTTTAGTCCACGCTCTGATCAGAGCCCACAACTCAGCCTTCAGACAGAGGGACAGCTCTCTGTACAGCACCACCAGAGCCAACCTGAGAAGAGGCACAAAACACGCTAAGAACGCCCACAGGAGGAAAGTGGAGGGCTTCCTCACAGACAACAACGCCCAACAGATGTGGAGAGGCATCCAGGCCCTCACCAACTACAGGGGCCAGGGCCCCCCTACATCAGAAAGCAGCCTCACTCTGGCAGAGGAGCTTAACAGCTTCTTTGCCCAGTTTGAGCAACCCCCCCCCCCCAAGCTCCCCCCCCCCCCCCCCCACAGGTGCATGAGGTGAGGAGGCAACTGACAGCAGTGAACCCCCACAGAGCTGCTGGTCCAGACGGCATCCCAGGAGCGGTGGTCAAAGCATGTGCAGACCAGCTGGCAGGGATCCTCACCAAGCTGTTCAACCTCTCCCTGACGCATGCCACCGTCTCCTCCTACCTCAAGACCTCCACCATCATTCCCATCCCCAAAACGTCCGCAATTGACAGCCTGAATGACTACAGACCCATAGCACTTACGTCTGTAGTCATGAAGTGTTTTGAGCGACTGGTGTTCCAGTACATCAGGGACTGTCTTCCTCCCTCCTCTGACCCCCACCAGTTCACCTACAGGGAGAACTAGTCTACAGAAGATGCCATCGCCACCACTCTCCACAGAGTGCTGAGCCACCTGGAGAATCCAAGGAACTACGTGAGGATGCTCTTTGTGGACTACAGGGACTACAGCTCAGCTTTCAACACCATCATCCCGGACATCCTGATCAACAAACTGCACCTCCTCCAGACCCCCACCCCCCACCCCACCCACCTGCTCCTGGATAAAAAAAAACTTTCTCAGCAACTGCCCACAAACAGTCAGACTTGGCCCCCACTTCTCCACACTGTCTCTTAGCACTGGCTACCCCCAGGTCTGCATGCTAAGCCCTTTACTGTACTCCCTGTACACCTTTGACTGTATTCCGACTCACCCAACCACCATCATCATGAAATACACGGACAACACCACCTTGGTTGGGCTCATCACCAATGACGATGAGAAGGCATACAGGGTGGAGGTAGAGAATCTGCTGCTGTGGTGCCAAGCAAACAACCTGAAACTGAATGTCCACAAAACCAAAGAACTTATACTGGACTTCAGGAAGAACAGACAGGACCCCTCTCCCCAGTAAATGGCGACCACGTGGAAAACGTCCCTGCCTTCAGGTTCCTGGGCACCCACATCTCCTCTGACCTCTCCTGGACTGTCAACACTAAGGCCCTGGTGAAGAAAGCCCAGCAGTGGCTGCACTTCCTCCGTGTCCTGAGGGAGAACAACCTGGACCAGAAGCTGCTGCTGGCCTTCTATCGCTGCGCAGTGGAGCGCGTGCTCACCTGTCTGGGTGTGTGGTATGCCATCTCCACGGCCGAGAACAGGAAGGCTGTGCAGAAGGTCATCAACACCTCCCCAAAAATTATCGGCGGCCCTCTGCCCTCCCTGGAAGACATCTCCAGATTCTCCTGTCTCAGAAGGATCAACGCCATCACAGGAGACTCATCACATCCCGCCCTCTACCTGTTTGACCTGCTTCCTTCTGGACCACTGTTCAGATCGATCAGGTCCCACACCTCCAAACTGACAAACAGTTTCTTCCCCTGGGCCATCCGGACTGCAAACAGTCAGAGGCCCCTTTTAATTATCACAATAACGCATCTGTCTTTGCACTCCGTACTTTCATGTATACTGACCCAGCCGTGAAATCACTACTGTGCATAATTTCCATAACTTGGGCCATTTTACTCAACTGTGTGTTCAATTGTGCGTCTGCACTCTGCACTCTTATGTACATAGTCCCAGCCGCGTAGCCACTACCATACCCATGTACACTACCGTTCAAAAGTTTGGGGTCACTTAGAAATTTCCTTATTTTTGAAAGAAAAGCACTGTTTTTTTTCAATGAAGATAACTTTAAACTAATCAGAAATACAATCTAATATCTAATATACATTGCTAATGTGGTAAATGACTATTCTAGCTGCAAATGTCTGGTTTTTGGTGCAATATCTACATAGGTGTATAGAGGCCCATTTCCAGCAACTATCACTCCAGTGTTCTAATGGTACAATGTGTTTGCTCATTGCGTCAGAAGGCTAATGGATGATTAGAAAACCCTTGTGCAATCATGTTAGCACAGCTGAAAACAGTTTAGCTGGTTAGAGAAGCTATAAAACTGACCTTCCTTTGAGCAGGTTGAGTATCCGGAAAAAATTATTTTTTCAAATACAAATCATTATTTCTAACCTTGTCAATGTCTTGACTATATTTTCTATTCATTTTACAACTCATGGTGGTAAACAAGTGTGACTTTTCATGGAAAACACAAAATAATTGTCTGGGTGACCCCAAACTTTTGAACGGTAGTGTATATTTCCATAATCCTGGGCCATTTTTATTTTTATTTCAGTCGTGTGTTTAATTGTGTGTTCTGTAACCGTGTTCCATCTAATTCGTCTCTCTTACTTTATTGTGCAATAGCCTGGCGGAGCACCCACAGTTTCGTTGGGCTGTACTACTGTACAATGACAGTAAAGCCTATTCTATTCTATTCTATACAAGCCTTTAGTTCCACTTAATTTTGACTGGGCGAGCTGAAACAGACAGGCAGACGGACAGATACACACACACACACAGACGCATTGAGTGATTACCGTATGCCTCTCCATTTCACTGAGGCATAACTACAAATTAACTTTCTATTTTTGAAAATGGTTTCAATTCATTTTCTGGGAAGATTTGTTCATTTGAGTTTAGTTCTGAGCAAAAATGGCTCATTGCACTGCAGCCTTTATTAATTCTGCTATTGTTATTTTATATTATTATTATTATCGTCATCATCTTCAAATTTCTCAAGTGCTAGAAGTCCAAAATTAAATGTCATTCAATACAAACGTTACTTGAAAGCAGCTGCCTCTGTTATGAAACCCTGAAGTCCTGACTAAAAATGTACCTTTTTTCTGCATTTATTTACAGTGCCTAACCAACAGTGAACTACTGTATTCATAGTTTGTAAAACACCATCATGCTGCCTGAATTATTAATGTATGACACAAATGTAAAAAAAACCCAACAACGATGTTTTACTTTCCCCAGCAGATGCAATAGTCTCTCTCTCTGTCTGGTCTGTTGTCCATGTTTGAAAGGTGTTTATCAGTCGTCAACTTTTGTTTACGTTCCAACAGCACTGCACATAGTACAAAACAATTTATCCCCACTTTATGAAAAAATGTTTGGAAACTGTTCAGCACAGTCTTTATCAGTGACTTTTGTTGATAAATTAACGTTGTCATCTCTGCTCATGTAAACACGGAAGTAATGTCAGCGTGCAGCACAGGGAACTCCGGCATAATTGCTCAATCACAAGACTTCAGCAGCTACTTGCCTTTTGTGTTTCACAGACGTAAAAGCATTACAATAAAAGATTGATCCATGGATTTTGTTGATCGATATCGGCT
The DNA here is from genome assembly GCA_020510985.1 of Pholidichthys leucotaenia. Taxonomy (NCBI): domain Eukaryota; kingdom Metazoa; phylum Chordata; class Actinopteri; order Cichliformes; family Pholidichthyidae; genus Pholidichthys; species Pholidichthys leucotaenia. The sequence goes on from CM035842.1 coordinate 166,405,231, forward strand.
CAGTCAAATGTGAATCGATTTGAAATGGAGAATGGATCTTTTGAACCCACCCCTAATGGACAAGCTAACAGATGAGGTCAGGCAGGAGTCTCCGTGGACCATAATGTTTGCAGACGACATTGTGATCTGTAGTGAGAGCAGGGAGAAGGTGGAAGAGAACCTGGAAAAGTGGAGGTATGCTCTGGAGAGAAGAGGAATGAAAGTCAGTTGAAGCAAGACAGAATACATGAGTGTGAATAAGAGGGAGGCAGGTGTAATGGTGAAGATGGAAGGAGGTAGTGAAAGCAGATGAGTTTAAATGCCTGGGATCAACCATCCAAAGCAATGGAAAATGCACAAGAGAGGTGAAGAAGAGAGTGCAGGCAAGGTGGAGTGGGTGGAGATGAGTGTCAGGAGTGATTTGTGGCAGAAGGATAGCAGCTAAAGTGAAAGGGAAGATTTACAAAATGGTAATGAGACTTGCTACGATGTGTGGTTTGGAGATGTGGTACTGACAAAAAGACATGAGGCAGAGCTGGAGGTGGCAGAGTAGAAGATGCTAAGATTCTCATTTGGAGTGACTAGGAGGGACAGGATTAGAAATGAGTATATCAGAGGGACAGCTCAGGTTGAGGGGTTTGGAGACAAAGTAAGAGAGGCAAGGCTGACATGGTTTGGACATGTGCAGAGGAGGGATAGTGGATATATTGGACAGAGAATGTTGAAGATGGAGCTGCCAGGCAGGAGGAAAAGAGGAAGACCACTGAGAAGATTCATGGATGTATGAAGGGGGACATGGACAGGGTTGGTGTTACAGAGGAAGATGCAAGGGATAGGGTGAGATGGAGGCAAATGATCCGCTGTGGCGACCCCTAAAGAGAACAGCCCTTTTGTACAGTGGTGTACAAAACTCTAGCCACCCCTTAACAAAAAGCATACTGTGATTTTTTTTTTTAAAAATGAATTCATGTGTTTAAGTGTGCATTGTGCCCCGACTTTTGCACATGACAAAATTATTATTATTATTATCAAATTTATTTTAAAAGTACACACATCTTACAGTAAGGCTACTTTAAGTTACGGTTATATTAATTTATTTTTCTACTATATCAGACAACCCCAAAATTAGTGTTGTCATTTATGTTATTGCTTGTATTGTTTTAATCTTTATTTTTTTTCAAAGTTTACACCATTTCAATTTTTTCTTTTTTTTAACTAAAATTTCATCCCGTATTGGATACTGACCTTGGTATTGGTAGTGAGCATCACGACATCGGTTTCTATTGGGCCATATGGGACAAAATCTTAAAGTTAAAAAAAAAAGTTTATAAATGTCTAAAAAGTCTAAAAGCTGAATTTGTCACTCTGCTCTTGTAAAATACTTCTGAAAAAGATCCTTATTTCCTCAAAATGTTAATTTAAATCTCTTGTTGCCTTTCAGATAAATTAGTCAATAAAAGAACAATGTTATTTAACATAATTATACAATGTTGCTTTAAATGACATCTAATTTAATTTATTCACTTTTCTGAAAAGAATCAGTGTTTACTATTCTGATGTTGTGATGAAATGTGCAAAAGGCCAGAATATTTTCATTATAAAATTATCAAACACACCAAAAAATAAAAAAATAAAAATCACTGTTTACAGACTGCTAGAACGTGTCCTTCAAATATGGAAAATAAGTGCCTCAGAGAGACACTCATGACACCATGATGAAAAGTTTTGGTTGTGAAGTTGACACCAGGAGGCAGCATTGACACATTTTTCAGACTTCCCCTTCATTTTGAGACTCCCTACAACAATCCTACCCTCTCTCTTCCCTTTAGTCCAGTCTTGGTATTTACTTCCAGTCCCAGATGGGAAAACACATACTTCACAAAACAGAAAACACTACATTTCACAGCGTTTTCAGAAGTCCTCATTGATACTGTATAGCTGTAAAATCTCTTAAATGAGCTCAGTGACCATGAAGAGGACTATTGCTAAGTCAGTTTGAAAAGGATGAAGGGATGCAATGAGTTATTCAAATCATAACATTTAAACGGAGAACAGTCATGTGATCTTATTCAAATATAATATGCTTGAAGTCTGACTACACATAGACCGACAAAAGGTACAGTTTTCTCATTTCAATTTTGTTTACACTAACAGGTGGTGCAGTGGTTAGCACTGTTGCCTTACAGCTAGAAGGTTCCAGGTTCGAATCCCCAGACTGTCAGGGGTAGGAACCTTTCTGTGTGGAGTTTGCATGTGCTGCGTGGGTTTACTCCGGGGGCTCCCGTTTCCTCCCACGATCCAAAGACATGCATGTTAGGTTAATTGGTTGTTCTAAATTGTCCCTAGATATCAGTCTCCTATAGGCCCTTAGAGTAGAGGGTTAGTACTAGTGAAGCGCTTTGAGTGGTCTTTGAGACTAGAAAAGCGCTATACAAGTACAGGCCCTTATCCATATTTTCAGTACCGGTGACCAAATCATTTGATTATCTCCAGTATGCCTATGTTTAGGAAGTCACAAAAAAACTTTGGTCTGATTTAAAGAAAAATAAAGACCGCATTTATTTGACTCACAAATTCGGGCTTTCCATCAAAATTTAAATGTTTTCCTAACACTCTGAAATTATCTAATCATTAGAGTTTCAGTTTACATTTGTCAGAAAGAATCACATGGCCTTTAATTACTTACATTTCCTGTTAATGTAATGCCAACATATACATTTCTAGCTTAGAAAATGTTAAAGTTTGTTTCTACACTTTTTGAAACCAAACACCACAAACAGAAAACATACAATAATAACTCTTGATCTTGATTTGCTACTAAATTAATTTTATGTGTTGTGGAATTTTATATGCATTTATCAATGTTGACTCATTAAAATGGATTATTGCACTTGATCCAATTCACCAAATGTGTGTAAATTCCTGTAAAAACAAGAACACACCTACAGTCTGTTACAGTACCTGCATTGTAGGCTGTGGTTTGGCGTTGGCATAATCTCCACAAGTTTGCATAAAAAGCCCATTACTGGAAGTCATTTCCATTCTGACAATGAATTTCTGTCCGATTTAAAAAAAACAAAAAACAACAAAAAAAAAAAACCCATTGCGTCTCTTATTAATCAAATCCCAACATCAATGATAATCTAACAGTTCAGAAGATTGACTTTTCATGGTCTTCATAGACTGGAGTGCAATTAGCATGTTGTATTTATTCAGGATAGATAGATAAATAAATAGGTGAATAGTTACCTCCGCCAAGGAGGTTATGTTTTCATCGGCGTTGGTTTGTCTGTCTGTCTGTTTGTTTGTTAGCAAGATAACTCAAAAAGTTATGGACGGATTTTCATGAAATTTTCAGACATTGTTAGAAATGGGGTATCCTACAGATGATTAGATTTTGGTGGTGATCTGGATCACCGTCTGGATCCAGGAATTTTTTAAAGGATTCTTTTTTTTTTTTTATTCAACATTGCGAGATAGGGCCATTTTTAAGATTTTCAATATTTTTTCAATATTTTTTTGTGCATGTAACTCTGCCAAAAAATCGTCAGAACACTTGCAAAAAAACAAAAAAACAAAAACAGGACGAGATGCCCACAGGTTCTATAATATATCGAAGACTCATCCGGATAATGGAATACTTCCGGATACTACTGTGGCGCTTGGCGGAGGTCTGCGCTCTCCGAGTGCTTTTCTAGTTGCTTTAATGGAATACTTTTACAGTAAACAAATAAGTAAATAATTCAATAAAAATCATTTTGATGAAACTGGTCACCCATTGAAGAAGCTCTGACTAAGCTCATCAGACAAGATGGTAGTAATAAAATAATCAGTTCTGTTTATGTTCCCATGGTTTGTCCCAGTATCCAGTAGTGGTGAAGCAGTGTTTGGACATTACATAATTTCCCTCCTTTCTTATGTGTTATTTACTTGCGGTTGCATTTCTGGGGTGTAGGGATTTTGAGGTAATAGATTCATGACACATCCATAGCAAATGTTTTGCATATTTATACCAAAAAGACCCGCATAACTATATAAGGTAATCACTGTAAGCATTTGAAATCCCAAAGATGTTGGTCCACCACTGTTCCTGTGGCAAGCTGCAAAAGCCTACTGTCTGCCAAGGATTTTCAATTCCTGACAAAAGGTCACAGAAATTTGTTTACCTCATTTTCATAGCTGCCCTATCATATAGCTGTATCTTCTTTATCAAGAAAATAAATAGATCTGATTTGCATTGCACCTCAGATCAGGCAGAATAGTCTGTGCACATCTGTGTTATACCTAAATGTAATTTTTTTAAAAAAGTATTGTAATGAGTAATGCATGCTAAGAATGTACGCATGTATAAAGGTAGTACGTTGAAGGGTGACTGCTAAGGAGTTTTGGTTTAGCCATTATGGATGCAACGTTAAAACCTTCACTTTTGGGGCAGTAGTGGCCTAATGGTTAGGGATGTCGACTGGTGAGTGGAAGGTCGCCGGTTCAATCCCTGGACCGGCAGGATCAGATCTGGGTGGGACAGATAATGTAGCAGTGTTTGCTCTTTCTCCTTAACCCCACTGTGGTGTCCTTGAAGGCCCTTAACCCAAACTGCTCCAGCAGAGCTGCTCAGTAGCCACAAGTCAGTCTGTGGTTGTACTGCACAGCTTCCTGGTGTTAATGTGTGAGTGTGAACAGGGCGTCCTTGAAAAAGAGAGGTTGCCTCTCAGTGGAGGTTCCCTGTATAAATAAAGGTTAAATAAAATAAAACTTTATTCCCGGGAAGTGGGCTTTCTCCCGCAGTGTATACACATATTTACCCATTTGATTTTAATGCAAGTATTAATGTTTAATTAACACACAAATGTACACATGGAAGATGCACGGTTGTGTTTTGGGCCTAATCAAGAGGGGAGAAGTTAAACAGAAATACTTGGGAACAGTTAAAACAGTTAAAGGAAATTTTATTTGATTCTCAGTACTCTAATGTTGTGGAGAGTGTAAATAACGGAGGCAGATTTTATGCAGCAGACGACTTTATTCACTCTCATATCAGTCCTACACAGAAAAAGCATGTCTCAATACACCAGGGGCTCTCCTTTAATATCAACCGCCCCTCTCACATCTGCATGACATCTCACATCACAATACATTCATCCCTTCTCCCCCAACTCCTTCCTGCTACCTCTCCATAATCTCCATAGCTATAGTCCTTCTCTGTTTACCCTCTGCATCCAGTCTGAGATGATTAACCCAGCCTCTACAATGTCATCGTCAAAAAAAAAAAAAAAATGCTTGGTACCCTTAACCTGCTGTAACTTAGAGTTGACAACTGCATGTTTTTAGTATGTTGGACAATGACATTGTCTACCCAGTTTATACAGGCCAGCTTAAAACTGTAAATGTTTTTCTCATTGGTACCAGGAGGATTGTCTGTATTCTTGTTCCTAATATTTGGTATAACGAAAGCTTCACTTTTCTGGACCAAATGGCACCAAAATGTAAAGTGCATTATTGATGCGTTCATAAATAAAGAAGATGACAAAAAAGGCACTGGGTCTACTAAATTCATTTGTGTGGGACCGGTTGACAAATTATAATTTAGTAAAGCTATTTGGTTTAGGTTATGTTAAGTGGACAAAGATGTAATATGTAGGCTGAAAGTAAATTTGTTAAGTAAAAATAACAACCAAATTTAGTTGGTTGAGCTTATATTGCTCTTGTTAGCTAAACTGTTTTTAATTAGTTATTGTGTTTAGGTAATGCAACATTATGTTAGATTAAATTAATATTTTTATGTTCTCTTAGCAGAATTCATTTAGATGGGACCAGTTGACAAGAAAAAATTAAAGTCAAAAACTTTTGCACTATAAAAATTAACAGTACTTCTTAAAGAAGTAGGCATATAGAGGTGCATCTCAATAAATTAGAACGTCATTGAAAAGTTGATCTATTTCAGTAATTCAGTTCAAAAAAATGAAACTTCTGCAGATTCATCACACACAGTGATATATTTCAAGTGTTTATTTTAATTTTGGTGGTTATGTCTTACAGCTCATGAAAACCCCAAATTCATTTTCTCAAAAAAAAAAGAATATTACATAAAAGTAATTTTTAAAAATTGATTTTATAACAGAAGTGTTAGCAAAAGTATGTCCATGTGCACACGCAATACTTGATTGAGGTGCCTTTTGCATGAATTACTGCATCAGTGCGGCATAGCATGAAGGCGATTAGCCTGCTGAGGTGTTATGGAAGCTCAGGTTGCTTTGATTGCGGCCTTCAGCTCGTCTGCATTGTTGGGTCTAGTGTCTTTCATCTTTCTCTTGACAATACTCCATAGATTCTCTATGAGGTTTAAGTCAGGAGAGTTTGCTGGCCAATCAAACAGTGACGCCATGGTCATGAAACCAGGTATTTGTGCTTTTGGCAGTGTGGGCAGGTGCCAATTCCTGCTGGAAAATTAAATCAGCATCTCCATAAAGCTTGTCAGCAGAGGAAAGCATGACATGACCTAAAATTTCTTGGTAGATGACTGTGCTGACTTTGGACTTGATAACACATAATAAACTCTCCTGACCTAAACCCCATAGAGAATCTATGGTGTATTGTCAAGAGGAAGATGAAAGACACCAGACCCAACAATGCAGACGAGCTGAAGTCCATTAACAACCTGGGCCTAACAGACTGCGGGGGGGGGGGGGGGGGGGCTGGAACCTATCTCAGCATCGTTGGGCGAGAGGCAGGGTATATCCTGGCCAGATCGCCAGTCCATTGCAGGTCTATTAAAAATCTTCTTTTAATTAATTTTAATATTCTAATTTTTTTTCTGAGAAACTGAATTTGAGGTTTTCATGAGCTATAAGCTATAACCATCAAACTTAAAAGAAAAACGTTTGAAATATATCACCAGGGCCGGCCCGAGGCATAGGCCGTATAGATGGTTACCTAGGGCGCCACCTACTGGTGGGATGAAGTGGGCTCCTAGCAGCACTACAGGGTCTGGTTCCCGTGTTCCTTGTGGGCAGGGGGTGGGTCTGCCTCTGTTCCTCCAGGGCTCGTGTGTGTGTGGTCAAGGGGTACCAGACAGGGGAGTACTGACAGGTGTGGTACCTCCTGGCCTCATGGGGCACCTACGACATGGGGGAGCAAGGGTTGGCTTTCCTCCTCCCCAATGAACACTGCCACCGTGGGTCTGCTTCTGGGTGGGCGCATATGGTGGGGCCCCAGCCCAGGGGGTGCGGCCCCCCAACACATGGGGCTGCGGTGTACTGCCCCTGGCCACCCCACACCTCTTGCTCTTCCTTCTGGGGCAGGTGCCTTGCTGTCCTGGGGCTGGGTGGCCTTTTGGTTCTATGGGGGGCTGTGGGTTGTCCCAGCATTGTCTTGCTTGCTCATGGCCCCAAGGCAGGTGTTGCTGCAGCCAACCTTTTTTTTTTTTTTTATTAATGTTTCCACACATTCCACACACCTGAGCTCTTTTCAGAAGCAGCAATTGTTTGTGTTTTCTCTCTCTTACTTTCTCTCTTCCTCCCCACCCCCTCACCACCACCCCTTTCCAACCACTTCGTGGCCCTTCAGTTCCCTCCCCACTCCCCCCGTCAGGTCCAGCATAAATAAGACTATTTAATAAAGTATTAGTTATTTTACAGTAAGAACAGTGTATAAATGCTATTTATATAGAGGTACATCTCAATAAATTAGAATGTCATTGAAAAGTTGATTTATTTCAGTAATTCAATCAAAAAAACGAGACTCATGTAGATTCATTACCCACAGAGTGATTCAAGTGTTTACTTCTTTTAATTTTGATGGTTTGGATTATAGCTCATGAAAACCGCAAATTCAGTTTCTCAAAAAATTTTTATCCATCCATCCATTTTCTACCACTTTTCCAGAGGTCCGGGTCATGGAGGCAGCAGCTGAAGCAGAGAAGCCCAGACTTCCCTCTCCCAGCCACCTTCTCCAGCTCTTCAGGGAGGATACCGAGACGTTCCCAGGCCAGTTGGGAGACGGAGTCTCTCCAGTGTGTCCTGGGTCTGCCCCAGGGTCTCTTCCTAGTGGGGCGTGCCTGAAACACCTCAAGTGGGAGGCATTCAGGACGCATCCTGATCAGATGCTCAAACCATCTCAACTGGCTCCTTTCAATGTGGAGGAGCAGCGGTTCTACTCTGAGCCTGTCCTGGATGACTGAGCTCCTCACCCTGTCTCTAAGGATGAATCCAGCAATCCTGCGGAGAAAGCTCATTTCAGCCGCTTGTATCTGCAATCTCATTCTTTCGGTCATTACCCAAAGCTCATGACCACAGGTGAGAGTAGGAAATAATTAGATTACGTAAAATTAATTCTAAAAAATTTATTACATCCATTCATCCATCCATCTTCTACCGCTTTTCCGGAGGTCCGGGTCGCGGAGGCAGCAGTTCAAGCAGAGAAGCCCAGACTTCCCTCTCCCCCGCCACCTGCTCCAGCTCTTCAGAGAGGATACCAAGGCGTTCCCAGACCAGCTGGGAGACATAGTCTCTCCACTGAGTCCTGGGTCTGCCCCGGGGTCTCCTCCCAGTGGGACGTGCCCGAAACACCTCAAGTGGGAGGCGTCCAGGAGGCATCCTAATCAGATGCCCATACCACCTCAACTGACTCCTTTCAATGTGGAGGAGCAGCGATCCATCCCTCATGGATCGTCACCTTATTGTGGTGGGGGGGTTTGCGTGCCCCAGTGATCCCAGGAGCTATGTTGTCCGGGGCAATTTGCCTCTGATAGGGTCACCCAAGACAAACTGGTCCTGGGTGAAGGGCCAGACTAATAACGATCCAACAGACTCTCATGATAAATTCTAGATCAAGGATTCAGTGTACCCCGCCCGGTATGGGGTTACCGGGACCCCACCCTGGAACCAGGCCTGGGGGAGGGGCTTGATGGCTAGCATCTGGTGGCCGGGTTTCCACCCATGGGACCCGGCCGGGCTCAGCCGGAAGGAGTTACATGGATCTGCCCTCCAGTGGACTCACCACCTACAGGAGGGATCATGGGGGTCCGGTACTATGTGGATTAGGTGGCGGTCAAAGGCGGAGACCTTGGCCGACTGATCCCAAGCTTTCTAAACTGGCTTTTGGTACGTGGAATACAAAATTTATTTTTAATAGAAATGTTGACCGACTGAAAAGTACAGTATGTCCATGTACACACTCAGTACTTGGTCAGGGCTCCTTGTGAATAAATTAATGCATCAATGTGGCATTGCATGAAGGCGATTAGCCTGTGTGACACTGCTGAGGTGTTATGGAGGCTCAGGTTGCTTTGATATTGGCCTTCAGCTTGTCTACATTGTTGGGTCTGGTGTCTGTCATCTTCCTCTTGACAATAAGCAGTTTTACAGTTGTGTGTGAAAATGTGCTATAATAGAAGTAAATAATTATATATTGAGGAAAAAATAGAAGGAAAACGAAAGGCTCACTGTATAAATTCTTCAGTTCTGGGCTCAATATGGGGAATGAAATACTGCTAATGCATGACTGGGTACTTTTTGTTCCAGGCAACAACTGTCAGCAGCACTCTGCCAACTGTTTTCCATAGAACTACAAACTTAGAAGTAGGTGCATTTTATTTGCAAGGTAAATCAATCAGGAAGAATGTCAATGGTTTACTTATTGGTTCTACATAAAAGACTATAGCAGGTGTGAGTTGCCAGTAGCAAAAGCTAGAACTTCTTAAATGGAATTATATATGTTCAAGTTGCAGTCAGGTTGCTTCTATAATCTTTTGCAGGCTGACATTTCTTGTCAGAACAATGTTACATCTGGATGTACACAATCAATGGATGTTTGCAGTTTGGATACTGATTTTGTTCTCTGGGACTTTACTTAAGTGCATAGCGAGTTCAGGTAAGTGCAACAAAGATTAACATAGAACACAAAATAAATGTGTAAGTTTAAATAAAAAAAATCTTTTTTTTTTTACACAGACAACTGCACACAGAAAAAAATTCTTTTTATCAGTGACACACATCCATTAGGGGAATACTTTTATCCACCAGGTAGGCCTAAAACCAATGTAGGAAGAAAAAAGATGCTCTTTGAAACTATACAAGAAATTCACTGATAATTTTGGCATGTTTTAGATGTTGTCTACCAAGGGAAAAATAAAGTTGAGCTCTGTTTTAACATCCAGAAGGATGGCATAAATGCAGGTACAATTACTTCATTTCATGGGCTTTCTTTGGGCTGTTGAAAAAAATACAACTTTGTGTTTCCATTTGATGAATGTTTGCATTATTTTTTATTTCTAGATTGCTGCAAATACCATTCTTTCAACTGCAACATTACATTAGAGTGTACCACAAGCAACTGTAACGCCACTAATTACAAATATCGACTCAATATGACGAAAGAGATTCTTGACATGCAAGATATAGTTGTCATGTTTTCACCTCTCCAGAATATTGACTGCAGACCTTCAATGCTCTACAACAAAACCAGTGCCACAGGAAACATCCTCAACAGTTATTAACACCTATTGTTTGAGAATATTTATTTAATCTTCCACACAATGAAAATACATTTCTTTAACCTTTTATCTTAATCTATTCTGATCCAGGTTTTTATTTAAATCTCCACTACTGTTTCGGTAACTGTAAATTCCCAAATCTCCCACATTTCTTTCTTTTCATATTAGCACAAATGTGACAGTGTTAAAACTCTGATAATGTCTAATAATGATTTAATGTGTTCCAGATCTTAAGAATATCAGACTGAGCAAAAATGGTCGTTGTGGAACAAACAGTGAATCAAGTATTATCATCTATTTAGACTATTCAAATTATATTTGGGGTAGAAAAAGAGAATAGAGACCCTTCTGTTGAAAAATAACTGATTGTGTGTGTTTGCATTAGGATATGCTGATTTTGACATCACAGAATTCTTCATTGTGAACAACAGTGGATGTGTGTCATACGGGCATAAGAATCCAGACCACACAACACCAAACACGACGGTACATACCACCGCTACACCAACTATCACAACATCACAAACGTCCACAGAGGATACCACTACAGCAGCCTTTACAAAGCCAGAAACATCTTTAGATGTTTCTATTCCTGACAATAGTGATTCGACAAGCCCAGAAGGAGCAGTGTAAATATCGCTTCACTTTATTTTTATTTTTTAAAGAAATAATGGAGCAGAATATGCACCTTAGAGATGTTGTTTGCTCTGTTCATCTTACATCTCCATTTCTGCTACAGAAATATCATGAAAAATCTCTCCTTCTTGGTGGAAAAGATGGGCAATTATAGTACAGCAGCTGTCACAATGGGCGATATTAAAGGACTGATAGCAAAATTCCCTACAGATTCTGACAACATGAAATGTGTCTTTACTGACAGTGGTGACGTGAATGTATGCAATGATTTAAGAACAAAATATTAAAAAAATAGCCCTATTACTTCTGATTATATTATATTGCTGGTCATAGATTGCTCAAGACAACAGTGATGTGACCAACAACTTTCTATCAGTGAATCTTCCTAAAGAGGCTTTTGATATGGCCAAAAAAAGAAACGGCTCGTATGTTGGGATTATGCGTTTTCCAGGATTGGATCAGGTGATATTGTAAATGTAATGACTACACATGATGTATTTAAAAAGCACACACAATGTTAAAAATATGATTGGTAAAAAATTTTCACCTCTCTGCAGGAGAACTCCAGCTACTATTACAACAGTGAAATCATCGGAATTGAAATGGGTGAAAAAATATCAAATCTCTCAGAAACTATAGACATTGAATACAAGCTTGAAGACGAGGTAAAATCAGTGATTTACCATTTATGATAATACTCTCTGTGGAAAGACCACTTATGCTAATTTTCCTTTTTAATTCAGTTAAAGAATGGAAACGTTGCTTCATGCAGGTCATGGGATGGCACTGGTAATGTGAAATATTCTTTTAATTCTCTAAATTAAATCATTTGAGTGACAGCTTGAGTTTCTCAAAGTTTTCTCTTAAACTACAGTGACGTCCTTTTTCTTTGTGTTGCTGCTGTCCATCAGGAAATAAACCAAACTGGATCACTGATGGCTGTAAAACAAATCAGACCAAACACAGCATCACCTGCCAGTGTTCACATCTCACGTTTTTCGCCATACTTATAGTAAGATGAGTGGGTAACACTGTATAACACAGCCTGTGAAGTACTGTGAAATTACTGTGTACTTTCAATGTAAGTACTAGGGTAGAACAGTAACTTCAGGGTAACAACATGGTAATAACCCGTTACAATGCAATTGCATAGTAATACACACCAGTATAAATATAAGATAAGATAAAATAAGATGAGCCTTCATTAATCCCACAACAGGGAAATTCCAGGATTACAGCAACAAAGGGATAGCAGCACTCAGAGCAATAGTAAATAAGATAATAAAATAAGAACTGGTTAGCCAAAGCAGTAAATGAATATACTGTACACATGGACACAGTTATATACACAGTGCAGAAGCATTGCAGCTAGATGGTATAAACAGCATTACGGTTTGTTAAATTACCCGGTTTGTTATAAATACACACCCAGACAGTGTATTTTGCATTTTAATCAACAGTGTTGTCGCCATCCTCAATAATGATTGTTATTGTCCTAGTTGTGTATTGGAGAGGATATTGTGCAAAGTTGTTACGTTTAGTACATTTAATGCAACCTCTACGAGCAGCCCTGGTTAGGTTATAAAGTCTGAGCTGTAGACAGGAAGGACCGGCAGAACCTCTCCGTTGTGCACCTACGATGGCACAGCCTACTGCTAAATGAGCTCCTCAGTGCATTCAGCATGTCCCGCATGGGGTGGGACTTGGACTCCAGCAGAGATGACAGTTTAGCCACCGTTCTTCTATCTCCTCCATTGGGTTGAGGCGTCGCCCCAGAACAGAGCTGGCTTTTTTGATCAGCCTGTTCAGTCTCTTCCTGTTGGCTGCCGTGATGCCACTGCCCCAGTAGACCACTCCAAATGTGATGGCTGATGCTACCACCGAATCATAGAAGGTCTTCAAGAGTGCCCCTTGCAATCCAAACGACCTGAGTCTCCTCAGGAGGAACAGCCTGCGCTGCCCCTTCTTGTAGAGCGCGTTGGTGTTGTGTGACCAGTCCAGTTTATTGTTCAGGTGAGCACCCAGGAACTTATGTCACCATCTCAATATCCATTCCCTGGATGTTTACCGGTGCTGTGGTGGATTGTCCTCACCTGTGGCAGTCCACCACCAGTTCCTTGGTTTTCCTCGCATTGATCTGGAGGCAGTTCTGCAGGCACCAGTCCATGAAGTCCTGGATAAGTCCTCTGTACTCTGCATCATCTCCATCAGACGATCGCAGAGTCGTCAGAGAACTTTTGTAGGTGGCAGTATGGTGTGTTGTGTGAAAAGTCAGCAGTGTAGAGGGTGAACAGGAAGGGAGTCGGAACTGTTCTCTGGGGGCCCCCCCGCACTGCAGATGATGGTATCAGACACACAGTCCTGGGTTCTCACAAACTGTGGTCAGTTTGTGAGGTAGTCCAGAATCCACGATGACAGGTGCTGGTCCACCCCTGCACACAGCAGTCTGTCCCTCAGGTTCACTGGTTGGATGGTGTTGAAAGCACTGGAGAAATCAAAGAACATGATCCTCACGGTGCTCCCAGGCTTCTCCAGGTGGGACAGAGAACGATGTAGGCGGAAGATCCCTGCATCCTACACCCTGATGCCATGCTAGTAGGCAAACTGAAGTGGATCCATCGCTGGTCCCACCAGGGGGTGGAGGTGGGCGAGGAGCAGCCTCTCCAGGGTCTTCATTAGGTGTGATGTGAGGGCCACTGGTCTGTAGCTTTTCAGGTCCTTGGGGTGCGGTATCTTTGGTACGGGTACCACACAGGATGTTTTCCACAGCTGTGGTACCCTCCGCAGCTTCAGGCTCAGACTGAAGATGTGCTCCACAATCCTACACAGCTGGTCTGTGCAGGACTTGAGGAGCCTCGAGCTGATGCCATCCGGACCTGCAGCCTTCCTCGTCTTGATCTTCTTCAGCTCAGCTCTCACCTGGGTCTTAGTGAGGGACAGGTTGGGGCAGGGGGGCTGTGTGCTGGGAGGGGGGAATGTTGGGTCTGTGGGGGGGAAAAACAGCAGGGGATGTGTGAGGGGGGTGGGGAGTGGGCGTGGGCAACAGGACTAGATGAAGGTGGAGGCAGCAGTGGTTGGTGGGCAGGCGGAGAAGAAGATGGTTGGTCAAACCTGTTAAAAAATAGGTTCAAGTTGTCCCACAATCTACCGCCCATTGCCTGGGAGGAGGTATTCTAGTGCCCAGAGATGGTTTTGAGGCTTCTCCAGACGCCGCTGACGTCACTGTGCTGCAGCTTGTCCTCCATCTTCTTCCTGTAGCTGTCCTTCCTCTCTCTGATCTTCCTCCTTAGTTCCCTCTGTACGGACTTCAGCTCCTCCTTGTTTCCCTACCTGAAGATCCTTTTCTTCTCCTTCAGCAGTGACTTTATCTCAGGGTTGATCCAGGGTTTGTTGTTTGAGGAACACCATATGGCAGGATTATTCAATTACAAAATCAGTTGGGCCACAATTTGAAATCAAGACATGTAACTGGGCCACACATGTTCAGCGATCTGTTGAATATGACAAATTTCAAACCAACACAGATCAATATGATGAAAAATATGCACTTTTTATTCATTGTCTTGATTTTGAAATGTGTGCTTGGCACATGACAAAGGCACATCAAAAGTGCATAAAAACACCATAACAGTGCTGGGATTGAGCAAAACTTAAAGTAGTAGAAATATATTTCCTCTTGAACAGCAATTACTGTAAATGAATAGAAAGAAAAAAAAATAAAATTCTGTAAATAACCATTTTGGTCACATCTTACTCAGGCATATCTCAAAGTGCATAAAAACTCAATGTGCACTGTTAGCAGCATTAACATTTGTTTCCCTTTTGAAATAAAATATACTACACATCCTGGTCATAACTGACCCTGGCACATCACAAAGTGCATTTAGCTGAATAAGAAATGAACAGTCAAACACTTCAGTGCACAAACCCCCCAAGAAAAGATTGATAACACCAACAAACGTTGCACATCCACTATTGTGGTGTTTTAAATCACCACGTGTGAGTAGGAACCTCTACACATTCCATTACACACATATCAGTCCAGGCAGGGTTAAACTGACAATTTTCATCATCAATTTTGCACTTCATAGATGCCAATGATATGTTTTAAGGTGCCTTCACACTAAACGCAAACTGGTGAATTTTTCGCACAGTGTGATTACATTATAACTCAGTGTAGACACACAAATAGACATGGATTCACCATTTGAGTGAGTTGGAGACAGGCGAAGTTGCCTTTATAACCTCTGCAGCTGTGTTCAACCTGCTGCTGAAATCCCCAAAATAACGTCATGCTTAGATTTGCATTGTCCAACAGGGAGGCTCACCGGGGGGGGGGGGGGGTTGACCCTGCCTCCGGGGCTTCGCAGGATGGTGGGCGTTTGCATTGCTGTCCTTGTTGGCATGTCTGTGGCAGGAGTCTGTGGGTGGGTGGCAGCAGCATCCTGATTCGGCTGGGGAGCTGCCAGTCCTTTCTCCGGGTGGATGGCAGTCTCATTTTCAAGCTGGTTTGCTCTCCAGTGTTTATGCTTTTGCTCCGATGATGGCAGAGTCTCGGGGCTGGCGCTGTCCCTTGGATGCGAGTGCGTGGTTTCACGTGTGCTCGCCTCGTTCCATTGACTTTGTGTGCATTCACGCTGCCCATTCGCTTTTGGTGTGGGCTTGGTGTCTTGACACTGGCACAGCCACAGTCATAATAATAGAGCCCACACTTTGGGGCAGGTGTGCTGCATTGTGGGTTGACAGTTGCTTGGCTGCTGTTGCATTTGCAGTCTGTGGTAATTGATGGATTTCTGCGGTTCTGTGGGGCATGTTGGCATTTGCTTCTCTGGCTGGGCCACAGACTGGGCCTGGGCAACTTGGGGGTTGGTTTTGGGCCACATCCGCTAACTGAATAGGCCTGCCGTATGGTCTTGGTAGGTATGGTGTTCTTTACACAGAAGTTGATGTAGTCTGTGATGATGTGTGTGAGGCCGTGTGTGAGGCTGTCGACGTCCTATGCTGAATATCTTGCTAATAACAAGGTATGCAATCAATGGTATGATATATAGCATAAAAGACAGCATATATTTACCATATAGTTATTAAAGAACAGCATAATTATGGGGTAATCTCAGTAAGCTTTATTATGTTGAGGTAATTATGAAATTTGAATGCTGTAAGTGGCAATTTTGGAGTAAGAATGAAATTAGAATATAGTAAGTACTGGATAATTTCTGGGTCATTACAAATGAGACAAGTAATTGAAGAAAGCAACCTAGAATCCAGTGCAAACAGAGTACTTCCAGTATAATTATGATGGAGCAGTGTAACTAAAAGAATAGAATAGGCTTTTATTGTCATTGTACAGTTGTACAGTACAATGAAATTGTGGGTGCTCCACCAGGCTACTGCACAATTAAGTATGAGAGAAGGATATAAATAAAACACAGAATTACAGAACACACGATTGAATAAAATAGCCCAGGATTATGGAAAATATACAGAGGTATGGTCATGGTTTCGCAGATGGATCAATGTACATGAAAGTGCGGAGAGCAAGGATGTGTGTGATTATTATGATAACTGAAAAGGTCCTCAGTTCTGTGCATGTGAGTGTTCAGACGGAGGGGGTGGGGCCGATGACTGTTTGCAGTCCGGATGGCCCAGGCGAAAAAAAACGTTTGTCAGTCTGGAGGTGAGGGACCTGATTGATCTGAATCATCGTCTAGAGGGAAGCAGGTCAAACAGGTGGTGGGTGGGATGTGAGGGGTCTCCTGTGATGGCCTTGATCTTTCTCTGACAGGAGGATCTGGAGATGTCTTCCAGGGAGAGCAGAGGGTTGCCAATGATTTTTTAGGTGGTGTTGATGACCATCTGCACAGCCTTCTTGTTCTCAGCTGTGGAGCCAATGTACTACACACCCAGACAGTAGGTGAGCACGCTCTCCACTGAGCAGTGGTAGAAGGCCAGCAGCAGCTTTTGGTCCAGGTTGCTCTTCCTCAGGACACGGAGGAAGTGCAGCCACTACTGGGCTTTCTTCACCAGGGCCTTGGTATTGACTGACCAGGAGAGGTCAGAGGAGATGTGGGTACCTAGGAACCTGAAGGTGGGGACGGTTTCCACACGGTCACCATTTATGAGGAGGGGTGTGTGGTCCTGTCTGTTCTTTCTGAAGTCCAGTATGAGTTCTTTGGTTTTGTGGACATTCAGATTCAGGTTGTCTGCTTGGCACCACAGCAGCAGATTCTTTACTTCCACCCTGTATGCCTTTTCATCATCGTCAGTGATGAGCCCAAATAAGGTGGAATCATCCATGTACTTCACAATGATGGTGGTTGGGTGGTTTGGAATACAGTCAAAGGTGTACAGGGAGCACATTAGAAGGCTGAAGCCTTACTCATGCTGCATTTCCCCTCTGGTCTGCTTTGGTCCGCGTGCGCTTTGGACGAGCTCAGCGAGCATGCAACGATGTACATGCCCACATTTTTCATCTATCAGGCCAAGCAACTGACACATGCAAATAACTGTTATTTGTAGTTTCACCCTAGCCCTATGGGTAACACAAATGCACTAATACACCAGTTTGTTCACCTGCTATAAACACGAGAGTGACACTTTTTTTGTAGCAACAACAATGGTGTCATTTCAAGGAAAAGGAGGAATTACTGTTTTCCAGTGCTCTTCTCCGCTCAAGCTGCTGCAAAAGGATTCATGTATGTTTATTCTCATCTTCCATGTCCTCGTTGTCTTCCTCATCTACTTTGTCTTTGTATGTTGTGCTGGTAGCGCCACCTCGTGAATGGGACGTTCAGTCTTGCGCATGCTCTATCAATGCAGACCGTGCGGTCATAAAATTTGGGCTGCACGTGGTCATCCGCAGTACAGCCCTGCGTACACTAGTGGACTGGAGATGACGTAGATTTTGTCAAAAGGTTTCCGGTTGCACGTACATGGACAGCAGAGGTGCAGCATGAATCCAGCTTTAGCACACACCCTGGGGGAGCCAGTGCTGAGTGATAGTGTGGAGGAGTGGTGGGGGCTGAGTCTGACTGTGGGTGGTTGGTGAGAAAGGTTTTCATCCAGGTGCAGTTTGTTGATCAGGATGTCCGGGATGATGGTGTTGAAAGCTGAGCTGTAGTCCACAAAGAACATCCTCATGTAGCTCCTTGGGTTCTCCAGATGGCTCTGTGGTGTGTGGTGGTGATGGCATCTTCTGTAGACTAGTTCTCCCTGTAGGCGAAATGGTGGGGGTCGAAGGAGAGGAGAAGACAGTCCCTGATATGCTGGGACACCAGACTCTCAAAACAATTCATGACTACAGACGTGAGTCCTATGGGTCTGTAGTCATTCAGGCTGTCAGTTGTGGACTTTTTGGGGATGGGGATGATGGTGGAGGCCTTGAGGCAAAGAGGGGACGGAGGTGTGCATCAGGGAGAAGTTGAACAACTTGGTGAGGATCTCTGCCAGCTGGTCGGTGCAAGCTTTGACCACCGCTCCTGGCATGCCGTCAGGACCAGCAGCTCTACGGGGGTTCACTGCTCTCAGTTTCCTCCTCACCTCATGCACTTGTAGAGAAAGAGGGGATGGGGGGAGAGAGAGGGAAGGAGGGGGGGACAAGTTGGGGGGGAGGGGGCAGGGTGTGCGGTGCACTCAAATCAGGCAAAGAAGCTGTTAAGCTCCTCTGCCAGAGTGAGGCTACTATCCGATGTTGGGGGGCACTGGCCCCTGTAGTTGGTGAGGGCCTGGATGCCTCTCCACATCTGTCGAGGGTTGTTGTCTGTGAGGAAGCCTTCCACTTTTCTCCTGTAGGCGTTCTTAGCGTGTTTTATGCCTCTTCTCAGGTTGGCTCTGGTGGTGCTGTACAGAGAGCTGTCCCTCTGCCTGAAGGCTGAGTTGTGGGCTCTGATCAGATCCTGGACCTCACTGGTCATCCAGGGTTTTTGGTTTGGAAAGACCCAGATGCGTTTAGTGACCGTCACATTTTCTACACAACACTTAATGTAGAAAAGGACAGATTCGGTATAGGAGTCCAGGTCCTGCTGTTCAAAGATGTTCCATTCTGTGCAGGCAAAGCAGTCCTGTAGCTGGAGGAGAGCATTTTTAATTGTTTGTTTGGTCAGGGATATCTTTTCCTGAGGGGGTTGTAGGCAGGAATTAGAAGCAGGGAGAGATGGTCTGATTGTCCAAGATGGGGGAGGGGGTGGCTCTGTCAGCATGCTTGATATTGATACATGTCAGAACCCAGCAATTACCCATTTTGCAGTAATTATAAAAATTGAAGCCAGTAAGTACAGGTTAATTTGGGGGTATTTACAAAATTATAACCCAGTAAGACCCTTGTAGTTTCAGTGTATTTAAATATAATTTATTAAAGTATTAAACTCGTCGGAAGCATGGCAAAGGACAGGGTGCTTTTATGGTAAAAGGCAGGGATCATTACCGTATTGTTAACCTTGACTTACCTTGTACTTACTGAGTTCTGAGTCCAATTCTGATTCTTTAGAGCCCAGTACCAGATAATTTTGAGGTGATTAGGAAATAAGAACCCAGTACGTACAGCTTAATTTGGGGAAATTACAAAGTTAAAACCCAGAAAAGACAAGGTAATTTTAGGATACTTACTGTACAAATTAGTGCAACTATTTTACTTGTCTGAAGCATGAAAACTACAGGATTTTTAAAAAAAAATAAGGTAATTACATGGTAATTACATGGCAAGTACAAGGTACATGTTAAATATATGGTAAATAACTGGTAACAACAAAGAACATTTAGGGTTAAAAAAAACGGGTTGATACCATATTGTTACTCTGAACTTACATTATACTTCACATCAGTACATCAGAAAGTACATTCATTTCATAGTATTTTACTAGCTGTGTGATAAAATGTTACAGCTGATTGTTACCTCGGCCAAGGAGGTAATGTAATTGGGGTGGTTTGTCTGTCTGTCCATCAGTCCGTCTGTTTGTCTGTCTGTTAGCGGGCTTACGCGAAAACTACTGTATGGATTTTGATGAAATTTTTTTTACCAGAGGTAGCCCTTGGGCCAAGGATGAACCCATGAAATTTGGGTGATGATCTGAGAGTGCATACCTCCTCCAAGGCTCTTATCTTCTCACAGTGTGTTAGTAAGAATACTCAAAAACTACTGGATGGATTTGGATGATTTTTTTTTTTTTTTTTTTAACCAGAGGTGGTCCTTGGCCTAGAGAGGAATCCATAACACTTTGGCGATGATCCAAGAATGCATACCTCCACCAAGGCTCTTATCTTCTCACAGTATATTCACAAGAATCGTCCAAAACTAGCGGATAGACTTTGATGCAATTTCCACCAGAATTGGCTCGCAGCCTATACACAAATCCATTACATTTTGGAGGTAATCCAGGAGGGACGGAAGGAGCCTTGGCGGAGGTATGCGCTCTCTGAGTGCTTTTCTAGTTTCATAAATTGTTACATTTGAAGAGTTCGTTTGCAAAAACAGATTAAGTCCAATTTTTAAAATAATGATAAAAACAACTTTTTATCTGTTGGTTTGTATGTGTTAGTATTTCCAATTTAGCTTCTAAGACATGGTCAGTTGAAATATGAGTATCTCAGACATAATAAAGCCAAAAATTGAACGTCAATTCATTGTTATTTTTTGGGCAATTTTTGAGTACTTGCCGCAAAAACAGATAAGTCCACAACACATACTTTTGCAAAAACAGACATGTCTCGAAAACCATGCTAGTTTGTCTGGTGAACGCACCACAGGTTCATCTGCTTCATCAAAATTATCCATATTCGACATAAAATGCAACAAAATTGTAAAAAAAAAACAAAAAACTGGCAGGGAAATCACACAAAGCGAGCAGACCCAAGTAAGGGTCTCTGCAGAATGCTGCCGCAGCAGATAGACACGATTGGCCGGTCTCAGCATCTAGACACGTGATTAGCTGATCCTCACTGCACCACTGAATCACGTCACCCAAATACCAAGCGCTGATTTGCCGTGTGTTGAGTTACCTGGTTTTGTAAAAACAGGGTCCCGGCGTTTATCAGCTTTTGAGAAAAAAAAAACAAAACATGAACTTCGTAGTGTATATAACAGCAGATATAGCAGATTTTTAGAAGAAAACAATTTGAACTTCTATAAGTAGGTAATGTGAACAGTTGTTTGTTGTACAGAGGGAAATTTTCTTTTTTGCAAACCAACTCTTCATTTCTGAAAATCATTGACTGATCTATGGCTAATCTATGACTGATATCTATGACCGATATTTACCTCCACCAAAGAGGTTATGTACTCGGGGTGGTTTGTCTGTCAGTTTGTCCACACGCCTGATTGTCTGTCGGTTAGCAGGATTACGCAAAAACTACTGGATGTAGTAATCCAGTACTTTTTGGATGGATTTTGATGAAATTTTCACCAGAAGTAGCCCTTAGGCCAAGGATGAACCCATTAAGTTTTGGTGATGATCAGAGAGTGCATACCTCTACCAAGGACCTTGTTTGTATGTGTGCAGCAGGATTACACAAAAACTACTGCATGGATTTGGATGAAATTTTCACCAGAGGTGGTCCTTGGGCTACAAAGGAACCCATAACATTTTGGTGATGATCCCTGAATGCAGTGTTTCCTCTGTGTTAAAGACCTTGGCGTGGTGGCAACATATTTTTCTGGGAAGGTGGAGTGGGGGGGGGCAGAAAACACATGACACTATTGTAACCACAATATGTTAATTTTACACTATTTTTTTTTTAAATTTTGTTCAGTAACTTTGCATATGGAACTTACCATTTAAGTATTGTACAACCGAGGCTTGAATGTTGGAATATTGGGCCAGTTGAGGTCCCACCCAGACGTCCTGTGTTTGGAGTTTTTACTGGTGTTATCCTTCTCTTCTTCCTCTGCTCTCACCTCTCCTGGACCCTCTGCTTGAACACTTTACTCTCCTTGGCTCCTCTCTTCTGTCTAATCTTGCCCTGTCTGAGCTCTGTCTAATTCAGGTTCTTCCTCCGTCTATGGTGGTATACAAACAGGTTAGAAAATATCAAGTGTCATGTAAATTAAAAGTAGACAACCAAAAATTTCTAGTTAAGGCTACAAAGAGCACCCACTTAAAAACTTGAGTAATGACTTCAGTCTTGAAGGTTTGAGGTATTTCTCCAAAATTTATTCAAGATTCAAAGGCTTTATTATCATGTGCACAGTTAAGAAATGCTGCATTTCCTGAGCAATGAAATTCTTACTTTGCTGTCCGAACGAATGCCATTAAAAGGTACAGAAACAACAATTCTAATAGGTCATGACACACTAATACAGTAACTCAATCCTAATACGAATGGATGCTAATAACACACACACACAAACACACAGTTAGGCAGTAGAGGAATGAAATTGAAATTCACTGGATGACTAAAGTGATAGTGGTATATTGATATCAGAGATTATGTGAAACCGAGATGGCATGAACCTATGTACAGTGTGCAAATGAGCATTGTACACACGTGGACAAAATTGTTGGTACCCCTCTGTTAATGAAAGAAAAACCCACAATGGTTACAGAAATAACTGGAATCTGACAAAAGTGGTAATAAATAAAAATTCTATGAAAATTAACCAATGAAAATCAGACAATGCTTTTGAATTGTGGTTCAACAGAATTATTTTAAAAAACAAACTCATGAAACAGGCCTGGACAAAAATGATGGTACCCTTAACTTAATATTTTGTTGCACAACCTTTTGAGGCAATCACTGCAATCAAACGATTTCTGTAACTGTCAATGAGACTTCTGCACCTCTCAGCAGGTAGTTTGGCCCACTCCTCATGAGCAAACTGCTCCAGTTGTCTCAGGTTTGAAGGGTGCCTTCTCCAGACGGCATGTTTCAGCTCCTTCCACAGATGTTCAATAGGATTTAGATCAGGGCTCATAGAAGGCCACTTTAGAATAGTCCAATGTTTCGCTCTTAGCCATTCTTGGGTGTTTTTAGCTGTGTGTTTCGGGTCATTATCCTGTTGCAAGACCCATGACCTGCGACTGAGACCAAGCTGTCTGACACTGGACAGCACATTTCTCTCTAGAATACCTTGATAGTCTTGAGATTTCATTGTACCCTGCACAGATTCAAGACACCCTGTGCCAGATGCAGGAAAGCAGCCCCAGAACATAACAGAACCTCCTCCATGTTTCACAGTAGGGACAGTGTTCTTTTCTTGGTATGCTTCATTTTTGCGTTTGTGAACATAGCGCTGATGTGCCTTGCCAAAAAGTTGCAGTTTTGTCTCGTCTGTCCGTAGGACATTCTCCCAGAAGCTTTGTGGCTTGTCAACATGCTGTTTGGCAAATTCCAGTCTGGCTTTTTTATGATTTGTTTTCAACAGAGGTGTCCTCCTTGGTCGTCTCCGATGAAGTCCACTTTGGCTCAAACAACGACGGATGGTGCGATCTGACACTGATGTACCTTGACCTTGGAGTTCACCATGAATGTGTTTAGAGGTTGTTCTGGGCTCTTTTGTTACCATTCGTATTATCCGTCTCCTCCTGCGGCCACGTCCAGGGAGGTTGGCTACAGTCCCGTGGATCTTAAATTTCTGAATAATATGTGCAACTGTAGTCACAGGAACATCAAGCTGCTTGGAGATGGTCTTATAGCCTTTACCTTTAACATGCTTGTCTATAATTTTCTTTCTAATCTCCTGAGACAACTCTCTCCTTTTCTTCCTCTGGTCCATGTTAAGTGTGGTACACACCATGTCACCAAACAGCACAGTGACTACTTGTCACCCTTTAAATAGGCCGACTGATTACAAGTTTGTAGGCACCTGTGATGTTAATTAGAGGACACATCTTGGTTGAACATGTCGCTATGGTCACATTATTTTCAATCTTTTCTAGGGGTAGCATCATTTTTGTGCAGGCCTGTTTCTTGAGTTTGTTTTTTAAAGTAATTTTGTTGAACAATTCAAAAGCATTGTCTGATTTTCATTGGTTAATTTTCATAGAATTTTTATTTATTACCACTTTTGTCAGATTCAAGTTATTTTTGTGACCATTGTGGGTTTTTCTTTCATTAACAGAGGGGTACCAACAATTTTGTCCGCGGCTGTAATTGCAAATTATTTCTGTATTGATAATACCAGTAGGCTGTGCATGATAAGTAGCAGCAGAGATGATATGGACATCAGACGGGTGATACTATATCTACTGTACAGGTGAGCAGTAAGCAAATTTAGCAGCCGGTGTGTGAGTTCCTATATGCAAAGCTGTGTCAGAGTTTTGGAAGTTGTCATCTGTTTAGGAGTCTGATGGCAGTGAGAAAGAAGGAGTTTTTCTGTCTGGTTGTCCTGCATTTCACACTTCTGTACCTCCGGCCTGAGGGTAGAAGTGTGAACAGTCTGTGCTGGGGGTGGGTGGGGTCCCGGAGGATAGCGTCAGCTCTCTTTTGGACTCTGCAGTGGTAGATGCTCTGCAGAGAGGAGAGTGGAGTCCTGATGATCTTCTCCGCGTCTTCACCACTCTCTGCAGGCAATTGCGCTCCAGCACAGTAGTGCTACCGTACCACGCAGTGATGCAGTTGGTCAGGATGCTCTCGATGATGCAGCTGTAGAAATTGTTGACGATCCTGGAGGACATGCCAAACTTCTTCAGCCTCCTCAGAAAGTACAGTTGCTGCTGATCTCTCTTAACCAGCTCTGTGGTGTTGTGTATCCACTTAAGGTCCTCACTGATGTGGATGCCCAGGTATTTAAAGCTGCTCACCCTCTCCACCTCAAGCTTCCGGAAGAACAGTGGCCGATGGGGTCTCCTCCTCCCTTTCCTCATGTCCACTATCATCTCCTTTGTCTTGTCCGTGTTGAGGGTGAGGTTGTTGTCCTCACACCATGACACCAGGTTGACCACCTCCCTCCTGTAGGATGCTTCGTCATCACCAGTGATGCGTCCTATCACTGCTGTGTCATCTGCAAACTTTAGGATGATATTGTCCTTGTGGGAGGCAACACAGTCATGTGTGAAGAGGCTGTAGAGGATGGTGCTGAGAACACAACCCTGTGGGACACCTGTGTTTGTGATGATGCTGGCTGAAGTCCTGTTACCCATCCTGACAGACTGGGGTCTGCCAGTTAGAAAGTCCAGTAGCCAGTTGCAGAGGGTGGGGTGCAGGCCAAGTGAAGACAATTTGTCGGTGAGTTTGTGGGGAATGATCGTGTTGAAGGTGGAGCTGTAGTCGACAAAGAGCATCCTAACATAGGAGTCTTTATCTTCCTGGTGGGAGAGAGAATAATGGAGTGCTGCAGCGATGGCATCTGACGCCTACCAGGCCTGTTGGGCCGGTAGGCGTATTGCAGGGAGTCCAGGGTGCCCGGTATGCTGTTCTGAATGAGGGGAAGCACCACTCTCTCGAAGCACTTCATGATGATTGGAGTGAGTGCTACCGATCTGTAATCATTCAGACAGGTCGGCGGGCTCCTTTTGGGATGGGGGATGATGGTTGTCGTTTTGAAGCAGGAGGGGACTATGTTCTGGTTGAGGGAGAGGTTGAAGATTGCTGTGAGAACATCAGTCAGCTCTGCAGCGCATGCTCTGAGGGCCCGCTCAGGTATGTTGTCTGGTCCTGCTGCCTTGCCGGGGTTGATATTCCTCAGTGCTTCGTTTACCTGGCCTGGTGAGACTCTTAGTGTGGGGAGGGGGTGCGTGAGTGTGTGTCTCTTCTCTGTGCTCTGGCTGGTGGTCTCGAAGCGGGTGTACAAGATGTTGAGATCGTCCAGCAGGCTGTCTGTAGAGCTAGTGGTGCTGCTGTTGGTCCTCTTGTTGTCTGATGTGTTGCAGGCCTTGCCACATGCGCCCTGGGTCAGGAGTGGAGTAGAGGCTGTCCAGCTTTTCTCTGTACTGCCTCTTGGCTGTTGTTATTGCCTCTCTCAGTCCATAATTTGCAGCTTTGTACTCGACCTCACAGCCTGACTTAAATGCTCAAGAGCGAACACGCAGCATCTGACATACCTGACTGCTGATCCAGGGCTTCTGGTTGGGGAACTTCCTGACCTGTATGGTGGGTACAATGGTATCAGTGCACATTCTGATGTACCCAGTCACGTAGTCATCGTAGTCCTGTACGTTTACAGAAGAGTCCTCTTGGGTGGCTGCAGCTTTAAACACATCCCAGTCTGTGCAGGCAAAACAGTCTTGCTGGATGCTCTCAGTCTCTGGAGTCCAGCGCTTAATTTGCTTAATAACAGGGTTTGTTTCAGCTTTTGTCTTTTGGCTGGGTACATAAACAGTGAGTTATGATCTGACTGTCCAAAGTGGGGGCGGGGTGCCACTCTGTAGGCGCCACTTACATGAGAATAAACATGAGCCAACGTGCTTTTATCGTGGGTGGGAATGTCCACATGCTGGTAATATTTGGGGAGTACAGTCCGTAAATTGCACTGGTTAAAGTCGCCAGCAACAATAAAAACAGCATCAGGATGTTTAATTTCTACTGTGCTGATGACGTCAGGGAGTTTGTTTAGTGCTACTGTGTAGTTGCTCTGTGGACAAATGTATACAGCAGCCAAAAACACAGCGTTAAATTCCCTCGGTAAATAATAGGGACGACATTTCAGCAGTAAAAACTCCACTGTGGGACGCATATGTATCACTTTAAGCTTCACATCTCAGAGTAGAACAAAGGACTGGGCCTCCTGTGAGGTAACAGGAGGATGTGAAAATTTAGTCTTTGGTATGCAAGAGACGGCCTTGGGGGATTTCCTGGTCTGCCAGAGACTATAGCCCCATTTCCACCAGTATCACCTGGGCTTTACTTTTTTTTACTTGGTTCGGTTTTTTGCCATTTCCACCCAAGTCCTCACAGTTTAACCGGTACGATTTTCATGCCTGTTCAGAGGCAGGGTATAGCCGAGCGAAAAGTGAGGTGTGATTTGACGTCAATCGACTGCTAAACGCTGATTGGTCAGGGCGTAACGTCACAAAACGCGTCCGTTTTCTGTTGAAGCTACACGACCGCCATTTGTAATTTCAGCGAGTAACCGCGGTGACTGGATTCACAATTGTGTTCTCATATAATGATGTCCACGCGCAAGTTTATTCCATGAACAAATGAGGAGGTGCGGACTTTTCTGTCCCTCGTAGCTGATGACTACATCCAGAGCGAGTTGGTGGGGCAACTCGCAATGAAAAAATATACCAGGAAGTGTCCGGCCTGCTAGCAATGGCAGAGAATTTGGACTCAACACGGCCACGCAATTGGAAAACGGTGACGGTGAGTGTTGTTTTGTTATTGTCCGTCTTCTTGCCTTTCGGTCAAAAGCACACTTTATTTAAGCAATAAAGAAAGTTGTTTGATTGTGGGCAATTGTGGTGATGGCTAGCCCGCTAATAGCTAGTGACCTCTGTACCTTGCTGCTACCTCACATCAAGCTGCTGAATCGCGCTTTTATTTCAGTATTCACGTGAACAAAACGCTGACGTAAGCTTATTGTATCCTGGTTAAAAAGTTTTGTGTTTGCGGTACATGTTGCACTTTGTTTGCGAGCTTTATTGTGTGTTTTTTCCTTCTATACACAGTTTTCAAATCCCAGGGGTCCGCCTCACTGGACCGCCAGCTCCATCACTATCCGGCATCTCCCGGTCAAGTGCTGGTAAGGCACAACAAACTGAAAATTACCACCCGGTTGTTTTTATATGTGATTGTTATTTTCTATAGACGCATAATAAGGAATTTAAAATGTCTTTCTACGTTTATAAAAATACTAGATTCAGGGGTGTTCATAGCCACAGTGGCCCAGTGTTATAGGTGTGTTGGTGGTGGAAATACTGTTGTATTTTCACAAAAAAAAAAAAGGAGCACATGTACCGACTTCAAATCAACATGCTTGATTGAAATTCTTCAAGTCAGCTAACACTATTAACCCATTCTGATTTATGAGGCCACAGTACAAAGAAATTCTTTTAAAAATAACCCATTAAATCAAAATACTTTTTACAATTAATCCTTTTTGAAATGAAGGGGGGCCTAACCACAGCACCACAGAAGTTGCATAGTCCACTCTACTGAGGGGCAACAACATGACAGTTGAGTTTAAATACAGCAACGAAGCATCCCACCACAGGCTTTCAGCAGTTTAATTCCATAATATTTTTTCTGACATGTTTTGATCCGGTGTTATCTAAATACAATGACTTCTGTCTTTCATATAGGCAAGCTGAAAAGCAAAAAGATTGCAGACCTTGCATCACTGATGGCCCAGAATCATGCTGAGGAGATGCGGATCCATGAAAGGATGCTCGAACAGCATCAACGGCAGCATGAACAGCGCGAAAGACACCTGCAGTTAGCCCAGGAGCAGGAAGCCTCATTAAGAAGGGATGAGCTGACAGAGACGACTTCCTTCCACGGAGCCTTCCTAAACCATTTTGGCAGTCTGGTCGAAGTACTGAAAACTCCCCATTTGTAAACATGTTTTGGGAATATTTGTAATGTAATAAAATGTTAGTCTTTTGGATAAAAGTGTGGTTTGTATATTATAACACTGGATGATAAAGGCAAATAATTACATACACATTCCATTGCCTCATATGACCCTAATCCTGCTGTTCAGCCATAAAGGTGTCAAGATTTTTAATGGTAATGTAATTGTTATTGTTAAATTTAATAAATATTACCACTGCTGTATCCATTGCTCTACATTGGGTACAGTTTTTAAGTAAAATTGTAAGCAGTTGCACAGGTGTAATTTACATTCAGCAGTAGACACTGATAAAGGTAAAAGTCAAATTAGGTAAAAGGTAATGTAGCATCATCGTCTCCTCAAAACCAAGACAGAAGATCACTTCTCTTCAGTTTACAGGAATTTCATTTTATTCATTACACAGGAATATCACTTTTCTGCCTTTTCAGGAATATCACTGGCTTTTATGTCGACTCATGCAAGCTTCTTCCAGGCCTGACCAAAGATGCTTGCTTTCCCAGGACCCCAATGTAAACAGTTGCCTCTTGCAGAGATTGTAAGGATCAGAATTTGCTTTTAAAGGCTCAAAGGAACATAAAACTCAGGAGACCAGACCTCTCAACGTGAACACTGCATTTGATAACGTACCTTTTCACAGGAAACCAATGTTCTTAAAAGAGTCATAAACCACTTAATCTGACGGGTTTATAGCCGATGCTGTCCAGGTACCTTCGCCCAGATACTAAAGGAAATCATCTACAGCTCAACAGTACCTCCTAGCGGATACCTACGGAATGTGTTTTCAGTATGTAGGATGACTTTTAATTTGTTCTAAATATTAAGTTTCTTTCAGCTTATCCTCTGGATCCTAAGGACACTGAAAATCATCCCTCTTTTATCACCAACCATGGTTTGCTGCATGTTTTGCTGCAAGTTGATCTAAATGTGAATGCATGTATTATAATTATGTATAAGAAATGTTATATTCATGAGTGTTATTCAAACACATATTGGAGTAGTGATATAAATGCATGATCACCATATATTAGCCAAGTCATTTAATTTAGTTAGATTTTATATTGAGCATTTATTTCATAAGAACTGACTGAGTGTTGATTCTCCCTCTGAAATTTCATGGGATGGTGTCTTCATTTGATTGGCTGCTCTCAAACAAAGAAGTGTTCTCACATTGGATAGCAGCCATTTCAAACTGCTTCTGAAAAAGTCGACTGGTTAGTCTCGTGACTGACATCATCAGTTTTACGACCCGGCGAGGTAACTTTAAAAGAGAGAGGTTAGATTTGAGTTTAGTCAAAGATCAAAAGTTTTCAGAAAAAGTTAAGAAAAAGTAGAAGTAGAGACAACAGGCAGGAAGATTAGAACAGCAAAGCGGTGATAAGATTAAGAATTAGAAACACAGAAAGAAGAAAGAAAGAGATTTTGAGAAGGATTAGGAACTAAATTAAGATTAAAGAAGCAGAATAGTAATCTAGATCTCAGAAGAAGATTTTATTCCACCATTTCAAGGCCCTGTGAAGTTATATTTTATTCTCTGTGTGTTCGTCAAGTCTTTCGTTATATTCTGGTCACTGAGGAGAAACCATTTTTCTTTAGAGCTCGTCCCTTTTAGAGAATCAAATTCTCAAACTTTTTCCTTCACCTCAGAAGCCATTCTTATCCTAGTAAATGTTTTTCTAACATTTCTTTTTCATGACTTTTCACGCCATTAAAGTGGACCTTTAATTTGCCTAGTTTAAAGTGAACAGAGACTGAGAAGATTTTCCTTCAGTTTTTGGGTCGATCCCGCTACAAGAGACCCCAAATTTGGACTCTTTTTCAAAGGACTTTTCACGCCGCCCTGAGACAAACTATCCACGGCTGCAACTGTCTGCTTGAAGGGCCCCCAGCTGAGTTATCACCTCCACGGCTGTGAGTGAGGACAGCAGCCGCTTCCTCCGACGTCCTAACTTCAAAACCCAGCGGTACCGACCCGCGGAAACTTGGACCTACGGCTGTGTGTGAGTGAAATTTTTATTTCTCCTATCTGCTGGGTTAAAATGTGATGTCCTAACAATTAAATTACAATTGAATATGGCCCGTATTTCAGGGCTCAATTAGTCTCTCAGCCGCAGGATGGAACTGTAAACTAAAGGAAAACTCTTAGTCATTTTTAAGTAACTGCCCTTAAAGTTTTGTAGATTAATTCAGGAGTCATTTTTAGATAATTAGCTTATGAATTTTCCACATAAAATTGCGTTGTTTTGTTAAAACATTCCAGCCTCATTTACCGTTGAAACATAAGTCTAGTTCCTCCGTGGTTCTGCAGAGGTGTAATGCTGGATTTTATGTTCAGGAACCCAATATCAGTTGATGTGATATATTACGCTGTTATCATCTGAATCTGTTTATTCATCATTTGAACGCCATGCCATGTAATCTGAATGATTTTAATAAAAGAGTGAATGAGAGCAGTTGAAGCGTTTTCCTTTCGCATATACAGGTTTCCTAATCACGGCAGGACAAAAACTCACTGAAACTTTGAGACTGATTCATTAAGTAATTTAAGGTACAAAGTTAATTAAAATTAAAAGTTAATATTATTGTCCGTTAGGACTGGTGCCCCTTTTACGAGTGCTTTTATTTAATTTAGCGGGTGTAGAAGTGAAGGTTCAACTCCGCCCCCTTTCACACCCACTATTAAATAAAATAAATAATTCCTGTACCTTATGACAAATATTTTTATAGGCAATTCACCCTACAGTAAGTACATGTGAATTGAATGTTCTATCGGCATTCCAAATTCTGAGAATTCCAATAAATTATAAGCAGTCTAGTATAATATAAAGCGAAAATACCCATACATGTAAACCCAAATATAACATTTTCGATGTTGTAAATGTTGACATGAATATGATAAACCTATGCTATTGTGATTCAATAGATCCATAGTGATCTTTGGTTTGAAAAAGAAAATTATAATTTGGTGTTGGGCAGTGTGACAATGTCACAGTATTTAGTAGGATTAAAAAAAGTAAAATTTCTAGGTTCATTGGAAATTCCATCAAACCAAAAGTGAGTTGTCTAGCTGCAGCATTTTTTTTTTAGAGTTACGTTGTTTTAGTGTGTAATTAGCCACCACTGAACAGATAACCGTTATAAATAGCAATAGATGGGGAAAATGATACTCAAATGATACACAATGGGCCTAGATTTGGATTGGCTTTTTTATAATATTATAAATTATTTGGTAAGTTAAAGTTAACTGGAAGTATAACAAGTTTCCACATATAATTCCAAGGTCAATTGGCAATTCCATCAAACCAAAAGTGAGTTGTCTAGCTGCAGCATTTTCTTTGCAGTCATTTTCTACGTTGTTTTAGTGTGTAATTAGCCACCACTGAACAGATAACCCTTATAAAGAACAATAGATTGTAAAATGATACTCAAATGATACACAATACAAAAAAATGGGCCTAGATTTGGATTGGCTTTTTTTTATAATATTTTTAATTATTTTGTAAGTTAAAGTTAACTGGAAGTATAACAAGTTTCCACATATAATTCCAAGGTCAATTGGCAATTCCATCAAACCAAAAGTGCATTGTCTAGCTGCTGCTTTTTTGGGGAAGTCAGTTTATCATCAGTGTATCATTATTACACAATACACAAAATGGGTCTAGATTTGGATTGGCTTTTTTATAATACTATAAATTATTTGGTAAGTTAAAGGGGTTTAGGATTAAGCTTCTGCATTATTTTAAATTACTCCGGTGTTTCAGCATTTAACCGTCTGTTAACATTTAACCGTTTTGAACAACAGAGGCGACGTAGTTGAAAAGTGCATAACATTTTATTTAAAAAACACGTTTGACATATGTATGCACATGAACACTGAACAAATGAAATGATCTCTGAATGATCTCTGCTTCATATGCAGCTGCTTCAGATTCCTCCTGGGCAACCACTATTCTCCTCTCCTGCTCCAACGTGTGTTGTCTCAATCCACGTCGTCTTCTCCTGTAAAATTCTCTTGTCTCGTTAAAGACATTCATTGCGTTAAAAACCCACAGAAGAATAGTGACCACCGTGGAAATCCTCCGCTCGTAATCCGCTATTTTTTTCTTTGCTGTGGAGGAGTCAGTCGCGTCCTTTACTACGTCAGCAGAGTGTAGCGCCACCTCAATCCCGCCCACCCCCAGCAATACTCGGCTTTCCGCGGTTGTGATGGAGGCGCAGCCGCGGGAGAAACAAGTAAAAAAGAAAAGAGTAGAGCAGAACTATATAGTGGAAATGTGGCATATGAGGAGGATGTTATAGGATTTAAGGAAAGATGCATTGTTACTTGTGATTAAATGCAATGTGACTGTGAGCTTTGAAGGTCCTGGATATATAAAGGACGAATGTCTGTGTTTTTTGTTTTTCTGCTTGGCTGATGTTGGAAGATGTGAATAAACCTGACTCATGAGATAAACTCTGCCTAGTCATTTTCACATTTCCACACCACGTCGAGCGAGCAGTGCTTGTAAACGGTTTGTACATCTCCACACCATGAGTGGTTTATAAATACACACACAC
This sequence comes from Pholidichthys leucotaenia, assembly GCA_020510985.1. Classification (NCBI taxonomy): domain Eukaryota; kingdom Metazoa; phylum Chordata; class Actinopteri; order Cichliformes; family Pholidichthyidae; genus Pholidichthys; species Pholidichthys leucotaenia. The sequence continues at coordinate 166,438,332 of CM035842.1, forward strand.
ACACCCACACACACACACACACACACACACACACACACACACCCACCCTCCCCTCATCTTACCAGAGTCTCCTGTCTCCTGTTCTGTCTGCCCATTGTATAGCAATTTTCTTATAGTTTTCTACTTTTCTCTGTAAATTTATATAAATCTGAAACTATTTTCCTCAAATTTGTAATTTCCTCTTGTAAAATTGACTTTAATTGTACATTTGAGACTTCATTTTCTTCTAGAAATATATCTCTCCGGTTCTGTCCTCCCTTCATTGGCTTCCCATAGGATTTAGAATCAAGTTTAAAATCCTCCTCCTTACTTTCAAAGCTCTTAATAATCAGGCCCCCCAATATATAAAAGATCTGATATTACCTTACCATCCTAATAGAGCATTACGCTCCCAAAATGCTGGCTTACTTGTGGTGCCCAGAATCTCTAAAAGTACAGTGGGAGGCAGAGCCTTCTGCTACCAAGCCCCTTCTCTCTGAACCAGTTACCACTCTGGGTCCGGGAGTCAGACTCGGTCTCCGTTTTTAAGAACTGGGTAAAATCCTTCTTTTTAAATGTAGCTTACATTTAAGGAGGGATTTTGTGTCTTTTATCCCCACTTTTGTTCTGCTGTCATTTGATCCATACTGCTGGTTGACCTCCAATAATGTACTTGGCATCTTACCGTTATGTTCTTTATGTCTGTCCTCTCCATCCTCCCTATCCCCTCACCCCCAGCCAGTCGAAGCAGATCACTGCCCCTCCCTGAGCCTGGTTCTGCTAGAGGTTTCTTCCTTCCAAATGGGAGTTTTTCCTCTCCACTGTCGCTTAGTGCTTGCTCATAGGGGATCGTCTGATTGCTGGGTTTTTCTGAGACTGGGGTTTTTCCATGAGACGGCCTCTGTTGTGATGTGGCACAGTATAAATAAAGCTGAATTGAATTGAAAAATTACAAATTAGTGTATTTTTTTATGGCTAATTTTTGTCTATTTTTTAAAATAAAATTACTGTTTTTTAAATAAATTTGAAACGGACTGCTATTTTTTTCCACTTTTTCCTTGTAACAATTTGCATTTTTGACCATAATTTTGCAGAACCAGAACAGAACAATAATTTAACTCTGATTTCAAAGAAAATAATATGAATAAAATTGTATTTAATGAAATAAATCAACTTAAATGACCAAAGATGCAGTTATTTCTGTTGTAATATTTCTATATATTTATAGGTTTTTTTTTTTTTTTTTTTTAGAAATCTCCTTGCCACCCAGAAAGCAGGAAAAACCTCCCTTATTTTGAAATCCAAATGTTGGCACATTTAGTTTGAAGGCTGCTGACGGATTAAAGTCATTGACTTGGTGAATTTCGGTCATCTTAACTTGCCAGGTACATAATAATGAACATAAATTAGTTAATATTAACTAAGGAAAAGGTAAAAACAGCTCCTTTTTATTCTTGTCTGAAATAAGAAAAACAAAAAACCACATGTTAGCTAAGTGACTCTTCCATTATTGCTCCCCTTACCAGCGGATTAAAACCATGATAAATGCCTTCACTGCTCACATACCTCTTCTGATTTTTCCACGTTTAAAGTACTTCAATAAGCTCGTGTTTCTCTCGGACAGCGATGCTCATAGCGAGACACTGCTTGCTGGCTGGAACACGCGGGCGGGGCACTTCTGAGCTCCGTGCAGATGACAGTCACGCGCGTTATTTGTGTGCGCGCTTGCGGACCGTCATTGCTTCATATATTTTTCATATATTTTTCTTAAATTTATATATCCTCATAGAGCGGTGTATTCAGGTGTGGCGGGCCACCACCCAGAAATGTTACCAGAGGAAACCCTGCAATGCATACCTCCACCAAGACTCTTATTTTCTCACACTGTGTTAGCAAGAATACTCCAAAACTACTTGATGGATTTGGATGAAATTTTTACCAGAAGTGGTCCTTGGGCTAAAGAGGAACCCATAGCATTTTGGTGATGATCTGAAAACACATACCTCCACCAATGCTCTTATCTTCTCATACTGTATTAGCAAGAATCCTCCAAAACAAACCCATTACATTTTGGTGGTGATCATGAGGGATGGAAGGAGCCTTGGCGGAAGTATGCGCGCTCTAAGTGCTTTTCTATTTCATACATGAATAACAAACTTTCTTCTGTTTGAACCAGTCCTCACCATCTGGAAATATAAGCACATCTGATTTGAAGTCTCTGACCTACATCACGTCAGTCGGATGTGGAGTATCGATGTTCTTCTTGGTGGTGGCTCTTTTCATGCACTTTCTCATAAGGTGAGGGATCACATGAACAAAACATGAAGAAGAAATGCTTTTTTGATGAACAATTCTTTTTAAACAAAGTGTTTTGAAAACATCTCAACACTTTTAAAGAAACTTTGGAAAAAAAAGAAGTTAGTGCACTTGCAGCTACCTTAGTGTCTTTTTTGGCTATAATTATGCTTTCGCATATTGGCAATCATAATTCTGAGGACAAGCCATCAAGACAAACTTGAACAAAACTAAAAGGTTTAAGTGGATCAAATAAACTACTGAGTCAAGAAGACTGAAATACAAGTATCAACATTAAGTTTTTTTTTTTTTTTTTTAAAATCAGAAGCTGATTAAAATAAAGAAAAATCTGTTGAGTTATTAGGAAATTAGCCACAGAGATAAAAATCAATTTCCTTACCAGGCTATCATCTCACATTTTCATAAACAAACTTCCTATTTTAACATGGAGGTCAATAGAGAGCCTAAGTCACGATCCCTCTACTTCAGCACATGGGACCTTTAATTGGAAAGAAATCTCCATTGAAATGAAGATTTCACAAGAGCAAAATTATCTTTTGATCCCGATCGAGTTTTCCCATGAGTTACACATATGATGTTTGCCAATTTAAAAGACAATTTTTCACATAAATAAGTGTAAAGCTGGATTCATGGTATTCTTCCTCTCTGGTCCGCTGAAGTGTGTGTCTGCTTTGGACGAGGCCGGCGCGCACACGTTTGTGTAAATGCTTCTCTTTTTTCGTCTTCCAGGCCAAACGATTGATGTATGTGCACAACTGTTATTTGTAGTTTCACCCCAGTCCTATGGGTAGCGCAAATGCGCTATGCCAATTTGTTCACCGGCTATATAAAAATGAAGAAACCCGAGATCAATGCATATTTTTTGTAGCAACAACAATGGCATTGTTTCAAGGAAAAGTAGGAATTATCGTTTTTCACTGCTCCTCTTCGCTCAAGCTGCTGCAAAACAATTCATGCATGTTTACTGGAGTGGTGGCCTAGTTGGTACAGCATCTGCCCCACACCCGGGAGGCCTGTGTTCAAATCCCGGCCGGGTCATGCCGAAGACCATATAAAAGTGGAACATCCTGCTGTCCAGCTTGGTGCTCAGCAATAATGGAACGGAGGAGGGACATTTTTGGTGGTGCCATGCATGGCAGCGACCCCTCTGATTCAAGATGTGATTAACATGGTAGATAAGAGAAACGTAATTTCGTTCTAGTGTACATAATTGGCTGTATGGACTAAATGACAAAGTTGGCTTTACCTTTACCCATTACCTTTATTCTTGTCTTCCTCATCTACTTTGACTTTGTATGCTGTGTTGGTAGTGCCATCTTGTGAACGGGAGGTTCAATCTTGCGCATGCGCAGTCAACGCGGACTGGTGACGATGACATAATTTTTGTCACACAAGCCTCACGGTCCAGCGGAGGCACAGCATGAATCCAGTTTTAAGGTATAAGGCAGTGAAAATACATAAATTAAAAGACTACAAACACAGACATGTAACTTACGTTGTGGAAGATGAAAGCGGATGAAGCAGTGAGCTGGAGAACACACAGTGCCACCACCACACAGCCCCCCCCGGCACACCCAGAAAGGGAACTAACCCCCCAGTCCCTTGGGCTTGAGCCGGCGCCCATAGCGGCTGTAGCAGGGGGTTGCCGGTCCGGTCGAAGCGCCCTGCTGGCGAGGTGTGCGGGAGGGCACATTGGTCTGTGGAGGGAGAGAGGGTGGGGGGGGGGGACACAGGTTAGCTTCGCGAGCGCAGGTCTCTACGGAGGGAACACTAACTTGTGGAACCACCGTTGGTGGGCGTCCGCGCCGGGGAGCTTGGCCCAACACCACCTGCTCGTCTGCCAAGACAAAAGCGGGCTTCAGCCTGTCAATGCAGATGGTCTCCCTACGCCCCCCTAAGTCTAACACAAAATGCTTTGCCCCAGTTTCCAGCACCCTGAACGGTCAATCATACAGTGGGCACAGCGGGGTCCTGTGTGCATGGTGCCTGACAAAAACAAACCTGGCGCTCTGTAAGCTCTTTGGGACGAAAGTGCGGGGAAAACAGTGGTGGGCCAGGCCCAGCACGTTAACAGCCTCCGTACTGTACAAAAATTGTATGGCGGGTCAGTCCCGAGTGCGGGGTTTTCCGGTAAGAATTCCCCAGGGATCTGCAGCGGCTGAGAAAAAAACGAGTTCTGCTGGGGAGGCTGCCAGATCGTCCTTAGGTGCGAAGCGCAACCCTAATAGAGTCCAGGGCAGGCGGTCGACCCAATTTGCATCCGTGAGTGCCTTAAGCGACCTATGAAAATGTCTGCATAATGCGTTAGCCTGGGGGTTGTACGTGGTAGTGTGGTAGATTTTAACACCCAGGCTCTGGGCTATCGCAGACCAGAGTTCCAAAACAAATTATGGACCACTGTTGGAAGAGATGTCCGACGGGGATCTGAACCGTGCAACCCAAGCCGACAAAAAAGCGCGAGCTACTTCCGCGGACATGATGGAAGCCAGCGGGACTACTTCAGGCCAATATGTGGTGAGGTCCACGATTGTCAAAAGGTGCGTGAAACCTTGCGACGTGGGAGGGGTCCCACCAAATTCACGTGGATGTGGTCGAACCTCCTGGCCGGAATTTGGAACGGCTTGAGGGGAGCTCTGGTGTGCTTGTGCACTTTGGCCCGCTGGCACGTGACGCATGCTGCAGCCCATTCTTTCATGTCCTTGCGCAAGGGAGGCTAGACAAATTTCACCCCACCACTTTAACCGAGACACGCATGCCGAGATGTGAAAGGGAGTGGACTGACTCAAAAAAGCGGCGGTGCCAAGAGCGCTGAACCACCAGGCGTGGGTGACCGGTGGAGAGTTCGCAGAGTGGGGGGGGGGGGGGCACCCTTCTTGCACCACCCTGCTCTCCAGCTTTAACTCAGTAGGCACAGACTGGAGCACACAAATGTCCGCATCCCCAGTTTGATCCGTGGCCATGGCAGGAAAATCTGTTCCTATGTAGACCACGGAGACAAACGCGCGCGACAGGCAATTGGCCACGACATTAAACTTACCGGCAACATGTTGAATGTCAGTCATGAACTCCGAGATCACGGCCAAATGTCGTTGCTGCCAGGCCGACCACGGTTCTGAGGCTTTGGACATCGCGTACGTTAGCAGTTTATGATCAACGAACATGGTGAACTCGCACCCTTCTAGTCAAAACTGGAAGTGGCGCATCGCCAGGTGGAGGGCCAACAATTCTCTGTCAAATGTACTGTATTTGAATTCGTTGTCGCGCAAAGTATGACTGAAAAATGCAAACAGCTGCCACAAACCGGAGACGTACTGCTCATGTGTGACTCACTTGGGGGGTCCAGTCGATGTTTTCCGTGGGCTTCTTTTTCTTAAACGCGGCGTACAACGGCTCAGCAGCTGGGCTGCCCGGGGGAGAAAACGGTTATAAAAGTTGACCGTGCCCAAAAATTCCTGTAGGGCCCTCACGGTCTGCAGACGAGAAAAATCCAATACACCTTATCAGGCAGCGGAATCGCGCCCTCTGACGAAATGTGGTGACCCAAAAAATCAATTACTGGCACACCGAACCGGCACTTCGCCGGGTTAACTATAAGCCCTTTCACTTCCAACCTCTGGAAAACCATTTTGAGATGGGCAAGGTGCTCCTCCTCAGACACGCTCGCCACCAGAATGTGTAAGTTGACATTAGAATGTGTAATGTCTAAGTAGACAAAAACGAAGGGCAGGTCATGGAGCACTGCGTCCATCATTCTCTAGAAGGTTTGCGCCGCGTCCTTTAATCTGAACGGCATGCGTAAAAACTTGAAAAGGCCAAAAGGAGTTATTACCGCTGTTTTAGGAATGTCCTCCGCGCACACTGGGACCTGGTGGTAACCACGGACCAGATCCACTTTCAAAAAAACACACTTCCCGGCTAGGTGTACGGAAAAATCCTGGATGTGCAGGATGAGATACCGATTGTGTTCTGTGTCGTTGTTCAAGCGCCGGAAATCGTCGCACGGTCGCCACGATCCATCGGCCTTAGGCACCATGTGTAGTGGGGATGTCCACGGGCTGTTGGAGAACCTGATGATGCCCAGCTGTTCCAAGTTGGCAAACTCCTCGTGCACGCTGGCCAGTTTAACCGCATCCAGGTGCCGAGGGCGCGTGAACACCGGCAGGCCTTTTGTTGTTATGAAATGCTCAACCCCATGTTTGATTACCGTAGCCGAAAAAGTCGGGAGTGTGGGTGCTGGGAACTGTGAAAGTAAATGCTAGTACTTACCCCCTGGAGCTATAACGTTAGCCAGTGTTGTTGACCCAGCTCGCCGAGCTGTGCATGGCAGGGAGGAAAAAGAGACAGCAGCCACTAAATGTCTGTTGGCAACATCGACTAACAACCCATAAGCACATAAAAAATCTGCACCTAAAATGGGGGCAGAACATGCAGCTACCACAAAGTCCCACTGATAATTGCATCCGTGTAAGCGTATCGTCAGCGTCTGTTTGCCAAACGTCCTGATGGTGGATCTGTTGGCGGCCGTGAGCTCGGGACCGCTTCCTCCTGCCGACCTGTCTGCACTGACCGGCAGGATGAGGCTCTTCTGGGAGCTGGAGTCCACCAAAAAACGTCTCCCCGAACATGTGTCCGTGATAAAAGCAGCTTGTTCCTGTCGCCAGCGGTCGCAGCTGCTACTGAATGCTGGCCGTGCCGACTTCCTGGTTCCTTGAATTGGCACGGTGGCAGACAGCATTGGGCATTCGAGCCAAAGTGGTGATGATAGAAACAGAGCGCCCCATTCCTGCGCCTCTTGGCGTCCATCCCAGCCACCACCAATGGCTCCTCGACCTCGCTGGAGTCCTTCATGGATGCCGGTGCCGCTGTGTGCACGCTGAGAGCTCTGGTTGCTAGGATGATGGGGTCCGCTTTCTGCGCCAGGGCGTGGTTGTCCTTGGTTACCAGCAGCAGCGAGTTGGCCAGGATCGCCCTCGCTGTAGCAGGTAAGTTCCTGATGAACAGGTGGGCGAACAGGAAAGATTTGTCATTCTTCCCCTCAGCGCAAAAATGCTATCCATGAGCTCCACGGCTGATCTGTCACCTAACTCAATGTGTTAGGAGTCTCTCTGCCCTCTCACTGTCTGACAGGGTATAACACTGGAGTAGCATCCGCTTGAGCGCTTCATATTTCTCCTGGGCCGGTGGCTCCTGGAGCAGGCGCGTTTCCTGTTGTGTGGTGCGCACATCCAGCGCAGCGACCACATGGTAATATTTAGTGTTGTCCGTTGTGATCCCGCGGAGTGGGAACTGGGCTTCTACATGTAAGAACCACGCGGTCGGATTGTGAAGCCAGAAGTCTGGGAGCTTGACTGTGACAGCGCATGCGGCGCTGGTGTTCTCCCTCTGGGTTGTCTCTGGGGCGGTGCTCGGCTCATTCTCCACTGCACGTCTTAGGGTCACCAATGTGGAAGATGAAAGCAGACGAGGCAGCGAGCTGAATGACACACAAACTGTATTCACCTTCCAACATCAAGTACAGAAAACACTCTCCAGGGATCTCTGGGCGCCTCCTTTTTATACCCTTTATTTCTGCCCCATGAGACCCAGGAAGCCAAAGACAATACAATCAGTGCACAAAGAATATCTGGCACATTAACATTATAGAACACAAGCCTTGCTTCTCACACACCCTCTCTTACTCTAGCAAACTCCGATGTCTCCTGAACTCCCCTGGGGGGGGGGGGGGCGGCTAGTCCTTTCTGTCACCTCTGAGACCCCCTGGTGCCACTTCCTCCTTCAGTCGTCTGTTCTATGGCTTCCAACTCTGGGTGGAGAACTCCCCACACAGTGCCACCACAACGTCATTGTTTTCAAAGCGCGCCCAGGGGGAAGTAACTAAAATGTCCTCTGAAAAAGTTCCAGCTCTCAAAATACAATACATTTGTGTTGTTTTTCCTCCTCTTTGGATCCTTCTTTCATTGGTCAGAAAACAGGAGTTGAGCTTTGAGAGAGAAACCTCCATAATTGTGTTTGGTGAAGTGGGATGACGGGGGATGTCCATTAAGCGTTTTCCAAAAACTAAATATTACTCTATTATATGACAACCTACACCATTATTTATGTGAAGAATTCTTTTAAATTGACAAACATCATATGGGTAACTTGTTGCAAAATTCGATTGTGATCAAACGATAATTTCACTCTTGCCATTCATTTCATTGTAGATTTTTTCTGATATAAGGTCCCATATGCGGAAGTAGAGGGGGCATGATTTCAGAATCAGAATCAGAATAAACTTTATTGCCAAGCATGTAAAAAACACACGAGGAATTTGACTTGACATTGGTGCGCGTGCAAGTGCGACACAACGACACGGCAGCCATAATAGGCGCCTCATCAAACAGAGATAGATAAGAAAGGGAGGGGAGGGAACAACACAATGGGGGAGGAGAGGAAAAAAAACTTCGTTATCAGAATACAGCTTATGAATATTTAAGCAGATTATGATTACAATGAAAAAAAATCTCTCAATAGCACAGAGCAACGATCAACCACAAAAAACCAAGACCAAAAGTCAGAGAGAATCAGTGAATGGATGGGTGTAATTCAGTATACGAGTCAGTGTGTTCGTGTATGTTGAATGCAGGTGGGTGTGTATCAGTTACTGGAGGCAGCAAAATCTCTCCCAGCCGAGATGTTATGTCTTAGTGTCTGAAACTCAGAAGCATGTCCTTGAGGCATGGCAGATGGAAATTTCCTGAGCCAGTCACATGTCCTTGAGAGTTCAGATGCAGCCCCAGAATGTTTATGAAGAGAAGCACAATCTTCTGTTTTGTCTTAATCCAGGAGGAAAATAGTCAACAGGGCACCGAATTCAAGGTCTAATAGACACAGATCACTCAGAGCATAGAATTTTTTCATCTTTTGCAATCCTGTGTTCATAATTTCCATACATAGGCTTTAAATACATTCCTTGGAGGCACCAAAAACGACTCCAGATGTTTCCCTTCTAGAACATGGGTAAACATGTCCGGTAGAGTCCATCCCTCTACAGTGCATGCCAGATGGTAATTTCCATGTTAGTCATTGCCGTTAGTTAGTGCACTCCCCCATCTGGTCGAATTGTTGAAGAAGCAGCTATGCCGGGACCGCTTTTGATTATCTCTTCCAGTTAAATTTTCGATACACCAGGAAAACTCCAGAGCCAATCAGCAGAAAATCCTGTGATCGTAAAGCCAAACCAGATAGATGTTTTCCACATCATCAATCGAATCATGCAGACACATGCGTTCCAATCCATGGGTCTCTCCATAGGGGCTCCCCCTGGCCCGAATTTATGTAAAATGTTGTTAATTTTATTAAAGCCGCTCACCAAATCCATTTTTTGGTGATTTAGGCCCTTGATTGACTTTTCTTGTTCAGTTCAGATAACTTTATTTATCCTAAAGGGCAATTCAAATTAACAGTATAACAAAGTCATAAATACACAAACAACCACACAGCAATTCATAGTTTTCAATCATGTGACCTCTCCTCCAACATGGCCGGTGTTTGTTTACTTACATGGAGTGAAAAAGTGTGAAAACTTCCTAAACTCTTGATAATAACTCTAGACAGCGTTACAGTGATGGGGGTGCACTCCCCCACGGAATGCCACCACCCGGACAGGCGGACTACAAGACTGAGTCGACACTGTTAACTCAAAAAAGAGCGCGTACACGGCCAAGTCTGTGGCTGTGCTGATTTCCGAGGATGTTGCAGAGATCGTAGGAAGGCAGGATGAGTGGGTTTTGTCTTCTTTTTGGCTGGAGTTGGTCAAAATTAAAAGCCAACTTATGAGCTAACGTTAGATTGTTTTGTGGGTTTGTGAAGAAAGGAAGCAGGCGAGGCAACGAGCTGAACGAGAGAGAAAGTTTATTCTTTCTCCAACATAAAGTACAGCAAAAGAGAAGCCCGGGTCTCTGTGCATTCCACTTTTATATCTTTATTACCATGCATTGAGACCCGGAGCTTCCGACCATCATACATTGTGTTTAGAACAAAGCCTGTGTGGCACATTAACATGACATAACGCCGGCGCCGCTCTCACACCCTTCTTCCAGCGGCTCCGGCATTTACTCCTCTCCCCAGGGGACATATAGTCCTTACTGTCCCATCTGATATCCCCCCGGTGACACCTCCTCTTTCTGTCGATTGTTCCCCCCCTTCCCCAGCTGCCTTCTTCTCTGGGTGGAGAAGTCCCACTCCATGCCCCCACAGATTAAATGAACACATCAGTCTGTTCCTCCTATCAGTGTTCGTACAACCAGTGCCATACAACCAATGATAGCATAATATGTCAACACATTTACATTTTTCTGATGAAGCAGCAGCTTTCCCTCCAATACGGCTGGCGCGCAATATTATACTAAAACTATCAATAAGTTAAATGTCATGCATAATTAGAAGGGAAAAAAAAAGACACTCGTTAGCACGGTGGCCCCTCTAATGGCCCGTTAAGTGATAGCGTGTTGAACACAAAGGAATAAATAACAGACGACAGATGTGTACTGCACATTATATAAGTCCACATTAATTGAACGTACGTACAGTATAGCAAGCCACTTACATAAGAATACAAGTAAAAAAAACGACTGAGGTTAAATACAACAAGGAGTTATCATTCCTAATGGCTGTTATCAAGATGTACCAGCCTGATTGCTGAAGGAATAAAAGATTTAGAATAACAGCTTGTTTTCCTAGGAGAAGGTATAAAGCTACGGCCTGAGGTTAAAATAAACTCAGAGGACAGGATGTGGTCCTTGTTAGAATATATTTGTTTATATAACAGAGTCATTAAAAGTATTTCTACTTGGCTTGGCAACTGGGCCAACCCTCGCAGTGACACAGGTAGAGTGTCGGACTCTGGAGTAGGAGGTGGTGAGTTCAAACCCCCGGCTGGGTGCCACCAGTTGGACTTGGCCCTTCCCCTTGGTCACAGTTGACATTGTTGGCAGGACTTGGTAGTGGCATATCAGTCCCAACCCTAAGTGCCACCAGTGTGTTGGTCCAAGAGTGGTGTGTGGTCCCAGCCATAAGAGATGCCTGTAGGACTCACTGGTGTTGACAATCAGAAGACGGAAATCCTTAATGTCACTAAGTGCACCTCTGACATCAGGATGATGTCAAAATGTTTGTGGGGGGTATATGTAATAGAGTCAATAAAAGCTTTCCTACTTGGCTTGCCAAGTGGGTCAACCCTCTTGATGACAGATGTAGAGTGTCGGACTCTGGAGCAAAAGGTTATGATTTCAAACCCCCAGTTATATGCCACCAGTTGGGCTTGGCCCATGCCCTTGGTCACATTTATGTTTTTGGACCACTTGCTTCTCCCATAAAGACCACTAATCTCTTTGCTGGACTCCAATTATTTTGGGCAGACCTTTACAGTACTGTAGGCCATCCAACCAGCAGATACAAGAAAAAGTTAAAAGACTTTCAATAACATACAGATAAAAAATACCTAATAATTTATTACAGACATTAATGAGTTTTACCTCCTCAATAAGTAAACTCTTTGTTGACCTCTCTTCATAATACATTCAGTGTTGGTGTCAAATTTCAACTGGGAGCCAAACATAATCCCTAAATACCTGTACATATCAATAATGTCCACATCCTCCCCATAAATGGAGCTTAGTTTACGTTTGACACCATTTTTCCTAAAATCAACGATCAGCTCTTATGTCTGAAAATAAGGGTGGACATGTCCACGTGTTGAGGTTTGTTTTGTTGAAGGTTGGCACAACAGACTGGCACAGAACAGTGTGTGGTTGGTAGCAGGTAGGGCGCCAAGAGGATGGCTGGCCCTGAGCAGCCGTATAGTATAGCCTGCGGCGTTGTGATGTCACACGTGCGTACGTGCTACCGCAGCGTAGTGCGTCATGCCGTTTCACATACACCACAAACTCCTTTGTTTTTGACACATTAAGATCAAGGAAGTTTTCATAACACCAGTTAATGAAAGCAGGAAGGGCGCTACCATGGTCCATACCATGTGAACTAGTAAGTGGTAGTCTGACACTTCTGCATGGTCTTTTGCAAAAAACTAGCATATCAGTTAAAAATAGAAAACACCACAGGCATTCAGAAGCCCTATTCTACCTGAGGTACAAACAAATAGATTAGTTACTGTATATTGCAGAGTTTTCAGGAATGGTTTTACATGTCTTCTTGCTGACACAAATCTTGCATTCAACAGAAAAGGGAAAGCGAGAGAAACAGCACCAATCCTGGTCAACCTCTTCATCGCCATGTTCCACCTGAACCTGTTCTTTTTGATAAACGAGAGCATTTCAAACCTGGGGAACTTTGGTGCATGTGTAGCGATTGCAGCAGCTCTGCACTACAGCATGTTGGCCACCTTTACCTGGTTTTTCATGCAGGCTCTTCACTTGTTTTTTAAACTATGGAGAATCTTCACTAATGTCAAACATTACATGAGGAAAATTTGCCTCACAGGATGGGGTAAGAAATCCCAACTATACACTGGTTCTTCTCAGTATAATAATAATATGCATTAAAAAAACTTCTCTCTTTAGCCATTCCAGCTGTAGCTGTCATTGCTCTTATTGCCTCTCAAAACTATAACTACATTACCATTAGTACAGATGAAGCAACATCAGCAAAAATGTAAGCCGCTATTAAAGTCAGTAGTTTTTATTCATAAAAAGAGATTCCAGTTTTTAATCAATTGGGCTTATTCCCAATTTTCAGGTGCTGGATCCCTGATGCTGTAATCAACCAGGTGGTGAACATTGGATACTATGCAGTCGTGTTTGTCTTCACTTTTGGCGCATTTATCGTAATCGTGCACCAAACTGGTGTGTTATCCAGAGCAGGAAAAGAGAAAGGGAACGGCCCCACCGAGGCAAGCTCCTTCTCCATTCTGGGCCTGTTCCTCCTACTGGGCATCACCTGGGCTTTTGCTTTTTTTGCCTATGGACCTCTACGGATTCCCTCCTACTATATCTTCACAATCCTCAACTCCTTTCAAGGTAGGCTTCAAATTGCCATTGCAAAAAAAAAAAAAAATGCTTAATAAGAATGAAAAAAATATCCTGACCAACCCATGCCATTTTTGTAGGTTTCTTCCTGTTCATCTACTACTACCATTCAACCAAGATGGTCAGAGACGAGGGAACTGAAGCAGACAGCAGCAGCATGGCAACATCAGTCACAGTTGTCACATCTCCTTGTAGCTGAAGCACATATCATTATCAAGGCCCGGGGTTCAGATACAGCCCTCTACTATATTATATCTTACAAGGGTACTGCTACCTGATTAAACATTTTATTCATAATTTGTATGTAGATTGTTAATTAGATTGAAAAACTTTACAACAAAGAAATTATACACAAGTTATAAGACATATTTAATGCACAGCTGCTACAACACTATTTGGCAAGATCAAGAGACTTTTTCCCAAGAAATTACAGTGCTTGAATGCAAGTCACGTATTGACAATTATTTGTAAGTGAAAAATATAATAACGAGAAAACAGAGTAATCAAAATAAAGAGATATCCGAGATTTGACAGAACATGTCAGCTCATTATCTGGCAAGAAACAGGTCAGTGAATTCCTTTTTTATCCCATGTGCTGTAACAGCTTATTAATAATTTCTAAAGTATTTAAAACCTAATTAAAAACCTACAGTACTTGCACATATTTTTGCATAGCTTTACATATGTATAGTTTGTGTGTGCCTACTTTTTAGCGACATTTTCAATTGATTCATGATTATTTGACCTTCAGGAAGAGTGCGTTGACTGAAATTATCTTGACACAAGGGGGCAGCATTTTATCTCGCATAACTACGAGGTAGGAAGGTGAAAACGTTTAACATTCTTTGTTTCATTCTCCCGCTCTACACTACAGCTTGGAACTACTCCAACTTGAGATAGTTTCCTTTTCCCGAGACAAACGCATCATTGAATTAAACACTGAGAGGAAATGTTTTTTCCTGGAAGTCATTTGTGAGGATGACTCTAATGTTTCACCAGAAGCCCCGTCTTGCTCACTGTTCAACTTGCAGAGATGGTTGTGATTCACTCTGAATATATTACAGGCCTCCTAAATTAAAGCTTCAGTCATGCAGTGGAATGCAGATCGTAATTGTTTAGGAAGCCTTTTATGACTTATAGGGGTTGTCAAATGGACCAAAGATGACGAAAAGCGCAAAAAGAGGGGGGGAAGGGGGGTCTCATCCTCCACATCCTGAACAGTGTAGGGGGCTGCCTTACCGTTTAGCGCATTGCGTGCCTGCAGATAATTACCTTGTGCCTACAGAGAGTAGGATCCACCGTGATGGGAAGCGAGCTGGCTGACAAGAAATGAGCTCATGGCTATCTACAGCAATAAGACACCTGAGGACCTGGTGATGCTGGTACTGTTCTCTAAAACTGACTTAATTAACATATCTCTTTTAATAAGTTAAATGTACTGTTTAGGAAGTGAATTTTATGTCTTTATATACAGTATATATATATATATATATATATATATATATATATACACACACAGTATATTCCTTAACATGATGACAATATTATGATGACAATTATATAATCATAATCAAGTATAATGTGTGAGTCCATTTCTTCAATACTTGCTTTTGTAAAACAATATGATTTAGTTCTATTATACAGTTTTATTAGTAGAGCCGTGTTTTTCTTTTTTGTTCCTTTTGAGTTTCCATACATTGTAATTTTTTTTCGCATTTATTTGAGGTATAAAATGTGGTAGAACCCTTTGGACAAATGTGTAAATTGCTGTCTGTAATTTCAGAATAAGTACTCCACTGTTAATTATCATGTGCAATATAAATTCAGATATATTCTGATATACTTGTGCATTAAAAAACAGAATATTGTGGAAAAAGTTGTATTTTTAATAATTCAATTTGAAAAAGTTAAAACCAAAATTCTTTTTATATTTATCACACATAAAGTGAGCTATTTCAAGTCTTTTTGTTTTAAATATTGATGATTAACACTTAGCTCTTGGAATTAAATTACTAGTACATTCTGACATGTTGGGCAGCGCGGTGGAGGAGTGGTTAGCACTGCAGCAGCACAGCAACTCACTCTTGGCCAGGGGATCCTGGGTTCGATCCCAGCCCCCGACCAACAGTGATCTGTGTGGAGTTTGCATGTTCTCCCCGTGTCTGCGTGGGTTTACTCCGGGATTTCTCCAGTTTCCTCCCACATGCCAAAAACATGCAAGTTAGGTTAACTGGCATCAAAACTTTTTTCTAAATTGTCCTTAGGTATGACTGAGAGTGAATGGTTGTCTGTTTCTCTGTGTTGGCCCTGTGATGGACTGGCGATTTGTCCAGGGTGTACCCTGCCTCTCGCCCAAAGATGCTAGGATAGGCTCCAGCCCCCCCGCGACCCGAAAAGGATTAAGCGGAAGAAGATGGATGGATGGATGGATTCTGACATGTTCTATTAGGCACTTTTATTGCAACTCATTGCTCAGACACCTTCAATTTTGGTATCTTTCTGTGCTTTATGTAAATGTTTTTGGTGTTGCCTGGTGTCATCTGCATAATAAATGTATTCAATAAAACTTTTCATCTGTTTAATAGAGACCAAAGTTGTCTTTCCTTTGGATGAACTCTGTGCCGGTGTGAGGAGCTGCGTTGAGGTCTGTTTATTTATCTATGACTGATTAATCTTCTAAATGACGACAGCATGCCAGCCAAAAACTAGGGTAATTACTGCCATACACGTCTGATTCGTGTTGCTCCAGGAAAAAAAAAGCCTTTCATGCAGAGCGCAGTGGGCTTCTATGGCATACCTGTGTGTATCCGTACAAGAGGGATCACAAGCCAAACCACAGCAGTGACTCCATCCATAAACTGAGGTTACTGTGGAAGCTAGAATTACAAATCACATCTCTGGTGTAAATGACGGTGAAACACACATATATCAACAAATGCATCATTGTCAAAGGAAAGATGTAACAGGGCAAAGTTCAACAGCTCTGTTTTTACAATTTTTTTTTTTAAATTTGAAAAGCAAAAATTTGTGGAGACCAGGATTTACTGTTTATTTATTTTTTTTTTTACTCTTGTGTGAATTGCTAGACATGTTTCGTTTTACTTAGTATTTTGTTGCTCAACCTTTTGATGCAATCACTGCAATCAAATGATTTCTGTAACTCTCAGTGAGACTTCTACTCCTGTTGACAGGTATTTTGGCCCCAATCTGCCTGAACAAACTGCTCCAGTTGTCTCAGGTTTGAAGGGTGCCTTCTCCAGACTGCATGTTTCAGCTCCTTCCACAAATGTTCAATAGAATTTAGATCAGGCCTCATAGCAGGCCACTTCACAATCGTCCAGTGTTTTGTTCTTTGCCATTCTTGGGTGTTTTTAGCTGTGTTTTGGTTCATTATTCTGTTGGAGGACCCGTGACCTGTAACTGAGACTGTGGGGCACATATATGCACATAGGTATATGACTGCATGATTCATACGTATACCACCTTAGGCTTCACATCTGAGACGGAACAAAGGACTGAGCCGCTCTGGAGATAACACGAGGGTGTGAAGTTTAGTCTTTGGCATGCAAAGAGATAGCCTTGGGGGATTTCGCCCAGCGGCCAGAGACTGAGAGGTGGAGTGTGTTAAGATCGGGGGGAAGTTACATTGTGACTGGGATTAAGTACCATGTGACTGTATGTTTGATGTCCTGGGTATAAAAGGGACAGATGTTGGAAGATTCATCCTCTTTTTCTCTTTCTGTGTTGGATGATGTTGGAGAATGTAAATAAATCTGACTTGAGAAATAAACTCAGCCTCATCTTTCCCCGTTCTCCACACTGGTGACCCTATGACGTATCATGAGCAGAAGTAATTCCCCCGAGCCGGACTCGTCAGGAGCCAGCCAGGTGAACGCAGCCACAGTCAAGCTACCAGACTTCTGGCAAGACAATCCATGCTCCTGGTTCCACTTGGTCGAGGCACAGTTTGCCCTCCGGGGGATAACGGTAGATGACACCAAATTCTACCACGTTATTTCCAAGCTCGACAACCGCACGGCTCGATATGTGCAGAGCTTTTTGGAGCACCCACCGGCTGACGACAAATACGGCGGGTTGAAGGCTGCGCTCATCCAGCGTTTCACTCCCTCAGTCCAGGAGAGAGCAGAGAGACTCCTGGCCCTGAACGACTTGGGAGATAGCACGCCCATCGACCTGATGGAAGACATGCTGAGGCTGAGGGGCTCAGATGGCGACGACTTCCTCTTCACCCACATTTTCCTGAGAACCCTACCGTCGGCCACGAGGGCGACCCTGGCTGGTTCACCGTTGATGGCCCAGCGGGACTTCTGCGCACTGGCCCAGGAGGCACAACGGATTCTCAACGCCAGCAGACAGCGCGCGGCCACCGCAGCAGCGACGGAGCTCGGCGTGGCGGCCGGAGACAACAGGGGGCCAGAGGCGGCGGTAGCAGACCCACCGACAACAGCGGCGGCGAGGGCCAGGGATCGCGGAGGAGACGACCTCTGTTTTTATCATCGCCACTTCGCAGAGAGGGCACGCAAATGCATACCACCGTGCCAGTTCAGGAGCTCGGGAAACGCCAAGACCGGGGGTCAATAGCAGCTGCGGCCCTCGGGGAGGAGAACAAGCTGCTCTACTTGACGGATGCGCGATCGGGGAGGCAATTCCTCGTGGACACAGGCTCCCAAGTGAGCTTCATCATGCCTACATACGCTGACCGGCTGGCGGGACCCGGAAGTCCTGGAGTGTCAGCAGCGAACGGCTCAAGAATTAAGACCTTTGGTGAGAAGGCTCTGCTTCTGTCCCTACACGGCCGTACATTTGAGTGGACGTTTGTTATAGCTGAAGTGAACTTCAATATGTTAGGGGCTGATTTTCTGTGCTCACATGGTTTGTTGGTTGATCTTGCTAATAGGCGCCTGGTTAATGCACTTTCTTTTTATTCTATTCCCTGTGCAGCCCGAGTGACCCCGCCCACAGCACAAGCCAACGTCGCAACAGCAGGTGGTAAGTTTCACACACTGCTCATTCAGTTCCCAGCACTCACGGTTCCCACATTTTCAGCAGCGATCGCTAAACACGGAGTGGAGCACTTTATTACTACCACTGGACCGCCCGTTTTTGCAAATGCTCGGCGCTTGGATGCAGCTAAACTGTCCATAGCGCGCGAGGAGTTCGCCAGCCTTGAAAAGTTGGGCATCATCAGACGTTCGAAGAGCCCATGGGCTTCCCCGCTTCACATGGTCCCTAAAGCCGACGGCTCATGGCGTCCTTGCGGAGATTTCCGCAGGCTGAACAACGCTACAGCGCACGACCGCTACCCAATCCCGCATATCCAAGATTTTTCCATTCATTTGGCGGGGGCGCGCATTTTTTCTAAAATAGACTTGGTCCGCGGGTACCATCAAGTCCCAGTACGCGCTGAGGACATCCCCAAAACGGCGGTGATAACTCCGTTTGGCCTTTTCAAGATTTTGCGCATGCCGTTTGGGCTTAAAGGCGCTGCGCAGACGTTCCAGCGCATGATGGATGCGGTGTTGCGTGATCTCCCTTTCGTGTTCGTCTACCTGGACGACATTTTGGTAGCCAGCTCGTCCGAAGACGAACACGAAAATCACCTCACGGCAGTTTTCCGGAGGTTGGGGGAGCACAGGTTAATAATCAACCCAGCGAAGTGTCAGTTCGGGGTGACGCAGATTGATTTTTTGGGGCATCGCGTCTCCCCAGAAGGAGCGGTTCCTCTGCCTGACAAAGTGCGCGCAGTAACAAATTTTCCCCAGCCACAAACGGTCAAAGTGTTACAAGAGTTTTTGGGAATGGTAAATTTTTATAACCGTTTCCTCCCCCGCGCAGCGCAGCTCATGCAACCATTGTATGCTGCGCTAAAAAAACAAAAACCCACAAGCAAAATCAAATGGTCTCCTGAGCGAGAGCGCGCATTCGCGGAGGTCAAAACGGCCCTAGCAAACGCTGCGTTGTTAGCACATCCAGACCCCAAGGCCCGCATAGCGCTCACTACTGACGCGTCAGATGTGGCCATAGGAGCGGTCGTAGAGCAACAGGTCGCCGGGGTTTGGCAGCCGCTCGCCTTTTTCAGCAGGACGTTGCGCGATAGTGAGCAAAAATACAGCGCATTCGACAGGGAGTTGTTAGCTCTCCACTTAGCCATTCGCCACTTCCAGTTCTGGCTGGAGGGACGCCGTTTCACCGCGTTCGTTGACTACAAGCCGCTTACTTTCATGATGGCCAAGGTTTCAGAACCGTGGTCGGGCCGGCAGCAGAGGCAGCTGGCTGCAATCTCAGAGTTTACTACCGATATTCAGCACGTAGCGGGTAAACTTAATGTGGTGGCAGACTGTCTCTCGCGAGCTGTAGCGGCCCCAGTCCGCGTAGGGGTAGATTGTGCAACCATGGCCGCGGAGCAGGCTAGCGACGTGGAAGTGTGCACCGCCGCAGTCCGCACAGTGATAGATTATGCAGCCATGGCCGCGGATCAGGTTAGTGACGCGGACGTGCGCGCGCTCCAGTCTGGACCAACAGGGTTAAGGCTGGAGAACAGGGTGTTACAAGATGGTATGCCCCCCCAATCTGCGATGTCTCCACGGGTCGACCGCGCCCGGTGGTACCGACCGTGTGGCGCCGCCGCGTTTTTGACTCGATTCATTCTCTGGCGCACCCGGGGGTGCGCGCATCGGTCAAAATGGTAGGAGAGAAATTTGTATGGCTGAGCCTGCGCAAGCAAGTTAAAGAGTGGGCAGCAGCCTGCGTAGCTTGTCAACGAGCCAAAATACACAAACACACTAGAGCTCCTTTGGAGCTGTTTCACATCCCGGCTAAGAGGTTCGATCATGTGCATGTCGACCTCGTAGGCCCCCTCCCGCCGTCACAGGGGTGCACACACCTTTTGACAATGGTGGACCGCACCACGCGTTGGCCGGAAGTGGTCCCACTGGCATCAACCACAGCCAAGGAGGTGGCGCGCGCGTTTTTAACGGCATGGGTAGCGCGTTTTGGAGTTCCGTCGGACATTACGTCCGACAGAGGTCCTCAATTTGTTTCCGAGCTTTGGTCAGCGATGGCCCGCAGCCTGGGGGTAACGATCCACCGCACTACCACGTACAACCCGCAGGCTAATGGTTTATGTGAACGTTTCCATAGGTCATTGAAAGCAGCCCTCAGAGCGTCGCTTACGGATGCAAATTGGGTGGACAGGCTACCATGGGTTTTATTGGGGTTGTGTTCTGCACCTAAAGAGGATTTAAAAGCCTCCCCAGCTGAGTTAGTTTTTGCACAGCCACTCCGGCTGCCCGGGGAATTTCTCCCAGATAATCCTGCGCCAGAGTGCCCCCCTGCTCAGCGGTTGCAGAGCAACACGGGATCGAGCACGCTTCCTGGCCCCGTTCATCACAGTTTTCCGCGCGTTTTTGTACCTAAGGCCTTAAAAAATGCGGAGTTTGTTTTTGTCGGACACGATGCGCATCGCCCCCCGTTGCGGCCACCTTACGATGGACCTTTTAGAGTGCTGGAAACAGGGGATAAGCATTTTTGCTAGATTTGGGGGGCAGGGAAGAACAGATTGGCATAAACAGACTCAAACCCGCCTTTGTGTTGGCCGACGAAAATGTGCTGTTGCCTACGGCTCCTCGGCGCGGCAGACCCCCTAAGGAGCATCAGGACACCCACAGGGATTGACTAACAGTTCTAATCCTCAGGCAGCAGCTCCCCAGCAGGAGGGCGCCGCGAGAGAGGTAAAGCCCGCTTACAGCAGATATGGAAGGCGACTGAGGCCCAAGCGACATGTGGACTGATGTGTAATAATTTTACCATGACTTACAGACTGTTATTACGGTTGTTCCATCTTAGACGTTTGGGGGGGGGGGTCATGTGGGGCACAGATATGCACATAGGTATATGACTGCATGATTCATACGCATACCACCTTAGGCTTCACATCTGAGAGGGAACAAAGGACTGAGCCGCTCTGGAGATAACACGAGGGTGTGAAGTTTAGTCTTTGGCATGCAAAGAGATAGCCTTGGGGGATTTCGCCCAGCGGCCAGAGACTGAGAGGTGGAGTGTGTTAAGATCGGGGGGAAGTTACATTGTGACTGGGATTAAGTACCATGTGACTGTATGTTTGATATCCTGGGTATAAAAGGGACAGATGTTGGAAGATTCATCCTCTTTTTCTCTGTGTTGGATGATGTTGGAGAATGTAAATAAATCTGACTTGAGAAATAAACTCAGCCTCATCTTTCCCCATTCTCTACAAGACCAAGCTTTCTGACACTGGGGAGCACATTGCATTATAGAATGCCTTGATAGTCTTGAGATTTCATTGTATCCTGCATAGATTCGACACCCTGTGCCAGAAACAACAAAGCAGTGCCAGAACATAACAGCCTCCTCCAGGTTTGGTAAATGGTAAATGGCACTCACTTATATAGAGCTTTTTCTCATCTCTGGATGACCAAAGCGCTTTACAGATCCTGCTATCCACCCATTCACACACACATTCACACACTGATGGCGGCAGAGCTGCCATACACACACAGGCGCTAGCCTGGCCACCAGGAGCAACTGGGGGTTCAGTGTCTTGCTCAAGGACACTTCGACATGCAGACTGCAGACAGAGTGGGAATCAAACCCATGACCCTCCGATCAGTAGTCGGTCACACTACACCTGCGCAGTAGGCACAGTGTTCTTTTTTGTATGATTAATTGTTCCTTCAGCAAATAGAGCTGATGTGACTGGCCCACAAGCTCCAGTTTTGTCTCATCAATCCAAAGGACAACCTCCCAGAAACTTTGGGGCTTGTCATCATGCATTTTGGCTGGCTTTTTAATGTTTTTCTGTCAATAGTGGAGCCCTCCTGGTCTTCTTCCATGGAGTCCATTATTGTTCAAAATGCA
Organism: Pholidichthys leucotaenia; assembly: GCA_020510985.1. NCBI lineage: Eukaryota > Metazoa > Chordata > Actinopteri > Cichliformes > Pholidichthyidae > Pholidichthys > Pholidichthys leucotaenia. The sequence goes on from CM035842.1 coordinate 166,460,567, forward strand.
ACACATGGTGCGATTAGAAAGTGCCATACCTTGACCTTGGAGTTCAGCTTGAGTGATTTTGAATGATTTCTGAGGCTCTTTTTCTACAATATGCAACATTCTTCTGATCCACCTGGGATTGCATTTCCTCTTGCTTCCATGTCCTAGGAGGTTGGCTACAGTCCCACAAACCTTATACTTCTTAATAAAATTGGCAACTGTGGTCACAGGAACATCAAGTTGCTTGGAGATTGTCCTACAGCCTTTACCTTTTAACATGCTTGTCTATAATTTGCTTCCTAATCTCCTGAGATAACCCTCTCCTTAGCTTTCTGTTGTCCATGTTCAGTGTGGTACACACCACGATACCAAACAGCACATTGATTACTTTTCATCCTTTAAATAAAGATTGACTGATTACAAGCTTGAAGACACCTTAGTTTAACATGTCCCTATGGTCAAATTATTTTCAATTGTTTCTTGGATTATTATGATATGACTTTGAACCAAAATTCAAAAGCAGTGTCTGATTTTCATTAGTTAATTTTCTGAATTTTTTTTAAATTATTACTTTAATTGCTCCTGGTGGGTCTGGAAGCGCCATGTTAGGTAGCATGCCGCCATCACTGTGTGAATATGTGTGTGAATGGGAGGATAGCAGGATCTATAAAGCGCTTGGGGCACCCCCACAACAGACTGGGACAAGCAGAGCGCTCAGCTAGAGCAATTAACATAACAGTGAAATGTGTGTATTAATGTCAACAGGCAGCCTCGCTTCGTCTAGCTCTTTCCTGCTCAGTACTGTGATGTTAATGTGCCATTCATGCATTGTGTTCATGCTTCCTGCTCTTACTGTAATGCAAATGTCCCATGCCTTCCTGCAGTCTCTTTGATGATAACATGCCTTTCATGTATTGTCTGTAGTGGGGTATAAATACTGCATCGCTCTGTAACACTCTCTCTCTGACTACTGCTTCTGACACACGCATTCTGTGTCTCCTCACGAGAGCCTGAGGACCCGCTCCAGCCCGCCTGCTCAGGGCTGGGGTGAGTTCTATGATGGCGGTATGATTTAATAAACTCCCTTAAAAACTCTCAGTTCGCTGTCTATCATTTCATGCCGCCACAGCGCTATATAAGTGAATGCCATTTACCATTTAAGTCAGTTTTAAGTTATTTCAGTGACCATTGTGGGATTTTCTCTCTTTAAGGCAAGGCTACCAACAAATTTGTCCATATATATATAGTATATATACTGTATATATATAGGTATATTAGGGATAAGCCGATACCACTTTTTCAAGTCTGATACCGATACTGTGACTTTTATAGCCCAATACCGATCCAAACCCAATACTGTCCTTCTTATTTAAAACAAAAGTACAGAACATACTTTGTTAATGACTGGTTGCATTTTGCACACATATACAGTAAAACCACAAATCTAAAAGTCAAAGAATATATTACAAGTTTGACTCAGTCCAGCAATGCTGCTGCTTTTTTATTTTAAACTTTGCAACATTGGCAGCATTTCACTGGTCAGGACCATGTAAACATGCATTCTGAAGTTTTAAGTGCAGGTTTTATGCAAAACTTTGAAGCTATTTAAGTAAACATTTAGATGAACTTTAAAGTGCCAAGGTTTGCTCTTGCATGAGGTAAAAAATGCTGTAGATCTGAAAATAAAGGAACTAATCTTTAAAGTTGTGTTTTTGACATTTATTATTATTATTATAATTATTATTATCATAAGTACTCTCCTGATTCTCTGTTTATTTTGTAGTGTTTCTGATAGGACGCTTTCATATCTAGATTTGTTTACTTTAGTCTTGTGTCATTCTCTAGTTGGTTCGGTCTCCTTTCACACAGGCAAAAATTCAAACGGACCAAATTCCCTCATGTTAAATCCCATAAGGCCCTCATGGATTGTCACCTTATCGTGGTGGGGGGTTTGCGTGCCCCAGTGATCCCAGGAGCTATGTTGTCCGGGGCAATTTGTCTCTGATAGGGTCACCCAAGACAAACTGGTCCTGGGTGAAGGGCCAGACTAAGAGCGATCAAACAGACTCATGATAAATTCTAGATCAAGGATTCAGTGTACCCCGCCCAGTATGGGGTTACTGGGGCCCCACCCTGGAGCCAGGCCTGGGGGAGGGGCTCGATGGCTAGCGTCTGGTGGCGGGGTTTCCACCCATGGGACCCGGCCAGGCTCAGCCCGAAGGAGTTACATGGGTCCGCCCTCCAGTGGGCTCACCACCTGCAGGAGGGATCATGGGGGTCCAGTGCTATGTGGATTAGGTGGCGGTCAAAGGCGGAGACCTTGGCGAACTGATCCCAAGCTTTCTAAACTGGCTTTTGGTATGTGGAATGTCACCTCTCTGGTGGGGAAGGAGCCTTAGCTGGTGTACGAGGTTGAGAGATACCGGCTAGATATAGTCGGCCTCACCTCAACACACAGCTCCGGTTCCGGAACCAGTCTCCTGGAGAGGGGCTGGAGCTTGGCTTTTTCTGGAGTTGCCCCGGACGAGAGGTGACGAGCAGGGGTGGGTATTCTTGTATCCCCCCACCTTGCTGCCTCTGTATTGGAGTTTTCCCCGGTGCACCAAATGATGTTTCACAGTACCCACCCTTTTTGGAGTCTGTGACTGGGGTGCTGGAGGGTGCTCCTCTTGGAGACTCCATTGTCCTTCTGGGGGACTTCAATGCACACGTGGGCAACAACAGTGAAACCTGGAGGGGAGTGATTGGGAGGAACGGCCTGCCCGATCTGAACCTGAGTGGTGTTTAGTTATTGGACTTCTGTGCTAACCACAGTTTGTCCATAACGAACACCATGTTCAAGCATAAAGGTGTCCCATATGTGCACCTGGCACCAGGACACCCTAGGTCGCAGGTCAATGATCGATTTTGTTATCGTGTCATCAGACCTGCGACCGTATGTCTTGGACACTCGGGTAAAGAGAGGTGCAGAGCTGTCAACTGATCACCACCTGGTGGTGCGTTGGATCCGATGGCAGGGGAGGAAGCCATTCAGAACTGGTAGACCCAAACGTATAGTGAGGGTGTGCTGGGAACGTCTGGCTGAGGCCCCTGTCCGGGAGGTCTTCAACTCCCACCTCCGGAAGAACTTCAACCACATTCCGAGGGAGTCTGGAGACATGGAGTCTGAATGGGCCATGTTCTCCACCTCTGTTGTTGAAGCGGCAGCCCAGAGCTGCGGCCGCAAAGTGGTCGGTGCATCTTGTGGTGGCAACCCCCAAACCAAGTGGTGGACACCAGTGGTGAGAGGTGCCATTAAGCTGAAGAAGGAGTCCTATCAAGCTTGGTTGGCTTGTGGGACTCCCGAAGCAGCTGAGGTGTACCGGCAGGCCAAGAGGAGTGCAGCTCAGGTGGTTGCTGAAGCAAAAACCCGGGTATGGGAAGAGTTCGGTGAGACCATGGAACAAGACTTTCGGTCGGCCTCAAAGAGATTCTGGCAAACTGTCCGGCAGCTCAGGAGGGGAAAGCAACTCCCTGTCCACACTGTGTATGGTGCGGATGGGGCGCTGTTGACTTCGACTGGGGATATCGTCGGGCGGTGGAAGGAATACTTTGAGGATCTCCTCAATTCCACTGATATGCCTTCCACAGAGGAAGCAGGGTTTGTGGACGAGGGGGATGACTCGCCTATCACAGGGGCTGAGGTAGCCAAGGTGGTTAAAAATCTCCTTGGTGGCCGGGCCCCAGGGGTGGACGAGATTCGCCCTGAGTACCTCAAGACCCTGGATGTTGTAGGGCTGTCATGGTTGACACACCTCTGCAACATTGCGTGGAGGTCGGGGGCAGCGCCTTTGGCATGGCAAACCTGGGTGGTGGTTCCTCTCTTCAAAAAAGGGGACCGGAGGGTGTGCTCTAACTTTAGAGGGATCACACTCCTCAGCCTCCCTGGGAAGGTCTATGCCAAGGTACTGGAGAGGAGAGTCCGGCTGTTGGTCGAACCTCGGATTCAGGAGGAGCAATGTGGTTTTCGTCCTGGCCGTGGCACATCGGACCAGCTCTTTACCCTCTTGAGAATTCTCGAGGGTTCGTAGGAGTTTGCCCAACCAGTTTACATGCATTTTGTGGACTTGGAGAAGGCATTTGACCGCGTCCCTCGTGGTTTTTTGTGGGGGGGTGCTTCGGGAGTATGGGGTATCGGGCTTGTTGTTACAAGCTATTCGGTCTCTGTACGACCGTTGTGAGAGTTTGGTTTGTATTGCCAACACTCGGTCAGACTCATTCCCAGTGAGAGTTGGACTCCGCCAGGGCTGCCCTTTGTCACCGATCCTGTTCATAATTTTTATGGACAGGATTTCTAGGCGCAGCCAGGGAATGGGGGCATCATGCTTGGTGACCACAGGATCTCATCTCTGTTGTTTGCAGATGTTGTCCTGTTGGCTTCATCCAGCAATGACCTACAGCTCTTGCTGGGACGGTTTGCCGCTGAGTGTGAAGCAGCTGGGATGAGAATCAGCACCTCCACGTCCGAGTCCATGGTCCTCAGCCGGAAAAAGGTGGATTGTCCTCTCTGGGTTGAGGACAGGCTCCTGCCCCAAGTGGAGGAGTTTAACCCCTTGCACTCTGGTCAATTTTCCTAAAAACACCAAAAAAAATGTGCCCAAAGTAAATCGAAAGCTGTTCTTCAACCCTTTGCAGCATCTTCATGGGGTTGGTCTCATTTAAAAGAAAACACTTTGAATTTTTTGGCAAAAAAAATATGATCTCTCTAAGTGCTCCGGCCACTGAGTTACAGTCATCTAAACATAGTGAACTTGAAGAAAATAAATTTGGCCTGGGTGTTTTTTTTGATACAAATGCTTGCAGATTAACACACAGCTTCAGATCCGGGCTGGAAAATGCAACAGAAATGTAGAACCAAGTGTTATCAAGCTGAGGTCCAAATTTTGTAACAATACCACAAAAAATGAATATATTACACAGCTTTGTTCTCAGACTGTTCCCAGGCGTTTTGGAACTGTGCCAAATTGTGCCAAATGGCACAGTTTGGAAAAACGTCTGTAACTTCTGAATGATTCAATATAGAAGCTTCATTTTAGGCTCTAATGAAAGGTCACACTCAGGGCTGTCTGTGTGTGTGTGTGTGTGTGTGTTGTCCCCCCCGCCCCGCTCGCTACAGAGGATGGACTTCGGCCATCGCTACACAACGGATTAGCCTCATGTGGTGATGTGGGACAGCAGCGCAATCACCGCGGCTCCCCCCCACCTCGCTGCAGAAGAATAGCGGGGGTGGGGGGGGGGCGTTCACAGCCTGTACGCGGCGAGCAACACCTTGTACTGCGCCGCACAGTTGTAATTTACCGATCGGTCAAAAGTCATTTTGGATTACAATTTTCAGAGATAGAGAATAATTTAGCTTATAACACCTTACCTCTTCACAGCAGCAGTGTCCTGGTGAACTTCTCTTCCTCATTGTCAGACAAACGCGACGCTGGTCCGCTCTGGTTCTGGTCTCGCAACCCGATCAAAACATAATTCCATTATTGCGGTTTTGTACTTCCATGATTGCGGTTTTTGGCGAACGATTTTTCAAAACAGTAGTTTTTAAAAAAAGACTGGCGAAGGCGTGTGTGTCACTCAGCCTTCGTCGTCAGCCTCCGTCGGTCTATGATGACCATGGAAGAAATCATAACGTCTACTCTGCTGGAACCAATACAATATAAGCACCGCCTGTGGCCAAACATGCCGATCCACGAATGGCACTCCCTGTCACACAGGTTGCATTTGTGGATGGTCTCCATGCTGCTGGGTCTGTGGGGCTCTTCCTGCATCCTTTTTTGATCCGCTCCAGCAGCCAGTCTTCACCCAGCCTTAAAAAAAAACAGCTCGCGAACTTCTCTGCTTCAATTGGCTCACTGCATTCAAAGCGTTGGGAGGTGGGTCCTTCTGGCTAGGTTTTCATTCATTGGTTCTTCAAGGTTTCAGAAACCCAATTCAAGGCTCTTATTAGTCGAACGAGAGGTCAATCAGATGAACTAATCTGTTCGCGGCTGTGTCTACAGCTTTTTTTTCCAGTGGCGTTTGGACGCCAACACCAACTACATCACCACCATCAGGACCATGCGTCCGAGAGCGCGCGAGGACGCACGAGTGCGCCCTCGTGTGCCCTAGGACGCAGAGACTTGCCTGCCCGCGGTACAACGGAGTGCAAGAGGTTAAGTATCTTGGGGTCTTATTCACGAGTGAGGGGAAAATGGAGCGAGAGATTGACAGACGGATCGGAGCAGCATCTACAGTGATGCAGACGTTGTACTGGTCTGTTGTGGTGAAGAGGGAGCTGAGTTCTAAGGCAAAGCTGTCGATTTGCCTTCGTGGGCTGCACGGTGGCGCAGTGGTTAGCACTGCGGCAGCACAGTTTACCCTTGGCCGGGGGATTGTGGGGATCGTGGGATCGTGGGTTCGATCCCAGCCCCCGACCAACAGTGATCTGTGTGGAGTTTGCATGTTCTCCCCGTGTTGCGTGGGTTTACTCCGGGATTTCTCCGGTTTCCTCCCACATGCCAAAAACATGCATGTTAGGTTAATTGGCTGTTCTAAATTGTCCCTAGATATCCGTTTCCTATAGGCCCTTAGAATAGAGGGTTAGTATTAATGAAAGCGCTTTGAGTGGTCTTTGTGACTAGAAAAGCGCTATATAAGTGCAGGTTAGTTAGTTAGTAGTAGTTAGATTTACCAGTCAATCTACGTTCCTACTCTCACCTATGGTCATGAGCTTTGGGTAATGACCGAAAGAACAAGATCGCGGATACAAGCGGCTGAAATGAGCTTTCTCCGTAGGATTGCTGGACTCACCCTCAGAGATAGGGTGAGGAGCTCAGTCATCCGGGAGAGGCTCAGAGTAGAACCGCTGCTCCTCCACATTAAAAGGAGTCAGTTGAGGTGGTATGGGCATCTGATTAGGATGCCTCCTGGACGCCTCCCACTTGAGGTGTTTCGGGCACGTCCCATTGGGAGGAGACCCCGGGGCAGACCCAGGACTCGGTGGAGAGACTGCATCTCCCAGCTGTTCTGGGAATGCCTTGGTATCCTCTCTGAAGAGCTGGAGCAGATGCGGGGGAGAGTGAAGTCTGGGCTTCTCTGCTTGAACTGCTGCCTCCGCGACCCGGACCTCCGGAAAAGCGGTAGAAGACGGATGGATGGATGGATAAATCCCACAAGACTTACGTAAGAATGTTCTCCATTCTTATTGGTCAGATTTTTTCTGCAGCGAGAACAGGAAAGGTAAATACAGGAAGTAGGATGACGACTGTGCATCCTACTTCCTGTAGGGAAGTAGGGAACTGAACATCCGGTTCCTGTCAACCTGCTGTCAGAGCCTGTCAGTCGGTGGATTTCTGTGTTTTGGTGCTCGGTTTTTGACTATTTTTTTTTTGGCTTCTGAGAACAGAATTTGGATTACGAACTGGACATCCTAGTTTCGACCACTGCCTGATTTAAGACACCAATAGCGGCATCTACGGACTGGGAAACGAGAGCGGAGTGGCCCGCCATTCAGCTAGCTAAACAGCTGTTCATTAGCTGTTTAGTCAACATAAATCGTCCGGGATCATGGGTCCTAAGAAACCTCAGCAGACTGAGGAGGTGGATGATATTAAAAGATCGCTCGACTTCTTGGCTGAAGAGATTTCTGCTGTTAACCTGCAGTAAAAAAACATCCTGGGCCTGGTCGAGGAGGTGAAAGCGCTGCGGATCCAGAACGCCGAGAAGGACAAGAGGCTGGTGTATCTGGAGAGCAGAGTGTCAGACCTGGAGCAGTACACTCGGGTGAACGACGTGATCATCACTGGGCTCTACATTAAACCCCGATCATATGCTCGAGCGGTGGCCGCGGACAGCGGAGGGAGGCTCGATGTGCTGGAAGCCGAATCCATGGAGCAACAAGTGGCGGCCTTCCTGCAGTCCTCAGGAATCCAGCTGGACTGTAACACCATTGAGGCCTGCCACCCTCTGCTCAGGAAAAACAACGACAAACCAGCTATCATCATGAGGTTTGTCAATAGAAAACACAAGACTGCGCTGCTAAAACAAGGTAAAAAACTGAAAGGAACGAACATTTACATGAATGAGCACCTCACAAAAGAAAACGCAGAAATAGCCAGAAAAGCAAGATACATGAGAAAGAAGAAAAAGATTCAAAACACCTGGACATGAAATTGTAAAATATACATCAAATTAAATGGATCACCTGAAGAAGCCAAGGTTATTAACATCCGAAATATTATGGAACTGGACAAATACCAATGAACATTATGAACTGGAGTCGACAGCAACAAATGAAAACTGTAAGACATTGAAGGATCACACTCATCTGCATCAGGACATTTAACAACATGAAACAAAAGATCAACAAACAGGAACAACAGGAACTGAAAGTTTTTGAAAATACGGATCACAACCCACAGGACGTAGAATGTAACATAGACCCTGATAATAATTTATTTAGCTCCATCAATAATAACTGTAGTTACTACACGGATGAACAGTTTAACACAATGGTCACATCTGATTTCAATATTTCTATGATCCACTTCAACAGCAGAAGTCTCTATGCCAACTTTAATAACATTAAAGATTATTTACATCAGTTTAAAGAGCCATTCAATATTGTGACAATATTAGAGATGTGGCTCAGTGAAGAGAAAGGAGTGGATTTTACCATGGATGGCTATGAATTAAATTATATAAATAAAAAAGTGAAAAAAGGAGGAGGAGTTGCAATTTATGTTGACAAGAGCTTGCAATACAAGGTTGTTGAAAATTTGTCAGTAACTGTGGATGATTTATTTGAATGTACAGTATTACAATAGAAATCTGTCTGGACAATGTGAAGAATATGGTCGTGAGCTGTGTATATATTACACCTAGATCAAACATTGACTGGATGGAAAAAATGTATGCAAAACTAACTCAAAGTTATGTTCACCTGTGGGGATTTCAATATAGATCTTATGAATTCAAAACAACATAGTTTGACAGAAGAATTTATCAACACGATGTACAGTATGGGCTTACATCCAACAATCACCAGGCCTAGCAGAATCACGTCACACAGTGCCACATTAATAGATAACATATTCACAAACATTATGGAAAATAATATCATGAGTGGGCTTTTACTGAATGATATCAGTGACCACCTGCCGATTTTTGTTGTCTATCAGTGTGATTATAGGAATGAATGAATTTATTTATTTCGGATAGTACAGTACAGGTTAAAAGAAACTGTATAATATAACAACAAGGTCAAATTAGACAAAGACTCCTTCTTCTATACAATTCCACGTGAGTTATCCGAAATGGGTGATGGCTGAAGCCGCAGCTTATATTGCCCACCCATATTCCATCCAAGAATTCAAAAGAGAAAAAAGAGAAAACAAGACAAGAGCGATTACAATTTAAAACAAAGCTAAGACAAAATGTGACTGAGAGAAAAAAAGAAAACTAAGCTAAGTTAAGCGGTTACTATTCAAAACAAATCTAAGACAAAATGTCACAGAGAAAAAAAGAAAACAAAAAACAAAAAAAACTAAGCTACAACACAATACAGGCTGGATATGTCAATCCTTATGTGAGTTTACATGTCGTCTTGTAAATATGTTTGGAGTATTTCTTCCTTTAGTTTTTGTTTAAATTGTCCAAGCGTTGTACATGATTTTAATTCAGGTCCAAAATCGTTCCATAATCTGACTCCTTGCACTGAAATACAGTGTTGCTTGGTGGTTGTTCTCACTGTAGGCTTTTGAAATATACATGTTCCTCTGAAGTGATATCGTTTCTCCCTTGTTTGGAACAACTTTTGGATATTTGCGGGCAGTGATAAATTCTTCACTTTGAACATTATTATTGCGGTTTTAAAGTCAACCAGATCTTTCAACTTGAGAGTTTTTTGTTTGAGAAAAAGTGGGTTTGTTGGTTCCCTGTAAGCTGCTTTGTTTATTATTCTAATAGCTCTCTTCTGAAGCATAAAGAGTGGATATATGTTTGTTTTACATGTATTTCCCCATACTTCATTACAATATGTCATGTATGGGAGTATTAATGAATGATACAAGGTGTATAGTGTGGGTTGATTCAGCAAATATTTCACTCTGTGTAATATTGCAATTGATTTGGATACTTTACCTTTAATATAATTAATATGTGACTTACAACACAGTTTATCAATTATTACTCCAAGGAATTTAGTTTCAGATACCCTTTCAATCTCTACACCATTTACATTGAGTTTGGGTACTGGGTTGTTGTGATGGTTGTTAAAGACTATAAATTTTGTCTTACTTAAATTGAGCGTTAATTTGTTTGAATCAAACCACAGTTTAAGCTTTCCTAATTCCTTTTCGAGTGTATCCAGAAGTTGTTCCAAATTGTTTCCACTGCATAGCAGATTAGTGTCATCGGCAAACAATATTAAGTCCATTTTTTCTGAAACTTTACATATATCGTTTATATACATATTGAATAATAATGGTCCCAAAACTGAACCCTGTGGGACTCCACAAGTGACCTTCAGCAACTCTGAGTTTTTGTTGCTAACACATACATACTGATATCTATTCTTTAAGTAACTACTTAACCAGGATAGTGCTACCCCTCTAATACCATAATTTTGTAGTTTCTTTAATAATAAATTATGATCTACTGTATCAAATGCTTTTTTAAGATCTAGGAATACTCCAACTGAATACTCTTTATTTTCAATGGCTGTTGATATTTTTTCTGTAAATTCCATTAGGGCATATGCAGTTGTCCTCTTGTGTCTGAACCCATATTGCTGCTCACATAATAAATCATTCTTCAGTATGAAGTTGTCAATTCTCTCATAGAATATTTTTTCAAGTATCTTGGAAAATTGCGGTAATAGTGAAATTGGTCTATAGTTTGAGAGTTCCCCTCTGTCGCCCGTCTTGTATATCGGAATTACTTTAGCTATTTTCATTGCATTGGGAAATATACCTGATTGGAGAGACAGGTTACAGATATACGTCAGTGGTTTTACTATGCATTCGATAACAGTTTTGACTAGTAGCATGTCAATACCATCACAGTCAGTAGATGTTTTACTTTTGAACGATTTAACAATTTCAATGACCTCTCTTTCGTCTGTGTTCTTTATGAAGATGGAGTCTTTTACAGCAGTGTTATTGCATATTGTATTACCTGTAGGCACCGTAGTGGGTATTTCTCGGGCCAGTTTAGGTCCAATGTTAACAAAAAAATTATTAAATTCATCTGCAGGTGAAGCTATATTGAGACTCTGAGTCGTTTTATTATTTTTTCGAATATTAGTTGGGTAGCTTGTATTTCTGCTTTTATTTCCAAGGATACTGTTGAGTATTGTCCATGTATTTTTAATATTGTCTTTGTTTTTCGCCAGTTCTTTACTGTAATAGTCTCTTTTACTACATCTTATTATATATGTTAACTTATTTTTGTATGTTTTATACCGCTGCTCTGCTTCTTTTGTTCTTTTCTTTAGGAAAGCTTTATATAATAAATTTTTCTTTTTACACGCCTTTTGTAGTCCTTTGGTTAACCATGGCTTATCAGCAAATTTGTGTTTAAGCTTTTTTTTTACTAATGGGCAGTTTTTTTCATAAAGAGTGGTTACACTGTTTATAAATGTGTCATAGGCTTCATTTACATCTGATACATAGACTTCTGTCCAGTCTTGCTTCAGCAAGTCCTCTTTAAGAGAACTGATTGCATTTGGTGATTTGTGTCTGAACGATTTTGAAATTATTTCTGCGTTGGGCCCTGTGTGGCCATGGATAAGTGCAAAGGTTGGCAAGTGGTCACTTATATCATTTATCAATAATCCACTTTCTATTTTCTTATCGAAAACATTGACAAACAGGTTGTCAATAAGTGTAGCAGAGTGAACTGTGATTCTACTAGGATGTGTTATTGTGGGATATAGACTCATGCTGTACATAGAGTTCATGAACTCTGTAACTACATTTTGTTGATGTGGATTCAGTAAATCAATATTGAAATCTCCACAAATTGCTACCATTTTCTTACTAGTAATATTATTGTACAGCTCGACTAATTTATCTCTGAATGTCTCAATGCAAGTTCCCGGCGTTCTATATATGCAGCTTATGATTAGATTTTTTGTTTTGTCTAGGTCAATCTCAACAGTAACACATTCCAAAATCCCTGGTAGTGCTGAGGACATTTCATTTACAAGCTTACACCTGTACAGGTCATCAATATATAGTGCAACACCACCACCCTTTTTTTGAGATCTGTTAATATAAAACATCTGATATCCCTCTATTGCCATCAGGGGAGCCAGTTCTTCATTAAGCCAGGTTTCAGAGACTGCAATAGCTGTGAATTTTCTGTCTAGCTGTTTTAAATAGTCCTGAATCTGTGGAAAGTTTTTGTTAAGACTTCTGCTATTGAAGTGTATTATTGACAGTTTACCATCTAATTGCACTTGACTTTTGAATTGTTTTTCAGTGTAATATTCACAGTGGTTATGAATATTATTGAAAAAGTGGTTATCAGGATCAATATCATTCTCCATCTCTTGTGGTTTATGTTCAGCATAATGGTATATTTTCAGAGTTTGAGTTTCCTCATTCTGTGTCAAATGACTTCCTCCAACTGGGGATAATTGATGTCTACTCGAGTCGGTCATAAGTTTTTGTTTATTTTGCTTATTTTTTTTAAAGTACTTTGGCATGGTGTGTCAAAAGAACTATTCTTATCGTGTGTATGAATATGGATTATCATTGGCTCATAGTTTTCTTAATCAGTGTTCATCTGTATTTATCTAAGTCAGTAGCATCTCTGATCATTATACTCTTTGCTTGCTCAGGTGATCCATTTAGTTTAATCCAAATTCTACAATTTCTTGTCCAGGTTGCTTGTATCTTATTTTGTTTTTTTTAGCATCCTTGCCTGTCGTGCTAATTCAGCGTTTTTTTTTTTGTCAGGTGTTCATTTAGGTAAACTTGAGTTTCCTTTAGCTTTTTGGCCTGCCTCAGTATGTTATTCTTTACCCTTCTGTTCATAAAGCGCATCACAATTGATTTCTTTGTTTTGTTATCTTTCTTCAGTAGAGCATAACAGGCTGAGATTGCATTGGCTTCTACCTTAATGTCTTTATTATTAAGGAACTGAAGCACTTGATTTTCTAAGGACAATGACTCACTCATGGGTGCTTCTTCACCATTCAGTCCTGTTGCAGCATGGGCGTATGACTGATATCTGATGTCTAGTCCACTTATAACTAGGTCATCAATACGAGAACCTTGTTCAAGATCCTCGACGCGTTGCTCCAAAAGACGCCCGTGTTGCTCCAGGTCCATAATTTTTTTGTCTTTTTCTTGGATTATTAAATGTAGGGTTTGTACTTGTTCTATTAGGCCTATTATTTTGTCCTGCTGGCTAGTCAATTTGGCCAATTCATCTGACAAAGTTCAGAGATTTTTTGATTTCTTCCATTTCCTCTTTCTTTGGTGGCATCTTACTGACCTGTGGATAGAGATAAACAGAGAATCCGGCTAGGCCTCAACTAGCCCGGCCGTTGCTGGACTCGCCGCACCGAGCTCCTGCAAGCTCCTCCGCCGCACCGAGCTTCTGCACAGCTCCTCCGCCAAGTAACACTGCACAGCTCCGCAGATCACCGTCGCCGCCTGCCGCCGTCTGCCTGGCCGGTTATGCCGCACACCGCCGGCGCAGCCGAACTCCGCCGATCACCGCCGCTCGCTGCCCTCTGGCTGGGTGGCACCTCCACTAGTCCCCGTCTCCGAGCGCCGTCAGTCTGGTAGTTCCTCAGCTGGGCCTCGCAACTGGGTTCCGACTCAGGCCACTGTCCTGCTGTGTCCAGGTGGCCCCCGTCTCTCACCAACGTCGCGCCCGAGCTCCCAGCCGCCGCCTCGGTTGGTTCGGTTGGTTCCTCCGGTGAGCCCTCACCGGGGACTGAGCCGCTTCGTGTCGGAGTTTGGTCGGGCCAGCGTTAAGCTAACTAGCGTTAGCTTGGCAATCGCTTCGGGCAGAGCGCAGCAGTTCTACCCGATTAAAGGGGCATTCCAACGGGATTCTGACAGAGGTGGAAATTCAGCTCGTGGGTGTCCGTCACGAGCGCCAATCGCTGTAGGTTGGTTATTTTAATGGCAAAAAGCAGTGGCTTAGTCTCAGCACTGAGAAAGTGTGGCCATCCCGGTCGCCATCTTGGGGAAAAAAAAAAAAAAAAAGAAAAGGAAGAAAAAGTATACCAAAAATATTAAATATAAAAGAATAAGAACTGAAGAATCTATGTATTTACTGGCAAAGGAATTATTAATGCAAGACTGGAAGATAGTTTGTGATGAAAATGATATAAATAAAGCATATGATAAATTTTTACAAATATTTCAATCATTGTACAATAAAAACTGTCCTATAAAACAATACAGTGACAGACAACAAAACAAAAATATTCCTTGGGTCACCAAGGGGTTACTAAATGTATGTATAAAGAAGAATACATTATATAAACAATTCATTAAGTGCAGAATGGTAGAGGCTGAGATCAAATATAAAAGATATAAAAACAAGCTTACTAATATAATGAGGACTTGTAAGAAAGAATACTACAACAGAATATTAGAGGATAACAAAAATAACTTAAGAGGAATATGGCAAGTACTCAATGGGATTATTAGTAATCGACCTAAGAATGCTAATTATCAAGAATATTTTATTGAAAATGACAATTTGATAAATAATATGGAGGATGTGGTCAGTGGTTTCAATAAATTTTTTGTAAATGTTGGTCCTGAATTAGCAAAATCAATAGTGACACCAGAAACAAACAACAGTGGTTCTGTAAATGAAATAGAAGATAGAAATCCAAACAATCTTTTTGGGTGCAGTAACTGAAAAGGAAATTATCAAGACTGTGAGTAAATTTAAGAACAAAAAAATCAACTAACTGGAATGAAATTGACATGACAATAGTGAAAAAAGTAATTGAAGGAATTGTTAAACCACTCACCCACATCTGTAACCTGCCATTTCAAACTGGTACATTTCCAAACAAAATGAAAATAGCAAAAGTAATACCACTATACAAAACAGGAGACAGTCATTATTTCACAAACTACAGGCCGGTCTCTTTACTCTCACAATTCTCCAAAATACTTGAAAAAACCTTCACTAAGAGACTGGATGATTTCAATGAAAAACACAACCTCCTTACAGACAGCCAGTATGGTTTTAGAGCAGATAAATCTACCTCTTTGGCACTGATCAAACTTATAGAAGAAATTACTAGTTGTACAGATAAAAAAAAGTTTGCTGTAGGAGTATTGATAGATTTAAAGAAAGCTTTTGACACTATCGACCACAGAATTTTACTGAGGAAATTGGAAAGGTATGAAACAAGAAGGGTCGGACTGAGTTGGGTGGAAAGTTATTTAAGTAACACACAACAATTTGTACAAATTGGTGAGCACAAATTGCCCTTCATGGACATAACTTGTGGTGTGCCCCAGGGGTCAGTTTTGGGACCCAAACTCTTTATCTTGTATATAAATGACATATGCCAAGTATCAAAAATTCTGAAATTTATTTTGTTTGCGGATGACACAAATATCCTTTGCACTGGTGAGAATTTGCAGCAGGTTTTAGAGGTGGTCACAACTGAAATGAAAAGGTTAACGCAGTGGTTCAACAAAAATAAATTATCTCTAAATCTGAAAAAAAAAACAAAAACAAAACAAAGATTATGTTGTTTGGAAATTATAAAATAAATCATGAAATAATGGTAACGACAGATGATACCAGAATAGAAACAGTACAGGAAAATAAGTTTCTGGGGGTGACGCTAGACAATAAAATCTGCTGGAAACATCACATCAGTCACATCCGGGCCAAGTTGGCAAAATGTATAGGAATACTGGGGAAAACAAGACACATCTTGGACTATAAATCATTGTTCTTACTGTACAAGTCACTGTTTCTACCATATCTTAACTACTGTGTAGAGGTCTGGGGAAACACCTACAGGACCAACCCACAGCCAATAAGCACATTACAAAACAAGATTGAAAAAAATCATGACAAAACCCGTTTTTTTTAAGTGAAAGAAATGAAAAATAAAAAACTAGAAAAGCACTCGGAGAGCGCAGACCTCCGCCAAGCGCCACAGTTCCCCCCATACAGTGTTTGTGTGTACGTTTTCAGATTCCTTGACCATGAAAACATATGACTAGCAATTGGATTGACAATGATAGGATTAGTGGTTCAGTGGTTATTCATGAAAATGACATTTTCCGTAATGGCGGCCACAGTTGCCCCCATACAGTGTTTGTGTGTACATTTTCAGATTCCTTGACCACGAAAACATATGACTAGCAATTGGATTGACAATGATAGGATTAGTGGTTCAGTGGTTATTCACGAAAATGGCATTTTCCGTAATGGCGGCCACAGTTCCCCCCATACAGTGTTTGTGTGTACGTTTTCAGATTCTTTGACCATGAAAACATATGACTAGCAATTGGATTGACAATGATAGGATTAGTGGATAAGTAGTTATTGAACCTTGGGTTCCAAGGTTGTCATAGCCAGGAGTGGCACTGGGGTTAAGCTCCCAGTGCTCATAAAATGCTCCTTATGGCGTGCGTCTCGAAAAGCCTCTGACAACTAAGTCCAACTCCTAGCCTGCCCGTGTGGTTTAGTCTCTAAGCCCGGCGGAACTGCTTTTACTAATAGGAGAAGGGGCGAGGGCGGATCTCTGGCGCCTTAAAACCAGATGCTTCGGGTAGATGGTGGCTCATCAACCTGGGAAGGTAGCCCATCTAGGGGAAGGTAAACCCTGATTTCAAACCTCTGCTGCCTTGCGGCATACCCGGTCACGGGAAAGGCTTCGGGAGTCAACCCTGAGGAAAAATCCGGAGTCAGAGCCCCTAAGGCAGTTCTATGTTGTGCTCAACATCGTTCTGGCAGCTCCTGCAACGGCGCTGGTGCCAAACTGTAGCAGCCCTGCTGTTCCTTTGGATTCATCAGTGACGTGGAGAGGGGGGACATGCTGCATGGGCAACATCTTGTCCTCCATATCTTTCTGCCCAGGCTTGAATCCTACCAACGCCCAACGCTGGAAGGTAGAACACCGGATCACTGGAGAGGAGACTCCAGCTTCGCCTTTGGCGTAGACAAAACATGGGGAATGACAGTTACCGGTTATAAGCCATTGCTCAATTGGCGTAGAGAGTGGCGCCAGGGGTTGTTCCCGACGGTGGGAGGGATCATCAGATCTCACTGGACAGCTACCGCCCGCCTCAAGCTGGGCAGCCCCCAGCCAATAAGGTGTTGTCCCGCCACAGCTTGCTTTCCTCATTGGGTGCATGGGGATAAGGAGAAATCCAAACAGCAGGCTGAGAACCTTCGCACCAGGCAAGACAATAAAACAAAAGAGACCAACTCTAAAACTGGGAACTTGGAACGTCCGCACTATGATGACAGGACTTGCTGCTAACCTCAAGGACATCAACGACACCAGGAAGACTGCCATCATCAATAATGAGCTGAAGAGACTGGGAGTGGATATCGCCACTCTCCAGGAAACACGGTTAGCTGATGCAGGCACACTGAGAGAGAAGGACTACACGTTCTACTGGCAGGGAAAGGGCAGTGACGAACACAGGGAACACGGAGTGGGCTTCACAGTGAAGAACACTTTGCTGAAGATGGTGGAACCGGGCAGCACTGGCTCTGCACGACTCCTCACCCTCCGCCTGAACACCACTCAAGGCCCAGTCACCCTCGTCAGTGTGTATGCCCCAACACAGACAGCCACACCAGAGGCAAAAGACGAGTTCTACGAGAATCTCGCAACAACTGTCAGGATCATCCCCAACTCTGAACAACTCATTCTCCTTGGAGACTTCAATGCCAGAGTGGGTGCTGACCACGACTCCTGGCCCTCCTGTCTTGGACCTTTTGGCGTGGGCAGAATGAACGACAACGGACAGCGGCTGCTCGAGTTCTGCACATATCACGATCTGTGCATCACAAACTCGTTCTTCAAGACCAAGCCCCAACACAAGGTTTCCTGGCAACATCCGCGCTCAAAGCACTGGCACCAGCTAGACTTGATCCTGACCAGGCGCACCTCACTGAAGAACGTGCTAATCACCCGTTCGTTCCAGAGTGCAGATTGCGACACAGACCATTCATTGGTGTGTTGCAAGGTCAAGCTGCAGCTGAAGAAATTCCATCGTGCTAGACAACCTGGAAAGGCACGGATTGACATCAGCAAGATGGCCCAACCAGAACTTGTTGAGCAGTTTGCCTCCACCTTTGAGAAGGAACTTGGTGTACCACAAGGAGGAGAATCTGCAAAGCAGAAGTGGGAAGAGCTGCGAAACACCATCTACCGCACAGCCTTGGCTACCTTTGGGAGGAAGACCTCGAAGTCACAGGACTGGTTTGATGCCAAGTTGACCGAGATGACCCCCGTCATTGAAGCCAAGCGCTCAGCACTTGCTGAGTACAAGAAGTACCCAAACGAGAAGAATCTCCAGATTCTCAGGGCTGCGAGAAGCAAAGTTCAGCAGACTGCTCGGCGCTGTGCCAACGAGTACTGGACTCAGCTCAGCCAAGACATTTAAACCGCTGCCATAACAGGGAACATCCGTGGTATGTACGATGGCATCAAGAAAGCACTTGGTCCGGCTCAGAGCAAGACGGCCCCCCTCAAATCTTCCACTGGGGAGATGATCACAGAGAAGAACAAGCAGATGGAGAGATGGGCGGAACACTACTCCGACCTCTACTCTAGACAGAACACCGTGACACCGTCAGCCCTTGATGCCATCGACTGCCTGCCATCCATGGATGAACTTGACGCCGAGCCAACCATCGACGAACTCAGTAAGGCCATTGATAGCTTGGCCGCTGGCAAGGCACCCAGCAACGACGGCATACCCCCTGACCTGATCAAGCACTGCAAGACCGCCCTACTGCTGCCATTGCATGACGTCCTCTGCCAGTGCTGGAAGGAAGGTGCCGTACCACAGGACATGAGGGACGCCAAGATCATCACCCTCTACAAAAACAAAGGGGAGAGAAGCGACTGCAACAACTACAGGGGCATTTCCCTCCTCAGCGTTGTTGGCAAAGTCTACGCACGAGTTGTTCTCGTTCGTCTACAGAAGCTTGCCGAACGTGTCTACCCCGAGTCTCAGTGTGGCTTCCGCGCTGAGCGATCGACGGTAGACATGATATTCTCCATCCGCCAACTCCAGGAGAAATGCAGAGAACAGAACATGCCTCTGTACGTCGCCTTCATCGACCTCACCAAAGCGTTCGATCTGGTCAGCAGAGAGGGCCTTTTCAAGATCCTGCCAAAGATAGGATGCCCACCAAAGTTGCAAAGCCTCATCGAATCGTTTCACACCAACATGCAGGGGATAGTGCAGCACGATGGCAACGTCTCAGAGCCATTCAACATACGCAGCGGAGTGAAACAGGGCTGTGTACTTGCGCCAACCCTCTTTGGGATTTTCTTTGCTATGCTCCTGAGGCATGCCTTCAGCACAGCAACAGAGGGAATCTACCTGCACACAAGATCTGACGGCAGGCTTTTCAACCTCGCCCGCCTGAAAGCCAGAACCAAAGTACGCGAGGCTCTAATCAGAGACATGCTGTTTGCAGACGACGCTGCAGTCGCAACCCACACACAGCAGGAGCTTCAGACCCTGATGGACCGCTTCTCCCAGGCATGCAAGGACTTTGGGCTTACCATCAGCCTGAAGAAGACTAACGTCTTGGCTCAAGGCACGGAAGCACCACCAACCATCACCATTGATGACTACAAGCTGGAGGTCGTGAATCAGTTCACGTACCTGGGGTCCACGATCAGCAACAACCTCTCCCTTGATACAGAGATCAACAAGAGGATTGGAAAATCAGCCTTCACACTCGCTCGCCTCACCACACGAGTGTGGGAGAATCCCAAACTCTCTGTCAAGACGAAAATGGCAGTGTACAACGCCTGCGTCATCAGCACACTGCTCTATGGGAGTGAGACGTGGACAACATACGCCCGGCAGGAAAAGAGACTGAACTCCTTCCACTTGCGCTGCATTCGCCACATCCTGGACATATCCTGGCAGGACAAAGTGCCCAACACAGAAGTTCTGTCCCGCGCCGGCCTTCCCTCCATGTTCACTCTACTCAGGCAGCGCAGGCTCCGCTGGCTAGGCCACGTTCACCGTATGGAGGATGGCAGAATCCCCAAAGACGTCCTATATGGAGAACTGGCAACTGGCAGGAGAGACGTTGGCCGCCCACAGCTGCGCTTTAGAGACGTCTGCAAGAGAGACATGAGGGCCCTGGATATCAACACAGAGCGCTGGGAGGACCTTGCAACGGACCGCTCCAAATGGAGAGGCACCCTGACCAGACAGCTCAAGGCGGGTGAAGAGAGACTGACTGCTGCAGCAGATGAAAAAAGGACCCACAGGAAGAACCGCCACAGACCCAGCAGCACGGAGACCACCCACAAGTGTGACCTGTGTGACAGGGACTGTCATTCGCGCATCGGCCTGTTCAGCCACAGGCGGTGCTGTTCCAGCGAGTAGACGTTTAGGATTCTCTTCCATGGTCATCATAGACCGACGGAGGCCAACGACGAGTTATTGACGAAAATGGCATTTTCTGTATTGGCAGTTTTCTTCTGGACGGTGATCCAGATCACCACCAAAATGTAATCATCTGTAGGATACCCCATTTCTGACAATCTGTGAAAATTTCATGAAAATCTGTCCATAAGTTTTTGAGTTATCTTGGTGACAAACAAACAGACAAACCAACGCCGATGATCACATAATCTCCTTGGTGGAGGTAAAAAAGCTATAAGGATAATAAATAATGTTGGATATAGAGACCATACCAACTCGTTGTTTTTAAAGTCACATGTCATAAAGTTCATGGATTTAGTTAAATTCAAGACAGCACAAGTAATGTACAGGGCAATTAATAATCAACTCTCGACTAATATACAAAAAATATTCAAAAAAAGAGAATGATTATAATATGAGAGGAGACTTACACTTTACAAAACCTAAGGTACGAACAACTAAGAAAAGTGTGCATATCTGTCTGTGGGGTGGCTTTGTGGAACAGTCTGGAGCTGGAACTGAAACTATGTACAAACAGAAATCAATTAAAAAATAGGTATAAACATTATTTGCTGAAAGAAAATATGTTAGAGGGGTAGTATTTATATGTACAATTCACTGCTCACTCTGGGACACTATGGAATGGTAGGTGGGACAGTACTGTGTATATCTGTGTTGTTTGGGGCTGGGTTTGATGTATGGACTGTATGTATGTTGGGATGGATGGGTGTCAATGTTGATATGTACAAAATATACTGTAGTTAATTGTCTACTTGGGGTCTTAAATGAGGTAATTTGTATATATTTCACATGGGCTGTATTTATGGAAAAGAGGAGTTGGCGTTAATAAGTGTTCACTTCTTCCTTCTCCCTTTCGAGCACTGTATACTGTCACTTTTATCACACTTGTCATTTGTTTTGTTTTGTTTTTTACTTTTTTGTTCGAAATAAAGTATGTATCTATCTATCTATGCGTTTCTGGGGAGAAAATAATACAAATCGTAGCGTAATCTACAGGGGGTTTTCATCGCCCTGGTTATCATTTATTACATTACATGCATATACCACTTTCGGCAAATCGTACAGTTTGAAAATGTAGCGTGGCTGCAGATGGAAAATAACGTCTTAACGTTCATTAATCCAACAGAACTGTGACATGCTCAGCCACAGATATTTTCGAAGATCCAACAAGTACAGTATGTACAGTGCCATAAAATGTTTTACCGTTTGCCGCTGGTCCTGTTTAAGTATGGTCCCTTTCTCACCTGCAGGACTGCACCAGAGTTTGCAATTTGATTCGAATCGAGACCACCTCTCTCAGGAGGTCTTGGTATGGTAGGTTTGGTGCGCACCTGAGTGTGATTACCGTGTTCTCACCAGACAAAATGAACCACACTAACGGAGAAAACAAACTCGAGTTCGATTGAAATGAACTAAAATTCAATTCAGTTCAACTTTAATTATATAGCACCATTTCACAACAACAGTCATCTCATAGCACTACCAACTGTAGGGGGAACCCCCACAGCTGCAGAAAGACCCCAGCAATCGGGCAATCCCCTGTGAGCAAGCACTTGGCGATGGTGGAGAGGAAAAACTCCCTTTTAACAGGAAGAAACATCCAGCAGAACCAGGCTCAGGGAGGGGCAGTCACCTGCTGCGACTGGCTGGGGGGTGAGGGGACAGAGAAGATGAAAAGAACAGACATGTAGAGAGCAAACAGCACGATGGGGACTCAATCTATGGGAGAGAACAAACAGATGTTAATGACCAGCAAAAAAAAAAATAAAAATATTTCATTGAGAGTGAAGAAAGGAGTGAGGCCCAGTGCATTATTCGAGGTCCCCCGGCTGACTAAACCTATTAGCAGCATAACTAAGGGAGGGTTCAGAAACACATGATCCCTCCCTAATTGTAGGCTATATCAAAAAGGTAGGTTTTAGCCCTATTCTTAAAAACAGAGATCGAGTCTGACTCCCGAATCCAGATTGGCAACTGGTTCCACAGGAGAGGAGCTTGATAACTGGAGGCTCTGCCTCCCATTGTACTTTTGAAGATTCTAGGTATTACAAGTAATCCTGCATTTTGGGAGCGTAGCGCTCCATTAGGATAATACGGTAGTATCAGATCTTTTAAATGAAAAGGAGCCTCATTGTTTAGAGCTTTGTAAGTAAGAAGAAGGATTTTAAACTTAATTCTAAACTCTATGGGAAGCCAATGAAGGGAGGCCAGAACTGGAGAGATATGATCTCTCTTTCTAGTACCTGTTAAAACTTTTGCTGCAGCATTTTGGATCAGCTGAAGACTTTTTAAAGATGTTTTAGGACAGCCTGATAATAAAGAATTACAATAATCTAATCTCGAGCTAACAAAAGCGTGGATCAGTTTCTCAGCATCACTCTGAGACAAGATGCTCCTAATCTTGGCAATATTATGCAAATGATAGAAGGCAGTCTTAGAAACAAATTTAATATGTGAATTGAAGGACAGATCTTGATCAAAAATAATTCCAAGGTTCCTCACAGAGCTATTAAGAGAAAGAGTAACTGCATCCAAACTGAAAGTTTGATTTGGAAAGGTATTTCTAAGGCAGGGGTCACCAACCTTTTTGAAACCAAGAGCTACTTCATGGGTATCGAGTCATGTGAAGGGCACCAGCTTGACACACTGCTCTAAAATAACAAATTGTGTGTGTGTGTGTGTGTGTGTGTGTGTGTGTGTGTGTATATATATATATATATACTGTATATATATATAAAAATAAATAATTAAATAAATAAATAATTATCAATAACTTAGAGTGGGTAACAGACAAGATCAATATTCAACACTTTATTTTTATTAATCTCAGCAATTGTTCAGATGATCCCTTCTACATTTCATAAAAAAAATGTCCAGTTTTCACCAGTCCCTCTTAACCATAAAAAACTAAACCTTTTTAATTCATGAACTATGTTGAACCATGTTTGAAAAAGTTATGCAACATTTAAGAAAAATCAACTTTCATATTAAATAAATCTTATCACATTTTTAACTGAAGAAATCTGCTGCAATTCTGCTCAAAATCTGTTACATTTAATAAACACACTTTTGTGTGTTCTTCTTCACTGGAATTATATCCATACAGTTCTTGCCAAGAATCATGCTTGAGCAACCAGCACTGTCCTTTCATGAGAAGAAACTAAACAAGCACTGAGAGTGCTTATATGCACGGTGGCGCAGTGGTTAGCACCGCGGCAGCAGTTTACCCTCGGCCGGGGGATCGCGGGGATCGTGGGTTCGATCCCTGCCCCCGGCCAACAGTGATCTGTGTGGAGTTTGCATGTTCTGGTGGTGCATGTTCTCGTTAAACATGCAGGTTAGGGAGTTAAGGGGCGCTTGCGCACGCAGCGGCTGGTGGCTTGTCACCGGACTGCAGAACAAATCTACCTACGGGTACAAGATAAGTCCAAAAAAAAAAAAAAAAGAGTGGGTAGTGAAGTGGCGCTTCGCCATCGCCCCACAAATGAAATACACGCAGCTTCCTTTCACGGTAGTAAAAAAGAACTCTTCCTCCCGCTCACTTTGAAAATGATAAATTTTCTGTCTTTTTTTTTGCCATGTTTTTGGGCTTGGAAACCGCACTGCGCCCACCATCTTAACTGCCCGCTAGCTAAGCTTACGCTCCACAAGCGCGAAGGTTTTGTCATGCGCACAATACTGACCTTTGAACTAGGTCAGAGTTCACCTTTACGTATAATAAACATATTTTCATTTTTTTTTATTTTTAAGACATTGTCATTTTAAAATCTATATAAATGCAAGTGTGATTTTAAAAAATATAAAAAATATAAAATAAAAAATAGCGGCAGAAAAAATTACATCTGCAGCTCACTTGCGAGTTGTGCTATTTTTAGAACAGGCCTGCGGGCGACACATGTGGTCCCTGCGGGCGACATGGTGCCCGCGGGCACCGCGTTGGTGATCCCTGTTCTAAGGTTTTTGGGACCAACAAGAATGACTTCAGTCTTATCTGAATTTAATAGCAGGAAATTACAAGTCATCCAAGCTTTGATTTCCTTAAGACAGGCTTCTAACTTGGCTAATTGATTACTATCATCTGGCTTCATTGACAGGTATAATTGTGTGTCATCTGCATAACAATGAAAATGTATACAGTGCTTTCTAATAATGTTGCCTAACGGAAGCATATATAAACTAAAAAGAGTAGGGCCTAGCACAGATCCCTGTGGAACTCCATGACTAAGCTTTGAGTTGAAAGAAAACTCATTTACATGAACAAACTGGAACCTATCAGATAAATAAGATCTAAACCACTGCAACGAAGTTCCATTAAGTCCAACATAGTGTTCTAATCTATCAAGTAGAATATTATGATCGATAGTATCAAAAGCTGCACTAAGGTCTAAAAGGACAAGTGCAGAAACCAGTCCAGTATCAGATGCGATGAGGAGGTCGTTAGTGACCTTCGCTAAGGCTGTTTCAGTACTATGATGGATTCTAAACCCAGATTGAAACTCTTCAAGTAAACCATTTCCCTGCAGGTGGTCAAATAATTGCGTAGCAACAACTCTAAGATTTTTGAAATGAAAGGGAGATTAGAGATTGGTCTATAGTTAGCTAAAGCTCCTGGATCTAGTGTTGGCTTTATGAGCAAGGGTTTAATTACAGCCGTTTTAAAAGCCTGCGGTACATGGCCTTAAGTTAATGAAGAATTGATTATATGAAGAATAAAGCTACCAATAAGTGGGAAGACTTCTTTAAATAACCTGGTAGGAATAGGGTCTAAAAGACAAGTTGAAGGTTTGGATGAGGAAACTATTTTGTCTAACTCACAAAGGTCGATTGGAGTAAACTCATCAAGACAGACATCAACTGAAGGAGTTGTAGTAGTTACAGTATTTAAGTTAACTGTGGGAAGAATCTGATTGATTTTATCTCTGATGGATGAAATTTTATTATTGAAAAAGTTCATAAAGTCCTGACTAGTAAGCTCTAAGGGAATGCTAGGATTGACAGAGTCCTGACTCTTTGTCAACCTGGCTACAGTGCTGAAAAGAAACCTGGGATTATTCTTGTTCTCTTCTATTAATGCAGAATAATAACTCGTTCTAGCTTTTCTAAGAGATTTTTTATAAATTAAAAGATGATTTCTCCAAGCTAAATAGATTTCATCTAAATTAGTGGAGCGCCATTTTCTTTCTAATTGACGAGTCTTCTGTTTTAAGCTACGAGTTTCTGTGTTGAACCAAGGAGTTAGAAATCTCTGATTAGACTTTTTCTTTTTTAAGGGGGCCACCAAGTCTAGAGTCTGATGCAGAGAAGCTGTAACACTATCCACCATGTTATCAATTACAGAAGGAGCAAGCTGTCTATAGCTTATTTCCGTTGTGTTGACACATGGCATAGAGGAAACAATCTGCATAAATTTGGTAACAGCATCATCTGAGAGGCATCTACTGTAATAATATTTTTCTTTAGGAGCCAAATAGAAATAGTAAAATCAAAGGTTAACAGACAATGGTCTGACAGTACAGGGTTATGAGGAGACACTACAAGATTTTCTATTTCTATGCCATATGTCAGAACAAGGTCCAGTGTATGGTGGAGGTAATGAGTAGAATTTCCTACTTTCTGCGAAAACCCAATCGAGTCTAATATTGAATTAAATGCCACATTAAGGCAGTCACTATCTACATCCACATGTATATTAAAGTCCCCTACTATAATTATTCTATCAGATTTCAGCACTAAATCAGCTAAGAAATCAGCAAATTCAGATCAACATTCTGAGTAGGTTGATGGGGGACGATAAACTATGGCAAATAAAATTGGGTTTAACCTAAAATTGCTAAAGTGTCCAATACTGAGGACCAGGCCCTCAAAGGAATTATAACATGTTTTTTGCTTTGCATTAACTAGTAATTTGGAATGGTAAATTGTTGCTACTCCTCCTCCACGACCAGAACGTCTGGGATTTTGACAGTTTAAATAACCAGAGGGAGTTGATTCATTTAAACCAACATAATCCTCTTGCCCTAACCAAGTCTCTGTAAGGGATATTAAATCAATCTGATGATCAATTAACAGATTATGGACTAACAGAGACTTGGGAGTTAGAGACCTAATATTTAATAAACCACATTAAATTTTTAAATTATGAGGAGGAACAGAGGCCAAATCATTCAATTTAGAGGCTTTATGTTTAATTTGAGTTTTACCAATATTTTGCTTAATCACTTTGGGATGCTTATACATTATATTTTTATTTACTTTGGAGGGAGCAGACAATGATTCTCTGATGGGGAAGACAGGGGCTAAGTTGAGGGGTGGCGGATGAAGAGGAGCTGCAGAGAGGCGTGTAAGACTGCGACTCTTCTTCCTGGTCCCAACTCTGAGTTGTCAAGGTTTCGGAAATTTGGATAAAAAAGATGCCAGATTGTTAGATAAATGAGAAGCACCATCCAAAGTGGGATGAATGCTGTCTCGTCTCATAAGACCAGGTTTTCCCCAAAATGAGCTCCAATTGTCAATGTAGCCCACGTCATTTGCAGGACACCACACAGACAGCCAGCGGTTCAAGGATGATGAGCGGCTAAACAAGTCATCACTGGTCAGATTGGGGAGGGGCCCAGAGAATACTACAGTGGCAGACATCGTTTTTGCAAAGTCACACACCGATTCTTAAGTTTCGTGACTTCCGACTGCCGGAGACGGATGTCATTAATGCCAGCGTGAATAACAATTGTGGAGCATTTACAGTTACTTTTAGCCAGCATTTTCAAATTTGACTCGATGTCGCCTGCTCTGGCCCCAGGAATGCATTTGACTATGGCCACTGGAGTCTCTAGGTTCACGTTTCTGACTACAGAGTCGCCAATGATCAGAGTTTTTTCCTCAGCGGGTGTGTCGCTGAGCGGGGAAAAACGATTAGAAACGTGAACAGGTTGGAGGTGTACCGGGGCTTTGCGACTAGGCTTCCTTCTCACCGTCACCCACCCAGTCTCCTTGCTGCTGAGGAGAGCCAGAGGACCGCTAACAGGGTCAGCTATGCTAGCACCCGTATTCTCTGTCCATTCTTAGATTTTAGGTTTGTTCTTATTTTGAAGTCATTCCTGTTCCATTTCATGTAGCCCTGTTCTAGTCCTGCTTTCAATTCACTGTTATAATTTGCTATATCATAGCCCCTTTTCCACTGCGCACTGACGGGGAGACTGTTGAAAAACAACCACTTTTGGTCAAATTTGACCACTATGATTTTTTTCAGCCCATGAACTTTTCAGCCAAAATGAAATACCTGGAGGTCGCTGAGCTGATGGCTGCTCACGGCAAAGATGGTGAGTGTTTTGTGACGGTCTTGATTTGTGTGTAGCCATTTATTTTGTTGATTATCACAGAAATAATAAAAACTCATGGCCGAATTTACAAATGGTTGTTTTGAATCTTGTGAAGATGACGTTATGCCCTGGCCAATCAGTGGCCTGCAATCTGTTGACGCCACATTTTCAGTTCAACTTATCATGGTTGGAACCTCCCTGAAGTAAGTCCCAAAAAAGTACCTGGTACCTGGTACTAATGGAAAACCTTACAAACCGAGTAGAGTTGAGGCGAGTAGGGCTGAGTAGGTACTAGTGGAAAAGGGCCATGTGTTTCTGTCACTGACCTCTCATTAGCTGTAACTCTGTTAAAAGGTAATCCCATGTTATGTCTTCGTTTCCACGCTCCAGTCTGGTTTTTACTTTCAGTTTCATTCTTTTGTTTAGGTTTCAGCCTCCGAGCTGGAAAAGCATTTCCTTCTGCTCGATTCTTGACAGAATTCAGCATACTCCTTTACCGTGACACTTTTGCAAGTGTTTTATCAAGTTGCTGGTGTTAGCCTAGTTTAGTTTAATGTTTATTTGAAAGGGACATTACATACTAATGAACATTAATACAAATGTAAATATGCCACATTTAGCAATACTGCTAATTTGCATCTGTAACCCCCCTGGCAGGTCACAAAAACATACAATCATACACAAGAAGAACATCTGCAATGAAACTGTACAAAGTGGATATACTAAAATGCAAGAGTTAAGGTGCTACAAAACAAAACACTAATGTCACACAAGTGAAGTGCTGTATATGCGTACATACACACATGCACCCAAGCACCTCACAGCAACAACAAACAACAGCAACAAACAAGAGGCGGGGCATATATGTGCGATGCTCGGGCACATATACATATATACAGTATATGCACATGCAAAATTGTAAATGCTTGTACCACACAGCAACATACCAAAGCGAGTCCCACAGACAGGCTCCAGTGACACTCGTTGCTTTTGTCCATAGAAGCCGTGCACAACGCGGCTGAGAGCATGATCACACCTTCATTTTATTTTAATATTACTAATGTAATGGATTGGACAATTACTTTTACTCCTTACCAATACCGATCCAGCCATTTTGCCTGGATCGAACCCAATACGGTGGATCGGATCGGCTCATCCCTAATATATCTCACTACTCCTGTGGGGTGAGGGCTGGGTGGCCATCACCATGCTCTGGTCTGTCACCGACATGCATTAGTTGAGTCTTCGTCCAGCTCATCTCTCAGCTGACTGTAGGATGGGCTGAACAGGATGGTATCGTCAGCATATTCAAGGTCAGTCAGATGGTAGTTGCCAAACTGCATGCCAGGGACCTGCTCACATACCTTGGTCATCAGATAGTCTATGACACAATTGAAGAGATTAGGAGCGGCCACACAACCTTGTCGGACCCCGCTGTTGATAGGGAACTAGCCGGTCTCTTCTGTTCACACGGACACAGCTTTCCAAGCTGCTATAGAGTGGCTTAAACAGGGCTCCGAGGGTCTACAGGACACTCCAAAGAGAAGCATGATCCACGGTGTTGAAGGAAGCCTTAAGATCTATAAAGGCTATATAGAGATTGTGGTCCTTGCAGAATTCATAGGCCTTCTCTATTAATAGGTGAACAGCAGAGATGTGGCCTGAGGTCAAGCGGTTGACCATGAAGCCTGCCTGCTGAGGGCGATGGCTGCCTCTGATCGCTGGAAGGGCACAACTGAGGAGGATCCTGGTGAAGAGCTTACCAGGAATGGACAAAAGGGTGATGCCTCTGTGATTGCTGTAGACGAGTTTGTCGCCCTTTCCCTTCCAGAAGGGGAGGATGATGCCCCTGGTTCAATCACTGGGGAGCTGCTCTGTCACTCATACATGATTGATGATGTTGGTGGGCCACTGGATTGTGCAATTTCTGCCCATCTTCAGTATTTTGGTGGTTATAGCACAAATTCCAGGGGCTTTCCTGTTGTTTATCTTGGTCAGGGCAGCCGCGACTTCTTCGGGGGTGACTAGATCGGTTCTGCGGGAATCATAGGAAGCAGTGACATTGGCAGTGGCTAAGACATTGGGGTCAGCGGGAACAGGAGGATGATGCAGGAGGTGGCTGAAGTGGTCGAGGCAGTCTGTCTCAGTGGTGATGAGATTGCCGTTGATGTCCTTCACCTGTCTTGGTGTGTGGGCCATTGCATGCTTGACAGAGCATACTGAACACGCAGCTCATGTTATTTCTGGCTGCTGACTCCAGGTGCTCAGTTTCTTCTAACCAGTACTTCTCTTTGCCTTCTCCGATGGACACATTGCATAGATGGTTTAACCTGCGGTACTCCATCAGGTCGCCTCGAGGTGACCTAATATCAGTATATTTTTATCTATAAATGCAGCATATCTGTGTGTGTGTGTCTGTCTGACTGTTCAATGCATATCTCTTGAACAGTTCGTCAGACTGACCAAAGATTTTATATGTGTTTTGCTGAGGTTACGAGGGTGTTCATCCCCGATTATGGAATCATTCAATCAAAATATGTAAGTTTTATCAATGAAAGTTTAGCCACTGCTCTGTCTCTTCATGCTCTGGCTTCAGGAAGTGTGGGCAGGGTTTCGGACTGACTCCGTGCTGATTGCATAATATGCAGCATCACGGCCATGCTGATTGGATAATACGCGATATCACAACCATGCTGATCGGCTAATACGCGGCATCACGACCATGCTGATTGGATAATATGTGGCATCATGACTTGTCAGTCACCATAGTGTTCACTGGACAAAACAAGGAAGTGAAAAATGACAAATTTGACAAGAAAAAGATAATGTTGAAGATTTAATGCGTAAAAAAATTATGCCATAATGTTGCCATGACTGCGTAGGTCTAAAGGATAATTCACCATATGTGGAGAACACGAGGCGCGCAAGCAGACTGGGCAGAGCGTCAGTGGGGACCGGGTCTGACAAAGAACACCGGTGTATCAACACAGAACATGCCGGGAGAAGCAGCGGCCTGACCAGGTGGACCATGGTCCTTCACGGGGAGGCACGCCCAGCCTGTCCAGTCAGTAGTAAATGGGAGTACCTGCTTCTTCTTCACCCGTGTGGTACCACTGTACTTTGCAGGACTGTGAGTCCCCCATCCTACGCAAGTATCTAAAAATTTAAAACTTAATAATAATACTGCCATGATTGTGGATCGGAATGGCCGGATATGTTAATCATCCTGTGTTTAGTTGTTAATGACTTAACGACTAAACACAGGACACAAAAATGCCCAAATAATGAAATAAATCATTTTTAGTTAAATATTTACTGACAAATGGCAACACTGATGCAACGGTTGTAGTCAAACGGGTCCTTCTGCTTTGTATAATAATAGATGTACTTTATTGATGTTGGGTGTTCTGTAGTTAATTGGATTGATTACAGTTTTTAAAAAAACTTAATAAAATATTGCTAAAATATAAACTGATGCACTACAATGGGTCTCAAATATTTGTAAACGTGTCCTGTTATAGCACTGCATGAGTTAATTGATGATACAAAGAAGAAATTCACTATTACACTTAACTCCATCACTGAACAGTGATATAAACTAAAATAATTATAATGGCAACTGAACAACTCCCATTCCCCAAAGTGCAAGATACACTATTATGAATAGAAGTCATAAAAGATCACACAAATAAGTGAAATGACAAACAAATAAACAAGGGATCTGAAACAGTCGCTAATAATATAATTGGGCGGTGCGGTGGCGCAACGGTTAGCACTGCGGCAGCACAGCAACTCACCCTTGGCCATGGGATCCCTGGTTCGATCCCAGCCCCTGACCAATGGTAATTTGTGTGGAGTTTGCATGTTCTCCCCATGTCTGCGTGGGTTTGCTCCGGGATTTCTCTAGTTTTCTCCCACAGGCCAAAAACATGCAGGTTAGGTTAATTGGAAACTCTAAAGTGGCCCTAGGTGTGAATGTGTGTGTAAATGGTAAAGGGATAGCGCCGTAACGTGGCTGCTTCATCCATCCAGGTGGATGCCCTCAATTTCCCCTCTGGGGATCAATAAAGTATACAAAAATCAAAAAAAAAAACAATAAATAAAAAAAAATATTGGATGTCCCATTTATTTTCAATAATTAGGTATCCTGTAATTAATATTCACAGAGTCAAATAAATCTTAGTGCCATTTAGTCCCTTTTATATTTGTTAAAGTCTAACATGTGTGATTGCTGACATATACAGACATGTGAAAAAATTAGGACACCCCATTAAATATTCAGTTCTTTATTAAGAAATGCTCACATATCTATGTCTAACCTTGTTTTTGTTTTTATTTGCATTTTTAACATTTAACTATTTTAAGTGGGAATGAATGTGGGGGTGTCCTAATTTATCCCTCACTATTTGTTGAGAATTACATTTTACAGAAAATCTGAAAAAAGTCTTTAGTTCATTTTTAATTGTTTAGTTGTATTACATGAATCTCCCAGTATTTTTAACATTGATATTAAATATCCATATGTCCAAATATGTTTAAAAAAAAACCCACAGAAGTTTATACAGGGTAATGTGGGACACATATGCACATTGTTATATCACTTTAGGCTTCACATCTCAGATTGAACAAAGGACTGAGTCTCCTTGGAGATAACAGGAGGATGTGGAAGTTTGGTCTTTGGTGTGCAAAGAGACGGCCTTGGGGGATTTCCTGGCTGCCAGAGACTTTAGGTGGAGGTGATAAGATCTAAGAGAGGATGCATTGTTACTTGGGATTAAATGCATTGTGACTGTGAGCTTTGAAGGTCCTGGGTATTTAAAGGACGAATGTCTGTTTTTTTTTCCTCTTTTCTGTTTTGCTGATGTTGGAAGACGTGAATAAACCTGACGCGTGAGATAAACTCTGCCTCGTCATTTTCACATTTCCACACTGGTGACCCTAAGACGTATCATGAGTGAAAGAAATTCCCCCGAGCCAGCCGGGTCAGGAGCTTCCAGCCAAGCGTATGCCGCTACCGTCCAGCTACCGGACTTTTGGCGAGACAACCCGCGCTCCTGGTTCCACTTGGTCGAAGCACAGTTCGCCCTCCGGGGGATAACAATAGATGACACGAAGTTCTACCATGTGATTGCCAAGTTCGACAACCGCACGGCTCGGCATGTGCAGAGCCTTTTGGAGCAGCCACCGGCTGACGACAAATACGGCGGGTCTCAGTCCAGGAGAGAGCGGAGAGGCTCCTGGCTCTGAACGACTTGGGAGATGGCACGCCCATGGACCTGATGGAGGACATGCTGAGGTTGAGGGGCTCAGGCGCACCCACATTTTCCTCAGAACCCTACCGTCGGCCACGAGAGCGACCCTGGCCAGTTCGCCATTGTTGGCCCAGCGGGACTTCTGCGCGCTGGCCCAGGAGGCGCACCAGATTCTCAATGCCAGCAAACAGCGTGCGGCTACCGCAGCAGTGAAGGAGCTCGGCGCGACGGCCGGAGATGGCGTAGGGCCAGAGACGGCGGTAGCAGACCCACCGACGACGGCGGTGGCGGGGGCCAAGGATCGCGGAGGAGACACCCTCTGTTTCTACCATCACCGCTTTGCAGAGAAGGCACGCAAATGTATACCACCATGCCAGTTCAAGCGCTCGGGAAACGCCAAGACCAGGGGTCGGTAGCAGCTGCGGCCCTCGGTGAAGAGAACAAGCTGCTCTACTTGACGGATGCGCGCTCGGGGAGGCAATTCCTCGTGGACACAGGCTCCCAAGTGAGTTTCATCACGCCTTCCTCCGCTGACCAGCTGGCGGGTCCCGGAGGTCACGGGGCGTCAGCAGCGAACGGCTCGGAGATTAAGACCTTTGGTGAGAGGGCTCTGCTTCTGTCCCTACACGGCCATACATTTGAGTGGACTTTTGTCATAGCTGCAGTGAATTTCAATATGTTGGGAGCTGATTTTCTGTGCTCACATGGTTTGTTGGTTGATCTTGCTAACAGGCGCCTGGTTAATGCACTCTCTTTTTATTCTATTCCCTGTGCAGCCCGAGTGACCCCGCCCACAGCACAAGCCAATGTCACAACGGCAAGCGGTAAGTTCCACACACTGCTCACTCAGTTCCCAGCACTCACGGTTCCTACATTTTCAGCAGCCGTCGCTAAACACGGAGTGGAACATTTTATTACTACCACCGGACCGCCTGTTTTTGCAAAAGCTCGGCGCTTGGATTCAGCTAAACTGACCATAGCGCTCGAGGAGTTCGCCAACCTGGAAAAGTTGGGCATCATCAGGCGTTCAAACAGCCCATGGGCTTCTCCGCTTCACATGGTCCCGAAAGCTGATGGCTCGTGGCGACCTTGCGGAGATTTCCGCAGGTTGAACAACGCCACAGCGCACAACCGCTACCCAATCCCGCATATCCAAGATTTTTCCGTTCATTTGGCGGGGGCGCGCGTTTTTGCTAAGATAGACTTGGGCTGCGGTTACCACCAAGTCCCAGTGCGCGCTGAGGACATACCCAAAACAGCGGTAATAACTCTGTTTGGCCTATTCGAGTTTTTGTTCATGCCGTTTGGGCTTAAAGGCGCTGCGCAGACGTTCCAACGCATGATGGACGCGGTGTTGCGCGATCTCCCCTTCGTATTCGTCTACCTGGATGACATCTTGGTAGCCAGCGCGTCCGAAGACGAACACGAAAACCACCTCACGGCAGTTTTCCAGAGGTTGGGAGAGCACAGGTTAATAATCAACCCAGCGAAGTGTCAGTTCGGGGTGACGCAGATTGATTTTTTGGGGCATCGCGTCTCTCCAGAAGGAGCGGTTCCTCTGCCTGACAAAGTGCACGCGGTAACAAACGGTCAAGGCGTTACAGGAGTTTTTGGGAATGGTGAATTTTTATAACCGTTTCCTCCCCCACGCAGCGCAGCTCATGCAACCATTGTATGCCGCACTAAAAAAACAAAAACCCACAAATAAAATCGAATGGTCTCCGGAGCGAGAGCGAGCATTCTCGGAGGTCAAAACAGCCCTGGCAAACGCTGCGTTGTTAGCACATCCAGACCCAACGGCCCGCATAGCGCTCACTACTGACGCGTCAGATGTGGCCATAGGGGCGGTCGTGGAGCAGCATGTAGCCGGGGCTTGGCAACCGCTCGCCTTTTTCAGCAGGACTTTGCGCGATAGCGAACGAAAATACAGCGCATTCGACAGGGAGTTGTTAGCTCTCCACTTGGCCATTCGCCACTTCCAGTTCTGGCTGGAGGGACGCCGTTTCACCGCGTTCGTTGACCACAAGCCGCTGACATTCGCGATGGCCAAGGTTTCAGAACCGTGGTCAGGCCGGCAGCAGAGGCAGCTGGCCGCCATCTCAGAGTTTACTACCGATATTCAGCATGTGGGGGGTAAACTGAATGTAGTGGCAGACTGTCTCTCGCGCGCCGTGGCGGCCCCGGTCCGCGTAGGGATAGATTATGCAGCCATGGCCGCGGATCAGGTTAGCGACGCGGACGTGCGCGCGCTCCAGTCAGACCAACAGGGTTAAGGCTGGAGAACAGGGTGCTGCAAGACGGTATGCCCCCCCTAATCTGTGATGTCTCCACTGGGCGACCGCGTCCTGTGGTACCGGCCGCGTGGCGCCGCAGCGTTTTTGACTCGATTCATTCTCTGGCGCACCCGGGAGTGCGCGCATCGGTCAAAATGGTGGGAGAGAAATTTGTATGGCCGAGCCTGCGCAAACAAGTTAGGGAGTGGGCAGCAGCCTGCATGGCTTGTCAACGAGCCAAGGTACACAGACACACGAGAGCTCCCTTGGAGCCGTTTCACATCCCGGCTAAGAGGTTCGATCATGTCCACGTGGACCTCGTAGGCCCCCTTCCACCGTCACAGGGGTGCACACACCTTCTGACAATGGTAGACCGCACCACGCGCTAGCCAGAAGTGGTCCCACTGGCGTCAACTACAGCCGAGGAGGTGGCGCGCGCGTTTTAAACAGCATGGGTAGCGCGTTTTGGAGTCCCGTCGGACATTACATCCGACAGAGGCCCTCTATTTGTTTCCGAACTTTGGTCAGCAATGGCCCGCAGCCTGGGGGTAACAATCCACCGCACAACCGCGTACAATCCGCAGGCTAATGGGTTATACGAACGTTTTCATAGGTCATTGAAAGCGGCTCTCAGAGCGTCGCTTACGGATGCAAATTATAAATTTAGCCCTAATAAAGGCTTATCTTATCTTAAATTGGGTAGACAGGCTACCGTGGGTTTTATTGGGGTTGCGTTCTGCACCTAAAGAGGATTTAGAAGCCTTCCCGGCTGAGCTAGTTTTTGCGCAGCCACTTCGGCTGCCCGGGGAATTTCTCCCAGATAATCCTGCGCCAGAATGCTCCCCGGCTCAGCAGTTGCAGCATGGCACGGAATCAGGCATGCTGCCTGGCCCCGTTCACCACAGTTTTCCTCGCGTTTTTGTACCTAAGGCTTTAAAAAAACCGCAGAGTTTGTTTTTGTCAGACACGATTCCCATCGCCCGCCGCTATGACCACCTTATGATGGACCATTTATAGTGCTGGAAACAGGGGATAAGCATTTTTTGCTAGATTTGGGGGGCAGGAAAGAAAAGATTGGCATAAACAGGCTCAAACCCGCCTTTGTGGTGGCGGACGAGGATGTGCTGTTGGCCAGGGCTCCTCGGCGCGGCAGACCCCCTAGGGGACATTCCCCAGAACACCCACAGGGATTGACTAACAGTTCTCACCCTCAGACAGCAGCCCCCCAGCAGGATGGCGCCGCGGAAGTGGTGAAGCCCACTTACAGCAGATACGGGAGGAGACAGAGGCCCAAGCAGCACATGGACTGATGTGTAATGATTTTATCATGACATGCAGACTGTTATTCCGTTGTTCCATCTTAGACGTTTGGGGGGGGGTCATGTGGGACACATATGCACATTGTTATATCACTTTAGGCTTCACATCTCAGATTGAACAAAGGACTGAGTCTCCTTGGAGATAACAGGAGGATGTGGAAGTTTGGTCTTTGGTATGCAAAGAGACGGCCTTGGGGGATTTCCTGGCTGCCAGAGACTTTAGGTGGAGGTGATAAGATCTAAGAGAGGATGCACTGTTACTTGGGATTAAATGCATTGTGACTGTGAGCTTTGAAGGTCCTGGGTATTTAAAGGACGAATGTCTGGTTTTTTTCCTTTTTTCTGTTTTGCTGATGTTGGAAGATGTGAATAAACCTGACTCGTGAGATAAACTCTGCCTCGTCATTTTCACATTTCCACAGTATCCTAATTTTTCACAGGACTGTAACCTACACCTCTTTGTACTCCACTTTCAAACACAGCCTGCATTTGGCCCTGTAAAGCCTAATTGGGTTACCTGTTTTTACACAAGAATACTTACATTCTACGGGCAATGCACTAGTATACAGTGGTGTGAAAAAGTGTTTGCCCCCTTCCTGATTTCTCTTTTTTTGTATGTTTGTCACACTTAAAGGTTTCAGATCACACAAATTTAACCTGTTGCACTTCGGTGTACCGCGGGCGGGCACGTCTCTGCGTCCTAGGAGGCACTGGAAAAAAAAACACCTGCATTTCCGTTCTTCCACTACAGACACAACCGCGAACAGAAAGCCAAAGGAGTGCTTTGATTGGTTTAGATGTGATTGACCTCTCATTCGACTAATAAGAGCCCTGAATTGGGTTTCTGAAACCTTGAAGAACCAATGACTGAAAACCTAGCAAGAAGGACCCGCCTACCAACGGCTGCGAATACAGCCAGCCAATTGAAGCACAGAAGTTCAAAAGCTGTTTTGTGTAAGG
The DNA here is from genome assembly GCA_020510985.1 of Pholidichthys leucotaenia. Taxonomy (NCBI): domain Eukaryota; kingdom Metazoa; phylum Chordata; class Actinopteri; order Cichliformes; family Pholidichthyidae; genus Pholidichthys; species Pholidichthys leucotaenia. The sequence goes on from CM035842.1 coordinate 166,498,344, forward strand.
CTGGATGACACACAGGCGTTTGCCAGACTTTTTTTCTTATTACTGTTCTTATTTGTTTTGAAAAATCGTTTGCCAAAACCGCAATCATGGAAGCGCAAAACGGCAAAAATGGAATTATGGTTTCACGGGGTTGCGTGACCAGAACCACGAGTCCGTAACAAGCGGACCAGCTTCATGTTCGTCTGACAATGGGGAAGAGAAGTTCGCCAGCGAGACTGCTGTTGTGGACAGGTAAGTGTTATAAGCTAAATTATTCTTTATCCCAGAAAATTGTAATCCAAATGACTTTTGACCGATCGGTAAATTACAACTGTGCGTTATCGCAACATGACGGACCCGCGGTCCGGGTCCGTCATGTTGCGAACGCCACCCCCCCCACTACTCTTCTGTAGCGGATTGCAGATATATTGCAGATATTTTAGTCCAACTGTGCGTAGTAGACCGCGGCGCACCGGGCGATGTCCGTCCTCTGTAGCGGGGGGGGGGGGGAGAGTTGTTATCATCTACATTACAGATATTTTAGAATAATTTTTAGTGCACTGTAGGTTATTTTTTCTTGTAAAAAAAGCCACACATTTTTTACGTGGCATCGTTCTTTGTGTGTGGGGGCTTGTTTGTTCATTCATTCATTCATGAATGAATAAACAACCCCCCCCCCACACACACAGCCCTGAGTGTCACCTTTCATTAGAGCCCAAGATGAAGCTTCTATATTGAATCATTCAAAAGTTACGTTTTTCCAAACTGTGCCATTTGGCACAATTTGGCACAGTTCAAAAACGCCTGGGAACAACCTAAGAAAAAAGCTGTGTAATATATTCATTTTTTGTGGTATTGTTACAAAATTTTGACCTCAGCTGGATAACACTTGGTTCTACATTTCTGTTGCATTTTCCAGCCCGGATCTGAAGCTGTGTGTTATTTGCAAGCATTTGCATCCAAAAAAACACCCAGGCGAAACTTATTTTCTTCAAGTTCAGTATGTTTAGATGACTGTTACTCAGTGGCAGGAGCACTTAAAAAGAAAATTCAAAGTGTTTTCTTTTAAATGAGACCAACCCCATGAAGATGCTGCAAAGGGTTGAAGAACAGCTTTTGATTTACTTTGGGTACGTTATTTTTTGGTGTTTTTAGGGAAATTGACCAGAGTGCAAGGGGTTAAATATTAGACAAACATAATACAAGTAAACACAAAATGCAGTTTTTAAATGAAGGTGTTTATTATTAAGGGTAAAAAAAAATCCAAACCTACATGGCCCTGTCTGAAAAAGTGATTGCCCCCCTGTTAAAACATAAATTAACTGTGGTTTATCACATCTTTGGAAAGCTGAGTTCAATTTCTCTAGCCACACCCAGGCCTGATTACTGCCACACCTGTTCTCAATCAAGAAATCACTTAAATAGGACCTGCCTGACAAAGCAAAATAGACCAAAAGATCCTCAAAAGCTAGACATCATGCTGTGATCCAAAGAAATTCAGTAACAAAAGAAAAACAAAGTAATTGAGATCTATCAGTCTGGAAAAGGTTATAAAACCATTTCTATAGCTTTGGGACTCCAGCGAACCACAGTGAGAGCCATTATCCACAAATGGCGAAAACATGGAACAGTGGTGAACCTTCCCAGGAGTGGCTGGCCGACCAAAATTACCCCAAGAGTACAGCAACGACTCATCCAAGAGGTCACAAAAGACACCACAACAACATCCAAAGAACTGCAGACCTCACTTGCCTCAGTAAAGGTCAGTGTTCATGACTCCGCCATAAGAAAGAGACCGGGCAAAAATGACCTGCATGGCAGAGTTCCAAGATGAAAACCACTGCTCAGCAAAAAGAACATAAAGGCTAGTCTCAGTTTTGCCAGAAAACATTTTGATGATCCCCAAGACTTTTGGGAAAATAATCTGTGGAATAACAAGACAAAAGTTGAACTTTATGGAAGGTGTGTCCACCATTACATCCGGTGTAAAAGTAACAGCATTTCAGAAAAGGAACATCATACCAACAGTAAAATTTGGTGGTGGTAGTGTGATGGTCTTGGGCTGTTTTGCTGCTTCAGGACTTGGAAGACTTGCTGTGGTAAATGGGACCACGAATTCTGTGGTCAACCAAAAAATCCTGAAGGAGAATGTCCGGCCATCTGTTTGTGACCTCAAGCTGAAGTGCACTTGGGTTCTGCAGCAGGACAATGATCCAAAACACAGCAGCAAGTCCACCTCTGAAGGGCTTAAGAAAAACAAAATGAAGACTTTGGAGTGGCCTAGTCAAAGTCCTGACTTGAATCCGATTGAGATGCTGTGGCATGACCTTAAAAAGGCGCTTCATGCTCAAAAACCCTCTAATGTGGCTGAATTACAAGAATTCTGCAAAGATGAGTGGGCCAAAATTCCTCCACAGCGCTGTAAAAGACTCATTGCCAGTTATCGCAAACACTTGATTGCAGTTGTTGCTGCTAAGGGTGGCCCAACCAGTTATTAGGTTTTTTCATCACACAGGGCCATGTAGGTTTGGATTTTTTGTTCCCTTAATAATAAACACCTTCATTTAAAAACTGTATTTTGTGTTTACTTGTGTTATCTTTGTCTAATATTTAAATTTTGTTTGATCTGAAACATTTAAGTGTGACAAACATACAAAAAACAGAGAAATTCAGGAAGGGGACAAACACTTTTTCACACCACTGTATACTGGTAAACAGAAGAACATGCTTTGTTGTGAATAACACCATAGTGGATCTAGAAGGTAGATTTATAATATTAAAATTCTGGATCTATGTGTTGTAAGCATTTATGGCCCAAATGTTGACAATCCATCTTATTTTCACACTTTCTTCACTTCTCTGGCTGAGCACTTGGACACCACACTCATAATAGGAGGAGACTTCAACCTGGTATTAAATTCTGCAATTGACAGGATCAGTACAGCGGGGAATTATTGGAAATGGCACACTACTGACACTCTCAAACAGTACATGAATGATTTTGGTCTTTGTGATGAATGGTGTTCTCTTCACCCAACTCTTAGGGAATACACCTTCTTCTCACCAGTGCACCATTCATATTCTCATTTAGACTATTTTTTAGCCAGTAACTCCACTGTGCGGGAAATCACAGACACTGAAATTTGCTCAAAATCAAGCTATCGGCAATCACCATCCAGTATCTTTTACACTGGTAAATGAAAAAGCTACAAAGAAAACTAGGAACTGGAAATTTAATACATCACAACTTAAAGACAAAGACTTTATTAATTATTTTAATAAGGAGTGGGAATCATATCTGGAATATAATGGCATGCCAGGAATATCGCGGTGTGTTCTCTGGGAAGCAGCAAAAGAGGTCATGTGAGATAAAACAATCCCTTACTGTTCGTATAAGTATAAAAAAGAAAAAGCACTAGTACTGGAGTTAGAAGAAAAAATTAAATCACTGGGCATTACTTGTGCCGTTTCTCCACAGGAACAGGCACTCAACAATCTGAGAAAATTAAAGCTGGAACTAAAAGAAATTGCAAACAACAGGACACAGTTTTTAATACAAAAACTGTCTGGAGAAGTTTGAACATAGTAATAAGTCGGGGAGATATCTTTCTAACTAGCTTAAATTGAATAAAGAAAAAAACAACTATCCATTCTATTAAGGATACGACTGGAAATATCACCCATGACCCTTAAGAAATAACTCCTTTAGAAAGTTTTATGAAAACCTCTCTTCATCTCAGATTAATCCGTCTGACTCGGAAATAAATGAATTTCTGGACAATATTAATTTACTACAATTAAATAAACAGATTACAGCTCTGGATTCACCTCTTCTAATGTCCAAACTCCAGGAGGCACTTAAGCACATCCCAAACAACAAAGCTCCGGGACCAGCTGGTATTCCAATAGAATTCTATAAAGAATTCTGGCCTGTGATGGCACCTACCCTCTTTAAAATGGTGAACCAAATTAAAGAAGATAATGAACATAGTATTAAGTCAGGGAGATATCTTTCTAACCAGCTTAAATTGAATAAAGAAAAAAAACCCAACAACTATCCATTCTATTAAGGATATGACTGGAAATATCACCCATGACCCTGAAGTAATAAATAACTCCTTCAGAAAGTTTTATGAAAACCTCTATTCATCTCAGATGAATCCATCTTACTCAGAAATAAATGAATTTCTGGACAATATTAATTTACCACGATTAAATAATAAACAGATTGCAGCTCTGGACTCACCTCTTTTCATGTCAGAACTCCAGGAGGCACTGAAGCACATCCCAGATAATCAAGCTCTGGGACCAGCTGGTTTTCCAATAGAACTCTATAAAGAATTCTGGCCTGTGATGGCACCTACCTTCTTTAAAATTGTGAACCAAATTAAAGAAGATTATGTAATCCCTCCAAATATGAACTTAGCTAGCATTATGCTGCTCCTTAAACTCGAAAAAGAACCTATGCTTCCATCCAGCTACCGTCCCATTTCACTTATGAATGTTGATCTTAAAATAATTTGCAAAGCCCTCGCCAAAAGAATGGAAAGGATAATTCCGTTTATTACACGCCTGGATCAAACAGGTTTCATCAAGGGTAGGCACTCAGCTAATAATACATGCAGGCTATTTAATTTTATAGACTACTGTAAGATGAACAACTTAGAAACCACAATATCATCTCTGGATGCAGAGAAAGCCTTCGACTGTGTCAACTGGAAATTCCTTTTTTTTTTTTTTTTTGTTACTTATTTGTACCCGTAGGTAGATTTGGTTTGCAGTCTGGTGACAAGCCACCGGCTGCTGGTCGCTGCGTGCGCGAGCGCCCTAAACCTACATGTTTTTGGTATGCGGGAGGAAACCGGAGAAATCCCGGAGTAAACCCACGCAACACGGGGAGAACATGCAAACTCCACACAGCTCACTGTTGGTCGGGGGCTGGGATCAAACCCACGATCTCATGATCCCCGCGATCCCCCGGCCGAGGGTAAAACTGTGCTGCCACAGTGCTAAACCACTGCGCCACCGTGCAGCCGGTGTTTTATGGTGTTACATAAGTTTGGGTTTGGTTCATCTTTTACAAACTGAATTAAAACACTATATAGCTGTCCAACTGCATCTGTCAGAACAAATGATCAAACTTCTCAAAGCTTTAATCTTCCGAGAGGCACCAGGCAGGGATGTCCACTCTCTCCCTCACTTTTTACCATCTTTATCGAACCATTAGCAGCAGCCATATGACAAAATGTTGATATTATACAGTAGGTATCCAAACCGGAGAAAAAGAACACAAGTTAAGTCTTTATGCTGATGATGTATTGATTTTCCTTGAAAACTCACAAAGATCACTTCTTCAGACAGTAGCGCTCATTGATAAATTCTCATCACTATCAGACTACTCTATGAACAGGGGTAAATCAACAGTCTTACATATAAACTGTTATTTTTCAAATATATCCACTATTCCAATACAATCAAGTAATATTAAATATTTAGGAATAAGTATTTCCCCCAGGCTCTCAGAGTTACTCAGACTAAATCACATTCCCCTTCTAAAATCAATACAAGACGACCTTACGCGTTGGAGGACATTGCCTATATCACTAATGGGAAGAGCTGCAACCGTTAAAATAATGGTCCTTCCTAAAATCAGCTATTTTCAATGATTCCTACCCAACCATCTATGGCCTGGTTTAAGTCTCTAGACTCAAATATAAGTAAATTTTTATGGAAGGATAAACCACCACGGATCAGTTTAAAAACTCTTCAAAAAGCAAAAGAGTGCAGAGGTTTAAATTTACAATTTTTTTAAAATTGCTTCTTAGCCAATAGACTGCAGTTTGTATCTAAATGGACGAAATCAACCCCACTAGGAAACCCATGGTTAGATGCTGAACAGGCTCTCTGTGGGTCGCTAAATATTGCTGACCTACTTTTCATGAGTCCCTGTATCAAACGCCATGATTGTTTTAAAAGCATTAACATAGATAGATAGATAGATAGATGTACTTTATTGATCCCAAACTGGGAAATTACAGTGTAACAGCAGCATGACAGTAGACAACCAAACAACAGAAACACACACATTAGCTCCTCTCTGACAGCCTAGTGGAAATTTTTAGAAATAACGGGGTCTTCACTTGTCCCTTGTAAACTCACGCCCATTTGGAATAATCCTGATATCCTGCAACAGAAGAGGATGTTAAATTTTCCACTGTGGTATGAGAAAGGAATAACAAACGTATGACATCAGTGATAAAAAGTTTCTTGAACACCAACAGCTTAAATCCATAATAAAAGCAAGATTCAATCTCAGTCAGACAGACTTAGAGGTACCAGTTAAGGTGACAGAGTTTCTAAATCTTTGTTCCCCTAAATTGATATTGAAAATACACAGACTATTAGCAAAACTGGATGAGTCAGTATCTCTTTCAAAATCAAAATGGGAGACAGACCTATCAATTAATAAAGATGAAAGCTTCTGGACACAAATATGTTTAAACATTTTTAAAATGATTAAAAACTAACTTACAACTCGTACAGTACAAAGTTCTACATAGAACTCATTACATAGGACAAAGAATGTTCAAAATGGGCCTGAGTCACACAAATATCTGTTCCCATTGCACCAGCAACATCCCAGATAGTTATATGCATGTTTTGTGGTCCTGAGCACTGGTCAAAAAGTTCTGGCAGAAGACACGTGAAAATTTATCGGCATGGCTATGGTATCGTATCCCATCCTCTCCCACACTTTGCATACTAGGTGATTTAAGTGAAATGAATGTAGAGGTAAGGATGTCACACATGGTTCTCACTGCCTTATGCATCGCAAAGAAAACTATCCTCATGAATTGGAAATCAAGAAATAATTTATGTACAACTCACTATAATAATCTACTATCAGATTATATTAGCCTGGAGAGAATGTCTGCCTCCTCTAAAAACCAACTGGCTGAATTCTATTCTCTCTGGTCTCCACTTATTAATTCTATAACCTGAGGGGTGGTGGGCGGTGGCTCACGCTCCTTGGCAACTCTGGTGGCTGGCTGCGCCCTGACCACGAGGAATTTCTGTGACCCACTAGGGCCAGTGTCTGGGGAGCCTGTCCCACGGTGGCTGTGTCTGGCCTAGGAGGGGATAGTGCTGCAGGGTGGACCGGGGGGGAGGGCATAGCTCTGGTCCGGCTAGCCTTGCCTCCCAGGTGGAGGTGGGTCTGGCCCTGGGCCCCTGGTGCTGGAGGGGGGCATTCCTCCGCTGGGCCAGGGGTTGGGTGTGTGCTGGTGGTGTGGGCCAGCCCTAATGCGTCTCTGCGCAGCAGGGTTGTGCCCTCCTCGGGGCCCTGGCAGCACTCTGGGGGTTGGTGCCTAAATCCTGGGGGGTTTCCCCCATAGTTCTCCGGGGCCTGCAAGTGTGTGTGTGTATGTGTACATGAGTGAGTGTGTGCAGGTGTGTGTGTGTTGTGTGTGGGCATGCCGGGTTGTGCGTGGGTGTAGGTGGACATGTGTGATGGTGAGTGTGTGTGTACATGAGGGTAGGCGGGTGTGGGTACCTGTGGGTGGACGTGCGGGGGTGGAGGGTGTGTGTGGGGAGACCTTGTTGGGTGGCAGGGGTGGGGTGGGGCAGGCCATCTGGTGGCCTGGGGGTTGGCGGTTCGGGGCCTGCTTTTCCTGGCTGTCCTGCCGTTGTGTCACGGGGTCGGGCACTTTGCTGTATTGCCTTTGGTGTCCTTGGCATCGTGTGTGTGTGTGGGTGCTTGAGGGGGGCTGGGGGGGTGCGTTGGTGCGGGTTGCCGGCCATGTTGCTGTCAGTTTACCCTGGGGCAGCTGTGGCTGCGGGGCAGCCTGCCGCTGTCGGTGTGTGTCTGGGATTGGTGGTTGGTGGACTTGTGGTGGCCACTCTGGGGTGTCGCTTGGCCATGTGGGGTGCCATATGGGTCCAGCCCATTGTTCATTATTGTTATTATTGTTGTTGTGTGCGTTTGTGTGTGCAAGATGTGTGGGAGTGGCTGCTCCATCATGCCTGTGGTGCTGGGAGCGCCAGGGGGTGATGCTGCTGGGTCCTGAGCTGCTCGGCCCTGCGGCTCTCACCCTGGGTTGAGATATGGGTGCAGTGGGTGGCCTCCTGAGCCAGCTTGCAAGGTCGCTTCTGGGGGGGGAGGGGCTCCCTTTTGGACCGTCTCCCTAGCAGTCTTACCTCTCCCTCCCCCCTCCCCCCAATCCTGGCTGGAAGATACATCTTATTGGATACTCTTAGGATTTTGGGGTGGGGGTGTGCCGTACTGTGTCGGTGAAGAGGATCCCTCTGTCTGCTGCACAGTGGTGCCACCCTCACCTCAATTTTAATTGCACTATAGACACTGAGGGCTTGGGGGGATGAGAGCCCCACTGCCTATAGCAGTGGCTAGCGGTGCTCCAACCACCATCCCCCCAATTTTAACTGCACTCAGGTAGTTCACACACCTACACACAATCACACCACACAACTAACACACATCCATGATGACTTCTAGACTTCAATTCTTTTACCTCTGGCTAGTTCTGGACTTTTGGATGTGATTTGGTTGACACTTGGCAGTGGATTGGTGGCTTGGGGGAAGATTCTGGTGGCTTTGGAGTTGGGCCTTTCTGCCTTAGAAACCCACTGGCAGCCATTACCACTAGGCCTCACAGGGAGCCACCACCAACAGGCTCCACAGGCAGCCACCATCACCAGACCAGCAGCCACCACCATCATGCTCCACAGGCAGCCAGCACCACCAGGCCCTGCAGCCGCCTCCATCAGGCTTCAGGCCTGACACCAGGCCTTACACGCATTCCTGTTGTTGCTGCTGCTAGAATTTTTCCTCGACACTGAAATATTCTTGGAAACAGACCCGTCTCCTTGTCCACTGCAAATTATCGCAAAACTGCGGCAAAATGCCACCTAAGCCAAAAGCAGAGGCCAAATCCGAGGAGGAATACGTGTCCCTCGCACAGGTTAATGACTTACTGCGATTGCAAAAAGAATTGTTTTCTGCATTGTTAAACCAACAACAGAAAACTTTCAAAAGCCTCATCAGAATCAGAATCAGCTTTATTGGCCAAGTATGCACAACACATACAAGGAATTTGACTTTGGCTAAAAACTTGCTCTCATTCAGGTGGAGGATTTAAATAAGGATTCAATGACAACAGAGTATGTACAGTAAATTACAGTCTGTCCACGTTTCTATAAAAGGATGCAAATATATACAGGAATATACAGTATGCATCTTATTTACTCAAGACTATCCACACTTTGCAGAAATATATGAAAAAAATATAGAGTCACGGTATTTCAATGTGAACTCAGATTCAGTGATATAATGTGAATGAAGTAAAAAGCAGTGTGAGAGTTATGTGCAATGTAATAATGGATGAAAAGTCATGAGTACAGCAACAGGTAGGACTAGGTGAATGTTAGGAGTTCATCAGAGTGATGGCTTGAGGAAAGAAACTGTTCCTGTGACAGGTGGTTTTGACCTTCAGTGATCTGTAACGACGACCAGAAGATAGAAGTTCAAACAGTTTGTGGCCGGGGTGTGACGGGTCAGCACAGATGTTTCCCGCCCGTTTCCTGGTTATGGACCGATATAAGTTCTCAATGGAGGGTAGGTCGGTACCAATGATCCTCTCCGCAGACTTAATGAGCCGCTGCAGTCTGGTCTTGTCCTGTTTAGTGTCAGATCCAAACCAGACAGTGATGGAAAAGCAGAGGACAGATTGGATGATGGCGGTGTAGAAGACAACCAGCAGCTCCTGAGGCAAATCAAACTTCTTGAGCTGACGCAGAAAAAACAACCTCTGCTGGGCCTTTTTCCGGACAGTGTCTATATGGGAGGGCCACTTCAGGTTCCGGGAGATTGTGGTACCCAGAAACTTGAAGGAGTCCACAGTGGACACTGTGCTGTTGAGGATGGTGAGTGGGGGGAATGAAGGAGGGTGTCGCCTGAAATCCACAGTCATCTCCACCGTTTTGGCTGGGTTAAGTTCAAGATGGTTCTGGCCGCACCAGAGGATCAGCTGCTCCACCTCCCGCCTGTATGCAGACTCATCACCATCCCGGATCAAACCGATGACTATGGTGTCGTCCGCAAACTTCAGGAGCTTCACCGAAGGGTCCTCTGAGGTGCAGTCGTTGGAGTAGAGGGAGAAGAGCAGTGGGGAAAGGACACATCCTTGGGGGGCGCCAGTACTAATTTTTCGGGAGCTGGATGTAAATCTCCCTAGCTTCACCTGTTGCCACCTGTCAGTCAGAAAGCTGGAGATCCACTGGCAGGTGGAGGGGGGCACCTTGAGCTGGAGGAGTTTCTGATGAAGAATGCCTGGGATGATGGTGTTGAACGCTGAGCTGAAGTCGACAAACAGGATGCTGGCGTACGTCCCTGGGGAGTCGAGGTGTTGCAGGATGTAGTGTAGTCCCATATTCACTGCATCATCCACTGACCTGTTTGACCGGTAGACAAACTGCAGTGGGTCCATCAGGGGGCCTGTGGCGACCTTCAGGTGGCTCAGCACCAATCTCTCCAAGGATTTCATGACCACAGAGGTCAAGGCAACAGGTCTGTAGTTGTTTAATCCTGTAACAGAGGGTTTCTTGGGAACTGGAATGATGATGGAGCGTTTGAAGCAGGAAGGCACTTCACACAGCTCCAGTGATCTATTAAAGATCCGGGTGAAGATGGGAGCCAACTCGTTGGAGCAGACTCTCAGGCAGGACGGAGACACACCATCAGGTCCTGCAGCCTTCTTGATCTTTTGTCTCTGAAAGACCCAGCGCACCTCCTCTTCACGGATCGTTAGTGCTGGTGGGAGGTCAGAGTGGAGGAGGGATAAGTTCCTGGGGCTGCAGATAATCCTTTTGTGTGGGTGGGAGGTGAGAACTGTAGGTTCTTTTCAAACCTACAGTAAAAGCTGTTTAGGTCGTTAGCCAGCTGGAGGTTTTCCACAGGGTGGGGGGATGGTCTCCTGTAGTTGGTGATATTCTGCAGGCCTCTCCAAACAGAAGCAGAGTTGTTGGCTGAGAAGTTTTGTTGTAACTTCTCATTGTAGCTCCTCTTAGCAAGCCTGATCTCCTTCGTCAGCATGTTTCTGGCCCGCTTGTACAGAGTCCAGTCACCAGTCCTGTAGGCCTCCTCCTTGGTCTGATATAGCTGCTTCAGTTTAGGGGTGAACCAGGGTTTATTGTTGTTGTATGTGCAGAAGGTCTTGGTCTGCACACACATGTCCTCACAAAAACTGATGTATGATGTCACAGTGTCAGTGAGTTCATTTAGGTTAATGGCTGCATCTTCAAAAACACTCCAGTCTGTGCAGTCAAAGCAGGCTTGTAACTCCAGCTTTGATTCCTCAGTCCATTTCTTCACAGTCCTTACAACAGACTTGGAAGTTTTTAGTTTCTGTCTGTATGTTGGAATAAGATGGAGCAGACAGTGGTCAGAAAAACCCAGAGCTGCACGGGGGACGGCATGATAGGTGTTTCTTAAAACTGTGTCAAGTGTATTTGTGTCCCTGGTGGGACATTTAATATGCTGTCTGTATTTAGGAAGCTCATTTGTGAGATTAGCTCTATTGAAATCACCCAGAATGATAAGCAGAGAGTCTGGATGTTTTTCCTCCACCTCTGCTATCTGGTCAGCGAGGTGCTGCAGTGCCTCCGCTGTACAAGCAGCAGGCGGGATATAAATTCCGACCAGAATAAACGAGGAGAACTCTCGCGGTGAATAAAAGGGTTTACAGTTTATGAACAGTGACTCTAGGTTAGGGCTACAAAACTTCTTCAACACTGTGACATCAGTACACCAACCTTCGTTTATGTAGAAGCAGATTCCACCACCTTTAGTCTTTCCAGAGAATTCTCGGCTGTGATCAGCGCGAAACAGTTGGAATCCGTCCAGGCGCACCGCGCTGTCTGGGATGTGTTCACTCAGCCAGGACTCCGTGAAACACAGGGCGCCAGATCTGCTAAAATCCAGGTTTTTGTGAGTCAGGAGCAGCAGTTCGTCCATTTTGTTCGCCAAAGAGCGGACATTGGTCAGATGGATCGATGGGAGCGGCGTGCGATATCCTCGTTTCTTCAGCCTGACTAGCGCACCGGCACGTTTACCACGCCGCCTTTGTTTCCGGCCAGTGCCAATAGCCGCTGCTCCCACAGCTAAGATCGCCTGAAAAAACTGGCAGAGAAGTTGCATTGGGAGATAGTCTGAGTGAAAGTAGTTCCTCCCTTGAATAGGTGACTTGGACGGAAGAGCAGAAGTCCAAAAAAACACACAAAATTATCAAAAACATCAGAGAGCAGAAGCCAGTGGCTGCCATCTGCAGCGCCATCTTGGCGCCATCTTGGATCACTTTATCAAAGTGATCATAGATTTAACTAATGCAAGAGTGGACACAATGACGAGAGAGTTCCAGGACATTACTACCAGTCTACAGTTCACCCAGAAAGATGTAGATGACATAAAAGCTGATTTGTCTAAACAAGCAGACCGCAACAATGCGCTGCAATCAGATGTTTTTAAGGTGTGTGACAGTCTGTTGACTGTCACCGACAAATTTAAATACCTGGAAGGACAATCCTGGAGAAATAATCTAGTATTTGATGGTGTTGTGGAGGCACCAGGAGAGACCTGGGCTGACACGGAGGAGAAGATTAAAAATATTCTCATGGAGAAACTACAATTACCACCGGGGATCGAGATGGAGAGAGCCCACTGCACTGGGAAACCTGGAGGAGAACGACCAAGGCCCATTGTGGTCAAGTTCCTGCGGCACAAGGACAGGATGACCATTCTTCAAAGAGCCAAGTCCCTCAAAGGAACAAAAATCTTCATCAATCAGGACTTCACTGATTCGGTAAGAAGGAAGAGAAAAGAATTAATGCCAGAGCTGAAAGCTGCAAGAGCAGGGCGGGGACAAAGCCTACTTAAGGTATGACAGACTCATTCACCCACACCATCCCTGTAGCAGTACACTAAAATCAATGGAGCCAAAAATCAACCAGAAATGATTGACATTTCATTATCATCTGAGAGAAATAAACTGTGCATTTGTTTCCATTGACTGGAATAATTAAGATGCAAACTTGTATAGGGAAACAACCCCATTTTTAAAGGGTACAAATATACTGAGCATAAGCCACACAGTGTTGAATATGAAACCGATCCTGAAAATCACTTTTTCAACAGTATAAAACATCAGTGTAAATACTTTAGCTCAGACCAGCTACTACTTCTGAACAATCATTGTCAATAATACACTTTAATAGTAGAAGTCTCAACATGAATTTTTCCAAAATCCAGGACAGTTTGTTGCAATATAACACAATTTTTTCTGCTGTTGCAATTTCTGAGACTTGGCTAAAAAAATGACCAACTTCATACAGTGCAAATGTCAGGTCCTGCTACCAAAGCCAAGTTGTAGATAATATGTCTTTTGAAATGGAAAGCATCATGGAGTGTGTAACTGTGGAATTAATTACAACAAATACAAAAAACATAATAATAAGTTGTACTTATAGAGCACCGGGTACCGATATTGACATTTTCAAAGAAAAATTGTCTGAGCTTTTCAGTGCAGTAGGTAATAAGAAGCTGGTATTTATTTGTGGAGACTTAAATATTGACTTATTAAATCCAAATGGCCATATCCAAATAAATAAATTCATAAATTCCATGTTTTGTATGGGTTTTTACCCTTCAATAACATACCCCACTAGAATAACAACACATTCAGCAACGCTTATTGATAACATTTCCACAAATGTCACTGAGGGAAATGTAACTGCTGGTCTTATTATCAATGATGTGACAGAGCATCTGCCTGTTTTTGTTTCTTCACACACTGGTGTAACGCATAACGTTGAAATAGATAAGGTTTTTAAACGACTTGTAACAGAACCCGCAATCAACCATCTTAGAAATGATCTAAAAATACAAGAACGGAACAGTATTTATGTTGACGACACTGACACAGCATATGGAGAATTTTTTTCTGTTTTATCCAAACTATATAATAAACATTGCCCTCTAGTGGTAAAGGAAACTTAAGTTAAATACAGAGATAAGCCTTGGATCACCAAGGGCCTGCAAAATGCTTGTAAAAAGAAAAACTTGCTATACAAAATGTTTCTGAATTTAAGAACTGTGGAAGTGGAAAAGAAATACAAGACTTATAAAAATAAACTATCTTAAGATCGAGTAAAAAAATGTATTACAGTAAATTATTGGAAAATAAAACTAATACATGTAATATATGGAAGGTGTTAAATGACTATAATTCAAGCAATCTCTGTCTGTCTGTCACGACCATTTGACTCGTAATATAACAGAGGAAAACTAAATTCCAACCACATCACTTATTTCAATTCAGAAAATTGAATAATCAATGAAAATAGCTTGATCTCCAACACATTTAATGAATATTTTGTTAATACAGGAAAAAAGATTGCCAGCTCCACTGCATCATCAGCAGTGTTGGGCAAGTTACTAAAAAATAGTAACTAGTTAGTTACTTTTGAGTTACTAAATGATTAAAGTAACTAGTTACTTGGAAAATTAACTTTCAAGTTACATTTAAATGCATACTAAAATAATCTTGCACACACAGCAAGATCAAGGGCCCCTTGTTCTCATCAGAAAAAAGAAGGAAAAGAAACTGATGAGAAAAAAGTCTCATCTTACAGTGAAAAAATGTCTGAGATTTGCACAAACTATTGTAATCAGTAGAAAGTCAGACATTTACTAGAAATAAAGCTGTAAATTCACAGAGAAAACTATGGACCCCCTGGTGGGCCATTTTTGGCCCACGAGCCACATGTTTGACACCCCTAGACGAGCCCTTTAAAAACGCATATTTAGAGGATTTACTTCCATGAGATAATTGCATATCACAAAAGCATGTAAACGAATAAGATAAACTAAAACAAAGCACAGATAAATGAAAGTTCACCTTAAGCTGTTCTCTGCTGCAACAAATCAGCCACTTTTTCTCTGTGTGGCAAGAAAAAATTTACATAACTGTGGACATTAAATGCAGTTTCTTGCTCTAAAATTACTCATGTTTAACCACAGAGGTAGGAGCTCATGTTGGGGCTACTCACTGCTCGGACAACAGGTGATAAGGGCTGAGCAGTCGCCACGGCCACGGCATTTCTTCCAAACCAGGTTGTGGCGTTATGAACTGATCCTACCGTACCTGCATCAGCTAAACTGGAAATCACACATCAATTATGTCAAAACTAAAATGTCTAAGTCCATTGCTGTACTGTATAAAGTTAAGGATCTCCTGTGCCAAAAATGTCTTTGCATTTTATATAATTCACTGATAGTTCCTTATATGACATACTGTGTGGAGGTCTGGGGAAGCACATACATAACAAGCACAAACTTAATCTTTTTACTACAGAAAAAAGCCGTACGCACTGTATCAAAGAAACCTTACTGTGAACCAACAAATCCAATATTCATTCAGTTACATACTCTTAAATTTAGAGATCTAGTAGATTATAATGTCATTCAAATCATGTACAAAGCAATAATAACCAATTACCTGTTAATATTCAGAGGACTGTTTAAAAAAGGGAAAGCAAATATGAGCTAAGAGGAAACTCTGATTTTAATAAACCAAAGGTCAGAACAAATACAAAGTATCATTCCATGTCTGTCACTGGAGTTAAACTGTGGAACCGTTGCTCTGAAAATATTAACACATGTTCTACTCTGAAGCAATTCAAAAAATTGTACAAAGATGAGAAAATCTCTCAGTATCTCACTGTAAATGCTAGGAGATAAACTTGTAATAACTTAAAGGTTTTTGTTTGTTTTTGTTGTCTACTTATTCTATTTGATTTTCTTTGCTGATTTTTGGGTACGACTTAAATTTTTATGTTATTGACTTTAAAATTGTAACGGGGTAGGTGCTATATAAGCACTAACTTCAGTCTACACCCTTTTGGTTGTTCTTTTATGTGTTCTACATATTTTTGTTGTTTTTACTGTATGTATGTTAATTACCGAATAAAATTCACATTCACTCATTCATTCGTGCATGGGGGATGGGGGGGGTTTCCCCCACCCTTGCTGCCCTTTTTCTGCCAGGAGCTTGGGGGCCCATCATGTTGTCAAAATCCATGGGTGCTGCTGAATGAATAGGTGCGAGCAAGGGAGTGAGAGAGTGATTGAACAAGAGAGTAAGCGAGATGAGGGAGTGATGAGCGGAGATGGTGAGTCGGTTTTGTGTGGCGCTTTGTATATCAGGTGGCATCTTGGAGCGCTTGCGGTGGTCCGCTGATCAGTCGCTTCAGGTGGGCGCTGGAGGTGGTGGTCTGCTTCTGTGGCCGCAGCCTCCATGGGGTGGGTCGGCGGGGGTCCCCAAGTAATAAGGGTGAATGAGTGTGGGTGAGTGTGTAGGAGAGAGCATGAGCGGATGTGAGTGGGTCGGAGGGCGAGACAGAGTGTGTGCATGGGTGAGCGTGAGTGGGTGTGGGTGACTGTTGGCGAGTGGGAGTGAGATTGAGCGGGTGGGTCTGGGAGTGCAAGTGTGGGATTGTGTGGGGGAGAGGGCAAGTGAGAGTGAGTGAGTGTGTGTGGGTGCGTATGAGAGCATGAGGGTGTGAGTGCGTGGGAATGGGTGTGTGTGCTGGTCGAGGGGTGCTGGATTGAGGGGTAGCACCTCATGGCTGTGTGGGCTTCCATGGATGGGGGACTGGTCCCCGTGGGGCCCCTGTGCCTTGCTGCCACCTTCTTTGGGAGTGGGGGTCCCCGGGGTGCGTGGTGGTGGTACTGGGGTGGAGGCAGGCCCACTGTGGGGGTGTCTGGGGGGGCTCGCACTGGGGTGCGGGCCGGTATCCGCCCCGAGGGATGGAGGCACTGGCTTCCTGGTGCCTGGGGCCCAGGGGGCTGGCTTTGGCCCTGCTGGGGGGACGGGGGTTGGCTGGTCCGGGGGCGTGGGTCCTTTGCGCCGGCTGCTTGGTGGCCCGGCCTCCCTCAGCTGTCCCTTCTGGGGTGGATGCCTGACTGTCCTGGGGCTTGTTGGCCTCGGGACATTTGTGCTCTGTGGGGGTTGGTGGCATAGTCCTGCTGGCTCTTTGTATGTTTCCTGGCAAACTACTGACATGCCACAACTTATTTTGCACGCGCTCTCATACAGATGCACATGTATACACACACATATGTCTCTCTGTCTTCCGTTTGTTTCAGTTGTGTTAGTCCGTCTTCTTTGTCTGTTCCTCTCCTTTTCATTCCCCCCTCCCCATCCTCTTTTCCCTCTTCCCCCCCCGTCGGGTCCTTCATGGGTAAAACAATTTAAATAAAGTATTAAAAGTTATTACAGGAGTTATTATAGGAGTTTACAACAATATACAATAACATACAATATACATATATACTGTAAAAAGCTCCTTTTGGCAAAGTAAGTCTGTTTACCACAATAAGGAAAGCAGATTTCTGTTCTGCTCGCCTAGCTGCTTTGACAGGACAAGGGGGGGAAAAAAGAAGGGGGTGAGCAGACTCTACTTTCTGAGGAAGCCGAGATCCTTCAACATGTGCAACAGGATGCTGGAGCTTTTCTACCAGGCTGATGTTGCCAGTGCCATCTTCTTTGCTGTTGTCTGTTGGGGTAGCAGCATCAGAGCCAGCGACACCAACAGACTTGACAAGATTATCAAGAGGGATGACTCTGTAATTGGTCTCAGGCCAGAGACTTTTGAGACTGTGATGGACAGGAGGACACTGAACAAACTGCAATCCATCATGGACAATCCTGATCACCCCCTCCACCACACACTGGACACACAGCGGAGCACTTTCTCCAGTAGACTGCTACAACTTTGCTGCAGAAGCTCAGGTACAGGAAATCTTTCCTGCCACATGCCACTTCACTGTACAATAACTCACTCTGATGTTGAATTCTGGTCATAACTATCCTGCCATACTGCACCTTGCAGTCTAATTGGTACCTCACATTGCACCCTGCACCTGATAGTCCTGCATTGTACAACGGGTATGATTCATGTATCTATACGGGTCACCATCTATTCATCTACGATGTATATCACCATCCATATTTATTTTTGATAGGACACAAATTAATCCCTCACTTGGGGTGGGTCCTGCTTGACTGCACTTCCCAGAGTCCCACTCCAGTGGTTCCTGTCCACTCGTTCAACCTGGGCCAGTTGAAGCTTGACCCGGCCATAGGGACACCCTCTAGCCATGTCTTCTTCGGTCATCCTCTTCCTTGACCTCTGCTGCTACCAGGAACGGCCTCCATGACCTTCTTAATCCAGCCAACACTCCTCTCCACATGGTCGAACAACGGCAAATGGCACATGCAGCACAATCCTCGAGGTCATAGAGCTGCAGCCTAACCAGGAGTGCTTGCGAGCTGACCTCATCCTCAGTGGAGATGCACACATCCAGCGGACCACGGCCCTGCCATTCCTGCCGCAGACAGTTAAGACAGGCGGCAGCCATGGTCCATGTCTCGCTGGCGTGCAGCAACACGCTCCTCACGCAAGAATTGTAGATATGACCTTTAGAGGTTGGTGGGAGCCAACAGGTCTCGAGAATGGGAGCACTTGCCTGAATTTGTTCCAGGCAGCCTGGCATCTCGTGATGGTGGCAAGCTCAGATCCACCACCAGCAGAGAGCATGTCACCAGGTAGCAGAAAGATGACACCACATCCAGCTTGTCATCACCAACAACAAACTGTGTCATAGGTCGACCATTGATCGGCCTGGCTTCCCCACGACAGCGCTTACATGGGAAATCTTAATCATATACCCGGCCACCAGAGAGTCCACTGCATCTTTTGTGCACCCATCTCGAGCAACCACTGCAAAACATGGAGCCTTGGAAAGTGCCGGTAAGACACACAGCATATGGATACTTACCGGACTTCTAGAGAACATCCAGGCCTGGGCTGCAGATCATGATCTTAGTCTTCCCAATATTTATATGGAGTCCTTTGACCTCCATGCCATTCTTCCAATGGACTAACTTCACAAGCATCTCCTCCAGCGTCTCTGTGATGATGACCAGGTCATCGGCGCATAGGATCTCCCAGGGACAACCAGTACGGAACTCACAACACAGGGCTTTCATAAACCTCCGTGGGCCATGACTCAGCGCATGAGAGAGAGAATGAGTAAACACAAAAGCGAGAGTAGATGGTGCACTTTTATTAACAACACAAAGGAAATAATAAGTCCAGTATCACCAAGTCTCAGTTCAGTTTAGCACACAAAAATACAGAGAGGTGTAATGGCAGGATGAAGCCACCAGACATACAGGGCACCTATAGGATGCTCTACAGCCCGGTCAAAGAAGCCTAGTGCTGCGGGACCGTTAGCACAAAGGGAAAGGCGATAAGCCTAGCGCTGCAGGGCTGCAAACAGCACGAAAAGAAAGGCGGAACAAAATGACACTTACAGGGCTGGAACAATCCAGGGCAAACCGAGCAGTCTGGTGGAAGGGGATTGTAAGTTGAGGCAGCTGCGAACACCCAGGAATTGATTGTCTGGAGATGCCGAGCTGAGAACATGAAGGGAGTGGTACGTCATTAATCGAGAGCTTGCGGCCATGAACGAGAGTGAGTGCCCCGACAATCTCTTTCATCTGGCGCACCCAACAAATACTCCAGAACGAGGAAAGAGATTGCCGATGTGCGAATGCGTGGGCAGGACTGATTAACACCAGGTGTGTGAGAGTGTGTGAAATGAGAATGAATGGAGTGAGTACATGTGTGTGTGCATGTGTATGTGTGTGAGCACCAGACAGTGCAGCTGACAGAGCTTGACAGGAGGAGGGGGCGTGCCTGAGCTGTCAGGAGGAAACTAGGTCAAATCCTAACAGTACGTCAGAACCGGGTTTGGCCTCCAAACCCGGATTCCTGACAAGGGCCTCCAGAACAATGATAAAAAGCAGTGGGCTCAGACAGGAGCCCTGGTGCACACTGACCTTGACCTCAAAGTCCTTGCTCATTCCATCACCAACGCATACTCTGCTACAGGCATTCTCATACCTGCACTGGGTGAATTGTACAAGCCACTCCTCCACACAGAGTTTCCTCATGGCCCACCAGATGACTTGCCTGGGGACTCGGTCAAATGCCTTCTCCAGGTCAACAAAAGCCATGTACAGGGGCTTGATGACACCGAGGTACTTCTCCTGTAGCTGGTTCACAACGAAGATGGTGTCTGTTGTTCCTCGACCAGGCATGAAGTCAAACTGCATATCATCAATGCACACCTGCTGCCTGAGGAAGCACTCGTCCACCTTCTCCAACACCTTCATAACCTGGTCGAGCAGCTTTAGGCCACAATAGTTGCCTCACTCAAGCACAGCACCCTTGCCTTTGTAGAGGCTGACAATGATACTCTCCTTCCAGTCAGCAGGGATCCTCCCGTACTTCACGATCAATGCGATAAGGTCGCAAATCAGTATGGTGCCATTGTTGCCAGAAGCTTTAAGCATCTCAGCAACAATCTGCAATGGGCCAGTTGCTTTTCCATTTTTCATCTTGCCAATGATCTTGGACACCTGCTCCAATGATATTTGAGGGGCAGGGCCTTCAACAGGAAGATTCACTGACAGGGTGTAAGGGTCCCTGTCGAACTCCACATTGGTCAAGACCTCATAGTGCTCCTTTCAGGCTACCTTCCTCGACTCCTCATCCAGGCACATCTCACCCACATTGTTTAGTACAGGCTTCTTACCCTTGACATCTTGATTCTCCTGCTGCATCTGGTTGGCAAGATGAAAAATGTCAGTGCTGTTGGGGTCGATGTCTGCAAATGCAGCTTTCTCGGCCTGGGATTTGGCTAGGTAGATGGCCCGCTTGACCAGGTTCTTGGCCATGTTGTAATCAGCTCTGCTGCTGCCCTTCTTCCAGGCCTTCCAGCACCTGTGTTTCTCCTTCACTGCATTGTCCACAACATCGTTCCACCACCAGGTCTGTCGACACCACTGATGCTTCTTCGAGTAGCCACACACCTTTTCAGTGGCACCCAGCAAGCCAGCCTTCAGTCTGGCCCATGTCTCCTCAGTCAGACTGTCTTCCATACTTGCACTTGTGCCTGTTCCAGCAATGAAAACCTTGTGGAACTCTTGCTTGATCACAGGGCACTTGAGTCGCCAGGTCTTGAGTCGCGGCACAAACCTACCCTTGAGCTGCAGTGGGATGACAACCTTGAAGTCGCAGACAAGGAGGCGATGTTGACTAGCACACTCTTTGCCAGGGATGACTTTGACTTCTACCACCTGCCTCCAGAAGCTCCTGCACAGCAGGATGTAGTCCATCTGGGTTGAGGCTCCACCCGACTGGTATGTGATCAGGTGAGTAGGCCTCTTCCTGAAACTTGTGTTGTTGATAACCAGTTTGCAGGACTTCGCAAACTCTAGTACTCGCTCACCTTCCAGGTTTCTTGTATCCCAACCAGATCCGCCATGAACACCTTCATAGCTAGCTGCAGCTGCACCAACATGGCCAGTCCAGTCCAGTCTCCACACAGGATGGGAATCTCTGTTGCATGCACCTTTGCGACAGAGCTACGGAGCTGGTCATAGAAGTGGTCTTTGTCAGCTTCAGTGAGGCCAACTTGAGGTGCATAGACAGAAATGAAGGTGTACACAAGCTTGCCAATGACCATCTTGAGGATCATGATCCTGTCCGATATGTGCTGCACCTCGAACACCTTCTCCACCCATCTTTCAGCCAGCAGCATGCTTACACCCCCAGTGCCTTTTTGGTTGCCAGTCCAGTAGAACTTGTACCAGAAGTCCTTGCCAGCTATCATCCTGTTCTGACTTGGGAACAGGCCCCCTTTCCATCTGGTTTTCTGTAAACAGTAGAGGTTGATTCTCCTCCTAGAAGCAGTCTCGACCACTCGCTTTCTTCTTGAGGGTCCCCACATTAAGTGAGCCAACCCTGAAATGTTTTGGGCTTTTGCATGATTTGCTTGAGCGGCGCATACCCGAATAACCGTACCCAATAATCATAATTCCATCCATCCATCTTCTACCACTTTTCTGGAGGTCTGGGTCGTGGGGGCAGCAGCTCAAGCTGAGAAGCCCAGACTTCCCTCTCCCCGGCCACCTGCTCCAGCTCTTCAGAGAGGACACCAAGACATTCCTAGGCCAGCTTGGAGACGTAGTCTCTCCAGTGTGTCCTGGGTCTGCCCCGGGGTCTCCTCCCAGGTGGGGATGTGCCTCGAAACACCTCAAGTGGGAGGCGTCCAGGAGGCATCCTGATCAGATGCCCAAACCACCTTAACCCCTTGCACTCCGGTCAATTTCCCTAAAAAACGCAAAAATAACGTGCCCAAAGTAAATTGAAAGCTGCTTCTTCAACCCTTTGCAGCATCTTCATGGGGTTGGTATCTATTAAAAGAAAACACTTTGAATTTTTTGGCAAAACAGTCATAATCTCTCTAAGTGCTCCGGCCACTGAGTACCGTCATCTAACATAGTGAACTTGAAGAAAATAAATTTGGCCTGGGTGTTTTTCGGATACAAATGCTTGCAAATAACACACAGGCTTCAGATCCGGGCTGGAAAATGCAACAGAAATGTAGAACCAAGTGTTATCCAGCTGAGGTCAAAATTTTGTAACAATACCACAAAAAAATGAATATATTACACAGCTTTTTCCTCAGTAGTTCCAGGCGTTTTTGAACTGTGCCAAATTGTGCCAAATGGCACAGTTTGGAAAAACGTCTAACTTTTGAATGATTCAATATAGAAGCTTCATCTTGGGCTCTAATGAAAGGTGACACTAAGGGCTGTGTGTGGTGTGTGTGTGTGGGGGGGGGGGGGGGGGTTCCCCCCCCCCCCGCTTACAGAGGACGGATATCGCCCGTTGTGCCACGGTCCGTCATGCAGCGATGACGCACAGCTGTAATTTACCGATCGGTCAAAAGTCATTTTGATTACTATTTTCAGGGAATAAAGAATAATTTTAGCTTAGAACGCTTATCTCTTCACAGCAGAAGCGGAGAGCTGGCGAACTTCTTCCTCATTGTCAGACGAACGCGACGCTGGTCTCGCGGACCCGATCAAAACATAATTCCATTATTGCGGTTTTGAGCTTCCATGATTGCGATTTTTGGCGAACGATTTTTTCAAAACAAATAACAGTAGTAATTAAAAATAGACTGGCAAACGCGTGTGTGTCACTCAGCCTTCGTCGTCGGCCTCCGTCGGTCTATGATGACCATAGAAGACAATCCTAATATCTATTCTGCTGGGACAAAAACAAATAAGCACCGCCCTGGCCGAACATGCCGATGCGCGAATGGCAGTCGCTGTCACAAAGGTTGCACTTGTGGATGGTCTCCGTGCTGCTGGGTCTGTGGGGTTCTTCCTGCGGGTCCTTTTTTTATCTGCTGCTGCAGCAGTCTGTCTTCACCCAGCCTTAAAAAAAACAGCTCGCGAACTTCTCTGCTTCAATTGGCTCACTGCATTCACAGCTTTGGTAGGTGGCTCCTTCTTGCTAGGTTTTCAGTCATTGGTTCTTCAATTGTTTCAGAAACCCAATTCAAGGCTCTTATTAGGTCGAATGAGAGGTCAATCAGATGATCTAATCTGTTCGCGGCTGTGTCTGCAGTGGAAGAATGGAAATGCAGCTTCTGCAGCTCCATCGGGCTTCCGAGAGCGCACAAGGGCGCTCTCGTGCGCCCTGGGACGCAGAGACTTGCCCGCCCGCGGTACAACGGAGTGCAAGAGGTTAACTGGCTCCTTTCAATATGGAGGAGCAGCGGTTCTACTCTGAACCTCATAACTCCAGAAATACAATTATAACTGGTTTATTCATATGCATGGAAACATGGTCAGTGATATTTGGGGAGCCATGTCACCTGCTGGTGTTGGTGCACTGTGTTTTATCAAGTCCAAAGTCAGAGCAGCCATCTACCAGGAAGTTTTAGAGCACCTCATGCTTCTCTCTCCTGACAAGCTTTATGGAGATGTTGATTTCATTTTCCAGCAGAACTTGGCACCTGTCCACACTGCCAAAAGTACCAAAACCTGGTTTTATGACCATGATATCACTGTGCTTGACTCTCCTGACCTAAACCCTCATGGAGGATCTGTGGCGGTATTATTAAGAGGAAGATGAGACACCAGACCCAACAATGCAGATTAACTGAAAGCCGCTATCAAAGCAACCTAGGCTTCCATAACACCTCAGCAGTTCCACAGGCTGATCACCTTCATGCCACACGCTGTGATCATACAAAAGGAGCCCCAACCAAGTATTGCATGTGTACATGGACGTACTTTTCAGTCGGCCAATATTTCTATTAAAAATCCATTTTTTAAATTGATCTTATGTAATCTATGCTTTTGAGAAAATAAATTTTGGGTTATCATTAGCTGTAAGCCACTATCATCACAATTAAAAGAAACAAACACTTGAAATATATCACGGTGTGTCAACTTAAGCCCTTCCACAGCATGTGGGACACCATGTGGTGTATGGGGCGGCACCTATCTCCGTTTCACTGACTCTAGGCACACAGCTACTGTGAGTAGTGAAAGCTACAGTGGGAGAATCAGTCCTCTGGTAGCTCCTGTGCTTTCCTTTCCCCATTCTATTATGCTGAGCACCAAGCTAGAAGGCGTAAACTATCATTTTTATATGATCTTTGGCTATGACCTGGCTGGGATCTGAACCCATGACTTCCCAGTTATGGGCAGATTCTCTACCAACTAGGCCACCACCTCCGGTTCTGTGTGTAATGAATCTATATAATACGAGTTTCACTTTGTGAATTGAATTACTGACTTTAACTTTTTGATGATATTGTAATTTACTGAGATGCACTGTAGATAACTTTCCTAACTCCATCATTTACTCTAGCCTTGCTGTCAAGACAGTTGAAGGTGATGGCTAGATTTTTTTCTGATTGGCCAAAAGTGTTTCCATCTTCATAGCTATCACTCTGAAAGTAATCCCAACAATATGGTCAGCTTTCATTATGTCACTGTAGCGTAGACTCTGCCATCGACATGAGTTAGAATGATTTTTTAAACTATTCATTTTTAGTTCGTTATCTTTATCATGCTTTGTGTGGACTCCACTTTCTTCAGTTTAAATCAGTGAAACCAAAAGCAGAGAGGAAGTAGAGAGCGCCAACTGTCATACAAGCGCTTGTTTATTGGCCAGCGAGTGTCCGCCATTTTGTTTTTGTGTAACTGCGTCCCTGGACACAGCAAAGTCAACATGGCATCGAGCTACTTTCAAGAAGAAATTACGCCAGCACCTGATGCTTATCATTCCTATTCTACTGCTTCTACTGGTACAACGCGAAAAAAGACTTCAGGTTCTAAAGGAACACAATGTTCTGTTATCAACTGCTTTAATTATTCAATGATTAACAAGAATGTGAGCTACAACAGCTTTCCCAAGGATAGCAAAAGGTGAGTTGCATCATTCTGTCTGTAAGTTGAGTTTTAATTACTAATATTTGTGAATTAGTTTTGAATTCCCGTTCAGTTGACTCTTACGTCATCATATTTCATGTGTTTCAGTTTCTGTTGACAGTGTTGTCATTTTTTCTGCTGCTGTCAGAATGGCCTGTATAGTTTGAAAAACTTCAGTGATGATTGGTCAATGATGATCTAGCTACATGTTTGGATAAGCAAACAAGTACCAGTGGCAGTGTGTTAAAGTTGGTATGCAAAGTACAACTACATGAATACAGAATATTAATATCTATTTTTATAGTATATATATAATATATTATATATATATGGTTAGGAGATGTTTTCATGATTTGTCACAAGGTCTTGCCTTACCTGTTACCAGTATAGTGTTTTAAAAATTAGTAATTGATGAAAATTATCAAATATTATTATAATTATATCAGCATGTCTCGTATACATATTTAGTGTACACAATGTGTGTAGACCTTGTGACTGTAGCTATACTTTATATATAATGTATACACTATTTGGATTGACATTTTTCAGTTCGACTTTTTACTACACCTGTGGATGCATGTTGGGTTGACAACAATATATATTATTATACTTGTCAAATTGATATTGTCAGTAGAAATCATAACAATTTCACTGTGTTAATGACAAACTGAAGTATTTTTAATATACAATATAATTATAGGCTACTTATCCTATTATTTAATAAATGGAAAACCCACTATGAACAAGATGCACCAATAAAGATATGTAAAATATGATGAAATGGTCTGTTTTGAGTACTTTTGACACATTCATTTGCAATGGACTGCCAGTTATCAAAACTTATCATGTTAGTTATTGCTAAAAAAAAACTGAAAAAAAAAAAGATTAACATGATTATTTAAAATTAATATTGGTTAAAAAACAAAGTGATAGCAATACCAGTCGGTCATTCAGGCTGAAGGTAAAAAAATAAATATTTATTTATTTATTGGGGGGGGTGCATCTTTCATGACACATGTGACATGAGCTGTCAAACAGTCAAAGTGATCTAACACTACTATTCAATGGCTATTGGCACCCAATCGTGTAATTTCTATATATATAATCTTAGTATATTTCTCTTTTATGTATTGTATTGCACCTCACAAGTTCACAATATCTACCATATATCATTAACAGGCACTTAAAAGTCACAGAAACTGTGCTAAATTTGCAGCAAAGCCTGCAGAACACCATACAGTCATGACACTGGCCGGGGACACTGGGCGCCCAGTTACACTAAAACAAAATGGCGGCACTAATTACAGATAATCGCGTCAGTTGGCGCTCTCTATTTCCTCTCTGACCAAAAGTAATTAAAATCAAATGTACTTGACTAAAAGTACAATTTTTCTTCACAAATGCACTTAAGTAAAAGCAAAAAGAATACTGCATATCACTCACAAAAAAACTCCAAAACTCAATGTTTTGGGTACATTCCACGAAATAAACAGGACTTCAGGCCATCTTAATGTCAGTGTGCCTTCTTTTGTGGCTGTTATAAACACTGTCACAACCTCCAAAACTAAGTTCCCCGCAAAAATTTGAATTTGTTTCTGAGGTAGTGCAAAAAAACAGAAATCAAAACATTTCTGAAAATGTGTGACAGCAAGTCCTCATGCTTGAGGCATCTGGGAAAATTCTGTATCTGTCCTGATGATTTTATCATGAGTGCAAGAATGATGCTTTTTTTGTAAAAAAAAAATCTTTCAAGAAAGAAAAATGAGCACCAGAATAAAATCTGCATCTGTACACGTCTCATTTAGCAGACAGAATGTAAGAAAACTTAATACATTGATGCATTTCTCCAAATTTCACAAGAGCGACCCAAGGTCACAAAAAACTGATAATGCTGAAAAAAGTAGATGTAAAAGAAGGTGCTGGAACCGAAAACTATATGGTAGCTGCTGCTGGCAAGTTCATATTCCGCTGCTAAGGTGGTTTTTTTTTTTAATGATTACGAATAATTTATTGTTCCTGTCACAGCCCAAAGTGTGAATAGACTTGGATTTATTATTGTAGTATTTAATGCTCAGTAAAAGGAGAGTTTAACATAAAGTTTTATTAAACAGAGTCTAGACTGAGTTCTGCCAAGACAAAGCAAACCTGTCATTCTCAGATGACCTATAAAGTCTGAGGTCACAAGAAAAAAAAATAACAGAACAAGTTACTATAGTAATAAGCTGATATTATGTATATATACAGTATACTGTATATATATATATATATATATTATATATATATATATGGTCCATTTCCCTTCTTTGATCAGTTAAGTATTTCTGATTCCAAT
Organism: Pholidichthys leucotaenia; assembly: GCA_020510985.1. Lineage (NCBI taxonomy): Eukaryota > Metazoa > Chordata > Actinopteri > Cichliformes > Pholidichthyidae > Pholidichthys > Pholidichthys leucotaenia. The sequence continues at coordinate 166,526,094 of CM035842.1, forward strand.
TCTGATTTACTAATTTGGATAAAAGAAATCCATTTTTTAACTGTGAAAGGTAGGATGACAAGAAATAACTGAACGGACTTTACTTCATTTTCTAAAGGTCAAGGCAGCACACCGAGGAGCTCCCTCAGGACTCCTTTTTCATAAATCCTCAAAATGATTTATCTCCTGGTAACTTTGCTCATGAAATTGATGTGGACCAGGGGCCTTTGAAGAGTCTAGTTTCCCCGGAGGCTGCAGTAAAATCAGGCAGAGGTCCAGGAGCGGGGCAGCGCTTGCGTGACTGGAGAGTGGGGGAGCACCAGCCATAAGTCTCAGCGAAGGGGCACCTGTGTGGGGCCCCCCCTCAACCGCACCTCCATTCCCTGCCTCTGTGCATGTCACTATGTGGCCCCCCAGACTCAAAGCACACAGACTTAAGGACCTACAATTAAGTGTACAGATTTATGGTGGGGAGTTGCAGCACACCAGAAAAACTGTGTTACTTTATGAAAGGAGGCCTCTTCCTACAGGAAAACCGGAAGAGAACAGGGGGGAAATGAAAGGTACTTTAGGGTTACTGACCATAACTTGGAAAACTCTCTGCGTGGCAATTCAAGATGGAAGGCCAGATGGCTGCAGGCATGAGTTGCCAATTCTGCTTATTTCTAGTGGCTTTAGGCCTTTTTTTTTTCCACCAGAAAGGCTAATAAAGGCTTCCACTAATAAAGGCTTATCTTATCTTATCTTAAAGACAATGAGAAAAATACAAGTTGCAGTTTTCATTTTTTATTTTGTGGGCTTCTTTTATAATAAATGGTTTGGGTTTATTCTCTGATAAAGGCTGAAACAGGCCAAGAATCAGATAACTTCTCAAATGTTTCTAGGTACTATTAGTAGGGTTGTAGTCAAGACCAGCCTGATAATGGACCAAGGCCAGACTGTAAAAAGACCAACACTTTAAGGGGTCAGGACCAAGTCAAGACCAAGACCCAGCCAGACAGAGTCCAACTGGAGACCAAGACCACTGTGTATGTAGGTCTTGACCAATTGGCCTTGTCTGGTCTCGTCTCAGTACTGGGAGACTGGTCTCGGTCTGGTTTTGACAAGGTCTTGACTACAACACTAGCTAGCAAGTCAGAGATTATTTGTGGGTTTTATAGTTGAGCTGTTTCTGTTTTAGAGTCTTTTATTTCACAGAAAAATATTTAACTTTTTATAAAATGACTCACAATGTACACACTGTAAAAAATAAAATCTTAGACCAAATATCAAGGGCTATATATGCTTGTTTTTGCCTGACAAGATATTTCTTCTTGTGCAGTTTTTTCTGTAAGAAAATTTTTCTGTTATGTTTTTACTTATTTTAAGCAGTTTACTTTTGTTTTAAGAAAATTTTTTGGTCTATGGAGCAAGAAAATTTTACTTATCAAATTGCTTAATGTGACAATTTATTTTCTTGTTAATAGGTCTGTAATATGTTTTTTATGACTTACAAGACATATCAAGAGCAAAATCACTCAAATGTGTCATGTCTGTTTTTTTGTTATGAAATTTCAGCTAAGCCCCGCCCCCTGAAAAAAGCGAAGTTTCAAGGGAGCGTTTTTGGTGAAGTAACTACACCAGGTCCATAGTGTTGAGTCAATCAGGACTCTTGGCCTAAACTGAGTTACCCTCCAGGGTCAGTTAGCAGGTTTGGGACAGCTGCGTTGGAAACTTGATCCAAATTAAGATGGGTGTTACCACTGAACTGCTTTTAGGATCAATGAAGTTTCAGTCATTATCCTGCCCACCGTGAATATAACTGGGCATGTCCTTCAACTGGTAAGTCTTTTTATCACTGGATTTATTCTGTTTAATGTCATGCTAGGCACTATTACCCTTGTCGGATCAGTCACAGATCCTGGCGTTCAGTGTTGCCAGGTAAGAAATGAAGAAATATCGTACTGTTGCTTTAAAATTATCGTATTTTCACCCAAACTATCATATGTATTAAAATAACTTGAAAAATCACAGACTAGGACAGTGCATTTAAAAACAAACCTATTCTATACGTACAGAAGTGCAGTAACCTAAGGAATAAATGCAGAGGCTCAACCATTTGAATGAAACAACTGCTGTATGCATTGTCACACACACCCTGCACCTTTTTGCACAACCACTGCTTCTGTCCTTAAACGTCCATCTCCACCATGCTGTACACACATGTTGCATTTTCGGGCCTTACCGTGTGGATAGTCGTCACGGGTGGGTGGTTTTGTTTGGTCAGGAGGCTCGGTGGTGTCATCGGCTGGCAAACTTTGGCAAAGTGATTGAATTTTCCACACTTCTTGGATCGTTGCCCCCTTGCCGGGCAAAACCATGCTCTCTCTCGGTGTGTCGGGGAACCACAGTTGCCACACATGGAGGGTCTCGTAGCAGTCCTCCGGTCCGCGGTGTTTTCTTCAAACTCTTCTGTCGTGTCACTGGGTTCCTCCATGCTCACTGCACATGTCAGCGGAATCTGGCTTGGATGACGCTGCTGTTGTTGTACACTTAGCTCCAATGCTAACCTGTCAGCTGACTCAAGCTGAAACGCTAGCTCAATGGTGTTAGCCATTGGCCAGCTGGTCCTGCACCATTTCATCTTCCAATAAACCAAACTTGCACATGCTAGCTAGGTGACGAAGATCTGCGACGAATTGTTGTGTCGTTTCACCAATTCTTTGTCGCCATTGGTGGAATCTAATACACCGTGCCAACACGTTGTCAGGTGTAGCAAAGGAGCTAGCTAGCAGTTCTACAGCATCAGCAAACAAGTCCGTTGGTCCAAACGTGTGTAAAATCTGCAGTCCTTCCATGCTCAGGTTGTGAACTAACAGAGCTCGCTTCCATACCTTGTCCAATTTGCCCAGGTCCAACGCCAATATGTACGTCTCAAAAGCATCTATATAAGCATTTATATGCCCTTTTCATGTACTGCCCCTTTAAGATGTGTCCACAGAGTTGCGTGCATGGCACCTCCGCATTTATGTGCATTTTTGAAACAAAGGAGCTTCAAACTCATGAAAGATCTGTAGCCTAATGCTGGAGAAAGTATTTTTTTTTTTTTTTTTATAACTGGGAGTATTTTTAACTGGGACCATTATCTGATGGGGAATACTGGTATATGAAAATGTTTAGAATGTACATGGAGCAACGCCAACTATTCCTTACAATCTCAGATTGATTTGTGGTTCATATTGCCCTCTTTTGTACAGTTAGTTTCAGGAGAAAGCTTTTAGAAATTTCTTTTCTATATTTGATAAGATAGTTTTACACCACAGCCACATAGAGCAGAGCACTACTGACCTACTCCCACAAGGTAAAAGGTGATCTTCATTTCCATCCTCCTTTTTAAGCTCCTTGGTTCCAGCCTTCAATTGGTCTTCATATAATATTCTCCACTTTCTGATCACAAATTAATCCCCGTAGTTTTGTTGGAAATAGGGCTGAAACGATTAGTCGACGTTGTCCGTCGACAATAAAAATTTGTTGACAAATATTTCTATTGTCGACAAATCGTTTACACTATAAAGTTTATATGCATGCCACGGTAATGTACTTCAGCTGTAACTGCAATGCACAACCAGAACTGCAATGCACAACCGGAACTGCTGAGGGCAGTAGCGCCTCTGTTGTCCAGCATGAGTGAACAATTTCCAGTGAAGAAGAAGAGGAGCACATTATATGGCTCAGTCTGAGTATGGCGGATGTCGAAGTGGATAAAAAAAAAAAAGCAGACCCAAAATTTCTGTTTGGGAACATTTTACACAAGACAAAAAACAAAACAAGTAAAATGCAGACTTTGCAAGGCAGACCTACAGCGGGGTAAAAAAGTATTTAGTCAGCCACCAATTGTGCAAGTTCTCCCACTTAAAAGATGAGAGAGGTCTCCAATTTTCATCATAGGTATACCTCAACTATGAGAGACAAAATGAGAAAAAAAAATCCAGAAAATCACATTGTCTGAATTTTAAAGAATTTATTTGCAAATTATGGTGGAAAATAAGTATTTGGTCAATAACAAAAGTTCATCTCAGTACTTTGTTATATACCCTTTGTTGGCAATGACAGAGGTCAAACGTTTTCTGTAAGTCTTCACAAGGTTTTCACACACTGTTGATGGTATTTTGGCTCATTCTTCCATGCAGATCTCCTCTAGAGCAGTGATGTTTTGGGGCTGTCGCTGGGCAACACGGACTTTCAACTCCATCCAAAGATTTTCTATGGGGTTGAGATCTGGAGACTGGCTAGACCACTCCAGGACCTTGAAATGCATTCTTACGAAGCCACTCCTTCGTTGCCCGGGCGGTGTGTTTGGGATCATTGTCATGCTGAAAGACCCAGCCATGTTTCATCTTCAATGCCCTTGCTGATGGAAGGAGGTTTTCACTCAAAATCTCACGAAACATGGCCCCATTCATTCTTTCCTTTACACGGCTCAGTCATCCTGGTCCCTTTGCAGAAAAACAGCCCCAAAGCATGATGTTTCCACCCCCATGCTTAACAGTAGGTATGGTGTTCTTTCTCCTCCAAACACGACAAGTTGAGTTTTTACCAAAAAGTTCTATTTTGGTTTCATCTGACCATATGACATTCTACCAATCCTCTTCTGGATCATCCAAATGCTCTCTAGCAAACTTCAGATGGGCCTGGACATGTACTGGCTTAAGCAGGGGGGACACGTCTGGCACTGCAGGATTTGAGTCCTTGGCGGCGTAGTGTGTTACTGATGGTAGCCTTTGTTACTTTGGTCCCAGCTCTCTGCAGGTCATTCACTAGGTTCCCCCGTGTGGTTCTGGGATTTTTGCTCACCATTCTCGTGATAATTTTGACCCCACGGGGTGAGATCTTGCGTGGACCCCCAAATCGAGGGAGATTATCAGTGGTCTTGTATGTCTTCCATTTTCTAATAATTGCTCCCACAGTTGATTTCTTCACACCATGCTGCTTACCTATTGCAGATTTAGTCTTCCCAGCCTGGTGCAGGTCTACAATTTTGTTTCTGGTGTCCTTTGACAGCTCTTTGGTCTTGGCCATAGTGGAGTTTGGAGTCTGACTGTTTGAGGTTGTGGACAGGTGTCTTTTATACTGATAACGAGTTCAAACAGGTGCCATTAATACAGGTAACAAGTGGAGGACAGAGGAGCCTCTTAAAGAAGAAGTTACAGGTCTGTGAGAGCCAGAAATCTTGCATGTTTGTAGGTGACCAAATACTTATTTTCCACCATAATTTGCAAATAAATTCTTTAAAAATCAGACAATGTGATTTTCTGGATTTTTTTTTCTCATTTTGTCTCTCATAGTTGAGGTATACCTATGATGAAAATTGGAGACCTCTCTCATCTTTTAAGTGGGAGAACTTGCACAATTGGTGGCTGACTAAATACTTTTTTGCCCCACTGTATCTTACCACGGCAGCACTGCAGTGATACATGAGCACGGCACCTGGGAGCCACAAAATTTGCATCTGCTGGGTAAGTTTTAGCGAGTAGATTCAGCGCTGCTTATTTCCAATGGCCAGCTGTTTCAAGTTTTAGAAAAATGACAATTCTGTTAGTATGTGCTGTTTTTGTGTAAGAGGACAATGTACAGTATTTCTCTAGTGATAATATGGTGTGTATTACATGGTTTTTTTTAAAAATTGTTTTAATTTACAGGATATTAATGCATTTGATGTTTTGAGTTGTTTGTGGGTTCTGTTTGCTCCGGGTGATGAGTGTGGTCTAATGGTTTGGGGTTTTGTGCAATGTTGTTTTTCTACCACTAGGCTGTTTTTTTTTTACCACTAGGTTGTTTTTGTACCACAGGCTGTGCTGTTGTACAAATGTGTTTTTTGCCAGTACGGCTTAAGACAGGTTGCCTTGGAAACACCAGTGTTAGAGAAGCCGATCAGTTTTGTTTTTTTTTGCTGTTAAAAAAACCCAACATTTTCTTGGTCTGGGAAATAAAGTTGTTTTTTTTGAAGTCTTCAGAGTCTGCCTACTCTCTGCCTTCAACATATTTTTTGGCGAGTCAGCCAAGGGGAAAAAGTTCTGGAAGACTGCATTTAGTGCGGAAACGAGGGCTTTTTTCCAGAGACGAACCGAGGGTAGAATAATGGCAGATCCAAAACCAACTAACAGAGAGCAACGGTAAATTTAAGATGGACTTGGAAATTCTTCTGGACAGAGCCACAACCCAGCTGTACCAGTTAAGCTGGGATCAGATCGTAAGGGTCTGTAAGTACCTAAAATGCATAGAGGATGAGGAGGAGGCGGCTAATAAAAACCAGAGAGCACTTATAAAATTGGCAGAAATGAGGATGGATGACATTGAGCAGAACATGGAGACAGATTATTCAAGAACTGTTAATGTTTATTAGTGGCAATACAGAAGGACTATCCCAAAGGGAAGAATGTACAGCGATGGAAGAAAAAATATCTCAAACTAATGCAGTCCCGCAACCACATAGATGAGGAAATAAGAATGCTTGGCATGTCAGATGTAACACCCTCAAGTACAGTCCATAATCTGCCTCTCACCAAACTGCCAGAAGTGACCATTCGGAGGGATATGCTCGAGATAAAGACTGATTTGACTCTACCTAAGTTAAAGACTATTTCAAAGGGGCATTATAAAGACGATGACACATCAGATGTGTACCAAAAACTGATCAGTATTTCTCAAGACCAAAAAGAGTCTGCTCAAGATTTTCTGTTTAGAGCCATGGAACTGAAAGACAGACTGCTTTTTACATCCAAGACTAATGAGTCTGAGGAGCACTATAGTGCAGACCTGATAAAGAAGTTTCTGAGATCTGTTGTCACAGGGCTGCTTAATGACAATATAAAATTTGAGATCAAGCCCTATCTTGATAATCTTGATGTTACAGATGAGGCTCTAATTGAAAAACTGAATGAAGCAGCTAACCTGGAGGCTGAGCGACTCAACAAGCTCAAAAAGAACACAGAGACACCCAGAGTGGTGGAGCTGCAGACAATCATTAGGCCCTTTTCCACTAGCCCCGCTTAGCCCAACACGGCACAGCTCAGCATGCTTTGTAACTCTTTCCACTAGCCCCAACACAGTTTAACAGGCGATATTTTCATGCCTGCTCGAGGGCAGGGTACAACCGTGCTGAGTCGTGCCGTGTTGTGACGTCAAAAGACTGGTCGCCACTGATTGGTTTTGGTCGTAACGTCATGAAAGCGACCGTCTTCTGAGGAATCTACGAATCTACACGACCGCCATTAGTAAAGTTGGTCAGCACGTAACCACAGTGGGCAGCTTTATTTTCAGAATTAGAGTATTTTCGGTATTTATTTTCATTGTCAACGATGGCTTCGCGTAAGGGTGTTCCATGGTCAAATGAGGAGGTGCGGTGTCTTCTGAGCGTATTGGCCGACGACCACATCCAGCGCGAGTTAGACGGAGCCATGCGCAATGAGAAAATATACCGGGAGGTCTCCGACCACATGGCAGCACAAGGGCACATCCGGACTGCCGAACAGTGTAGGGAGAAAATAAAAAAAAATGAAGTGCGATTACCGTGCATTAAAGGACTACAATAGCTGAAGTGGTGCGGACCGGAGGAACTGGAAGTGGTTCGAGCAGATGGACGCTATCTACGGACATCGGCCTGCTAGCAATGGCCGAGCCATTGGGCTCGACACAGCCACGCCATCGGAATCCGTTGATGGTGAGTGTTTTTTTTTTTATTGTGTGTTTTTTCGCCAATATATTCATTCGGTGAGAAGCTCACTTTATTTATGCAATAAAGAAAGCTGTTCGATTGTGGATAATGGTTGTTAGCGATGATCGCTAGTCAGCTACATCACAGCAAACTGCGGAATCACGCTTTTCTTTTAAGTATTCACGTGAACAATACATTGGAATAAGCTTATGTAATCTGGTTAAAAACTTTCGTCTTTTCTGTATATATTGCACTTTGGTGCTGTGTTTTATTGTGTGCATTTTCCTTCTAGAATCACTTTTAACATCCCAGGGGTCCACCGCACTGGACCGCCTGGACTCTCCTGCGTCTGATGGAGCACCAGAATCTGTCCCGCCGACACCAGTGTCACCCCCATCACAAGCTTCATCACAAGCTCCATCAGTATCCAGCATGTCTCGGTCAAGTGTTGGTAAGGCTCAATGAACATAAGATTACCACCCGGTTCTTTTTATTTGATTAATGTTATTTCCGATAGCCGCATATTAAGGAATTTTATGTCTGTGTACAAAACATTCTGGGGTGGTCAGTTGTCGGTGTTGAACAACACAGTCACATTTTTAGGTGTGGTGGTGTGTTGGTGGAAATACTGTTGTAAGTCATAATATACAAAAACAGATACAGCACATGAACTGACTTTCAAAATCAACATGCTTCATTAAAAAGCTTCACATCATCTTTATTAAGCCATTTTTATTAACCCATTCAGATTTCTGAGGCCACAATACAAAGAAAATCTTTTAAAGATAGCCCATCCATCCATCCATCAATCTTTTTCCACTTAATCCTTTTCGGATTGCATGGGGGGATGTAGCCTATCACAGCACCCTGGGAGTTGCACAATCCGCTCTACTGAAGTGCAGCAACATGACAGTTGAGCTTAAATACAGCAAAGAAGCATATATAATAGTCACATCCCACCACAGGATTTCACCAGTGTAATTCCATAGTATATGTTTTTGATATGTTTAGATACAGCATTATCTAACCACCATGACTTTGTGTCTTTCATCTAGCCAAGAGGAAAAGGCGCAACACCATCTCCGACATAGCATCAGTGATGACACAGATGCATGGTGATGAGATGCGTCTCCAGGAGAGGCTGCTTGAACAGCAGGAGAGGCTCCATGATCAGCGCGAACGACACCATCAGAAGCAAAAAACATACAATGAGCAGTACATGCAGCACTTAACTGAGGTTGAAGCATACACGTGGGTAGCCCAGGAGCAGGAAGCTGCCTTCTGAAGGGAGGAGCTGGCAGAGACGGCTTCCTTCAACCGAGCCTTCCTGACACAGTTCGGGAGGCTAGTTGACGCACTGAGTGGTCGCCGTTTGTAACCATGTCTCGTAATGTGTTTTTTTTTTTTTTTTTGGAATGTGTTTTTTTGGGAATATTCGTTATGTAATAAAATGGCAGTGTTTTGGATCAAAGTGTGGTTTGGTTGTTATAGCACTGGATTAGAAAACCGAATAATTACATACAAATTCCATTGCCTAGTCTGATCAAAATGCTGCTGTTCATCCTGTCAGGTGTCAACCGTTGTAATGGTAATGTAATTGTTAACAACAACGAAACAGAAATGTTTTTGTAAGCTTTCTCTTCTTTTTATTGAAATATCATAAAAAATTAGCACCGCTGGATCCAGTTCTCAACATTGGGTACAGTTTTTATGTTAACTTATAAGAAGTTGTACAGTTGGACTTTAAATGCAGCAGGAGACACTGATAAAGCTAAAAGTCAAAGTAGGTAAAAAGGTAAGTACATGTAAATTGAATGTTCTATCGGCATTCCAAATTCAGAGAATTTCAATACTTTAGAAGGAGTCTAGCATCATATAAACGGAAAATACCAATACTGTTGTTCCAAATGTTGACATGACAGTGAAAAACCTATGACTTTTATATTCAGTACATCCAAACTGCCCTAGGATTGAAAAAAAAAAATAGAATTTGGTGTTGGCCAGTGTGCCAATGTCGCATTATTTAATATGAATAAAAAAAAAAAGTTTCATCTCATAATTTCTAGGTCATTTTGCAGTTACATCAAACCAAAAGTGACTTGTGTAGTTGCACCATTTTTCTCAGAGAGTTTCTCCAGTGTTTGAGCATTTAATCACCCGTCCCTTAACAGTTAAACCTTAAATAACAGCAGACAGATTGGCAAAGGATACACAATTGTGTTTCTGTTGCCCACAACCGTTGTGACCCACAGGTTGTGGTGCTACCTTTTGAATGGGTTGTGCTTTTTAAGAATATTTACACTTATTTTGTAAGTACAAGTGGGATAGGATTAAATTGAAATATAACATGTTCTAAACATAATGTGTGCTTTTTTAAAAATATTTACACTTATTTTGTAAGTACAAGTGGGATAGGATTAAATTGAAATTAACATATTTCTAAACATAATTCCTACGTCAATTTGCAGTTCCATCAAAGCAAAGGTGAGTTATGTTGCTGCTGCATTTTTTGGCAGACAATTTCTCTGTGTGTTTAGCATGTAATTACCCGTCCCTTAAAAAAATAACCCTTATACAGAGGAGACGTAGATGAAAAGTGACACACAATTTATTTATAAAACACAGACGTTTGACATACAGTGGGGCAAAAAAGTATTTAGTCAGCCACCAATTGTGCAAGTTCTCCCACTTAAAAGATGAGAGAGGTCTCCAATTTTCATCATAGGTATACCTCAACTATGAGAGACAAAATGAGAAAAAAAAATCCAACAAAATCACATTGTCTTATTTTTAAAGAATTTATTTGCAAATTATGGTGGAAAATAAGTATTTGGTCACCTACAAACATGCAAGATTTCTGGCTCTCACAGACCTGTAACAACTTCTTTAACCTCTTGCACTCCGTTGTAACAGCGGGCGGGCAGAGTCTCCCGCGTCCGTAGGGCGCACGAGGGCACACTCGTGCACTCTCGGACGCATGACGCATTGATAGAGATACTGATGATGGTGATGTAGGTGGTTGTGGCCTCGCCAAGCGCGCACGTGAAAATAAGAAGCTGCAGACACAGCCGCGACACCAGATATTAGTTTTCATCTGATTGATGTACTCATGCGACTAATGAAGAGCCTTGAATTGGGTTCTGAAACCTTGAAGAACCAATGACTGAAAACTTACACCAGAAGGACCCGCCTGCTGTGAATGCAGTGAGCCAATTGAAGCAGAGAAGTTCGCGAGCTGTTTTTTTTTTAAGGCTGGGTGAAGACTGACTGCTGGAGCGGATCAAAAAAGGATTAGACGTTATGATTTCTTCCATGGTCATCATAGACCGATGGAGGCTGACGACGAAGGCTGAGTGACACACACGCCTTCGCCAGTCTTTTTTTAATTACTACTGTTATTTGTTTTGAAAAATCGTTCGCCAAAAACCGCAATCATGGCAGCACAAAACCACAATAATGGAATTATGTTTTGATCGGGTCGCAAGACCATAACCAGAGCGGACCAGCGTCGGTTCATCTGACAATGAGGAAGAGAAGTTGGCCAGGACAATGTGGCTGTGAAGAGGTAAGGTGTTATAAGCCAAATATATTTTTTATCCCTGAAAATTGTAATCCAAAATGACTTTTGACCGATCTGGTAAATTACAACTGTGCTTCGGGGCGCAGTTCGTGCGCCGCTGGTACAAGGGGTTGTTCGCCCGCGTACAGACTGTGAACGCCCCCCCCACCCCCGCTATTCTTCTGCAGGCGAGGGGGGGGGGGGAGAGGGCCGCGGTGATTTTTGCTTGCTGTTCCCACATCACCACATGAGGCTAATCCGTTGTGTAGCGAGGTGGGGCCAAAGTTCCATCCTCTGTAGCGAGCGGGGGGAGGGACAACCCCCCCCCCCCCACACACACACATACAGACAGGCCCTGAGTGTGACCTTTCATTAGAGCCTAAAAATGAAGATTTCTTATAATTGAATCATTCAAAAAGGTTACAGACATTTTTCCAAACTGTGGCCGATTTGGCACAATTTGGCACAGTTCCAAAACGCCTGGGAACCACCTGAGAAACAAAGCTGTGTAGAAATATTCATTTTTTGTGTTATTGTGACAAAATTTGGACCTCAGCTGGAGTAACACTTGGTTCTGACATTTCTGTTGCATTTTCCAGCCCGGATCTGAAGCTGTGTGGTTATTTGCAAGCATTGGGGTATCCGAGAAAAACACCCAGGCCAAATTTATTTTCTTCAAGTTCACTATGTTTAGATGACTGTAACTCAGTGGCCGGAGCACTTAGAGAGATCATGTTTTTGCCAAAAAATTCAAAGTGTTTTCTTTTAAATGAGACCAACCCCATGAAGATGCTGCAAAGGGTTGAATAACAGTTTTCGATTTACTTTGGGCACATTATTTTTGGGTGTTTTTAGGAAAATTGGCCGGAGTGCAAGGGGTTAAGAGGCTCCTCTGTCCTCCACTCGTTACCTGTATTAATGGAACCTGTTTGAACTCATTATCAGTATAAAAGACACCTGTCCACAACCTCAAACAGTCAGACTCCAAACTCCACTATGGCCAAGACCAAAGAGCTGTCAAAGGACACCAGAAACAAAATTGTAGACCTGAACCAGGCTGGGAAGACTGAATCTGCAATAGGTAAGCAGCTTGGTGTGAAAAAATCAATTGTGGGAGCATTTATTAGAAAATGGAAGACATACAAGACCACTGATAATCTCCCTCGATCTGGGACTCCACGCAAGATCTCACCCCGTGGGGTCTAAATTATCTCGAGAACGGTGAGCAAAAATCCTAGAAGCAGACGGAGGACCTAGGTGAATGACCTGCAGAGAGCTGGGACCAAGTAACAAAGGCTACCATCAGTAACACACTACGGCCGCCGGGACTCAAATCCTTGCGTTGCCAGACGTGTCCCCCCTGCTTAAGCCAGTACATGTCCAGGCCCGTCTGAAGTTTGCCTAGAGAGGATTTGGATGATTCCAGAAGAGGATTGGTAGAATGTCATATGGTCAGATGAAACCAAAATAGAACTTTTTGGTAAAAACTCAACTTGTCATGTTTGGCGGAGATAGAACACAATACCTACTGTGAAGCATGGGGGTGGAAACATCGTGCTTTGGGGCTGTTTTTCTGCAAAGGGACCAGGACGACTGATCCGTGTAAAGGAAAGAATGAATGGGGCCATGTATCATGAGATTTTGAGTGAAAACCTCCTTCCATCAGCAAGGACATTGAAGATGAAACGTGGCTGGGTCTTTCAGCATGACAATGATCCCAAACACACCGCCCGGGCAACGAAGGAGTGGCTTCGTAAGAAGCATTTCAAGGTCCTGGAGTGGCCTAGCCAGTCTCCAGATCTCAACCCCATAGAAAATCTTTGGAGGGAGTTGAAAGTCTGTGTTGCCCAGTGACAGCCCCAAAACATCACTGCTCTAGAGGAGATCTGCATGGAGGAATGGGCCAAAATACCAGCAACAGTGTGTGAAAACCTTGTGAAGACTTAAAGAAAACGTTTGACCTCTGTCATTGCCAACAAAGGGTATATAACAAAGTATTGAGATGAACTTTTGTTATTGACCAAACACTTATTTTTCACCATAATTTGCAAATAAATTCTTTAAAAATCAGACAATGTGATTTTCTGGATTTTTTTTTCTCATTTTGTCTCTCATAGTTGAGGTATACCTATGATGAAAATTGGAGACCTCTCTCATCTTTTAAGTGGGAGAACTTGCACAATTGGTGGCTGACTAAATACCCTTTTACCCCACTGTATGTACACACATGAATAATGACCAAATTCTATGTATAATTATTGGTACACAAGTACTGCATCACAGCATCTCTTATATCTCCACCTCTGCTGCTGAAACCACTACTTCATCTGCTGCATCATCCAATGTAGTGTTAAAGTCTTCTCCATGAGTCTCACACAGATTATGCAGTGCACAACAAGTCACCACAATGGATTTCACCAGTTCGATGCTACAGTCATTCCTTTTTAAAAGGCAGCGCCACCTTCCCTTCAGCCTGCCGAAAGCATTCTCCACAGCCACCCGTACACGACTGATGGTGTGGTTGAACGTGTGCTGTTCTTCAGTCAGTCGTCCGGTGTCATGGAATGCTTTCAACAGCCAGTTTTGCAGTGGATAAGCAGAGTCTCCGAGGATGTAGTATCCCATACGTACCGCACCGATGTTCCTGATGTTAGGTGGGAAGAGGTTTCCCCGACTGGCTAACTCCCACAGTGTGGACAGTCTCAGCACCCTAGCATCGTGCATGCTCCCTGGAAGCCCAGCAAACACATTCCAGAACAAACCGTTTCCATCAACAACACCTTGAAGGATTATGGAGTGCCAGCCTTTACGATTAAAGTAGTCAGTGTGATATTGTTGTGGTGCTATGATGGGTATGTGGGAGCCATCGATGGCACCAACGCATAATGGTAGCCCCCACCGATTCTCGATGTAGGCCGACATTTCCGTGAACCTCCCTTCATCAGGAAAATGAAATAGTTCTGGAACCAGCAATGACTCTGCTGCTGCACAAAAGTCCTGCACACCGTTGTGATGCTGACCCCAAACAGATGTCCAATACTGCGGTACTCTGAACCGGTAGCAAGCTTCCACAGTGCAATGGCCACTCTCTTCCTCAGTGGCACACATAGGCGGAACGTCGTATCTTGCCGCTCCATGCATGGACGCAATTTGTGACACAGGTAGGTAAAAGTGTCCTTGGACATCCGGAAATTCTGCAACCACTGCATGCTTGGGAAGCTGGGAACAACATCCTCCCACCACTGCGAGCTACGGTTTACTGTCCAGGCCGACAGTCTGCAGCGAGTATTTTGCAACAACACAGCCAACTGAAACACACACACAGCATACATAATGTAATGCCTGTAATACTGATAATCTGTCAACATCAAAATGCTGTACACAAGAATAATATGACTATAAAATGATAACAGAAAGCATTAGCACACGTTAGCTTACCGACATCTGCTCCCTCCTCTGCTGGTTAAGTAACCTCACCATTCCAGCTTCATATTCCGCCCTGGCAACCGCGAGTCTCCTGTACTGTTCCAACGTGTTTTGTCTCAATGCACGTCGTCTTCTCCGGTAATACTGTCTTCTCTGGTTAAACTCTCTGGCCTTCATTGTGAGAAAAAGCCACAGAGCGAGCAAAGTGTAAATCCTCCGCTCGTGATCCTCCATTTTCTTTGCTGTTGTGGAGGATTCGGTCGCGTGCTTTACGTCAGAGAATGTGGCGCCGCCTCGCTGTTATAGAAATCCCACCCACCCCAGCTCAACACGGTTGTAATGGAGACAAAAGCGAGCCGAACCGTGTCGAAGTGAATCGAGACGTGGCGAGGTGTGCTGGGCTAGTGGAAAAGTGCCTATTGACACTTGGAGTAGCTCAGAGTACTTCACCTACTCTGAGTGCACAACCAAAGGAGAACAAGGAAGCCCCTAAGGAAAGATCAAAGTCAGTGGCAGCTTCACCTAACAATGGGGCGCATAATCTGATGAGAGAACTTCAGGCAGAGGTAGCAGAAATGAAACAGATGGTGCTAGCCTCAATGAACACTGCTAAAGTGCAGAACCTAAAGCAAAACCCAGAGAACAAAGAGACACGCAGGAAAGGCTGCAAGCTGTGCCAGGAAAAAGGAGAAAGAGGAACTTGCAGTCAGCTGGGTCACATATCCAGAGGATGCAGAGCTCCACGTTGGCCACAGGAAAACTTCGGAGGATTGCTGCAGAGGGACCAGCAGTGACCCCACAGCAACAACCTTCAGAGTCCCACCGATTCCACTACTGCTTGAAAAAGGAGTGCAGGAACAGAACATTGAAAAAATGTACAGGTTGTTCATCAGTAGTATACTGCTCAAAAGGTTGCCAGAAGCGCCATTGGGATGAGCACAAACTGCTTTGTAGGTCAGCCTGTTTAGTTGAACAACACTTAGCTGTAAAAAAACCCCAAAACAACGCAACAAAGTAAGTTACCAGAAATAAATAAAGTCAGTTATCTCTCAGAAAAACAGGGAAAGACGCTTATCCAATTAATAGGAAAGCGCAAAATGGGGGCATGCATCTTTGATAATATACCAATAACAGCTCTGTGGGATACAGGCGCTCAGGCAACAGTAATTAATGACAAGTGGTGAGCTGAGCACTTACCCAATAGTACTATCAGGGCCTGAGATGAACTTTTAGGGCCATTTCCACTTAATGGGGTTGCTGCAAACCAGACCGAAATTCCATTTATGGGGAGAATACCAGCAGATTTTAAACTTGGTAGACCAGACAACCACAACACTGGTCTTCTGGTGCCTGTATTGGTCTCTAGTGATCCCAAAGTAGCTGAAGATCCCATCATTGGTTTTAATGTAATAGAGGAAGTGGCAGGCTCAAGTGAGAAACATGCTGAGGGAGGAGTGTAAAGCCTTTGCATGTGAAGAATATGATGTAGGCTCTATACCTTCACTGCACATTACACTAATTGACCCAACTCCGGTCCAAAAGACATATCAGTGTCCCAAAACCCTTACACCAGGAGGTTAAAAACTACCTGCAGGACTTGATTAACAGAGGATGGACTACAAAATCAAAGTCACCCTACTCATCCCCCATAGTATGTGTGAGGAAGATGTCAAGTGAGCTGAGATTGTGCGTTGACTACCGAGAACTAAATCGTAAATCACTGCCAGACAGACACCCCATTCCATGTATACAGGATATGTTAGACCAGTGGTCCCTAAACTACGGCCCACATTTGGCCCAGCCCCCTGAACAATACCAGAGATGCATTATGATTTTTTTTTTTTTTTCAGTCTGGCAACGCGATCGAGACTAATACACGCATAGAATGTGACATTGTAGTCCACCCTTCTATTCCACCCTTCAACAGCAATTCTAGTTCGCTACCTGCTCCGGTCGCCTCTCTCTCTACTCACCTGCACACTTCACACACACAGTCCGCTCCGCTCCATTCACACGGGGGCGTGCCTCGGCTGCGTGCACCCACTCATTTGACTGTTTTTCATTAGCACTGGATGAGAGCACAGACGTGCAGGACACAGCGCAGCTGCTCATTTTTATTCGTGGAGTTAGCGCAAACTTTGAAATGTGGGAGGAGCTGGTAGCCCTCCAAAGTCTCAAAGGGACTACGACGGGGAAGGATATTTTCGGCAAAGTATAGGTTGTGGCGAACACATTTTGACTGCATATGCTCACACTCTCCACAAGGTAAGAGTTTAAGTAAGAGATTCTGCTCTGACAACTAAGCTGAACTTTTACCTGTTAAGATTGCGCACGGCACAACAGAAAGTTAATGTTCCATGGACTTTTTTTCTGAGAAGAACCAGAGAGGGTTATTTGGTTATTATTTATTTCGTAAATAGTGTTATTTATCTCGGTGCCTTGCATGGCAGCGGCCCTCTGATTCTACACTTGGGGTGTGTGTGATTAACACTGTAGATGGGTAAAACACAATCTCGTTCTACTGTACATGATTGGTTGTACAGTTGAATGACAATAAAGGGTGATTTAATTAATTTAATTAATTAATTCATTCATTGTGTTATTTATTTTCTGACTTTTTTTTCCTGTGAAGATCCCGGAAAGGGTTATTAATATTTGGTTATGTGTGGCTTTCTGGAAAACAATAAATGTTTACGTTTAGGCACCCCTGCGATCGTCTCAATTTTTCTGTTACAAACTGACCCCGGCCCCCATCAGAGAAGGCAAAAGTTATGTGGCCCTCACAGGAAAAAGTTTGGGGACCCCTCTGTTAGACAGTCTGAGTGGTAGCTCATGGTTTTCAGTATTAGATCAGGGCAAAGCATACCAATAAGGCTTCCTGGATGAAGAAAGCCAGCAACTCACTGCCTTCATTACTTTGTGGGGATTATATCAGTGGGTCAGAATCCCCTTTGGCCTACGTTCAACACCTGCCGAATTTCAAAGAAGCATTGAGGAGTGTTTTGAGGGTTTACACGATGATGTCTGCTTGCCTTACTTGGATGATAATTTAGTCCACAGTAGTTCATTTGCAGACCACGTACAACATGTAAGGGCAGTACTGCATCAATACCAGCAGTGAGAAGTTAAGCTCACCGCAAAAAAATGTGAACTGTTTAAGGCTAAAGTCAGATTTTTGGGCAGGATAGTATCAAAGGAAGGACACAGCATGGATTCCACAGAAGTGGCCCCAGTGCAGGCATTAAAATGAAGGCGCCCCAGCACAGTGGGAGAAGTGAGGCAGCTTTTGGGCTTCCTGTCTTACTACAGGCCTTATATTCAAGACTCTTCTTGCATAGCTAAGCCTTTGTATGAACTTTTAGCAGCTCCACCCAGTGCTTCATCTTCACCACAGAGGCTCAAAAGGTCTCAAAGAGGGAAAACAAAAAGAAAAAAAGAATGACAGTTACCATCCACCATTCAAGTTTTATGGACTGAACATCATCACCAGGTCCTCTGCCACATTGTGGACAAACTTTCCACTCCACCGGTGTTAGGTTATCCAGACCTAAATGAACCATTTGTTCTACACACAGATGCTTCACAGGTACGACGGGTAGCTGTGCTATACCAGCGTGGTCATGGCAAACTCGCAGTGATAGCTTACAGGTCCAGGACGCCAACTCCTCCAGAGAGAACTTATCATCTGCATTCTAGTAAATTGGAATTTCTGGCACTCAAGTGGGCCATCTGTGAGCGCTTCAGAGATTATCTTTTTCATGCTTCCTCTTTTGTGGTGTATACAGACAATAACCCCCCTCACTTATATACTCACAACAGCAAAGTTAAATGCCACTGGGCAGAGATGGGTGGCAGAGTTAGCAGATTTCAATTTTACCATCAAATATAGGCCTGGCAAATCAAACGCTGATGCAGAAGGTTTATCTAGGATGCCACTTGATTTTGACGAATATATGAGCACGTGTACCCAGTCTGTTTGTCAAGACTCAATTAAGGCAACGGAACAAGGCATCTTGGTCCAACAAAAAGAACAGTATCCACACCTTGCTCAATGTCACTCAGTGCTCTTCAGGAACAGCTGGAAATGGATAATTTGTGCAACACTCTTCAGCCATTGTCCCGAGATGTAATACGAATTGCTCAAAAAGAAGACCCTGTGATAGGCAAAATGTATAAACACAAAATAACGAACAAAAGACCAACAACACAAGAACTTCAGGATGAGGGTATTGAATTACCCCTTGACGCCTATTGTCATGAATTCACATCAAACAAAAAAAACAAAACAAAACAAAAAAACAACGATTTTCAATTATGAAAAAAAAACATTGTTAACAATTGGAAATAAATTCAGGCGTCAAGGAGTTAAAGCCCCAACGAGAGAGTGGGATAGACTAAAAGATCAGGGCAGATGGGACTATGTATCACAAAACGCAAACAAAGGGTCAGCTTAGTCTACCGTCCACTTATTTTACATGAGCTGCATAAAAAAAATGGGCCACCTTGGCACAGAAAAGACATTTCACCTGATAAGGGATCGTTTCTTTTGGCCCAAAATGCCAAGAGACATAGAACATTTTGTAACAAGTGTGTGAGTGTCTAAAAAAGAAACCTCACAGGCAAACACAGGCACCAATGCAAAGCATCAAAACGACGCACCCATTCCAGCTTGTCTCTATTGACTTCCTGCATTTAGAGGAATGTACAAGGTGGTTATGAGTACATTTTGGTCATAATGGATCATTACACTCGATTTGCTCAGACATCTGCCACAACAAACAAGTCAGCCAAGACTGTAGCGGAAAAGTTGTTTAATGATTTCTGTCTCAAGTTTGGTTTTCCAGAAAAAGTACATCATGACCTGGGGAGAGAATTTGAAATCAAACTGCTACATCATGTAAAGAGCTTTCTGGTGTCAAGGGTTCTCACACTAACTAACTAACTAACTAACTAACCTGCACTTATATAGCGCTTTTCTAGTCACAAAGACCACTCAAAGCGCTTTCATTAATACTAACCCTCTATTCTAAGGGCCTATAGGAAACAGATATCTAGGGACAATTTAGAACAGCCAATTAACCTAACATGCATGTCTTTGGCATGTGGGAGGAAACCGGAGAAATCCCGGAGTAAACCCACGCAACACGGGGAGAACATGCAAACTCCACACAGATCACTGTTGGTCGGGGGCTGGGATCGAACCCACGATCCCACGATCCCCACAATCCCCCGGCCAAGGGTAAACTGTGCTGCCGCAGTGCTAACCACTGCGCCACCGTGCAGCAACTACACGATACCACTCCCAGGGAAATGGCCAAACAGACAGATTCAACAGATCCGTCCTCGCAATGCTAAGAACCTTAACTGACAAAGAGAAAAGTGACTGGAAATGCCATCTCCCTAAGGTCACTCATGCATACAACTTTACAGTAAATGAAACCACAGGCTACTCTCCCTTCTTTCTGATTTTTGTCAGGCAACCCAGATTACCAGTGGACTTGTTATTTGGGACTGAAAAAGAAGACTGCCTAGGCACTCACCAGAACTATGCAGAGGAGCGGAGAAATAGGATGGCTGAGGCATACAGCATTGCCTCCAAAAATGCATCCAAGTCATGTGATAGAGGTAAAAAAAAAAAAATATGACAAAAGAATATATGGTCCTGCACTTCAAGTGGGCAGCCGTGTTCTGGTGAAGAATGTGGTCGAGAGAGGGGGGCCAGGGAAAATACGATCCTATTGGGAGGATAATATTTATGTCATAAAGAATCAAAAAGGAGAAAATAGTCCTGTGTTTGAAGTGAGCCCCGAATCCTGCAAAGGCAGGACCAGAATACTCCATAGAAATATGCTCTTACCATGTGACTTCCTCCCTATCACTACATATGACTAACATCCCTGACACAAGCACAGGAGAAACACAAAGTGGCTACAATAACAGATCAAAGCCTGCAACGAGACACAAACAGAGAGTGAAGAATCAGACAGTGAGTTTTCTGCAGGAATTCTCACATGGTCTATAGCTGAATCCCACCACTCATCTGCTCTGAATCCCACTGCTCAAGAATTTCATCTACAAACTGAGAGCAGCGCCCCCAAAACAAGTGAGCCTGTGCACGCTGCTGAAGATCAAGAGATGCATACAGTGAGTGAGGGCAGTATGGAGAACCCTGCTGGGATGAACAGCACCACCATCCAGGACTGCTTCACACCTGAGACTGATGAGAGTCATACATATCCAAAAAGATAAAGAAGGCAGCCACAGACTTTTACATATGACAGATTAGGAGAACCAAGTTTCACAGAGAGAACTGTGTTCACCAAAGAAGTAGCTGTCAATAGTTACTGGCGGCCGTGGTAGTAGAGAAGAATGTCCAAAAATGTTAAATAATTCAGAGACACCCTTTTCCTGTACTGAAATGTACGTACATGCCTTGTGTGTATTTGGTAATGGAGAACACAGAATGTGTTAGCCATGCATGTCCATGTGTGTGTGTTAAGTTGGTGGAACTGAGAAAAGATGATGGCCTATCCATTTGTCTAGACTCATAACTGTGTGAATATGCACTGACTGTAAAAGTATTAAGGCAGAAAAGTACTGATAATATTAGGAGTATTACAGACTTCAAAGTGCGGTGGTCTGAGTACCTCATGAACTAAGGTTAAGTTTTAAAAAAAAATATATACCTATGATACTTTATGAATCTTAGCACAATGACATGTAGTCCAAGGCTAAAAGGTATAAGAAAATGTCAGGATGACATCTATCAAGTGGGGGAGAGTGTAAGAGGACAATGTACAGTATTTGTGTAGATAATATGGTGTATATAACATGTTTTTTTTAATTGTTTTAATTTACAGGATATTAATGCATTTGATGTTTTGAGTTGTTTGTGGGTTCTGTTTGCTCCAGGTGATGAGTGTGGTCTGATGGTTTGGGGTTTTGTGCAATGTTGTTTTTCTACCACAAGGCTGTGCTGTTGTACAAACGTGTTTTTTGCCAGTACGGCTTAAGACTGCCTTGGTAACACCAGCGTCAGAGATGCCGATCAGTTTTGTTTTTGGATTTTTTTTTTTTTGCTGTAAAAGAAAAAAACAAAAAAACCCAAAACATTTTCTTGGTCTATGAAATAAAGTTTGTTTTTTTTTGTCAAGTCTTCAATCAGAGTCTGCCTACTCTCTGCCTGCAACATAGGTTAGCTTACCTTTTTGACAATAAGCTTTCTGATTGCTGAGGGCTGAACTGTCATGGCTAATGTGTGGAATGCAGTAAATGACTGAATTACAGGAGTCGCTATCTCTTTTTCATCTTTGTTAATATTAGCCCTCATTCTGAATATTAGTTACACTGTGTTACACTGTGTCCAGCTGAGACAAAATGGCATTTAAATGCCTCCCACCCACGGGAGACAGAACATTAAGAAGTATTAAACGGTGGCTGAGGTAAAATATCCGCTAGACTAGAGCCCCAATAAGAAGCAGAGATGGTGGACATGAGAAAAATAAACACGACTAGTCGATGAGTTGAAAAAAATAATTGCTAGATTAGTCGACCACTAAAGTAATCTTTAGTTGCAGCCCTAGTTGGAAACTAATCAACAGAAAAGTAATTTACGATAAGTGGGTATTGGAAATTAAACAACAAATAAATGATGTTGTTTGTAGTTAGTGAAAACAATGTTTAACATGCAGAAATGGGAATTTTTAAAGTTTATGATAAATTTGACAATCAGACGGAGCAAAGAAATTGAGGAAAATAAAGTAATTAAACTGAATATTATGGACTAATTAAACACATTAAACATTTATATGATCTGCAGAATATACAGAAATCGTACCGATAAGCAACAGTAGCAGTTTTTGACAAAGTACCACAAATCAATGGACTCTGCTGTCGATCGGCACTACCGGTAGCATTTTTCGATAGGGCAGCACAAATCGACAGAACACTGACAGACAAGGATGTGAGCCACATTTTAATTTTTTTGTTTGTGAAATCACAATAGGTCTGTTCTATTATGCTCATTTACTACACACTGCAGTGATATGATACTGCACTGTTGTGTAATATTGCTTAATAATTATGAACCTTGTCAGCAAACTGTAAGGGGGAAGAGAGGAGGAAAAAAAAATGGAAAACTGATCCGATAGGTTCAATAAACCATGATGCTGATTTAAGGTAGAACTGCCCAGCCCCAATGTATGGTCAATACAATTATCAGGTTACTTTATTTGTACCCGTAGGTAGATTTGTTTTGCAGTCTGGTGACATCCATATTTACAAGCCACAATTACATTCAACATAAACACAAACACAGGCACACATGAAGCTGACTATAAACATGATAAAAATACTCAAGGCCCCATCAATCAGGATATAAAGACAAAGAGATGAGAGAAAAACCAGAGATAAGAGAGAAGGGTCATATTATAAAGTTAAAGACTAGTCAAAGAGGTTAAAAACTCAAAGGTCTAAAACCCAATAAAAGATTTAGAACCCAAATGAAATCCTACAAAAATAAGTAAATATAAAATGGAGTTAATAAATAGGTACCTAAATTATGTGCAATATATTGTTACAACTTGTTCAACTGTTTGACAGCAGCAGGAACAAAGCTGTTTTTGTAGCGCTGGGTTTTACTTTTTGGGACAGCAAACCTCCATCTTGAGGGAAGAAGCTGAAAGTTGCAGTGCAAAGGGTGGGAGTCATCATTTAAAATGGAGGTAGCCATCCTCTGTACCTGTCT
The DNA here is from genome assembly GCA_020510985.1 of Pholidichthys leucotaenia. Lineage (NCBI taxonomy): Eukaryota > Metazoa > Chordata > Actinopteri > Cichliformes > Pholidichthyidae > Pholidichthys > Pholidichthys leucotaenia. Next base: position 166,549,497 of record CM035842.1, read on the forward strand.
GGTGTACAAGGATGTCAGGCTCAGCTGTGACTCACCAAGCAAACGACTGGGACATCTAACTACCTGATCCAAAGATTTCCTCTGTTTCAGTTTTATCTGACCAAGACCATGACACTAAAGAAAAGGATAAAACAGATGCAATAAAGCCCGATAAAACATTGTCATTATGGTTCGGTCAATTTGGAAGCGTGCAAGTTTCCTCAAACAATGCAAATGTTGCTGACCCTTTTAGTCATGTAATGTAACATATTTTTGCTGCCGTTTCTGTGGTAATCTGGACAGGGGGCAGCAGACCCTGTCCACGGCTTTGTGTTCTCATTATTATTATTATCATTTGTAGCAGTATTCTCAAATCGCTTTGGTGGGCAGCACGTGGTGCAGTGGGTTAGCACGTTGCCTTACAGTTAGAAGGTTCCTGTTCAAATCCCAGGTTGGCAGGGGTTGGAAACCTTTCTGTGTGGAGTTGCATGTTCTCCCTGTGCTGCGTGGGTTTACTCTGGGGGCTCCGGTTTCCTCCCACAATCCAAGACATGCATGTTAGGTTAATTGGCTGTTCTAAAATTGTCCCTAGATAGTCTGTTTCCTATAGGCCCTTAAGAATAGAGGGGTTAGTATTAGTGAAAGCGCTTTGAGTGGTCTTTGTGACTAGAAAAGCGCTATATAAGTGCAGGTTAGTAGTTAGTATATTCTCTCTTAGTTATGTTTAATCCTTTGTATTACTAGCGTTAATCCCCTTTGTTTCCAATTTATAAAAATCACTCTTCGCTGAGGAGAAATTGTTTCACGACCAAAAGTCTGGTCATGAATTGTTTTTCTTCACCTAAGCACACAGCTTGAAAACACATTCCGTGGGTAAAAGGGGACGATAAAAATCCCGTCTATGCCAGAACGGCTTAGGACTGCGGTCATAAAATTCAAGAAAATTCCTCCCCACCAGACAGTTTTATGCTTCAAAAACTGTTTGAAACATTCCAGATATATCAACCAAATTCCTGAGGTCTCGAGGAATTATCCAAAGTTCAACATTGCCCCTTTGTGGACAGCTCAGGAATTATGTTTGCTGTACTTCTGTCAACTGCTGGACTATTTTGTTTTGTTTTTTGACTGAACATTAACACTCTCTCTCAAGATTTTAATTTCTCAGGATAATTCTCAGGACCTTATTTGAAGAGATGGCAAACACTGTGATGGACAATTATGGTTTGAAATGTTTCATTAATCACCGATTTGAAATGTATTGCATGTTTGAAAAATATGTTTAATCAAGTTTATGAAAGTGCATGCTCCCTGAAGTAACAATGAAAATTAGTCATGAATCACTGAAGTTAGCTTAGGTTCTATATGTAAGTATATAATATGAATTTCAGGTATGTTTTTTTTCCTGAAAAGCTTACACAAGTCACATGACTGGTGTCACCCAATCACCAGTCAGTCTTGGTTGGATGACACCCCCTTTCATTCTATTGGTCCATTAGAGACAAAGAACCTCTTTTTGGTTGAACCAGGGCTCATTCGAATCTCCCGTGACAGACGATAATTGGTTCTTCCTGCTGCCAGTCAAGTGTTGTGACCAAGGAATGGCATTCATTTAAAAGGGAGGAGAAACTCCCAAGTTAGTTCAGTTACAGTGGTGTGAAAAAGTGTTTGCCTCCTTCCTGATTTCTCTTTTTTTCCCTATGTTTGTCACATTTAAACATTTCAGATCAAACAAATTTAAATATTAGACAAAGACAACACAAGTAAACATAAAATGCAGTTTTTAAATGAAGGTGTTTATTATTAAGGGTAAAAAAAAATCCAAACCTACATAACCTTGTGTGAAAAAGTGATTGCCCCCTGTTAAAACATAAATTAACTGTGGTTTATCACATCTTTGGAAAGCTGAAGTCAATTTCTCAAGCCACACCCAGGCCTGATTACTGCCACACCTGTTCTCAATCAAGAAATCACATAAATAGGACTTGCCTGACAAAGTGAAGTAGACCAAAAGATCCTCAAAAGTTAGACATCATGCTGCAATCCAAAGAAATTCAGGTAGAAATGAGGAACAAAGTAATTGAGATCTATCAGTCTGGAAAACGTTATAAAGCCATTTCTAAAGCTTTAGGACTCCAGCAAACCACAGTGAGAGCCATTATCCATAAATGGCGAAAACATGGAACAGGGTTGAAACCTTTCCAGAAGTGGCCGTCAACCAAAATTACCCCAACAGTGCAGCGATGACTCATCCAAGAGGTCACAAAAGACCCACAACAACATCCAAAGAACTGCAGGCCTCACTTGCCTCAATTAAGGTCAGTGTTCATGACTCCACCATAAGAAAGGACTGGGCAAAAATGGCCTGCATGGCAGAGTTTCAAGACGAAAACCACTGCTCAGCAAAAAGAACATAAAGGCTTGTCTCAGTTTTGCCAGAAAACATCTTGATGATCCCCAAGACTTTGGGGAAAATACTCTGTGGACTGATGAGACAAAAAGTTGAAACTTTTTGGAAGGTGTGTGTCCCATTACATCCAGCTAAAATAACAGCATTTCAGAAAGGAACATCCTACCAACAGTAAAATATGGTGGTGATAGAGTGATGGTCTGGGCTGTTTTGCTGCTTCAGGACCTGGAAGACTTGCTGTGGTAAATGGAACCATGAATTCTGCTGTCTACCAAAAAATCCTGAGGGAGAATTGTTTCAGCCATCTGTTCGTGACCTCAAGCTGAAGCGCACCTTGGGTTCTGCAGCAGGACAATGATCCAAAACACAGCAGCAAGTCCACCTCTGAATGGCTTAAGAAAACAAAATGAGACTTTGGGAGAGGCCTAGTCAAAGTCCTGACCTGAATCCGATTGAGATGCCTGTGGCCTGACCTTAAAAAGGCGGTTCATGCTTGAAAACCCTCTAATGTGGCTGAATTACAACAATTCACAAAGGTGTGTGGGCCAAAATTCCTCACAGTGCTGTAAAAGACTCATTGCCAGTTATCGCAAACGCTTGATTGCAGTTGTTGCTGCTAAGGTTGGCCCAACCAGATATTAGGTTTAGGGGGCAATCACTTTTTCCATACAGGGCCACGTAGGTTTGGATTCTTTTAACCTTAATAATAAACACCTTCATTTAAAACTGCATTTTTTGTTTACTTGTGTTATCGTTGCCTAAATATTTAAAGTTTGTTTCATGATCTGAAACATTTAGGGTGAGACAAAACATACAAAAAAAATGAGAAATTAGGAAGGGGGCAAACACTTTTTCACACCACTGTATATTCCTGCTTTGAATTCTGTCTCCTTTCTGTAAGCATCTGAAAGATTTTTTTTTCTCCCTTCTTTGAGCTCATCTCTTATATGGAGTGAAAATGGTGGGGAGACTTGAATAACGAAACCGAATTGTCTTCCATTTCATTTTATTCAGAAATCATTCCACTGTCTGCTCTTATTCTTGAGCAGCGAACAAAGAGCGTGAACACACCAAAGTTCTCTCATTTAAACATTCTCACATCAAACCATTTCCCTCGCGGGGGAAATCACACATCTATATCAAAGTCTCTTTATTCACATTCATTAGCCTTTTATTTACATAACTCCCCCTTCTCTCCTCTCGAGCCTCAGTGGTCAGGAAGTCTTCTGTCCCCTGTCCTCCGCAGGGGGTCCAGGCTCTGTGGCTCCGCACCGCAGGGGCTGGCTCTCCTTCATCGTGAGGTTAAATCACATATGCAGTGTCCAACATATACATGTCTCACAACACAGCCATATAACCCCCCCCAAACGATGAAGACAGACTAATTCCCAAAATTTAATAGCACCTTACTCACTACTGAATATCAACACCAACATTCAGTCTGGTGTGCCGCTTGGGCTTCAGCCGTCTGCCGAATCTGCTGTGCGTTGGCCCCGCCTTGCCTGCGTGGTGCGGTTCTGCTTCGGGGTCTGTTGACTGAGGAAGAGAGTGGTTAATTGCCCTCTGCGGGGGCCTGCCTCGTCGAGGCGCCACCAGCGACCGTACAGAAACGTCCTTCATGACAAAAGCAGGGCTTTAGTCTGTCATTACTGACTGTCTCTTTTCTGTCTCCATAATCTAGCACAAATTGCTTATCCATGCCTCCAGCACTCGAAATGGCCCTTCGTAAGGTGGTTTGAGCGTTGCTTTAAGGGCTTCGCGCCTGACAAAAACGAAATCGGCATTTTTCAAAGCCTTGGGGACGAAAACTCGTGGAAAAGCGTGATGAACCGGACCCGGGAGCGTGTCTGCCCCCGTGTCGACTAACGGTCCCAGAGCAGAGAGAGGTGGGGGCTCTGGGTGCTCTGGTAAAAACTCGCCCGGCAGCCTCAGAGTTTGTGCGAATACCAGCTCCGCTGGGGAGGCGTCTAAGTCCTCTTTAGGCGCAGAACGCAACCCTAATAAAACCCATGGAAGTTTATTTACCCAATCTGCATCCGTGAGCGACGCTCTGAGTGCTGCCTTCAAAGACCTATGAAAACGCTCGCATAAACCATTAGCCTGAGGGTGGTAAGCCGTAGTGCGGTGAATTTTGGCTCCTAAGCCGTTGGCCATCGCTGACCACAGCTCAGAGATGAATTGCGGTCCTCTATCGGACGTAATGTCCGACGGAACCCCGAAGCGCGCCACCCAAGCCGTTAAAAAAACGCGAGCCACCTCCGCGCCCGTGGTCGTCGCAAGTGGGACCACTTCCGGCCAACGTGTGGTGCGGTCCACCATTGTCAAAAGATACGTGAACCCCTGTGATGCCGGTAGGGGGCCCACAAGGTCGACGTGCACATGGTCGAACCTTCTGGCCGGAATGCGGAACGGTTCTAACGGGGCTCTTGTGTGCCTGTGAATTTTGGCCCGTTGACAGGAAATGCAGGTTTTTGCCCATTCCTTCACGTGCTTGCGCAGGCACGGCCAAACAAACTTTTCCGCCACTAGTTTCACCGACGCGCGCACCCCCGGGTGCGCCAGTGAGTGGACCGAGTCAAAAACACGGCGGCGCCACGTGGCCGGAACCACCGGACGCGGGCGCCCCGTCGACATGTCGCAGATCAGGGGGGGCATACCGGTTTGTAAACACTTGCTCTCCAGCCTCAACCCTGTTGGTCCAGACTGGAGCGAGCGCACGTCTGCGTCCGCCCCCTGGTCCGCTGCCATGGCTGCGTAATCTATACCCACGTGCACCGGGGCTGCGCGCGCCACCGTGCCGCTCTCCTGCGGCGCGGTCACGGTGGCCCGTTCTGCCTCTGCGCGTGTTGGGGTCGTGAACGCGCGTGAGAGACAATCCGCTACTACATTGAATTTGCCCGCGACGTGCCTAATGTCAGTGGTAAATTCCGAGATTGCGGCCAGCTGCCTCTGCTGCCTGCCGGACCACGGATCTGAAATTTTGGCCATGGCGTATGTGAGCGGCTTGTGGTCCACATAAGCGGTGAAGCACCGTCCTTCCAGCCAGAACTGGAAATGACGAATAGCCAAATGCAGCGCCAACAGTTCTCTGTCAAACGCGCTGTATTTTCGTTCAGCCGCGCTTAAAGATTTGCTAAAGAAAGCCAAAGGCTGCCAAACTCCGGCTACCTGTTGCTCAATAACGGCCCCTATGGCTAAATCTGAAGCGTCTGTCGTCAGCGCGATACGTGCTGCAGGGTCTGGGTGGGCCAGGAGCGCAGCGTCAGCCAAGGCTTTTTTAACCTCTGTGAACGCGCGCTCCCGCTCCGGGGACCATTCGACCGCCTGGGTCGGCTTTTGTTTTTTGAGCGCGGCATATAACGGTTGCATGATTTGAGCTGCGTGGGGCAGGAACCGGTTATAAAAATTCACCATCCCCAAGAATTCCTGTAGTGATTTGACCGTTTGTGGACGGGGAAAATCCGCTACCGCGCGTACTTTCTCTGGTAACGGAACCGCTCCCTCCGGGGAGACGCGGTGACCCAAAAAATCAATCCGCTCAACGCCGAACTGGCACTTGGCTGGGTTAACTATTAAGCCGTGCTCTCCCAGCCTCCTAAAAACTGCTGTGAGGTGCGTTTCGTGTTCGTCCTCTGAAGTACTCGCGACCAAAATGTCGTCGAGGTACACAAACACGAAAGGGAGATCGCGTAACACGGCATCCATCATCCGCTGAAATGTTTGCGCCGCCCCTTTGAGACCAAACGGCATGCGTAAAAATTCGAAAAGTCCGAACGGGGTTATTACCGCTGTTTTAGGAATGTCCTCCGGTTGGACCGGGACTTGGTGATAGCCGCGAACTAGATCAATCTTTGAAAAAATGCGCGCCCCCGCCAGGTGCACCGAAAAATCCTGAATGTGCGGGATGGGATAACGATCGTGTGCCGTAGCGTTGTTTAGCCTGCGGTAATCCCCGCACGGTCTCCAGGAGCCATCGGCTTTCGGTACCATGTGCAGCGGCGAAGCCCACGGGCTCTTCGACCTACGAACGATGCCCAGCCTCTCCAGGCTGGCGAACTCCTCGCGCGCAATGGCGAGCTTAACTGCATCCAAGCGCCGAGCTTTTGCAAACACGGGAGGACCAGAAGTGGGGATAAAGTGTTTCACCCCGTGCTTCGCGACCGTCGCTGAAAAAGTGGGCACAGTGAGCGCTGGAAATTGGGTGAGGAGTGTGTGAAACTTACCACCTGCTGTAGCGACGTGGGTCTGTACTGGTGGCGGGGACACTCGAGCTGAACAGGGGAGAGAGTAAAAAGAGAGTGCATTTACCAGCCGTCTATTAGCAAGATCAACTAACAGATTGTGTGAACACAAAAAATCCGCGCCCAACATGTTGAAACTCACCGCCGCTATTACAAAAGTCCATTCATATGTGCGGCCATGTAAGCATAAAGGCAAGGTCCTTCTCCCGTAGGTGTTGATGTTCGAGCCATTTGCCGCTGTAGCTCCGTCACCGTGGGGTCCAGCCACCCGGTCCGCGTATGTTGGGGTGATGAAGCTCACTTGTGCTCCGGTGTCAATGAGGAACACTCGTCCGGAGCGCGCATCCGTGATGTAGAGCAGCTTGTTGCGTTCTCCGAGGGTCGAAGCTGCTAGCGACCCCCGGTCTTGCCGTTTCCCGAACTCCTGAAGATGCAGGGCGGCACACACCTGCGTGCCTTCTCTGCGAACCTCCGATGGTAAAAGCAGAGATCTTCTCCTCCGCTGTGTCGTGCCCGCGCCTCTGTCGCCGGGCTATTGGCTCCCCCTCGTCGCGGTCGTGTTGCCGCCGTCGTCGGCCAGTCTGGTTCTGCCGCCTCTGGCTCCCCGCTGTCTCGGGTCGCTGCTGTGGTTGCTTGCCCGCCGCAGGCGTCCAGGATCCCATCTGCCTCCTGGGCCAGCTCCCGGAACTCCTCCAGGGTGTGACACTTTTTGCCGGCCAGCGTGCTTCTCGCATGCGCCGGGAGGTTGGAGAGGAAGATGAACTGAAAAATGAAATCATCGTTGTCCAAACCTCTCAGCTGTATCATCTCCTCCATCAGGGCGCTCGGCCTGTGTCCACCTTGGTCTAGCAAAGACAGGATCCTCCTCGCCCTCACTTCAGCCGAGGGGGTGAAAAACTTGATGAGGGTGGATTTCAGCTTGCCGTACCTGTCGGTCGCGGGTGGCTGCTCCACCAAGCTTTGCACGCACCGAGCTGTGCTGTTGTCCAGTTTAGCGATGACATGGTGGAACTTAGTATCATCCACCGTTACTCCTGCGAGCGCGAACTGCGACTCTGCTTGCAGAAACCACGACCGTGGGTTATCCTGCCAGAAATCAGGCAGCTTAACGGCCACTGCGCTCGCCAGCTCTGAGCGCTGTGAGTCCGGGACCCTGAGAATTTCTTCGTTCATTCTCAACGTCGTCAGTCACCAATGTGGGGAGACTTGAATAACGAAACCGAATTGTCTTCCATTTCAGTTTATTCCAGAAATCATTCCACTGTCTGCTCTTATTCTTGAGCAGCGAACAAAGAGCGTGAACACACCAAAGTTCTCTCATTTAAACATTCTCACATCAAACCATTTCCCTCGCGGGGGAAATCACACATCTATATCAAAGTCTCTTTATTCACATTCATTAGCCTTTTATTTACATAACTCCCCCTTCTCTCCTCTCGAGCCTCAGTGGTCAGGAAGTCTTCTGTCCCCTGTCCTCCGCAGGGGGTCCAGGCTCTGTGGCTCCGCACCGCAGGGGGCTGGCTCTCCTTCATCGTGAGGTTAAATCACATATGCAGTGTCCAACATATACATGTCTCACAACACAGCCATATGAAACTCCATTTTCTCAGACGTTGGTGTTTTTCTATTTTAAAATTTAAGCATTTTCTAATTGTTCCTTAATTCACCATGTTTAAAATGGACTGATCCTTTTTTTTTTTTAACTCCCACTGCAAGCTGCTTTTGCCCAATTACCACGACATCGTGGCTTAAATCTTTTTTTATTTTCTGTCTTTGATTCTGTGACTTTGATCAGACTTTGAACGATTTCCAAAGTATCTGGACCTGGGAAAGCCGCTGAAAAAACATCCCGTGCTGTCCTGCACATGACATACGTGTCAGTGGCCAGCAGCCTCTCGTCAACGTCATCGGATCTCTGCTCCTGACTGTTTGCCTCTGGGAAGAAATAACTGCTGTCAGATATTTTTTCTGTATCATCAAATCTTCAGCCACTGGATCCAGCTGGAAACCCACACGCAACTGATCATGTGAGCCAGATCCCTTGTTTTACCTGCAGAGTTAATGCGATGTTCATCACCTTAAAGTACAGTGGGGCAAAAAAGTATTTAGTCAGCCACCAATTGTGCAAGTTCTTCCACTTAAAAGATGAGAGAGGTCTCCAATTTTCATCATAGGTATACCTCAACTATGAGAGACAAAATGAGAAAAAAAAAAATCCAGAAAATCACATTGAAGGATATTTAATTAAATTAAATCACCCTTATTGTCATTCAACCATACAACCAATCATGTACAGCAGAACGAGATTGTGCTTTACCTATCTACAGCGTAAATCACACACACATCAAGTGCAGAATCAGAGGGCCGCTGCCATGCAAGGCGCCGCCACAGAGTTCCCTCCTCCATTCCATTTATTGCTGAGCACCAAGTTGGATGGCAGGAAGTTCCACTTTTATATGGTCTTCGGCATGACCCGGCCGGGATTTGAACCCCTGCCTCCCGGGTGTGGGGCGGATGCTCCACCAACTGAGCCACCAGTGAATTAATTGGTAAATTCCTCAGTAAAATAAGTATTTGGTCACCTACAAACAAGCAAGATTTCTGGCTCTCACAGACCTGTAATTTCTTCTTTAACAGGCCCCTCTGTCCTCCACTCGTTACCTGTATTAATGGCACCCGTTTGAACTCGTTATCAGTATAAAAGACACCTGTCCACAACCTCAAACAGTCAGACTCCAAACTCCACTATGGCCAAGACCAAAGAGCTGTCAAAGGACACCAGAAACAAAACTGTAGACCTGCACCAGGCTGGGAAGACTGAATCTGCAATAGGTAAGGAGCTTGGTGTGAAGAAATCAACTGTGGGAGCAATTATTAGAAAATGGAAGACATACAAGACCACTGATAATCTCCCTCCATCTGGGGCTCCATGCAAGATCTCACCCCGTGGGGTCAAAATTGTCACGAGAACGGTAAGCAAAAATCCCAGAACCACATGGGGGACCTAGTGAATGACCTGCAGAGAGCTGGGACCAAAGTAACAAAGGCTACATCAGAAACACAATATGCCGCCAGGGACTCAAATCCTGCAGTGCCAGACGTGTCCCCCTGCTTAAGCCAGTACATGTCCAGGCCCGTCTGAAGTTTGCTAGAGAGCATTTGGATGATCCAGAAGAGGATTGGGAGAGTGTCATATGGTCAGATGAAACCAAAATAGAACTTTTTGGTAAAAACTCAACTTGTCGTGATTGGCGGAGAAAGAACACCATACCTACTGTGAAGACGACTGATCCGTGTGAAGGAAAGAATGAATGGGGCCATGTATCGTGAGATTTTGAGTGAAAACCTCCTTCCACCAGCAAGGGCATTGAAGATGAAACGTGGCTGGGTCTTTCAGCATGACAATGATTCCAAACACACCGCCCGGGCAACGAAGAAGTGGCTTCGTAAGAAGTATTTCAAGGTCCTGGAGTGGCCTAGCCAGTCTCCAGATCTCAACCCCATAGAAAATCTTTGGAGGGAGTTGAAAGTCTGTGTTGCCCAGCGACAGCCCCAAAACATCACTGCTCTAGAGAAGATCTGCATGGAGGAATGGGCCAAAATACCAGCAACAGTGTGTGAAAACTTTGTGAAAACTTACAGAAAACGTTTGACCTCTGTCATTGCCAACAAAGGGTATATAACAAAGTATTGAGATGAACTTTTGTTATTGACCAAATACTTATTTTACCGAGGAATTTACCAATTAATTTATTAAAAATCCTTCAATGTGATTTTCTGGATTTTTTTCCCTTATTTTGTCTCTCATAGTTGAGGTATACCTATGATGAAAATTGGAGACTTCTCTCATCTTTTAAGTGGGAGAACTTGCACAATTGGTGGCTGACTAAAGACTTTTTTACCCCACTGTATGTCATTTTTCTCATGTTACAAAGCTAGTTCATAAACTCTGATCAAAACTATAGAATTAGAGAAATAGTATCCCTCTTTTCATTAACCTCTGTTTCTTTTTTGAGTAACCCAGAATTTTTTTTTTCCACATAATCAGCTTTCATCATTTTCTTCATAAAAATTGCATCCAATTTTCTTCATATTTTGTTTAAAGTTATTTCAGTCTCCATTTTCATCAGTTGCAAATTCACACTAAGGTTTCCTCGGTTCCACAAATGTGATTATACCCTTTATGCTCAATAATTCATTACAAGTGGAATGTGTGATGTAATTTAAAGCTGAGGTCTGATCATTAAAACTGTAAATGGTATATGGAAGTTTCTGCTTGATTTGTGTCTGGTGTCCATTTCTTGGGTCACGCAGGAGAATTCACGAATATTTGAGACTGATTGATGGAAGGTATATAGATTAGTTTTGTAGAGTGTGTGAAATAAGAGTCAGGCTCATGGCACACAGTTTATTACACACTTCAACATCTCTTAGGCCAGAACAGAAGACTGAACATTTCAGCAGGCACTCTCCTCTTAAGTTTTCATGGCATTTCTCCACACACAACATGACATTTTGCATCACACTGCATTCAACCCCCTTCGTCCTTGACTCCTTCCTGCTATCTCGCCAGGAAACCTCCTGATCATTGTTCTCCCATGTTTATCCACTGTCTCTTGTCTGAGATGCTAAATAATCTGGCTCCCTCAAGGTGCTAAACTCCCCCCCCCAGCATCTTAGATTAGAACAGTAGAATAACAGTCCACATGCTGTGATAGAACAATAGAATATCAGTCCACATGCTGTTTTGGCTTCCGTCTCCTACTGTATCTGCTGTAACTGGGGTTTACCCGCCTCCATGGCGCTGCTGTGCCGGTGGGGGGTTTGCTGGGAGTGTGGTCTGACTGCGGGTGGGCTGTGGACTGGGGGGGGGGGGGGGGGCCACTTTCGGTCTGTCCGTGTGGCTGCTCTGGTGAATTGTTTTCCCTGGGAGCTCTCCGTGGGGTGTCTTCCCACGCCGAGGGGCCCTAGCCAACAGCACATGCTCGTCCGCCACAACGAAAGCAGGTTTGAGTCCGTCTATGCCAATTTTTTTCCCGCCTACCCCCCAAGTCTAGCAAAAAATGCTTATCCCCTGTTTCCAACACTCTGAACCCGTCCTTCATAGAGTGGGTCGCAATGGAGGGCGGTGGCGTCGTGTCTGAACAAACACTAACTCCGCGCTCTTCAAAGTTTAGGCACGAAAACACTTGGAAACTGTGGTGGGCAGGACCCGCAGCGTGCCTGTGTTTGCGCTAAAGCTTGCAAAAGCTGAGACAGGCAGCTGCCCGGCACGGGATTATCTGGCAGAAATTCCCCGGCAGCCATAGGGGCTGCGCAAAAACGAGCTCTTGCCGAGGAAGCCTTCCAGATCCTCTTTGCGGCGTGGAGCGCAAACCCCAATAAAACCCATGGCAGCCTGTCTACTCAATTTGCATCCGTCAATGAAGCCCTGAGTGCTGCTTTCAGTGATCTATGAAAACGCTAACATAACCCATTGGCCTGTGGGTTGTATGCGGTTGTGCGGTGAATTGTAACACCCAGGTTGTGGGCCATCGCGGACCAGAGTTCGGAAACAAATTGAGGGCCCCTGTCGGACATAATGCCCGACGGGACTCCAAAACACGCCACCCATGCTGTTAAAAAAGCGCATGCTACGTCTGCGGACGTGGTTGCCGCCAGCGGGACTGCTCCTGGTCAGCGCGTGGTGCGGTCCACCACTGTCAGGAGGTGCGTGCACCCCTGTGATGGCGGGAGGGGGCCCACGAGGTCCACGTGAACATGGTCGAACCTCTTAGCCGGGATACGAAACGGCTCCAAGGGAGCCTTCGTGTGTCTGTGTACCTTGGTTCGTTGGCACGCCACGCAGGCTGCAGCCCACTCTTTCACTTGTTTGCTTAGGCTCGGCCACACAAACTTCTCTCCCACCATTTTGACCGACGCGCGCACTCCTGGGCGCGCCAGAGTGTGAACCGACTCAAACCCGCGGCGGCGCCACGCGACCGGGACCACCGGACGTGGGCGACCCGTGGAGACATCGCAGATTGGGGGGGGGCCGCCATCTTGCAGCACTCTGCTCTCCAGCCTTAACCCTGTTGGTCCAGACTGGAGTGCACGCACGTCTGCATCACTAATCTGCTCCGTGGCCATGGCTGCGTAATCTATCCCCACGCAGACCGGGGCCACCACGGCGCACGAGAGGCAGTCCGCCACCACATTCAATTTACCCGACACATGTTGAATATCGGTAGTAAACTCTGAGATCGCGGCCAGCTGTCTCTGCTGCTGGCCCGACCACGGTTCTGAAACCTTGGCCATCGCGAATGTTAGCGGCTTGTGGTCCACGAACGCGGTGAAGCTGCGCCCTTCCAGCCAGAACTGGAAGTGGCGTATGGCCAGGTGGAGAGCCAGCAACTCTCTGTCGAACGCGCTGTATTTAACGTTCGCTGTTGCGCAAAAGTTCTGCTGAAGAAAGACGAGCGGGCTGCCAAGCCCCGACGACCGCGCTGCTCACGACAGCCGCTATGGCCACGTCTGAAGCGTCGGTGGTAAGCGCTATGCAAGGCCGCCGGGTCCGGATGCGCCAGCAGTGCGGCGTTTTGCCAGGGCTGCTTTAACTTCCGAGAACGCCCGCTCTCGCTCCCGGGGTCCATTCGACCCTATCCGCGGGTGTTTCTGTTTTCTTGAGCGCGACGTACAATGGTTGCATGAGCTGCGCCGCGCGGGGAAGGAAACTGTTATAAAAGTTCACCATCCCCCAAAATTCCTGCAGCGCCCTGACCATCTGAAGCCGGGGAAAATCCACCACGGCACGCACTTTGTCGGGCAGTGGGATCGCTCCTTCCGGAGAGACGCGGTGCCCCAAAAAAATCAATCTCCGTCACGCCGAACTGGCATTTCACCGGGTTGATTATTAACCCGTGCTCCTCACCTCCGGAGAAAAACCGTCGTGAGGTGGGTTTTGTGTTCGTCTTCGGACGCACTGGGCTACCAGGATATCGTCCAGGTAGACAACAAGACGGGAGATCAGCGCAGCACTGCATCCATCATGCGCTGGAAGCGTCCTGTGCCGCTCTTTTAAACCTGAAATGGCATGCGCAGGAACTCGAATAGACGAACGGGAGTTATTACCGCTGTTTTGGTATGTCCTCAGTGCGCACTGGGACTTGGGTGTTAACCGTGGACCAGGTCTATTTTGGAAAAAACGCGTGCTCCGGCAAGGTGAACGGAAAAATCCTGTATGTGGGGAATTGGGTAGCGGTTGTGCGCTGTGGCGTTGTTCAACCTGCGGAAATCCCCGTACAGTCGCCACAAGCCCTCAGCCTTGGGGACCATGTGTAGCAGGGATGCCCATGGGCTGTTCGAGTGCCTGATGATGCCCAACCTTTCCAGGTTGGCGAACTCCTCGCGCGCTATGGCCAGTTTAGCTGCATCCAAGCGCCGAGGTCTTGCAAAAACGGGCGGCCCAGTGGTCGTGATAAAGTGCTCCAGCCCGTGTTTAGCGATGGCCGTGGAAAACGTCGGGACCGTGAGTGCTGGGAACTGAGTGAGCAGTGTGTGGAACTTACCGCCTGTAGCTGTGACGTTGGCTTGTGCTGTTGGCTGGGTCACTCGAGCTATACAGGGGAGAGAGTCAAAGGACAGTGCATTAACCAGGCGCCTGTTAGCAACATCAACCAGTAAACCATGTGCACACAGAAAATCAGCCCTCAGGATATGGTAATTCAGTGCTGCTACAACAAAAGTCCACTCATATGTATGGCCGTGTAGCGATAAGAGCAGAGTCCTCTCACCAAAGGTCTTAATATCCGAGCCGTTTGCTGCCAACATCTCGGGGCCGCTAGGTCCTGACAGCTGGTCAGCGTAGGTCGGCAGGATGAAACTCTTCTGGGCTCCGGTGTCCACGAGGAAACGCCTCCCTGAGCGTGCATCCGTCAAGTAGAGCAGCTTGTTCTCTTCACCGAGGGTCGCAGCTGCTACTGACCCCCGGCCTTGGCGTTTCCTGAGCGCTTGAATTGGCATGGGGGTGCACATCTACGTGCCTTCTCTCCGAAACGGCGGTGGTAGAAACAGAGCGTGTCTGTCTGTCGCTCCTTGGCCCCCGCTGCTGCTACTGTCGGTGGCTCCTCGCCTCCTCTGGTCGTCTCGCTGGGCTCCGCCGCTGCAGCGTTGACTGTGATCGCCCTGGTGGTGAGGATGATCCGGTCTGCCTCCTGGGCTAGCGCACGGTAGTCGCGCGCGACCAGCAACGGCGAATTGGCCAGAACCGCTCTCGCCACTGTCGGAAGGTTCCGGAGGAAGAGGTGGGCAAACAGAAAGTGCCCGTCGTCCGTGCCCATTAACGGCAGCATCTTCTCAATCAGGTCTACGGCCGAACCATCTCCTAACTCGGTCCGCGTCAGGAGCCTCTCCGCTCTCTCACAGTCCGAGAGCGTGTAGCGCTGGATGAGCGCAGCCTTGAGCGCCTCATATTTGCTGCTGGCTGTCGCTACCTGCTGAGCTGTGCGGGCGTCCAGCGCTGCGACCACATGGTAGAATCTGGTGTCGTCAGCCGTTCTCCCCGGAGGGCGAACTGGGCCTCGGTGAGGTGGAACCAAGAGCGCGGGTTGTGCTGCCAGAAATCCGGTAGCTTGACTGAAACCGCACACGCGTGGCTGGAGGTTCCAGTCCGGGCTGTCTGTGGGATGGCTGCCGCCTTGCTGTAGCTTCCTGACCGGGCCGGCTCCGGGGATCCTGCCTCGTGTTCCATAATACGTCTTGGGTCACCAGTGTGGAGTGTGTGAAATAAGAGTCAGGCTCATGGCACACAGTTTATTACTCACTTCACATCTCTCTAGCACAGAACAGACTGAACATTTCAGCAGGCACTCTCCTCATAAGTTTCATGGCATTTCTCCACACACAACATGACATTTGCATCACACTGCATTCAACCCCCTTCGTCCTTGACTCCTTCCTGCTATCTCGCCAGGAACCTCCTGATCATTGTTCTCCCATGTTTATCCACTGTGTCTTGGACTCGATGTCGCCAGACTCGATGCCGCCACATCAAGATGCGCGTGGAGCGTGATACAACAACTGCCCGCCCACGACAAATACAAAGAACTGAAGGCGACCCTCATCGAGAGCTTCGTCCCCTCGGCCGAGGAAAGAGCAGGGAGGATTCTGGCGATTTACGGCCACGGAGGACGCAGACCGATGGCCCTCATGGAAGACATGCTGCAGCTGAGGGAGGCAGACAATGACAACTTCCTCTTTCAGCATATCTTCCTCAGCACTCTGCCGTCGCACATGAGAGGGATCCTGGCCAACATGCGGTGTAGCACCCAGCAGGACTTCCGCGCGCTGGCCCGAGAAGCGCAGCAGCTCATCAACTCCTGCGGCGAACAGATGGCCACAGCAGCATCTGCAGATCTCGGCGCAGAAGTCCAGAGCAGCGGAGAGTCACAGACGACGGAGCAGAACCCGCCCACCATGGCAGTGACGCGACCAAGGCGCAGCAAGTGGGATGACCTCTGCTACTATCATCAACGTTTCGCCGAGAGGGCGTACAAATGCGTACCCCCCTGCAATTTCAAGAAACGCCAAAGCCGGGAACCGTTAGCAGCTACGGCTCTCGGCGAGACAAACAAGCTGCTCTACGTGACTGACGGACGCTCCGGGAGACAGTTCCTCATCGACACCGGAGCTCAGGTGAGCTTCATCACCCCCGTCCCAACGCAGACCGGGCAGCAGGGACCCCCGGGGAAACGGAGCGATGGCAGCTAACGGCTCGATCATCGACACTTTCGGTGAAAGAAACCTGCCTCTGTCCATTCACGGCCACAACTATAGGTGGACATTTATTATAGCGGCGGTGAGTTTTAACTTGTTGGGCGCTGATTTCTTATGTGCACATGGGTTGTTAGTCAATCTTGCAAACAGACGCTTGGTTAATGCACTGTCATTTTCTTCTATCCCCTGCTCAGCTCGAGTCTCTCCACCACCCGTGCAGGCCAGCGTCACCACAGCAGGAGGTAAGTTTGACCAACTCCTCACCCAATTTCCAGCACTCACAGTTCCCAAATTTTCAGCAACAGTAGCGAAACACGGGGTTGAACACTTCATCCCCACAACAGGCCCACCTGTTTTTGCCAAAGCTCGGTGCTTAGATGCGACCAAGCTCGCCATAGCACGCGACGAGTTTGCCAGCCTGGAAAAACTGGGCATTATTCGGCGCTCGAAAAGCCCTTGGGCATCGCCACTACATATGGTCCCGAAAACCGACGGTTCTTGGAGACCTTGCGGTGATTACCGCAGATTAAACAATGCGACAGCGCATGACCGCTACCCCATCCCTCACATCCAAGATTTTTCACTACATCTGGCGGGTGCGCGCATTTTTTCTAAAATAGACCTGGTCCGTGGCTACCACCAAGTTCCGGTCCGACTGGAGGATGTTCCTAAAATGGCTGTAATAACCCCTTTTGGTCTTTTTGAATTTTTGCGAATGCCGTTTGGCCTCAAAGGCGCTGCCTCAACCTTTCAGCGTATGATGGATGCTGTATTACGCGACCTCCCCTTCGTGTTCGTCTACCTCGATGATATTCTGGTAGCCAGCTCGTCAGAGGAAGAACATGAACAGCACCTCACTACGGTTTTTCAGAGGCTAGAAGAGCACGGGTTAATAATCAACCCAGCCAAATGCCGATTCGGCATGTCACAAATTGATTTTTTGGGACACAGAGTTTCACCAGAGAGGGCAGTTCCATTGCCAGACAAAGTGCGCGCGGTAGCAAATTTCCCCCGACCACAAACGGTCAGATCGTTACAAGAATTTTTAGGAATGGTGAATTTTTACAACCGTTTCCTCCCCCGCGCAGCTCAACTCATGCAGCCCCTGTTTGCAGCGCTCAGAAAACAAAAGCCCTCCAACGCAGTCGAATGGACCCCGGAGCGGGAACGCGCTTTCGCGGAAGTGAAAAGAGCACTAGCGGATGCCTCATTGTTGGTCCACCCCGATCCCTCGGCCCGCATAGCGCTGACCACTGACGCGTCAGACCTGGCCATAGGGGCAGTCGTGGAACAACATGTTAGCGGAACCTGGCAACCGCTAGCATTTTTTAGCAAATCCTTAAACCAAACCGAGCGCAAATACAGCACTTTTGATAGGGAGATGCTAGCGCTCCATTTATCCAGCCGCCATTTCCAGTTCTGGCTGGAAGGGCGGCGGTTCACAGCTTTTGTAGACCACAAACCACTCACTTTCGCGATGGCTAAAATTTCAGAACCATGGTCAGGCAGGCAACAGAGACAACTAGCTGCAATTTCAGAGTTCACCACAGATATTCGACATGTGGCAGGCAAACTTAATGTGGTAGCAGACTGCCTCTCCCGCGCCGTGACATCGTCAGAGCGCAAGGAAGCAGATTATACTACTGCAGCCGCAGAGCTCATGGCCAACGCGGACGCGTACGCGGCCCCAATCCACGTAGGGATAGATTACGCGGCCATGGCAGCAGAACAAAGCAGTGACGCGGACGTGCGTACGCTCCAGTCTGGACCAACAGGGTTAAGGCTGGAGGAAAGGGGTTTGCGTGACGGTGTTCCCCCCCTAATCTGCGACGTGTCAACCGGCCGACCTCGCCCGGTAGTTCCAGCCGCATGGCGCCGCCGCATTTTTGACTCTGTTCACTCCCTCGCGTGCCTCGGTTAAAATGGTCGCAGAGAAGTTTGTTTGGCCAGGCCTGCGTAAAAATGTGAAGAATGGGCAAAGACTTGCATGTCTTGCCAACGCGCCAAAATACACAAACACACAAAAGCTCCTCTAGAACCTTTCCGAATCCCAGCCAGGAGGTTTGACCACGTACACGTCGACCTCGTGGGCCCACTACCGTCGTCGCAAGGGTTCACACACCTGTTAACAATGGTAGACCGTACCACGCGCTGGGCCAGAAGCGGTCCCGCTGGCGTCAACCACAGCCGCGGAAGTCGCTCGCGTTTTTTTTTAACAAACTGGGGTGGCGCGTTTCGGCGTCCCATCGGACGTCACGTCCGATAGGGGGCCCCCAATTTGTCTCAGAGCTGTGGTCAGCCATGGCCAGCAGCTTAGGGGCGACAATTCATCGCACCACCCGCGTATCACCCTCAGGCTAATGGGTTATGCGAGCGTTTTCATAGGTCTTTAAAGGCCGCCCTCAGGGCCTCACTTATGGATACAGATTGGGTGAATAAACTCCCCTGGGTTTTATTAGGGTTGCGTTCTGCGCCTAAGGAGGATCTAGATGCCTCCCCGGCAGAATTAGTTTTTGCACAACCTCTCAGGCTCCCGGGTGAGTTCTTACCAGAACATCCAGGGCCCTAAGCAGCACGGGACCGGACATGCTCCCCGGACCCGCACATCACTCTTTTCCGCGGGTTTTTGTCCCCCAAGCTTTGAAAAACGCCGAGTTCATTTTTGTTAGACACGAAGCTTTAAAACCAACCCTCCGCCCACCATATGATGGACCATACAGAGCGCTGGAACCTGGTGATAAGCATTTTGTGCTTGATTTAGGGGACAGAAAATAAACAGTCAGCATTGACAGACTTAAACCTGCTTTCATGTTGAGCGACGAGCCTGCACGGGTGGCGAGAGCACCTCGACGGGGTAGACCCCTAAGAGAAACGACTCAGCCCCCCCGCAGGGACCAAATAACCACTCTCCTCCCCAGGCTGCAGAGCCCTTACAGGACGGACCTGCCAGGACGCCAAAGCGGGCCTACAGCAGATTCGGGAGAAGATTAAAACCCAGACGACACATAGACTGATGTAAAATTGACAAAGAGTTGTTAACTATGCTGTCGGATTGTGCCGTTGCAGTTTTAAGGCTGACTTGTAACATTAACTATACTGTTGTTGTTACCACTGGATTTTTAACAGGATCATGCTGTATAGGTTGAAGGTTAACATGACTGCTGAAGATATTTTTCATTTTTCCTGTTGAGATGAATAACTGTATAATATGTCATGGATGTTATCTTAAGCTGTAAACTTAATTTGATTGTCCTTTTCTTAAGACGTTTGTGGGGGGGCTGTGGCTTATATTATTCATATATCCATACCTACATATGTATAGACATAAGTGGAATGTTTAGAGATTGCATATGTAGAATGACCTCACGTCTCAGAGCAGGACAAGAGGTCTCGACCACCGGCAAAGATCAAGGAGCAGACGGAGAACGCAGCGGTGGAGACCTGAACGAACTTCCTGACCCCCAGGGTCAGGTGGAGGAGAGAGAGGACAATGGAGAGGTATTACGCTGATGCGGGATGTCGGTTTTGATATGCAATGTCTTTTGTTGTGTGTGGGGTATAGTATGAAGGTCTGACTGCGCTCAGCCTCTTCATTCTGCTTCTGCATCGAGATGAGACATGTTAGGGACTGGAAGCTGATAATAAAACTTGATTTATAAAATCACTTCGCTTCCTCATTTCAAGCTCCCTCCACTTTGTACCTTATAACACTAATTCTTCTACAAATTAATATCACCATTATCCTGTCCTGCTCATGACCTCTGTTCGACTCTTATTTTGACAGCGCCATTAGTTATTTCCTCTTCTCCGTTTGTTTGTTTTCATGTTGTTAATTATTCACGGCTGTGCCTGATTGTCCTCTCCTGCTTCTATTAATACATGCCCTCCCCTCAGTACGGCATTCTAATCATAACCTACCACATCACTCTGCCGCTATTATCCTTTGTGTTTGCCACTACGACTTTGTTTGTTGGTTTCAGCACATGAGCTGCTTAGTTTATAATAAAATATATTGAATGGTCACCCGGCACTTGAGTTCTTCTATCCGTCCCGGAGGGGCAAACATGACAGTTTCTCTGTCTGTTAGGAGGATCATGTAAAAACTAAGATGGATTTGGATGACATTTTCACCAGAGGTGGCCCTTGGCCCAAAGATGAAGTCATTAGATGTTGGAGGTGATCAGTGAGTGCCAAGGCCCTATCTCACAGTAGGGCTGTCTAGGGGTGTGCCATATTGTATTGTTCACGATAATACCGGTATAAATTTTGATACCAGTGTAAAAATGAATATTGTGATATTTGGGGTCTGCTGTGTGATGCCACACCGCATAGAAACGGCAAAACAAACATGGCGGGAAGCTGCTGCTCTGAAGTCAAACCGTCTCCAGTTGAGTGGAAATGTTTAAGTTTCACTTTCTGTTTCAGACTGCTGTCATGTAAAAAAATAAATAAATAAATAAATGGTGCAGCAGTGTGGATAATCTGCCTGCATTTTTTCCCCACATGTCAACACCGCTGGAGCGGTATTAACGTTGAACAATGTGCAGCTCGAAGTGGCTGTAGATTTTTACTTCCATTTATCTTGATTTTATTCAACCATCCAAAGAGAGAGGAAAAAAAAACATCCGTTCAGTGCAACAACAGGAGCCAAAAGCCCCAGGACAGGTCCATGCAACGGTCGGGAGTAATGCAGGTAAAGTGATTCAGCATAAAACCCAACCTCTGTGTGCAGTTAAGATGTAATGGTTTACTCAGAAGAACTCAGAAAAGATTTATTGCCAAGTACATTAACAGTAAACAACTGATAACATACGAGGGATTTGACTTGACACAGAAAACGACCTGCATTTCTGGTGACGCGGCAGCGTCTGAAAAATGCGCCTGTCATCAGATGGGTACAGGATGCATAGGGAGGAAAAGGATAACACAATAGGAAAGAGCAAAAAAACATTGATTGTCAGAATACCGGTCATATATGATCAATATTATGATTACAAGAAAAAAAGCCCTCAATGCACAGTTAGCAGACAAGAATGTACACAAGGACACAAAGAGAGCAGTGAGTGAGTGATCTTTTTCATCAGTTTTTGAGTCAGTGTGGGTGTAGTGTTGAGTGTAGGTGTTGTATCAGTTAAGAACAACAAAGTCTCTTTGGCAGGAGATGTTTTGTCTTAGCTGCTGGCATTTGTCCTTGAGCCATGCAGCTGACTGTCTGTAGAGTCAATGCAGCTCAAATGTTTTGGAAACAAAAAACTGCAGATAATCTGAGGACTTGTGTAGGGGGGTCAGATTAGTCGAATAGTACTGATCCCAGAGAAAGAAACTTTATATTCTCTTAAAGATTCAGTACTTTAATCCTTCAGTGGCTGGACGTTGAATCCTTCATGGACGGCTTCTCAGCGTGATCATGATGTAATCCATTTTCCGAGACAGTTCTCCTTTGCTGCTGTCAGAGTCCTCTCCATTTTTTCAATTTGATTGTTAAGCCTCGCCTGGCCAGCATTTGATAGGCTATGTTCCATCTTCATCAATTTACGGTACACCAGGACAATCCCAGATCCAATCAGAACGATCCCGATGACCATTACTACAAAGACGTACAAATCTTCGACATCTTCGATGGAAATAGACAGACAGGCAGAAGAGTTTCCAATTACTTGTGTCCCTCAAATAGCCCGCAGCAGCCGTTCCTGCGGGGCAAACAACCTCCCCCGGGGCACTTTTCCTCGTTGAAAAAATAGTGTCAATTGTGTTCAAAGCCCAGCTTATTAAAACCATAATTTCGTTCGATAATCAGCAGTAGAGACACGCAGACAGATGATAGCAAGCTGGGATCCAGTTAGTTAGAGGAGGAAGGAGATGAAAGTCAGAGCTGGAGAGAAGAAAAAAGCGTCTGCTCTCTTTGGGAGGCGGAAGTGAGAGAGAGTAATGTTTATATTATTTTCTTGTAATATTTGATACAGAACTAAAAAATATTTAACTAAAATCTGAGCTGCTGTTTTAAAAATAGAGAAATAAGAGTTTTTGTTTTTCCTGAATATACTGAAGGTAAATAACACTGGCTGGTGTTATGTCGATAATTGCTCGCTTCCGAGAACTGCATCCATTCGTCGCAAGCAGGTGTGTTTAGTGTTTAGTCAAAGTCAATACAACTTTGAAAAAGTGATTACCCTTTTTACCGATAAGATAAGCCTTTATTAGTCCCACAATGGGGAAATTCCAGGATTGCAACAGCACAGGGATAGCAACACTCAGAGCAACAATCAGAAGGCAAGAAAAAACAAGAGCAGCTAGTATACATATGTACATATTACTATAAATATATATATATATAGACACACAGTGCGGAGCATTGTGGTTGGTGGATGTGCAGCAGAAAGTCTAAGCTCTCTCTCCGCTCCTGCAGAGCCATGACGGCGGAGCTCTGGAAGCGCAGGTCGGTCTTGCATAATTGCAAAATGTTAACTTTGAAGACTGTAAAACGTGGCGTTGGATTACTATGATTTCTAACCCTCTTTGAAACAAACATCTGGCGAAAAAACATAATTTAAAGATAATTTACAAAAGGTAATTTTTACTTCTAAAAATATGTGACAGATTTCTTGAATTTATAGAGTGATTTACAAGAGGTAATAATTTTTACTTCTAAAAATGTATAATGGGTACTTCTAAAAATGTACAAATGGTTACAAGCCTGGCTGTAGTGTTATATTTTTTTTTAGTTTTGGCGGAGGGGATGCAATTCTTGACAAGTGAGCAATTCTTGGCATAACACTGGTGAAATTGTCCTTTTTGCATAAATTTAAAAGAAAAAACCTCTATTCTGCAATATCGTGAAAAATATCGTTATTGTGAAAATTTACAGAAATATAGTGATATCATTTTTAGGCCATAGTGCCCACCACTAGGGCTGTCTACGCTTACGTCACCGATCTCATGAATGCGCAGAACAACGCACCGAGGTATCAAAAAATGACAATTTCAATGCATTTCTATGGCAATGTTAGCAAAATTTAAACAAAGAAAATGTCAAAATGGTGTGCAACTGGCTCATGTAGCCATAACTATCTTATGAAAGATGGTGATAACAATCAGAATACAAGTTTTTCAGATTCATATCAGCCAGCAGAGATTACAAATGAGGATTTTGTGGGCTTCCTTTTCATATGAGTTGTCTGAGGGATGATATAACCCATGTTTCTGTCTGGCCACAAATGGAGATGGCTCCTGCTGCAGCCATGTCTCAGAATCAGAATCAGATTTATTGCCATTGTTCATGTAGTACACAAACTAGGAATTTGTCTCGGTGCCATGCTGCAACATTCAAAACATGATTCAGATAAAGAGATAAACTAAAAAACTAAAGGACTAAAAACATGCAATAAGTGTAGAATAATAAGTAATAATAATAATAATAATGAGTAATACTAGTCAAGGCAGTTTTAAATAAATTAGCAAGTAGCAGATAATATGGGGTACCACAGTGCAGTCGATAATGCAACAGAAAAACAGTGATGAATGACATGAGTCTGGTTGAGCTGCTGTATATAGTGCACGAGAGTCAATAAGTCACTTAATGTTCAGCAGTCTTATGGCAGAGGGGAAAAAGCTGTTCATGTGCCGGGAGGTTTTAGTCTGAATGGACCGAAGTCTTCTACCAGAGGGGAGGGGGGGCAAACAGTACGTGACCAGGGTGTGAAGGATCGGCTATGATCCGGCCAGCACGCCTCCGGGTCCTGGAGATGTACAGGTCCTGAAGAGATGGGAGCTTGCAGTCGATCACCTTCTCAGCAGTGCGCACGACGCGCTGCAGCCTTAGTCTGTCCCTGGCAGTGGCTCCTGCATACCACACAGTTATGGAGGAGGTGAGGATGGACTCGATGATGGCCATGTAGAACTGCACTAACATCTTGGTGGGTAGCTTGAGCTTCCTCAGCTGCCGCAGAAAGAACATCCTCTGCTGGGCCTTTTTGATGAGGGAGCTGATGGTTGGCTCCCATTTGAGGTCCCGGGTGATGGTGGTGCCCAAGAAGCGGAAGGAATCTGCAATGGTGATGGGAGAGCCTGTGATGGTGAGGGGGGGCAGGGGGGTTGTGACTTTCCTGAAGTCCACAATCATCTCCGCTGTCTTCAGAGCGTTCAGCTGCAGTTTGTTGTGGTTGCACCAGGACACCAGCTGGGCCACCTCCTTCCTGTAGACGGACTCGTCGCCGTTGCAGATGAGCCCGATGAGGGTGGTGTTGTCCGCAAACTTAATCAGCTTAACAGACTGGTGGGAGGAGGTGCAGGAGTTGGTATAAAGGGAGAAGAGTAGGGGGGAAAGTACACAGCCCTGGGGTGATCCGATGCTGATGCTAACAGAGTCCAAGACAGACTTCCCCAGCCGCACATGCTGCCTCCGGTCCGTCAGGAAGTCGGTGATCCACCTGCAGAGGGAGTTAGGCACATCGAGCAGGGACAGCTTGTCCTGGAGCAGAGCGGGGCGGATGGTGTTGA
Organism: Pholidichthys leucotaenia; assembly: GCA_020510985.1. Lineage (NCBI taxonomy): Eukaryota > Metazoa > Chordata > Actinopteri > Cichliformes > Pholidichthyidae > Pholidichthys > Pholidichthys leucotaenia. The sequence continues at coordinate 166,574,373 of CM035842.1, forward strand.
ATGCAGAGCTGAAGTCCACAAACAGGATCCTGGCGTAGGTTCCCGGGGAGTCCAGGTGCTGCAGGATGGAGTGGAGGGCCAGGTTGACTGCGTCGTCCACAGACCTGTTGGCACGGTAGGCAAACTGCAGCGGGTCCAGGAGGGGAGTGGTGATGGACTTGAGGTGAGACAGGACCAGGCGCTCAAAGGACTTCATGACTACAGAGGTGAGCGCTACAGGTCTGTAGTCGCTAAGTCCAGTAATCCGTGGCTTCTTGGGGACAGGGATGATGGTGGAGGATTTGAGGCAGGTCAGCACGTGGCATTGCTTAAGGGAGGTGTTAAAAATGTCTGTGAAGACAGGAGCCAGCTCTTTCGCACAGTGTCTCAGGGTGGAGGGAGACACACCGTCCGGCCCGGGGGCCTTGCGCGGGTTCAGTCTGGAGAACTGTCTGTGCACGTCCTGCTCACTGATGACAAGGGCAGGGGGGGAGGAGGAGGAGGAGGAGGGGGGACCGCTTTTGATGAATTAGGGGCCGAGGAGGCAGTGGAGCTGGGTGGAGTGGGGGAGTTGGACACAGCTGACGAGGTGTCAAAACGGGCGTAATGTTGGGACAGTTTTTGACAAAGGGCTTTGTCATCCTGACCTTTAGAAGCCTGAGGCCGATAATTGGTGATTTGCCTCAGTCCTCTCCACACAGAAGCCGAGTCATTAGCAGTGAACTGCTGCTGGAGTCTCTCAGAATACACAGATTTAGCTTTCTTCAGCTCTCTGTTAAACCGATATTTGACCTCTCTGTAGCAGTGCCTGTCTCCACTTTTCAACGCTGCTTCCTTCTCCTTCCTGATCTGTCTGAGCTTGGCAGTGAACCAGGGCTTATCATTAGAGTACCTCACCCTGGTGCGCGATGGGAGAATGCTCTCCTCACAAAAGTGGATATATGAGTTCACAGTGTCTGTGTACTCATTGAGATCATGTGTGGCTCCTTTAAACATGTCCCAGTCAGTTATTTCCATGCATGTGTTCAGTTTCTCTCCAGCTTCACTGGTCAATTTCTTCGTGGTGGTCACAACAGGTTTAGTGAGCTTCAGTCTCTGTATGTGGGAATGAGGTGGACCATCACGTGATCAGATAGTCCGAGCGCAGCGCGGGGAACAGCGCGATATGCGTCCTTCACTGTAGTGTAACAGTGATCCAGCGTGTTATATCCTCTGGTTGGACATTTAATAAACTGTATCGGGGGAGCTCGTGACTCAGATTGCTCTGGTTAAAGTCACCAACCACAATAACCAGAGAGTCTGGAAAAGTCCGCTCCGCATGTAGGATGTGATCTGCGAGCGCGCGCTGGGCTGCGCGCGCTGGGCCTCGCGCGCGTCCGCGTCGGGAGGGGCATACACAGCGATCAAAACGAATGATGCGAACTCCCGCGGGGAATAAAATGGCTTGCAGTTGATAGAGAGAAATTCTAGATCGGTAGAACAGTGTTGTGAAATCACCGTAACATCAGAGCACCAGCTGCTGTTAATGTAGAAGCAGACTCCTCCTCCGATAGACTTACCGGAGAGCTCTGTGACGCGATCAGCACGAAACAGCTGAAATCCCTCGAGGCTGATCGCGCTGTCCGGTATGTTCCTTTTAAGCCAGGTCTCAGAGAAACAGATGACAGACGAGGAAGCGAGGTCCTTAAATCGCATCAGCAGTCTCAATTCTTCTACCTTGTTCGAGAGAGAATTGGCATTGGATAGAAATATGCCAGGCAAGGCTGTTCGCGTGCCTCTCCTTCGCAGCCGAGCGAGAATCCCCCCTCGCTTTCCTCTTTTTCGCTGTCTTACTCTTTGAGCCAAACAATGAATCAGATCGGCGGCAGGAACTAAAAAATCTGGGAGAAGGTCTGTAGGAGTGAGAGTCCTGAATGTAATAGCTCATCACGGGTGTAAGAGCTGGCAGACACACAATCGACGAACAGAAACAAACAAATTAAACAAATTAAAGGTCAGCGAAACACCATAGCGACCACTGTGGGCGCCATCTTGGAAAAAGCCAGCTGTTGGAAAAAGCTATGTCTGTTTTCCAAACTATGACTCTTATTTATCATTAAAAGTAAATTGCCTACACTTAAAGTTAATGCGAACATGCAAAAAAACACCCGAATTTACATCAGAGGGAGTTAACGGCTAAAATAGCATTAGCATAGAAACACATATACTCGGTAGAAATATTAATTCCAATTTGAGCCGTTTATCCGCCTCAGAGTAAACATATTAACACTGCAATTAAACTAGAATCAGAATCAACTTTATTGCCAAGTATGCTTACACATACAAGGAATTTCACTTATCACTAGGTGCGCTCGTGTTAAGCGCTCCCTAATGACGTGGCAGCCATAAACTAGTTTAAAAATAAGACTGACACTCACCTGCTGACAAATGGACCGAAGCTCTGTAGAGCTGAAACGAAGTGTCGGGATTAACAGGGTGAACGAGTATAAATACACACACGGGAGACGGGAGGCTGTTTTTCCTGTGAGCTCCGGTGGATAAATTTTGCAAACCTAAACATGATGGCTTTTTGGGGATTTCCACAGCAGGTACAATTTATTTTCTATTATTGGAGTGTTTCGCCAATGTACAGCCAAGCTGGCACATTGGCGCTGCTGAAGACATTCTATGACACGGTGGTGGCATCAGCCATCACTTTTGGAGTGGTCTGCTGGGGCAGTGGCATTACAGCAGCAGATAGGAAGAGACTGAACAAACTGATCAAGAAAGCTAGCTCTGTCCTGGGGCAGCGCCTTGACCCAGTGGAGGAGATAGGAGAGAGAAGGATGGTGGCTAAACTGTCATCTCTGCTGGAGTCCGAGTTCCACCCTATGCAGGACATACTGAATGCACTGAGGAGCTCATTTAGCAGCAGACTACATCATCCTAGGTGCACAACCGAGAGGTTTTGCAGGTCCTTCCTACCTACGGCTGTCAGACTGTACAACCAAAGTAGGGCTGCTCGCAGAGATAGCAAAAAGACGTGACGACCCAATAGTATTGAATGCAAAAGATAGATAAGTTTATTTGACAGGGACAGTGCAATAAACAGACAATTAATCAATGACAATCAATCTGATGTGTTGCACATAGAGTGTATAGCTATTAGCTAATTTGCAACTCTTGTCCCTGGATGGGCTTTAGAAAAGAGAATCAAGTAAAAAAAATACACAATAACCACATACATCAATGCAAAAAAGATTATAAATACACAATTATAAATATTATAAATATTATAAATATACAAATATAACCCACTCTTGTCCCTGGATGGGCTTTAGAAAAGAGAATCAAGTAAAGAAAAAAAAATACAATAACCACATACATCAATGCAAAAAAGATTATAAATACACAATTATAAATATTATAAATACACAAATATAACAACCTGACTCACATTTGCCTATTTCAGGCCTCCCTCCCTTCGTCACTCACTATAAACAAACACATTCATTCCTTCCCTTCATTCACTCTCACCTTGCAGACAATCAATTCATACATGAGTACATTCTTGTTTATTTTTCAGCCAGTTTTTAACCTTTTTAGTGAATGTTTTAAAGTCCGTTATTATTTTAATTACATTTGGCATTGTGTGCAAAAGACGCACAAAAGACGCAACAGACTTACACAATGGTCCCCTCCAGTATACAACTAGGAAAATACCGGTCGCTATGGAGGTGAGAATATGTATGGGTACATAATCATACCATGTAGGATAACTAAGTTGACGGTTGTGCTGTTTCATTCCATCTAGCTACAATGCTCCGCACTGTGTGTGTTTATATATTTACATATTTATTCCATCTAGCTACAATGCTCCGCACTGTGTGTTTATATACTCGTATATTTATTCCATCTAGCTACAATGCTCCGCACTGTGTGTCTATATATATATATATATACATATTTATATGTACATATGTATACTTGCTACTCTCGTTTTTTTCTTGCTGTTGCAATCCTGGAATTTCCCCATTGTGGGACTAATAAAAGGCTCATCTTATTCGTCATTACAAATGTCAAGTATTGTTTCTAGACACTGTTGAATCATTCTTTCACATACTGGCTGGTAGACAGTAGGGACACTTTTTGAAATCACAAATTTCAAGTTTTTGATCATATCTGTGCCAATCTTGCAGTGAAAGCTCGTCGTAATATTGATATGCTGAATTGTTTCAATCGCAAACTGATGGTTTTTCTTATCTCTGCGCATTCACATGCAAGTACCTGGATGTGTAGACAGCCCTATGTACAGATGGATGGTGATATGGACGGACAAAGGGATGGAGGGACGCAGCCTTGGCAGAGGTATGTGCTCTCTGAGTGCCCTCTAGTTTGATTACTTCTTTATTGGTCAATGTGACCTTATGACACACTCTTCTTTATTGTACAAATGCTTTTATACATTCATTCATACTATGGTGCATATTTAAGGCACATATATGGCATGCTTGCATGGTACGCCTTCTCCCCCACATGCATCCAGTAGGCATGACGGTGCAGACCCTACAGAGCAAACGTCCAAAGGAACAATGCCCCAGCAGGGACCTCGGCTAGGAGGTGGGTGCTGGGGAAGACGGAAGTCAGAGACAATGTCCCAACGGGAGCCTCCGAGGTGGAGAAGGAGACAGAGGCGCCAGCAAGTCTCGGAGGCTATATGTGACTGTGGGTTCATGTGTTTACTGAGCTTCTGTGGGGTGAAGGTGTGAGATACTTGATGTGGGGGTTTAGTATCTCTGGTGTATAAAAGCTGTGAGGAAAGTTGGTTCTGTCTCTTTTCTGCTGAGAACTTTGATGATAGAAGATGTGACTTCCAATAAAGCTTTCCTGAGAAATAAACTCAGTCTCGTTTGTAAGGCATCTTCTACACTGGTGACCTACGACTACCTATGGCCGGTGACGGCGAGCTTTCCGCACCGGACTCTTCAGGAGCCAACCGGGTTAACGCAGCTGCCATGCTACAGCTGCCCGACTTCTGGCAACATAACCCGCGCTCCTGGTTTACCACTGTGGAGGCGCAATTCCACCTTCGGGGAATCTCAGCGGATACAATGAGGTTCTACCATGTCGTCGCGAAGCTGGACAGCCTCACAGTGCAACGGGTGGAGAGCCTGACCAACCACCCGCCCCAAGACAACAAGTATGGCACACTGAAAGCTGCCCTCATCCGAGCCTTCACTCCCTCGCGGGAAGAGCGAGCAGAGAAGCTCCTGGCGCTGACAGAGGGAGAAGCAGACAGGCCAGCGGATCTGATGGCAAAGATGATGAGCCTGAGAGGCGAGGATGATGACAGTTTTATCTTCGCCCACCTCTTCCTCAGAACGCTCCCGCCAGCAGTGAGAGTCACCCTGGCCAGCTCGCAGCCGCTCGTCAACCGCGACTACCACGAGCTGGGACAGGTGGCGCAACGCCTCGTCGACTCCCATAGACGGCGCGCGGCCACGACGGCAGCAGCAGAGATGACCGCCCCTTCGCGAGAAGGAGGGAGACCAGAGGTTGCGACACCGGATCCACTGACGGCAGCAGCGGCAGAGACCGGAGAAGCGGAGCTGACAACGCCCTCTGCTTCACCATCGACGTTTCGCCGAGAAAGCCCACAGATGCGTCCCACCGTGCCGGTATCAGCACCAGGGAAACGCCAAGCCCGGGAGCCGGTAGCAGCTGCGACTCTCGGCACGAAGAACAAGCTGCTTTTCGTGACGGACGCGAATTCTGGGAAAGAATTCCTGGTGGACACGGGCTCCCAGCTGAGTTTTGTCAAGCCTACCTACGCGGACACCCTGGCGCCGGCCAGCGGCCCCCTGGTGTTAGCGGCGAATGGCTCCACGATCAAAACCTATGGGGAGAAGATGCTCCGCCTGTCCCTCCACGGGCGCACCTTCGAGTGGACCTTCGTTGTTGCTGCAGTTAACAACAACATGTTAGGTGCTGACTTTTTGTGCTCAAACAGTTTGTTAGTTGACCTTACTAATAGACATATTGTAAATGCACTGTCTTTCTACTCTATCTCCTGCACAGCTCGGGTGGCCCTGCCTTCTGCACATTCCAATGTCACAGCTGCGGGTGGTAAGTTTCATGCATTACTCAACCAGTTTCCAGCACTCACGGTCCCTACATTTTCAGCGTCAGTTGCCAAACACGGGGTCGAGCATTTCATAAGTACCTCGGGCCCCCCTGTTTTTGCAAAAGCTCAGCGGTTGGACCCAGCTAAACTGGCCATCGCGCGCGAGGAATTCGCCAACTTGGAAAAACTGTGCATAGTCCGGCGTTCGAACAGCGCCTGGTCGTCACCCCTGCACATGGTACCCAAGGCTGACGGCTCGTGGCGCCCTTGCGGCGATTTCCGCAGATTAAATAATGCTTCAGCCCACGACCGCTATCCGATTCCGCACATCCAGGATTTTTCGGCGCATTTAGCGGGGGCGCGCATCTTTTCCAAAATAGATTTGGTGCGTGGTTATCACCAAGTTCCAGTCCGTGCGCAGGACATACCCAAAACGGCAGTTATAACCCCTTTCGGGCTTTTCGAGTTTTTGCGCATGCCTTTCGGCCTCAAGGGCGCCGCGCAGACGTTCCAACGCATGATGGATGCAGTGCTGCGCGACCTCCCTTTCGTGTTCGCTTATTTGGATGATATTTTGGTAGCCAGCGCGTCCGAGGCCGAGCACGAAAGCCATCTCACAGCCGTTTTTCAGAGGCTCACAGAACACGGGCTGATCATTAACCCAGCGAAGTGCCAATTCGGGGTAGTGAAAATCGATTTTTTTGGGACACCGCGTGTCGCCAGAAGGCGCGGTCCCGCTGCCAGATAAAGTGCGCGCGATAACGGATTTCCCCCAACCGCAGACGGTTAAGGCGCTGCAGGAATTTTTGGGGATGGTCAATTTTTATAACCGTTTCCTCCCAAACGCGGCACGGCTCATGCATCCATTGTACGCGGCATTAAAGAAACAAAAACCTGCATCTAAGGTCGAGTGGTCCCCGGATCGGGAGCGCGCTTTTTCACAGGTCAAATCAGCCCTCGCGAACGCTGCGTTATTGGCACACCCGGTGCCAGCAGCTCGCATGGCGCTAACCACAGACGCCTCCGACGTGGCAGTGGGACCGGTTGTCGAGCAACTGGTGGCAGGATGCTGGCAACCACTCGCGTTTTTCAGCAAAACGTTGCGCGATAGCGAGCGTAAATACAGCGCGTTTGACAGGGAGCTTTTGGCCCTGCATTTGGCCATCCGCCGCTTCCAGTTCTGGTTGGAAGGGCGCCGTTTTACCACGTTCGTGGACCATAAACCCTTAACTTTTGCAGTGGCTAAGGTTTCAGAGCCTTGGTCGGGCCGACAACAGAGGCAGCTGGCTGCAATTTCGGAGTTTACCACTGACATTCAACACGTAGCGGGTAAGCACAATGTAGTGGCTGATTGCCTCTCGCGTGCAGTTGCAGCGACAGGCCCCCAGGGGGCAGATTCGGCGGCTGCAGGCCTAGGTCAGGCTTGCGGCGCGGAAGCGCTCACAGCCCCGGTCTGCGTCGGGTTAGATTATGCAGCCATGGCCGCTGAACAGGTTGGCGACGCGGACGTGTGCGCGCTCCAGTCTGGGCCAACAGGGCTAAGGCTGGAGCACAGGGTGCTTCAAAGAGGCATGCCCTCCCTAATCTGTGATACCTCCACGGGGCGTCCCCGTCCCGTGGTCCCGGCTGCGTGGCGTCGCCGTGTTTTTGACTTAATACATTCACTGGCACACCCGGGCGTCCGCGCGTCTATCAAAATGGTAGGAGAGAAGTTTGTTTGGCCGGGGCTGCATAAACAAGTCAAAGAGTGGGCTGCAGCCTGCGCTGCGTGTCAAAGAGCAAAGGTACACAAACACACACGAGCCCCTCTAGAACCTTTTCACATCCCAGCCAAACGCTTTGATCATGTGCATATCGACTTAGTAGGACCTCTTCCGCTGTCCCAGGGGTTCACACACCTTTTAACCATGGTAGACCGCACCACGCGCTGGCCAGAGGCGGTCCCTCTGGCGGCAACCACAGCGGCGGATGTTGCACGTGCCTTTTTAACAACTTGGGTTGCGCGTTTTGGTATCCCGTCAGACATAACGTCTGACAGAGGACCCCAGTTTGTTTCCGAGCTCTGGTCGTCCATGGCACTCAGCCTGGGGGTGAAAATTCATCGCACGACCGCGTATAACCCCCAGGCCAACGGTTTGTGCGAGCGCTTCCACCGGTCATTGAAAGCAGCTCTCAGAGCGGCTCTCACGGACACAAATTGGGTTGATAAGCTCCCATGGGTTTTATTAGGGTTGCGTTCAGCACCTAAAGAGGATTTGCAAGCCTCTCCGGCCGAACTTGTTTTCGCCCAACCCCTCCGGTTACCGGGAGATTTCCTCCCTGAGAACCCTGCTCCGGAGCACCTCCCCGCTCAGCTGCTGCAGAGCAACGCGGGGTCACACACCCTCCCCGGTCCCGTTCATCACAGTTTTCCACGTGTTTTTGTGCCCCAAACCTTGAAGAATGCAGAATTTGTCTTTGTTAGACACGACGCACAGAGGTTAGGTTTAAGGCCACCTTACAATGGACCGTTCAGAGTGTTAGAAACCGGGGAAAAGCATTTTTTTGCTCGATTTGGGAGACAGGAGGGACTTAGTCTGCATTAACAGACTCAAACCCGCTTTTGTGTTAGCTGACGACCCAGTACAGTTGGCCAGAGCCCCCCGCTGTGGCCGGCCACCCGGGAGACGCTCTGCTAAGCTTTCACGACGATGTGTTAATGATTCTACTTCGCAGATGCAGCAGACAGCCACAGGCAGAGCGAGACCTGCTCACAGCAGATATGGCAGAGAATTGAAGCCCAAGCAGTGGGACATGTGATCTGTTGTGCCAAGTTTTTTTCTCTCTTGTTCTGTGTGGGGGTGTCATGATTCTATGCATTTGAAGTGTAACTTGTCCTTATTTGAACGTTTGGGGGGGGGGGGGTTATATGGTGCATATTTAAGGCACATATATGGCATGCTTGCATGGTACGCCTTCTCCCCCACATGCATCCAGTAGGCATGACGGTGCAGACCCTACAGAGCAAACGTCCAAAGGAACAATGCCCCAGCAGGGACCTCGGCTAGGAGGTGGGTGCTGGGGAAGACGGAAGTCAGAGACAATGTCCCAACGGGAGCCTCCGAGGTGGAGAAGGAGACAGAGGCGCCAGCAAGTCTCGGAGGCTATATGTGACTGTGGGTTCATGTGTTTACTGAGCTTCTGTGGGGTGAAGGTGTGAGATACTTGATGTGGGGGTTTAGTATCTCTGGTGTATAAAAGCTGTGAGGAAAGTTGGTTCTGTCTCTTTTCTGCTGAGAACTTTGATGATAGAAGATGTGACTTCCAATAAAGCTTTCCTGAGAAATAAACTCAGTCTCGTTTGTAAGGCATCTTCTACAATACTGTTGTTTTTTTATGCCAACATTGTAAAATTTTTAGCTTTTTGCTAGCATTTGTTTTTAGCTTTAAAGCTTTATTTAGCAGACTGAACATACTCTAAAATCTATTCTGAGATAAAGAAGTGTATTACTGAAAAACAAATAACCTCTTATAGGCAAAGCTGCCAACTTTTCAGGAAAGCTTGGAGTGAGATTTAGAGAGAATTGTGCATGGGGGGAGACTGGGTGATAGAGGTGGAGTGACTGTGTATATTCACAATACCCAGAAACAGTCCCCCCCCCCCCCAACATATGCACTTCTTTACCAGAACATGTTCAGTCTGCTTTATGTTAACTTGAGAGCTCTTACTGTCTAAGAATGTGAAGAAAGTCAACACAATATTGGACACAATTTCCTTATTTTGGAATAAGAAATAAGGTCGTATGAGAGAGAAACAGCAAAAGAGTGAGACTCACTCCAAAAGAGTGAAAGTTGGCAACACCGTTATAGGTATACGCTCAGTCCACACACACACCCAGTCTCCCCCATGCACAATTCCCTCTAAATCTTACTCCAAGTTGGCAACTCTGCTTTAAGCCAATTTTAGTCAACTAAAAAACCATGTCAACTTTTACGCTAACGCCGTATAACTTTAAGCCACTTTAACTTTTAAGCTTGCACTTTAAGCATTTTAAGCTTTCTTCAACATAAACTATTTCTATTTTTATGCTAATCTCGGACAAATTTATGCCATATTAGCTTTTAAGATAGCATTTATCAGTGTTAAAGATACTACAGGTTAACTTTCTTCAGCTTCAAGCTTAGTTTTTAATATAACAGATTGATTTTCAATTATTTCCTCTTTTCAGCTAACTCAGCTTTATGCTATTTAAGATTTTAAGATAAGCCTTTATTAGTCCCACAACGGGGAAATTCCAGGATTGCAACAGCACAGGGATAGCAACACTCAGAGCATCAAAAGAGAGAGGAAGGGGAAAAAAAACTCGGAATCGAGCCGCTGTTGCAAAAGGCAGCCGACTGGTGTGGCGCCGAGAGACTATTAACAGTGGTATACAAACGCTATAAAAATTACCTCGATAAATCAGTGTGTTAAGTATAATTTTAAAAAATGAACTTATGATATAATGCTGTTTACACTGAAATGAGCTGCCTTCATATTCTTCCTCCTCATTTTGTACAAGTGTAAAAAATAATTTTCATATGATAAGTTGATATATTAATTATCCTTAGAGGCCTAGTGAATTTACACTGAAACGATAATTAAACTGGACGTCTGTCAAGCTAATCATTCAGCTGTAAGCTACTTTGCTTTTAATCTAAAAATGTAAACTTTTTCTTAAGAAAGTCTTTTCGGGCTGTAGCACTCACTATTTTCTTCAGGAAATGCAAATTTTCATGTATTTTCATTGTTTTCATCCTGTAAAGAGAGACTTTATTGCTGGGTTAAATTATCGATGTACAATAAAGATAGTTAGTTTACAGCTTGCCTTTAGTGATTACTTATATAAATGTAACCATAGTTTTGTCGATTTTGTGAACACTTTTTATTCTTTTTTTTTAAGAAGAAGAGTGTCAAAGTCTTGGGTGTCAAAGTCCAACCCGTACTTTATCGTAGTGACACCTGGAAATGGCTCAAGTAGGGGATAGCCTGTTGGGGTGAAGAAATGGTGTGGTCTTTGTGTGCCCCATGACTGCTACAGTAGCTGTGAAGGCTCAACAGGAACCCTGAAAATGAGACGGCCAACAGGGCTCTGGTGAATCAGACAGAGGAAGTTGTCTCCAAATTAAGTCAACGGCTGTGAAGGTGGATGAAGGCTGCAAAAATGAATTAACCCCCCCCCCCCCGGAACTATTCCCGTAAATAAACCTGATACTGCCAGGGTAGCAGTAGTTTCTGCGGCAGACTTTTCGACAAACTGATGCCCTGGTGCAGGAGGAATATGGTTCAGCGGAGGATCGCCCTTGGTGGCGACAACAGCTAAGCACACAGCCCTAGTCAGAAAGAAACAACAGTGATCTCTGACTACCGCAAGTGTCTGAGTTGGCGCGTCAGCTAGGATGGGTGGCCCTATGAAAAACTTTGATCACTATCATTAGGGCTACAGTTCAACAAGTTACACATTCGGGTGGCACTGGCAGCATGACAGCCAGTGATGCCCGTGGCTTGGCAGGGTCAGGTACATGCCGCTCAGGCGAATGATGCAAACCCCCAAAACATTTCAGGGTTGCTCACCTAATATGTGGACAACCTTAAAAAGAAAGCGAGTGAAGTGGTCGAGACTGCTTCTAGAAGGAGAATCAACCTCTGCTGTTTGCAGGAGACAAGATGGAAAGAGGGGTCTGGTGGTGGTGGCGGTGGTGGGGTGTTCATTGCTGGAACAGGCACAAATGCAAGTATGGAAAACAGTCCGACTGAGGAGACATGGGCCAGACTGAAGGCTGGCCTGCTGGGTGCAGCTGAAAATGTGTGTGGCTATTCCAAGAAGCATCAGTGGCATTGACAGACCTGCTGATGGAATGATGTCATGGACAGTGCAGTGAAGTAGAAATGCAGAGGCCGGAAGTCCTCGAAGAATGGCGGCAGCAGAGCTGATTACAACATGGCCAAGAACCTGGCCAAGCGTGCTGTCTACCTAGCCAAATTCCAGGCCAAGAAAGCTGCATTTGCAGACATTGACCCTAACAGCTGACAGTTTCCGTCTTGCCAACCAGATGTGGCAAGAGAACCAAGATGTCAAGGATGAGAAGCCCATACTAAACAATGTGGGTGAGATGTGCCTGGATGAGGAATCGAAGAAGGTAGCCTGGAGGGAGCACTATGAGGCCTTGGCCAATGTGGAGTTCAACTGGGATCCCTACACCCTGTCGGAGGAGCTTCCTGTTGAAGGCCCTGCCCCTCAAATATCACTGGATCAGGTGTCCAAGATCATTGGCGAGATAAAAAATGGCAAAGCAGCTGGCCCATCACAGATTTTTGCCAAGATGCTCAAAGCTTCTGGCAACAATGGCGCCATGCTGATGTTCGACCTTATCACATCGATCTTGAAGTACAGGAGGATCCCCACTGACTGGGAGGAGAGTATCATTGTCAGCCTTTACAAAGGCAAGGGTACTGAACTTGAGCGAGGCAACCATCGCGGACTAAAGCTACTCAACCAGGTTAGGAAGGTGTTGGAGAAGATGGTCGATAGCTTCCTCAGGCAGCAGGTGTGCATTGATGATATGCAGTCCAGTTTCATGCCTGGTTGTGGAACAACAGATGTCATCTTCATTGTGCGTCAGCTGCAGAAGAAGTACCACGGTGTCAACAAGCCTCTGTACATGGTTTTTGTTGACCTAGAGAAGGCGTTTGACTAGATCCCCAGATGAGTCATCTAGTGGGCCATGAGGAAACTGTGTGAACGAGTGGCTTGTACAACTCACCCAGTGCATGTACGACAATGGCCGTACCAGAGTACATGTTGGTGATGGATTGAGCAAGGACTTTGAGGTCAAGGTCAACATGCACCAGTGCTCCTGTCTGAGCCCACTACTTTTCATCATTTTTCTGGTGGCCCCGTCTTGTGAGTTCTGTACTGGTTGTCCCTGGGAGATCCTGTATGCCGATGATCTGGTCATCATTGCAGAGAAGCTGGAGGAGATGCTTGTGAAGCTAGTCCGCTGGAAGAATTTCATGGAGGCCTAAGGACTCCATGTAAACATGGTGAAGACTAAGATCATGATCGCCGGCCTAGGCCTGGATGTTCTCCAGAAGTCCGGCAAGTATCCATATGCTGTGTGTCTTACCGGCACTGGCAATGGCTCCGTCTTTTGCGGTGGTTGCTCAAGATGGGTGCACAAGAGGTGCAGTGGACTCACTGGTGGCCGGGCATTTGACCAACATTTCTGATGTACGCTGTAGTAGGAAAGCCAGGCCAATCGATGGTCGACCTATGAAACAGATGGTTGTTGGCAACAACAAGCTGGATGTGGTGGCATCTTTCTGCTACCTGGGTGGCATGCTCTCTGCTGGTGGTGGATCTGAGCTTGCCACCATCACGAGATACCAGGCTGCCTGGAACAAGTTCAGGCAGGTGCTCCCAATTCTCGTGACCCCCTGGCTCCCACCAACCTCAAAAGGCTGTATCTAGAACTCCTGCATGAGGAGCGTGTTGCTGCAAGCCAGGGAGACATGAACCATGACTGCTGCCTGTCTTAACTATCTGCGGCGGAATGACAGGGTCACAATCTGCTGGATGTGTGGCATCTCCACTGAGGATGAGGTCAGCTCGCAAGCACTTTTAGTAAGGCTGCAGCTGGACGACCTCGAGGTTGTGCTCCGCACGCGCCATTTGTATTGGTTTGGCCATGTGGACAGGAGTGTTGGGTGGATTAAGAGGGTCATGGATGTCAATCCTGGTAGCAGCAGTGGTCAGGAGTCAGGCAGTGGCTCAGGAGGTAGAGCAGGTTGTCTAATAACCCGATGGTTGGCGGTTCGAATCCCGCTCTCCCCAGATATCCTGCCGTTGTGTCCCTGGGCAAGACACTTCACCCGCATTGCCTCCAGTGTCTATAACACTGGGTATGAATGTGTATAAATGTATAAAAATGCTCGGTGGTGGCCGGAAAGGCCGTTGGCGCAGATTGGCTGCCACGTTTCCGTCAGCCTCCCCCAGGGCAGCTGTGGCTGCAGAAGTAGCTTGCCACTACCACTGTCTGTCTGGAGTGAATGAATAGTGTACCTATTTGTAAAGCGTCTTTGAATATATATGATAAAGCGCTATATAAAACCGATGCATTATTATTAAGACCGAAGGGTGTCCGTATGGACCGGGTCAAGCTACAACTGGCCCAGGTTGAACCAGTGGACAGGAACCACTGGAATGGGACTCTGAAAAGTGCAGTCAAGTAGGACCCACCCCAACTGAGGGACTAATTGTGTTCTGTCAAAAATAAATATGGATGATGATGATAATAATGATGATGAAGAAGAACTTATTTTAGCAGAAAAGGTAACACAGGCTGCAGAAGGATGCACTTGACTGAAATGAATTGTCCTATCTGAGTCGGAATAATCAAATTTAAGCTCTTTGTTTTTCAACATCTTTCATCAGTTGTGGAGACTTGTATACAGGTGAGAAAGGAGGATCATAAACTGTCGTCAAAAAAGGGAGAAAGTGACTGAAGCCTCAACCTCAAGAGTGAACTCCTGACCTCTGCACTCTCAGCTTCTCCTCCCTATATTCTCCCTGTCTCATCTTCTCACGTCATGTGCAAGAGTAGAAAGGATCATTACCCCTCGTGTCACATAATGGGGGTTCGCCCCGTCCCCTCCTGACCTCAACAGCTCCTCATCTGTCTCATCACTCCCTTACTGCTCTGAGAAGCACCTGGCCTGATACCTAATCAACAATGGTGAAGCTGCAGACTGCAAATATTCACATCTGTCTATCAAACACCACTTTTATCCAAATCACTCAATCTCACAGTTGACACTTGAAGCATGAGGTTTTGTTGAATATTTCGCATGCGAATGTGTAGAAGGAATTTTGCGGTATGTTTTCGTCAGCCATACTAGAGAACAAATAATAGAAAACAGATGGGAATGCAATACTTCTTACTATACACTGAATAAAACCACAAGAAAATGAGCCTTTAAAATTATATTTCAAAGTTGTCTCACAATTTAAAAAGGCATATTGCAGGTGGATATCAGCATTTAGTATAAAGTGTCCATTTGCAGGAACTAATGCTATAAATTTTTAAAACTTCAACAGCAATGTGAGCAAAAACATTCCTTTATGTGTCATTATAACATCTTGATTGCAAAGCAGTCACTTTGAGCTTCTCACACAGACCTCAATACCACCAGTGGGATCCCACTGCTAAAGAAGATGAAGGCTTATGGTTAAGAATCTGAAGCCGTCTGGATTCACTCATGCTTGTTTGCTTGCGACTGACTTGGCTGCTGTTTGGGCCTTTAAAATTCACACTTGGTGAATCTGTGGTATTTGTTTCACACAAATGGTTCAGGCTTCCTCACAATGACAAAGGGTTTAGAGCAGGAACTGATCTACCCGCCGGTTTCATGAAGCATTACAATATCTGAATACTTGGGGGATGATTATAGCGAGTACTAAATTCCTTTTGTTGGTCTTGAAAATTGCACGTTTCATGGGTGGGAAATTCACTAAGAAAAAAAAAAATCGGTATTTGAATAACGTGGAATAACCTTATTAAAGTAAATGAGGATTTTGCATATTATTGAGTCTGCATGTAGTGCCATGCTTTCATATTTTTTAAAAAAAAAGTTTTTCCTTATTTTGGATCAGTCAACAAATCTCCTGTCAAGCAATATTGTAGCACTTGTCAAATTCACTCCATTATTTTTGTTACATAAGTTAAACCATTTGTAAGATTTAAAGCATTTTTATGTCTCAGTGCAACAGAGGCATATGGTAATCACTCAGTGTGTCTGTGTGTGGTTTTGTGTGTGTATTTATTTGTCTGTTACCAGCTTTTCAGCGCACCCAGTCAAAATCAAGTGGAACTAAAGGCTAATCATTTTATCACCATATTTTCTCAACTTTTACTTTGCAAGAATTTCAAGATAAGGCTTTGTTTTCAAAATAAACACAAATTTAACTTGCCATTATACCCTCAATGGAGCAGCAAAAAAAAGGTATTGTAATAACTCATTCGGGCCAGTAGAGGTTGCACCGAGGCAGCTGCACCTTGGTGCTTTCATTTTTTTTTTTTTCCATTTTTCAAACCTTTTTTCATGAGCACTTGGCAACCAGTTCACCATAGTTCATACAGCAGAGATGACAAAGATGCCAAAAATCTAAAATCTTAGTGGAGTTTTTGTGACATGAAAGGACAAAAATAAAAGCTCAAGCTGTGTCCATCCCAGGAATACTATCCACTCTGGTTAATACAACATCAAAACATTGACACTGGCAAACTAAGGAAACCCGTTAGCATGAAGGTAGCGGGGAGAAATGCCTGCAGCCAGTGTGAGGCTTATGTTGAGTGTGAAAAATTTCACTGACTTGGCTGTTGACTTCAGAAGAAGATGGATGGATGACATTTTGTGAGACAATATCATGTCATACAGCATTATTTCTTTGATGAAGGAAGGCAAAAGTTATATAATTACTGGAATGAGGTTTATTCTCATTTTCTAGAATGTGTGTGGTCTTTGCAGGGTCTTGGTGAGGTCTTCGGGAGGGTATTAAGAACATAGAGGGATCCCCTTTACAAGTGATAGAGTCAGATAGCGCTTGGAGAGTTTTGAGCATGTACAAAACTTCCATGGCGAGGTCATGGTGGTTCATAAATGGTAAATAACGTTCACTTATATAGCGTTTTTTGCCATCTCTGGTTGAGCAAAGCCCTTTATAGATTCTGCTATCCACCCATTCACACACACATCACACACTGATAGCAATAATGAGCATAGTGGGATCACATCAGGATCCTAGTTGGAGTATAGTGGCAGTGGTGGTATTGTAGCAAAGTCGCGGGGTCCATGCACAGCAGTGTGGCATGGTTGTCAAGACTGTGCTGCTGTGGCGTGATCTTCTAGTGTACACAGTAGCTGCCTATGACAGGGTATTCGTACCAGGGCATGTCCAGATCATAGCTCAATGATGGGCATACCAGGTAGGGGTGCAGAAGAGCATAGCAGGGTCTTGATCCAATGAGAAAAGGGCCTTAAAGATAGAATGAGATATTTTCTACTTTCAAATATTCAAATATTATATTAATGTTGATAATATGTTATATTATTATAATATTAATATTTTCAAATATTCCAAAAATATCTAAAAATATAGTTACAGTGTAAAGAAACGTCTTTTGCTGCCATGCCAAATATGATAATTTATGATATTGCAGGGCAACAGCATGAGTATAAGCCAGTTTTCAGCTTGGAATGAAAAATCCTGTGCTGCAACTTAATCATGTTAATTTCTAGAATTGGGCAGAACGTGTAATGATACCAGTTAATTACCGATTGGGGAGGGGGAAGGGGGTGGGGGTGCTCACTACTGCCATTCAGTGTTGCCACTAATCATATGTAATTTCTACATTGTCCACCTTTAAAGGCAAGGCCATTTCTAGCTTTTTAGGGACCCTATGCAAGATTGTGTTTATTTGGCAACTTTTTGACAGGGAATTGTTTAAACCCTTTAAGACTTAAAAAAAAAAAATCTCTCCCGTGCTAACAAAATGGTTAGCAGGGGATATAATATATATAAGAACACAGAAAGAAAAGGCAGAACAGGGAAACCTCAAATCAGAAATGTCAGACCACTGCAAGATGAACAACCATATTATGGACTAGAACAACACAAAAATAACTGGATCAGAGGGCAGCAAACGAACAGTGAATCAAAGCAAGTGAAATCAAGAAGCGAGCCCACAACAAAACACCATGATGATGGAGCCTTCATGCTCTCGCACACCTGGGACTCTCTCCTCCAGAGACCATCACATGGCAGGGGCCGTGACCGTCCTGGCAGAGCTGTCAAATCTGTCAGGTTGGTCACACCTACGGAAAGAATAAAACAGCTGATGTGGTATGTCATGGGCATCAGACAACACTTTCTGAAGAAGACTGCAGATGACAGCTGAAACATGTCAAAGGTATGAGACATCCTGTTGCTTTGTCTTAACAGAAGAACAATATCAGTTTTTTGATTTTAATTCTCTTCAAAAAACTGTTGAGGAAACTTGTAGCTTGGGGGTGCCCTAGTGGCTGATGGGGCCCACAGCATTTGCGTACTCTGCATTATAACTAGAAAAGGCTCTGCTTAAGAGAGTAAGAAAGTGGTGTATTCATTAAAAACTTAATGAGTAGGACTATGTGTTCAAATGCTCAAGCCCAAAGCCGTTTGTCTCTCACTAGAACAAAATGCGACACCTATATACTGTATTTATGCAGCCCAAATGTGAGCCCACAGCAACCTGATTTCAGTTAAGAGTTACTCAATCGTCAAAAATTTTTCTGGTTTCCTCCTCCTCATTCCATAGAGATCCCTCAATCACTCTGTCCACTTCACATCTCAGAGTGAAAATATAGTCGTGTGTGGGGGAAAAAAAGGCACAAGGAGAAAAATACAGAATGCCTCCACTCTTGTGCCAATTCTAATCAAATTCTGTTTGTATCTCCATGTTTGCATTTGGGTAGTGGCAGTTTAATGTGAAGGACCACCAGAAAAGTTTCTTTCCTGGAACAGCAGAGGAAGATTGCTTTCTCATCTTCCCCGTGGCTCATTTTAATGTGTCTTGTTTGTCATTTATGACAGTCTCAGAACATAAGGATATGGCTCTTCCCGTATTGTCTCAACATGTGGCCCAGCTCTTTAGAAAAAATGGTATTGGACAAACCACACAGTTTAAGCCTGATGAGTGTTCATTTAGTGCAAATAAATCTTGTTATCATGCTGCTTTGAATGTGTCATTAAAATGCATGTTGTGAAATATCGGTTTGCCTGTTAAATCACCAAGTGAAACTTTCAGAACTTTGTGCTGGGAATATATGAGATGAGAAATGCTACTCTGTGGCCTCCTCCTCATTCCACACTCTTTCTGAACTACTGTCTGTGTTTACAGCCAAAGCATAACGTGTCTAAAGTCAGACAGCTCCAAGTGTTTCCATCCCAGCAGAGGTACTGACTGAAGGGGTGGCAGAGGTTAATCTGGAACATACTTGCGACTGTATTGGGCTATTATCCTACTTTTCCTGACACTGTTTGATTTATGGCCGTCTTCTCACTGCTGGTCACCCTGCTTTCTCACCGAGTTAAAGGATTAGTAGGAAGTGATGTCAGGTGTGTTTGTGTGTGTGCTTATCATTATTATTTAGGGGGATTGTGTGCTTTAACTTGTACCAGGCGGCATCACAAGCAATTACAACACCTCCATTTTAATATCCAAAGCCCCTTTCCCACTGGTCAAAAAGCATAAACCTGCAAATATTGCTTGTGTCAACAATGCATTCATTCAAGGGTCATTTTAGCGGCTATGACTCTGACTGGATGCAATGTGAATAGCACACAAATTCAGGCAATAACGTGAACATTGCTACATCATAGCACCAAGCTATTACCAATACAATCGTACCTACAACTGAGGACACATTTATTTGTGGGCTCAGCATACAACAGCAATTTTGTGGTGCAGATCAATATGCTGGCAAGAAAAGATATGAAAAAATAATGACCATGTTTACATGTACACAAATAAACTGGTTATGATTGCATTTCTGAAATTATCTGATTATTCAAGTGGCCATGTAAACAGAATAATCCAATAAAGGGCATGTAACTGCTGTCATTAATGCAAATGGTTTATGCTCCAATAATCAGTTTATTCAGTGCATGTAAACACAAGAAAACTGATTTTTGCCAGCATCAGTGTATTCTCAGTTAATCGGTTTATTGTGACCATGTAACGGGGGTCATAGTTGAACGCCATCTCATTGCCTTCTATGCTGCCTTTCTGTCTGTCTTAAAAACTCTATTGTCACATCAGTGATAGAGTAGCTCATTCTGGCCCTGATGAATCATCCCGAGAGTGCTCAGATCTCCTGACCTTTGACTTTGCCCATGACCACCGCCTAGATGCAGACATACTGAGGATCGTTATGCATGAGTTTGTCGAAACACTGGGGCAGTTGCTTAGGAGGAGTAATGATTTTCATGACATCACAAGTGCCCAGATCTCCCTCATCTTTGACCTTGAGCACAACCCCGATGCAGACCCACCTGAGGATCACTGCATGTGAGTTTGGTGAGTATTGAGGTAATTGCTAAGAGGAGTACGCAATTCCCATGAAATGTGGACAAGGTGAAATGTGCAAGCCCCAACCTCTGTGGGCCCTGAAGACCCCGTTACAGCTCATAAGAAATCTCATATGAAGACACGCCACTCTGCATCAACATAGTTGACATGTTAGACATCCACAGAATGGGGACAGCCTCAACAATAAGGTTAAAAACAAACAACTTCGATCTACACAATCACAACATGAACAATTACATCTTAAAACTGGCAAATTACAGTAACGTACATGTCCACACAGTTTGCATAATAACTTGTGCTGTGGCAACAACACAACACGTCGTCTGAAAACCGGGAGACCCCAACAGATTACAAGAGCCAAGTTTTTACAATCAACATTCACTGAGCCACCAGGCATTGAAGAGAAGAACAAAACAAATTTCACTTCATACAAGCCACCACAATAAATTTTGTCCTACCTTTGCTGTTTTCTCGTTATAAGTCCTATTTGAGAGGCAATACACAGGACCGGTGGCTAGACCTGTATATAGCTGGAGAGTTAAGTCCACACCATTGGCCAGCTGGAGGTGGAATTGCCATGGGTATGAAAGGGTTATGAAAAGTTAGAGTGCCAAAATAATAATTCTATAGGTAATCTCCTATTATGCCCTACACATATTCTATACATATTCTGTTTGCATTCTTACGAACAAATATGTTGTGAAAAACTCTGATAAACAGGAATTAGGCAGAGCTATAGAGCCCTCTTTATTTTCTCTCTCTCACTTCTTTTAGTCAGGTCTATTACATTAGTTACACACCCAAACCGACACACACACACTTTTATAGTACAATTTAGGAGATAGTTAACGTGAATAGTGGATGACCTGTTCACGTCCGTGTTAAACTGGCCAATCAGATGGTTGCGTACAAGCCCATCCTATTGTACGGGGTTGGTCTAACCAACCCGAGAAGATGAATGTAAGTTGCACCCAGAAGTCGAGGTCAATCTGGCGACGCTCCCGAGGGGGCTGCATCATGCTGAACCCAGCGCTGCTTGCTTTACATGTGACCTCTGAATAAATGTTGCATCTTTGAATTGAAGAATTCTCCAGCTTATTCTTGTATCTTTCAATCAAAGAATCGGGATTTTAACAATTTGGTGCCAGTGACCCAGACTGAATTATTCTGAGACAAGGCAGGAACAGATCGGAAGGACCCTTTTTTTTTTTTTTAGACGACTTTGGCACCCAAACAGAAAGGTAAGCAGAAAACCTTTTTTACATGAATTTCTGCACTTTGGCCATACTAAATTTACAGTTGTCTGATTAAGGGGTATATCCGATCTCCAAATTTTATAACATGGGGAATAAAAATTTAAACTCCAGATAAATTGTGTGATGGAACTCAGCGGTCACATGTAAGGCATGAATCACATGGTCTAACACAAGGGAGAATGAAGAAATGTCCTAGGATCAAAGAGCCGTTTTTTATGAATAAGGAAGATTTGCAATGTGAGAATCTTTTTTGCATCAATAGTGAGCATAAATAAGGTACTCTAATACATTATAAGAATCTCAAACTTAATCATGAATGAGTAATGTAGCAATACAAGATCTCAAATTTGATCCACGAGTGAGTAAAAATTCAAAACCTTAAATAACATCACTAAGTCAATACAGCACAAGAACCTTTTTACCATTATTAGTGAGTGTCTGTTCTTAAGAATAGAAGTAATAACTTACAGTACAGCACAAGAACCTTTTTACCATCATAAGTGAGTGTCTGTTCATAAGTATAAAAGTAATAACTTACAGTACAGCACAAGAACCTTTTTACCACCATTAGTGAGTGACTGTTCATAAGTATAAAAGTAATAATTTACAGTACAGCGCAAGAATTTTCTAACCATTCCTTGGTGAGCGACTGTCCATGACAATAAAAATAGTTGCTGTCTTGTATTGTCCAAATCCTGCATGCTGATGTCTGTGTTAATTCTGTGTCTTTAGGGGATAACTGTGTGGTTTGAGAAATAACGGGGGTTGGAAATATCTACTAAGCTTTTCCCATAGTATGATTTAACTCATGGCACTCTTCGGGCCATGTGGGAAACAAAGGCGGGTGTGTGTTTTTCCACAAAGGAGAGAGGCAATTCACCCCCACTCCTGAGTGGAGTTGAGATCGTTTAAAACAGGCTACTGAGAGGAGATCATTTGAGGTAACAGTATTAAAATGGAGCGCTAAATTAAAGTTGTAAGTTTATTCTGGCATGTTTACAGCTGAAGTTAAGGAGGCAGTGTTCCAGTTTCTTTGAAAAACAAGTCGTGGTTTGTGGACAATAGGCTCCGGGGCCATCTTGCACGTTCACAATTGCATGTGGCAGAGGCGGCCACATGGCGTTCAGTGTGTACGTGCAGGTCAACACCATCTTGAACCGCCTTCAAACTGTGGCACAGTGCCTCCATCGTGTGGCCAACTGTAGGAAGATAAGATAAGATAAGCCTTTATTAGTCCCACAATGGGGAAATTCCAGGATTGCAACAGCACAGGGATAGCAACACTCCAGAGCAATAATCAGAAGGCAAGAAAAACACCTCTACTAAAAATATGTCATATTACTATAAATATACATAGTATATATAGACACAACAGTGCAGAGCATTATGGTTGGTTGGTGAATGCTGCAGCAGAAAGTCTAAGCTCTCTCTCCGCGGATGCAGCGGGCCAGCGGAGACTCTTTGGGCATGATGGTGACCCCTTAGCGAAGAAGAGACCACCAGGTGGGGCCTCGCTGGTCTCCTGCAGAGCCATGACGGCGAAGCTCAGGAAACGCGGGATGGTCTTGAAGTCCTGAGCGATCTCCCTCACCAGGCGCTGGACAGGCAGCTTACGGATGAGCAGCTCCGTGGATTTCTGGCAGCGACGGATCTCTCTCAGAGCCACGGGCCTGTGACGGTGGCTAGCTGCATCCTGGGGGGCTTCTTCCTCCAGTAGATTTTACGGGCGGTCTGCTTGGTTCTTGCCATCGCTCTTTATTATTCTGTCTTATATTTCTTGCACGCCGCCTAAACTCCAGCCCGGCACCCACGTCGTTTTCGCTACAGCTCCCGGTATGTCGAGTTCCCCATTAGCACCGGGCGGCGGCCAAGAGCTAGCTAGCACTAGCTCCTCCCCGCTGTAGCGTCTCCCGCTGCAAACCGTGGCTCCGTCCGCCGACCCGGGAGACCCCCGGGGCGATCCGTGCGTCCGTGATATATATACAGAGTGAAAGGTGTAGAAAGAAGAAGGAAGATAAAAAAAAAAAGGCTGTTGCAACAGGCAGCCTACTCGTGTGGCGCCACCGGTCCGGCGGAACCGGAAGAAGTGCATCCTTTCACAAATCTACTGTCAAATAGAGCTTCAGATCTTCCTAATAAATTTGGAACCTTATCTCTCTGGCTGAAAGGAAAGCTTTAAGTCCACGCACAATGAAATAAAGCCCTTCTTCACCTGCCTATGTGGGTTTGATGTAGTGAGGCAAAGGCATGCCCATTCAGCTGGAGAGAAAAGGCTCAATTTTAAATTGGGCAGAGGGGGGAATAAGGACATTTATTCCTACTTATACAATTAAAGTGTAGAAAAATCCTAGGTGGACAGTATATAAAGGTGAAGTAAATTAAATAAAGAAAAAGGAAAATTGCAAATTGGAATAAATAAATACATAAATAAATGAATAAATAAAATAAAAATGAATGAATAAATAAATAAATAGACAAGAGTTGCGGAGATGAGCATTGTGGAAGTGAGAGTGGACAGAAAATGGAAAGTTTTAGAGAAAAATTGAAAGCTGATAAATTGTTAGTTTTGTGCAGGACAAGAGAAAATATGGCAAAATGATTGGAAGAAGGAAAGAAAAAACAAGAATAAGAGACTTATGCAGCAATGGTGAGAACAAAAGCAAAATAAACAATAAACGTGATAAAATGGAAAAGGACAAAAACACGCTGTTTAATGGCTTGTCTGTTTCTCTATTAATCTGAGACGATGATGGTGGCTGTGGATAATCCCTCCCCCAGTGACTGTGTGAGACCCTCTTCAGGCCCTCTGGAATTGGTTGCGTCCACCCTCCCCCTCCACGCCATCACCTAGCGATCCCCTCCTCCCTCCGCAACAACAGTAAAAGAATGCAAAACAAAGGGACATCGAAAGATGGGTCAAAGAGGATCAACTGAGCACACAGGGTATGCATAGGATGTCACCGAACACAACTTTTGGCAGTTAAACACTGAGTGGCAAAAATGAGTAACAGCATGAAGGTGTATGCAGTACAACACAAAAAATCCACACAGCATCCAATTACAGCAGTACAAAGAATATCTGTTTGCACTGTGAAGAGTTAATCTTATCATTCTATCTTGTATTAACTAGCAAAAATTAAATAAAGGCTTTGAATCAGTTCCTTTCTTGACTCAAAGTTGGAAATCTAGATAAGAAAGGAAAATAAAATTTGAAGGAAAAACCCGCACTTATTTATGGAATGGCTGACACACGGGAAGGCTGAGGCTCCCCATGAATCTGTTTCTTTTATAAAAGGAAGCCAAAAGGAGGAGGGGGAAGGACAGCAGTGGAGGAGGAGGGAGCGCACCCCACAATAGAAACTGAGTGATGGCGAGACCGGCTGCTGGCAGGGGGGAGGTGCCCATGATCCACACCCACTATGGAAAAACTGGACTGCATGCTTAACCTGTTGAACTCTGGTCAATTTCCCTAAAAACACCTAAAAATAACATACCCAAAGTAAATCAAAAGCTGTTATTCAACCCTTTGCAGCATCTTAATGGGGTTGGTTTTATTTAAAAGAAAACACTTTGAATTTTTTTGCAAAACAGTCATAATCTCTCTAAGTGCTCCTGCCACTGTGTAACAGTCATCTAAACATACTGAATTTGAAGAAAATAAAGTTCGCCTGGGTGTTTTTTTTAGATACAAATGCTTGCAAATAACACACAGCTGTCAGATACTGGCTGGAAAATGCAAAAGAAATGTAGAACCAAGTGTTATCAAGCTGAGGTCAAAATTTTGTAACAATACCACAAAAAATGAATATATTGCACAGCTTTTTTCTCAGGTTGTTCCCAGGCGTTTTTGAACTGTGCCAAACTGTACCAAATGGCACAGTTTGGAAAAACATCTAACTTTTGAATGCTTCAACATAGAAGCTTCATCTTGGGCTCTAATGAAAGGTGACACTCAGGGCTGTGTGTGTGTGTGGGGGGGGTTGTTTGTTCATTCATGAATGAATGAATGAACAAACAAGCCCCCCACACATAAAGAAACATGCCACTTAAAAAATGTGTGGCCTTTTTTTTTTTTACAAGAAAAAAATAACCTACAGTGCAATAAAAATTATACTAAAATATCTGCAATGTAGAGGATAACAACTCCCCCCCCCCCCCCCCGCTACAGAGGAGCTCGGCGCACAAAAAAACTTGTGGCCATGACGGACCGTTGTATTTACCGATCGGTCAAAAGTCATTTTTATTACTATTTTCATTGATAAAGAATAATTTAGCTTATAACACTTACCTGTCCACAACAGCAGTGTCGTTGGCGATCATCTGTTCCTCATTGTCAGACGAACATGAAGCTGGTCCGGTTGTTACGGACTCGTGGTTCTGGTCACCCGACCCGGTCAAACCATCTCCGCTTCCATGATTGCGGTTTTTGTGAACCATTTTTCAAAACAAATAAGAACAGTAGTAATAAAAAAAGACTGGCTAACGGCTGAGAGTGGCTAACACTACCGTTACACACAGGTCTCATTGTGAGTCACCCAGCGGCTTAGACAAAAAAGATTTTACGCACGGGACGCAAGCGTTTCAATCGTCGAACTTCTCTGCTTCAATTGGCTCGTTGTATTCGCGGTCGTTGGTAGGCAGGTCCTTCTTGCTAGGTTTTCAGTCATTGATTCTTCAAGGTTTCAGAAACCCAATTCAAGGCTCTTATTAGTCGAATGAGAGGTCAATCAAATCTAAACCAATCAAACACTCCTTTGGTTTTCTGTTCGCGGCTGTGTCTGTACTGGAAGAACGGAAATGCAGCTTTTTTTTTTTCAGTGCACACTGAGACGCACTATGACGCAGAGACGTGACTGCCCGCGGAATCCTGGAATTCAACAGGTTAAGACTAAAACAGATAAGTGGAGTCACTTCTACACATATACAGAAAATTAGCAAAAATTAAATTATTAGAAAGTAGCAGACATCTTCCATTTACCTTACTCTGAGGTTCAAGGTACTTTGATTAAATTTGTATGGTGCAGGTGCATGTAAAGTAGTAACTCCGGGTAATGACATACAGGACTTTTCAAAGTCAGAAAAAGGAGCAGTTAAATTCTGCAAATGGCAAGCTACCAGTAGAATACCTATCAACATCTGTAAAAGTAGCATTGTACCCCATGTACTACAGGCAATTGAACGGATCTGATCCAAATTATGAACAACCATTATATGCAAATCCATCCTCCAGATTACCAGTCCGTTTTATGACCAAACAAGGAAATGTGTGGAAGCATCCATTGTCCTAGTTGAAAAGGGTAAGAGACATTTCAACTTATGGGGGGCTTCCACACATCCCACCGGTTAGACCCAAACACATGGATTGGAAAACGTTGGACATTTTGTTACCTCTGCTGGGGAATATAGCCATCCATGGAAAACCAACACCTGACCTCAACATAGAATATTCTCCTAAATTAGAAACATACAGTACGCATTGTCTCTTAACTGGGTAACCACAGCACAAAAGGCTGTGCACATTGACGCCCAGAAATCTCCTACATGACCAAACATTAACAAATGAGGGGATAAGAAAATTTGAAGCAAATTCTAAATTCATTATGGTAAAAGGTAAAACAGATGTAGATCTAATAAAAGGAGCAGAGTATGATACTACAGACCATATATTCAGAAGCCCAGAAAGGTGTTAACCAGGTCATAAAACCAAAAGCAGCAGATGTCATACCGTCATCAGTCCTGTAGGAAACACCCTGATGACGCAGGACCTGCAGAAATTAACGAAGCTCTAACTCTCTGTGCTTGTTGTATGCCAACATCACATATATTGATAAATGAGCTAAACCTCCAAATGCAGTTTTCCACAGTGGTAGTCATCAGCAAATCTTGCACATCTCATACCTCCTCATAGAAACCAATTGCTGAGTCCAGAGGAGGAGCTGAAGACCCCAAAATGGAAGATGATGACAAAGAAGACCATTGCGCTATTACAGATTATTTGTAAACACAGTGTGCTACTGATAATGCATGAATCATACGTAGCTCACCACACACATGTAGGGGTGTGAGACATAGTGTTCTTGCATTATTATTTACATCATACTAATTATGGTTAGGTAGTCAGGATGATTGTGAAGGTTAGAAGCTCTAGAGGCCCGAATACAACAAGCACGGATAAGGATGTCTCCTAACTTTGAACAATTTTGTTTACTACCTACTTACACTGCAACACATAGGTCTCATCACCCAGCTCACTCACCATAACAAACCTACTGCTGAACACATAGGTCCCAATACCCAGCTCACTCATCACAACACAACCACTGCCTGTAGCTTACACACAGCCGACAATCGTACACTCAAAGGCTGATGGGAGATAACTTACAACAGTACATTGTCAACTACAGATGCACTTAATAAGAATAAAACAGTACAGGCTCCAGCCATTGTAGTGACAACCCCTCAGGCCATTATTGATCCTGTCCCGGCCGAGCCCTTTGTATTGGCACCAAAGCAAAGGTGTAGGGTGCAGGGACGGTGCATGCAGTGGGGCACCGGACCATCACGACGTGTGCCTGCGATGTACAAAAGGAGGTCGTATGGCTACTGACTGTACAACGTCAGTCCCTAGAAAGAGGATGGACTGGTACCCATGCGCACCCGCCGCACCTCCAGCATCCGGGGTGGAGCCAGATCAGCCACATGGAGGAGACGGCATTTTCCAACGCTACCCCTCACAGTGGAAGCTACGGTGGGCACAGGGGCTCGAGCTTCATCAACACCAGCATCTCTACCTCTGTCCAACTACCGATGTGTGGCATCCCTGGGACAGCACCACTGAACTGTTCACTGGCTGGACTGGATGCTGTCTACTCTCTGCTGCATCCACCAGACTGTCCTATAGACCTCATGGGACAAGATGTTCCTCTGAGAGCGTGGGCAGACAGTTGTTTTGATTCTATGAGCTTGGACTGTGCTCCACAGCTGTGGATACAGGAAGCAGACACAGAGGAAGGTCAAACCCCTGTCGCAACCGTGTGATGACTGCAGCTGAACGATGTGAGCCCTGGCAAAGGTCAACTAGTGGACAAAATGTTTTGTGGGCTTCGTGGATTGACCCTGTTCAACCTTATGACCCCCACATGATCCACTCCACCGGACAAGGAACTATCCACATGATGATCAGGAGGAGACCTCGGTGGGGGTACAGGACTCGGTGAACAAGGACAATTATGTGACTGCAGTTCATCTGGACAAGGATGTGTTGTCTCAGTACGCCCTCTTAGACATCGCAGCACCGTGCTGGGGGTGTCCACAAGGGGGGAGGCAAGGGCATTAGAACCAATGGTGCAAGCCTATCTTGGGTTGACTGATTGGGTCGACACACAATGTAGTGACCTACCTTATTCACCATCTGCTAACCGCTACTGTCTCTCACACCATGTACGGTTGACATGATAAAATCATGTCAAAGGGGGGAGTGAAAGGGTTATGAAAAATTAGAGTGCCAAAATAATAATTCTGTAGGTAATCTCCCATTATGCCCTACACATATTCTATACATATTCTGTTTGCATTCTTATGAACAAATATGTTGTGTTAAACTCTGATAAACAGGAATTAGGCAGGGCTATAGAGCCCTCTTTATTTTCTCTCTCTCACTTCTTTTAGTCAGGTCTGTTACATTAGTTACACACACACACACTTTTTATAGTACAATTTAGGAGATAGTTAACGTGAATAGCGGATGGCCTGTTCATGTCAGAGTTAAACTGGCCAATCAGACGGGTGCGTACAAGACCATCCTATTGTACGGTGTTAGTGTAAACAACCCGAGAAGATGAATGTAGGGTTAGGCTATGTAGATTATGCTCTTTAATTGATCAGTTCTGTTAAAGCAGTGTTTGTGTAAGGGTCCTGGCTGATCTGCCTGCCTGCCTCTCTCTCCCCGCTGATTGTGCTCTTCTCCCCACAGCTGCATCACCACCTGCCGTCAATCAGTAGGACATTATAAGAAGGACACTCTCCCATTGTTCTGTCTGGTCACATCTGATCTACAACCTGCCTGTATGCTGCCCTGTATTGAAAACCTGTTTAACCTTGTGTTTTATGCTGCCGTGATCTGACCCTTGCCTGTCTCTAGATCCTGTGCCTGCCTGTTGTTTGGATTTGTTTGCCTGTTGGCATTTGAATGAACAAATCTTTATTTCGGATAGATTAAAAGAAAGGAACAGAACAATATACCATGGGGGGGGGGGAATCCAACAAGGTCGAATTAAACAATAACTCTGCGGATTATACAGTTCAACATAAATTATCCGAAAAGGGTGACGGCTGAAGCCGGAGCTTATATCGCCCACCAATGTTCCATCTAAGAAGTCAAAAAATAAAAGTAATTGTAAAACAAAACAAAGCTAAAAAAACATGACAAAACAAAACTAAGCAACAACACAGCACAGACTGGATATGATAATCCTTATGTGATTTTGCATGTCATTGCATGTTTGGAGTATTTCTTCCTTTAGTTTTTATTTAAATTGACCAAGCATTGCACACGATTTTAATTCAGCTCCAAAAGCGTTCCATAGTCTGACTCCCTGCACTGAAACAGTGTTGCTTGGTGGTAGTTCTCACTGAAGGTTTTTGAAATATACATGTTGCTCTGAAATGATATTGTTTCTCCCTTATTTGAAACAACTTTTGGATATTTGCAGGCAGTGATAGATTCTTCACTTTAAACATTATTACTGCAGTTTTAAAATCAACCAGATCTTTCAACTTGAGAGCTTTTAATTTGAGAAAAAGTGGGTTTGTTGGTTCCCTGTAAGCAGCTTTGATTATTATTTTAATGGATCTCTTCTGAAGCATATAAACTGGATATGTTTGTTTTATATGTATTTCCCCATACTTCAGTACAATAAGTCCATGTATGGGAGTATAATGAATGATAACAGGGTATACAGTGTGGTTGATATCAGCAAATATTTCACTCAATGTAGTATTGCGATTGATTTGGATATTTTACCTTTAATATGATTAATATGTGACTTCCAACACAATTTATTATCAATTATTACTCCAAGAAATATGATTTTGGATACTCTTTCAGTCTCTACACCATTACACGGCGTTTACACTACTGAGTTGTTGTGATGGTTGTTAAAAATTATAAATTTTGTCTTACTTAAATTGAATGTTAATTTGTTTACATCAAACCACAGTTCAAGCTTTCCTAATTCCTTTCCGCGTGTATCCAAAAGTTGTTTCAAATTGCTTCCACTGCATAATAAATTAGCATCATCTGCAAACAATATTAAATGCAATTTTTCTGAAACTTTACAAAGATCATTTATATACAGAGTGAATAACAATGGCCCGAAACTGAACCTTGTGGGACTCCACAAGTAACCTTCAGTAACTGCAAGTTTTTGCTACCTACAGGTACATCTCAGAAAATTAGAATATCATGAAAAAGTTCAATATTTTTTGTCACTCATTTCAGAAAGTGAAACCCCATACATTATACAGATTCATTACACAGAGAGTGATATAGTTCACGTGTTTGTTTGTTTTAATTTTGATGATTATGGCTTACAGCCCATGAAAACCCCAAATTCAGTTTCTCAAAAAATTAGAATATTACATAAAATTAATTTAAAAAAATAGTTTTTTAATAGAAATGTTGGCCAACTGAAAAGTATGTCCATGTACACACTCAATACTTGGTTGGGGCTCCTTTTGGATTAATTACTGTATCAATGTGGTGTGGCATGGAGGTGGTCAATCAAGCACAGTAATGCCATGGTCATTAAACCAGGTTTTGATACTTTTGGCAGTGTGTGTGTGGGGGGAGGGGGGTGCCAAGTCCTGCTGGAAAATAAAGTCAGCTTCTCCATAAAGCTTGTCAGCAGAGGGAAGCATGAAGTGCTCTAAAATTTTCTGTAGACGACTGCGCTGACTTTGGTCGTGATAAAACACAGTGGACAAACACCAGCAGATGACCTCTGTTCAGATAACAGTAACTTTTGCATTTCATTTGTAAATCAAAGTCCCAGAGTCTGGAGAAAGAGTGGAGAGGCACAGAATCTAAGTTGCTTGAGATTTAGTGTGAAGTTTCCACAGTCAGTGATGATTTGAGGAGCCATGTCATCTGCTGGTGTTGGTCCACTGTGTTTTATCAAGACCAAAGTCAGTACAGTCGTCAACCACGAAATTTCAGAGAACTTCATGCTTCCCTCTGCTGACAAGCTTTATGGAGAAGCTGATTTCATTTTCCAGCAGGACTTGGCACCCCCCCCACACACACACAGCCAAAAGTATCAAAACCTGGTCTAATGACCATGGCATCACTGTGTTTGATTGGCCAGCAAACTCTCCTGACCTAAACCCCATCTAGAATCTATGGAGTATTGTTAAGAGGAAGATGAGAGACACCAGACCCACCAATGCAGACGTGCTGAAGGTCACAATCAAAGCAACCTGGACCTTCATAACGCCTCAGCAGTGCCACAGGCTGATCACCTCCATGCCATGCCACATTGATACAGTAATTAATCCAAAAGGTGCCTTGACCAAGTACTGAGTGTGTACATGGACATACTTTTCAGTTGGCCAACATTTCTATTAAAAAACTATTTTTTAAAATTAATTTTATGTAATATTCTAATTTTTTGAGAAATTGAATTTGGGGTTTTCATGGGCTGTAAGCCATAATCACCAAAATTAAAATAAATAAACACATGAAATATATCACTCTCTGTGTAATGAATCTATATAATACATGGGTTTCACTTTCTGAAATGAGTGACAAAAAATATTGAACTTTTCCATGATATTCTAATTTTTTGAGATGTGCCTGTACACATACTGATATTTGTTCTTTAAGTAACAACATAACCAGGACAGTGCTACCCCCAATACCATAATTTTATAGTTTCTTTAACAATAATTTATGATCCACTGTATCAAATGCTTTTTTAAGATCCAAGAATACCCCAACTGAATACTCTTTATTTTCTTCAACAGTTGATATTTTTTCTATAAATTCCATTAGAGCAAATGCAGTTGTCCTCTTGTGTCTGAACCCGTATTGCTGTTCACACAATAAATTATTCTTTATTATAAAGTTGTCAATTCTCTCGTAGAATATTTTTTCAAGTATCTTTGAAAACTGCGGCAATAGTGAAATAGGCCTATAGTTTGAAAATTCCCCTCTGTCACCCGTCTTGTGTATTGGAATTACTTTGGCTATTTTCATTGCATTGGGAAATACACAGTTAGGCCCAGAAATATTTGGACAGTGTGTGGGTGACCCCCACAACAGACTGGGACAAGCAGAGCGCTCAGCTGAAGCAATTAGCAGGACAATGAGATGTGTATTGATATCAATAGGCAGCCGCTCTTTGTCTAGCTCTTTCCTGCCAGTATCCTGCTGTTGATATGTATGACTCAAATGCAAATGTTCATGCTTCCTGCTCTGACTGTGATGCAAATGTTCCATGCCTTCCTGCAGTTACTGTGCCTTTCATGTATTGTCTGTGACTGGGTATATAAGTGACTGAATATCACATGCTCACTCTCTCTCTGACCACTGCTTCTGACAACACTCATTCCGTGTCTCCTGAGAGCCTGAGGGCTCGCTCTGGTGCGCCTGCATGGCACTGGAGTGAGTTCTGTGATGGCAGGATGAATGATAAATAAACACCCTTAAAAACTCTCAGTTCGCTGCTTATTATTTCATGCCGCCACACTGGTGACCCCGACAATAGGCAGCCGCTCTTTGTCTAGCTCTTTCCTGCCAGTATCCTGCTGTTGATATGTATGACTCAAATGCAAATGTTCATGCTTCCTGCTCTAACTGTGATGCAAATGTCCCATGCCTTCCAGCAGTTACTGTGCCTTTCATGTATTGTCTGTGACTGGGTATATAAGTGACTGAATATCACATGCTCACTCTCTCTCTGACCACTGCTTCTGATGACACTCATTCCGTGTCTCCTGAGAGCCTGAGGGCTTGCTCTGGTGCGCCTGCACGGCGCTGGAGTGAGTTCTGTGATGGCAGGATGAATGATAAATAAACACCCTTAAAAACTCTCAGTTCGCTGCTTATTATTTCATGCCACCACAAGTGACACGATCTTCATGATTTGGGCTCTGCATGCCACCACATTGGATTTGAAATGAAACAACTACAACGGAATTGAAGTGCAGACTTCAAGGTTTATTTCAAGGGGTTGAACAAAAATATATGATTTAACATGTAGGAATTGTAGCTATTTTTATACAAACGCTCTCTCATTTCAGGGCTCAAAAGTAAGATAAGCCCTTTTTATGATAAGCCCTTTATTAGTCCCACAATGGGGAAATTCCAGGATTGCAACAGATACAGGGATAGGCCAAAACTCAGAGCAACAATCAGAAGGCAAGTAAAAACAAGAACAGCATAGTAAAACATATGTACATATTACTATAAATATATATTACACACATATACATATATATATGAGAACAGTGTGGGAGCATTGTGGTGGTGTATGTGCAGCAAGAAGGTCTAAGCCTCTCTCTCCGCGAGCTGCTGTCGGGCCAGCTGGAAGACTTTGGGCATGATGGGGGACCCTCTTAGTGAGAAGAGACCCACAGGTTGGCCTTGCTGGCCTCCTGCAGAGCCATGATGGCGAAGCTCAGGAAGCGCAGGTCGGAGTCTTGAAGTCCTGAGCGACTCTCCATCACCAGGCGCTGGATGGGCCAGCTTACGGATGAGTAGCTCCATGGAATTCTGTAGCGACGGATCTCTCTTCAGAGCCACGGGCCTGTAACGGTGAGGGCCTTCTTCACTCCGCTGGTGGCCGGAGCGCTTTTCGAGCAGCCTTGGTGGCTAGCTGCTTCCTGGGGGGGCTTTTTCCTCAGTAGATTTTACGGGTGGTCTGCTTGTTCTTACCATCGCTCTTTATTATTCTGTCTTATATTTCTTGCACGCCGCCTAAACTCCAGCCAGCACCCGCGTCGTTTTCCGCTACAGTTCCCGGTATGTCGAGTAATTGGAGTAATTGGACAAATAAACATAACCTAAGTTAAAATGTTACTTTTCAATATTTTGTTGAGAATCCTTTGCAGGCAATGACTGCCTGAAGTCTGGAAACCCATGGACATCACCAAACGCTGGTTTCCTCCTTTGTGATGCTTTGCCAGGCCTTTACTGCAGCTGTCTTCAGTGTTGCTTGTTTGTGGGTCTTTCTGCCTTAAGTTTTGTCTTGAGCAAGTGAAATGCATGCTCGATTGGGTTGAGATCTGGTAATTGACTCGGCCATTGCAGAATATTCCACTTCTTTGCTTTAATAAAAACTCCTGGGTTGCCTTTTGCAGTATGTTTTGGATCATTGGTGAAGCGCTGTCCAAATCAACTTTGCTGCATTTGGCTGAATCTGAGCAGAAAGTATATCCCTATACACTTCAGAATTCATCCGGCTGCTTCTGTCTTTTGTCACATCATCAATAAACACAAGTGACCCAGTGCCATTGGAAGCCATGCATGCCCACGCCATCACACTGCCTCCACCATGTTTTACAGAAGATGTAGTGCTTTGGATCATGAGCTGTTCCAATTCTTCTCCAAACTTTCTTCTTCCCATCATTCTGGTACAGGTTGATCTTAGTCTCATCTGTCCAAAGAATGCTGTTCCAGAACTGGGCTGGCTTCTTCAGGTGTTTTTTGGCAAAGTCAATTCTGGCCTTTCTATTTTTGAGGCTGATTCATGGTTTGCACCTTGTGGTGAATCCTTTGTATTTACTCTCATGAAGTCTTCTCTTTATGGTAGACTTAGATACTGATACACCTACTTCCTGGAGAGTGTTCTTCACTTGAATGGATGTTGTGAAGGGGTTGTTCTTCACCATAGAAAGGATTCTGTGATCATCCACCACTGTTGTTTTCCGTGGACGTCCAGGCCTTTTTGAGTTCCCAAGCTCACCAGTGCACTCTTTTTTTCTCAGAATGTACCAAACTGTTGATTTGGCCACTCCTAACATTTCTGCCATCTCTCTGATGGATTTCTTCTTTTTTTCAGCCTCAGGATGGTCTGTTTCACCTCCATTGAGAGCTCCTTTGACCGCATGTTGTGTGTTCACAGCAACAGCTTCCAAATGCAAACGCCACACCTGGAATCAACTCCAGACCTTTTAACTGCTTAATTAATGACAGGTTAACGAGGAAAGAGCCCATGCAGCCTTGTTATTTTTTTTTTTGCAGCCTTCTGAGTCAATTGTCCAATTACTTTTGGTCCCTTGAAAAAGAAGCGGCTACATATTAAAGAGCTGTAATTCCTAAACCCTTGCTCCAATTTGGATGTGAATACTCTCAAATTACAGCTGAGAGTCTACACTTTAAGCCCACAGTGATTATATAATTGTATCCTGAATATGTTTTCGTAAACAGCTAAAATAACAAAATTTGTGTCACTGTCCAAATATTTTTGGGCCTAACTGTACCTGTTTGGAGAGACAGGTTACAGATATACGTCAGTGGCTTCACTAAGTATTCAATGATAGTTTTGACTAAAAGCATGTCAATACCATCACAATCTGAAGATGTTTTACTTTTAAACGATTTAACAATTTCAATGACCTCTCTCTCATCTGTGTTCTTTATGAAGAGGGAGTCTTTCATAGCAATGTTTTTGCTTATTGTATCACCTATAGGTGCCGTAATGGGTATTTCCCGAGCCAAATTAGAACCAATATGAACAAAAAAATTATTAAGTTCATCTGCATGTGAGTGCATTCACACTGAGTACTTTTTTTTTTTGTGAAAGATTGGTTGGGTAGCTTGTATTTCTGATTTTATTTCCAAGAATATTGTTAAGTATTGTCTATGTATTTTTAGTGTCATCTCTGTTTTTCTCCAGTTCTTTACTATAATCATCTCTTTTACTACATCTCATTATATACATTAACTTATTTTTGTATATTTTATACCGCTGCTCTGCTTCTTTTGTCCTTTTCTTTAGAAAAGCTTTATATAATCAATTTTTCATTTTATGCGCTTTTTGTAATCCTTTGGTTAACCATGGCTTGTTGACAAATTTCTGTTTAAGCTTTCTCTTTACTAGTGGACAATTTTTTTCATAAAGAGCAGTTACAATGTTCATGAATGTATCATAGGCTTCATTTACATCTGATACATAAACTTTTGTCCAGTCTTGCTTCAGCAGGTCTTTTTTTATTATTTATTTAGCGAATGCAAAGTCCTTAAGCCAAGCAGTTGCCTCCTGGTTTGCTGTATGGAGGGTGTGTAATCCTCCTTCCAGTCTTTGGAGCGGGCAAGCCTCTATGATGTGTTCCATAGTTTGCTCCTCTCCACATGCGCACAGTGGGCTAGGGCTACTGCCCCATCTGTGAAGGCTGGCCAAGCAGGGGCCATGTCCAGTCCTGAAGCGATTGAGTGTAGACCACTGTCTCCTTGGGAGGTTGGTGCCCGGGACCTGTTGGTTGGGGTTTATCACCAGCTGTTTGTTTGGGACCTCCTTGGTCTCCCATTCCTCTTGCCAAGCTGTCTGGATGGTAAAGTCAGCTGGGGGAGGGTTTTTCCAAATCGGCCGTCTGGATGAAAGTCGGGCAGTGGGTGGGGTGTAGATATCTGCATGGATTGGTAAGTGAGGAAAATCTTTAACTTTTTGGAGCATCCTTTGAGTTAATGCTGCTCGCCGGATGTGTGGAGGGGCTATGTTTGACAGTACAGAGAGCCAGGGGAGTGGTGTTGAGCGGATTGTTCCAGTTATAGTTCTCATGGTTGAGTTGAGCTGGGTGTCTACATGATGTGTGTAAGATGACCTGGACCAGACAGGGGCACAATATTCTGCTACAGAGTATGAAAGGGCCAGTGCTGAGGTGCGCAGGGTGGAGACTGCCGCCCCCCATTTTGCACCAGCGAGCTTGCAGAGCAGGTTGTTTCGTACTTTCACCTTAGCAGCCGTCCCCTTTAGATGTTCCTTGAAGGATAAGGTCCTATCAAGGGTCACTCCAAGATAAGTTGGATTTGGGGCATGCTTAAGCTTGAGTCCGCTCAGGTGGATGTTTAGTTCTCTGGCAGCTTTTGCATTGTGGAGATGAAATACACTGGAGACGGTTTTTGCTGGGCTTGGTTTTAGGCGCCAGATTTTGCAGAACTGGTCCAGTTTAGCAAGATCTTCCGTGAGCACCCGTTCCAGTGGTTCAAAGTCTGGTGCTTGGAATGCCAAACAGATGTCGTCTGCATAGATGAATTTGCGGGATTTTGTAGTAGGCAGGTCGTTTATGTAGAGGTTGAACAGAGTTGGAGGCTAGAACTGAGCCTTGTGGGAGTCCGTTTTTCTGCATTCTCCATGCACTTGTGTTCTGACTGAGGTGGACTCTGAACCTTCGGTTGGTCAGCAGGGTTTTTATAATTGCTGTTGCCCAAACAGGGATCGCCTTTATAAGTTTCAGGAGGAGGCCTTTGTGCCAGACCGTATCATAGGCGGCTGTAAGATCGAGAAACACAGCCCCTGTCTTCAGTCTGCTCTCGAAGCCATTTTCAATGAAGGTGGTTAGGGCCAGTACTTGTTCTCCTGTACTGCGGTCCTTGCGGAAACCTGCTTGATCCACACTTAGAATATCCTCTATTTCTGGGGAAATGCGTTGCAGTATTAGGCGCTCCATGATTTTGTAAGGAACGCTGAGTAGGGAGATTGGGCGGTAGCTTGCTGGTAGTTTGTGGTCTTTGCCAGGTTTTGGGATGGCAATGACCTTTGCTGCCCACGATTTCTTTGGGATCGAGTTCGTTTGTGTGATCCTTGTGTAGAATTGTGTCAACCAGGTTAGGGCTCGGGGGCCAAGATTTTTCATGAATTCTGGGAAGATGTTATCGTATCCTGCTGCCTTTCCACATTTCAGGCCCTGTAGGACTTTCTCCAGTTCAGCAGCCTCGAAGGGTTCAGGGTTCGTTTCCTCTACAGGCATTTTTTGGTGTTTTTTTTAGCTCAGTTGTAACTGCTCTTCTGGTGTCTTTGTCTTGGGGTGCTTTGGCGATAGTCAGTAGGTGGGATGCAACTTGGTTGGGTGTGACGGATGCTCGGCTTTGGCTAGGGGGCTTCTGTGCAGCTCCTAGGCGACGGATGAGGCTCCAACATTTCCTGCTAGAGTGGGTAAAGCTCCGGTCAGCAACTGTCTCCTCCCATTTCTTTCGCCGGGCTGTATTTAGCGATTCAATGAGATGGTCTGCTATCTCTGGGTCCCCTGATGTTTGATAGGATTGTAGGAGGGCAGCACTTTCTCCGTCCAAACATGGGACATAGAGGGGTCGGTAGCCTCGTGGGATTGCAGTATGGGCAGCCTTGAAGATTGCGCTGCAGAAGCGGTTGTATGCTTCATCTACAGTGATGGTGTGGAGTGGGATGGTAACAACGCTCCGGTCCAGAGTTTCACTGAATTTCTTCCAGTTGGCTTTGCGGAAGTTCCAGCGCATCTTCCTTGGGCTGTATATGACTGGAAGTTGTAGGCCAATGTGTACAAGCAGGGGCCGGTGTTGGCTGTGTGGAAATCAAGCAGGTCTTTAAAAGAACTGATTGCATTTTGTGATTTATATCTGAAGGATTTTAAAGTTTTTTCTGTATTGGTCCCCGTGCGGTCATGGATAAGTGCAAAGACTGGCAGATGGTCACTTATGTCATTTATCAACAATCCACTTTCTATTTTCTTATCAATAATGTTAAACAGATTGCCAATAAGTGTAGCAGTGTGGACCGTGATTCTACTGGGATGTGTTACTGTGAGATATAGACTCATGCTGTACATAGAATTCATGAACTCTGTAGTTACATTTTGTTGAAATGGATTCAGTTAATCAATATTGAAGTCTCCACAGATTACAACCATTTTCTTGTTATATTATTGTACAGCTCGACTAACTTATCTCTGAATGTCTCGACGCAAGTTCCTATATATTCTATATATACAACTTATAATTAGATTTTTTTTGCTTTATCTTGGTCAATCTCAACAGTAACACATTTTAGAATCCCTGGTAGTGCAAAGGACATTCCATTTACAAGTTTACACCTATACAAATCATCAATATACAGTGCAACACCACCACCCTTTTTTTGAGATCTGTTAATATGAAACATCTGATACCCCTCTATTGCCATCAAAGAAGCCTGCTCTTCATTGAGCCAAGTTTCAGAGAATGCTATAGCTGTAAATTTTCTATCCAGCTGTTTTAAATAGTCCTGAATCTGTGGAAAGTTTTTGTTAAGACTTCTGTTGTTTAAGTGCATTATTGATAGTTTACCATCTACTTGCACTTGACTTTTGAATTGCTTTTCAGTGTAATATTCACAGTGATTATGAATATTATTGAAGAAGCAGTTATCAGGATCAATATTCTCCATCTCTTGTAGTTTACGTTCAGCGTAATGAGATGTTTTCAGTGTCTGAATTTCCTCTCTCTGGGTCAAATGACTTCCTCCAATTGGGGATAGACTGATGTCTACTAAAGTCAGTCACGAGGTTTTTTGTTTTTTTTTTAAAGTACATTATCATGTTTTGTCACAAAAGGACTGTTCTTGCCATGTGTGTGGATATGGATTACTGTAGTCTCTTAATTTTCTTGATCAGTGTTCATCTATATTTATTTAAGTCAGTGAAGTCAGTGAAATCTCTTATGGCCTTTGCTTCTTCAGGTGTTCCATTTAATTTAATCCAGACTCTACAGTTTCTTGTCCATGTTGCCTGTATCTTGTTTTGTCTTTTCAACATCTGTGCTTGCTGTGCTATTTCAGCATTAGTCTTTGTTAAATGTTCATGTAAGTAAACTTCTGTTCCCAGCAGCTTTCTGGCCTGCCTCAGTATGTCATTTTTTACTCTTCTGTTCACAAATCATTTTATTATCCTTTCTGGGTAGTGTATGGCAGGCTGAAATTGCATTTACATCAACATTTAGAGGGGATGCATTGGAACAGAATTCTTGCCAGTTACAGGACAGTTGGTATAGCAACACAGCACTAAGTGGCAATCACATGTGATGGCTTTTGTATGCAGCAAAACATAAAAATCACACAAAATATGTCCTGCCATCTGGGGCTGTTTGCCCCTGCTTGTTTCTTCTTCTCCTGCCTGTCACTGTTCTGTGTTATGTTGCTTACCGGTGTATATACAGTGGGGCAAAAAAGTATTTAGTCAGCCACCAATTGTGCAAGTTCTCCCACTTAAAAGATGAGAGAGGTCTCCAATTTTCATCATAGGTAAACCTCAACTATGAGAGACAAAATGAGAAAAAAAAAATCCAGAAAATCACATTGAAGGATTTTTAATGAATTAATTGGTAAATTCCTCAGTAAAATAAGTATTTGGTCACCTACAAACAAGCAAGATTTCTGGCTCTCACAGACCTGTAACTTCTTCTTTAAGAGGCTCCTCTGTCCTCCACTCGTTACCTGTATTAATGGCACCTGTTTGAACTCGTTATCAGTATAAAAGACACCTGTCCACAACCTCAAACAGTCAGACTCCAAACTCCACTATGGCCAAGACCAAAGAGCTGTCAAAGGACACCAGAAACAGAATTGTACACCTGCACCAGGCTGGGAAGACTGAATCTGCAATAGGTAAGCAGCTTGATGTAAAGAAATCAACTGTGGGAGCAATTATTAGAAAATGGAAGACATACAAGACCACTGATAATCTCCCTCCATCTGGGGCTCCACGCAAGATCTCACCCCGTGGGGTCAAAATTATCACGAGACCGGTGAGCAAAAATCCCAGAACCACATGGGGGGACCTAGTGAATGACCTGCAGAGAGCTGGGACCAAAGTAACAAAGGTTACATCAGAAACACACTACGCCGCCAGGGACTCAAATCCTGCAGTGCCAGACGTGTCCCCCTGCTTAAGCCAGTACATGTCCAGGCCCGTCTGCAGTTTGTTAGAGAGCATTTGGATGATCCAGAAGAGGACTGGGAGAATGTCATATGAAACCAAAATAGAACTTTTTGGTAAAAAACTCAATTTGTCGGTGTTTGGAGGAGAAAGAACACCATACCTACTGTGAAGCATGGGGGTGGAAACATCATACTTTGGGGCTGTTTTCTGCAAAGGGACCAGGACGACTGATCCGTGTAAAGGAAAGAATGAATGGGGCCATGTATCGTGAGATTTTGAGTGAAAACCTCCTTCCACCAGCAAGGGCATTGAAGATGAAACGTGGCTGGGTCTTTCAGCATGACAATGATCCCAAACACACCGCCCGGGCAACAAAGGAGTGGCTTCGTAAGAAGCATTTCAAGGTCCTGGAGTAGACTAGCCAGTCTCCAGATCTCAACCCCATAGAAAATCTTTGGAGGGAGTTGAAAGTCTGTGTTGCCCAGCGACAGCCCCAAAACATCACTGCTCTAGAAGAGATCTGCATGGAGGAATGGGCCAAAATACCAGCAACAGTGTGTGAATACCTTGTGAAAACTTACAGAAAACCTTTGACCTCTGTCATTGCCAACAAAGGGTATATAACAAAGTACTGAGATGAACTTTTGTTATTGACCAAATACTTATTTTACCGAGGAATTTACCAATTAATTCATTAAAAATCCTTCAATGTGAATTTCTGGATTTTTTTTTCTTATTTTGTCTCTCATAATTGAGGTATACCTATGATGAAAATTGGAGACCTCTCATCTTTTAAGTGGGAGAACTTGCACAATTAGTGGCTGACTAAATACTTTTTTACCCCGCTGTACGTATATGTCTTGTAGGGAGTCATGTGCTGTCTATGTGCTGTCGTATAGACATCATCTGGTGGGTGTTCTTCGTTCAGACCACTGAAGGGTCTCCTCCTGTCTCAGACGGCTGTGTTGTTCACAGTCATGCCTATGGCGTACTGGTGGAACCTGAGGCGTTTCATGTTCACGGCATCCTTTCTGACATGCAGCAGTTCTCCTCATTCTATTGCTCTCCATCTGGTGGGTCTTCCTCTTTGTTCAGACCACTGGTTGAGGGATAGGTGTGTCGTAATTCCAGTTCATGGGCACGATCCTGAAAAAGTGGCTTTCGACCCTGTTGAGGAAGGCCTGTGCATGCCCATAGAAACCCAGAAACCAGAGCACGCAGAGAAAATCAGCGCTTTGTTTGGCATTTTACACATTTGTAGTGTAGACTTGCATTCGTCAAGGTTACACATTTGCCGTCATGTAGGCATGGCGAGCTGTCCTATGATGCCTGAGTTCATAGGACGCGCTATGATGATGAGGCAGAGATCATAGGCCGTCCTATGATGTCCTAGAAACGTGCTTTAAAGTCTGTCATACCCTATGCTGGTGAAGGGTGTCCTCCTGTCTCAGACGGGTGCGATGTACTGCTGGAACCTCAGGTGTTTCATCTTCATGCCATCTTTTCTGATGTGCAGCAGTTGTTGTCATTCTATTGCTCTCCATCTGGTGGGTCTTCTTCTTCTTTGTTGAGACCACTGGTTGAGGGATAGGTGTGTCGTAATTCCAGTTCATGGACAGGATCATGAAAATAAATCTGAGCAAAAAGAGGCTTTCCAGCATTGACTCACTGTATATGACATCATAAAGACAGGAAGGCAGTCTTGATGTATATGACATCATAAACACATGTTGCATGATGTCTGTCACTGTATATGACATATAAAGACATTAAGGCAGGCTTGATGTATATGACATCATAAAGACACATTTGTCTATGTGCTGCCATATAGGCATTGCGAGTCGTCCTATGATGCCTGAGTTCATGGTCTATGTGACATCATAAAGACACATTTGTCTATGTGTCCTATGATGCCTGAGTTCAAAGGGCAATGATATCATAAAGACACATTTGCCTATGTGTCCTACCATGCCTGAGTTCATAGGACGTCCTATGATGTTCAGGCAGAGATCATAGGGCCATCTCATGATGTCCTATGAACGTGGACCAGACACACACAGATTTCTTGCTTTTATACGAGTGATAGAGTGAAGTGATGAAGTGATAGAGTGATGTTTCTGCTTTCAAGGAACCAAAGCACCTGGTTTCAAAGGAGACTGATTCACTTGGGGGAGCCTCCTCACCTCTCATTCCTGCTAAAGCATGAGCATATGATTGATATTTAATGTCTAGTCCACTAATGATTAAATCATCCATACGAGTATTTTGTTCAAGATCCTCGATGCGTCGCTCCAAGTCTGTAGTTTTTTTGTCTCTATTCCTTAATTGTTAATTTCAGCTCCCGGACTTCCTCCATTAGTCCTAATAATTTGACTGTTGATTGGGCCACTTGGTAAAGTTCTTCTGACATGAAGTTCAGAGATGTTTTAAACTCTACCATTTCCTCTTTCTTTGGTGGCATATTTTACTGACCCTGATGATAGCAGGATAATTTCTGCTGGTGCTGCCGGTATCTGGCCCAGCTGACCTCGGATCCGGCTGGGGATCTCAGTTAGCTCCTCCGCCCTCAGTTAGCTCCTCTGCTGAGCTCTGCCACTTACCGCCACTGTAGTTGAGCTCTGATCGACCGGGGGCTTCAGTTAGCTCTGCTGGGTGTTGCCCTCTACAGGCATGCCTCTGATCTGGCCGGGGGCCTTAGCTAGCTGCACCACTTGCCGCCGCTGTAGGTGACCTACGATCCGGCCTTTCTTTCGCTGCTGTAGTTGAGGCTCCAATCCGGCTCTGCTCTGACCTTGTCTGCCGTGCTCTGACCCTGCCTGCCCTTGGATTCTGGAAATTGCCTATCACACTGGATTTGGATAACCTCGGCCTGCGCACATCATCATATCCCCCATATAAGTCGATTACCACTGAACATCATCACTATCACTATCCCGCTTTCCCCCAGCACCCAGGCCTGGCAGCCTGTACCCATGCCCACCTCACCTGCGCTGAAAGACACCTTCCCTGACGTCGGCCATCACTGGATTTGCTGCCATACCCCACTGTTTCCACCAGAAGAAATCTGTAAGCATACAAATCAG
The DNA here is from genome assembly GCA_020510985.1 of Pholidichthys leucotaenia. Taxonomy (NCBI): domain Eukaryota; kingdom Metazoa; phylum Chordata; class Actinopteri; order Cichliformes; family Pholidichthyidae; genus Pholidichthys; species Pholidichthys leucotaenia. The sequence goes on from CM035842.1 coordinate 166,618,829, forward strand.
ACTCAGAATCAGATTTATTGCCATTGTTCATGTAGTACACAAACTAGGAATTTGTCTGGTGCAATGCTGCAACATTAAAACATGATAAAAATAAAAGATAGAAATAAAGAACTATACATGCAATAAAATGTAGAATATGAATAAGTAACACTAGACAAAGCAATTTTTAGATATATTAGCGAGCAGCAGAATATTGCTCTGGAGTACCCCATAGTGCAGGATGGGTAATGCAAAAAAGAAACAGTGGTGATTGACATGAGTCCTGGTTGAGCTGCTGTACATATTGCACCGAGAGACTAATAAGTCACTTGTCTTAGCTTTGTTTAAATTGTAATCGCTCTTGTCTTGTTTTCTCTTTTTTCTCTTTTGAATTCTTGGTATGGAATATGGGTGGCAATATAAGCTGTGGCTTCAGCCATCACCATTTCGGATAACTCATGTGGAATTGTATAGTAGAAGGAGTCTTTGTTCTAATTTGACCTTGTTGTTATATTATACAGTTTCTTTTAACCTGTACTGTACTATCCGAAATAAATAAATCATCATTCATTCACTTAGTGTTCAGCAGTCTGATGGCAGAGGGGAAGAAGCTGTTCATGTGACGGGAGGTTTTAGTCTGAATGGACCGAAGTCTTCTACCTGAGGGGAGGGGGGGCAAACAGTACGAGACCAGGGTGAGAAGGAGGCAATGATCCGGCCGGCTCGCCTCCGGGGTCCTGGAGGGATGGAGCGCTTGCAGCGATCACCTTTCTCAGGAGCGTGCACGACGCGCTGCAGCCTTAGTCTGTCCCTGGCAGTGGCTCCTGCGTACCACACGGTTATGGAGGTGGTGAGGATGGACTCGATGATGGCCGTGTAGAACTGCACCAACATCTTGGTGGGTAGCTTGAGCTTCCTCAGCTGCCGCAGGAAGAACATCCTCTGCTGGGCCTTTTTGATGAGGGAGCTGATGGTCGGCTCCCACTTGAGGTGATGGTGGTGCCCAGGAAGCGGAAGGAATCAGCAGTGGTGATGGGAGAGCCTGTGAGGGTGAGGGGGGGCAGAGGGGTTGTGACTTTCCTGAAGTCCACGATCATTTCCACTGTCTTCAGAGCGTTCAGCTGCAGGTTGTTGTGGCTGCACCAGGACGCCAGCTGGGCCACCTCTTTCCTGTAGACGGACTCATCGCCATTGGAAATGAGCCCGATGAGGGTGGTGTCGTCCGCAAACTTGATCAGCTTGACAGACTGGTGGCAGGAGGTGCAGGAGTTGGTATAAAGGGAGAAGAGTAGGGGGGAAAGTACACAGCCCTGTGGTGAACGGTGCTGATGCTAACAGAGTCAGAGACATCTTCCCTGCCGCATATGCTGCCTCCGGTCGTCAGGAAGTCGGTGATCCACCTGCAGAGGAAGTCAGGCACGTTGAGCAGGGACAGCTTGTCCCGGAGCAGAGCGGGGCGGATGGTGTTGAATGCAGAGCTGAAGTCCACAAACAGGATCCTGGCGTAGGTTCCCGGGGAGTCCAGGTGCTGCAGGATGGAGTGGAGGGCCAGGTTGACTGCGTCGTCCACAGACCTGTTGGCTCGGTAGGCAAACTGCAGCGGGTCCAGGGAGGGGAGTGGTGATGGACTTGAGGTGGGGCAGGACAGGCGCTCAAAGGACTTCATGACTACAGAGGAGAGTGCTACAGGTCTGTAGTCGTTAAGTCCAGTGATCCATGACTTCTTGGGGACAGGGATGATGGTGGAGGTTTTGAGGCAGGTCGGCACGTGGCATGACTTCAGGGAGGTGTTAATGTCTGTGAAGACAGGAGTCAGCTCATCCGACAGTGTGTCAGGGTGGGAGGGAGACACCGCGTCCGGACCGGGGGCCTTGCACGGGTTCAGTCTGGTGAACTGTCTGTGCACGTCCTGCTCACTGATGACAAGGGCAGGGGGGGAGGGGGGGGCCGCCTTGATGAAGTGGGGACCGTGAAGGCAGTGGCACTGGGGGGAGAGGGGGGAGATGGACACAGCTGACGAGGTGTCAAAACGGGCATAATGTTGGACAGTCTTTGACAAAGGGCTATGTCATCCTGACCTTTAGAAGCCTGAGGCCGATAGTTGGTGATTTGCCTCAGTCCTCTCCACACAGAAGCAGAGTCGTTAGCAGTGAACTGCTGCTGGAGTCTCTCAGAATACACAGATTTTAGCTCTCCTCAGCTCTCTGTTAAACCGAATTTGACCTCCTGTAGCAGTACCTGTCCTCCACTTTTCAACGCTGCCTTCCTTCTCCTTCCTGATCTGTCTGAGCTTAGCAGTGAACCAGGGCTGTCATTTGCGTACCTCACCCTTGTGTGCGATGAAGAATGCTCTCCTCACAAAAGTGGATATATGAGTTCAGTGTCCATATACTCATCCAGATCATGCGTGGCTCCTTTAACATGCCCCAGTCAGTTATTTCCATGCACGTGCTTAGCTTCTCCCCAGCTTCACTGGTCAATTTTCTCGTAGGGTTTAGTGAGCTTTAGTCTCTGTCTGTATGTGGGAATGAGGTGGACCATCACGTGATCAGATAGTCCGAGCGCCGCGCGGGGAAACAGCGCAATACGCGTCCCTTCACTGTAGTGTAACAGTGATCCAGCGTGTTCTTTCCTCTGGTGGGGCATTTAATAAACTGTTTGTATCGGGGGAGATCGTGGCACAGGTTGCTCTGGTTAAGTCGCCAACCACAATAACCAGAGAGTCCGGGAAAGTGCGCTCCGTTTGTTGATGTGATCTGCGAGCGCGCGCTGAGCCTCGCGCGCGTCCGCGTCGGGCGGGACGTAAACAGCGGCCAGGATGAATGAAGCGAACCCCCGCGGGGAATAAAAAGGCTTGCAGTTAATAAATAGATATTCCAGAGGCGGGAGAACAGTATTGGGAAATCACCGTTACATCAGAGCACCAGCTGCTGTTAATGTAAAAGCAGACTCCTCCTCCTGAGGACTTACCGGAGAGCTTTGTGTCTCGATCAGCACGAAACAGCTGAAAACCCTCGAGGAGGAGCGCGCTGTCCGGAGTGATTCCTTAAGCCAGGTCTCAGTAAAACAGAGGACAGACGAGGGTAGAGAGGTCCTTAAATCGCATCAGCAGTCTCAGTTCATCTTACCTTGTTAAAGAGAGAATTGCATTGGAGAGAAATATGCCAGGCAAAGCCGTGCGCGTCTCTCCTGCGAAGCCGCACGAGGAGCGCCCGCTCGGCCTTCCTCTCCTTCGCCGTCTCACTTTTTGGGCAAAAAAGTGAACCAGATCGGTGGCAGGAGCCAAAAAAAAACGGGGAGTAGATCCGTGGGAGTGAAAGTCCTGATATTTAGAAGCTCTTCACAGGTGTAAGAGCAGGCAGACACACAATTGACGAACAGAAACATACAAAGAAAGGCGCAGCGAAACACCATGGCGGCCACAGTGGCCGCCATGGTGGATCCCCCCCCCCAAAAATAGCTAATTAAACCCACAATAACCAGTAACAAACAATATTAATCTCCCTGTCACTATTCCATATACTCATCATTGTCTCTTCTTTCTCCCCTGCAGGGTTACCAGATCCTTGTCACCATTTCACAATTGGAATGTTATTGTCAATAAAGATAATTGTTTCACTCACCTTAAACGTTGTCCTCCATGTCTACTCCTGGGTCTGAGTATTACACCATGTGAGCACGCGACCAGCATGCAGACCCAGCGGGCACGTACATGGCAACCATCTTGGGGCAGCGAGTAGGACAGCTTTCTTACCAGAACCAGGCTATGCTAAATCAAATGCTACAAATGTCTAGTCGCATCTCTCAGTTCAACCAAACCTTACAGGGGCTTGTGGCGGCATTCTCCGTCATGCCCCCACCCACGGCACCCTGTCAGGGCCACTCTTCCCGGGTATCCTTGCCCTCCCGTTTTGCGGGGGAGGTGAACAGGTTTCTTTTCCAGTGTATGCTAGTGTTCAATTGGGTACCGGAGGATTTCCCTACCGATCAGAGCCGCATTAGTTGTGTGGCAGGGCTCCTCAATGGGCGCGCGCTCACCTGGGCTCAGATATTAATCCAGGGGACCTAATTACCACCTTTAAGCCCTTATTCATGCTGCATTTCCCCTCTGGTTTACGTGCGCTTTGGAAAAGCCCAGCACGCACACGGCACTATACATGCTCACTTTTCTCGTCTACTAGGCCAAGCAGTTGACATGTGCCCAACTGTTATTTGTAGTTTTGCCCCAGCCCTATGGGTAGTGCAAATGTGCTAACACACCAGTTTGTTCACTGGCTATAAACACACGAGCGGCGCACATTTTTTTTGTAGCAACAACAATGGCGTCATTTCAAGGAAAAGGAGGAATTACCATTTTTCAGTGCTCTTCTCCGCTCAAGCTGCTGCAAAAGGATCCATGTATGTTTATTCTCGTCTTCCGCCTCCTTGTTGTCTTCCTCATCTACTTTGTCTTTGCATGTTGTATTGGAAGTGCCACCTCGTGAATGGGACGTTCAGTCTTGCGCATACTCTGTCAACGTGTTCAGACCGTGGGCAGGCTGCGCGGTCACAAAATTTGGGCTACACGCGGTCATCTGTGGTAGAGTCCTGCATACATGAGCCGAGTGGAGACAATGATGTAAATTTCGTCACAAGAGGTTTCCGGTTGCACGTATGTGGACAGCAGAGGTGCAGCATGACTCTAGTTTTACACCTACGACTGGTTCAACGAGGAGTTTGCCCAGGTTTTTGATCACTGGCTGGGAGGGCAACGCATCCGCACAGTTACTTAACCTCCGCCAGTGGCTGAGCTCCACAGCGGAACACACAGTTGGTTTCTGGGTGTTAGCAGCTCAAGCTGGGAGGGACGATACCATACTATGCTCCGTGTTCATCCGCAGTCTTAGTCCTCGCATTTGTGATGAGCTTGCCCACCTTCGGGGTGAACCGGAGTCGTTAGACGCACTTATCTCACTAGTTATCAAGCTGGACAATAGGCTGCATGAGCGCTCAAAGGAGCAGCAACATGCCTCTGTTGCCGCTTCATGTGCCAGTCCACCGCATCCACAGCTTCACGGACTGTCAGCCACCGCTCACCGTGACTCCTCCGAGCCCATGGCTATTGGGTGGTCCAAGCTAACTCCAGTTGAAAAACAGCGGCAGCAAGACAAAGACCTGTGCTTATATGGCAGTAAACTGGATCATATTGTCAATCAGTGTATGGAGAAGTTAAAAGACTTAGCCCGTCAGTCCAAATAGGGGGGCTGGCGGGTGGAGACAAAACCCTCCCTATTAACCGCCTCATCCTGCCCATGCGCATAATGCTCCAGGCCACCGAGTTTGCTAGCTCAGCCTTGGTCGACTCAGGAGCCGAAAAAATTTTCAGCTTTGAGAGTCTGACAACTGAGTTAAATATCCCTTGTACCTTGTTATCTCAGACCCAGAACCTCACAGCTCTCTTTGGCCAACCCCTATGTCATGTAATCAAACGCACGGTCCCACTGGCATTACTAACCTCTGGCAACCATTGGGAGGAGCTGTCATCTTTTGTTCTCCCGGTCTCCACCTCTCCCATAGTTTTTGGTTACCCCTGGTTACAAATCCACAACCCCGTTCTTGACTGGAGTCAGGGAGCCATTCGCTCATGGAGCACCTTTTGCTCGTCTGCCTGCCTCCAGTCAGCAGCCTGCTCACCCCTCCATTCCCATTCAGTCCCCAGATTCAGAGCCCCCTGATCTGTCCAAAGTACCACCTGTTTATCATGATCTGGCCCCACTTTTTAACAAAGCTAAAGCCCCGTCTCTCCCCCCTCATCGGCCATTTGACTGTGCCATCAAGCTCCAGCAGAGAGTGCCATTACTCACCAGTTGGTTATACAGCTTATCTGCCCCTGAGAGAGAAGCCATGGGAAAATATATTAAGGAGTCACTCAGTGCCGGTCTGCTTCTGCCCTTCAGAGAGAACAGACGCCTTTTTCTTTGCTCCCTTTTACCATCCTTCCCTCCCTAACTGAGAATCCCAGCTTGCTGTCTTGTCTGCGTCGCTGTCTTCTGGCTGAATCTTGAACCAAACGAAAAGAATGGATTTGGTGAGTGGCTTTAATAAGATTAACAACATTTTATATAAATTCGGGCCAGGGGGAGCCCCTATGGAGAGACCCATGGATTGGAATGCATGTGTCTGCATGATTCGACTGAGGATGTGGAAACATCTACCTGGTTTGGCTAGGATCACAGGATTTTCTGCTGATTGGCTCTGGAGTTTTTCCTGGTGTATCGAAAAATTAACTGGAAGAGCTAATTAAAAGCGGTCCCGGCATAGCTGCTTCTCAACAATTCGACTAGACGGGGGAGTGCACTAACTATCGGCAATGATAACATGGAAATTATCATCTGCATGCATTGTAGAGGGATGGACTCTACCGGACATGTTTACCCATGTTCTAGAAGGGAAACATCTGGAGTCGTCTTTGGTGCCTCCAAGGAATGGATTTAAAGCCTATGTATGGAAATTATGAACACAGATTGCTGGAGATGTAAAATTCTATGCTCTGAGTGATCTGTGTCTATCAGACCTTGAATTCGCCCTGTTGTCTATTTTCCTCCTGGATTAAGACAAAACAGAAGATTGTGCTTCTCTTTCATAAACATACTGGGACTGCATCTGAACTCTCATTGACATGTGACTGGCTCAGGAAATTTCCATCTGCCATGCCTCAAGGACATGCTTCCGAGTTTCATACACTAAGACATAACATCTCGGCTGGGAGAGATTTTGCTGCCTCCAGTAACTGATAAACACCCACCTGCATTCAACATACACAAACACACTGATTCATAATACTGAATTACACCCATCCATTCACTGATTCTCTCTGACTTTTGGTCTTTTGGTTTTTTGTGGTTGATTGTTGCTCTGTGCTATTGAGAGATTTTTTTTCATTGTAATCATAATCTGCTTAAATATAAGCTGTATTCTGATAACGAAGTTTTTTTTTCTCTCCTCCCCCCTTGTGTCGTTCCCTCCCCTCCCCTCCCTTTCTTATCTATCTCTGTTTGATGAGGCGCCTATTATGGCTGCCGTGTCGTTGTGTCGCGCACATGCGCACCAATGTCAAGTCAAGTTCCTCGTGTGTTTTTTTACATGCTTGGCAATAAAGTTTATTCTGATTCTGATTCGTCGCTCCTCTTCTGACTTGGGGGGAGGGTTTTTCTTTGCGGGAAAGAAAGATGGCTCTCTGCGTCCCTGCATCAACTTTCGCAAACTCAATAACATCATCAAGGACAAATACCCCCTTCCCCTCATAAACTCTGCATTTGACCAGCTCCTGGGTTCAACCATTTATTCTGAACTTGATCTCAGTAATGCTTACAACCTCATTAGAATAAGGGAGGGCGACGAATGGAAGACTCCCTTTAAAATGCACTTGGGCCAGTTCCAGTACTGTGTAATGCCATTTGTTCTCACCAATGCCCCCACAGTGTTCCAGCACTTAATAAATGATGTACTACGGGACTTCCTGAATTAATTCGTATTTGTTTACCTGGATGACATCCTCATCTTCTCTTGTTCCCTCCAAGAATATCAAACCCATGTCCACATGGTTCTCCAGCACCTCCTCAAGAACCAGCTGTATGTGAAAGCGGAGAAGTCAAGAGTTCCACACCACCTTTTTGGGGTTCATCATTTTTCCCAATTCCAGCAAAGCAGACCCTGTCAAAATTAAAGCTGTCACTAACTGGCACATCCCCTCCTCGAGAAAGCGCCTGCAACAATTCCTAGGATTTGCCAATTTCTACCACCGCTTCATTAGGAATTACAGCTCTATCGCCCACCCACTCACCACCCTGACATCTACTAAAAGCCCCTTTCGCTGGACATGGGAAGCCAATGAGGCATTCGCTCACATGAAGTCCTGCTTCAATTAAACCCTTATTTCAATCCAAGCTGACCCACAATGCCAGTTCATAGTGGAGATGGATGCTTCTGACATTGGGGTAGGGGCAGTGTTATCTCAGCACTCAGTCACCGACGAGAAGAAACACGCTTGCACGTTTTTCTCTCTGCGACTGTCCCCAGCTGAGAGGAATTACGAGGTCAGTGATCGAGAGCTGCTGGCCCTAAAATAAGCCTTAGAAGAGTGGCACTGCTGGTTGAAGGGGGCAGCCCAACCATTCCTTGTATGGACAGATGATAAAAACCTTGAGTACATCAGGATCGCCAAGAGTCTTAACCCCACCAAGCCAGATGGGCTCTCTTCTTTGCTAGGTTCTGCTTCACCCTTACGTACAGGCCAGCATCTAAAAACATCAAGCCAGATGCCCTCTCCTACCAATTTACCGCTGAACCGTCAGCCTCCACAGAGGACACAATCATCCTGAAAGCCACTGTCGTGGGGGCCCTGACATGGAAGATCGAGCAGTGGATCAACGAGGTGCTGGTAACTGACCTGGACCCAGGAGGGAGGTCCACTGGGCCATTTATTCATTCCTTGCGGCTGTCAGAGGAGAAGTTATTCACTGGCTCCACATGATAAGGTTCTCCTGCCATCCGGGGGTGACTAGGAGTCTTTCTTCACTCCAGAGCATGTTCTGGTGGCCCTCCATGGAGAAAAATGTACGCGAGTACAACAAAGCCTGCCCTCAGTGTTCGACTGGAAAGTCCCCCACCACCTCTCCAGCCAGTCTTCTCCAGCCCCTTCCTATCCCCAGTCGGCCTTCGGCCAACATTGCCTTAGACTTCATCACTGGATTGCCCCCCTCCAATGGGCACACCGTGATTCTTACTGTGGCGGACAGATTCTTCAAGGCAGCACACTTCGTCCCACTCAAAAAGCTACCCTCTGCCTTGGAGATGGCACAGCTTTTGTCCAACCACGTGGTCAGGTTGCACGACATCCTAGTGGACATTGTGTCCAACCGTGGCTCTCTCAGGTCTGGTGAACATTTTGTAAGCCATTGGAATCACGGTCAGCCTCTCCTCCGGTTACCATCCGTAGAGCAATGGGCAGAGAGAACAGGCGAACCAGGAATTGGAGGCCATGCTTCGCTGCACGATGGCTGAAGATGCATCATCAGGGAGCATGTTCCTGCCATGGGTAGAATATGCCCATAACTCCGGCATGTCCGCAGCTACTGGTTTCTCCCCCTCAAGGCCTTGCTGGGGTACAACTCCCCCTGCTCTCAATCTCGGAGGAAGAAATCGCGGTCCCCTCCATTACGGCCCACATGTCCAGGTGGGCACTACTGGAGGGACACCAAGGCTATCCTGCTCAGATCAGTCCAGGTTCAGGTTCAGGTTCAGGTTACTTTATTTGTACCCGTAGGTAGATTTGTTTTGCAGTTGGTGACAACCATATTTACAAGCCACAATTACATTCAACATAGACACAAACACAGGCACACATCTTACAAAATAGGTAAATATAAAATATGTACAATATAATTTTTATAGCTTGTTCAACTCTTTGACAGCAGCAGGGACAAAGCTGTTTTTGTAGCGCTGGGTTCTACTTTTTGGGACAGCAAACCTCCGTCTGGAGGGAAGAAGCTGAAAGTTGCAGTGCAAAGGGTGGGAGTCATCATTTAAAATCGAGTCGGCCATCCTCTGTACTTGTCTGGTGTACAGGGATGTCAGGCTCAGCTGTGACTCACCAAGCAAACAACTGGACCATCTGACTACCTGATCCAAGGATTTCCTCTGTTTCAGTTTTATCTGACCAAACCATGACATTAAAGAAAAGGATAAAACAGATTCAATAAAAGCCCGATAGAACATAGTCATTATGGTTCGGTCAATTTGGAAGCGTGCAAGTTTCCTCAAACAATGCAAATTTTGCTGACCCTTTTTGCACACCCTTTCACAGTTCACCTCAAAGTTCAATCCACTATCAATAATCGTCCCAAGATATTTGTACGATTGTACACATTCGGTGGTCTGGCCTTTTAGTATGGTGACTTTGTGCCTGGGAGTTTTCCTCCTAAAGTCAATAATCATATCTTTCGTTTTTGTTGTATTCAGCTGCAGGTAGGAATCCTCACACCAGTGAACAAAGTCATCAACTACTGGGCCGTGGCCACTCTCACCATCCTGGAGGAGACTGACAATGACTGAGTCATCAGCATACTTTATAATGTGTCTGTTGTCATGTCTGCTCCGACACATGTTTGTGTACAGGATGAAGAGTAGTGGTGACAACACACACCCCTGAGGAGAGCCAGTAGAAGAGCACTTTAGGTCAGACAATGTGCCATTGACCCTTACTCTCTGCGTCCTGTTGGTTAAGAAATCCAGAATCCAACCCACCAGATTATTGCTTAAATCAAATTGTTGCAGGAGCCTTTCAACTAAAATATGAGGTTGGATTGTATTAAAGGCAGAAGAAAAGTCCACAAATAAAAGCCTGGCGTGTGTCCCATTAAAATCCAGATGTTCAAAAAGCATGTTAAACAGAGTGACAGTGGCATCCTCCACTCCTCTGTGAGGCCTATAGGCAAACTGCAGAGGATCCAATGCATGTTCAGTCTGCTTTAGGACCTCACATCTGACCAGTTTTTCAAAAATTTTCATTAAAATTGAAGTCAAAGCAACTGGTCTAAAGTCGTTTACCGTTTTAGGACAGCTGGATTTTGGAACGGGAACAACCACGGCATCTTTCCAGATCTTAGGCACATGTTGTGTCTGTAAGGACTTATTGAAAATGTAGTGAAATATAGGACTCAGTTCATGTGCACAGGACTTTACCAGGCGTCCACATATATTATCAGGGCCCTGACTTTTGTTCACTTTTACAGCGCGGAACTCCCTTTCAACATCCTGCATCTCAATGTTAAAGTGCTGATTGTCTTTGTGTTTCCGTTTCAAATCTTGGATTTCTGTGCTAAAATCAAAGGAGTCAAAACGACCATAAAAACAATTAAGAGCATTAGCCAGCTCTGTGTCTGAATTAAAACCATCTAAAAACACACGATTACTGCGCTCTGTGCTCTGAAGGCCTGCAATAGTTTTCATACTGGCCCAGGCCGAACCAAGTTTATTTGCTGCCATCTTGCTTTCCAATTCTGATTTATAATTCTGTTTTGCTCTTAAAATTTCGGCCTTTAGCTCCTTAGTGGCAACCTGTAGCGCAGAAACAGACCCCTGTTTAAAGGCAAGTGCTTTCCTCTGTAAGCAGGATTTAACTGATTTAGTAACCCATGGTTTGTTGTTGGGATATATTTTGACACGTTTACGTGGAACAAACTTATTTTGACAGTAAGCCATGTATGAGCATGTGAGCTCAGCCAGAGAGTCCAAATCATCCCTGCAGGCCATTATGAACATCTTCCAGTCTGTACAGTCAAAGCATTCCTGGAGGCTGTGCTCTGAATCTTCTGTCCACACATCAATGTCTCTCATCTCCACCTTGCCTCTTCTGAGAGCAGTTTTATATGTGGGCAGCAAATGAACACAGTTGTGATCTGATGATCCTAAAGGAGGAAGGGGGAGTGATTTATAGGCCCTCTCTATGGATCCATACCACAGGTCCAATGTCTTTTTTCGCCTGGTTGGGCAGGAGACATACTGATGAAAGTTTTTAAGTATCTTCTTTAAAGAAACATGGTTAAAATCCCCAAGAATGAAGTTTGGCGCCTCTGGAGAAATTGACTGCAGCCGCTGGATCACATCAGAGATGGTGCTGGAGGTGGAGTCAGCGTCTGCCCTCGGATGAATGTACACAGTTGTGATGAAAAGTTGGGGAAACTCTCGAGGCAAATAAAAGGGGCGAAGCGACACAGACAGCAGCTCCACATGGGGTGTACAGATGCGCTCTCTGACCGTGACAGATGTGCAGTACTGCTTATTAATGTATAAACATACTCCGCCCCCCTGACGTTTCCCCGTTACCTCTTCCTGCCGATCCGAGCGCAGCGGAGCTCCAAAGCCGTCAATCCACAGGTCTGCGTCTCGATCATGCGCAGTAAGCCAAGATTCAGTGAAAGCCATGACGCAGCAGTTCTTAAAATTCTTCTGGTAACGTACGTTGCCTTGAATTTCCTCCACCTTGTTTCTCACAGACTGTGCATTCCCAAAATGATCGAAGGAAGAGGAATGTTACCAAACTGACGTCTCCTAAGGCGCAATTTCACACCTCCACGTCTTCCACGCTTCCTCCTGCCGCTTCTTTTTTCACCGCTGTGTCCGTCTCTCAAAATAAAGTCCGGCAGCTGAAATCTGGGCGCAATCAGAGACTCTGCACCAGCTGTGTTAAAGCGCAGCAACACGTCCCTGGAATATTGTATTCTGCCCGCTATTCTGCTCGCCATGGAGCCGAACGCGTTTACCTCAGAGACAAAGAGCCACAGCACAGAAAGCAGTAGTGCGAGATATGACAGGAAATCCATGTTGCAGATACCAGGGAGCTGTTCGCCATATATTCCACCAACGCTCCAGGGCAGAAACGACACAGAGGATTTTCTAAAAACGTAAAAAAGTACAAAAAACACACACACGCACTATATCACCAAGCTGCTGGTCGCTGCGTGCGCATGCGCCCAACCATGTCCAGGAGAATGCCACGTGGGCCAACAGGAAGAGGCATCCAGCTCCAGCCTACGAGGTCAGTCAGAGGGTGTGGCTCTCAACTAAAAACTTGCCCCTCAAAACTGACTATAGAAGCTCGCCCCCCCCCCCCCAGTTCCTGGGTTAACTCAGTGTCAGCACAGCTTGATTTACCTGCCTCACTCCAGGGTCCATCCCCCTCTCCACATTTCTCACATAAAACCCGTCTTTGCCAGCTCCTTATATCCCTCATCCAAACCACCTCCCCACCGAAGATGGTCGATGGAGGATTGGTGTATGCGGTCACATGCATTCTGGAGGCCCACCGCAGGGAGCCCAGTTCCGAGTGGAGTGGAAGGGATATGGGCCTGAAGAACAGTCTTGGATCCCTAGATCATTCATAATGGATAACACCTTGATCAAGGATTTCTATCGCTGTCACCCAGACAAGCCCCAGGGTTATGCAAGGAGGCGTCCACTGGGGGGGGGGGGGGGGGGGGGGGGTACTGCAAGGATCCTGTCTGATTTGCCTGCCTGCCTCTCTCTCCCCGGAGCTGCATCACCACCTGCAGCCAATCAATGGAACATTATAAGTAGGACGCTCTCCCATTGTTCTGTCTGGTCACATCTGATCTACAACCTGCCTGTATCCTGCCCTGTATTGAAAACCTGTTTTTCAATGTATGTACAGAGAAAAAAGCATGGGCCCTAGAACTGACCCCTGTGGGACCCCGTATGGCAGAAGAGCAGAAGAGGATTCAAAACCAGAGATGCTAACTTTAAAACCTAAACCAGTTAAGAGCAGTGCCACAAATGCCCACTAGGTGCTGCAAATGGGAAATTAAAACATGATGGTCCACTGTGTCAAAAGCAGCAGTTAAATCAAGCAACACAAGAACAGCATATTCACCTGAATCACATGCTAACAGGATATCATTAAAAACTCTTAACAAGGCTGTCTCTGTGCTATGAAGAGCTTTGAAACCAGATTGAAAAACCTCCAAAATATCATGTTTATCCAGAAAACATTTCAGCTCCATACAGACAATTTTCCCTAAAATTTCTGAGAGAAAGGACAGCTTGGAAATAGGCCTAAAATTTGCCAACATGGTATGATCAAGACTAGGTTTCTTAATCAAGGGCTGCACTACTGCATGTTTAAAATGTGCAGGAACCACACCAGATGACGGGCTGTTGTTCAAGATGGTGAGAACTGACTGGCCTATATTGGGACGCACAGCATCACAGGGAGACCCTGAGGGCTTAATGTGGCCAACCATGTCCTCTAAACGACAGTCACAGGTTCAAACTGATTAAAAACAGCAGAACAAGGGACAGAGACAGAGGGATCAGAGGCAGGAGCTGAGATGAGAGCCCTGATGATGGCCACCTTATCAACAAAAAAGTGCATAAAATCATTACATAACTCAGAGGAGACCTCCAAACATTCAATCTGTGGGGTATTAAGAACAGAGTCAATAGTGTTAAATAAAACACGTTGATGACAATGAGATAAAACAATATTAGCAAAATATTCGCTTTTTGCTTGCTTGACAGTATTTTGATACTGACGCCAGCAGTCTTAAAATCTGCAATGACACCTGCAGTTTGTCCTTTTGCCACCTGCGTTCAGCTCTGCAGCAATCCTGTCTGATTGCACAAGTTCTGTCATTGAACCATGGCTCAGGTTTGGATCGAGGCTGCTTGATTTTCAGTGGAGCCACAGAGTCCAAGATGGTTTGGCAGGAGGAGTGAAACCAGGAGCTGAGTTCCTCCACAGATGAGAAGGAGCCAGGAGGGGCACAGAGCTGGTCAAAGGAAGCAGAGAACTGACCGGCAATGGAAGGGTTAAAAATCCGGCAAGGCTGAGCAGGAGCGCACGTTTTAGCTGCAGCGCGTGACAGATCGGCCTCAAATAATACAGGCATATGGTCGGACAATACAGTGTCACAGATTTCTAAATTAAAAACAGACAGGCCATACGAGATGACAAGATCTAACGTGTGTCCGTGCTCGTGTGTAGCACCACCAGTCACGGACTGCACCAGATTAAGAGACTCAATGATATTTAAAAAGTCTTTCACCAGCGGCACCAGTTGCACACTGGCGGGGGTGGGACCCCTTTAGGGAGTTCTGGGAAGGCCTACCATCGCCACTGCAAACTCTCCACACCGTCAGCCCTCGGGGGGGCTCCCTTCTGGCCTGGGGCTCCATGCATTTGTCTGCCTTGTCTGCCGGCACAGTGCTTCTGACTATTATGAATTTTATTTTATTAAATTAGAAAAACTACTTTTTGAGGGCTTGAAGCAGCACCCCTCTCCCAGCAGGTGGCGCCTTAATCACTCACCTATATGGCCTACACCAAGGGCCAGCACCGGACAGATGGATAGACAGACGGACACCACTTCATCACATTAGCTCCTTTTGGCTTCACCAGAAGGAGCTAAAAATTCAAGTTTATGTGATGGTGCACAGACTGTGATCTGCAAGCACAGTTAAAGGGGTCAATAGCTGATTGTTTGCAGATTTAACTGTATTTGGAAAACCAAATATATAGTCGGCCTTATAAAGTTATGAATATATAGTCGGCCTTATAAAGTATATAAAGTTGTCTAGGCAGTTTTGCCTTCCCTGGGTAATTCTTTTTTCTATTATTCTGTGTGTGTTTGTAGCATTTTGGTCGTCTCCTGTGTCATGCTGCTGTTACATTGTAATTTCCCAGTTTGGGATCAATAAAAAGTACATCCATCTATCTATCAAATACTATATGGACATTGATTTTGGTATGAAAGCAACTTTATGGTCTCAGTTTTTTGTCAACGTATGTCTCTAATTCATGTCCACTAAACATTGCCGAGAGTAAAATTATTTCAACCCATTAAACTTCCAGGAGATTAAAAATCTCATGAACCCACACAGTTTTTGAATTTGTCTCTTTATCATGATTATGATTATCTGATTGAAGAGAGTATAATCAAAAGAGTTTAATATGATCATGCTGTTTTCCAAACAATATTACTGCCACACAGATGAGTTGGGCTCATTGGTGCTCTTGGAGCATTGTAGCTGTGTGGACTAAGTGCAAAATAGACAATCACAATAAATTGTATTTTACAGGGGCAGATTTACTAACGTGCTGCGCTATCGCAAAACCCTGTTTTGGTGTTTAAAAAAATACTGTTGAGATTTACTAAAGGGTGCAGGGCAAAATTAGTGGTGGAAAGGCGTAGACTATGTTAATTTTGCGCCTGGTCTCATTATATATGTATTTGTGGGAGCTGTCATGTCAATGTGTAAATTTGAGTGAGGGGAGTATTTAAATGACTGGCGCAAGGTGATTTATTAGGGTTTGCGGTTGTCAGTCTCCTGGTAAATGCGCCAGGATTTAACATCCAAACAAAGCTTGTCTTAATTCATCTGCGCCTGATGACAGCAATCGCTGGTGCCGAGACACTGGCGAGAACCGAGGGCACGTGGCCAGAGAGACAGAAGCTTCTCCCTGTGCATGACTTGATTTGACATGACAGAACAGATTAATATGAACCAAAATGACCTCACAGAGATCGGTGTTGTGCTGAACTGGACATCAGCCGGCAGAGGATCTTTTTAAATTTCATTTGTTTATATATAGCCTAATAATAATAATTCATTTCATTTATAACAGGCTTTACATCTCAGGGCAAAATCTCTACACAAATAGGATTAAGAACAAGAATAAAAGCAAACATTAAGTACATACAATGACACTCCAGGACATCCCTAGTGAGAATTGCTCTCAAATATTTTACCTGGTTAAATAAAGGTCAAATAAATAAAATGAAAAAGCTTTTCTAAACAATGAATTTGTATCCATTAAATAGTACTGTCCTTCCTACCTGGAATGGACAAAAGAAGCACAGATCCATAACATCCCCAGACACTGCAACATCGTAGTTACTCAGTGACAGCAGTCTCTGCTGTGGCTGTCCAAGGAATAAGTGAAATTGTGTGTGTTTAATTTTATTATGTTCCAGACTTCAGAAAAGATAAAACACACGTACAGTATTTATAAAAAGTCATGGACTAGGAGGCCCATACATTTTGTTAAAACAAAGTTTTTCATATAATAAAAACCCAGATTCTCCATCAGACCATCTTGATGGTTCTTATGTTAATAAAATAAACACGGTCAATAACCAATTTATTCATGAAAAAACTTTGGTGCGGGACGCCATGGCGACTGCAGCTTAACACTGAAGCTCTCAGACCCAATCCAGGATAACACCTTGAAAATCAAACTTAACGGATTTTTCTCTCCACAATATCTTTATTGAACCCTTTTTTTTTTTTTTAACAAACATGATACAAACAATCAAACACTAACACTAAAGTACTACAAAAAAAAAAAAAATGCACTAAAAACACCAACAACCACCAACAAAATCAAGTCTTCAACAATGCTCCTCTGTTTAGTCTAGACAATCCAATACATAAGTATACATATTATGTTCACCAGTTTGGAATTTACAAGGTCCACACACATCATTCACCTTCTTCTTCAAGAGTTATGTTTAAATTTTTTACATAATCAATAAAAGGTCTCCATATATTCTCAAACACAATTTCCTTTGATTTCAGTATATATGTTATTCTTTCTAATGGAAGGTTTGTTAACATCTGTCTTAACCACTGAGTCACATCTGGTCTATGAGTCTTTTTCCATAATAGTGCAATACATTTTTTGGCATTAAGCAAACTGAGGTCTATGAATGTTCTTTCACTTTTATTAAAATTATGCTTTTCTGGGTACAGACCCAACAAAAACAGTTTAGGATTCAATATGATTTGTTTTGAGATTATTTTTTCAATTGTTACCCTCACCTCTTCCCAAAACATTCTTATTAATCTACATTCCCATAAACAATGAAATAGGGTTCCTTTACTTTCCATGCATTTTGTGCATGTATCTGGTATATTTTTGTTATATCTATTTAACTCCTCCGGTGTAACATACATCCGCATTAACCATTTGAAATGTATCAATTTAAGGCGTGCATTTATTGATTTGGTTTGAGCTTCTGTACAAGCCAATTCCCATTGTTCCTCTGAAATTTCAATTTGCAGATCTTCTTTCCAGTAGTTTAATCTTTTCAGTGAATTTTCACTTGAAGATAGTGTCAATGAGTTATAAAACTCTGAAATAATACCCTTTCTTTTACTATCTTTCATCATCATTTTTTCCAAGGATGAATAAATAGGTCGAGTGAGAGCTTTATTTTGATTTGATCGAATAAAGTTTCTAAGTTGAAGATATTTAAAAAAATGTGTTCTATTGAGATTAAATTTGATCCTCAGCTCTTCAAAAGACATTATGTTGTCTGCACATGGCAAATATAAATCCTGAATCTTTTGTATCCCTTTTAAATTCACCCTTTATTGTCATTCAACTGTACAACCAATCATGTACAGTAGAACGAGATTGTGTTTTACCTATCTACAGTGTTAATCACACACACCCCAAGGGCTGCACGGTGGCGCAGTGGTTAGCACTGCGGCAGCACAGTTTACCCTTGGCCGGAGGATTGTGGGGATCGTGGGATCGTGGGTTCGATCCCAGCCCCCGACCAACAGTGATCTGTGTGGAGTTTGCATGTTCTCCCTGTGTTGCGTGGGTTTACTCCGGGATTTCTCCGGTTTCCTCCCACATGCCAAAGACATGCATGTTAGGTTAATTGGCTGTTCTAAATTGTCCCTAGATATCTGTTTCCTATAGGCCCTTACAATAGAGGGTTAGTATTAATGAAAGCGCTTTGAGTGGTCTTTGTGACTAGAAAAGCGCTATATAAGTGCAGGTTAGTTAGTTAGTTAGTTAGTTAAATTCCATACTTTAAATACAGCGTCCGCTCTCCCTGGTTTAAAATATTGATTACCCCATATTGGACTAAATTGTGACAATAACTGTGGTTCTTTTAAATAGTTTTTAGCTTCACACCATATTTTGATCATATGCTTTACAAATGGATTTTTAACTTGTTTTTGTAATTTTTTTGCCGAATCTGAGTATATGAATATGGGAAGAGGTAAAGGTAAATTGTATGATTCCATTTCAGTCCAGTGAGGGAGATCATTTGATGAAAAATAATATGTCATAGACCTCAGTTGTGCCGACCAATAATACAACATAAAATTTGGACATTTCAGACCTCCACGGTCAAATGGTAAATATAATAAAGACAAACGTAATCTAGCCCTCCTGTTGTTCCATATAAATTCCACTAACTTTTTTTTTATTCTTGAGAATAGATCTAAAGGTGGTGATAAGGGAATGTATTGAAATAAATAAAGTATTTTAGGTAAAATATTACTTTTAAGTATATTGATTCTCCCGATCAGTGACATTGGTAGTGACATCCATCTCTGAGTTAACTCATTGATATCTGACATTAAGGCTTCATAGTTGACACTGGCGACTGATTCTAGCTTAGGCATAATTTGGATTCCTAAATATTTAAACTGATTTACAACATTGAATTGATTTACCTCAGGGGCTGGGTAATTTCTCTGGGTCTCATTTAGCATTAATATTGAAGATTTAGTTTTATTTATTTTATATCCTGATATTTCCCCAAAATTCTTTATTAAATTCAACAAGGTTGGAATTGATTTTTTTAGATTCGACATAAACAAAATTATATCATCGGCGTACAGGGAGATTTTATGTTCTGTTGGTCCAACTTTAATTCCATATATTTGTGAATGTAAACGTATCGCTATCGCTAAAGGTTCAATTGCCATAGTAAACAGTAAAGGTGAAAGTGGACAGCCTTGTCGACATCCTCTATTGATTTTTATTGGTTTTGAAATATTGTTATTTGTTAGGATTTCTGCTGTAGCATTATTGTATATTATTTGAACCCATTTTATGAAATTATTTCCAAGTCCAAACCTTTGTAGGACTTCAAAAAGAAAGGGCCATTCAACTCTATCAAAGGCCTTTTCGGCGTCCAATGATAGGAGAGCTGTATCCGGTGCTTCTTTATTAAAATAAATAATATTAAATAGTCTTCTTACATTATGGAAGCCTTGTCTACCCTTTATAAAGCCATTCTGATCTCGATTAATAATATTTGGTAAAATTTCTTGTATTCGTCTTGCTAAAATTTTACAGATTATCTTAAGGTCGGCGTTTAATAGGCTTATTGGTCTCATATTTTCACATTTATTAGAGGGCTTACCTGGTTTTGGCAGTAGTATAATTAAGGCATTATTTATGTATGATGGTAAATTATTATTTTGAAATGCTTCTAAAACCATTTCCAAAAAAGGTTTTATTAATTTATTCTTAAATTTTTTATAAAGGTCAACTGGAAGACCATCTGGTCCTGCACTTTTTCCTGATTTCATATTATCAATGGCTAGCCCAACTTCTTCTTGACTAATTTTAGACTCCAATATCTCCCTGTTTTCATTTGGTATACACGGTATAGATAGTTCGTTCAAAAACCCATTTAGTTTTGTTAAATCAGGTTCATTTTTGGTATCATATAATTTTTCATAGTAATCTCTAAAGGCTCTATTAATTTCTAAAGGATCTATACCTACCTGTCCGTTACTTATAATACTGGTAATTGGTGTTTTAATTTCCAATTGTTTAATCTGCCATGCTAATAATTTTCCTGATTTTTCACCTTGTTCATAAAAAGATTGTTTCAATCTTAGAAGACTCGAGGCAGCTCTATTCGCTGATTTTTTGTCGTATTCAGCTCTCAAAATCAGTAATTCATTCTCCAACCTTGGGTCACTTCCTGCATACACTTTTTCCTGAAGACTTTTTATTTTATGTTCCAATTTAGCTCTCTCCTCTCGAGTCTTCTTAGATTTTGATCCTGTATAACTAATAATATGTCCCCTAATAAAAGCTTTGAAAGCCTCCCACTTTACACATGCTGATGTTTGTGTAGTATTGATGTCAAAGAACTCGTCTATCTGTTTTTCTATATACTTGACAAATTCCTCATCCTGAAGCCATTTATGCTGAAATTGCCATCTACCTGATTCCTTTGTCAATTTTTTATCTACATATATTAGACAACAGGGTGCATGGTCAGAGATCACGATGTTATCATAAAAGCAGTTTTGAATCTTGGACCTTAATTCTGTGGAAATCAAAAAATAATCAATACGTGAGAATGTCTTGTAGGTACTGGAATAACAAGAATAGGCTTTAACTTGTGGTTTCATTTCTCTCCATATATCTAACAATCTCAATTCTTTCATAAAATGATTAATAGTCATCCTACATCCAATGTGCGTACAATCCAGCTGTTGATCTATCCACACCTGGATTCAATGTACAATTAAAATCCCCTGCTATTATATGTTGCCCTGTAAGTGATGATAAGATGAGAAATAAATTAGCAAAGAACTTCTGATCATCTATACTGGGACCATATAAGTTCACAAGATTTATATTTTCTAATAGCAAAGAACCTTGAATGATTACATATCTTCCAAATTTGTCTCCAATTACATTTTTCACTTGAAAAGGAACTGATTTATGTATGAGAGTCATAACTCCCCTGGCTCGGGATGAAAATGAAGAGGTGAATACACTTCCCTGCCATCTACTCCTAATTCTTTTAACATCCTCCTCTATCAGATGAGTTTCTTGTAAAAACACAATTCTTGAACCCATGTCCTTTATTTTATTCATAACTTGTTTAAGTTTTTTTAAATTTTGTAGACCTCTGCAATTCCATGAAGTTAAATTAAGATTAACACTTTGGTCCATGATCAATAGAGAGTTTGGGATTACCTTGCAGTGTAAACATGCTCTTGTGGCAAACCCCCCAAAATCAAAAGAAAAATTCTGTCTCCCGATATAGCCATCGACTGTTCCACACCCACGGGGAACAG
Organism: Pholidichthys leucotaenia; assembly: GCA_020510985.1. Lineage (NCBI taxonomy): Eukaryota > Metazoa > Chordata > Actinopteri > Cichliformes > Pholidichthyidae > Pholidichthys > Pholidichthys leucotaenia. The sequence goes on from CM035842.1 coordinate 166,640,222, forward strand.
CCTAAGCCACTCCTTCTTCATCCTCCCAATTACCCTAACTCTACTGCTTTTAATGACGTAACATTAACTCTCCTCTGTAGTTTTCCAACTTAACTCCAAAATTTTTAACAACTTTGTACATCATAGTTTTTTTTTTGTTTGTTTTGTTTTTGTTTTGTTTTTTTAATATATAATACAATCTATATTTTGTAAACTTACTATTTACTTCAAGTCAGTCAGATGCCTGTGCAAATGCTTAATTATTCTACCTTATATTTTGTTCATGCTTAGCTCCCACCAGTCTCTTCTTCTTCTTTGATCTTCTTGATGAACTCCTGCGCCTCCTCTGGGGTCTTGAAGATGTGGGTTCTGCCCTCATACGTGGTCAGCAGTCTCGCAGGATAGATTACACCATGACGAATCCCAAGGTTGCGCAGCTCCTTACGTACGGGATCAAACTGCTTCCTCAATTGCTGGATTCCTGTGGCCAAATCTGGGTAGAACCGCACCTGCTGGTCCTGGTGTTTAATCTCTCCTTTAGCACGTGCAGCGTTGAAGATCTTCATCCTGTCTCTGTTGCTAAGAAACTTCATAATTAAGGTCCTCGGCGGTCCCTTATCTCTCCGTGGGCCAATACGATGTGCTTTTTCCAGAACCACTGCTGATTGCAACTCCTCGTTGCCCAGCACCTCCGGAATCCACTTTTCCAGAAAGGAACATACGTCCCGACCTTCTGATTCCTCTGGAAGACCCACCAGCCTCAAATTATTCTGTCTCGACCGAGATTCCAAATCCAAAATATTATCTTCCAGAGATTTATTTTTTTTTTCCAAAGTGCGCACCTTTAATTGAAGACGGGTGACGTCATCTTCAGCACTAGCGAGACGGAGCTCCATCTGCACCGTTCGTTCTACACAGTCACCCAATTCCTTTCTTATTCCTTCCAACGCTGTCATAATCCCATCAAATCTAGAGGAAAAGTCCGCTCTCATTGAACTCATGGCAGCCATCAGCGCATCTGCGCCATTCCCCGCATTTATCGCACCGTTGCCAGCCTCCTCCGCCATATATGGAGTTTTGTTTGCTGCGTCACAGACCTGAAAGTCCGTTAATTTGGACTGTTTCGGCGGCTCGCTTTTTCCTTTTCCTGGTTTTCCAGCCTTAGGCTTCGCCGACATATCCTCGCCCAAATGCTGGGATACGTTCTGTCCCAAATGAGAGAGTTATTTGCCGATTTTTTTTCTCCAGGAGCAGAGCAGAGCGAGACACGTCCGTCCTACGTGGCAGCCATAACCGGAAGTACGGATTTTTGGAGGAGTGAAAATCAAAAGACAAAATCATCATGTCTAAAGGAAAACAGAAGAAACTGAAATTCTCCAGGCCAGGACACGTATCGGCCGGAGAATCTGAACTGGAAGATCTCCGTTCAGAAGACGAGGAACTGGTGATAGCTAACAAAAGGGTTAGCCTGAAATCACTATTTGAGGAGCTACGACGATTTCGCCGAGATGTTACGGCCGAATTTCGGGAATTCAGAGAAGAATTGAAAAGGACAAACAGCAGAGTGGACCAGGCCGAGAACCGAATCTTGGAAACAGAGGATCGAATAAAAGTGCTCGAAGATTCTGTGCTAGACCTACGCAAAAGACAAGCAGCTATAGAGGCTAAGCTAACCGACCAAGAAGGAAAACAAAGAAGAGACAACAAAAGAATTCATGGTCTGATAGAAGGAACCGAAAATGGTTTTAACTCAATGGCAGAATGCGTGGAATCCTTACTAAGAGAGAAATTGGATATTCCACAAACCACCGACTTGAAGATAGAAAAGGCACATCGTTCATTAGCCGCTAGGCCGGCGGCGGAAGCGCCCCCACGTTCGGTGTTGGTAAGATTTTCCAATTTCAAAATAAAACAAGAGGTTGTAAGACTGGCCTGGCAGAAAAAAGGATTTATGCACCAGGAGAGAAAAGTCTATGTGGAACACGATTACGCCCCGGAGGTCCTTAAAAAGCGCAGGGAATACAATGACGCGAAAAAGGTGTTAAGAGAGAAGAAATTGCGCTTTCAGACACCATTTCCTGCGAAGTTAAGGGTCTTCTACGGCGATGAAACGTGCCTCTATAATTCGGCGGAAGAAGCAACAGCTGACATGGCGAAAAGAGGGCTCCCGGTAACGGTATTTAAACCCGCAGCAGACCCGAGTGAGAAGATCAAAGCGCAAACATGGACAACACAAAGACCCTCAAAATCCACGGACCAGCAGCGGGAAACCCAGCACCAGAGCGTCGCGGATAAACTATCCGTTTTCAGGTTGGAATAGCGACCTTTTTTTTTTTTTTTTTTCTTTTCTCTAGAATCAATCCGCACATCCAACCCCCCTCATACAAGGTAACAAACATTAAAGGAGATGCATATTCAGCATGTGGTAAAACATTTCATGGAACAATCATATTATTTGAAACAAATAAGTCTTTGTAATAAAAAAAAAAAAACTTGTTAAAATAGAAATGTGACAATAATCCCCATGTTCTCCTCATACTAACAAATACTGTTTTTGCGTGAATGTTTGATGTGATGGGGGTGGGAGGGTGCACACAATTTCACAGGGTTTAGGCATAAAAGGAAAAAAAAAAATCATTACAAGTTTGGATTGGGTTCTGAAACTCACGTTAAAAGCATGGGACTACTTTCAGTGGTAAGAGAGGGCCCTCAACACGTAACAGAGTTTGAGGAATTTCCCTCAGAGCCTTCACTCCATCAAGGCTCTTACAGGGTCTTTAAAAAGACCTCAGCTCAGGAAGTTCTTATGACAGCTTTTTGTTTTAAAGTTTTTTACACTATGTTCTTAATGTTTTTCTTGTTTTTAATGTTCTTTCAGTTTCTGAGTAGCACAAAAGAGGGCCACCACACAGTTATACTAAACAAAACAACACAATGGAGAAACAGGGTGTAACCAAAATAATTTCATATAATGTAAAAGGAATCCTGAATCCAGTTAAAAGATCCAAGATTCTAGGCAAAATGAAAAAAGACAAAGCAGGAATAATATTTTTACAAGAAACCCACCTAACAGACGTGGAACACAATAAACTCAGTAGACAAGGGTTTAAAATGATCTCTTCATCTTCATATAAATCAGGGAGGAGGAGGGGAGTAGCGACATTGATATCAACCAAAATTACATTTGAAAAAAAATCAGAACACAAAGATAAAGAAGGGAGATACAGTTTGGTAACTGGGCGGCTAGAGGGAGAAGATATCACCCTGCTGAATGTGTATGCTCCCCCAGGGGCTAACTGGAAATTTTATAAAAATGTATTCGACCTAATGATAACTAAAGCTCAAGGTTTAGTGATATGTGGTGGGGACTTCAATCTTAGACTGAATCCATACTGGGATGCTTCTGGTAATTCCCCACATCAAAATAACACCCAAAACAGGAAGACTCGGATGCTACTAAAAGAATTGGGAATCTGTGACGTGTGGAGGGAACTCAACCCCAGTGTAAAATACTATACATTTTACTCAACTCCACATTCATCTTACTCAAGGATTGACTATTTTTTTATGTTTAATAGAGACATTGGAAGAGTAAAAACATGTAAAATAGGACTGATGGATCTCTCCGACCACAGTCCGATCTACATGGACTTAAATATCCAAAAATACGCAAATAATACATTTTCTTGGAGGTTAAATTCAAATGTCCTGAAAGGACCATTGAAAGATGAATTGGAATCAGATATTCTCAGATATTTGGAAGATAACGATAAGATAAGATAAGATAAGATAAGATAAGCCTTTATTAGTCCCACAATGGGGAAATTCCAGGATTGCAACAGCACAGGGATAGCAACACTCAGAGCAACAATCAGAAGGCAAGAAAAAAAAAAAAAAAAAAAAAAAAAAAAACAAGCAAGCAAGAGCAGCTAATATACATATGTACGTATTACTATAAAATATATATATATATACACACACACACAGACACACAGTGCAGAGCATTGTAGCTGGATGGAATAAATACTGTATATGAATATATGAACACACAGTGCAGAGCATTGTAGCTAGATGGAATAAATATGTAAATATATAAACACCCACAGTACGGAGCATTGCAGCTAGGTGGAATAAATATGCAAGTATATAAACACACACAGTGCGGAGCAATGTAGCTAGATGGAATAATATGTAGATATATAAATATATAAACACACCCAGTGCTGAGCATTGTAGCTAGATGGAATAAATATGTAAATATATAAACACACACAGTGCAGAGCATTGTTGCTAGATGGAATGAAACAGCATAACCGTCTACTTAGTTATCCTACATGGTATGATTATGTGCCCATACATATTCTCACCCTCCATAGCGACCGGTAAGTTCCTAGTTGTATGCCGGAGGGGACCATTGTGTAAGTCTATTGCATCTTTTGCATTCAAAAAACTATTAGTTTGTTACGTCTTTTTGCTATCTCTGCGAGCAGCCCTGCTTAGGTTGTACAGTCTGACAGCCGTTGGTAGGAAGGACCTACGAAACCTCTCGGTTGTGCACCTGGGATGATGTAGTCTGCTGCTAAATGAGCTCCTCAGTGCATTCAGTATGTCCTGCATAGGGTGGAACTCGGACTCCAGCAGAGATGACAGTTTAGCCACCGTCCTTCTCTCTCCTATCTCCTCCATCGGATCAAGGCGCTGCCCCAGGACAGAGCTAGCTTTCTTAATCAGTTTGTTCAGTCTCTTCCTATCGGCTGCAGTAATGCCACTGCCCCAGCAGACCACTCCAAAAGTGATGGCTGATGCCACCACCGTGTCATAGAATGACTTCAGCAGCGCCCCTTGTACACCAAAAGACCTGAGTCTCCTCAGCAGGAACAGCCTGCGCTGTCCCTTCTTGTAGAGTGCATCAGTATTGTGTGACCAGTCTAGTTTATTGTTCAGATGAATACCCAGGTACTTATAGGATGTCACCATCTCGATGTCTGTTCCCTGTATATTTACTGGTACTGTGAGGGGCTGCCCATGCCTGCGGCAGTCCACCACCAGCTCCTTAGTTTTCCTTGCGTTGATCTGGAGGCAGTTCCGATGGCACCAGTCCACGAAGTCCTGGATAAGCCCTCTGTACTCAGCTTCATCTCCATTGGAGATGAGGCCAACAATCGCAGAGTCATCAGAGAACTTCTGTAGATGGCAGTGTGTTGTGTTGTGTGAGAAGTCCGCAGTATAAAGAGTGAACAGGAAGGGAGCCAGCACCGTTCCCTGGGGGGCCCCCGTGCTACTGATGATCGTGTCGGACACACAGTCCCGGGTTCTCACAAACTGAGGCCGGTTCGTGAGTTAGTCCAGGATCCATGATGACAGGTGCTGGTCCACCCCTGCGCGCAGCAGCTTGTCCTTCAGGATCATCGGTTGGATGGTGTTGAAAGCACTGGAGAAGTCAAAGAACATGATCCTCACCATATTCCCGGGCTTCTCCAGGTGGGACAGAGAACGGTGAAGGAGGAAGATCACCGCATCCTCCACCCCAATGCCATGCTGGTAGGCGAACTGGAGTGGATCCATCGCTGGTTCCACCAGGGGGCGGAGGTGAGCAAGGAGCAGTCTCTCCAGGGTCTTCATCAAGTGGGACGTCAAGGCCACCGGTCTGTAGCTGTTCAGGTCTTTGGGGTGGGAAGTTTTTGGTACAGGTACCACACAAGATGTTTTCCACAGCTGTGGTACCCTCCCCAGTTTCAGGCTCATGTTGAAGATATACGTCACAATCCCACACAGCTGGTCTGCACAGGACTTGAGGAGCTTTGCGCTGATGCCGTCCGGTCCCGGCGCCTTCCTCGCCTTGATCTTCCTCAGCTCCGTCCTCACCTGGGTCCTGGTCAGGGTCAGGATGGGGGGCTGTGTGTTGGGAGTGGGGGGGTGTTGGTGGAGTGGGGAGTGGGCAGCAGGACTTGATTTCTTTAGAGGCAGCAGTGGTTGTTGTGCAGTCAGGGGGGAGGGCGGTTGGTCAAATCTATTGAAAAACAGATTCAGGTTGTTCGCCCACTCCCTGCCCCCTGTGGCCTGGGGGGAGGTATTCTGGAGCCCCGAGATGGTTTTGAGGTTTCTCCAGACCCCGCTGATGTCGCTCTGTTGCAGCTTGTCCTCCATCTTCTTCCTGAAGCTGTCCTTGCCTTCTCTGATCTTTCTCCTCAGCTCCCTCTGTACGGACTTCAGCATCTCCCTGTTCCCTGACCTGAAGATCCTCTTCTTCTCTCTCAGAAGTGTTTTTATCTCAGGGTTGATCCAGGGTTTGTTGTTTGAGTGACGCCGTATGGTCTTGGTGGGAACGGATTTGTCCACACAGAAGCTGAGGTAGCCCGTGAAGGTGTGAATGAGGCCATCGATGTCCTCACCATGTGGATCGCAGAGCTGCTTCCAGGCGGTGGCTTCAAAACAGCCCTTTAGGGTGTCCATTGTCTCCTCAGACCATAACTCCACAGTGTGCATGGCCGGAGGTTGTCTGTGCACTAGGGGTTTGTACACCGGCCGGAGATGAACCAAGTTGTGATCCGATCTCCCGAGTGGGGGGAGTTGTGATGAGGTGTACGCCTCCTTAGTGTTTGCGTAGAATAAATCCAGTGTTTTATTGTCTCTAGTGTGGCATGTGACATACTGGGTGAACGTGGGTAGAATGGGAGACAGTGAAACATGGTTGAAATCGCCTGAGATGAGGAGAAGAGCATCTGGGTGTTCTGTCTGCAGCCTGCTGGTTACTGAATGGATGACGTCACGTGCTGTCCCAGCGTTCGCCGTCGGATTTGCATAAACAACAATGCAGATCACGTGTGAGTGTTCTCTCGGGAGATATGTAGGCCTCATGCTAACAGCTAGCAACTCAATGTCTTTGCTGCAGTGTCGTTGTTTAACAGTGATATGTCCCGGTCTGCACCAGTTGTTGTTAACATACATTATCACTCCACCGCCCCTAGCCTTGCCACTGTCTGGTGTTCGGTCAGCTCGTATCATGTGAAAACCCTCCAGCTCAATGTTAGCATCTGCTGCTAGTTCAGTTAGCCACGTCTCAGTAAACAAAAGGAGAGAGCACTCCCGGTATGTGCTATCATAACGGGAGATAGCCGCTAGCTCATCTAACTTTCCCAGTATCGACCGTACATTTCCCATGACAACAGATGGAAGGGAGGGTCTGTACCTTATATTTTTTGTCCTCCGCCTTACTCCAGCCCGGCAGCCGCGGCGTTTTCGCCTCAGTTCTCTCGGTATGTCGAGTTTTTCCAATGGGACGGGTGGCGGTTGAATGCTAGCAGCTGTTCTCTGCTGTATCGTATCCTGCTATAAACAGTGGCTCCGTTCCACCGGCTCAGGAGACATTTAGGACGATCTGTGTGTCCGTGATATAAGTGGGGTGAAAAAAAAAGACGGATCAAAAGAGAGAGGAGGGAAAAAGACTCGGAATCGAGCCGCTGTTGCAAAAGGCAGCCGACTGGTGTATGGAGAAGTATCCCCTTTAATACTGTGGGATGCATGTAAAGCTGTAATAAGAGGAAAGATTATTGCAAAACTGGCAACCCAAAAGAAACTAAGACAAGAAAAACTATCCACACTAGAGTCAGAACTTAGGAACTAGAAAAAGAACACAAAGGCAACACTCATTCTACTGACTCGCTCAAGATTAAGGAAATTAAAAACCAAATAAATGAGATCTACACAATAGAAATCAGAAGAAACTTACATTTCTGAAACAAAAATACTATGAAGCAGGCAGTAAATCGGCAAAATTGCTAGCCTATAAATTGAGGAAACATCAAACAGAAAGAGCAATCTACAAAATCAGAGACCAGTATCAAAGGAAATAAAATTCAGAATTCAGGATATTCTTAAAAACTTCGAGAATTACTATAAGAACTTATACTCCCACAAAAAACATAAAAACGCATCCGAGGCATTCCTAAACACATTAAACCTTCCCCAACTTACGGAGTCACAAAATAAAAACACTACTGTCAGAAATACATCCTAAAGAATTGGAAAAAGCAATTATGAAACTTAAAGCTAACAAATCCCCAGGAGCTGATGGCTATACAGCAGAGTGGTACAAAACCTTTAAACAGCAACTATCTCCTCTCCTCCTGAAAACATTTAATTATGTCCTCCACACAGGGGAAATCCCCCCCTCCTGGAGAGAAGGGGTCATTGCAGTTATACCTAAACCTGAAAAGGATAAACTAGAGTGCTCCAACTACAGACCAATCAGTGTACTAAATCAGGACTATAAGCTTTTTACCATTATCCTTGCCAAAAGGTTAGAAAATATACTGACAGACCTAATTCATTTAGACCAAACAGGTTTTATAAGACAAAGACAGACACAAGACAACATTCGACGCACTTTACACATAATTCATCATATAAAAAAATATAACTTAAATGCAGTCATATTGGGATTAGATGCTGAAAAAGCATTCGATTCGGTTGACTGGTCTTTTCTATATAGAATCTTATCCAGTTTCAATTTTCATAACAACTTCATTAGAACTATACAGGCATTATATAAAAAACCAACAGCTAAAATAAGGATTAACGGTAATTTATCATCATCTTTTGAACTGGAAAGAGGATGTCGTCAGGGCTGCCCCCTGTCTCCACTGCTCTTTGCAATCTTCATAGAACCTCTGAGCCAATGGATAAGACAAAACCAAAAAATTCAAGGTATTACACTTGGTCAGAAGGAACATAAAATAGCACTCTTTGCTGATGACATTTTAATATACCTAGGGCAGCCGGACACTTCTTTACCAGAACTAACCTCAGTTTTTTCAGAGTATGGAGATTTATCGGGGTACAAATTAAATATGCATAAAACCCAAGTTTTAACATTCAACTATGACCCAAATCATTATTCACTAAGCAAACTCAAAACTAACTGGGAGTCGGAATCTATGAAATATCTGGGGGTCAATATCCCGAAACAATTCAACAAAATTATATCACTAAACTATGATCCACTGGTGACAAAAATAAAATCTGACCTAGCAAGATGGAATATGATGCCATTCTTGGGTACTGCACAAAGAATTGAAGCAGTCAAAATGAATATACTTCCACAGTCTTCTATACCTTTTCCAAACAATACCGGTAGAACCTCCCAAAAAAACATGGCAGGAGCTGGACAGAAGGATCTCAAGATTCATATGGCAGGGCAAGAGACCTAGAATCAGATATAGAACCCTACAGCTAAACAAAGACAAAGGTGGGCTCGCGCTGCCAAATATCAGGGACTACTTTAAAGCCGCACAAATTAAAACTTTAGTAGAGATATGTAACCCAGTCTACACTGCACAATGGAAGGAGATCGAATGCCAAATAACAAGTGACATCCCCCTACAGGCGATAATAGGGAACAATGCCTTACCTAAGCTTTTGAATAACACTAACCCGTGGATAGAGACCCCGCTAAAAATTTGGTTTAAGATAGTCAGAGAGAATCAAACTAAAGAGCCCTATCGACTTCTGCAATGGATCGCCTATGATCAGGACTTTACTCCTAATAAAACAGACACCAGATTTAAAAGTGGAAGGAGAAAGGGCTGATAAAATATTACGATTTTTTTAAAGGGCAAATCTTAAGAAGTTTTGAAGATTTGAAAAAACAAGGCCTAATAAATCAAGACCTTTACAGGTTCTTCCAGCTTAGACACCACATAAACAATATACTTAAAAAGGAGGTTTTGGAAAGGGCCCAGTCAGGTGTTCTTAAGGTCTTCTTAATGGCATATAAAGGGATCCCAGGGATCAGATACATTTCTAAAATATACCAAGGTCTTCAAGACTTAAAAGGAGACAACACATCTTATATAAAAGAGAGATGGGAAAAAGAGGGGAATTTCACTTTACAACTGGAAATATGGGAAAAGCTAAATAAACAGCAATGGAAAAGTACCTCATCCCTGCAGTGGAGAGAATTTGGATGGAAAAACTTGGCAAGATTTTTCAGAACACCTGCACAAAACAAATTTACCCATAAGGGATTGAACTGTTGGCGCTTGTGTGGTGAAAAGACTGCAAATCATTTTCATGTGTTTTGGTCATGCCCAGTTATCCACCAATATTGGACCAAGGTACAGACAATATTGGGGAAAATATTCAAAATTACAGTTCCCTTTTCTTTTGTAACTTTGTATTTGGGTTTACTACCGGACTCACTGGAAAGACGAGGAGAAAAATACTTATTCAATGTTTTAATATTGGCAAGCAAAAAAGCTCTAACTAAAAAATGGATGTTGAAGGACTGTCCTACACCTGAAGATTGGACTAACGTGATCCAAGACATTTACTCGATGGAAAAGTTGACATTCGCACTGAGACAGGACATGGATGGGTTCATGAACTTTTGGCAACCCTGGACCGCATATGTGTCTTCCATTAGATCTAATCTTTGACAAATACCATTTCAATAATGGTTCCGCTCTTTGTTCCAACACTACTCAGATGCTCTTTTATCTTTATTTACTTACTTTTTCTTTTTGTTTGTTTTTTACTGGTTTGTTTGTTTTTTATTTGTTTTTTGTTTTTTTCTCTCTTTAATTTCACTTTTTCTTTCACTTTAAAAAAAAAAAAAAAAGGGGTGTTGTAAGAATTAATCTTCCAATGTTGTCAGATAACAGAAAATAAGGGAACATGTGATGAAAATGTAAACACTGCATTGCTGTAACGACCTGTATACCCTTTACAAAAACTTAAATAAAAAAAAAAAAAACCAATTTATTCATGAGTAGTCCTTAATTTATACATATTAAACAAAGGAGTCTGCCATGTGAAACGAAAATCAAAACTGATATATTATGAACAAAAATAAACTATTTTATTGGGGTTTGCGCTTAAACAAAAGCTTAAAAAAAGCTTAAAAAAACTATATTATGCTCCTCTGAACTGGCTATGCCTTTGTTGATGACCCGCTTCTTCATCAGGTGTGCCTATGTGCAATTTTGCGTTGCTCTTGGTGGATGGGTGGTCATTATAGAAATGAAGTGTCTGCGTCTGTGTTTATAATTTTGCGTGTTGATAGTAGATCACTGGCAAAAATTGGCCACTCCCTTAGGCGCACTGTCTAATTTGCTCACTTGCTAATTTGCACTGCCTTAGTAAATCTGCCCTATAGTGTTGGCATTATGCATGGATTTCTATTTCAGGCAAATAAGAGCAACTACATAACAGTCACTATAGGAACAGATTAGTACTACATCTGTTTATCTGCAGTAAATCCATTCACTAAACAGGTAACTTATAATTTAGATTTAATGATGGCTTGATAATTTCTGTTTAAGCTAAAGGTGTAGTGTACTGCATTGTACAGCGGGTATGATTCATGTATCTATACGGGTCACCATCTATTCATCTATGATGTATATAAGCTTTTTTTTTTTTAGCAGTTTTACTTTCCATGGGTAATCCCTTTGTCTGTTATGCTGTGTGTGTTTCTGTCATTTGGTTGTCTACTGTTATGCTGCTGTTGCACTGCAATTTCCCAGTTTGGGATCAATAAAGTACATCTATCTGTCTAGCATGTAATAATTAGTGCAATGTAGGAGCCAGATCTCAAAATGCAAATTTTTCCATTATTTTGGTCATAACTCCCTTCCAATGACCAAAATATCAGGTCAGGTCATAGAATCTGCTACTGGTAACCTGTAATCCAGCACTACCTGTTGCAGGGTCAAGTTGCCGGTGACTAAACCGGCATCCCCACCAACACCTCTATGGAATTGGTAAGGTGGGTGGTTAGACAGCCTGATAGAAGTAAATGCAAGATCCATCAAAGGGTGTTGGCTCAGGAGAGCCACGGATGGCCATCTAGCAATGAGGAGAATTATTCATCCACATCCTAGCCTGGGTTACTGCCCTCGTGCTTCTGAGGAAGGTTTTTGAGCCAGAGGCTAGGAGAAGGGGACACTGATATAAAACCTATGACTTGAGGACCTCACTGTCACTGTCCCAGTTTAGTGGGCCATGGTAGATGAACTTCTGGTTTAAAGGCTGGGTCCAGTTCTGCGCACACTGCACTTCACCTATAAAATTCCATTGTGCAAGCTGAAAAAATCTCAAACAGATCTTCCCCTGCAGACACTGCAACCGGACCTGCCAATCTTGCATTGGTCTTGTTAGTAACAAGCGTGCCTGCAGACAACATGGACAACCATCTTCATAATCTTCGTTCGCGAAGCCAAGCCATGGTGGTACACCCTTTCACAGCCTTTAGGATAACCTACAGAAGTCATTTGTATGATTAGACTTTGACATATAAACTTAGAAAGGCATTATAATGTCTGCATGGAAGGGGACCCTCTATCTGTGTATATTAAAAAAAAACTATCAAGATACAGAAAATACAATAAATTTCACTTAAGAATGACTACATAACAATGAAAACAAAATTATAATTGCTGCTTTAAATTTCAGAATTCAGATTACCCAAAATTTTACATACTGCACATTTAGAGCCGTATTTTGACAATCTAGTCTGAAGTCAATTGTCAGAGACTGCATTTGTGGTTGTGTTTGAATTTATTTTGCTATTACAGCTGGGCAAAAACAAATTATGCGCCAGGTGCAAAGTGCAAAGAGGCTGTCCTAATGATCTTAATTATTTAGAGGTGTATTTGGGGCTTAATGTGAAATAAACCAATCACTGTCTTTGCTCTCAATCCCTTTAATAAACAGGGACACAAGATCAAAGGCATAACAGTCACATGATAGCGTTTAAATGAGAGGACAAATCCATTTTGCACTGAAGACAATGCAGGGTATTTCAAGTAAAATCCGTTTAAGGGACTTCCGGTTATGGCTGCCACATAGGACGGACGTGTCTCGCTCTGCTCTGCTCCTGGAAAAAAAAAATCGGCAAATAACTCTCTCATTTGGGACAGAACGTATCCCAGCATTTGGGCGAGGATATGTCGGCGAAGCCTAAGGCTGGAAAACCAGGAAAAGGAAAAAGCGAGCCGCCGAAACAGTCCAAATTAACGGACTTTCAGGTCTGTGACGCAGCAAACAAGGCTCCATATATGGCGGAGGAAGCTGGCGGCGGTGCGATTTCTGCGGGGAATGGCGCAGATGCGCTGATGGCTGCCATGAGTTCAATGAGAGCGGACTTTTCCTCTAGATTTGATGGGATTATGACAGCGCTGGAAGGAATAAGAAAGGAATTGGGTGACTGTGTAGAACGAACGGCGCAGATGGAGCTCCGTCTCGCTAGTGCTGAAGATGACGTCACCCGTCTTCAATTAAAGGTGCGCACTTTGGAAAAAAAAAATAAATCTCTGGAAGATAATATTTTGGATTTGGAATCTCGGTCGAGACAGAATAACTTGAGGTTGGTGGGTCTTCCAGAGGAATCAGAAGGTCGGGACGTATGTTCCTTTCTGGAAAAGTGGATTCCGGAGGTGCTGGGCAGCGAGGAGTTGCAATCAGCAGTGGTTCTGGAAAAAGCACATCGTATTGGCCCACGGAGAGATAAGGGACCGCCGAGGACCTTAATTATGAAGTTTCTAAGCAACAGAGATAGGATGAAGATCTTCAACGCTGCACGTGCTAAAGGAGAGATTAAACACCAGGACCAGCAGGTGCGGTTCTACCCAGATTTGGCCACAGGAATCCAGCAATTGAGGAAGCAGTTTGATCCCGTACGTAAGGAGCTGCGCAACCTTGGGATTCGTCATGGTGTAATCTATCCTGCGAGACTGCTGACCACGTATGAGGGCAGAACCCACATCTTCAAGACCCCAGAGGAGGCGCAGGAGTTCATCAAGAAGATCAAAGAAGAAGAAGAGACTGGTGGGAGCTAAGCATGAACAAAATATAAGGTAGAATAACTAAGCATTTGCACAGGCATCTGACTGACTTGAAGTAAATAGTAAGTTTACAAAATATAGATTGTATTATATATTTAAAAAAAACAAAACAAAAACAAAACAAACAAACAAAAAAAAAAACTAGGATGTACAAAGTTGGTAAAAATTTTGGAGTTAAGTTGGAAAACTACAGAGGAGAGTTAATGTTACGTCATTAAAAGCAGTAGAGTTAGGGTGATTGGGAGGATGAAGAAGGAGTGGCTTAGGCTGTTCCCCGTGGATGTGGAACAGTCGATGGCTATATCGGGAGACAGAATTTTTCTTTTGATTTTGGGGGGTTTGCCACAAGTGTGGGAAGGGGGAATTTGTTTGTGTGTAGTTTGTAGGATGAATGTTCAACCACTCATGTTTTTGCTTCTCTGTATGAGCATGTTTACACTGCAAGGTAATCCCAAACTCTCTATTGATCATGGACCAAAGTGTTAATCTTAATTTAACTTCATGGAATTGCAGAGGTCTACAAAATTTAAAAAAACTTAAACAAGTTATGAATAAAATAAAGGACATGGGTTCAAGAATTGTGTTTTTACAAGAAACTCATCTGATAGAGGAGGATGTTAAAAGAATTAGGAGTAGATGGCAGGGAAGTGTATTCACCTCTTCATTTTCATCCCGAGCCAGGGGAGTTATGACTCTCATACATAAATCAGTTCCTTTTCAAGTGAAAAATGTAATTGGAGACAAATTTGGAAGATATGTAATCATTCAAGGTTCTTTGCTATTAGAAAATATAAATCTTGTGAACTTATATGGTCCCAATATAGATGACCAGAAGTTCTTTGCTAATTTATTTCTCATCTTATCATCACTTACAGGGCAACATATAATAGCAGGGGATTTTAATTGTACATTGAATCCAGGTGTGGATAGATCAACAGGACTGGATTGTACGCACATTGGATGTAGGATGACTATTAATCATTTTATGAAAGAATTGAGATTGTTAGATATATGGAGAGAAATGAAACCACAAGTTAAAGCCTATTCTTGTTATTCCAGTACCTACAAGACATTCTCACGTATTGATTATTTTTTGATTTCCACAGAATTAAGGTCCAAGATTCAAAACTGCTTTTATGATAACATCGTGATCTCTGACCATGCACCCTGTTGTCTAATATATGTAGATAAAAAATTGATAAAGGAATCAGGTAGATGGCAATTTCAGCATAAATGGCTTCAGGATGAGGAATTTGTCAAGTATATAGAAAAACAGATAGACGAGTTCTTTGACATCAATACTACACAAACATCAGCATGTGTAAAGTGGGAGGCTTTCAAAGCTTTTATTAGGGGACATATTATTAGTTATACAGGATCAAAATCTAAGAAGACTCGAGAGGAGAGAGCTAAATTGGAACATAAAATAAAAAATCTTCAGGAAAAAGTGTATGCAGGAAGTGACCCAAGGTTGGAGAATGAATTACTGATTTTGAGAGCTGAATACGACAAAAAATCAGCGAATAGAGCTGCCTCGAGTCTTCTAAGATTGAAACAATCTTTTTATGAACAAGGTGAAAAATCAGGAAAATTATTAGCATGGCAGATTAAACAATTGGAAATTAAAACACCAATTACCAGTATTATAAGTAATGGACAGGTAGTTATAGATCCTTTAGAAATTAATAGAGCCTTTAGAGATTACTATGAAAAATTATATGATACCAAAAATGAACCTGATTTAACAAAACTAAATGGGTTTTTGAACGAACTATCTATACCGTGTATTCCAAATGAAAACAGGGAGATATTGGAGTCTAAAATTAGTCAAGAAGAAGTTGGGCTAGCCATTGATAATATGAAATCAGGAAAAAGTGCAGGACCAGATGGTCTTCCAGTTGACCTTTATAAAAAATTTAAGAATAAATTAATAAAACCTTTTTTGGAAATGGTTTTAGAAGCATTTCAAAATAATAATTTACCATCATACATAAATAATGCCTTAATTATACTGCTGCCAAAACCAGGTAAGCCCTCTAATAAATGTGAAAATATGAGACCAATAAGCCTATTAAACGCCGACCTTAAGATAATCTGTAAAATTTTAGCAAGACGAATACAAGAAATTTTACCAAATATTATTAATCGAGATCAGAATGGCTTTATAAAGGGTAGACAAGGCTTCCATAATGTAAGAAGACTATTTAATATTATTTATTTTAATAAAGAAGCACCGGATACAGCTCTCCTATCATTGGACGCCGAAAAGGCCTTTGATAGAGTTGAATGGCCCTTTCTTTTTGAAGTACTACAAAGGTTTGGACTTGGAAATAATTTCATAAAATGGGTTCAAATAATACACAATAATGCTACAGCAGAAATCCTAACAAATAACAATATTTCAAAACCAATAAAAATCAATAGAGGATGTCGACAAGGCTGTCCACTTTCACCTTTACTGTTTACTATGGCAATTGAACCTTTAGCGATAGCGATACGTTTACATTCACAAATATATGGAATTAAAGTTGGACCAACAGAACATAAAATCTCCCTGTACGCCGATGACATAATTTTGTTTATGTCGAATCTAAAAAAATCAATTCCAACCTTGTTGAATTTAATAAAGAATTTTGGGGAAATATCAGGATATAAAATAAATAAAACTAAATCTTCAATATTAATGCTAAATGAGACCCAGAGAAATTACCCAGCCCCTGAGGTAAATCAATTCAATGTTGTAAATCAGTTTAAATATTTAGGAATCCAAATTATGCCTAAGCTAGAATCAGTCGCCAGTGTCAACTATGAAGCCTTAATGTCAGATATCAGTGAGTTAACTCAGAGATGGATGTCACTACCAATGTCGATGATCGGGAGAATCAATATACTTAAAAGTAATATTTTACCTAAAATACTTTATTTATTTCAATACATTCCCTTATCACCACCTTTAGATCTATTCTCAAGAATAAAAAAAAAGTTAGTGGAATTTATATGGAACAACAGGAGGGCTAGATTACGTTTGTCTTTATTATATTTACCATTTGATCGTGGAGGTCTGAAATGTCCAAATTTTATGTTGTATTATTGGTCGGCACAACTGAGGTCTATGACATATTATTTTTCATCAAATGATCTCCCTCACTGGACTGAAATGGAATCATACAATTTACCTTTACCTCTTCCCATATTCATATACTCAGATTCGGCAAAAAAATTACAAAAACAAGTTAAAAATCCATTTGTAAAGCATATGATCAAAATATGGTGTGAAGCTAAAAACTATTTAAAAGAACCACAGTTATTGTCACAATTTAGTCCAATATGGGGTAATCAATATTTTAAACCAGGGAGAGCGGACGCTGTATTTAAAGTATGGAATTTAAAAGGGATACAAAAGATTCAGGATTTATATTTGCCAGGTGCAGACAACATAATGTCTTTTGAAGAGCTGAGGATCAAATTTAATCTCAATAGAACACATTTTTTTAAATATCTTCAACTTAGAAACTTTATTCGATCAAATCAAAATAAAGCTCTCACTCGACCTATTTATTCATCCTTGGAAAAAATGATGATGAAAGATAGTAAAAGAAAGGGTATTATTTCAGAGTTTTATAACTCATTGACACTATCTTCAAGTGAAAATTCACTGAAAAGATTAAACTACTGGAAAGAAGATCTGCAAATTGAAATTTCAGAGGAACAATGGGAATTGGCTTGTACAGAAGCTCAAACCAAATCAATAAATGCACGCCTTAAATTGATACATTTCAAATGGTTAATGCGGATGTATGTTACACCGGAGGAGTTAAATAGATATAACAAAAATATACCAGATACATGCACAAAATGCATGGAAAGTAAAGGAACCCTATTTCATTGTTTATGGGAATGTAGATTAATAAGAATGTTTTGGGAAGAGGTGAGGGTAACAATTGAAAAAATAATCTCAAAACAAATCATATTGAATCCTAAACTGTTTTTGTTGGGTCTGTACCCAGAAAAGCATAATTTTAATAAAAGTGAAAGAACATTCATAGACCTCAGTTTGCTTAATGCCAAAAAATGTATTGCACTATTATGGAAAAAGACTCATAGACCAGATGTGACTCAGTGGTTAAGACAGATGTTAACAAACCTTCCATTAGAAAGAATAACATATATACTAAAATCAAAGGAAATTGTGTTTGAGAATATATGGAGACCTTTTATTGATTATGTAAAAAATTTAAACATAACTCTTGAAGAAGAAGGTGAATGATGTGTGTGGACCTTGTAAATTCCAAACTGGTGAACATAATATGTATACTTATGTATTGGATTGTCTAGACTAAACAGAGGAGCATTGTTGAAGACTTGATTTTGTTGGTGGTTGTTGGTGTTTTTAGTGCATTTTTTTTTTGTAGTACTTTAGTGTTAGTGTTTGATTGTTTGTATCATGTTTGTTAAAAAAAAAAAAAGAAAAGGTTCAATAAAGATATTGTGGAAAAAAAAAAAAATCCGTTTAAGGGCAAGAAGTTTTTAAAGAGCTTTTTAACCTTCTCCAGCATTGATTGCACTGGGGAGATCTGACATAATTATGCATGGATGAGGGCTAAACAATTCAGAAATTATGCCAATTTTTCCTCTTTGTCCATGATTTTCAGAGTTGCAAAAATTCCTTCAGTTATATTATCGCAAACTTCATCCAAACTTCTCTTTTAAACCCAGAAAGAGTGAGCTTGGCCTGAGGTTCATTAATCTCCTCTGCTGAATGTAAAATTGTTGCATTTTAACTCAAAACAACTGCTGGGATATTTTCATTTTGAATCATTCTGTTAAAAGAGTGACAGTGAATGAGGTTAAAAAAATTATATAAAAAAAAAAAAAACCTTTGATAATCCCATAACTCATCCTCCATGCTAAAGACAAAAATAGAAAGGAGATGTTTTTACCTTCTTTACATGTTTCGACTGTGCACTGCAGCCTTCGTCAGAAGAGTCAGCTGATTGCTGCCAGGTGTCATTTTATCAGCTGACTTTCGTAGGTGGGGCCAGCCCGGCAGACCTGTCAACAACTCTGCCTCTGTTTGGAGAGGCCTGCAGAATATCACCAACTACAGGAGACCATCCCCACACCCTGTGGAAAACCTCCAGCTGGCTAACGACCTAAACAGCTTTTATTGTAGGTTTGAAAAGAACCTACAGTTCTCACCTCCCACCCACACAAAAGGATTATCTGCAGCCCCAGGAACTCCATCCCTCCTCCACTCTGATCTCCCACCAGCACTAACGATCTGTGAAGAGGAGGTGCGCTGGGTCCTTCAGAGACAAAAGATCAAGAAGGCTGCAGGACCTGATGGTATGTCTCCGTCCTGCCTGAGAGTCTGCTCCAACGAGTTGGCCCCCATCTTCACCCGGATCTTTAATAGATCACTGGAGCTGTGTGAAGTGCCTTCCTGCTTCAAACGCTCCATCATCATTCCAGTTCCCAAGAAACCCTCTGTTACAGGATTAAACGACTACAGACCTGTTGCCTTGACCTCTGTGGTCATGAAATCCTTGGAGAGATTGGTGCTGAACCACCTGAAGGTCGTCACAGGCCCCCTGATGGACCCACTGCAGTTTGCCTACCGGTCAAACAGGTCAGTGGATGATGCAGTGAATATGGGACTACACTACATCCTGCAACACCTCGACTCCCCAGGGACGTATGCCAGGATCCTGTTTGTCGACTTCAGCTCAGCGTTCAACACCATCATCCCAGGCATTCTTCATCAGAAACTCCTCCAGCTCAAGGTGCCCCCCTCCACCTGCCAGTGGATCTCCAGCTTTCTGACTGACAGGTGGCAACAGGTGAAGCTAGGGAGATTTACATCCAGCTCCCGAAAAATTAGTACTGGCGCCCCCCAAGGATGTGTCCTTTCCCCACTGCTCTTCTCCCTCTACTCCAACGACTGCACCTCAGAGGACCCTTCGGTGAAGCTCCTGAAGTTTGCGGACGACACCACAGTCATCGGTTTGATCCGGGATGGTGATGAGTCTGCATACAGGCGGGAGGTGGAGCAGCTGATCCTCTGGTGCGGCCAGAACCATCTTGAACTTAACCCAGCCAAAATGGTGGAGATGACTGTGGATTTCAGGCGACACCCTCCTTCATTCCCCCCACTCACCATCCTCAACAGCACAATGTCCACTGTGAACTCCTTCAAGTTTCTGGGTACCACAATCTCCCGGAACCTGAAGTGGTCCTCCCATATAGACACTGTCCGGAAAAAGGCCCAGCAGAGGTTGTTTTTTCTGCGTCAGCTCAAGAAGTTTGATTTGCCTCAGGAGCTGCTGGTTGTCTTCTACACCGCCATCATCCAATCTGTCCTCTGCTTTTCCATCACTGTCTGGTTTGGATCTGACACTAAACAGGACAAGACCAGATTGCAGCGGATCATTAAGTCTGCAGAGAGGATCATTGGTACCAACCTACCCTCCATTGAGAACTTATATCGGTCCATAACTAGGAAATGGGCGGGAAACATCTGTGCTGACCCATCACACCCCGGCCACAAACTGTTTGAACTTCTATCTTCTGGTCGTCGTTACAGATCACTGAAGGTCAAAACCACCCATCACAGGAACAGTTTCTTTCCTCAAGCCATCACTCTGATGAACTCCTAACATTCACCTAGTCCTACCTGTTGCTGTACTCATAACTTTTCACCCATTCTTACATTGCACATAACTCTCACACTGCTTTTTACTTCATTCACATTATATCACTGAATCTGAGTTCACATTGAAATACTGTGTGACTGTATATTTTTTTCATATATTTCTGCAAAGTGTGGATAGTCTGAGTAAATGAGCTGCATATATTCCTGTATATTTTTGCATCCTTTTATAGAAACATGGACAGACTGTAATTTACTGTACATACTCTGTTGTCATTGAATCCTTATTTAAATCTTATTTAAATCCTCCACCTGAACAACAAGAGCAAGTTTTTAGCCAAAGTCAAATTCCTTGTATGTGTTGTGCATACTTGGCCAATAAAGCTGATTCTGAGATCCACCGAGCCGGCCCCGCTTTCTGTCGTCAGATGGTCTCTGGAGAATGTAGTCCCAGGTGTGGGAAAGCATAAAGGCATGGTATCTTTTCCCCACTTCCTGATTTCTATAGCCTCCTGGAGCCAACGTTTGTGTCTGTTGCTCTCCGATCTAATAATTTTTGCGTTGTCCCAGTCCATGATGTGATTATTTCTTTTGCAGTGATCTGATATTGCTGATTTTAATGTTTCTTGTTCTGCCTTTTCTTTTTGTGATCTTGTGAGTCGTCCTTGTGTTTCCTTCTCACATTCTTTCTGGTGTTCTTTTTTCCTTGTAGTGAATGGTCTTCCAGTTTCTCCAATGTAGGTTTTGTTGCATGATCTGCATGATATTTCATATATTATATGTCATTTTTTGTCTTGTTCTATTTTGTCCTTGGGGTGTACCAATAACTGTCTTAATTTTTTATGTGGTTTTACTGCTGTGTTTATTTTGTATTTTTTCATGATCCTTTGAATTGGTTCCATGATCCCTCGGATGTATTGTATAGTTATGGTGTCCTTGTTTTTGATTTTGGCTTTTGTTCTGCGTCTTATTTCCTGTTTGTTTTCTTTGTTTTTGACTTGCTGTTTCCCTTTGTTTATGGCCCATACTGGATATTGGCAGTGTATGAGTGCATGTTTTATGTGGTTTCCCTCCTCCTGTCTGTCTTCTTGGTCTGTGATGATGGTGGCTCGTTCATATAACATCCTGACAACTGATAGTTTGTGTGCTGTGGGGTGTTCTGATGTCCATAGTAGGTATTGATCTGTGTGGGTTGGTTTCCAGTAGACTGTGATTTTTATGCTGCCGTCATCGTTGTGGTGGATTTTCATGTCCAGAAAGGCTATGGCGCCATTTTCTTCCTCTTCGTATGTGAATTTTATATCCCCAGTGCTGTCCGTGCTATTCAGATGGTCAGTGAGTTCTTGTGTGTGTCCTTTCCTTATTTTCTCCAGAATGTCATCCACGTATCTCTTCCAGAGGGTGGGTTTACATTGTGTAGGTGCTGTGTTGATGGCTTTGTTTTCCAGATCCTCCATGAAAAAGCTGCTCATAATGGCTGATAGTGGGTCTCCCATTGGGGATTTTCATGTGACGTCACGGATCTAGGTCACAGGCCGGCGCCGCCATGCTGCCGGTCAAGCGCTGGCGGGCATAGTACACAAGCTTGTGTAAACAAATCACTTTCACACGTTTTCTAAGCCCTGTCATCGCCGTTTTTGTCGTTGTTGTCATGCCGGAGACGTGTTGTGCTGTTCACTGCCATAATAGGCAGTGTGGCGGATGATAAAATAAGGTAGCAATGTGAGGTTTTAAGCAGGTTTATTAAATCATACCGCCATCATAGGAACTCCGCTCCAGCCCTTGTGCGAGCAGACTGGAGCGGGTCCTCAGGCTCTCGTGAGGAGACACAGGATGCGTGTGTCAGCATAATAGGCTTTGAAATATTCATTGAGAAACCAAGTGATCTCAGAGCCAGGGCACAAACCTACTCTCAGTACAAACACCACAACACTATGAAATACCTCACTGGAATTACGCCCCAAGGTGTTGTTTCTTTTATTTCGAAAGGTTGGGGTGGTAGGACCAGCGACAAACATATAACAGAAAATAATGGTTTTCTTAAAAATTTGTCTCGAGGAGAAACCATCAAGTCACTGAACTCAAAGTCTGGCAGTGTGACATCCTCAGCTGTGATGGGGGAGAACAACACGCCAGGTGCAGTGTAAGGATCACAGCCTCCTAGAATGGCTATTTTATCCTGATACCGCTTCAATTCGATGCCAGAGAGGTGTTTGGTCTGTTCACTCAGACCTCCTTCACGTTCAGACATGATAAATAGTGATAAACTACCAGCTAACCTGTCCCACACTTCCAGAAGACTCAGAAGTTTGCAACACTCACGATCTTTGTTATGTAAACAAGCCTGGCGGGCGTCGCGCTTGACCGGCAGTATGGCCGCCGGCTGCGTCGCTGGGCGCGCGGGTCACGTGACTGAAAAACCTCTATTGCAAATCCTTCACACAAGAACTCACTGACCATCTGAATAGCACGGACAGCACTGGGAATATAAAATTCACATACGAAGAGGAAGAAAACAGCACCATAGCCTTTCTGGACATGAAAATCCACCACAACAATGACGGCAGCATAAAAATCACAGTCTACAGGAAACCAACCCACACAGATCAATACCTACTATGGACATCAGAACACCCCACAGCACACAAACTATCAGTTGTCAGGACGTTATATGAATGGGCCACCATCATCACAGACCAAGAAGACAGACAGGAGGAGGGAAACCACATAAAACATGCACTCATACGCTGCCAATATCCAGTATGGGCCATAAACAAAGGGAAACAGCAAGTCAAAAACAAAGAAAACAAACAGGAAATAAGACTCAGAACAAAAGACGAAATCAAAAACAAGGACACCATAACTATACCATACACCCGAGGGATCACAGAACCAATTCAAAGGATCA
This sequence comes from Pholidichthys leucotaenia, assembly GCA_020510985.1. Taxonomy (NCBI): domain Eukaryota; kingdom Metazoa; phylum Chordata; class Actinopteri; order Cichliformes; family Pholidichthyidae; genus Pholidichthys; species Pholidichthys leucotaenia. The sequence continues at coordinate 166,663,602 of CM035842.1, forward strand.
TGAAAAAATACAAAATAAACACAGCAGTAAAGCCACATAAAAAACTAGAAAAGCACTCGGAGAGCGCAGACCTCCGCCAAGCGCCACAGTTCCCCCCATACAGTGTTTGTGTGTACGTTTTCAGATTCATTGACCATGAAAACATATGACTAGCAATTGGATTCACAATGACAGGATTAGTGGTTCAGTAGTTATTCACGAAAATGGCATTTTCCGTAATGGCGGTTTTCTTCTGGACGGTGATCCGGATCACCACCAAAATCTAATCATTTGTAGGATACCCCATTTCTGACAATCTGTGAAAATTTCATGAAAATCTGTCCATAACTTTTTGAGTTATGTTGCTATTGTGGGACACATACAGTGGGGTAAAAAAGTATTTAGTCAGCCACCAATTGTGCAAGTTCTCCCACTTAAAACATGAGAGAGGTCTCCAATTTTCATCATAGGTATACCTCAACTATGAGAGACAAAATAAGAAAAAAAAATCCAGAAAAATCACATTGAAGGATTTTTAATGAATTAATTGGTAAATTCCTCGGTAAAAGAAGTATTTGGTCAATAACAAAAGTTCATCTCAATACTTTGTTATATACCCTTTGTTGGCAATGACAGAGGTCAAACGTTTTCTGTAAGTTTTCACAAGGTTTTCACACACTGTTGCTGGTATTTTGGCCCATTCCTCCATGCAGATCTCCTCTAGAGCAGTGATGTTTTGGGGCTGTCGCTGGACAACACAGACTTTCAACTCCCTCCAAAGATTTTCTATGGGGTTGAGATCTGGAGACTAGCTAGGCCACTCCAGGACCTTGAAATGCTTCTTACGAAGCCACTCCTTCATTGCCTGGGCGGTGTGTTTGGGATCATTGTCATGCTGAAAGATCCAGCCACATTTCATCTTCAATGCCCTTGCTGGTGGAAGGAGGTTTTCACTCAAAATCTCACGATACATGGCCCCATTCATTCTTTCCTTTACATGGATCAGTCGTCCTGGTCCCTTTGCAGAAAAACAGCCCCAAAGTATGATGCTTCCACCCCCATGCTTCACAGTAGGTATGGTGTTCTTTCTCCTCCAAACACGACAAGTTGAGTTTTTACCAAAAAGTTCTATTTTGGTTTCATCTGACCATATGACATTCTCCCAATCTTCTTCTGGATCATCCAAATGCTCTCTAGCAAACTTCAGATGGGCCTGGACATGTACTGGCTTAAGCAGGGGGACACGTCTGGCACTGCAGGATTTGAGTGCCTGGCAGCATAGTGTGTTTCTGATGTAGCCTTTGTTACTTTGGTCCCAGCTCTCTGCAGGTCATTCACTAGGTCCCCCCATGTGGTTCTGGGATTTTTGCTCACCGTTCTCATGATCATTTTGACCCCACGGGTTGAGATCTTGCGTGGAGCCCCAGATCGAGGGAGATTATCAGTGGTTTTGTATGTCTTCCATTTTCTAATAATTGCTTCCACAGTTGATTTCTTCAGACCAAGCTGCTTACCTATTGCAGATTCAGTCTTCCCAGCCTGGTGCAGGTCTACAATTTTGTTTCTGGTGTCCTTTGACAGCTCTTTGGTCTTGGCCATAGTGGAGTTTGGAGTCTGACTGTTTGAGGTTGTGGACAGGTGTCTTTTATACTGATAACGAGTTCAAACAGGTGCCATTAATACAGGTAACGAGTGGAGGACAGAGGAGCCTCTTAAAGAAGAAGTTACAGGTCTGTGAGAGCCAGAAATCTTGCTTGTTTGTAGGTGACCAAATACTTATTTTACTGAGGAATTTACCAATTAATTCATTAAAAATCCTTCAATGTGATTTTCTGGATTTTTTTTTACTCATTTTGTCTCTCATAGTTGAGGTATACCTATGATGAAAATTGGAGACCTCTCTCATGTTTTAAGTGGGAGAACTTGCACAATTGGTGGCTGATTAAATACTTTTTTGCCCCACTGTATGCGAGTTGCATAGGCTGCATATGTATATTACTCTTGCTTCACGTCTTAGAATGAACAATAGGTCTGGGTCTCCTGGGGATAACAGGAGGATGCGAAATGTGATCTTTAGAGATGGCCTTGAGGGATTTCCTGACCACCAGTGGTTTTAGGTGGAGGGGAGAAGACCTGGAGGACGATGTATTGTGTCTTGGGATTTAAAGACAATGTGACTCTGTACTTTGATGTCCTGGGTGTAAAAAGGACAGATGTGGGAGGATGTGTCTCTTTTTCTGTTTGGAGGATGTTGGAGACAAGTGAATAAATCTGATTTGAGAAATAAACTCAGCCTCATCTTTTCACGCTCTCCACACTGGTGACCTTAAGATGTATCATGGGCGAAAGAAATTCCCCCGAGCCGGACTCGCCAGGAACCAGCCAGGTGAACGCAGTCTCAGTCAAGCTACCAGATTTCTGGCAGGACAACCCGGACTCCTGGTTCCTCTTGGCCAAAGCTCAGTTCGCTCTCCGGGGAATAACGGCAGATGACACGAAATTCTACCACGTTATCGCCAAGCTCGACAACCGCACGGCTCGACATGTGCAGAGCCTGGTGCAGCGCCCACCGGCCGAAGACAAATACGGCGGGCTGAAGGCAGCGCTCATCCAGCGCTTCACTCCCTCAGTCCAGGAAAGAGCGGAGAGGCTCCTGGCCCTAAACGACTTGGGAGACAGCACACCCGTCGACCTGATGGAAGACATGCTGAGGCTGAGGGGCTCAGACGACGATGACCTTCTCTTCACCCACATTTTCCTGAGGACCCTACCGTCGGCCACGAGAGCGACCCTGGCCGGTTCACCGTTGTTGGCCCAGCGGGACTTCCGTGCGCTGGCCCAAGAGGCACAGCGGATTCTCAATGCCAGCAGACAGCGCGCGGCCACCGCAGCAGCGACAGGACTCGACGCAATGGCCGGAGATGGCAGGGGGCCAGAGGCGGCGGCAGCAGACCCACCGGCAATGGCGGCAGTGAAGGCCAAACATCGCGGAGGAGATGACCTCTGTTTCTACCATCGCCGCTTTGCAGAGAGGGCATGCAAGTGTATACCACCGTGTCAATTCAAGAGCTCGGGAAACGCCAGAGCCGGGGGTCGGTAGGGCCGCGGCCCTCGGTGAACAGAACAAGCTGCTCTACTTGACGGATGCGCGTTCGGGGAGGCAATTCCTCGTGGACACAGGCTCCCAAGTGAGTTTCATCATGCCAACCTATGCTGACCGGCTGGCAGGCCCCGGGAGTCACGGAGCATCGGCAGCGAACGGCTCGAGCATTAAGACCTTCGGTGAGAAGACTCTGCTTCTGTCCCTGCAAGGCCGTACATTTGAGTGGACTTTTATTATAGCTGCGGTGAGCTTCAACATGTTAGGGGCTGATTTTCTGTGCTCACATGGGTTGTTGGTTGATCTTCCCAATAGACGCTTGGTTAATGCACTCTCTTTTTACTCTATTCCCTGTGCAGCCCGAGTGACCCCGCCCACAGCACAAGCCAACGTCGCTACGGCAAGCGGTAAGTTCCACACACTCCTCGCTCAGTTTCCAGCACTCATGGTTCCCACATTTTCAGTAGCCGTCGCTAAACACGGAGTGGAACATTTTATTACTACCGCCGGTCCCCCCGTTTTTGCAAAAGCTCGGCGCTTGGATGCAGCTAAACTGACCATAGCGCGCGAGGAGTTCGCCAACCTTCAAAAGTTGGGCATCATTCGCCGTTCGAACAGCCCATGGGCTTCCCCGCTTCACATGGTCCCTAAAGCTGACGGCTCGTGGCGACCTTGCGGTGATTTCTGCAGGTTGAACAATGCTACAGCACACGACCGCTACCCAATTCCGCATATCCAAGATTTTTCCGTTCATCTGGCGGGGGCGCGCATTTTTTCTAAAATAAACTTGGTCCATGGGTACCATCAAGTACGCACTGAGGACATACCCAAAACAGCGGTAATAACTCCGTTTGGCTTTTTCGAGTTTTTGCGCATGCCGTTTGGGCTTAAAGGCGCGGCGCAGATGTTCCAACGCATGATGGACGCGGTGTTGCACAATCTCCCCTTCGTGTTCGTCTACCTGGACGACATTTTGGTAGCCAGCGCGTCCGAAGACGAACACGAAAACCACCTCACGGCAGTTTTCCGGAGGTTGGGAGAGCAAGGGTTAATAATGAACCCAGCGAAGTGTCAGTTCGGGGTGACGCAGATTGATTTTTTGGGGCACCGCGTCTCTCCAGAAGGAGCGGTTCCGCTGCCGGACAAAGTGCGCGCAGTAACAAATTTTCCCCAGCCACAAACAGTCAAAGCATTTGGGAATGGTGAATTTTTATAACCGTTTCCTCCCCCACGCAGCGCAGCTCATGCAACCACTGTATGCCGCGCTTAAAAAACAAAAACCCACAAATAAAATCGAATGGTCTCCGGAGCGGGAGCGCGCCTTCTCGGAGGTCAAAACAGCCTTGGCAAACGCTGCGTTGTTAGCACACCCAGACCCAACGGCCCGCATAGCGCTTACTACTGACGCGTCAGATGTGGCCATAGGGGCGGTTGTGGAGCAGTGGGTTGCCGGGGCTTAGCAGCCGCTCGCTTTTTTCAGCAGGACTTTGTGCGATACCGAGCAAAAATACAGCACGTTCGACAGGGTGTTGTTAGCGCTCCACTTGGCCATTCACCACTTCCAGTTCTGGCTGGAAGGACGCCGTTTCACTGCGTTCGTCGACCACAAGCCGCTGACTTTCGCGATGGCCAAGGTTTCAGAGCCGTGGTCAGGCCGGCAGCAGAGGCAGCTGGCTGCAATCTCCAAGTTTACTACCGATATTCAACATGTAGCGGGTAAACTAAACGTGGTGGCAGACTGTCTCTCGCGCGCCATAACTACTCCAGTCTGCGTAGGGGTAGATTATGCAGCCATGGCCGCGGAGCAGGCTAGCGGCGCGGAGGTGCACGCAGCCCCGGTCTGCGTGGGGATAGATTATGGAGCCATGGCCGCGGACCAGGTTAGCGATGCGGACGTGTGCGCGCTCCAGTCTGGACCAACAGGGTTAAGGCTGGAGAACAGGGTGCTGCAAAGTGGTACGCCCCCCTTAATCTGCGATGTCTCCATGGGACGACCACGTCCCGTGGTGCCGGCCGCGTGGCGCCGCCACGTTTTTGACTCGATTCATTCTCTGGCGCACCCGGGGGTGCGCGCGTCGGTCAAAATGGTAGGAGAGAAATTTGTATGGCCGAGCCTGTGCAAGCACGTTAAGGAGTGGGCAACAGCCTGCATGGCTTGCCAGCGAGCCAAAATACACAAACACACTAAAGCCCCCTTGGAGCCGTTTCACATCCCAGCTAAGAGGTTCGATCATGTGCATGTCGACCTCGTAGGCCCCCTCCCACCGTCGCAAGGGTGCACACACCTTTTGACAATGGTGGACCGCACCACGCGTTGGCCCAAAGTGGTCCCACTGGCATCAACCACAGCTGAAGAGGTGGCGCGTGCATTTTTAACGGCTTGGGTAGCGCGTTTTGGAGTTCCGTTGGGTATTACGTCCAACAGAGGTCCTCAATTTGTTTCCGAGCTTTGGTCAGTGATGGCCCGCAGCCTGGGGGTAACGATCCACCACACTACCGCGTACCACCCGCAGGCTAATGGTTTATGCAAATGTTTCCATAGGTCATTGAAAGCAGCCCTCAGGGCGTCGCTTACGGATGCAAATTGGGTGGACAGGCTACCATGGGTTTTATTGGGGTTGCGTTCTGCACCTAAAGAGGATTTAAAAGCCTCCCCAGCGGAATTAGTTTTTGCGCAGCCACTCTGGTTGCCCGGGGAGTTTCTCCCAGACAATCCTGCGCCAGGGTGCCCCCCTGCTCAGCGGTTACGGAGCGACATGGGAGCGAGCACGCTTCCTGGCCCCATTCATCACAGTTTTCCGCGCATTTTTGTGCCTAAGGCTTTAAAATATGCAGAGTTTGTTTTTGTCAGACAGGATGCGCATCACTCAACCTTGCGCCCGCCTTATGATGGCCCATTTAGAGTGCTGGAAACAGGTGATAAGCACTTCTTGCTAGATTTGGGGGGCAGAAAGGAAATGATTGGCATAGACAGGCTCAAACCCGCTTTTGCGATGGCTGACGAAGTTGTGCAATTGGTGAGGGCTCCTCGACGCGGCAGACCTCCTACGGAGCGTTCCCCAGAGCTCCCACAGGGATTGTCTAACAGTTCTCATCCTCAGATAGCAGCTCCACAGCAGGAGGGCGCCGCGGGAGTGGCAAAGCCCGCTTACAGCAAGTTCAGAAGAAGATTGAAGCCCAAACAGCACGTGGACTGATGTTTGTGATTTTATCATGATATGCAGACTGTGTTGTATTGTTTCATCTTAGACGTTTGTGGGGGGGGGGTCATGTGGGACACATATGTGAGTTGCATAGGCTGCATATGTATATTACTCTTGCTTCACGTCTCAGAATGAACAATAGGTCTGGGTCTCCTGGGGATAACAGGAGGATGTGAAATGTGATCTTTAGAGATGGCCTTGAGGGATTTCCTGACCACCAGTGGTTTTAGGTGGAGGGGAGAAGACCTGGAGGACGATGTATTGTGTCTTGGGATTTAAAGACAATGTGACTCTGTACTTTGATGTCCTGGGTATAAAAAGGACAGATGTGGGAGGATGTGTCTCTTTTTCTGTTTGGAGGATGTTGGAGACAAGTGAATAAATCTGATTTGAGAAATAAACTCAGCCTCATCTTTTCACACTCTCCACACTATCAAACAAACAGACAGATAGACAAACCAACGCCAATGAAAACATAACCTTCTTGGCAGAGGTAATTAAGACAGTTATTGGTACACCCCAAGGACAAAATGGAACAAGACGAAAAAGGCTATATAATACTGTATATGAAATATCATGCAGATCATGCAACAAAACCTACATTGGAGAAACTGGAAGACCATTCACCACAAGGGAAAAAAAAGAACACCAGAAAGAATGTGAGAAGGAAACACAAGGACGGCTCACAAGATCACAAAAAGAAAAGGCAGAACAAGAAACATTAAAATCAGCAATATCAGATCACTGCAAAAGAAATAATCACATCATGGACTGGGACAATGCAAAAATTATTGGATCGGAGAGCAACAGACACAAACGTTGGATCCAGGAGACTAAAGAAATCAGGAAGCGGGGAAAAGATACCATGAATCGGGATGAGGGGGCCTTTATGCTTTCCCACACCTGGGACCACATTCTCCAGAGACCATCTGACGACAGAAAGCGGGGCCGGATCGGTGGATCTGACAGGTCTGCCGGGATGGCCCCACCTACAAAAGTCAGCTGATAAAATGACACCAAGCAGCAATCAGCTGACTCTTCTGACGAAGGCTGCAGAGCACAGTCGAAACATGTAAAGAAGGTAAAAACATCTCCTTTCTATTTTTGTCTTTAATAAGAACAAAAGGTAAATAATTAAAAGAAGACAAAATGAACCTACTTGAGCTACATCCTCCATGCACTGCATCCACACACTCCCTGTTAATTCATTCATTCCCCTAAAAATAAATACATTAATGCCTAATCTATAGGCTATACTATAGGCTATGTAACTCCAGTCCACAGATCTTTACACTGGCTTCCTGTCTGTCAAAGAATAGATTTCAAAATACTGCTGTTGGTTTATAAAGCTCTGATTGGTTTAGGGACAAAACACATTTCAGATATGCTGGTCCATTATGAATCACCCAGAGCCCTCAGGTCATCAGGGTCAGGCCTACTATGTGTGCCCAAAGTTAGAGCCAAACATTGTGTGGCAGTGTTCAGTTTTTATGCTCCTCACATATGGAACAAACTCCCAGAAAGCATCAGGGCTGCTGAAACTCTCAGCTGCTTTAAATCCAGGTTAAAAACTTTATTTGCCACGGCCTTTCAGTAGAATAATTGTTAATCTCCCACAATGTACTGTAACTTTTACTTCTTGCATGTTTTCTGTCTTATTCTATTTTAACTTTTTTTTCTCTTTAATTTACTTTTTAGTTTGCTTTTAAATTCTTATGTATTCCTTTTGCAACTTCCTGTAATGTCTTAATATTTTTATGTAAAGCAGTTTGAATTGTCTTGTACATGAAATGTGCTATACAAATGAACTTGCCTTGCCCATATGCCAACTGCAAGTCTGTGATTAAAATGAAAACGTGGATGGAATACAAAAGTATTAAGTTGTGGGCACCCAGCACACGTGTGGGCACCCAGCACAATGCAGACTGATAATATTCACACTCAGCAGGGATTGCATACGGACAGAGAGCCCCTTGGAGGACAACCAGTTAATCACGCGATTGATATGTATTGACTGATATGTATATCAATATGTAAATGTGCCATGCATTCTCTCTTGTCTGTATAAAAGAGCTGACTTTACATGCCTCATGACAGCGCACTCACAACAGCCGACACACAGCACAGCGCTACTGTGTGTCTCAATGATGATTGAGGAATAAAACTCTTACACCTTCAGCTCGCCGTGTCACGCCTGAACTTATTTTGTTCCTCCACACTGGTGACCCTTGACGAAGAATGGAACACAAGGCGAACACCCCGGAGATGACCTGGACGAAAAAGCCCCAGAATGCGTCATGGTGCGATCCTCGCCTGATCTTTTACCTCCACACTGGTGACCTGACAAGGGAGAATGACCGTCTGCTCCCTCTCACCGCGCTGTGGACACAGAGGACCAGAGAATGCCTGCAATCTCTTCATCCTCACCGGAGCGTGCACTCCGGAGCACAGCACTGGGACCAAAACACACCATGAACGACAAGAGCGAGCGAAGGAAGAAGCCTGAACGGGGACAATCATCAACGACGACTGCGCTGATTTCCATCAAGCTCCCTGACCCACCTCTTGACAACGGACCTTCCGTGCACAGAAGCCACGCGCGCACACTGCAGGGTTACGAGGACAGCGCAACTGCCAGCTATGTGGTCACTGCGCCAGGTGCGCACTACGCACCAGGGACAAACCGGCTCTACAGACTGATACATAGTCTTCCAACGCTGCACATGCCCGAGAAAAATGGCCGATCGCCACCCTCGGAACCTTCAGGGCTGCTCGCGCACCTGGAGCAGACATGCAGCCCGCACACAGGACCGTTGTATGGGTTTCCTCAGCCGCGGCACACATCGGGAATTTAGCCGATTGCTTTCCCCGATGACTTTAGGACTGTTTCCCGCACCTAAAGCCAAACTGCCTAGTCCCTGACACAGCTTCAGTTTATCACAGCTGCTACGCATCCTCAGGGAATTTGGCCACTCGCCTTCCCCACATCCTCGCTGGTCGAGCCACAAGAGAAGTCAGAGATATAATTTTTTTTTTTTTCCCCACAGCCGCTGTGGATCTCCGCCACGTTAAACGGGAAAGTCCCTCACCATCGCGGATCCACATGCAGTTTTTGCACGGCCCAGGGACCTTTAACGTCCCGGGTCGGCACTCGCTTACTCCTACCCTCTCCCCCTCCTCCGGCACAGAGCTTTTCCCACACCTCACTCCCTAAACCGACCGATCGCCGTCTTGTTCCATTATGCACGACAACACACCGGCCCGTGCGCCCACGATCCACGGCCATTCAACGAGCTGGAACTGGGAGTGGAGAACACTGCCCTTTCCACCCCTCCCCCGTCCCCCCACAGACTGACATGCCCTCCATCAGTTCTACCGGAGCTGGAGCCAAACTACGGGAAGGGGGGGGGGTCACAGCCCCTTCTGACCGTTCTGGGGGGAGCGGTGTGGGCACCCAGCACAATGCAGACTGATAATATTCACGCTCAGCAGGGATTGCATACGGACAGAGAGCCCCTTGGGGGACAACCAGTTAATCACGCGATTGATATGTATTGACTGATATGTATATCAATATGTAAATGTGCCATGCATTCTCTCTTGTCCTATTGTTATACATCTCCGGAGTAAGGAGAGGAATTCCGGCGCCAGTTAATCAAGCAATTGATATGTATTGACTGATATGTACATCACTATGTAAATGTGCCATGCATTCTCTCTTGTCTGTATAAAAGAGCTGACTTTACATGCCTCATGACAGCGCACTCACAACAGCACACACACAGCACAGCGCTACTGTGTGTCTCATGATGACGGAGGAATAAAAACTCTGAAACCTTCAGCTCGCCATGTCACGCCTGAAGTTATTTTGTTCCTCCACAAAGTGTATCATAATTTTATAATCAAAATGTGTGATTAGATTAGTTCCAAGTCTGTCCATTAAAATAACTGAAAATCAAAGTGGCTGCTGTGTTTCATGTGCTCCCGTCAGTAGGAGCTACGCGATTTCAAAACAAACAGCTGAAATGTGCTTCTGACAACAGACCTCCTTTTTCCTGATCAAAAGGGCATTGTCATAAAATGTACCAGAATACTGATGCACATGAGATTGCACGCTGCCACACTTCTTCAAATGAGCCCACTCCTCCTAGTACTAAGCCGGCGCACTGTCTGCTGGTAATTAGATGGTGTTGTAGGACCTTGGGGGAGTCAGATTATTTAGCATCTCAGACAGAGACAGTGGATAAGCATGGGAGAACAATGCCCAGGAGGTTCCTCGCGAGATTGCAGGAAGGAGTCAAGGACATAGGGGGTTGAATGCAGTGTAACGTAAATGTCATGCCGTGTGTTGAGAAATGCCATGAAACGTGTGAAGAGTGATTTGGATAAAAGGAGAGAGCTTGCTGAAATGGTTCATTCTGTTCTGTGCTTGAGAGATGTGAAGTGTGTAATAAACCATCTGTTGTGAATCTGCCTCTTATTTCACACACTCCACACTGGTGACCCAAGACGTATTATGGAACACGAGACAAGAACCCCGGAGCCGGCCCGGTCGGGAAGCCCCAGTGATGCAGCAGCCATCCCACAGACAGCCCGGACTGGAGCCCCCAGCCACACGTGTGCGGTTTCAGTCAAGCTACCGGACTTCTGGCAGCACAACCCGTGCTCTTAGTTCCACCACACCGAGGCCCAGTTTGCCCTCCGGGGAGTAACGGCAGACAACACCAGATTCTACCATGTGGTAGCAGTGCTGGAAGCCCGCACAGCTCAGCAGGTAGCGAGCCTGCTCGATCAGCCTCCAGCCCGCAACAAATACGAGGCGCTCAAGGCTGCGCTCACCCGGCGCTACACGCTCTCGGAATGTGAGAGAGCGGAGAGGCTCCTGGGACGGACCATTAAATGGGCATGGACGAGGGGCACTTTCTATTTGCCCACCTTTTCCTCCGGAACCTTCCAACAGAGGCGAGAGCGGTTCTGGCCAATTTGCTGTTGCTGGCCGCGCGTGACTACCGTGCGCTAGCCCAGGAGGCGGACAGGATCATCCTCACCACCAGGGCGATCACAGTCAATGTGGCGGCGGCGGAACCCAGCGAGACGACCAGAGGAGGCGAGGAGCCACTGACGGTAGCAGCAGCGGGGGCCAAGGAGCGCCAGAGAGACACGGTCTGTTTCTACCACCGCCGCTTCGGAGAGAACGCACGCAGATGTGCGCCACCATGCCAATTCAAGCGCTCGGGAAACGCCAAGGCCGGCAGTCGGTAGCAGCTGAGACCGCCGGTGAAGAGAACAAGCTGCTCTACATGATGGACGTGCGCTCAGGGAGGCGTTTCCTCGTGGACACCGGAGCCCAGAAGCGCATCATCATGCCAACCTACGCCAACTGGCTGGCAGGACCTAACGGTCCCGGGATGTTGGCAGCAAACGGCTCGGAAATTAAGACCTTTGGTGAGAGAACACTGATCTTATCTCTACACGGCCCTACATACGAGTGGACTTTTGTCATAGCAACACTGAATTACCATATCCTGAGGGCTGATTTTCTGTGTGCACATGGTTTACTGGTTGATGTTGCTAACAGGCGCCTGGTTAATGCACTGTCCTTTGATTCTCTACCCTGTATAGCTCGAGGGACCCGACCAACAGCACAAGCCAACGTCACAGCTCCAAGCGGTAAGTTCCACGCACTGCTCACTCAGTTCCCAGCACTCACGGTCCCGACGTTTTCGGCGGCCATCGCTAAACACGGGGTGGAGCACTTTATCACCACCACCGGGCTGCCTGTTTTTGCAAGACCTCGGCGCTTGGATGCAGCTAAACTGGCCATAGCACGCGAGGAGTTCGCCAACCTGGAAAGGTTGGGCATCATCAGGCATTCGAACAGCCCATGGGCATCCCCGCTACACATGGTCCCTAAGGCTAAGGGATCGTGGCGACCGTGCGGTGATTTCCGCAGGTTGAACAACGCCACAGCACACGACCGCTACCCGATTCCCCACATACAGGATTTTTCCATCCACCTGGCCGGAGCACGCATTTTTTCCAAAATAGACCTGGTCCGCGGTTACCACCAAGTCCCAGTGCACGCAGAGGACGTACCCAAAACAGCGGTAATAACTCCGTTCGGTTTATTCGAGTTCCTGCGCATGCCATTCGGGTTAAAAGGCGCGGCACAGATGTTCCAGCGCATGATGGATGCAGTGCTGCGCGATCTCCCGTTCGTGTTCGTCTACCTGGACGATATCCTGGTAGCCAGTGTGTCCGAAGACGAACACGAAACCCACCTCAGGACAGTTTTCCGGAGGTTGGAGGAGCACGGGTTAATAATCAACCCGGTGAAATGCCAGTTCGGCGTGACGGAGATTGATTTTTTGGGGCACCGCGTCTCTCCGGAAGGAGCGATCCCGTTGCCCGACAAAGTGCGCGCCGTGGTGGATTTTCCCCGGCCTCAGACGGTCAGGGTGCTGCAGGAATTTTTGGGGATGGTGAACTTTTATAACCGTTTCCTTCCCCGCGCGGCGCGGCTCATGCAACCATTGTACGCTGCGCTCAAGAAACAGAAACCCGCAGATAGGGTTGAATGGACCCCGGAGCGAGAGCGGGCATTCTCGGAGGTTAAAGCAGCCCTGGCAAACGCCGCACTGCTGGCACATCCGGACCCGGCGGCCCGGATAGCACTCACCACCGACGCTTCAGACGTGGCCATAGGGGCTGTCGTAGAGCAGCGCGTCGCCGGGGCTTGGCAGCCGCTCGCTTTTTTCAGCAGAACTTTGCGCAACAGCGAACGTAAATACAGCGTGTTCGACAGGGAGTTGCTGGCCCTCCACCTGGCCATAAGCCACTTGCAGTTCTGGCTGGAAGGGCGCAGCTTCACCGCGTTCGTGGACCACAAGCCACTAACGTTCGCGATGGCCAGGGTTTCAGAACCGTGGTCGGGCCAGCAGCAGAGACAGCTGGCCGCGATCTCAAAGTTTACTACCAATATTCAGCATGTGCCGGGTAAACTGAATGTGGTGGCGGACTGCCTCTCGCGCGCCGTGGTGGCCCCAGTCTATGTGGGGATAGATTATGCAGCCATGGCCGCAGAGCAGATTAGCGCTGCAGACGTGCACGCGCTCCAGTCTGGACCAACAGGGTTAAGGCTGGAGAGCAGGGTGCTGCAAGACAGCATGCCCCCCCTAATCTGCGATGTCTCCACGGGACGCCCGCGTCCGGTGGTCCCGGTCGCGTGGTGCCGCCGCGTGTTTGAGTCGGTTCACACTCTGGTGCACCCAGGAGTGCGCGCGTCAGTCAAAATGGTGGGAGAGAAATTTGTGTGGCCGAGCCTACGCAAACAAGTAAAAGAGTGGGCGGCAGCCTGCGTGGCATGCCAACGAGCCAAGGTACACAGACACACGAAGGCTCCCTTGGAGCCGTTTCGGGTACCGGCTAAGAGGTTCGACCATGTTCATGTGGACCTCGTGGGCCCCCACCTGCCATCACAGGGGTGCACGCACCTCCTGACAGTGGTGGAACGCACCACGCGCTGGCCAGAAGCAGTCCCGCTGGCGGCAACCACGTCCGTGGACGTAGCACGCGCTTTTTTAACAGCATGGGTGGCGCGTTTTGGAGTCCCGTTGGACATTACGTCCGACAGGAGCCCTCAATTTGTTTCCGAACTCTGGTCCACGATGGTCTGCAGCCTGGGTGTTACAATTCATCGCACAACCGCATACAACCCACAGGCCAATGGGTTATGCGAGCGTTTTCATAGATCACTGAAAGCAGCACTCAGGGCTTCACTGACGGATGCAAATTGGGTGGACAGGTTGCCATGGGTTTTATTGGGGTTGCGCTCCATGCCAAAAGAGGATCTGGAAGCTTCTCCGGCAGAGCTGGTTTTTGCGCAGCCCCTACGGCTGCCTGGGGAATTTCTGCCAGATAATCCCGCGCTGGAGAGCTGCCTGTCTCAGCTTTTGCAGCGTAGCGCAAACACAGACACACTGCCGGGCCCGGCCCACCACTGTTTTCCGTGTGCTTTGGTGCCTAAAACTTTGAAGAACGCGGAGTTCGTGTTCGTCAGACACGACGCCCACCGCCCTCCATTGCGCCCACCCTATGATGGACCGTTCAGAGTGTTGGAAACAGGGGATAAGCACTTTTTGCTAGACTTGGGGGGTAGGCGGGAGAAAATTGGCATAGACAGACTCAAACTCGCTTTCATAGTGGTGGACGAGCAAGTGCTGTTGGCTAGGACCCCTCGGCGTGGAATACCCCCACGGAGAGCTCCCCAGGGAAACGATTCACCAGAGCAGCCACACAGACAGACCGAAGTCCCCCCCCCCCCTCGCCACGGCCCACCCGCAGTCAGACACACTCCCAGCAGCCCCCCACCGGCACAGCAGCGCCACAGAGGCGGTAAACCACAGTTACAGCAGATATGGGAGGAGACTGAAGCCAAAACAGCGTGTGGACTGATGTTTTATTGTTCTAAGATGCTGGGGGGGGGGGGGGGTGTAGGACCTTGGGGAAGTCAGATTTTTTAGCATCTCAGACAGAGACAGTGGATAAGCATGGGAGAACAATGCCCAGGAGGTTCCTGGCGAGAGAGCAGGAAGGAGTCAAGGACATAGGGGGTTGAATGCAGTGTAATGTCAATGTCATGCCGTGTGTTGAGAAATGCCATGAAACATGTGAAGAGTGATTTGGGTAAAAGGAGAGAGCTTGCTGAAATGATTCATTCTGTTCTGTGCTTGAGAGATGTGAAGTGTGCAATAAACCGTCTGTCGTGAATCTGCCTCTTATTTCACACACTCCACAGTGTGATGCAAAGCATATAAACAGACAATGTGCTGACAGAAACTAACAAAAGCACTAGTGAAAGGCCTGGGGCGTGGTGTAAAAGCCCGCTGTAGACTGACAAAATAGATAATTTTTATTATAAACCATAATATGTAATAGAATGATCAGTGCTTTTTCTAAGCGTCTTATGTTTGATAACTCAATTTCTGTATTTACTTTAATCTCTCTCTCTCTCTTCCCAAGGACTAGGTACAGCTGTTGTATTGTATTAAGCACATAAAAATGCACCACTTACTTCTGGCCTCAAATTTTTAGGGACGAAAGTTGGGATGGGGTGGGGCGATTTATGTTTTTTGAGCCCTTTTCAGATAGCAAGTTTAGTGAAAACTCAGAATTAGTTTTCTTCAACTTGCAGTCAACTGAGTTTTCACTAAACCAGCTTTCTGAAACAGGGCCCTGGTTTTACCTATCTTGCAATTAACCCTCAAGTGACCAAGCTATTTTACGGACTGAAATGACCAAGTGGGGTCATTTATGACCCCATTGTGCTCTGTACAGGGATCCTTATTATAAATGGCTGGTTGGAGGTTTATCATACCAAAACTACTCCCTGTATTTAAGACAGGTATTTTATAATGATCTAATGTAAAATGTGTTTGCTAATAATACTTTTATTGCAAGAAATAACCAAAACGCAGACTGTAAGAACAACATTACATTTATTTAGACCAGGGGTGTCCAACCAGGTGCCATGGAGAGCCAAGACCCTGCAGGTTTTCTCTTCTACCCAGTCTCTTCAGCAGGTGTTTTCACTTATCAGCAATCAGTGGGAAGAAGTTCACAGAAATCTGCTGTTGAAGACACTGGTTGGAGGTAAAACCTGCAGGGTCTTGGCTCTCCATGGCACCTGGTTGGACACCCCTGATTTAGACAGTCCTTGTCAGTTCACTCTTGGAACATCATCATCATCATCATCATAGTTATTACCATCATAGTTACAATAATAGGTATCATCATCATCATAGTCATCATCACAATGATGATGATACCTATTATTGTAGTTACGATGATGATCATGATACCTATTATGGCATTTTGCGTAATGGCGGTTTTCTTGTGGATGGTGATCCGGATCACCACCAAAATCTAATCATCTGTAGGATACCCCATTTCTGACAATCTGTGAAAATTTCATGAAAATCCGTCCGTAACTTTTTGAGTTATCTTGCTAACAAACAGACAAACAAACAGACAAATGTAAATCTTGCAATCCTAGGTCTGTTAGCCATGGTTCACTGCAATACAATATAAAGTACGGATTAGAAGTGGAAACCGGAGTGGTGGCTCAGTTGGTAGAGCATCCGCCCCAGACCCGGGAGGCAGGGGGTCAAATCCCGACCGGGTCATACCAAAGACCATATAAAAATGGTGCTTTCTGCCTTCTAGCGTGGTGCTCCGCATAATGGAATGGGGAAAGTAAAGTTACACACAGAGCTACCAGAGGACTGACCCCCCGCTGTAGCTTTCACTACTTACAGTAACTGTGTGGCCTAGGGTCAGAGAAACGGAGATAGGCGCCGCCCATATACACCTTCAGGTGTGAAGGGATTAACTAACTATTAGAAGTGGAACATTTGAATAAAATTTATAAAACCAATGTTTAAAAACCAGTGCTTCTCTTCGGGGTCATAAATGACCCCACAAGAGTTTGCGATGTCTAAGCCACACCAATTGGTTGATCCCTGCAAAAAACTATGAAAGTGTGTAGGATTAGTAGACTGACAAATTCATGCTAGGAAAGAAAATTTGGATAAAAAATAGAGACGGCACATTAAATTATATGGCTGGGGTCGTAAATGACCCCACTCGGTCGCTTGAGGGGTGTGTGAAATCACAGGCAGATTCATTTCAAAATGATTTATTTCACACTCACATCTCACGAGCACAGAACAGACTAAAGTTTTTACCAGAGACTCTCCTCTTAAGTTTCACGGCTTACATCACACACAACAGGACATTTGCATCACACTGCATTCAACCCCCTACATCCTTGACTCCTTCCCGCTCTCTCACCAGGAGACTCCTGCTCTTCTGTCTCCATGCTTATTCACTGTCTCTCGTCTGCCAGGAGACTCCTGCTCCTTTGTCTCCTATGCTTATTCACTGTCCCTTGTCTGAGATGCTAGAAATCTGACTCTCCCAAGGTGCAACAATAGTTGATTTCTCTGAAAGTCTGATTACATTGTGAATTCTATAATGTAATACTGAATTTTGCCACAAATTGTAAAAACAAATTATAAACAATTTTGTGGAAACACCCATGAAATTTGGGATCTGTGAATAAATAGAGAAGTTTCTGGGCTGATCTGCAGTCATCTCTGGACAGTCTGTCACAGGTTTGTTCTTTGGTGTGTACTATGTTCCACTGATTCATCAGGTTTTTAAAGGGAACATTGGAGCTCTGAAAAGTGGTGTCTGCTCCTGTGGTATACTTCATCACGCTATACTGTACACCTCAAACCACACCATGTCCATCCTGGAAAAAGGGTTCTTCCACTTCAACGCCCTTTTGAGGAACAACTATTTAACATGATCATTCATCCACTGATTCATTTCATGGACTTTCTGACTCAGTAGTTGACTTAATTGAAAAGCTTCAGAAGAAAAAAGTCTTTCAAACAAAAGTTTTTGGACCTGGTAGTTTGAAGTACTTTTCATAGCACAGAAATTCAAAATGATCCCCTTTATACAGTGTTTGCAGTGCAACTAAGCGTTATTACCTCCTTTTTATCTTCATAGAAAACAGTTTCAGCAGCAAATGCAGGAAAGGTGTTTGTATCATCAGAACACAATAGGAGAAAAATTGGCAAGACAGCATGTGCAGAAACATGAATGTAGCGTGAGTAATGGTGGGATTTCATCAATGGGAGCAAGTGAACTCTCCATATACTTCCACAGCCGTCATGCTCCCTTTTCTGCGGCACTCTGGTTGAAGAGTAACTGGGACGGTAAACTCTGAGTGACCTGCCTTTGCATGCCTTTCCTCAAAAGCAGTTACCGTGAAGGATCATTCCCTGTGACCAGGCAGGGAGGTCGCACATTCACATATACCAGCCGCGCATTATCATGGACATGCAAAGCACAGGGTTCTTTCAGTCGCTCATTCCACTGTCGCCATTCAAATTGTCTCCACACACACACACACACACACACACACACATTCATTCAAACAAACACCGCTACCCTTTACGATAACCCCCTCCCCAAGCGTGGTCAAAATGTGCCTTTCACACGGGCGGCTGGCCAAAGCAAATAAACCCGCCACATGCCAGCTAAAGAGGACATGAACAGGGTCAGAGGGGGGGCCTTGCTGGGAGGTGCCAGGAGTGACAGAGGGAGGGACATGGTCACGCAAAGAAAACAAGGCCAGCATGAGCGAGCCAGCCTTCTCACGCAGGGGCCCAGACATGTGTCTTGTCATGCAACAACCACCCCATCAACCCAAATTAAGGCTGACGGAAGTAATAAACCGAGGCGGCAGAGACAGAGAAAGCGGAGAGGAACGATCTCCTCATCGTCCTCGGAGAATACAAAAGTGAGAGGGTGATATATATTTTTCATCTTTTAGAGGAGTCTTACAAAACAGCTGCGGCTGACCTCAGCAGACCCCAGAGTGGCAGGCTGTCTGCATGGCAAAGACTCAGTAGTCAAATATTCTTACACGCATCACGTCCTCAGCTAACCTCACAGGAGAAAACTGCATCCAAGAACAAAACTAGAAATTAAACAATGCATTTTGATTACACAACTAACATCTGAAATAGTGTCAAATAAATTGATTATATTACAATTAAGAAAAAAAGTATCTTTCTCTGAACTCAATATAGTTCCAGCCAAAGTCACATGATTTTAAGTGACTTAACTTTAGTTTATGGCATATTATTGTCTAAATGTCAGTGACATACAGTGGTCCAAACACATCAGGGTTTAATTATAGTACCATTTCCCACACAGTTGAAGTTTTCCTCAAAATGGCCTGTTTTATTACATTTTTATGACATTTTGCTTTAAATGCTAATGAGCCCCAGTTCACCAAACCTGCCTTTTTCTTCACTGAAGTCATTGACTAACTAGCTTTGGTAGTGAACACAGCCTGCACTAAACAATAAAAAAATAAACTAAATGTGAGAATGTAAAAGCTCAAATAAAGAATTACCAGAGACAGGGGTTTGTGGGGGTTTCCAAAGAATATGACCGGTCCGCAGAGAGCTTCCAAAGCATCAGAGATCTGGCTGTTCAAAGGTATCAGTCAGGAGAAGGGTACAAAAGAATTTCCAAGGTCGGGGCATGAACAGGCAGGGTTTCCTCTGGTAACATTTCAGGGTGGCGGCCCGCCACGCTTGAATTTCTTTTGCCACTCTATGAGGAAATCTAAATTTAAGAAAAAAAAAATGAAGGAATGACGGTCCGCAAGCGCGCACACAAACAACGCGTGTGACCATCATTCGCGTGGAGTTCAGAAGTGCCCCGTCCGCATGACCACTCCAGTCGCCAGGCAGTGTCTCGCTAGTGTCACTGTCCGAGAGAAACATGAGCTTATTAAAGTACTTTAAATGCAGAAAAAAAGCAGAAGAGGTATGTAAGCAGTAAAGGCATTTATCATGGTTTTAACCCGCTGGTAAAGGGAGCAATAATGGAAGAGTCGCTTAGCAAACAGATGTGGTTAGGACATCTAGTAGGTTCATTTTGTTTTCTTTTTAATAATTAGTTTTGTTTTTCTTATTTCAGACAAGAATAAAAAGGAGATGTTTTTACCTTTACCTTAGTTAATATTAACTAATTTATATTCATGATTATGTACCTGGCAAGTTAAGATGACCGAAATTCACGAAGTCAGTGACTTTAATCTGTCAGCAGCCTTCAGACAAATTAAATGTGCCAACATATGGATTTCAAAATTTCAAAATAAGGGAGGTTTTTCCTGTTGTCTGGGTGGTGAGGATATTTCTAAAAATACTATAAATATATAGAAATATTATAACAGAAATAACTGCATCTTTGGTCATTGAAGTTAATTTATTTAATTAAATACAATTTTTTTTCTTTGAAATCAGAGTTAAATTATTGTTCTGTTCTGGCTCTGCAAAATTATGGTCAAAAATTGTTATAAGGAAAAAGTAAAAAAAAAATAATTTTTTTTTTTTAAAAAATAGACAAAAATTTGCCATAAAATAATCCACAAATTTATAATAATGTCTCAAATGTACAAGAAAAGTCCGTTTTACAGGGGGAAATTACAAATTTGAGGAAAATGGTTTCAAATTTAGATAAATTTACAGAGAAAAGTAGAAAACTATAAGAAAATTGTTATAAATTTTGGAGAAAAACCTCAAACCTTCAAGACTGAAACCATTACTCAAGTTTTCAAGTGGGTGCTCTTTGTACCCTTAACTCAACTAGAAAGTTTTGGTTGTCTACTTTTTTTTTCCCCCACAATATTTTTTATTGAACCTTTTTTTTTTTTTTTTTTTTTTTTTTTTTTTTTTTACAAACATGGCACAAACAGTCAAACACTAACACTAAAGTATTTTAAAAATTAAAAAAAAAACACTAACAACATCAACAACAAAAAAATGTACTAAAAACAACAACAACCATTAACAAAAGCAAGTCAACAACAATGCTCCTCTGTTTAGTCTAGGTAATCTATTACATAAGTATAGATAATATACGTACATTCACCAGTTTGGAATTTGCAAGGTCCACACATATTCACCTTCTTCTTCAGAAGTTATGTTTAATTTCTTTACATAATCAATGAAAGGTCTCCATATATTCTCAAACACATTTTCCTTTAATTTCAGTATATATGTTATTCTTTCTAGTGGAAGGTTTGTTAACATCTGTCTTAACCACTGAGTCACATCTGGTCTATGAGTCTTTTTCCACAGTAGTGCAATACATTTTTTGGCCTCGCCGTTACAGGCCCGTGGCTCTGAGAGAGATCCGTCACTACCAGAAATCCACGGAGCTGCTCATCCGTAAGCTGCCCGTCCAGCGCCTGGTGAGGGAGATCGCTCAGGACTTCAAGACCCACCTGCGCTTCCTGAGCTTCGCCGTCATGGCTCTGCAGGAGACCAGTGAGGCCCACCTGGTGGGTATCTTCTTCGCCAAGAGGGTCACCATCATGCCCAAAGACTTCCAGCTGGCCCGCCGCATCCGCGGAGAGAGAGCTTAGACTTTCTGCTGCACAGTCACCAACCATAATGCTCCGCACTGTGTGTCTATATATATATTTATAGTAATATGTACATATGTTTACTAGATGTTCTTGTTTTTTTTTTTCTTGCCTTCTGATTATTGCTCTGAGTGTTGCCATCCCTGTGCTGTTGCAATCCTGGAATTTCCCCATTGTGGGACTAATAAAGGCTTATCTTATCTTATCTTATTAAGCAAACCGAGGTCTATGAATGCTCTTTCACTCTTATTAAAGTTATGTTTTTCTGGATACAGACCCAACAAAAACAGTTTAGGGTTCAATGTGATTTGTTTTGAAATTATTTTTTCAATCGTTACCCTCACCTCTTCCCAAAACATTCTGATTTTTCTACATTCCCATAAACAGTGAAATAGGGTTCCATTACTTTCCATACATTCTGTGCATGTATCTGGTATGTTTTTGTTATATCTATTTAACTCCACTGGTGTAACATACATCCGCATTAACCATTTAAAATGTATCAGTTTAAGACGTACATTTATTGATTTGGTCTGAGCTTCTGCACAAGCCATTTCCCATTGTTCCTCTGAAATTTCAATTTGCAGGTGGTCTTTCCAATAATTCAGTCTTTTCTGTGAGTTTTCACTTGAGAATAGTGTCAATGAGTTATAAAACTCTGAAATAATACCCTTTCTCTTACTATCTTTCGTCAAAATTTTTTCCAAGGATGAATAAGTAGGTCGGGTGAGAGCATTTTGATTTGATCAAATAAAATTTCTAAGCTGAAGATATTTAAAAAAAAATGTGTTCTATTAAGATTGAATTTAATCCTCAGTTCTTCAAAAGACATGTTATCTGAACGTGACAAATATAAGTCTTGAATCTTTTGAATCCCTTTTAAATTCCATACTTTAAATACAGCATCCGCTCTCCCTGGTGTAAAATATTGATTACCCCATATTGGGCTAAATTGTGACAGTAAGTGTGGTTCTTTTAAATATTTTTTGGTTTCACACCATATTTTGATCGTGTGCTTTACAATTGGATTTTTAACTTGTTTCTGTAATTTTTTTAGCCGAGTCTGAGTATATGAATAAGGGAAGAGGTAAAGGTAAATTGTATGATTCCATTTCAGTCCAGTGAGGGAGATCATTTGATGAAAAATAATATGTCATAGACCTCAGTTGTGCTGACCAGTAATACAACAAAGTTTGGACATTTCAGACCTCCACAATCAAATGGTAAATATAGTAAGGACAAACGTAATCTAGCCTTCCTATTGTTCCATATAAATTCCACTAACTTTTTTTTAATTCTTGAGAATAGATCTGAAGGTGGTGGTAAAGGAATGTTTTGAAATAAATAAAGTATTTTTGGTAAGATATTACTTTTAAGTATATTAATTCTCCCGATCATCGACATTGGTAGTGACATCCATCTCTGAAGTAACTCATTAATATCTGTCATTAAGGCTTCATAGTTTGCACTGGCAACTGATTCTAGCTTAGGCAAAATTTGAATTCCTAAATATTTAAACTGATTTACAACATTGAATTGATTTACCTCAGGAGCTGGGTGATTTCTCTGGGTCTCATTTAGCATTAATATTGAAGATTTTGTTTTATTTATTTTATATCCTGATATTTCCCCAAAGTTCTTTATTAAATTTAACAAGGTCGGAATTGATTTTTTAAAATTCGACAAACAAAATTATGTCATCGGCACACAGGGAGATTTTATGTTCTGTTGGTCCTACTTTAATTCTATATATTTGTGGATGTAAACGTACTGCCATCGCTAAAGGTTCAATTGCCATAGTAAACAGTAAAGGTGAAAGTGGACAGCCTTGTCGACATCCTTTATTGATTTTTATTGATTTTGAGATATTGCTGTTTGTTAGGATTTCTGCTGTAGCATTATTGTATATTACCTGGACCCATTTTATGAAATTATTTCCAAGTCCAAACCTTTGTAGGACTTCAAAAAGATAGGGCCATTCGACCCCATCAAAGGCCTTTTCGGCGTCCAATGATAGGAGATCTGCATCCGGTGCTTCTTTATTGGAATAAATAATATTAAATAGTCTTCTTACATTATGGAAGCCTTGTCTTCCCATTATAAAGCCATTCTGATCTCGGTTAATAATATTTGGTAATATTTCTTGTAGTCGTTTTGCTAAAATTTTACAGATCAGAATCAGCTTTATTGCCAAGTATATTTACAGGTAAACATACGAGGAATTTGACTTGACATTGGGCGCGCATGTTAGGCGCATCCAATGACGCGGCAGCCATGCAAGGCGCCTGTCATAACAGTGGGGGGTAAAGAGGGGGAGGAGGGGAGGGGGGAACACAATAGGCAGAGAGAAAAAAGCATTGTTGATCAAAATAAAGCTCATTTTATGACCAAAATTGTGATTACAAGAAAAAAACTCTCAAATGCACAATTAGCAGACAATAGAAAGATCACACAATAACAAGCGAGAGAGACCAGTGTATGTAGTCAGCATATGATCAGTGTGTAATGTAGTGTGGAGGTGTGTCAATTGCTGGTGAACAGCACAGGGCACCCCCTGGCAACGGATAGTCATGTGTTCTACACGGCATGTCCAGAGTTTATCTCTCCTCATGCAGGTGGCAAGTTCTGTAAACACATGAGCGCTGTCATTGAGGAGCTCGATCTGCAGAACAACAGCCATTGTTTGTCGATGTTTGGGTTAGCAGAGCCGCTTCTTCCGCTTATCACCATCGAGGAGGAATGTAAACAGGGCACCAAAACAAGGTCAAATCTGCACAGTGCACACAGAGAATAGAATTTTCCTCTCTCATGCGTTTCTGCGCTTCATAATTTCCATATACAGGCTTAAAACATTCCTGGAGAGCACTAGCGACTTGCAAGATGTATTCCACCATCTGAATCAGTTCCCATTCAGTTCACCATGCCGCTGTTCGTGCCCTCCCCAACTGGTCGAATTTGGTGAAGGAGCTTGCCTGGGTCCGCGTTGAACAGCTCCTTAACCATCCACAATTTCTGATACATCAGGAGCTCCAAAGCCAAAAAAAGTCCTGTGATCATGCCAATAGATGTCTTCTGCTCCAATCTTACAGACACATGCGTCCCAATGTTCATGAGTCTTCCCCTTGGATTCCCCCTTGACCCGATCTTCTTTTAAAGTGGTGGCAATCACATTTAAGCCGCTTTCCAGATCCATAATTTCCTTTTAGATTAGGATTCAGCAGAAGGAGCGACTAAACAGACAAAATGCAACATTGCAAGCTGGGATCAGAAGGGAGAGGATTAGGAGGGAGAAGGAAGAAAGGCGTCTGCTCTCTCGGAGTGCCGGAAGTAGAGATTTTAAGATCAGCATTTAATAGGCTTATTGGTCTCATGTTTTCACATTTATTAGGGGGTTTACCTGGTTTTGGCAACAGTATAATTAAGGCATTATTCATGTATGGTGGTAAATTACCATTTTGAAATGCTTCTAAAAACCATTTCCAAAAGTGGTTTTATTAATTTATTCTTAAATTTTTTATAGAGGTCAACTGGAAGACCATCTGGTCCTGCTCTTTTTCCTGATTTCATATTATCAATGGCTTGCCCAACTTCTTCTTGACTAATTTTAGACTCCAGTATCTCCCTGTTTTCATTTGGAATACACAGTATAGATAATCCACCCAAAAACCCATTTAATTTTGTTAAGTCAGTTTCATTTTTTTGTATCATATAGTTTTTCATAATAATCTCTAAAGGCCCTATTAATTTCTAAAGGATCTATAACTACCTGTCCGTTACTTATAATACTGGTAACTGGTGTTTTAAATTCTAATTGTTTAATCTGCCATGCCAATAATTTTCCTGATTTTTCACCTTGTTCATAAAAAGTTTGCTTCAATCTTAGAAGACTCGAGGTGGCTCTATTCGCTGATTTTTTGTCATATTCAGCTCTCAGAATCAGTAATTCGTTCTCTAACTGTGGGTTACTTCCTGCATACACCTTTTCTTGAAGAATTTTTATTTTACGTTCCAATTGGACTCTCTCCTCTCGAGTCTTCTTAGATTTTGAACCTGTATAACTAATAATATGCCCCCTAATAAAAGCTTTGAAAGCCTCCCACTTTATACATGCCGCTGTTTGTGTAGTATTAATATCAAAGAACTCATCTGTTTTTCTATGTACTTAACAAATTCCTCATCCTGAAGCCATTTATGCTGAAAATGCCACCTACCTGGATCCTTTGTCACTTTCTTATCTACATATATTAGACAGCAGGGTGCATGATCAGAGATCACAATGTTATCCTAGAAACAGTTTTCAATCTTGGACCTTAATTCTGTAGAGATCAAAAAGTAGTCTATACGTGAGCATGTCTTATAGGTATTAGAATAACAAGAATAAGCTTTGACTTGTGGTTTCATTTCTCTCCATATATCTAGCAATCTCAATTCTTTCATAAAATGATTAATAGTCATCCTACATCCATTGTGCGTACAGTCCAGTCCTGTTGATCTGTCTATACTGGGATTCAATGTACAATTAAAATCCCCTGCTATTATATGTTGCCCTGTAAGTGATGATAAAGTAAGGAATAAATTAACAAAGAAGTTTTGATCATCAATATTGGGGCCGTATAAGTTCACCAGATTTATATTTTCTAATAACAAAGATCCTTGGATGATTAGATATCTTCCAAATTTGTCTCCAATTACTTTTTTCACTTGAAATGGGACTGTTCTATGTATGAGAGTCATAACTCCCCTGGCTCGGGATGAAAATGATGAGGTGAACACGTTACCTTGCCATGTTCTCCTAATTCTTTTTACATCCTCCTCTATTAGATGAGTTTCTTGTAAAAATACAATTTTTGAATCTATGTCTTTTATTTTATTCATAACTTGTTTAAGTTTTTTTTAGATTTTGTAGACCTCTGCAATTCCATGAAGTTAAATTAAGATTAACGCTTTGATCTATGATCAATAAGGAGTTTGAGATTACCTTGCAATATGAACATACTCTTACAGAGAAGCAAAAACATGGATGATGGAACATTCATCCTACGAACTAAACAAAAACAAATTCCCTTTCCCCATATTCGTGGTAATCCCCCCAAAATCAAAAAAAATTCCGTCTCCCGTTATAGCTAGCGACTGTTCCACACCTGCGAGGATCAGTCAAACCACTCTCTCTTTCTCCTGTCAATCACCCTGACACTACTACTATTCTTATAACATTAACTCTCTTCTGTAGTTTTTTCAGCATAACTTCAAAGTTTTATAGCAACTTTGTACATCATAGCTTTTTTTTTTTTTTTTTTTTTTTTTAAATACAGTCTGTATTTTGTAGACTTATATGTTTCAGATCAATCAGATGTCTGTACATACGCTTAAATGTTCTACCTTTGTCATGTTCATGCATAGCTCCCACCAGTCTCCTTTTGGATTTGCTTGATGAGCTCCTGCGCCTCTTGAGGAGTCTTGAAGGTGTGGGTTCTCCCCTTATATGTGACCAGCAGTCTTGCCGGATGAATTACTCCGTGATGAATCCCGAGGTTGCGCAGCTCTTTGCGGGCGGGGTCGAACTGCCTCCTTTATTGTTGTATTCCTGTGGCGAAGTCTGGGTAGAACCGCACCTGTTGATCCTGGTATTTAATTTCCCCTTTAGCTCGCGCAGCATTGGTGACTGTCATCTTGTCTCTGTAGTTGAGGAACTTCATAATCAGCGTCCTCGGTGGTGTCTTATCGCTCGGTGGGCGCTCTCTAAAATGACTGATGACTGCAGGTCCGCGTTGTTCAGCGCTTCTGGAATCCACTTTTCCAAAAAGGAACATGAGTCCCGCCCCTCCGCTCCCTCCGGGAGGCCCACCAGCCTCAAATTATTCCGTCGCGAGCGGGATTCCAAGTTTAGAACGTTATCTTCCAGACGTTTCCATTTTAATTCCAGTGTTTGCAGCTTAATTTGCAGGCTGGTGACATCATCCTCAGCACTTGATATTCGGAGCTCCGCCTGCGACATTCGCTCCATACAGTCATTTATTTCTTTCCTCATTCCTTCTATCGCTGCTATAATCCCATCAAATTTAGACGAAAACTCTGTTCTCATGGAGGTGATGGCAGCGAGCACTACGCTTGTCCCCTCCCCAGCAGTTCCCGCTCCGCCGCTGGCTCCATCCTTCGCCATTATCTCTGGAGTTTTCCCTGCCTCGCCTTGAGCGTGGAAATCCGTTCGCTTGGATTGTTTTGATGAGTTGCCTTTTCCTCCACCTGATTTTCCAACCTTGGTCTTTACCATATCCACGCCAAAATGCTGGGATGGGTTTTTGTTTCAATTGAGAGAGTTTTAGTTAAATTTTTAGTTTGACAAGCAGAGCAGTGTGAAACACGTCTTCCTACGTGGCCGCCATAACCGGAAGTCCTGGTTGTCTACTTTTAATTATTAATTTCAAAGCACTGCTTTTACATGAGTAGAATTTCTGGATACTATACCCACCTCTGATCATATAATTTAAGTATGCATGAGTAAAATTACTACTATGAATGTTTTTTTTCCCCTTCCCTACTCTCTCAAGGGACAAAAAAGAAACTAGAATAAAAATACAAAAAATACACATTTTTTGTCATTTATGTAAACCATGACAAAAAAATCCTGCAGGACAAAACAAGATACTTCGTATTTTCTAACCTGTTTGTATACAACCATAGACAGAGAACCTGAATTAGACAGAGCTCAGAGAGGGCAAGATGAGACAGAAGAGAGGAGCCAAAGAGAGGAAAGTGTTCAGGTAGAGGGTCCATGAGAGGTGAGAGCAGAGGAAGGACAGAAGGATGACACCAGTAAAAAGTCCAAACACAGGACGTCTGGGTGGGACTCCAACTGGCCCAATATTCCAACATTCAAGCCTCGGTTGTACAATACTTCAAATGTTAAGTTCCATACGCAAAGTTGCTGTGCAAAATTTAAATAAATAAATAGTATAAAATTAACATATTCTGGTTACAGTAGTGTCATGTATTTTCTGCCCCCCCCGCGGAAAAATATGTTGCCACCACGCCAAGGTCTTTAAGCCAGAAGAAACACTGACGGGAGAATGAATGGAGTAAACTAAAATAATGTATAATAATGTGAATGTGTGTGAATGGTGAGGGGATTGGCACTGTACTGTGGCTGCATCATCCATCCAGGTGGATGCCTTGAATTTCCCTCTGAGATTAATAAAGTATACAAAATACAAATATAAAAATAAAGTATAATGACGTAAAATGAGCTAACATAACATCTGAGAATGAGATATATGGTCAAGCGCGGGTAGACAAGAACACTGATGTCTAGCAAAGTTAGATACATATCTGTGCATAAAACATATACAAATTAACCATAAAAATGGACACGGACTCCCAGCTCAGATAAAGGGTAGTAGACTGTTGGTCTATACCAAGTGGTGTGAGATCGATTTGTTTGAAAACCAAGTGCAAATACACTCTCTTAGCTATCATGACCAAAATAGCACAAAAAAAAAAAAAAAAAAAAAAAAAAAAAAAAAAAAAAAATCAGAATGGCATGAGATACAGTCATGTGAAAAAATTAGGACACCCTGTATAAGCCTCTGTGTGTGTGTGTGTGTGTGTTGTTGGTGGCGTTTTTTTTTTTTAATTTAAAAAATTTTTTTTTTTTACATATTTGGACATATGGATATTTAATATCAATGTTAAAAATACTGGGAGATTCACATAATACAAGTAAACAATTAAAAATGAATTAAAGACTTTTTCAAATTTTCTGTAAAATGTAATTCTAAACAAAAAGTGAGGAATAAATTAGGAATCCCCCCCCCCCGCCTCCATCATTTTAGGACGCCCCAAATTCATTCCCATTTAAAATGGCTAAAATCATCATCATCATCATCATAGCAGTCTGTCAGGGTGACAGTGACTGTTTCATTTAGGTCTAATCAGATTCCTCCACGCAGCTCTGTAATTCGCCTTCCGCTGCCAGGAACTCCCGACCTTGTTAACCCGGGCGACGTCTGAGCCGGTATGAGTTGCTCTCTGACTGATCATTTCATGAAACTGCTTGCAAAGCATTTGAGTACCGCTAGCTTTTGCTAGACTAGTGATACATTCTTGGCAGACAGAGGGATTATCAGTGGCAAGGACAGGCCAAGACAAACTGACTCCAGTATCTGTTGCAGTGACTGACCAGATGATAGGTTTGTTTATCTCTGCTATTTGTGTCGTGTATGTCACGATGCACCGACTAGCAAAAATCCACCACAGACCTTGCAACAGATGTGCTCACAGACCTTGCAACAGATGTGCTCATCTGCCAGGATGTCTAGTCTCACCCCATGTAACTGGGAGTGGTCCACCAGAGACCTGGTTTTACCCACAAGGCGTTTTTCTCCCTCCGAGATGCGAAAGACAGTTGACCCCCTGTATAATGACAATAAAAGCCTATTCTATTCTCTTCTATTCTTTAGTCATAATTGTTAGAAAATGCAAATAAAAACAAAAACAAGGTTAGGCATAGATATGTGAACATTTCTTAATAAAAAACTGAATATTTAATGGGGTGTCCAAATTTTTTTCACATGACTGTGTTGCTCATCACTCAGCATCACTCTATACTGTAAATTTAACCTCTTGCGCTCCGTTGTACCGCGGACGGGCAAGTCTCTGCGTCCTAGAGTGCACGAGGGTGCACGAGGGCGCGCGAGAGCGCGCGCTCTCGGACGCATGATGGAGATCCTGATGGTGGTGATGTAGATGGTGATGGCGTCCAAGCGCGCACTGAAAATAAAAGCTGCAGACACAGCCGCGAACAGATTAGTTCATCTGATTGACCTCTCATTCGACTAATAAGAGCCTTGAATTGGGTTTCTGAAACCTTGAAGAACCAATGACTGAAAATCTAGCTAGAAGGTCCCGCCTCCCAACACTGTGACTGCAGTGAGCCAATTGAAGCAGAGAAGTTCGCGAGCTGTTTTTTTTAAGGCTGGGTGAAGACTGGCTGCTGCTGCAGAGAAAAAAAGGACCCGCAGGAAGAACCCCACAGACCCAGCAGCACGGAGACCCACAAATGCAACCTGTGTGCCAGGGAGTGCCATTCATGGTTCGGCATGTTTGGCCACAGGCAGTGCTTTTTTTGGGGGGTTCCAGCAGAGTAGACGTTATGATTTCTTCCATGGTCATAGACCGACGGAGGCTGAGTGACACACACGCCTTCGCCAGTCTTTTTTTAATTACTACTGTTATTTGTTTTGAAAAATCGTTCGCCAAAAACCGCAATCATGGAAGCACAAAACCGCAATAATGGAATTATGTTTTGACCGGGATCCACGAGCAGACCAGCGTCGCGTTCGTCTGACAGTGAGGAAGAGAAGTTCGCCAGGACTCTGCTGCTGTGAAGAGGTAAGGTGTTATAAGCTAAATTATTATTTATTCCTGAAAATTGTAATCCAAAATGACTTTTGACCGATCGGTAAATTACAGCTGTGCGGCGCACGAAGTACGAAGTGCATGCGCCGCGTTACACGGTTCTTCGCGGCCTCCGAACCGTGAACGCCCCCCCCGCTACAATTCTGTAGTGGGGGGGTGAGGGGAGCCGTTATAGCGTTGTGAGTGATAGCGTTGCTGTAGTGATAGCGTTGCTGTGGAAACATGGCACATCCGAGTGTAATCCGTCATGTAGCGAGGGCGGATCTCCGTCCTCTGTAGCGGGGTGGGTGGGGGGACAACCCCCCCCACACACACACACACAAAGACACAGCCCTGAGTGTGACCTTTCATTTGAGCCCACGATGAAGCTTCTACATTGAATCATTCAAAAGTTACAGACGTTTTTCCAAACTGTGCCATTTGGCACAGTTCCAAAACGCCTGGGAACAGCCTGAGAACAAAGCTGTGTAATATATTCATTTTTTGTGGTATTGTTACAAAATTTGGACCTCAGCTGGATAACACTTGGTTCTACATTTCTGTTGCATTTTCCAGCCCGGATCTGAAGCTGTGTGTTATTTGCAAGCATTTGTATCCGAAAAAACACCCAGGCCAAATTTATTTTCTTCAAGTTCACTATGTTTAGATGACTGTAACTCAGTGGCCGGAGCACTTAGAGAGATCATGTTTTTTTTGCCAAAAAATTCAAAGTGTTTTCTTTTAAATGAGACCAACCCCATGAAGATGCTGCAAAGGGTTGAATAACAGCTTTCGATTTACTTTGGGCACATTATTTTTTGGTGTTTTTAGGAAAATTGACCGGAGTGCAAGGGGTTAAGAAACCTGTGTGTCTGTCACGATCATAGGACATCATAGGACGGCCTATGATGTCTACCTGATGTCCTATGATAATCCTATGATCTCAGGCTACATAGGACTCGCAATGCCGTCATATAGGCGATGCTGTCATATAGGCAATAGGACTGCCTGCCTGTGATGTAGTGTCCTACGATGCCTGCTTTGATGTCCTGCTTTGATGACTTTATGATGTCATATAGACCACATAGGACTCGCGATATCATATAGGTGATGCCGTCATATAGGCAATAGGACTGGCTACCTATGATGTCGTGTCCTATGATGCCTGCCTATGATGTCTGCATGCTGGCCTATGATGATCCGATGATCTCAGGCTACATAGGACTCGTGATGTCGTCATATAGGCGATGCCGTCATGTAGACAATAGGACTGCCTGCCTATGATGTGGTGTCCTATGATGCCTGCCTTGATGTCATTATGATGTCATATAGACCAACCAGACGCTACATAAATGGAGATGACAGCAATAGAGTGCTTTAGGGGTCGGACCCAGATGACATAATGTTACACACTCTTGTACAGTAGGTGGTAGTATGCACCTTTCAGTTGTTTGTTATCCACCAGCAACCAAGAGAAGAAGAAGAGAAGAACTGCTGCAAGTCAGGAAAGATCCCGTGAAGATGACATAGCTGAGGTTTGAGCAGTACCTCCCAGGCATGACTGTGTTGCACATCACAAAAGATGCCGTGAAGATGAAACACCTGAGGTTCGAGCATGTCATAGGGTACGACAGACAAGGGATGCACAGACAGGAAACGTGTGGCAGTGCGCCATGCACGTGCTGAGTCACTTGAAGCACAAAATGCCCGTAAAGCGAGCAACACTGCACGCCAGACAAGGCACAGACAAGCTGAGACCAAGGAGATGTCGAATAGTCGGCTGGCCACCAACACTGCACGCCAGGCAAGGCACAGAGAAGCTGAGACCGAATAGGACACACTACTTTAAACCACACCCATTCGAAGCAGTAAATCTGGAAATCTCACTCAGTAAGGCAGAAGGCACTCTATAAATTCAGGAAATCTCTGTCAGTGTGTCAGTCTGTCACCCAATTAAGAATAGGACACACTACTATAAACCACACCCATTCGAAGCAGTACCCATGAAGAATGGCAGTCTGCACTACAAATGTGTAAAATGCCAAGCAAAGCGCTGATTTTCTCTGGGTGCTCCAGTTTCTGGGTTTCAACGGGCATACACGGATCTTCCTGAACAGGGTCGAAAACCACTTTTTGCTCAGATCTATTTTAATGATTCTGTACTGTTGCACCCAATGTGACTTGTGTCGTATATTGAGATTCACAGCCAGCTAAACTCTCTCTTGCATCACTTCCTCCAAGGAACAGGCAGGTGTCGTTTTGGACTAGGATTTAATGCAAAAAAGTGTGAAACTGAAAAACACAGACACAGAAATATTTAGAGACTAGAAAATAAAGACAATATCTACAAACGGTACATTAAAAGATCAATACTAGCTAAACAGCGTCATCACACGGACTCGGATACGGCTTCGCTATCACAAACACATCGCCGATTAGCGTCTATAAAACTCATCAAACTTATTCTACTAATCAATTATACTTTATCTGCTCATCACAATAAACTACTAAACTTACTCATATTGCCACTCAAAGGGCTGGAAGTGAACGGATGGCTTTAGAAGGAACAGCGACGCAGACTCGTGTTCCTGTTGACATTCAGTATGCTAGGTCTCTTCTTCTCGTCACCTACTGGCAAGCTTAAAGCTACTACAGAGCCTAGCGCCCTCTAGAGGACTGGACAAACAAATATATTTAAACTGTATCAACACAGATTCTGTCCATGAACTGGAATTACAACGCACCTATCCCTCAACCAGTGGTCTGAATGAAGAAGACCCACCAGATGGAGAGCAATAGAGTGAGAAGAACTGCTCCATGTCAGAAAAGATGCTGTGAAGATGAAACACCTCAGGTTCGAGCAGTATGCCACAGGCATGACCGTGAACAACACAGCAGTCTCAGACAGGAGGAGACCCTTCAGCAACAGCAATGCAGAAATACTTGCTTATACTTGGTTTCTACAGGCACGGGTATGTACTAGTATGTATAATTGATCATGGATTAATAAACAAATTGGCCTAGTATGGTGACAAGAATTGACAAAAAAAAAAAAAGACAAAATCCCTGGTTGTGCAGCTTCATATCACTGACCTAGGCTTTCAAATGGTCCAGTGGTAATACCGGCTAAGAAAATAACAAATTAAGCCAGAATGGTGTGAGTTATATTATCGACTGTACATTAATGAATAAGCTTGGACCATCCATCCATCTTCTACTGCTTAATCCTTTTCGGGGGGAAGGGGGGGGGGGGCTGGAGCCTATCCCAGCATCTTTGGGTGAGAGGCAGGGTATACTCTGGACAGATCGCCAGTCCATCGCAGTAAGCTGGGACCATAGATGTCTAGTATGTAAACAAGAATTTAGCATACATTGCTCAAGAGTAACTTCTTTAATTTGAAGGCCTTGCTTCTCCCTAAGGTTCAATTGTACAATCAGTGAATGAAAAAGAATATCAGAAAGAAAAAAATCTTCATACTAATTTGAGAAATGATATAGCCCGCCTGACTAAGACTTGTTAAAAACAAAATGCACATACAGTGGTGTGAAAAAGTGTTTGCCCCCTTCCTGATTTCTCATTTTTTTGTATGTTTGTCACACTTAAATGTTTCAGATCATCAAACAAATTTAAATATTAGACAAAGATAACACAAGTAAACCCAAAAGGCAGTTTTTAAATGAAGGTGTTTATTATTAAGGGAAAAACAATCCAAACCTACATGCCCTGTGTGAAAAAGTGATTGCCCCCTAAACCTAATAACTGATTGGGCCACCCATAGCAGCAACAATTGCAATCAAGCATTTGCAATAATTGACAATGAGTCTTTTACAGCGCTGTGGAGGAATTTTGGCCCACCCATCTTTGCAGAATTGTTGTAATTCAGCCACATTGGAGGGTTCCAAGCATGAACTGCCTTTTTAAGGTCATGTCATGGCATCTCAATCGGTTTCAGGTCAGGACTTTGATTAGGCCACTCCAAAGTCTTCATTTTGTTTTTCTTAAGCCATTCAGAGGTGGACTTGCTGCTGTGTTTTGGATCATTGTCCTACTGCAGAACCCAAGTGCGCTTCAGCTTGAGGTCCCGAACAGATGGCCGGACATTCTCCTTCAGGATTTTTTGGTAGACAGCAGAATTCATGGTTCCATTTACCACAACAAGTCTTCCAGGTCCTGAAGCAGCAAAACAGTCCCAGACCATCACACTACCACCAAAGTCAAAGTGCCTTTATTGTCATTCCATTGTTAATGAACAATGCAACGAAACTGAGATGCTGCTCCCTAAAAACAAACTATAAACAAACTATCACACTCACAGTTCACTCATGCATTTAACATTCTTATAATTACAACAATAAATAATGCTTTAAACAAAATTACCTAAAAGTTGAATACAATATGTACGTAGCAATAATGAAAAACATACTGAGCAATAAATACAAAAGACCAGCTTATGCACACAGGGTTGTTGCTACAAAATAACCTAAAATAACAAAAAATATCAGCAGTCTGTGCGTGTTACATAAATCCGTTCAAAATACGTACTGCTGCTGGGAAAAAACTACGATTAAACCTGGTAGTCCGGGTTTTATGGGATCTGTACCGCTTTCCCAAGGGGAGCAAGTGAAAGAAGTCATGGCCTGGATGAGCACAGTCTTTAATGATGGCAGTAGCTCTGTTGAGGTACAGAGACCTGGAAATCTCTTCCAGAGAAGGGACAGAACAGCCAGTGATTTTTTGCGCAGTCTCGATCACTCTCTGGAAGGCTTTGCGGTCCGCGGCTGAACAGCCCTCATACCAAACCATGATGCCATATGACAGAATGCTCTCAATAGCAGAGCGATAAAATAAAACCAGCAAATGTGCATTCAGGCCATTCTTCTTGAGGAGCCTCAGAAAGTGTAGACGTTGTTGAGCCTTTTTTTATCGTAGCTATGGAGTTAACTGCCCAGGTAAGGTTGTGAGAAATATGAACACCCAAAAACTTAAAAGCCTCCACCCTCTCCACATGCTCTTTGCCTATATATAGAGGCGGCGGTTCACTGCTATGCTTCCTAAAATCAATAATGAGTTCTTTTGGGGGTTTTTTGTATTCAATAGCAGATTATTATCTGAGCACCATCTCACCAGTTTCTGGACCTCATCTCTGTATGCGGACTCATCTCCTCCTGATATGAGCTCTACTACTGTTGTGTCATCTGCAAACTTCACTATAATGTTTGTGGGATGAACAGGTATGCAGTCATATGTGTACAATGAATACAAAGTGGGTCTCAACACACAGCCCTGTGGTGACCCTGTGTTAAGCATGACTGTAGAGGAGGAATGGGGTCCGAGTCTAACAGTCTGTGTTCTGTTTATTAGGAAGTCCTTAATCCAGCTGCAAGTGTGAGTAGGCAGACCAAGCTGAAGCAATTTGGTGATGAGAATGTTGGGAATAATTGTATTAAATGCCGAACTATAGTCAACAAACAACATTCTTACATAGCTCCCCTTGTCTTCTAAATGGCTGAATGCCAAGTGGAGAGCTATAGCAATAGCATCTTCAGTGGATCTGCCCCGCCTGTAGGCAAACTGGTACCGATCAAAGTCTGGGGGGAGACTAGGCAAAAGATGTTTCAATACCATTTTCTCAAAGCACTTCATAACAATGGGTGTTAATGCTACTGGTCGATAGTCATTCAGACTGCTAATAGTATGTTTTTTTGGTACAGGAATAATGACTGCAGATTTTAAACACTATGGAACAACGGCTGCCTTGAGAGACAAGTTAAAAATGTCAGTCAAAACAGAGCATAGCTGATCTGCACATGCTCTGAGCACCTTTCCTGGCACTCCATTGGGACCAGTAGCCTTTCTCGGGTGAACTGCTCTCAGTGTCTGTCTCACCTCATGATCCTGCAGGATAAGCACATCAGAGCTGGCATTCAATAACATCTGTGGGTCCGGGCGAGGTGTATTTGCCTCAAACCGTGCGAAAAAGCAGTTCAGTTCTTCTGCCAGTGAGGCGCTGATGTCACTGGAAATAATGCTGCTGCCCTTATAGTTTGTGATATGGTTAAAGCCTTGCCATACTCGTCTCAAATCATTATCAGAAAAATGGTCCTCGACTTTCTTTTTATAGGTCTGTTTAGCCTCCTTAATGCCTTTCTTCAGATTAGCGCGGGCAGTGCTATACAGATCTGTATCCCCTGACCTGAAGGCTGTATCACGAGCTCTGAGGAGTGCCTGGACTTCTTTTGTCATCCAAGGCTTCTGGTTAGGAAAAACCCTGATGCGTTTTTCCACAGTCACCTGATTGATACAGAAGGTAATGTAGTGTAATACAGTCTGTGTGTACATTTCCAGATCCTCATTCTTGAATAAATCCCATAGAGTGTTTGAAAAACAGTCCTGCAGCTGAGAAAGAGCTCCCTCAGGCCATGTTGTGATGTTCTTTATAGTAGGTCTAGCAGTTCTCCTGAGGGGGGTGTATGCTGGGATGAGGAGCAATGATAGATGGTCTGACAGGCCAACATGTGGACACGGCACAGCTCTGTAAGCATGCTTCAGGTTCGAATACACCCGATCAAGACAATTCTTTCCCCTAGTGGCACATTTCACATACTGTGTGAAATTAGGCAGCACAGTTTTCAAGCATGCTTGATTAAAATCACCAGCTATAATGTGAACACCCTCGGGATAGGCCTGCTGCTGTTTATTTATTACACTGTACAAATGACTAAGGGCTGCTTTAGTATTTGCATCAGGGGGAATATAGACGGCTGTTATAATGATCACGCTCAGCTCTCTAGGAAGATAAAAAGGCCGACATAAGACTGACATTGTCTCTAGATCAGGAGAACAGTAAGTGTTAATAATACTGCTGTGATTAGTCCAAGTGTTGTGAAGAAAAATGCAGAGGCCGCCTCCTTTTTTTTTTTTTTTTTTTTACCAGATTCTGCTGTTCAGTCCAATCGGTGAAGTGTGTGCCCTGGCAGCTGTATTGCAGTATTGGTGATCAGCGGGTGGAGCCAGCTTTCCGTTAACAACAGCACATAGCAGTCTCTCACAGTTTTATTAGTTGCCAGCTGTAGCTCTAGATCATCCATCTTGTGGGCGATGCTTCTGGCATTGGAGAGAAAAATGCTCGGTAGCAGCAGTCTATGCGGCTGTCTCTTTAGCCTCGCTAGCAGGCCCGACCGGCATCCCTGCTTTTCTTTCTTTCCCTCCTCCATCTGCGTCGCTTCCCAGGACCGACAACAATTCATGGTGATCCCGCTGGTCTACAGATAGCCTCCGGTATGTCTTGTGTGTTCTCGAAAATTGCTGTAACAGCAGACTTTTGTTGAAGTCCAATGTTTATCAGCTTAGTACGACTGTACACAAATCCAGCTTCACACGGTCCAATATCCAAAAACAGCATACATACACACAAAAATAGGGAGCAAAGAGCCGCTGCACAACCGCGCGCTGGTTGTGCAGCACCACCATATTTTACTGTTGGTATGATGTTCCTTTTCTGAAATGCTGTGTTACTTTTACGCCGGATGTAATGAGACACACACCTTCCAAAAAGTTCAACTTTTGTCTCGTCAGTCCACAGAGTGTTTTCCCAAAAGTCTTGGGGATCATCAAGATGCTTTCTGGCAAAACTGAGACGAGCTTTTATGTTCTTTTCGCTCAGCAGTGGTTTTTGTCTTGGAATGGCCATGCAGGCCATTTTTGTCCAGTCTCTTTCTTATGGTGGAGTCATGAATACTGACCTTAACTGAGGCAAGTGAGGCCTGCAGTTCTTTGGATGTTGTTGTGGGGTCTTTTGTGACCTCTTGGATGAGTCGTCACTGTGCTCTTGAGGTAATTTTGGTCAGCCGGCCACTCCTGGGAAGTTTCACCACTGTTCCATGTTTTCACCATTTGTGGATAATGGCTCCCACTGTGGTTCGCTGGAGTCCCAAAGCTTTAGAAATGGCTTTATAACCTTTTCCAGATTGACAGATCTCAATTACTTGGTTTCTCATTTGTTCCTGAATTTCTTTGGCTCACGGCATGATATCTAGCTTTTGAGGATCTTTTGGTCTACTTCACTTTGTTAAGCAGGTCCTATTTAAGTGATTTCTTGATTGAGAACAAGTGTGGCAGTAATCAGGCCTGGGTGTGGCTAGAGAAATTGAACTCAGCTTTCCAAAGGTGTGATAAACTACAGTTTATTTTTTAAGGGGGGGGGGCAATCAATTTTTCACACAGGACCATATAGGGTTGGATTTTATTTTACCCTTAATAATGAACACCTTCATTTAAAAACTGCATTTTGTGTTTACTTGTGTTATCTTTAATATTTAAATTTGTTGAATGATCTGAAACATTTAAGTTTGACAAACATACAAAAAAATGAGAGATCAGGAAGGGGGCAAACACTTTTTTCACACCACTGTAGATGCTTTACATAGTTGTATATATGGCAACTGTTGCACATTACATACAGTATATATTGTTTATGCAGTTGTTTGAAAAAGCAATGCTAACTTTTCTAAACATTATCCAACTGAGTTCCGTGTGGAAAAAATATTGTTTACTATTATGTGTATATTGTTTAGGATAGTTTAGACAAATAGCCTGCCACCTCTTTCATCAACTTAATTTCTTTTAACATCAACATCAGAAAAGTGCAGGCTCGCTCTATCCAAGCAGCTCATCTCTTAAGTGGAGAGACAACTCCAAGAGTAGGGCTGTCGCAGTAGAGGAATTTCCCTTGCGGTGACGGTGGATAGCTCAACACCGCGGTTTGCGGTATTATTGCAAATGTTTTTAGGACCCTGTGGTCTCGTAATTTAAACAGGGTTCATTACATGGCAAATGATGAAGCTATGAAAAACTCGCTGCAGCTCCGCTCTCAACTTTATGTGCGTGTGTAACAATTGTGCGGAGCTCCGGTCTTACTAGGCATGAACTGCCGATTCTGTTTAAAAAAAAAAGATCATTTTCATAAAGCAGTGGCAGGAACTCCAGTATTTCAACTACGGTGTGTGTGGACTGGAGACTACAGTAACATTCAGCTTATTTAAACAGGACAGCCTCCGTACAGCCCTGCATGGCTCTTGTCTCCGTGATTTTTTGATTTTTGCAGCTGTCCGAAAAAAATCACCTTCAAACAAGCAATGCACTATGCAGTAGTTGTTTCACTCTCGGAGCTCAATTGTCAGGATCTTAAGCACTCCGCTCAGAAGGAAATAACACGCTTTGTGCCCTTTCAGTGCTTACTGTCATGGTTGTATTTAGCAAGGAGTCCAAACGCTTCTACCACTGACTCCCTGCTGGAGTCCGTCTGGAGAGAGGGAGAGTGCTCCACACATTACCGACACCACCAGCACCTGGTGTTATGGAAGCTTCTACAGCACCGGGTGCTGCCACCATCAGTATCGGATGCAAACATGCTATTAGCAATAAAAATACACTTAATTTATTTATTAATCAGTAGGGGCACATAAATGAACAACAAGATTTAGCCACGCACACAAAAAAGTGAACACAGCGGTTGTTGCGGTTGCTCATTTTCCTCCGTGGTAGGCTTGCCCATAGCGCGGTATTATATAATTGCGGTTATCGCGACAGCCCTGTCCAAGAGTCTTATTTGTTACAGTATGTTACATGGAGAAATGGACAACTTCTTACAAAATTTTCAGCTGATTTGTCCATTATTTATGTGCAAATATGATTGCTGATGAAAATTTGTAAAAAAAAAAAAGTGGTAAAACACACACTGCTTGTGTGCTACTGGTGTTAAATCAGGACCATCACATCACACCAAATATTTAACACAATTTGCTCAGGTCAGTTTAGGTATTCTCTTCCCTAGCATGCTGATGGTTACTAATGCTCTGTATTTATTGGCGAAATCTGTTAAATGCAACATTTGAAAACAAACCTAAAAGAGCTCAGATACAATCAGTATCAATTTATTCCTTTTTTTCCTGCTCAATCTGGTTATACATAAAAGAGCATATTATGACATATTTGATTTGCTCATAATCAAAGATTCAACTCAGTATCCACCTGTGTGAAACTCAATCAAAACGCCCTTGTTGGCAAACCCAAAAATAGATATACATGAATGCATTTCCCTGTATGGGATGGGTTTATCCACATACTGAAAGCTTTTGACCTCAGGTATGTGTCACCAAGCCACAAGTATCTTTCCAAAGTTTCCTTACTTCACCTGTACAACTGTTCATGTGAGAAGAAGGGAGTGTCACATCAACATTTGTTTGCAATGGCATGGCCTCCCATTCTGTTTGCATTCATATTCCTGTGTTTGGTTACATTTTAATGCCAAAATTAAATTTTTTAATCTCAGAAGGGTATCTGTATACCTGTGTTTGTTCATTTCATTGTTAAAATCAAACTGTTTTGAGAAGTTTGTCGTATTTATTTTATTTTTAAGAAGGGAAAAATTCATATTTTTTTACTTGATTTGAAATTAATGTGAGTCAGGTTTCTCTTTAGATTTGAAGTTATTTTTCTGGTTCAGTAAATGTTTGATTTGTAACTATTACTAGGTGTCATTTGTATTGCATGGACCCCATTTATGTGATGTCACCACTCATGTGACTTTATTTATTCGCCATTTTGGGCATCATGCTACAGGAATTGCCTGGCAACTTTGTTTAGGCTGCTTGTCTACCGAGTACATAAAAACGCTCTAAACCTGTTTTCCCGAACGCTTCACAGGTGCTCTTAAAAAAGCCTCCACTCTTCCGAGCAACTGCTAGCTTGCCTCTGGGGTTTTACAGCCACTGTGGCTAGTGATTTTCCAAAGTTACTAGCCACTCAGCCTTTTCACTAGCCACAGTTTTGTGGTTGGAAAATTATGTTTAATATGATCAAATTTGACTATTGCATGCTAAATTTTAATTTAACTTAATTTACATACTTTTAAATGTAAATGGCCCTTATACATACTGTACATAAAATAGCATAGCAAGAGAAACACTGTTTAATTAACAGGAGTAAATACTGTAAAGCAGTCGAGAAAAATATCTGCAATATAAGTGTGAAGTACAGGTAGATTTGGGTTCTGTCCAAATTCTCATTTGTACCTTTTCCCCTTTGCCCTTGAAATCAAAAGCCAAGTGGTAGGGTTTGAAGATGACCCCAATGAAGTGGGACACCCCTTCAAGGCTGCACAATGTCATTAGTAATTGCTGATGGAGTTAATCTAAATGGACACTACCTGTTTTCACTAGGAACAGCTCGGTGGAACAGCAGTTAGCACTGTGGCAGCACAGTAAGAATGTCATGGGATCGATTCCACCCCTGACCATCGTGTGTTTGATCCCACACCCTGACCATAGGTGATCCTTCTGTGTGGAGTTTGCATGTTCTCCCCGTGTCTGTGTGAGTTTACTCCGGGTACTCCAGTTTCCTCTCACAGGCCAAAAACATGCAAGTTAGGTTAACTGGAGACTTTAAAGTGGCCCTAGGTGTGAATGTGTGTGTGAATGGTGAAGAGATTGGTGCCGCACATTGGCTGCCTCATCCATCCAGCTGGATGCCCTGTAATTTCCCTCTGGGATTAACAAAGTATACCAAACAAAGAAAGAAGAAAAAGAAAACTGATGAGAAAAAAGTCTCATCTTGAGGAGAAAAATGTCTCAAATTTACATGAACAATTCTAATCAGTAGAAAGTCAGAAATTCACTAGAAAGAAAGCTGTAAATTCAGAGAGAAACTTGGATCCCCTGGTGGGCCATTTTTGGCCCACGGGCCACATGTTTGACACCCCTGGACCAGCACATTAAAAACAGATAGAGGTTTTACTTCCATGAAATAGCTGCAAATCACAGATATCATAGATAATCACAGATAAAAGTTCACCTCAGAAGAAGCTTCACTTGCTCTTTACAGCAACATAAAGTTTAATCACTTTCTCTGTCATACAAAAACTTAAATTTCCACAATTGCGGACAGTAAACAGGAACTTCTTGCTTGAAAAATAATAATATTTAACCACAGAGGTGAGAGGTGATGTTGGCGGAGAGCACAGGTTATTCTCACCGCTGGGACAACAGGAGATCAGGGGCAGTTGTCTCCGTGATCTGAGAGAGGCTGCTATCCGTTCATCGCTGTTTCTCCAAACTGGAAAGAAAATGAACCGACCTGCAGAGCCAGACTCCTGGGCTGCAGCTGGCTGACAGTGGACCAATGACAATACACTGTGTATCCGCTCAACACCACTCCCCTGGCTCTCTGTACTGTCAAACATAGCCCCTCCACACATCCGGCGAGCAGCATTAACTCAAAGGATGCTCCAAAAAGTTAAAGATTCTCCTCACTTACCAATCCATGCAGATATCTACACCCCACCCACTGCCCGACTTTCATCCAGACGGCCGATTTGGAAAAACCCTCCCCCAGCTGACTTTACCATCCAGACAGCTTGGCAAGAGGAATGGGAGACCAAGGAGGTCCCAAACAAACAGCTGGTGATAAACCCCAACCAACAGGTCCCGGGCACCAACCTCCCAAGGAGACAGTGGTCTACACTCAATCGCTTCAGGACTGGACATGGCCCCTGCTTGGCCAGCCTTCACAGATGGGGCAGTAGCCCTAGCCCACTGTGCACATGTGGAGAGGAGCAAACAATGGAACACATCATAGAGGCTTGCCCGCTCCAAAGACTGGAAGGAGGATTACACACCCTCCATACAGCAAACCAGGAGGCAACTGCTTGGCTTAAGGACTTTGCATTCGCTAAATAAATAAATAAATACACTGTGTGTGTGCAGATAGTGCTTATGGGTGTTGTAGTTTTATAGTCTCACGTTGCAATAGGTTTATTATTTAGATGTCATTTGAGAAAACTACAACCAACCAAAGTGGCTAGTGGGAGTCGCTGTCTTACCCGCCACAGCTGAAATATACTTGTCAGTGGCGAGTGGGTGGGTGTTAATGTCAAGCCCTGATGGTATCCTTTCAGTTTGATTCTGGTCAGCTGATTAGAGAAATGTGCCACTAATGAGTGCTGCAGCATTCCAGAAGTTTAACTTTTTCAACTTTCAGCACCATGAGCGCAATGACAAAAGTCATTCACTGCTGACAGCATTTTTCTGTTCAAAACACTAGATGCTCAGACGGGAAAAAAACGTGCTCAGAAAACATGCAGCCATACACTGTAAGGGGGATAAATTCAAACTTTCCATCTAAAATATAAGCTTAAATGGGTGCACTTACCAGATGTGAAATGTTTACTACAGATACTTGAACGCTCAATGGATATGTAGCTCTCACGTTAGACAGCAGCAATTCATAGCTTTCT
Organism: Pholidichthys leucotaenia; assembly: GCA_020510985.1. NCBI lineage: Eukaryota > Metazoa > Chordata > Actinopteri > Cichliformes > Pholidichthyidae > Pholidichthys > Pholidichthys leucotaenia. Next base: position 166,707,585 of record CM035842.1, read on the forward strand.
CCTTTCAACATCGGCATATTCTTTTTTTTCCTGTGCAACAGCACAGCCTAGTGGTAGAAAATAACACTAATGAAAATCACATTTCATAAATCCCTGCTAAATTACCTCAAAACACAAAACAGAACCCTGAATCACTAGATCACACCCATTACCTGGTGTAAACAAACAGGTAAATAAATACATAAACAACTCAAAACTAATAAAATGTGTAAATTTTATAAAAACTATTTGATCTTGAAAAAGGGCTGTCTTATAATTATTGCTTAATTACTTAATGCATTAACTAGAAAAAAAAATTCTCAGGGAGTGCCATGAGAGAGGGAGGGTAGTACTTTAACACACCCCAATCTCATTTTGACAGGTTTCACACCCCCATTGACCTGACCCCGCCCCCATGACCTTGCGTAATTAGGTTGTCAGTCAAAAGTGCTTTGAACTTTTCGTCAAACTGACAGCTGTATTTTTAATCTATTGTCCATATATGTTTCAGGGTTAGGACGGGGTTAATGATGACAAGAAGTCGGTTCCAGTGCTTAACTGGAGCCAATGTGTCATTAGCACCAGTTCTTTGGGTTTCCACTGACTTAAGCACCAGTCCCAGGCTCCCAAAAGTGGGGCTATCGTGGCCCCAACTCCTAGCTGGGCCAGCGGCAGCACCAGTTTACGTTGGTTAGGTCCACAGCCATGGGCGTGGTTAACTGACCAGCTTCAAAACATTACTGACTGCCATGTTGCTTTCCAAACAGCGGAGCACGCAACGGATTCCAAAACCAAACAGATTTAGAGCGAAGAGGAGAAATATTTCTTGGCTCTATGGACATAAGCAGAAGTACAAGATCAGCTGGAGGGGGCCACTCATCTGAACTGTTTTGGAGAATCGGCCAGCCAGCCGGACCATCGTCACTGCCGTGGATTAGTCTGGACAACAAACTGCTTAAAACACGCTGGTAAGTGTATTGTCTTTAAAATGCCAGACGTTAACCAATATATGTATACATATATATCCGCTTGTATTGATATGTAACGGCCAAAGTGCGGATATTTTTTTAGTCACTCTTGTGGCTATAGTATTTTCGGTTAGCTATGCTAACAAGCTAACAGTACTTTTACTACAACCAAACGTTTCTCCTCGCCATAAAGAAATGAACAGGTCGTCTCTGCTGACAGATGTATACCGCTTGTATTGATATGTAACGGCCAAAGTGCGGATTTTTTTTTTTTTTTTTTTTACTCACTCTTGTGGCCATAGTATTTTCGGTTAGCTATGCTAACAAGCTAACAGTACTTTACTACGACCAAACGTTTCTCCTCGCCATAAAGAAATGAACAGGTCGTCTCTGCTGACAGATGTATACTGCTTGTATTGATATGTAATGGCCAAAGTGCGGATTTTTTTTTTTTTTTACTCACTCTTGTGGCCATAGTATTTTCGGTTAGCTATGCTAACAAGCTAACTGTTTTTAGCACAAACGTTTCCTCGCCATACAGAAATGCGCGTTTGAGAAACTAGAACAGAAATCTTAGCATCTTACAGAATACTTTTTTTTTTATAAAGACATCCAGCGCAAAATACGTTTTTTGTGGTATGTGTGGTGTAATCTAAGGATTACATATGTGGAGCCACTAGGGGGCGACACAGACCGGATGTTGTCAGGTGTACAACAGGACGGATATTATGGCGGAGTTCGTGTGTTAATGTTGTTGCAGCCAGTTAATAAAGGAGGCTCCGTGTTCACCCAAAGCAGCAGTCTTTATTCATAAAAGAACCCAACACAACATGGTGTCAGAAGTTGGTGCGCTTTGAGGTGAGAAAAGTCAGCTTTGCAACCGGCTAGCGGCTATGTCAGACGAAGTTCAAAGAGCTGCAGCTGCGCCAATTGATCCAGTAATGGCGGCGGCTACTCCAGCGGCAACCTTCACCATTAAACCACCGGAGCCCTTCGACTTTGCGAGACCCCAAGAGTGGGAAAAGTGGATAAGACGTTTTGAGCGTTTTAAGATAAGATAGATAAGATAAGATAAGCCTTTATTAGTCCCACAACGGGGAAATTCCAGGATTGCAACAGCACAGGGATAGCAACACTCAGAGCAACAATCAGAAGGCAAGAAAAAAAAAAAAAAAAAACAAGCAAGCAAGAGCAGCTAATATACATATGTACATATTACTATAAAATATTTATATACACACACACAGACACACAGTGCAGAGCATTGTAGCTGGATGGAATAAATATATGAATATATGAACACACAGTGCAGAGCATTGTAGCTAGATGGAATAAATATGTAAATATATAAACACCCACAGTACGGAGCATTGCAGCTAGGTGGAATAAATATGCAAGTATATAAACACACACAGTGCGGAGCAATGTAGCTAGATGGAATAAATATATAGATATATAAATATAAACACACCCAGTGCTGAGCATTGTAGCTAGATGGAATAAATATATAGATATATAAATATAAACACACCCAGTGCAGAGCATTGTAGCTAGATGGAATAAATATGTAAATATATAAACACACACAGTGCAGAGCATTGTTGCTAGGTGGGATGAAACAGCATAACCGTCTATTTAGTTATCCTACATGGTATGATTATGTGCCCATACATATTCTCACCCTCCATAGCGACCGGTATGTTCCTAGTTGTATGCCGGAGAGGACCATTGTGTAAGTCTATTGCATCTTTTGCATTCAAAAAAAAACTATTAGTTTGTTACGTCTTTTTGCTATCTCTGCGAGCAGCCCTGCTTAGGTTGTACAGTCTGACAGCCGTTGGTAGGAAGGACCTACGAAACCTCTCGGTTGTGCACCTGGGATGATGTAGTCTGCTGCTAAATGAGCTCCTCAGTGCATCCAGTATGTCCTGCATAGGGTGGAACTCGGACTCCAGCAGAGATGACAGTTTAGCCACCGTCCTTCTCTCTCCTATCTCCTCCATCGGATCAAGGCGTTGCCCCAGGACAGAGCTAGCTTTCTTAATCAGTTTGTTCAGTCTCTTCCTATCGGCTGCAGTGATGCCACTGCCCCAGCAGACCACTCCAAAAGTGATGGCTGATGCCACCACCGTGTCATAGAATGACTTCAGCAGCGCCCCTTGTACACCAAAAGACCTGAGTCTCCTCAGCAGGAACAGCCTGCGCTGTCCCTTCTTGTAGAGTGCGTCAGTATTGTGTGACCAGTCTAGTTTATTGTTCAGATGAATACCCAGGTACTTGTAGGATGTCACCATCTCGATGTCTGTTCCCTGTATATTTACTGGTGCTGTGAGGGGCTGTCCATGCATGCGGCAGTCCACCACCAGCTCCTTAGTTTTCCTCGCGTTGATCTGGAGGCAGTTCCGATGGCACCAGTCCACAAAGTCCTGGATAAGCCCTCTGTACTCAGCTTCATCTCCGCTGGAGATGAGACCAACGATCGCAGAGTCATCAGAGAACTTCTGTAGATGGCAATGTGTTGTGTTGTGTGAGAAGTCCGCAGTATAAAGAGTGAACAGGAAGGGAGCCAGCACCGTTCCCTGGGGGGCCCCCGTGCTACTGATGATCGTGTCGGAAACACAGTCCCGGGTTCTCACAAACTGAGGCCGGTTCGTGAGGTAGTCCAGGATCCATGATGACAGGTGCTGGTCCACCCCTGCGCGCAGCAGCTTGTCCTTCAGGATCATCGGTTGGATGGTGTTGAAAGCACTGGAGAAGTCAAAGAACATGATCCTCACCATATTCCCGGGCTTCTCCAGGTGGGACAGAGAACGGTGAAGGAGGAAGATCACCGCATCCTCCACCCCAATGCCATGCTGGTAGGCGAACTGGAGTGGATCCATCGCTGGTTCCACCAGGGGGCGGAGATGAGCAAGGAGCAGTCTCTCCAGGGTCTTCATCAAGTGGGACGTCAAGGCCACCGGTCTGAAGCTGTTCAGGTCTTTGGGGTGGGAAGTTTTTGGTACAGGTACCACACAAGATGTTTTCCACAGCTGTGGTACCCTCCCCAGTTTCAGGCTCATGTTGAAGATATACGTCACAATCCCACACAGCTGGTCTGCACAGGACTTGAGGAGCTTTGCGCTGATGCCGTCCGGTCCCGACGCCTTCCTCGCCTTGATCTTCCTCAGCTCCGTCCTCACCTGGGTCTTGGTCAGGGTCAGGATGGGGGGCTGTGTGTTGGGAGTGGGGGGGGTGTCGGTGGAGTGGGGAGTGGGTAGCAGGACTTGATTTCTTAGAGGCAGCAGTGGTTGTTGTGCAGACAGGGGGGAGGGCGGTTGGTCAAATCTATTGAAAAACAGATTCAGGTTGTTCGCCCACTCCCTGCCCCCCGTGGCCTGGGGGGAGGTATTCTGGAGCCCCGAGATGGTTTTGAGGTTTCTCCAGACCCCGCTGATGTCGCTCTGTTGCAGCTTGTCCTCCATCTTCTTCCTGAAGCTGTCCTTGCCTTCTCTGATCTTTCTCCTCAGCTCCCTCTGTACGGACTTCAGCATCTCCCTGTTCCCCGACCTGAAGATCCTCTTCTTCTCTCTCAGAAGTGTTTTTATCTCAGGGTTGATCCAGGGTTTGTTGTTTGAGTGACGCCGTATGGTCTTGGTGGGAACGGATTTGTCCACACAGAAGCTGAGGTAGCCCGTGAAGGTGTGAATGAGGCCATCGATGTCCTCACCATGTGGATCGCAGAGCTGCTTCCAGGCAGTGGCTTCAAAACAGTCCTTTAGAGTGTCCATTGTCTCCTCAGACCATAACTCCACAGTGTGCATGGCCGGAGGTTGTCTGTGCACTAGGGGTTTGTACACCGGTCGGAGATGAACCAAGTTGTGATCCGATCTCCCAAGTGGGGGGAGTTGTGATGAGGTGTACGCCTCCTTAGTGTTTGCGTAGAACAAATCCAGTGTTTTATTGTCTCTAGTGTGGCATGTGACATACTGGGTGAAAGTGGGCAGAATGGGAGACAGTGAAACGTGGTTGAAATCGCCTGAGATGAGGAGAAGAGCATCTGGGTGTTCTGTCTGCAGCCTGCTGGTTACTGAATGGATGACGTCACGCGCTGTCCCAGCGTTCGCCGTCGGATTTGCATAAACAACAATGCAGATCACGTGTGAGTGTTCTCTCGGGAGATATGTAGGCCTCATGCTAACAGCTAGCAACTCAATGTCTTTGCTGCAGTGTCGTTGTTTAACAGTGATATGTCCCGGTCTACACCAGTTGTTGTTAACATACATTATCACTCCACCGCCCCTAGTTTTGCCACTCTCTGGTGTTCGGTCAGCTCGTATCATGTGAAAACCCTCCAGCTCAATGTTAGCATCTGCTGCTAGTTCAGTTAGCCATGTCTCAGTAAACAAAAGGAGAGAGCACTCCCGGTAAGTGCTATCATAACGGGAGATAGCCGCTAGCTCATCTAACTTTCCCAGTATCGACCGTACATTTCCCATGACAACAGATGGAAGGGAGGGTCTGTACCTTATATTTTTTGTCCTCCGCCTTACTCCAGCCCGGCAGCCGCGGCGTTTTCGCCTCAGTTCTCTCGGTATGTCGAGTTTTTCCAGTGGGACCGGGTGGCGGTTAAATGCTAGCAGCTCTTCCCTGTTGTATCGTATCCTGCTATAAACAGTGGCTCCGTCCACCGGCTCAGGAGACATTTGGGATGATCTGTGTGTCCGTGATATAAGTGGGGTGAAAAAAAAAAAAGTGATCAAAAGAGAGAGGAAGGGAAAAAAAACTCGGAATCGAGCCGCTGTTGCAAAAGGCAGCCGACTGGTGTGGCGCCGAGAGTGTACAAGACTGGCAAGTAACCTGAATAACTCAGCTGAGGCGAACCAAGTAAATACGCTGGTTTATTGCATGGGAGATGAGGCTGACGACGTGCTAAGAGGGCTCGAGCTAACGAGTGTGCAGCGCCAGCAGTACGATGCCGTTAAAACAGCCTTTGATAGACATTTCGTTCCCAGAAAGAACGTGATTTATGAACAAGCAAAATTCAACAAGCGAGTGCAACAGCCGGCAGAACCAGTAGACTCGTTCATAACAGCACTCTATGCGCTGGCAGAAAACTTTGAGTACGGTGCACTTCATGATGACCTCTTGAGAGACAGGCTTGTTGTGGGTCTGAAAGATTCATCGCTATCAGAAAGAATGCAGCTTGACAAAGATCTTACCCTAGCTAAAGCTATAACAATGGCAAGACAATCTGAAGAAATAAAACGACAACAAACTGACCTAAGAGGTGAAACTAGTGTTAACAGAACAGCTGTGGATGCGGTACACATCAGAAAAGCCAAGCCAAACAAGTTCATAATCAAGGAACAAAAACAGATTAAGTCCTCAAGGCATCAGCAGACAAAACAAGACAGTAAAGTTTGTTCCAAGTGTGGCAAAGCACCAGCACATGCTGCAGTACAGTGCCCAGCTAAAAATGCGGAATGCCATAACTGTAAAAAACGTGGACACTATATTAGAGTCTGTAGGTCCAACCCAACTGTGAATGAGGTTGCTGACAATGCAGACAGACTTTTTCTGGGTGAAGTGGATCTAGAGGAGGATCCATGGCTGGCAGACATAAACGTGAGAGGAAATAAAGTGACTTTTAAGTTAGATTCCGGAGCGGACATCACAGCGGTTTCTGACCAAACATTTGAAATCTTCAAGAAAAAAAATGAACAGTTGGAAAAGGCACAAAAACCACTCTACGGACCGGGTGGAACTGCACTAACCGTGTTGGGGTCTATGACAGAGACTATTACATACGGTGACAAGAGCGCTACTGAGAAAATCTATATCGTCAAAAATCTGCGCATGGCACTACTGAGTAGAACAGCTTCCGTGAGACTGAAACTAATTGCCAGAGTTGACACTATAGACCAAGAGAAAGTGAGAAAAGCGTACCCCAAGTTATGCGATGGACTTGGGCTTGTTCAAAAGCCATACACAATTAAACTGAAACCTGATGCTAAGCCCTTTTCACTCAAGGTGCCAAGGCGTGTGCCACTGCCGCTCATGGGTAAAGTGAAAGAGGAGCTCGAGAGGATGGAAAAGTTGGGAGTCATCAGTCGCGTGGAGCAGCCAACAGATTGGTGCTGTGGCATGGTTGTAGCTCCCAAAAAGGACAAAGAAAAGGTGCGTATCTGTGTGGACATGACACCTTTAAACGAGTCAGTGTGTCGCGAAAGATACATCCTCCCGTCTGTGGACCAAACGCTAGGCATGCTCACAGGTGCTCAGTATTTTTCAAAGCTTGATGCAAATATGGGATTTTGGCAAATACCACTGTCTAAAGAGTCGGCCTTTCTCACCACATTTATTACGCCATTTGGCAGATACCACTTCAACCGTTTGCCATTTGGTATTTCCAGTGCACCCTAACATTTCCAAAACATGATGGTGACAGAGGTTACAGCGGATCTCGACGGAGTCGTCTGTCACATGGACGATATCCTGGTCTGGGGATCCACCAAGGAGCAGCACGACGCAAGATTGCACGCTGTCTTGAAGCGCGCGGAGAAAGCCGGCGTTACGTTGAATATGTCAAAATGTGAGTTTGGCAAAAGAGAGGTCAAATTTCTTGGGTTTATTGTTTCAGCAGAAGGAATGAGGCCAGATCCAGACAAAACCCAAGCTGTTCAGGACATGAAAGAGCCAAGCAACGTGAGTGAGCTCAGGAGCTTTCTCGGAATGGTGAACCAGCTGGGGAAGTTCATTCCGAACCTTTCTGAAAAGGACAAACCATTGAGAGACTTGCTTTCAACAAAGAACATGTGGTACTGGGGGCATGAACAACAAAATGCGTTTTGTAATCTCAAACAAGAACTGTCCTCTGCTCCTGTATTGCAGCTCTATGACCCAAACAAACCACAGAAAACATCTGCAGATGTCTCTTCATACGGATTGGGGGCAGTCATGCTACAGAAGGAGAGAGACGTGTGGTCACCAGTTGCTTACGCTTCCCGATCATTGACACCTACAGAGCAGCGCTACGCTCAGCTGGAAAAAGAAGCGCTGGCTCTCACGTGGGCCTGCGAAAGATTCAATGACTTTATCCTGGGTCTGCACTTTGAACTAGAATCAGAATCAGAATCAGCTTTATTGCCAAGTATATTTACAGTAAACACACAAGGAATTTGACTTGACATTGGGCGCGCACATTAGGCGCATCCAATGACACGGCAGCCATAGGCGCCTGTCTGCAGTGGGGGTAAAGGGGGGAAGGGGGGGGGGAAACACAATAGGCAGAGAGAAAAAACATAGTTATCAGAATCACGCTCGTATAAGCTCATATAAGCTCATGAGCCAAATTTTGATTACACAGAAAAAAACCCTCTATGCACATTAGCAGACAATAGATACAATCACACAGCAGAGGGAGGGAGAGCAGTGTGTGTATATTTGCATGTCATTGTGTAGTGTGAGTGTAACAGTTGTTAGTGAGCAGCAGAGGGCGCCTCCAGGCAGTGGATAGATGTTATAATCATGTGACTTATAAACAAGTCAGAGATCAGAGTCTGTCTCTCTTTTCCTCTTCCTTGCAGAAGGCACATGGGCAATGTCCTTGAGAGACCAATCCGCTGACGACAACAACTGATTGTTGATGTATGGGTAGACATAAGCCACTTCCCAGCGTTATCTTCATCGAGGAGGAATGTAAACAAAGGCACCAAAACACAAGGTCAAATCTGCACAGTGCACTCAGAGAATAAAAAATTTCTCTCTCTTCGATTCTGTGCTTCAATTTCATACAGGCTTGAATCATACTTTAGATCATTCTCTGGAGAGCACTCAGCGATCCACAGATGTTATCCACCTACCGAAACATAGGTAAAACATGTCCAGAGAGTTCGTTCTCTCTTCAATGCATGCCAGATAGTAAATTCCATGTTAATCCTGCCGCTGACAGTCAGTGCTCCCCCCAGCTGGACGAATTGTTGAATTTGTTAAGGGAGCTACGCCGGGGTCCGCATTTGATTAGCTCACCCAGATAATTTCGATACACTAGGAAAACTCCAGGGGCCAAACAGAAGATCCTGTGATCAGTTCAATCTCAGTCGAATCACACAGACACATGAATTCCAATACCATGAGTCTCCCTTGGGTTCCCCCTGACCCGATCTTCTACTTTTTAAAGTGGTGACAATCGCATATAAGTCGCTTTCCAGATCCATAATTTCCATTTGGATTAAGATTCAGCCAGGAGAAGAGTGACATTGCAAGCTGGGATCAGAAGGGAGAGGATTAGGAGGGAGAGGGAAGAAAAGCGTCTGCTCTCTCTCAGAAGCGGAAGTGAAAGAAAGAAAGAAACTGATCATAAGCCACTAGTGAGCCTGCTGGGAGGACAAGCTTTGGATGCGCTTCCACCGCGTATACAGAGATTTCGTATGCGCCTAATGAGGTACTCATACACTATAAAGCACATCCCTGGCAAAAGTCTAACCCCTGCCGACACGCTCTCACGCTTACCGCTCACAAACAGTGTTACTCACACAGACACAGATCTTATGGAGGACACTAACATTTATGTTGACTCTGTGCTAGAGGGACTCCCTACAAGCAGCAAATATCTTGCAGATCTCCAAGAGCAACTGCAGTCCGACAGCGTCTGTTCACAAGTCATGAAATACTGCACAGAAGGCTGGCCGGATCGTAACCAGCTACAGGGAGCGGTGAAGCACTACTGGTCTGAGAGAGCCATTTTGAGTGTGCATAACGGACTACTACTGAGAGGCATGAGGTTAGTTATCCCTGCTAACATGAGAAATGCAGTTTTGGATAAGATACATGAGGGCCACCAGGGGGTGGTTAAATGCAGAGAGCGTGCCCGTCAGGCTGTATGGTGGCCAGGTTTAAGCAACCAGATCAGCGAAGTTGTACTCAAATGTAGACAGTGCATACAGGAAAGAGTTAATGTGAGAGAGCCTTTAATGCCCACAGATTTACCAGAAAGGCCATGGCAGAAGTTGGGAGCCGATTTGTTCACGCTACAAGACAAAAACTATCTGTTATTAGTGGACTACTTCTCTAGGTATATAGAGATTGCCCAGCTCAGCCCAACTCGCTCTGCCAATGTCATTGTGCATTTAAAGTCTATGTTTGCACGTCACGGAATACCAGAGATACTGATCACGGATAACGGCCCGCAGTTCGCAAGTCAGGAAATGGAAGACTTTGCAAAGGAGTACTGTTTTGAGCACGTGACCAGTAGTCCCAGGTACCCCCAAAGTAAAGGTGAGGCAGAAAGAGCTGTCAGAACAGTCAAAAACCTAATTAAGAAAGCCAGTGATCCATACCGAGCACTGTTAGCCTACAGAACCACAGCGCTGGCAAATGGCTACAGCCCAGCACAGCTTCTCATGGGGCGTAGACTTCGTACCACCCTGCCAATGCTTCCAGAGGCCTTGCAGCCATGCGTGCCGAATCTGCAACAAATTCGTCACGTGGAAAAGGAGAGACGGATGAGGCAAACAGAATGTTTCAACAAAAGACACAGAACGAGAGATTTGGATAAACTGTTACCCGGAAACTCTGTTTGGATTACAGATGCAAAAGCACAGGGCACAGTGACATCTGTCCACAAAACTCCACAGTCCTATGTCATCAGTGGACCACAAGGGACAATCAGGAGGAATCGCACTCATCTTGTGCCTATGTCGATACCAAAGACTGAGATGGAACCACAACGGACCCAGTCAAATGGAAAAGACACTCCTACAGAAACTGTTTCTGAGCCCAATGCACAGGGAACACCAGGTGTTGTTAGAACCAGGTCTGGTAGAGAAGTGATTAAACCAAAGAGACTGGATCTGTAGAAGTTACATGTTAATATTTGTGAAAACAGTGTTGAAGAGAAAAAAAAAAAAGAAATGTTATATTTTGTGTTTTCAGCTAAAAGGGGTCAACTTGGCTTCAGTAAGGGGGATGTGGTGTAATCTAAGGATTACATATGTGGAGCCACTAGGGGGCGACACAGACCGGATGTTGTCAGGTGTACAACAGGACGGATATTAATATGGCGGAGTTCGTGTGTTAATGTTGTTGCAGCCAGTTAATAAAGGAGGCTCCGTGTTCACCCAAAGCAGCAGTCTTTATTCATAAAAGAACCCAACACAACAGTATGAATACTGTGTATGAATGGGTGCCTTGCGTTATGTTATGGGAGATTTTTCTACCAGACACTAGTAACGTCGTCTTTTTTACTATTTTGGTAATATTTCCATAATCTTAGGCCATTTTTTTTTTTTAAATTTCACTCGTGTTTAATTGTGTGTTGTGTAGCCGTATTTTATCTAATCCTTCTCTTACTTTATTGCGCACTAGCCTGGTGGAGCACCTACAGTTTCATTGTACTGTACAACTGTACAGTACAATGAAGTCTCATCTATTCCTATTCTTCTATTCCACAATCAGACATGTAAGCTTTGCTAACATTGATATTGAATAAAACTGTCTTCTATGTCTGCACATTTAATGGAAGGCTTAAGTTGTTCACTGCACAAACTAAAACACTTTTTTTTTTCATAGATTTATCACAGCTGGATGATGAGGGAGAACCAGCCAGACCTGTGGTGTTCAGCTCACCTTCACCAGCTCCAAGCTTGTCCTCCTCCTGCTCTTCTAATCAGACCAGATTAGGTAATTTATGTTCAGATCATTTTGATTTTGTGTACTTTATTGATCCCCATAGGGGAAATTGAGGGCATCCACCTGGATGGATCATGACCCATTCACAAAAAGGAGGGAGTGCATTAAACCAATTATACACTTGAATTGAATGTTGTGATGCCACTAAAAGGAAATGGATGTTGAATAGACACATTCAATCTTGGATTGCGGATTCCTGCATTTTTCAGTGTGTGTTTATTTTATATTGCTTATTTTTGTACTTTAAAACAGGGAAACAGAAGTGTGACACAAACATGGACCACCTTCTTGATTACGGTCAGATGAGACAGCAGGAGCAGAGCAGGAGGGAGGAGCAGCTGAACTTCGCTTTGCTGCAAAGCAGACCAACACCCTTGTTGGACTGATGGGACGCGTTGTCTGTGCTTGAGGGACTGTAAAAAAAGTAACTATCACAGCATTGATATTTTTGTCTGTGTGTACATAATATTTCATATGTAGCAGTCTGAAGTTTTTGCACATTTTGGAAATAAAAGCTTTCTTTCCTCAAGTGTTTTTCTGCTTCTACATTGTTATCCTCACACCAAACATATTCAGGTTCAGGTTCCTTTATTTGTACCCGTAGGTAGATTTGTTTTGCAGCCAGGTGACATCCATATTTACAAACTACAGTTACATTCAACATGAACACAAACACAGGCACACATGAAGCTGACTATAAACATGATAAAAGTGCTCAAGGCTCCATCAATCAGGACATAAGAAAGAGATAAGAGAAAAAACATAAGAGAGAAGGGTCATATTAAAAAGTTAAAGACTTTACATTTCATATGCATGAAAAATAAAGTTATTTAGGACAATGCAAATCACTTTAACATTGTAGTGGTGGGAAGTGAAAGTACAAGTACTGAATTACTGCACTTAAGTTCATTTTTCCAGGTATTGGACAATATATCAGGTATTTGTGGACTTACTCATATTTTTGACAACTTCTTTCACATTTTTTAAAGAACAAGCAGCAACAAACTTTAAATCTATGTACTTTTTCTGTGGAAAATGTTCCAAGTTGCCAGCTTCAAAAATGATGAGTTTATCTTGTTTTGACAACGTCCCACGTGACATTTTGTCAGCTCTGGACAAGATCATTTCTGGGGAAAGAACTTTGAACTTGAACACTTTACAGTCTGTCTCTTGTTATCCCTACATGAATAAAAACTTGAATCAATACTTTAACCAGAATAGATGACACAAGTACAGAAGGGTATACCTTTCACAACTCTGTAGTTTGGAGGTGCATAGAATATGTATTTATACAGTATCTTCATGTATATATGCAGTAAATCTATACATTTTTCCATGTAACCTTGTGACTGCATTATTTTAATTGCTTTTAATCCCAGATCAAGTTTGTTTTGGGTTCAAAATGCATCGTAAGTGTTAAATATATCTTGTTATACCTAACTAAGTACTATTTATCTGTTGAAATATATATATTTACCAGCTAATAAAACCCATAACAATATGGCCCCTGGCGATCATTTTTTGGGACAGCTGATCACTTTTTAGCATGACATAACAGGAAACTTCCGTCTCGTAATGCGCCGTAACACCACCTATTACAGAAATGACAAATATTATGTTTAAAAGTGTAGTCAATGCTCGCGCTACAGACTTTCTCTAACAACGGCTGATAACTGAAATATTGATGATTACTGGTGTCCTTAAACGTAGCCGCCATTCTCTGCCATTAAGAATAAAACTGTTTTTGGATGGTAATACAGGTTTGGAATAAAAGCAGCGCTCCCAAAGAGACAAACTCCTACATGTTGACAAGCTAGCCTAGCGCTGCTACTTCTTCTTCTTCTCTCGGTTACTGGCGGATAGCATTATTCTTCTTCTCTCGGTTACTGGCGGATAGCAAACAAGTGAGAGGTGCATACCACCACCTTCCGTCTTCTCTAGTGTTCTGCTGGGGTTGGGCGCTTCACACTACGTAATGACGTAGCCCTGACATAATTCCCGACTAGCTCCATATCGGTGGAAAGACAACTGGTTCTTATGAGCACTCTGGTTAAGCACTAGCACCAGCACCAGAACCAAACTAGCACTGGAACCGGTTTGGTGGAAAGCTGGCCGTCTTGACAGATTGTGATTTTAATCTATTGTCCATATGACATCTTTGAAGTCTTTCAATTTACAAAAACCACATATCAGTGTCTGTAAAAGGATTTAAACAACACCAGTGTCTCAGCCGAAACAGGTGGGCTCTTTGATCTTAAAGGGAGAGCACGCACCCACATTATTCAGAAAATCACAGACGCAGCCATTCTCTCAGTCAAAACAGATGAGTTAAAGATTAACAAGACATCTTCCAGTCTGCTATATTCAACATCTGTAGAGCTCACCCCCATCCCCAACTCTTCCCTCACACACACACACGCACCCACATTAGTCAGGGTGTCTCTGCAGGACTTAAGACAGACTTTTGTGTGACAATACCATAAATTGAGAATGAATATATTAGTAATTTGTTTTGTTTGGAATGTCTGCTTTTTTGCATTTGGTAGATTGGAGCAGCAACTGCACTAAGTGTTGTACCACTCCACTGTAGTAAATAAATAGTTAAGCATGGAGTTTAGGCTCCCAATTTGCCAATCTTTTGTCAACCTATAGCCACAAAGTTAGCAGTGACCAAAAAAATAAGATTCTGGCAGATTAGACATCTTTTAGGGGATAGGGTGAAGATGGAAAGTCAGTTTTTCTGCAAACTTTTTTTTTTTCTCTGCCGGCAACTCAAATGTCACGAGATTTGCTTTCAAAGACTAGACTGTCACAAAAACTGCAACATCATCTTCTGCACATGTAGATCAGGGTTTTAGTCAAAAACACAGACTACACGATAAGATAAGATAAGATAAGATAAGCCTTTATTAGTCCCACAACGGGGAAATTCCAGGATTGCAACAGCACAGGGATAGCAACACTCAGAGCAACAATCAGAAGGCAAGAAAAAAACAAAGCAAGCAAGAGCAGCTAATATACATATGTACGTATTACTATAAAATATATATATATACACACACACACAGACACACAGTGCAGAGCATTGTAGCTGGATGGAATAAATATATGAATATATGAACACACAGTGCAGAGCATTGTAGCTAGATGGAATAAATATGTAAATATATAAACACCCACAGTACGGAGCATTGCAGCTAGGTGGAATAAATATACAAGTATATAAACACACACAGTGCGGAGCAATGTAGCTAGATGGAATAATATGTAGATATATAAATATATAAACACACCCAGTGCTGAGCATTGTAGCTAGATGGAATAAATATGTAAATATATAAACACACACAGTGCAGAGCATTGTTGCTAGATGGAATGAAACAGCATAATCAGTTACTTGACCATCCTTGACCATTCTCTTAGTCAAAATACAGAGGAATATCTCTTCTGAGTGACTATAGGATGTTTGCTGAGTCAGTAGGAGAAAAGGAGCAAATTTGTATGGTTCAAAGACTTCAAACTTAACAAGCACATTTCTGTAAAACTCCCCACGACTTGTATGTGATATTTACCAATGGTTAAATTATTTTTATTCAATATTTGAAATAACCAGCACCTAATTATGTGTGTTTGATATCACCTAGCAAATTAACATTCCTCTGGCTGACACCCCCACGGGCCTTAAACAACATCTCCCCAACTTCTCTCTCTCTCTCTCTCTCTCTCTCTCTCTCTCTCTCTCTGGGAAATGTATGTACAGGTGTCCCCCTTATCTGTCCCATCAATGAGAATCACCATCTCAGGTGTTCCACCTTTCATCACTGACGAGCAGCTGGCGACGGAGCTCCGCAGATTTGGGAAGTTTGTGGGTCCGTTTACGACTCTGCCTTTGGGATGCAAGGCCGCCAAGTTCAAACATGTGAAATCGCTCAGGCGACAGGTGTTCATGTTTCTCGACTCGCCCACTCAGACTCTGGAAGTCTCCTTCAGGGTCAAGCACGGGGACGGATCTTACATGGTGTATGTGAGCTCGGGACAGATGAAGTGTTTTGAATGTGGAGACGTGGGCCATAAACGGTTCGCGTGTCCTCACAGGCAGTGGGTGGAGGGCCTTGATGGGGCTGCGCATGGTGCCGGCGGCGAGCCCTCCACTCACGCTGCAGCTGCGGACGGCGGCGCGGCCTCCGATCCCGCTACCCCAGCTCCAGAGCCTGCCGCTGTGTCTGTGGACGACCCGGCTGCGCCGCACGCGGCCCAGCTTGCGGTCGGGAACGTGGATGGCGATGTCGCCATGAAGGTCACTGATGGTGCGTCACAATCATCTCGCTGTGTGACGTCAACAGCTGTGCCGCAGGCAGCTGCTACCGCTTCGGACGAGGGGACGGAGCACCGACCTGATGGTGCGTCACAACCATCTCGCTGTGTGACGTCAGCGGCTGTGCCTCCGCCAGCTGCTGCCGCATCGGAGGAGGGGAAGGAGCACCAACCTGATGGTGCGTCAGAATCTCGCTGTGTGACATCAGCGGCTGTGCTTCCGGAGGCTGCTACCGTTACACAGCGGGGGATGGAACAGTGACAGACACCTGCTGAGGGTGGCGTCCAGGAAAATGTGGCCCATGATGAATCCACTGGCCCGGGAGAACCAAGCAGTCAGCTGAGTTGTGCTGCCGAGGAAATGGAATCTGAGAACGACACTGTGTCTAATGCTGAGTCTATAGAGGCAAAATGCAATGCAAACACGAGTTTGTATTCACTGGAAGAAATAAATGCATTCCTGGACGCAACCTATAACAAAGCCATTAGGGTCGCCCACTACTTCAGTGACACTGATAAATTCATTGAGTCTGTGGATGTGCTAAGAAGACAGGTTGGTCTGGACCTCCTGGATGAAAGGAAGCGTTATCGCCTCAAGAAACACCTGACAGCCCTGCGTAAAGCAGCAGGGGGAACGCCGGTCAAGCGCACCCGGCAGGAGGACTGAATGGCGGTCATTCCTCTGCCTGTTTTACCCATTTTTGGGATATTGTTTGAACAGACTGGTAGATGACGTTTAATTGACTGTAATTGACTGTCACAGAACTGGATCTTTGAATAGGTGGACTGCAGGGACTGCTCTGTGTTGCGTGTGTGTGTGTGGGGGGGGACATTTCAGTTTGCACTTTTTCCAATGTGACACACTTGGTGAAATGATGTTGGTGTGCTTACATTTTTTTTGAAGTGTGCAATAAAGGCTTTTTCACAGTCTCTCTCTCTCTCTCTCTCTCTCTCTCTCTCTCTCAGTGGGCGTGGTCGTGAGCTTGGAGCGTGTAACAGCGTGAGTGAATTATCTCAAACTTTTCTCTATCTTTTTGTGTTTAAGGTGTTTTTTTCTGCTAAATAATCTTAATTTTTGTTGTTTTCTGTAGCTGGGGTGGGGTAGGCGTTCTGGGAGGGGGGTTTCTGCTGCCAGCTCTGCTGGTCAGCATGGTTTTGGAGCGAGGCTCCGGGTTCGAGAAGCTGACACACCGGCATGCTGTCAAACTGGCTCCGGCTGTCAGCTGCTCAGTGGAGGAATGTAGTCTGGCTGTGGGGGAGTTGGTCGGTTATGAAAGCATTAGGTCAGCTTCTAGAATGAATAATGCCGTGGTGATCTTCTTAGATAGTGTTGAGAAAGTTAACCAGGTAGTGGAGAGCGGGGTTGTGATTAAAGACACACTGGTTCCTGTTTTGTCTCTGGTAAATCCCGCAAAAAGAATCACAATCTCAAATGTCCCACCATTTTTAAAGAATGAGCTATTGGAGAAGGAGCTGTCGAGACACGGGCAGCTTTTGTCCCCCATTAAGCACATCCCTCTCGGTTGTAAGTCCCCGCGTTTAAAACATGTCATGTCTTTTAGGCGACAGGTGCTCATGATTTTAAAGAATAGCAAGGAAAGCCTCAACCTCGTATTTAAGTACCGGATTGACGGGTTTGATTACACCATCCACGTCACCTCCGATAATATGAAGTGTTTCGGCTGCGGAATGGAGGGACACTTGATTCGATCATGCCCTCAGGGAGTGGGGGGTGATCACTCGGGGGAGGCCGCTAGTGCGGCCTCGCAGTTGGGCGCTGCGGCCGCGGGGCCGTCTGGCAACGGAGCGGCTTTGCCGCCCTCCGAGGCTGCTGGCGCTGCTGCGCCATCGGGCACTTCGACCGAGGCCACGGGGCTGTCTGGCGGCTGCACTTCGGCCGATGTCATGAGGCTGTCTGGCGGCGGGGCGGCTTTGCCGCCCTCCGCAGCTGGCCTGTTGATCATAAATGAAACAGCAACAAAAGTTAAAGCACATCGCAGGGCTGCTGCACAGACCAACATTGCGGACAAGGGTGAGATTACCGAGAGGGATCACGCTGAGGATCAGACAGATGAGCCAAATGAGGCACAGGTAGATGGTGGAACTAGAAAGATGAATATAAAACCACAGCACAGGGTGAGCGAAAAACAAGAAGAGACAGCTACCAGGGTGGCTGAGTCAGTGTTGGAGGATGAGGATGACATTGAAATAGATGAAGAGTTATCTAAAATCTCAATCAAGCGGAAGAACTTGGAAACCAAACAGCAGAGGAGCAAAGTAAAAAGGGTTGTTAAAGACAGTTCTGAGGTTTCTCTATCTCAACCGGATTCTTATGCTGGGTCTGAGATAGAGAGTGATGGTGAAAGCAGTGATGATGTGGCCAGTGGAGGTGGCTACCCCTTTGCAAAAATACAGAAGTTTTTGCAGGACACTAAGGGATCCAGAATGGTTAGAGTTGAAAACTTAACGTTTTGTTGACTCTGCTCGGGCCTACATGAAAAATAGGGGGGAGCTTAAGCAGGAAAGTTTTACTGATCAGGAGGTCTACAGACTAAAAAAGCTTGTGCTAAAAGTTAAGAACCAAATTGCCCAGGATGATTAGTCTTTTATCGCTCATTCTTTCTTTTCTGTTTTTGTATTGGCTTTGCCCTCTTATATGCATGTGCAGTTTTAATTTTGGCACACTCAACATCAGTGGAGCAAGAGAAATGTCCAAACAAGCATGTGTTTTTACTCTTGCAGAATGCAAGAAAATTAATGTTCTGTTTGTTCAGGAGACTCATAGATCTGAGGACAATGCTGCTGACTGGAGGAGGGAATTTCGAGGGGAAATTATTCTTAGTCATAAAAACAGCAGCAGTGGTGGAGTGGGTATTTTATTTTCTCGAGATTTTTTCCCACTTTCTTATGACATTGATGAGGTACTTGCAGGCCACATTTTAAAAGTTCGAGCTGTTTTTGAGAATGTGAAAGTTGTTTTTATAAATGTGTATGCTCCAACCGTAGGCACAGAAAGATTGGCCTTTTTAAATATTTTAGATGACACGATCAAAAATTGCAGTAATGATGACTTTTTATTTGTGGGAGGTGATTTTAATTGCACAGAAAATCCTCTTATGGATAGGAATCACCCAGAGCCACATGCTGCATCCAAGAGAAGTTTAAAAGGTCTCATAGAAGCTCATGATCTGTGTGATGTGTGGAGGAATTTTCATGGCAAGGCTAGACAGTACACGTGGAGCCATAGAAAGGACAATATTCTGTCCTTAGCTAGACTGGATAGGGTTTACAGTTTTAAGCACCATTTTAGCATTTTTAAAAGTGCTTTTATAGTCCCTGTTGGCTTTACAGATCACACTCTGGTTCAGTGTTGTGTTTTTATCAAGAATATAAAGTGCAGTAGTGCATACTGGCATTTTAACATCACTTTTATCGGATAACAGTTTTTAAACTGCTTTTATGTTTTTTTGGAGTAATTTTAAATTAACAAAATCAAGTTTTAGTTCTTTGCAGCAGTGGTGGGATGTAGGGAAGAGCCAAATAAAGAATCTGTGCCTACAGTATACTCGCAATGTCTCTGGAGACTTGGCCAGGTCTGTCAGGGACCTGGAGAGAGAAGTAGTGGAGCTGCAGTCTTTGGCAGGCTCCACAGGAGAAAGAGGACATTTTGAGGCCCTCAGTGGCAAAAAGTCTGTTTTAACTGACCTACTAGGTGTGGCCGCCAGGAGCGCTGTAGTACGCAGTAGGTTCCAGAACATCGCACTAATGGACACTCCATCTCATTTTTTCTTTGGTTTGGAGAGGAAGAATGGTCAGAGGAGGATGATCCACTCTCTCAGCTCCGAGGACGGGCGGCCAATCCATGAGTCTGCGGAGATCCGTCGCTTTGCAGCTGCTTTCTACAAAGATCTCTTTAAGAAAGAATTTGTTGAGAATCCACATGTGCTGAGTCATTTTTTGACGGACTTGCCAAAGGTGATGGCTAGCATGAATGCGGAGCTGGAGAGCGGGATCACTCTGCAAGAACTAGCAGTGGCTGTCCAGTCTCTTCAGTGTGGAAAAGCCCCAGGGATAGATGGTCTACCATCGGAGTTCTACAAGGCGTTCTGGTCTGAGATCTGTGAGGACTTGCTGGAAGTACTGTCTGACAGTCTGCGGAAGGGTCACCTGCCCCTAAGTTGTAGGAGAGCAGTCCTCACCCTCCTTCCCAAGAAAGGCAACTTGAAAGACATTAAAAACTGGTGACCGGTGGCCCTCCTCTGTACTGACTACAAAATTCTCTCCAAAGTGTTGGCTACCAGACTGAGGAAGGTGATGGAGCAGGTCATACATGTAGACCAGACCTACTGTGTACCTGGTAGGTTGGTTACAGACAACATTTTTTTAATTTGTGATGTTTTGGACCTCTCCAGCTCATTGGTCAAGGAGCTTGGTCTTATTTCAATAGACCAAGAAAAGGCGTTTGACCGAGTTGAACATCCATACCTGTGGCAGACACTAGAGGCCTTTGGTTTCAGCTCAGGGTTCATCGCCAAGATCCAGGCTTTGTATAGAGACATTGAGAGTATTCTTAAGATTAATGGTGGTTTGAGTGCTCCTTTCAAAGTTGAGAGGGGTGTCCGACAGGGCTGCCCCCTCTCAGGTATGCTGTACTCTCTTGCCATCGAGCCCCTCCTTTGTAAACTAAGGCAAGGCCTCACTGGTTTTAAAGTCCCTAACTCTGACTCTGTTTTTAAAGTGTCTGCCTATGCTGATGATGATGTTGTTTTTTACAAGAAATCAAAATGATGTAGACTACCTTTTAAGAACTGTTAATCTTTTTGGTGAGTGCTCCTCAGTGAGAGTGAATTGGGGTAAGAGTGAAGCTGTTGTGGTGGGGGGGGGGACCACAAAAAATTGCCCTACCTGGTGGCCTTTCGTGGACACAAGGTGGTTTTAAATATCTTGGTGTGTTTTTTAGGAAATCAGACTTTTACTGAGAAAAATTGGGAGTGTTTTTTAGAAAAAGTTGAAGGAAGACTAAAAAAATGGAAATGGATTCTGCCAAACTTGTCCTTCAGAGGTCGTGTTTTAATCATCAACAACTTGATTGCTTCAATGCTGTGGCATCGACTGTCTTGTCTGGACCCTCCACCCAATTTGCTGGCCAGAGCGCAATCTATAGTCGTGGACTTTTTCTGGGACCGTCTTCACTGGGTTCCACAGAGCATCCTATTTTTACCGAGGGAAGAAGGTGGTCAAGGGCTCATCCATCTGGCCAGCAGGGGGGCTGTCTTTCGCCTGCAGTTCATTTAGCGACTGCTGAGTGGCCCCCTCGACCTTGTGCGGAGACCTATTGCCAGGGCTGTCCTGGCTCGCTGTGGAGGGCTTGGACTAGAGGAATCGCTGCTTTTAATGGATTTAAGGGGCCAAAAACTCCCAGAACTTCCCCAGTTTTACCAAAGTGCTTTTAAAATCTGGGGACTTTTTAAAAAGAACTCTCCCCAGGCTTCCTTGTCGCCTTTCTGGCTTTTAAAGGAACCACTTGTGTTCGGGACCCGTTTTGATGTGGGCAATGTTTTAGGACCTTCTGTTTTAAAAAAGTTCATTTCTGCAAAGGTTACAACGCTGGGACATTTGGTGAATTTATGTGGTCCTAACTTGGACAATGCTGTTGCCCTGTGCTTGGCTCTTGGCGTTTCTTCAGTCAGAGTTATAATGAACTTGCTGAAAGATTGGAGAGACTGCCTGTCCGCAGAAGAACACTCTGCTATTGTTTTACACTGCGAAAACTCTGTGCAAACTGCTGATGAACCTTTTCCTTTTAGTGTTTTATCTCCTGATTTTAAAGATGGCACTGGTGTGTTTTTAAACTCTGAACACATTAACATTTGTCACTCTCCTGGTAAAAAAATGTATGGACTTTTGGTGAAAATTCTAAATGTGAATAAGTTAAAAGGTCGAGCTGATACACCATGGAGGAAACACTTGGGTTTGGGTTCAGAGGTGAGGCCTGCCTGGAGAGCACTCTATAAACCACCATTAACTAAGAAGGTTGGAGACCTACAATGGCAAGTTTTACATGGTGCTGTGGCTGTAAATGTTTTTATCTCTTTTAAACCCAAATGTTGTTGAGGTTTGTCCTTTTTGTCCTCAGAAAGAAACTGTGTTCCATTGTTTTCTGGACTGTAACAGACTGCAATTGTTGTTTGTTTTTTTGGGGAAGCTGTTTTATCTGTTTGGAGAAGTCTTTTCCCTGCATATTTTTATTTTGGGCTTTCCATATAGAGAACTAAGAAAAAGTGAACTTTTAAATTTCATCCTGGGTCAGGCTAAAATGGCTATTTATGTTAGTAGGAAAAGAAAAATTGAACAAATGCTGGATTGTAATGTAAAAGGCATACTGGTTGACATGATCAAGGCTCGAATAATGATTGATTACAATTACTATCATCTGATGCAAAATGTTGAAACTTTTGAGGCTATGTGGTGCTTTAAGCACATCCTGTGTTGTGTTAAGGAGGGGAAAATTACCTATGGTATGGTCCTGATGTAAGAAGCAAGTTTTTGTTTTAGTTTTCCTGGTTTGGTTACTTATGTCTTTGATTTCTTTTCAGTGAGTCATTTTACTTTTCCATTGCTTGTTTTAGTTGTTGTGTTTTTCTGTTGAACTTGTGACAATAAAGGTGTGTTGAAAAATCAAATCTCTCTCTCTCTCTCTCTCTCTCTCTCTCTCACACACACACATCAGTCACAGTGGCCATTCACATTACAAAGCCCCCCCCCCCCCCACACACACTGTCCCTCAAAACATCGGAATGGGCCTTAGGTCCCCAGTCTGAGAAAATGTTGAACCCGAGGTAGAGACAAAGTTGGTCGTGCAATACTTATTTCTTTCAAAGGTCTTTTTATTGTTATTAAGTGAAGTGTCAGTACAACGTACAAAGTACTGGAAGTTTTCATTTTGTTTTAACCAAACAGCACAAAAGTAGAACAAAAAAAAAAAGTAAGTAAACTATAATAAAAACAAAGAAAAAAAATTGTGTGTGTGAGGTGGGGTGAGGGAAATATGAGCTACTCAGAAGCTATAGTCATGGGTCTCTCAAAGAAATCGAGAAACGGGCGCCACAATTTATAAAATTTATTTTCAGATCCACGAACTGTATATCTGATTTTTTTCTAAATCCAAACAGGACATTATATCTTTTATCCACTGTATATGTGAAGGGGGCGAAGAGTCTTTCCACTTCAGTAATACAGCACGTCTGGCCAATAATAATGAAAATTTGAATACTTTTAATTTGGAATTTGGCAAGTCAAGTTCTGGAGCCACACCAAAAATGGCGCATAATGTATCAGGTTTAATTTGATATTGCAGGACTTCAGACATAGTGATAAAAACAGAATGCCAAAGATTTATCAGTGAAGGGCAGGACCAGTACATGTGAAGCAAAGTGCCAGGA
This sequence comes from Pholidichthys leucotaenia, assembly GCA_020510985.1. Taxonomy (NCBI): domain Eukaryota; kingdom Metazoa; phylum Chordata; class Actinopteri; order Cichliformes; family Pholidichthyidae; genus Pholidichthys; species Pholidichthys leucotaenia. Next base: position 166,730,959 of record CM035842.1, read on the forward strand.
GCGTTACCACACTTTTCACAAGTTGGGTCTATATCCGAGTAAATGCGTGCTAGCTTAACCTTGGACAGGCGCACCCAGTGTACGATCTTAAATTGAATAAGAGCGTGATGAGCACACATTGATGCAGTGTGAACTTGGCAAAGAATAGAGTCCCACAGTTCATCAGTAAAAGTAAAATTAAGATCTTGTTCCCAATTCGATTTAATAGCGGCCACAGGAGGACATTGTAAATTTGAAATTAAATTATATAGAACTGATATTACCCCCTTAGAAGTTGGTTTAACTGATAAAAAGTCATCTAGAGAATTATCAGAAGGTTTTTGAGGGAATTGTTTTGTCATGGTTTGCACATAGTGTCTGACCTGGAGAAAGCGGAAAAAATGTGTAGAAGTGATGTCGAATTTGGTGGAAAGTTGAGAAAAACTTGCAAATTGTCCATCAAAATATAAATCCGCAAATGATTTTAAACCTTTTCTGTGCCATATATGAAATACACTATCAGTAGTTGATGGGGTAAATAAATGATTTGCAGCAATTGGACTTCTAATGGAGAAAGACTGAAGACCGAAATTTTTCCTGAATTGAGACCAAATTCTAAGAGACTGATGAACTACTTTTTTGTTATTACCCGGTGTAGACAAGGCAAGGGGAAGTGGTGAAACTAAAATTGCCGGTAGAGAGGTTTGATTGTCCACATGTGACTCCATAAGGATCCAAGTAGGTGAATTGGATTCCAGGTAGAGGTGTTTCCAATATAACATGCACCTGATATTTGCTGCCCAGTAATAATATTGAAAGTTAGGCAGAGCCATGCCACCCACTGATTTCGGTCTTTGAAGAAAAGCTTTCCTCAGTCTCAGATGTTTACCATTCCAAATAAATGAGGTAATCAGATAGTCCAAAGACTTAAAAAAGGATTTAGGAATAAAAATGGGGAGACACTGAAACAAATATAAAAACTTTGGAAGTAGCATCATTTTTACTGAGTTGATTCTGCCACTTAAGGACAAGGATAATGGGGACCATTTGAAAAGTATTTGCTTGCACTGGTCAAAGTAGGGGAGGAGATTATTTTTAAACAAGTGATTAAATTGTTTAGTGACACATATCCCAAGATAATTAAAATGATCAGTAACAACCTTGAAAAGAAAATTTTCGAGATCCTGAACTCGAATTTTTTCATTAATCGGAAACAATTCACTCTTATTGAAATTAATTTTATATCCAGAAAACCTACTAAAACTATCCAAAATATTGAGTATAGCAGGTAAGGAAGTAAGTGGATTGGAGAGAAATAATAGAAGATCGTCGGCATAGAGTGAAACCCTATGCTCGATGCTGCCCCTACAAATGCCTAGAAAATCCCGGCTCCCACGGACTGCAATAGCTAACGGCACAATTGCCAAGGCAAAGAGCAACGGGCTCAAAGGACAGCCTTGCCTCGTACCACGGTAAAGCCTAAAATCGTCAGAATAGTGACAATTAGTTAACACTGAAGCCAAAGGGCTAGCATAGAGAAGTTTAATCCAGGAACAGAAGGAAGGACCAAAGCTGAACCTCTCCAAAGTAAAAAACAAATACTCCCACTCAACCCTATCGAATGCCTTTTCAGCATCCAAACTAATAAGACATTCGGGTATGTTATGGTGAGGAGTGTAAGTGATATTAAACAGCCGCCGCAAGTTAAAGAAAGAATGGCGATTTTTAATGAAACCGGTTTGGTCCTGTGAAATTATAAAAGGAAGAATCTTTTCCAACCTTAAAGCTAACAACTTTGACAAAATTTTAACATCGGTATTTAACAAGGAAATAGGCCTGTAAGAAGCACAATCAACAGGGTCCTTGTCTTTTTTAAGCAACACAGTGATACAGGCCTGGTAAGGCCTGCATCACTGGGGTGAGGAAGTGTACCAGAGTCAAGCGACTCTGTAAAAACTTGGCAAAGAAAAGGGGCAAGGCCGTCGGAGGATTTTTTGAAAAAAATCAGCGGAACACCCATCAGGTCCTGGAGATTTTCCTGATTGCATGGATGATATTGCCAACTGAATTTCTTCTTTTGTGATGGGAGCTTCTAGAATTTGCCGAGATTCTGGGGAAATCGAAGGGATGTCAATAGAATCAAAGAAGTCTTGCAAATCCTTTAAATTTGTTGTGCATTCTGAAGTATATAATTTGGAATAAAATGACCTGAATATATCGTTAATCACTTGTTGATCAGATGTCACATCTCCTTTTTCTGTCCTAACTCCAGTAATAATTTGCTTAGCTCTAATACCGCACAGTTGATTAGCTAAAAGTTTACCAGTCTTTTCGCCATGTTCATAAAATTCACTCTTGTTCCTTATTAAACAACCTTCAATTTGTCGAGTGGAGAGTAAATTAAGTTTAGTTTGTAATGTCAAACGTTCCTTGTACAGAGCAGGTGACTACAGATGAAAACTAGCCTTTTGGCTAATTCTGGCTTTTTTAACCATGTGTAATCATGTGTTTTATGAAATTGCATTGTCCCTTTTCAAATAAACTAAATTTAAAAAAAAAAAAACTAAGCAGGTAATGGAAATTGAGCATATTGCCTGTCAGTGTCCAAGATTTGGTCTAAAATAGCTTTCTGTTCCAGTATTGCAGATCGTCTTTTAAATGCTGCCAATGAAATAATTTCTCCCCTAAGAAATGCCTTCATGGCCTCCCATATCGCTTTGTTCGACATACCAGGAGTTTTATTTTCTTTCAAAAAAAACCCTTAATTTTCGAAGAAATAATCGCAACCAGTTTTTCATCTGTAAGTAATAATGGATCCAGTCTCCAGTACTTTCTCATGGAGTCACATCCATGGAGGAACATTTTAAGTACAAGAGGGGCATGATCAGAAACCGAGATGCTATCATAACTGCAAGAGCTGAGGTTATTAATTAATAAATTGTCAACAAAAAAATAATCTATTCTGGTATAAGTGTGGTGTACATGAGAGAAGAAAGAATAGTCTCTGCTGTTAGGATGTAAAAAACGCCAAGGGTCTGTAAGGCTATATTACTCAAGAAAAGACTTGACATAGGTTGCAGATTTATTAAGACTAGCAGGTTTTGAGGATGAGCAATCTAAGATTGGATCCATGTACAAATTAAAGTCACCCCCAAGAATTAGAGAATGAGTATTTAAGTCTAGGAGCTGCGAAAAAAGGTTGCGAAAAAAGTGTACATCGTCAAAGTTTGGCGCATACAGATTAGCCAAGGTGACACGTTTATTGCCAAGTTTACCTGATACTATTACAAATCGTCCATTTTTATCTAATACAACATTAGAAGGAGCAAATGGGATATTTTGATCAATAAGAATAGCGGCGCCCCTGGCCTTAGCTTTAAAATTTGAATGAAAAAATTGTCCTGATTTTGACGAGCGCAAGTGGTCGGAATCCTGCAAATGGGTTTCCTGCAAAAACAATAACCCAGGCTTAAATTGCTTTAGACGTGACATGACTCTCTTTTGTTTAATTGGATGGTTCAACCCCTTCACATTCCAGCTTACCAAAGTAAGATTACTATTCATTCAAAAAGTAAAATTTTTATATTGTGTTGTGTAGCCCAAGAAGGGATGGGGTGAGGTACGGGTAGGGGGGAAAAAAAAACGGGGGGGGGGGGAGGTGTTAATAAATCAATAACATTTAAAAAATAAAACACCATGAAAAAACAATCAGCAACCAAACCTATAACAACACTCCAGCTGGTTGCATAGAACAGCAACCGCTCCATCTCCTGCTCTATTCTCATCCTAACAAAGTACTCCCATACAACTGGCTTCAATCCTGCATAGTGTGAACATTTTACCCTAAACTAAAAAATATCAATAAGTAAACAACGTATAAGAAGCAAATTTTACCTTGTTTTGAACATCTAAAAATGCATAAATGTCCAATCAGTGCAGCTTTAATGAAATAATAACTCAAGTAGTCCAGTGTGATAGTTGGTCAACCCGGGAATGACCAGCTCAGGGCAGAGATCGCTGGTTTCTCTCCATGGTTTGCATGAAGTGGGTGGCCTCCAAAACGGACGCCAGCCACTGGTTTTTGCCGTCTGGAAGAGTTATCCGGAGCCTGGCAGGGAAAAGAAGAGAAGGACGAAAATCTTTCTTGTACAACTCGGACATAACCTCCTTGTATTCGGCTCATTGCTTCTGAACGTCGGCGTTATAGTCCTCGTAGAACTGAAGTTTGTGTCCGCGATATTCCAAAGTCCCACGGCGTCTCCACGTTTCTCTCATCACCAAGTCTTTGGTCCGAAACCGGTGAAAATGGATAATGACAGCGCGCGGCTTCCCGTTTGGACCCGGCTTGGGCATGAGGCTGTGGTGGGCTCTATCCAGCTCTGGGGGAGATGACAAAATTTGTGTGCCAAAAATGTCCACTAACAGCTGAGAAAAAAAGTCAGATGGCCGTGGACCCACATCAAAGGATTCCGGTAGACCCACCAAACGAAGGTTCTGCCTCCTGCTTCTTCCTTCTAGGTCAGAAAGTTTGTTTTTCAAAAGCTTGTTCTCCTCCTGTATTGACTCGCACGTAGCTTCAAGCGCCACTAGGCGCTGACTAACGTCCTCCGCGTTGCTTTCAAGGTCGCCAATGCGTTGCTCCTGGTTAGCCACATCTGCTTGTATTTTGTCCAGCTTGCCATTAATCACATCAGATGAAGCTTTGAAATCAGCAGCTATGGACGTTCTGTGTTGCTCAAGCAAGGCAACAAGTGCAGGGTTAAGGTCTATTTTAGCATCCTCGGCTAAGCTAGTGTTAGCATTGTTCTCTACTACCTCCTTTTCAGTCTGCTTTCTTGTTTTGGACATATTTCTCAGCTCAAAACAGATTCCGCGCGTGTTAAATGTCCAAAACGTTGATAGCTTACAGCAAAGTAGGGTTTAAAAAGTACAACTGAAAAAAGTACAGCAGGAACCAGCAGCGCACACACCTACTCCGTTGCTGCCCCGATGAGAATCATACTTATTTCTGTAGAACCCCCCCCCCCCCCCCCCAACAAACTATAAACACGATGCCCAATCTAAAAGCTAAATTTACCACATCTTCTTGTTTTCTTAAAAAAAAAAAAAAACTACTTAAGGTTCACGCAGATGCATTTTTTCTGTATACTTGAGGTTTTGACTGCATATGCCCGTCAGTAAAATACTGTGAGTTTGTTGTTTTGTATCAAAAATTGTCATAAAAGGTTAAAGGGGGCGTGGGACCTGTCAAAATGAGATTAGGGGTGTGTTAAAGTACTACCCTCCCTCTCTGCCATGCATCAGAAGGTGCCCAGCCTGCATGGGATTATAAAATACAGATTAGAATAAATTCACAATACAAAACATGACTCGTATGCCTTTGTAGGTTAAACAAATGAGAAAGCCAATTAAAAAAAACATGACATGCACACACACCTCCTTATAGCCAAATAGACACTTTGTACTATATATTGTACCCTTTGCACCTACAAAGGCATACGAGTCATGTTTTGTATTGTGAATTTATTCTAATTTGTATTTTAGCTTCTGATGCATGGCACTCCCTGAGAATTGTTTTTTCTAGTTAATGCACTGAACTAAGTAATTAAGTAATAATTATAAGACAGCCCCTTTTCAAGATCAAATAGTTATTTATAAAGCATTACATCAGACTCAAATGCACCAATAGTAGGCCACATAATAATGACACTCTTTGCGGCGGATGATAAAAAATAAACAGCGATGCTGTGGTTTTAAGCAGGTTTTATTAATCATACCGCCGTCACGAGCTCCGCTCCCGGCGCCGTTCATGCACGCCGGGAGCGAGCTCAGCGGCTCTCAGAGAAGGAGAACACAAAGTCTGTGTCCAGCAGCAGCAGTTGCAGAAGTGAGATTGAGAGAGCGAGTTACAGAACCTGTGCAGTATTTATACCCAACTCAGACAATACATCAAAGCAGATTCACAGCAGTTGGTACGATCAAAGGGACTGCAGAACAGGCATGAGACATTTGCATTTGTAAGACCTACATAACAATAGGCAGATGCAGTCCTCTGCTCCAGCTTGCAGGACAAAGAGGTTACAAGGCACATCTACATATTGATCTGTCACTAGGTCACAGTAAGGACAGGATGCATGAACACTATACATGCATGGCACATTGCATCACAATACATGCATGGCACATTGCATCACAATACATGCATGGCACATTACATCTCAGTAGTGCAGCGGGAAAAACCGAGAGAAGAGAGCTGAGTGTCCTTAATCTGTTGTGGGGGTTAACCGAACCGCCCACACGCTCCCCCCCCAGAGGGCACGGCAGGGGGCCGAGACCTCAATAATCCCTCTATGGGAGCGAGCTGTGGGAGAAGCTCACTGCAGGCGGAGGGGGAGGGAGGAGGGGGATAAGTGCCGGCAGGGGGACAGTGAAATCATCCGAGCCGCGCAAAAATTGCTTGCTGGTCCGCAACGTCGAGGGGCTGTCCCGTTGAACGTGCGGAGGTCCGCAAGAAGAAAAATTAGTCTCTGACTCCTCTCGTGGCCATGAAGAAAACAGGAGCGGCAAGGCTGCGTAGCGGCTGTAAGAAAAAAAAAAGAAACAAAAGCAGAGGGACTGGCGTGTTGGCTTTAGGTGCAGGAGCAACCCCAAAGCCCCCCGGGAACAGCTGACGGCTGAAATCCCTTTGTGCCATGGCTGAGACCATTAGAAAATCCAGTGGCGAGCTGCGTGCTTGCTTCAGGTGAACGAGCAGCCCTGAAGGTTCTGTGAGCAGCGGCGGAGGACAATGGCGGTCTCTGGAGCCGTTATTTGTCCCGTGCGTGATGCGCCGTCCTCGTAACTCCCCAGTGCGTGTGCCGGGGTTCCGTGCGTGGGTGGGCCAACTGGAGAGAAGAACCAGGGTGCAGAATCTTAGTGGGGATCAGCGCAGACGGCGCCGATAAAATCCAGGTTTGAGCTGTGGCTGCAGCTTGGCCATGGTGCATTGGAGCGGTGGGAGGAAATAGACGATCTTTTGTCCCTCAGGCTCGTGCAGATGCGTTGGAGCGGTGGGAGGGAATAGACATCTTGGGCACCGTTCGGCCGTGGTGCGTTCAGGTCCACGTGTTGCGTTCTCCGCCGGCCCTGGAGGTTGCCGTCGTGGAGAAGGGACGAGGTGCCTGCGCTCTCGTGTGGAGGAGCTGCGAGCGCGGCCGGTCCAGCGTGGATGAGCAGATCTCAGAAGTGCAGATCTCATCCTGAATAACGGGTCACCAGTGCAGCTCTCCAGATCAGAAGGTTGCTTCGCACAAAGCGTGTGCGTCTTCGGGGTCACCAGTGCAGCGGATGATAAAAATAAGCAGCGATGCTGTGGTTTTAAGCAGGTTTTATTAATCATACCGCCGTCACGAGCTCCGCTCCCGGCGCCGTGCATGCGCGCCGGGAGCGAGCTCAGCGGCTCTCAGAGAAGGAGGACACAAAGTCTGTGTCCAGCAGCAGCAGTTGCAGAAGTGAGATTGAGAGAGCGAGTTACAGAACCTGTGCAGTATTTATACCCAACTCAGACAATACATCAAAGCGGGTTTACTCCGGGATTTCTCCGGTTTCCTCCCGCACACCAAAAACATGTAGGTTTAGGGCGCTCGCGCACGCAGCGACCAGCAGCCGGTGGCTTGTCACCAGACTGCAAACCAAGTCTACCTACGGGTACAAATAAGTAACAAAAAAAAAAAAAAAAAAGCAGATTCACAGCAGTTGGTACGATCAAAGGGACTGCAGAACAGGCATACATGAATGGCACATTGCATCACAATACATGCATGGCACATTGCATCACAATACATGAATGGCACATTACATCTCAGTAGTGCAGCGGGAAAAACCGAGAGAAGAGAGCCGAGTGTCCTTAATCTGTTGTGGGGGTTAACCGAACTGCCCACACTCTACATTATTCATTATGGGATTAAAGTTGGACTATTTGCGTCCTCTGCTTCATTTGACCAATTCTGACTGATACTAAATCTGTCAGGATCAATCACAGAGGAAATGCTAAAACATCAACACAAAGTTGAACTGTTTTTACCACAAGGTCTGACACAACTCAGTGTCAAATAATGGTGTACTGGTAATAACTTTGATGCTGATGAATTTATGAAAGTAATTATTAATCTCTGTTGTCAAAATAAAGCACTAACTTTTTGCACTAATTTGCTGCTTCATTGAGACAACTGCTGCTGATATTAGCTTAAACTGTGTGTTAATTCAGTTGTGCTGCTCACCTCTCTTCTCAAAGAAACTGGTGAGAAGCCGGCTCCCTTCCCATAATTTTGCCTCCTTCACTTTTCTTTTTCTTTTTTTGATATCCTGATTTATATTTCTTGAGGAAAAACATGACTATTTTTACTCCTCCTGCTCTGCTAGCTGACTGGGACCAGTCTAAAGTAACTAAATTGAACCAGCCAATGCAGCTGTGCAGGAGTGGACTAAACCATTTTGCACCTTTTTAAGGGGGTGATGGGGCCTCAGAGAATAGCCATAATTATTGTTAATGCAAAATTCAGTCTCTCAACCACTTCATTCAGTCAGGGTAAATTTCATTATGACATTATTAATTAGAAATTTAAAAATGCAACACAAAAACACTTTTCATTCCAGGCTTTTTAAGGGCTCCCTTCCTACAGTGAGCCCTAAGTACACAGTTCTTTTATCCCCCCCCCCCAGTCGGATACCATTGTCCACATGGTCCATATTTTTATTTTTTTTTATTTTTTTTAATTTTGTATAGTTTATTAATCCCAGAGGGAAATTCAGGGCAAATGCGAGTAGCTTATATTTTACTGCAAATTTACAAGAGTTGCAACGTTACATGTATGATTTTAAAAAATGCAAATGCATACAAAATATAAGAAAAATGTCACAAATTTACAAGAAAAAAACTGCAAATGTATGCATAAAAAGCAGCAAATCAGAGGGGCATGGCTAGTCGGCTGTGGAGTAGTAGTGTTTTCTTGTAGCTCCACTCAGCTACTTATTTCACTTTTTACTCTGCATCTGTTCAAGAAAAGGACGAAGCCCAGACCAAACGTGTTATGTCCATAACTCACAGTCACAATGAGCAGGCTGGAGGTGCAGTCAAATGTAACTTTATTTGTGAACCAGCAATGTAGCAAGCGCTTCGTACCAGTCAAAGGGTCAACAGCGAAAGAGACCACTTCCCTTCCACCCTGGCCCTTTATACCCCAGTTGACGCCACCACCACAAAGGTAGGTTGTCACCCCTCCCTACACCCAGGGTCCCACAGCCGCCATCTTACTACACCACATTTTCCCTCCCCTGTAAAAAAATGCAAGCACACCAATTAAGCCCTCCCAAATTTGTAACCCGACTCACACGCTAAAACACAGAATTTATAGTATACACAGTTCTATCCATGCACACAAAATAACTAGACTAGAGAGGCCAGGTGGACTGCTGGCTCACCCCTACACGGCCAGGCGGATTATTCTGCCGCCATTGTTGCTAAAGTCCAAAAGAAAAATAGCCATGTTTCTAAAATTAAATCAATCCCAGAACATTATATATACAGTCAAATTTTCATAACAAACTAAACTTAAAAAAAAACTAAACTAAAACTAAATATGTACATTGTGGCGGATGAAATATGAGGACACCCAGTGTGGTGGCATGGAATAAGTGCAGGCACGGCAAACTGAAGTTTAAAAGGGTGTTTTATTCATCCTCCATCACAGGACTCGCTCCAGCGCTGTGCAAGCGCGCCGGAGCGAGCCCTCAGTCTCTAGTCAGCAAACAGGCAATGCGTGTAGTAAGAGCAGTAAGAGAGCAAGCGATATACAGTTGGCTTATATACCCAGCTAGACAATGCATGCATGGCACATTAGCATCACAGTACAGCAGGAATGCATGGGACATTTACATGAGAGTCACACATATCAATAGCAGGATTACTGGTGCCGGGATTAGACAAAGAGAGGCTGCCTAATGATATCAGTCCATACATCTCACTGTTATGCTAATTGCTCCAGCTGAGCGCTCTGCTTGTCCGTAGGCTGTGGGGGTCACCCACAACATTCACATTCCTAATGGCAGCCCCCCTTCCACCCCAACACACCATCCCCACAGCCTGGGCATACCACACAAAACACACTTTTTTTTTTTAACATCAAGCAAACAGTGTTGGGCTCTGCCTTCTCTCGCTCTCTTTTTTTTTTTTTCAAAATACAGGGCAAACACACAATGTGAAACATATTAATTAACTGACTTGGGGTAACAAAACTAGAACAGACACATATCAAAAGTCACCCCAGTCACATTACAGACCCGGTGGAAGGGACACTCCTGGATTTCCATCTGGTGGATCCTGCCCTGAGCGCCTCAGCTTCTTGGCATCCGGGGATGGGCTGCGTCGGCGTCTCCTCTTCACCACGCACCACAGCTCGTTGGGGTGCCGCCACAAGTTATCAGATAGTCTCAAATAGCCATCTTCCTGGGTAGCCATCACTCTCAGCCGCCCCTGCCCATCACGTCGTCTTCTCTCATGGGCTCCTCTCTGCCAAGCCTCTTCTTCCCTGGGTCAAACCTCATCGTCGATCCGCAACAGCACCCGACTCAGCTTCAGATGCCCCAACGTCTAATCTGGACTGCTTCTCTTGGTCGCACCATTCCTTCGACCCGGTCCACAGCTCCCCCTGGCCTCCCATGTCGCTGGGTGGCGCGTTGTCCTACTGCACCAGCCGGTCCTGCCCCGCTCTCTTTCATTTCACGCGCCGGCAAAGCCACTGTAGCTCCTTGCTTCTCGTAGTCCTCAGGCCACATTACAGACACAGAGGAGGCTAGCTTTTTTGTTCCTTTTGTCCCTGCGGGTGTTCCACTGTGCTGTCCAGTTCCCACACCAAGGGCAACGTGGACGCTGGCACCGGACCCCTCCCGCAGCGATCCATGGTGGTTTTCATCCTGCTCCATTCCCAGACTACTAGGCCAGTCAGTGTCCCAAATCACATCATTGTCCACATACAGGGGAGGTTGGTCCCACAGACCACAGCCCGACCACTCCTCTCTGATGCCGCTGGTGAAATCGAGGCCATAGAATACGTCACACCCCATGCTATCACACTCCTCTAGCTGTTACCACGAATTGGACGTTTGTCACGACTGCAGACTTGTACCGGACCATTAAGTCCAGCGACCCCACGATGGCTAGCTTGTCTCCACCATAGCCGTGGTATGAAGCTGATAGTGCTCTCACGTGGTAGTGCGGGAACAGACTCCTCACAGTGGGCCAGCTCAACACCGAAGCCACCATTCCCGTGTCTATCAACAACTGCACTTCCACTCCGTCCAGCAACATGTTGCAATAAATGTACCCACTTGTGCTCGGAGAGACGGTATGAACAACTGTAGGAGTCACTGCGAGGGAATCCATTCCTTGTCTTTGGTCCTCCCGCTCAAAATGCCTGCAGGCCCTGGCAAAGTGATGCAAGAGACCACACTTGCCACAACGCTTGCCTTTCACCGGACACTCTCTTGACTTATACCGCTGCCTCGTGGACCCACAGCCATAACATCTTGGAAAACCAGGGATGGACCTAATTCTTATAGCGGCAGGATACTCTTTTTCATCCTCGCTGTCCTCGCTGTCCGGGTCCACAGCCAGCACTTTCATCTGTGGTTCCACGTGCCCATGCGGACTTTCTCTCCCAAGTCCTTCGATAGCCTCTCCACAGCTTTAAACTGTTGGGCTATCTCAACAGCTGTGGCTAACGTCATCTCACCAGTGTGTGTCAGGAGCTTTGCCCGTGCCGCTGAACAGAGGACGTGCTCCGCCAATTGGATACGGATCATCTCATCCTCCAATGCTCCAAAATGGCACTTCACAACCAGCTGATGCAGGTCTGCGACGAATCGCTGTATTGACTCTCCAATCCGCTGGTGGCACTGCCAAAACTGAATTCTTTTAACAGTGACATTTTCTGGGGCGCGAAAATAGTGCGCCATTAGCCCCATGATGTTGTCAAAGCAATCACTAGTGCCCAGCGTGCTGAGAATCCGCTGACCCTCCATGCCAAGATTATGGACCAGAAAGGCTCGCGCACGCAGCTTTTTCAATTCACCAGGGTCCAGGGCCACCAAGTAATTTTGCAAAGCCGCGTACCACCTCTACCAAGGAACGGGCAGCTCACCCGGGACCTCCAGAAATGGCCGTAAACCAGTAAACCCTCTCCATACCTTTTACCTCGTCACCAAATGTTATGTCCATAACTCGCCGTCACAATGTAGCTAGCGCTCCATACCAGTCAAAGGGTCGACGGTGAAAGAGACCATGTCCCTGCCGCCCTGGCCCTTTATACCCCAGGTGACTCCACCACCGGAAAGGTAGATTGTCACCTCCCCCTACACTCAGGGTCCCACAGCCACCATCTTACTACACCACAAAACTCAGTTCAAGATAAGACTGAGAAAACACCTAAAAATATTAAGATAGCGAATGTGGCTACCAGGAAGTTGTTTGCAGCGGAGCTAGGTATGACTAGTGTAGCAATTGCACACGTGGAGACAAATCCCTCAACTGCAGATCTGATGAATGCTATTACAACTTTGCAAAACACTGTAGAAGCTAAGTTCTGCACAATTTCCACCACTAAGACTACCCTCCAAAAATTCTCTATCAGCTATGGTGGGGAACCTAACCTGAACCTGAACCTGAACCTGAACATATGGGACACAGAAGAAGTGGTGAGCTCACACAACAATAAAGCAGTAAATGCAGGTTTACTTGTAATACCTAGAATCTCCAAAAGTACAATGGGAGGCAGAGCCTTCAGTTATCAAGCTCCTCTCCTGTGGAATCAGCTGCCAATCTGGATTCGGGAGTCAGACTCGATCTCTGTTTTTAAGAATAGGGCTAAAACCTACCTTTTTGATATAGCCTACAATTAGGGAGGGATCATGTGTTTTCTGAACCCTCCCTTAGTTATGCTGCTAATAGGTTTAGTCAGCCGGGGGACCTCCAGTAATGCACTGGGCCTCACTCCTTTCCTCACTCTCTATGAAATATTTTTTTTTTGCTGGTCATTAACATTTGTTTGTTCTCTCCCATAGATTGAGTCCCCATCGTGCTGTTTGCTCTCTACATGTCTGTTCTTTTCTTCTTCTCTATCCCCTCACCCCCCAGCCAGTCGCAGCAGATGACTGCCCCTCCCTGAGCCTGGTTCTGCTGGAGGTTTCTTCCTGTTAAAAGGGAGTTTTTCCTCTCCACCGTCGCCAAGTGCTTGCTCACAGGGGATCGCCTGATTGCTGGGGTCTTTCTGCAACTGTGGGGGTCCTCCCTACAGTTGATAGTGCTATGAGATGACTGTTGTTGTGAAATGGCGCTATATAAATAAAGTTGAATTGAATTGAATTGAATAAGCAAATTTCACTGGACTCATTCTACAAAACTTTCTAGGATGGACACAACAGACAATGTAAGAAAGTGGGGGACCTCGAAGAACATTTGAGACTCCAGAACATAAGGATTATTGGGATTTCAGAAGGTACGGAGAAATTAAAGCCACTGGAATTTATTTCCGAGGTGATTCCAAATCTACTAGGGTCTGAACATTTCACAGGTGAAGTGATTCATTGTGGAAAGAGTGCAACATGATGTGAGCTCTGTACTGGCCAGCAATGCCCTTCTGCACCTGTTCATTGTCGGGCTGCACTACTACCAGACCCCAGAGATGTTCAGGAATCACTAACTTAGAGTCAGAGTCAAGTTTGAAGTCTCACCTTCAAAGCAGCATGATGTAACTTTAAAGTTACGGGTAGGAACAATGAAAAGACTACAACTATGGTGGCTTTCACCTCAGTCCCAACAGCCAGTCACAGGGTGTTTAGTTGTTGGTGGCTACAGCTGTGGTTACGTTACCTAGATATTTTTCAGTCAATTCCAGTTACCATTCTTCAATCTTATTTCAAAAAGATAGACTTTGATAATTTCTTGAAATAGGAGGAAACTGTCATGACCCGAGCGCCGATCTCGTCCGCGCTCGGGCTATGCATCATCTCTGCCGGCCTTGACAGCAGTGGATTACATTCTGGCTCCACCGGACTCTTATTGTGACAGCGCTCGGTGGGGTTTCCGGCTGTCAAGGTCGATCAGCTGTTCTGCATCACCGCTTGTTAGTCGCCAGCTTTATTAGCGGGCGCTGACAGCTGGTTGAGGCTGGAGTGTCGTCGAAACATCCTGAGAGATTCCTGGTGTGTCAGCACGCTCACGTCAGGTTCGTGTCTTGTTCTTGTCATAGTTAAGGTCGTAGTGGCTGGGGTTAGCCCTACGATCCCTCGTATTCTTTAGCGTGGGTTCATGTCATAGTTTAGGTCGTAGTGGCTGGGGTTGGCCCTATGATCCCTTGTATCCTGTGTAGTGTATTTTTGCCCACAGTGGCTCATAGCTTTATGTTCACATCTAGTCTTGTTAAATAAACATCTATGCAAAGCTCACCGGCGACTTTTGGTGTCTTATGGTGGCCCGCGAGGGTCACCGCATGGCAGTATACTCCAGCCACGTCGTCTAAACGGAGACGCCCCACCGAGACGCCTTTTCACCGTGAGTTTTGCTTAATTGGACGTTTGTTCTTCCCTGTCTGGGGAACTGCATGCTGGGAGAATGCCGTCGCGGAGGGGCCACGCTCGGAGTCGGGACTACGAGCTGGCAGAGGTTTTGGAATACGTGGACAGAACGCTTATCGCTGCCTCCCTCCTCGACTACCACAGCGATGTACGCTGGTACCTGGACTGCGCTGAGGACGTCCTTAATCATCTCCTCCGCTACGCCGACCACCCTGAAGTCGGCACGAGGAGGGATGACATCGCCGCACAGTGCGAGATACTCCGTGGGCTGGAGGTGGACTACGGAAGGAAGCAGAGGAGGAGGCATCCTCGCTCCCCGCGTTGGGAGACCGTTCCTGCCCCTGATCTGGTCCAGGAGTTCTCACCATCTGGGGGCCGTCGAAGACGTCGGCGCCACAGCCAAGGTGAACCTCAGCAGAATCCCTGGCTGGACCCGCTGCCGGCAAAGCCCGTCAGCAGACCTCCGAGAGCGGCTCCACCTCGTCCTTCCAGGGGCTCCTCTGTTGCCATCCAGTGGGGAGAGGGAGGAACTACGTCCCCTACAATAGGCACCATCCTCCCTCCGGGAGAAAGGCAAGTGCTAGTTCATTCTTTACATGGTAATTGTGATCTGCCTTGTCTGACTCCTGGTGGCGGAGTTCGGGGTTTGCAGCCCCCCGAGCTCCTACCACCTGCCATAGTTACAATAACCAAACCTGGTGCCTCTGTGTCTCCCTCTGCTGAGTGGTCCGCGATGCCAGGTCTACGTCGCGGGGTGAGGAGGGGGCCTGCGGTGCTGGAAGGCCTGGATCTGGCCCTGCAGCCACGTCGTGGACAGAGGAGAAGAGCGGACTGCGGCCCGGAACCTGTGCCGATGATGAAGCGTCCCCGGGTCTCCTCGCCAGAGCGGTTCGAGCCAGTGGATCGAGGGTCCCCTGCCTCCACGCCATACGGGTCATCGGCGTGGGCATTAGCGCGAGAGGAACCTCAGGATGCGAAACCCATCTTGCCAGCTGCAGAGCCCGACGCAGCTGAGTTGGAGCCTGCGCACGAACTTCTTCGCCCTGAGCCTGGATCGACAGAGTCCTGGAAGGCAACAGAACCCGAGTGCAGGCAAGTGCTCCCTCTTGTGTCTTTGTCCCCTGTGTTGGAGCATTTTTGCCTGTTTCTCAGGGAGGCGAGCAAGGGGCAGCCGCCTGCTGCGCCTGAACTCATCTCGCTGGGTTCTGTTGCTGCCGGTGACACTGATCCCGGTTTTCCTCTGTGTTCTGAGCCTCCTTGCAGTGTCACCAGCGCGGAGCCAGTCGGGGCCGACGAGTTGGAGGTTCCAGGTTCGGGGGTGGAGGTCGTCAGCAGAGCTGCACCGACCCAGTCGGGGTCCGTTGTGGAGGCTGCCGTGGCCCAATCGGGGTCCGACGTGGGTGCGCCCGAGACCCAATCGGGGTCCATCGCGGGAGCTGCTTTGGCCCAATCGGGGTCTGACGTGGGTGCGCCCGAGGCCCAATCGGGGTCCACCGCAGGTACTGTTCTGGCCCAATCGGGGTCCAACGTGGGTGCAGCCGGGACCCAATCAGGGTCCAGCGGAGGTGCAGCGCCAGTGTGGTCCACGTACGGTGGAGGAGTTGCAGACCCTTCGCCGCCTGACCCAGTTCGGGCTCATCCTTGCTTTCTGTCCCCTCTACAGAGTCATCGCCCCTGTGCATCATCGCCGGGGACCATGGGGGTCCATTTTCGCTCGCCCCGGCTCTCCCGTGTTTTGTCCTTGTCAGGGAGGCTGCCACGGGCTGTTTTCCCCCGGTACTGGTGGCTGAGGGATGCGGGTCGGCCGCCTGAGGAATTGTTTTGTCGGTTTGGCGCCTCGGGTCGGCCACCTGACTGCTTGTGTGTTTCAAAGGGCGATCTGGTTCGGCCACCAGAGGAGTGGACTTTCCGGGCCTGGGACTGTGGTAAGCCGCCCGGTCATGTTCCGCCCCCTATGACCACCCATCGGCCGTTGGACGCGGGGAGACCGCCTGAAGTGTTCCCGTGGCGCTTGGTCTCCCCCACTCGGCATGAACTGTCGGGGGGGGGGGGGGTTAGAGGTCATTCCTTTGTGGTAGTCTAGCCCTGAAATTGTTCTGTTTTGGGGTTTTTTTCTCTCTGTCCTGTGTTGTATCCGCTTTTTGACTTGAGAGCGTGGTATTTTTGTTTTCGTGCCTGGGCAATTGTGTTCATGTATTTTGGAGGGTAATCTAGCCCTGAAATTGTTCTGTTTTGTTTTTTTTTTCTCTCTGTCCTGTGTTGTATCCGCTTTTTGACTTGAGAGCGTGGTATTTTTGTTTTCGTGCCTGGGCAATTGTGTTCATGTATTTTGGAGGGTAATCTAGCCCTGAAATTGTTCTGTGCTTTTTTTTTTCTGACCTGTGTTGTATTTGCTTCTTGACCTGAGAATTTGGTATTTTTGTTTCTGTGCCTGGGTAATTGGGTTTCATGTATTTTGGAATATAGTCTGGTCCTGTAATTGTTCTGTTTTTTTTTCTCTGTCCTGTGTTGTATTTGCTTTTTGACCTGAGAATTTGGTATCTTTGTTTTCGTGCCAGTATAATTGTGTTTCATGTATTTTGGGAGTATAGTCTGGCCCTGTAATTGTTCTGTTTTTTTTTTCTCTGTCCTGTGCTGTATTTGCTTTTTGACCTGAGAGTGTTTTTTTTTTTTTGTTGTTGTTGTTGTTTTCGTGCCTGGGTAATGGCATTTCATGTATTTTGGAGTATAGTCTGGTCTTGTAACTGTTTCATGTATTTTGAGTCGGTTTTTTTTTTTCCTGTCTGTGCTCTGGTTCTCTATCTGTGGTTTGATCCTCTCCTGCCCCATCCGCCCACCCTGGAGGGGGTGAAGGGGGGGTGGGATTGGATGTCTATGGGCGGTCAGGAGCCCGCCCTCAGAGGGAGGGTACTGTCATGACCCGAGCGCCGATCTCGTCCGCGCTCGGGCTATACATCATCTCTGCCGGCCTTGACAGCTGTGGATTACATTCTGGCTCCACCGGGCTCTTATTGTGACAGCGCTCGGTGGGGTTTCTGGCTGTCAAGGTCGATCAGCTGTTCTGCATCACCACTTGTTAGTCAATTCAATTCAATTCAATTCAATTCAACTTTATTTATATAGTGCCATTTCACAACAACAGTCATCTCATAGCACTACCAAATGTAGGGAGAACCCCCACAGTTGCAGAAAGACCCCAGCAATCAGGCGATCCCCTGTGAGCAAGCACTTGGCGACGGTGGAGAGGAAAAACTCCCTTTTAACAGGAAGAAATCTCTAGCAGAACCAGGCTCAGGGAGGGGCAGTCATCTGCTGCGACTGGCTGGGGGGTGAGGGGACAGAGAAGATGAAAAGAACAGACATGTAGAGAGCAAACAGCACAATGGGGACTCAATCTATGGGAGAGAACAAACAGATGTTAATAACCAGCAAAAAAAAAAAAAAAAAAAAAAAAAATTCATTGAGAGTGAAGAAAGGAGTGAGGCCCAGTGCATTATTGGAGGTCCCCCGGCTGACTAAACCTATTAGCAGCATAACTAAGGGAGGGTTCAGAAACACATGATCCCTCCCTAATTGTAGGCTATATCAAAAAGGTAGGTTTTAGCCCTATTCTTAAAAACAGAGATCGAGTCTGACTCCCGAATCCAGATTGGCAGCTGGTTCCACAGGAGAGGAGCTTGATAACTGAAGGCTCTGCCTCCCATTGTACTTTTGGAGATTCTAGGTATTACAAGTAATCCTGCATTTTGGGAGCGTAGTGCTCTGTTAGGATAATAGGGTAGTATCAGATCTTTTAAATAAAAAGGAGCCTGATTGTTTAGAGCTTTGTAAGTAAGAAGAAGGATTTTAAACTTAATTCTAAACTCTATGGGAAGCCAATGAAGGGAGGCCAGAACCAGAGAGATATGATCTCTCTTTCTAGTACCTGTTAAAACTCTTGCTGCAGCATTTTGGATCAGCTGAAGACTTTTTAAAGATGTTTTAGGACAGCCTGATAATAAAGAATTACAATAATCTAATCTCGAGCTAACAAAAACATGGATCAGTTTCTCAGCATCACTCTGAGACAAGATGCTCCTAATCTTGGCAATATTACGCAAATGATAGAAGGCAGTCTTAGAAACAAATTTAATATGTGAATTGAAGGACAGATCTTGATCAAAAATAATTCCAAGGTTCCTCACAGAGCTATTAAGAGAAAGAGTAACTGCATCCAAACTGAAAGTTTGATTTGGAAAGGTATTTCTAAGGTTTTTTGGACCAACAAGAATGACTTCAGTCTTATCTGAATTTAATAGCAGGAAATTACAAGTCATCCAAGCTTTGATTTCCTTAAGACAGGCTTCTAACTTGGCTAATTGATTACTATCATCTGGCTTCATTGACAGGTATAATTGTGTGTCATCTGCATAACAATGAAAATGTATACAGTGCTTTCTAATAATGTTGCCTAACGGAAGCATATATAAACTAAAAAGAGTAGGGCCTAGCACAGATCCCTGTGGAACTCCATGACTAAGCTTTGAGTTGAAAGAAAACTCATTATTTACATGAACAAACTGGAACCTATCAGATAAATAAGATCTAAACCACTGCAACGAAGTTCCATTAAGTTCAACATAGTGTTCTAATCTATCAAGTAGAATATTATGATCGATAGTATCAAAAGCTGCACTAAGGTCTAAAAGGACAAGTACAGAAACCAGTCCATTATCAGATGCGATGAGGAGGTCATTAGTGACCTTCGCTAAGGCTGTTTCAGTACTATGATGGATTCTAAACCCAGATTGAAACTCTTCAAGTAAACCATTTCCCTGCAGGTGGTCAAATAATTGCGTAGCAACAACTCTTTCTAAGATTTTTGAAATGAAAGGGAGATTAGAGATTGGTCTATAGTTAGCTAAAGCTCCTGGATCTAGCGTTGGCTTTTTGAGTAAGGGTTTAATTACAGCCGTTTTAAAAGCCTGCGGTACATGGCCTAAAGTTAATGATGAATTGATTACATGAAGAATAAAGCTACCAATAAGTGGGAAGACTTCTTTAAATAACCTGGTAGGAATAGGGTCTAAAAGACAAGTTGAAGGTTTGGATGAGGAAACTATTTTGGCTAACTCACAAAGGTCGATTGGAGTAAACTCATCAAGACAGACATCAATTGAAGGAGTTGTAGTAGTTACAGTATTTAAGTTAACTGTGGGAAGAATCTGATTGATTTTATCTCTGATGGATGAAATTTTATTATTGAAAAAGTTCATAAAGTCCTGACTATTAAAGGTGAACTGAACTCACCTTTTTGCCAAAAAAGTAGAATAGCAGATTAATTCCTTATTACCTATTGTATTTTTCAACACATAAAAGAAATTTTTAGGCTGTGCGATGGCCAAGCTATAAGCCGATAAACTTTTGCCTCTGGCTGGCAGTGCCAAACAAACCGGAAGTAGTGCAGATGACGCTGCGTGACGTCACGAGTGTGATCCTTATCAAAACAACAATGGCAGATGATAACAGTTCCAGCAGTCAAGAACACCAGAGTTTTCAGAGTGAAGAGGCATTCAGGATCGGTGACAAGACAGAGGAGGATGCAGGAGTGTCAAGTGAACAGGAAGAGAGCGAGGGAGGCATCGAACCGTACAGATTAGAGACAGAATTTTCGGGGGATTCCAGCACCGACTCAGACCGCAGCAGTGATGGGGAGGAGAGTCGCTTATTGAATACAGAATGGTGAGTCTTTACTTTGGCATGTTTGGGGTGTCAGGATAAGGAAAATTAACAATAAAAAAGAAAGGGAAAAAAAAAACATCAGCATTTTTCCAACTTATTACAGTTATCCCTCACTTATCGCGTTTAATGCGGTCTTCCTTTGCTGGGTATAGGCGTTCGGCAGGGAGCGAAGCTGGGTAAAACGTCTCCGCCAATCAGCTTGCGAGATAAAACGTCTCGGCCAATCAGCTTGCGAGGTAAAACGTCTCGGCCAATCAGCTTGCGAGATTCCCGAGCGGGCTGGGGAGCCGGGGAGAGCGGGCTCTCCGTGTTGATACCTGATGTTCTAATGTAGTCTCCCTGCCTTCTCATTAGAACATCAGGTATCAACACGGACAGCCCGCACAGCTCAAAATCTACCTCTCTGACCACCGCTCCACTCCTCTCCGCCCACCTCTTCACCGCTCGGGAATCTCGCAAGCTGACTGGCCGAGACGTTTCACCTCACAAGCTGATTGGCCGAGACGTTTTACCCAGCTTCTCTCCCTGCAGAGCGCCTTCTTTATCGCTCGTGTTGCTTAGTGGCACTTTTCGCTGTTCTCTTGTGCCTTTTTGTGCAAAATAGTGCTTGTGACGCCCTGGGGGGGGGGGTGACGCTACTTCGTGGTTTTTCACTTTTTGCGGTCGGTTCTGGTCCCCATTAAACGCGATAAGTGATGGATCACTGTATATCTAGAAACGCATCGCTTCCCGGTTGCTTTTCCTCCCCCTTTCTTTTCTTTCGTCACCATGACAGCTTTCCTTGGCCACTGAACAGATCTTCCCAGGTGTTGGAAGTGTTTTGTAGTCGACTATCACGACAAAATGCACCAAAAACAACCAGTGTCGACGTGCTCTCAATGGTAAACATGAGGACTGGGTCACACTCGTGACATCACGCGGAACTCCGGCTGCGCTTCGGCGGATTTGTCTGATTTTTCAGGGCGGGAAATTCTAAATCGCGATTTTCTCCAAGATTCCGGGATTTGTGGAGGGGGTGCCAATGATAAATTATCTTTATAATTGTATGTACTATCACCCAGTGCCGTTCAATGCCGTTGAGTTCAGTTCACCTTTAAGCTCTAAGGGAATACTAGGATTGACAGAGTCCTGACTCTTTGTCAACCTGGCTACAGTGCTGAAAAGAAACCCGGGATTACTCTTGTTCTCTGCTATTAATGCAGAATAATAACTCGTTCTAGCTTTTCTAAGAGAGTTTTTATAAATTAAAAGATGATTTCTCCAAGCTAAATAGATTTCATCTAAATTAGTGGAGCGCCATTTTCTTTCTAATTGACGAGTCTTCTGTTTCAAGCTACGAGTTTCTGTGTTGAACCAAGGAGTTAGAAATCTCTGATTAGACTTTTTCTTTTTTAAGGGGGCCACCAAGTCTAGAGTCTGATGCAGAGAAGCTGTAACACTATCCACCATGTTATCAATTACAGAAGGAGCAAGCTGTCTATAGCTTATTTCTGTTGTGTTGACACATGGCATAGAGGAAACAATCTGCATAAATTTGGTAACAGCATCATCTGAGAGGCATCTACTGTAATAATATTTTTCTTTAGGAGCCAAATAGTCAGAAATAGTAAAATCAAAGGATAACAGACAATGGTCTGACAGTACAGGGTTATGAGGAGACACTACAAGATTTTCTATTTCGATGCCATATGTCAGAACAAGGTCCAATGTATGGTGGAGGTAACGAGTAGAATTTCTTACTTTCTGAGAAAACCCAATCGAGTCTAATATTGAATTAAATGCCACATTAAGGCAGTCACTATCTACATCCACATGTATATTAAAGTCCCCTACTATAATTATTCTATCAGATTTCAGCACTAAATCAGCTAAGAAATCAGCAAATTCGGATAAAAATTCTGAGTAGGTTGATGGGGGACGATAAACTATGGCAAATAAAATTGGGTTTAACCTAAAATTGCTAAAGTGCCCAATACTGAGGACCAGGCCCTCAAAGGAATTATAACATGTTTTTTGCTTTACATTAACTAGTAATTTGGAATGGTAAATTGTTGCTACTCCTCCTCCACGACCAGAACTTCTGGGATTTTGACAGTTTAAATAACCAGAGGGAGTTGATTCATTTAAACCAACATAATCCTCTTGCCCTAACCAAGTTTCTGTAAGGGATATTAAATCAATCTGATGATCAATTAACAGATCATGGACTAACAGAGACTTGGGAGTTAGAGACCTAATATTTAATAAACCTCATTTAATTTTTAAATTATGAGGAGGAACAGAGGCCAAATCATTCAATTTAGAGGCTTTATGTTTAATTTGAGTTTTACCAATATTTTGCTTAATCACTTTGGGAGGCTTATACATTATATTTTTATTAACTTTGGAGGGAGCAGACAATGATTCTCTGATGGGGAAGACAGGGGATAAGTTGAGGGGTGGCGGATGAAGAGGAGCTGCAGAGAGGCGTGTAAGACTGCGACTCTGCTTCCTGGTCCCAACTCTGAATAGTCAAGGGTAGAGTAGTCAAGCGCCCGCTAATAAAGTCGCCGGCTTTATTAGCGGGCGCTGACAGCTGGTTGAGGCTGGAGTATCGTCGAAACATCCTGAGAGATTCCTGGTGTGTCAGCATGCTCACGTCAGGTTCGTGTCTTGTTCTTGTCATAGTTAAGGTCGTAATGGCTGGGGTTAGCCCTACGATCCCTCGTATTCTTTAGCGTGGGTTCATGTCATAGTTTAGGTCGTAGTGGCTGGGGTTGGCCCTACGATCCCTTGTATCCTGTGTAGTGTATTTTTGCCCACAGTGGCTCATAGCTTTATGTTCACGTCTAGTCTTGATAAAGAAACATCTATGCAAAGCTCACCGGCGACTTTTGGTGTCTTATGGTGGCCCGCGAGGGTCACCGCATGACAGAAACAGGTGGTTTTGGTCTTCAACACTTCAAATTGTATTATTTGGCCATTCATTTAAAGATTCTTTTTTGGCAAGACTGCCTTCCTGGCTGTAACTTGGAAGAAATGCCTTCATGGCTACAGATTGAGCACCTTCCTTTTAAGCAATCATGTGTCCCAGTGCTTCTCAATAACCCAAATAAGGTTAAAAGAGACATCTTTGATAATAGTCCCATTCATAACTCCTTAAAAATCTGGTCTTAGATCTTGTCAGTTTTGAAAGCTCCTAAATCATATCTGGACACCCCAATATGCTGCATTTCGGCCAGGTCCAAAAGATACAAGGCCCTATTACCACCATTCAACTGCTGACTTTCTCACCTTGTGCCTGTGTTTTTGGTAGTTTCTGCCAGTGCATAGTTCATTTTTCATGCTTTGCATTGTGCCATTACCTGTGGAAAGCGCACCTGCTTTGCAGTGTCAGCACATCAGTAACTTGGCGCAATTTATGACAAAACACATTTTTTATATTTATAAGTTTTTAACATGAAAAAACACAAGCATAAATTAGAAAAAGAAAGAGAAACCCCCCACCCACCCACCCCAAAGCCCTCAAAAAAAAAAGGCATGGTTACAGGAAGAACATAAGTACAACTTCTGAAATTACACAGTTATGTGCATAGCAAGTCAGACATTATGCATTAAGATAAGACAATAAAATACTAACTAACTAACTAACTAACCTGCACTTATATAGCGCTTTTCTAGTCACAAAGACCACTCAAAGCGCTTGACATAACCTATAAAGGGGGACCAGGTTGTAAAGAACTTTTGTTGAGATTTCCTCTTACTGTAACATAGTTTTTCAAGAGGAAGCATGGACAGTACACTTTGGACCCACAGTTTAAAGGAGGGTGGATTTGATGATTTCCACTGCAGCAGGATTAAACGTAGAGCCAAAAGTGATGAAAAAGCTACAGCTCTAGTCCTTGAGGTAGAGTATTTTTTCACAGTAGGGAAAATGCCAAAGATAGCTACCATAAGATCAGGTTTAACGACATCCTTACACATAAAGACAGCACTTCAAAAATCTATTCCCAAAAACCTTTTAAAAGCAAACATGACCAGAACATGTGACCTGTTGTGGCGGGGCCACGATGACATCTTGGACAGTCTGCACTCATATTAGGGTAGATTTTGACAAGTTTTTCATTGGTGTAGTGGAGACGGTGTACTATTTTATATTGAATAAGTCCATGTTTAATACAAAGGGAGGATGTGTGAATATTCCTTAAGATGTGGAGCCATGTCTCTTTGGAAAGTTCAAGTCCTAAGTCTCGCTCCCATGTTGATTTAGTTGTGGCCCATGAAGGTGGGTTTATTGCTTGGATTGTCTGGTAGACCTCCGAGATCCTCCCCTTGACATAAGGATCTGCTTCCAGAATAATGTCCATTGTGCTTTTAGATGGCAGAGAAAATGACAAGTGTTTTTTAGCAAAGCTGCAAGCTTGCAGATACTAAAAGAACTGAGTCTTTGGAATATTATGAGGATGCTGTAATAGATCAAATGAAACAAATGCACCATCCACAAATAGATCCTGAAAAAAGGTCAGCCCATTTTTACACCATTGTTCAAAGGCTACATCGGTCAAAGAGGGGGTGAGTAGATTATTGTTAGCTAAGGGAAGAAAGATTGCATGTTTGATTGAGATGGAAATGCTTCCTAAATTGGAGCCATATTTTGAGAGAGTTTTTGACAACCGGGTTAAGAGTCTGACGGCTTAGTTCTATAGGTAGTAGGTAGCTAAGGACAGCCACTGGGAAAGTAGACAAACAGGCCGCTAACTCCATCTCAGCCCACAGCGGCCCCTCCTATGTTCATATGTTGAGACCTAGTAAGTCAATTTGGTAATGTTTGCGGCCCAGTAGTAGTATGTAAAGTTTGGTAGGCCCTGACCCCCTACAGGTTTGGGGACCTCAAAATAGGTTCTCTTCATATGTGGGGGAGTCTTATTCCAAATAAAACCATTAATGAGACTACTCAATTGCTTAAACCAACCCTTGGTGAGAAATATAGAAATCATCTGAAACAAATATAGGAACCGGGGTAAAATGGCCATTTTGATTGTGTTAATTTAACCAGCTAAAGAAATCGGCAAAGAAGACCACCTAGCAAAATCTTGTTTGGTATGGTCTACAAGTACCTTGAAGTTATGATCATAAAGATCTTTAAATTAATGAGTAACTTTAATGCCTAAATATGTGAATACTTGTCTCTCCAGGGCAAAAGGAAAGCTATTGTTGTCATGAACCCTCCCATGAGCTTTTCCAATGCGCACGGTGAGGGGTGAAATAATGAGGATTTACGTGCTGGGTTCCTCCACACACATTTATTAACATAAAGACTTAAAAAAGGGTTAGACAAAACACTTACAGTGGATCTTTGGGGGCCAGCATCGCCCCGCGAAAGCGTAAGATGAGGCGTGTTTCCACGCTGGCGTCCCACAGCCGGAATCGCTAAAGGACGCAGAAGAACCACGGGCTGTGCGGAGTGGATACATGCTGTAGGAGCTGATAGTTCACTGACAGATGCACAAGCAGGCCGACGATCAGTAAGACAAAGACCCAGCAGTGTGTGACTGGCAAAAGGCGCTTAATGTACATGCACTGCTGGTTATGGTAAATGAGGAGCACCTGGCGAGGACTGGGAAAGATGATTAACGGGGCTGGGACCAGCTGATGGTAAAGAGAGAGAGAGGGGGCGTGGCCGAACCGGCAGACTGTCAGCAGTGCTCACAGAAAATAGGTCACAGAGGCTGTCTAACAGCTGCCAGTCCGACAGTGGCTATGGAAATGGAATACAGACAGCAATACATAACATGCACATAAGCTGAGGCACCTAGACCCACAGAGACGGCAGGACCGAGCCGGGGAAACCAAGCCGGCTTGGTTCCTGACAATTGTAGTCTACCCTGGTAGCCAGTTTATTTAAGGGGAAAAGTAAGCTTTTGGAAAAATTCAGTTTGTAGCCCAAAATCTTACCAACATGATTTTGCATGTCAATCAGTCTAGGCAAAGACGATACTGGGTCAGATACATATAACAACAAATCCATCCATCCATCCATCTTCTTCTGCATATAATGATTCAAGATTCAAGATTCAAAGCCTTTATTATCATGTGCACAGTTAAGAAATGCAACATTTCCTGAGCAATGGAATTCTTACTCTGCTCTCCGAACGAATGCCAAGGTAATAGGTACACAACAATACTAATGAGGTAATAACACAGAACCAAACCACAGAATAACTAGAGGAAACAAGAGGAATGAAACTGAAATTCCCTGGGTGGCTATAGTGGACAGTGGTATACTGATATCAGAGATGATATGAAACTGAGATGACATAAGCCTATGTACAGTGTGCAAATGAGCAGTGTGCAAATGAGCAGTATACAAATTACAAATCAGCACCCAGTGTGCGAATTTCTCTGTAATGATAATACCAGTAGACTGTACATGATAATTAGCAGCAGAGTTGATATGGACAGACGGGGTGTGTCTATGCACACTGTACAAATGAGCAACGTGCAAATTTAGCAACCGGTGTGTGAGTTCCTATTTGCAAAGCTGTGTTGCGGAGTTTTGGGAGTTTGTTATTTGTTCAGGAGTCTGATGGCAATGGGAAAGAAGGAGTTTTTCAGTCTGGTTGTCCTGCATTTCACACTTCTGTACCTCTCCCGTTCTGTACCTCTGGCCTGAGGGTAGAAGTGTGAACATTCTGTGCTGGGGGTGGGTGGGGTCCCGGAGGATGGCGTCAGCTCTCCTTTGACTCTGCGGTGGTAGATTCTCTGCAGAGAGGAGAGTGGAGTCCTGATTATCTTCTCCGCTGTCTTCACCACTCTCTGCAGGTGTTTGCGATCCAGGGCAGTAGTGCTGCCATACCACGCAGTGATGCAGTTGGTCAGGATGCTCTCGATGTTGCAGCTGTAGAAGCTGTTGAGGATTCTGGGGGACATGCCAAACTTCTTCAATCTCCTCAGAAAGTGCAGCCGCATTTGACCTCTTTTAACCAGCTCTGTGGTGTTGTGTGTCCACGTAAGGTCCTCGCTGATGTGGATGCCCAGGTATTTAAAGCTGCTCACCCTCTCCACCTCAAGCTTCCGAATGAACAGTGGCTGATGGGGTCTCCTAATCCTCTTCCTCATGTCCACTAGGTGAGATTGTTGTCCTCACACCATGACACCAGTTTGGCCACCTTCCTCCTGTAGGGTGTTTCATCACCAGTGATGCGTCCTATCACTGCTGTGTCATACACAAACTTTAAGATGATGCTATCCTTGTGGGAGGCAACACAGTCATGGGTGAAGAGGCTGTAGATGATGATGCTGGCTGAGGTCCTGTTATCCATCCTGACAGTCTAGGGCCTGCCAGTTAGAAAGTCCAGTAGCCAGTTGCAGAGGGTGGGGTGCAGGCCAAGTGAAGACAGTTTGTGTCACCACTCGCCGCTCTCGGGCATCCACCTCAGCTGCGCGCACACCTGCGCCTCGTTAGCGCTCCACTATTTATTCCACCTTGCCCTGAGCATTGGCCTGGAGCCGTCTGTCTGTCACCATGCTCAATCTCTCAGCAGAATCCTTCCTCCAGGCCTGCTGGTCATCACTACGACACGTAAGCTGTCTCTGTACTCACCTGTCCTTTCAGCCTTCCCCTGTGCACAGGTGGATTCCCTGGCGGCGGACATCTTCTTCACCATCATCGTTCCTCTGCATCTCCTCTCCTCGTTGGACGCACAGCAGGGCGCTGTCTCCCAGGCTTGGAACCTTTGCCAACGCCAGCCACCTTTATCGCTGCAAGTAAGCACATTACTTTATCACTCTCCCGTGTGGTTTGCCCAGCAAATTCCCTGTTCTTGTCTCTTCCATAGGGTTGCCTGGCCGCACGGCGTGCTGCTCTGTCCCTGTCTTCATCTTCCACCCACAACACATTAACATATCACACACACGCATCCAAACACGTTTCATTGGTTGAATAAAGCTTTCAAATCTACCTGAGCTTGCGTGCGTGTTTCCTGGGCCGAGTAATATGTCAGTTTGTCAGTGAGTTTGTGGGGGATGACCGTGTTGAAGGCAGAGCTGTAGTTGACAAAGAGCATCCTAATGTAGGAGTCTTTATCTTCCAGGTGGGAGAAAGAGTAATGGAGTGCTGCAGCAATGGCATCTGAGGTGGACCTGTTGTGCCAGTAGGTGTACTGCAGGGGGTCCAGGGTATCCGGTATGCTGTCCTGAATGAGGGGTACCACCACTCTCTCAAAGCACTTCATGATGATTGCTACCGGTCTGTAATCATTCAGGCAGGATGGCGGGCTCCTTTTGGGGAGAGGGATGATGGTTGTGGTTTTGAAGCAGGAGGGGACTATGTTCTGGTTGAGGGAGAGGTTGAAGATGGATGTGAGGCCTCCTTAAAAGGTATGCCTTTTCTAATAAAAATTGCCACCCCCCTTGATCTGCTCCCAAAATTGAAGTGAAAGACTTGTTCAATCCATGCTTTCTTCAATTTTGTATGCTCGTTTTTATGGAGATGGGTTTCTTGAAGAAAAATTGTCAGCCCTTAAAGAGTCTGTGACATAATTCAACCAAGACATCATTAGAAAGAAGAACTACTGTGTTTTTATTCTGTGTAGACAAAAAAATTCAATAAAATTTTGTTTCCATATACTACCATAAAAAAAAATTTGTTGAAATTGGGTCAAATGCCACCGC
Organism: Pholidichthys leucotaenia; assembly: GCA_020510985.1. NCBI lineage: Eukaryota > Metazoa > Chordata > Actinopteri > Cichliformes > Pholidichthyidae > Pholidichthys > Pholidichthys leucotaenia. The sequence goes on from CM035842.1 coordinate 166,759,918, forward strand.
CATTTTGTGACGTAATGAGGGGAACCAAAGATGTAAACAAGCATGGCTGAGTACACTGAAGCGGAGGAAGTTGTGAGCGATTTCAGCGAAGATTTCAGTGATTTGTTGATAGTTTTTGAGGAAGAAGCAGGATCAAGTGATGAAGAAGAGCAAGTTGGTTCTAATGGACTGCAACCCTATTTATTTGAACCATATCGTTCAGAAAGCGAAGATGACTCCCACGTTTCAGAGGATGAAGGGTCCGACGTGAAGGGTTAGAGATGGACATCGGTCACCTCCAAAACACTGAATGGTAATATACAGATAGATCTAAATTTCCCCGATCGGGTGGCCGGGGAAATAAAAAAAAAAGCTTAGATATTCAGTTTCGGTAGGCAATGAGATTTATAAAAATGAAAACTGAAAAAAGTAATTTGAAGAGGATGATAAAATAAAGGCAGCGTTGGATTTTTAAATAGCTTTATTATCACCCACCTTCATCAGAACTCGGCTGCAGCCCATGGCTTGAGCAGGCTGCAGCTTCATTCCTCCAGCTCTCAAAGAGAGGAGACACGTGTGTGTCTACCAGCTGCAGAATCAGAAAGAGAGGCAGATTTACAGCACAGTGCAGCATATATACTCAACTCAGACAATACATCAAAGACATTCACAGCAGTCAATCTGGGCATTTGCATATCAGAGGTACAGACAGGATGCATGAACACAATGCATGGATGACACTTTAACCTCACAGCTGTAAACGCAGCATGCAGCGGAAAAAACCCAGGAGTGCGAGCTGACTGTCTCTGTGTTCTGTCTCTGTGTTGTGGGGGTTGAATCAAACCGCTACAAATTAACGCTTTTTAACACAAAGTCGTTCCATTTGGAGTAAAGTCAACACTCGGCTTCAAAATTCATAGGGGAGGATTTTACTTTTGCTGGAAAAAATATAATAAAATCACGATTGCCTTATGTGGAAAAAAAAAATCAATTACACAAACTCTTTTCCAGGTGAGTTTTGACACTGTTGCTTCTCTGCGCTGTTTTGATATGTTGATATCGTCTTGAGTTGTGGGTTTTTGTTTGAAAACTGTAGGTATGGCAGTCAGTTTTAGAACCCGTTTGTAACAAACTTTCAAGCCTAAAGATTCCTGTATAGCAGGCGCCTCCTCAAAACTGTCTGCAGTGAAATGATCGCTACAGAGTACAGAAGATGGTGTTGGTTGCCATTTGTCCCTTGTTCTGTGCACTTGCTTCGCTCATTTTTTAAGAAGATCTGGATCTTTTGGGAATGAGAACAGGCTTATACGTTCACTGGAGCAATTAGAACACCCAGCCGCCACGCAACGTTTCGGTATTTCTTCGCTGATATAGAAGCTAAACAGCTTATTTACATTGACAGCACACAGATCAGCCGAGAGGAAACTCTCCTCATGACGTCATATCCGGAAACGAGGCGAGTCTCCAGATATCGCATTACTGCAACACGACGACTAAATTTGAATTCACTTAGAAATATTTTTCCACTTATTAAGCATTCTAAGTCAACAGAACCAACTATGTGGACGATTGAAGATAAATTTATACTGAATATTGATCCATAGTTCCTACATCGTGTCACAGACACTTTAAGGATTTTAAGTGGACAAAAACTCTCTCACGTTTAATAGGGTGTTGTATCCCCTTAATGTTTCAGTTTATAAATCGAAAAAAGCCTAAATTAGGGACGGTGATTGTGGTATCTGTTTTACAGAAAGACTTGTCTGCCAGCTGAAGCATATGAAACTGATGTTGGTTAATTGTATAAAGGCAGAATTCCAATCCATCATGCCCAAAGGAAACTTAACAAAAACCAGAACTATACTGGAAGAATAAAAGTCGAAAAAAGGCCTTGGAACCCTTTGCAGACCTACCCAAAAAAAAGAAGGTCGCACTAGCCTGTTGGAACTTAAGGCTAAATCCCTCCATAGGAAAGTACAGGATACTACTGGCTGGGCAATCAAAAAAAAAAAAAAAAAATCCCTACCAGGCCACGGCTCAAAACTGGCTTTGAATTAAAAAGGGAATAATAAACAAAAATATCGGGCACAAATACACACACAAAAGGGAAGATAAAACGTAAATTGTTTAAGAAAAATATCTACCAAATAGAATAAAATAGTTCAGTGATAAACTGAGGCAGCAAGGTACTTTAGTATTACGGAATGACAAAACTAAAAAAAAAAAAGAAAAAGGGCTGAATGGTTATAAGGCTAAAATTCCCAAACAACTCCCTTCTGCAAATTCCATACTTATAGGAGGCCAAAGTAAAACTTACCAGTTATTTTCAAATTTCTTATTTAACTGCAAGTAAATGGACCTTTATTTACCCGATTGAGGAATGGGAAACAAAAACCTCTGAACTGTCCCTAGAAATGCCTAATAAGATACGCAAAAAAAAAAAAAAAAAAAAAGCTGAAGAAATAAAAACAAAAGTAATACTATCAACCCTTTGAGTGTGAGAATTTGCATGCCCCTAGTGGCAGAGTGCGGCACTGCGCCTGCCTTCTCACTCTGACATGATCGCCTGCATTGGGAATTTGTACTGACTGTACTGATTTGCCAGTTTCAAAAGGTGGCAGACATCCGTTGGAGGACTCAGTGGATGACACGTAATACACCAAAGAAGAAGAACTCCTCATTTCCTTTTCCTGTTTGTAGCAGTTAGCCCAGAAAGCTAATATGGCCATGATTGTCACCGTCACTTTTTTGGCTTTGTACTCAGAAAATAGCCCCGGGATACAAGTGAAATTTGTGTGGGATAATCATAAGACTTTGTAGATGTGGTAGAAATTTTAAATTACCGGCAGAACACAAAATATGGACCATGATGGGTGAAAACGCAGCTGCCTTGCCACCCAGCCAGCCAGCCCCCCTTTGTCAAAAGTAAGTGAGAAATTTCTGTTTTTTTTTTTTTTTTTTTAATGTGCTGATTTCTTGTTTATTGATCATTAGATTGATTTAATATCCCTTACAGAGACTTGATTAGGGCAAGAGGATTATGTTGGTTTAAATGAATCAACTCCCTCTGGTTATTTAAACTGTCAAAACCCCAGAAGTTCCGGTCGTGGAGTTGGAGTAGCAACAATTTACCATTCCAAATTACTAGTTAATGTAAAGCAAAAAACACGTTGCAATTGCTTTGAGGACCTACTCTTCAGTACTGGGCATTTTAGCAATTTTAGGCTAAATGTTACACCCAGGAGGGGCGAAGGGGAGGAAGGATGATTGAGCCAAGCTGTTTAGACTTTGCAGCGACCGTTTATTCACTTTACCAGCTCACACGGCACGGCCCACAATTACACAGCACATAGTTAGACACCATCTTGTCTCATAACACTCTCTCTGGAACACTCACTAGAACGCTCACTACTCTTCTTCTATTGTGTTCTAACACTGAGCAGCATCTTGTCATTATTGAGCGCCACCTGTGGCGCAGAAACGCTACTGCTTTCACTGACAGTCTATATCTAACAGTGCATATTCAGTCCTTTAATACATTCCCTATAAATGCTCCCATTTACTATTAATCATTAAATTATAGTCTCTTAGGTACATTTATTAAGAATATTTATATTTGCCATTAGCATCTAATCCACACTGTTTCTGAGGGTTTACTAGAGGTTGTCCAAAATTTATGTTTTCCTACACTCACCCCTCAAAAAGTTAATGTCGTCCCGACATTACACCTTTCTTAAAAAAACAGTAGTTTTTTTTCTTTTCTTCTGTCAGTTCACATTTGGTAATCATGTATTACATGTAAGTAGGGTATCACTACACAGGAGTCAGAGTTCATTAATGCCCATAAAGATGCAACTGGTAATTGTCCATAGTACAGCATGTATCTCCTATTCCATGCAATACATTTGCAGAAGAGGTCTTTGTGCACGATAACCTTCAACTGCTCCATCCATCATGGTGGGTATCTGCATCTTTCCTGAGAGTAAGGGTACTCAATCTAGTCATAACCTACCAAATAAACCTTGGTGTGATGCCTGTGCCTTAGTAACACACTGCAAGTCTCTTTTTGTGTTTTTAAATTTTTTTGTTCTTTTTTTTCAATTTTTTTAATCAACCATCACAGTAACTACCAAGTTACTTTTCAAAACATTTATGCCTGAACAATGATTATCTTTAGCTTCTACACCTTTGTTCTAGACAGATGAAATGCAATGAAGTGCAAGGTTGGCCTAACTTATCATAAGTCAATCTCAATGGCTGTTTTCTTATTCTTGAAGGATACGTTTCAGCAGGAATCTCGTCAGGTCCCTCCTGGTCACTGGAACTGGACTCCGACACCTCATCACTCTGGTCCTGGTCTGCCTCAGCTAGATCTGGGACCACCGGACTGTCGACCTCTGGTGCCAGCTGCACGTGCGTGACGTCATGTGGGTCCTGGTCCTCATCCTCCGGAGTAGTGTCTTCATGCGGGTAGAACTCAGGTGCATCGGCTCTCAGTGGACGCTGCTCTTGATCCTTCCCAGCTCGTAATCCGATTATGGCATTCCAACCCTCTTCATCTTCATCATCCGTGTCGTTTTGTCTGTCCACATGCCTTTGTCTTTTAGAGTCTCTTTCTCTCTTTTTCTTAGAGGCATGCTCCACTGTTTCCATGGGAAGAAAGTCACAAGGTAGCAAAAGGTTTCTGTGCATGACCCGAGTGCGTCCCTTGCCATTTTCAGGTCTGATTTCATATACTGGACTGTCTGGGTACTTCTTTTGGGTCACGACATACACCTTGTCTTCCCAGAATGATCTTAATTTTCCTGGCCCCCCTTTTTCGGTCAAGTTTCGGACCAATACTCTGGATCCAGGGAGTAACTCAGCACTGTGAACCTTTTTATCATAAAGTGCTTTACTTCTCATCCCTTCTTTTTTGCTGTTTTAGAAGCGAGTTTGTAAGCTTCAGTCATTGTAGCTCTCCACTTTTCAGCATAGTCCTGCTGAGAAACACTCTGCTCTCTTGTTGTGAGGCCAAACATCAGATCAATAGGCAACTTTGGACTACGGCCAAACAACAGAAAATATGGTGCGTACCCCGTAGCTTCACTACGCGTACAATTATAGGCATGAACCACTTTTGCCAGAGAGGACTTCCAGTCTTCCTTGGCTGCTTCGGGCAAATTTCTGAGCATTGCTAACAGTGTACGATTGAATCGTTCCACCTGCCCATTCCTTTGGGGATGGTAGGGCGTTGTTCAGGACCCCTGCACACCACTGTACTCTTGGAGTTTTGCAAAAAGTTTATTTTGGAACTCTCTTCCCTGATCATGATGGAGTCGTGTGGGGAAACCAAACTTAAGGGCAAAATCTCCAAAGATCTTCTCAGCAGCGGTGTGGGCAGCTTTGTTACGACATGGGTAAGCCTGGGCAAAACGAGTGAAATGGTCCATTACAACCAGGATATACTCATATCCTCCTTTGCACTTCTCCAAATGCAGGAAATCCACTGACACTAATTCAAATGGGTACGTGGTGACAATGTTAGTCAGTGGTGCCCTTGTTATCTTATTGGGACGTTTGTTCTTTAAACAACTGCAAACTCTCGTGATGTAGTGCTCCACATCTCTTTGCGTGTGAGCCCAATAAAAACGCTCTCTTATCAAGTTCATCACTCTCTCTACCCCTAAATGGCCCATGTTTTCGTGGAGCTCTTTGAACACGTGCTTGTGAAACTTCTGGGGTAGGAGTAGCTGGTCATGTGTTGCTGTTCTCCTGTAAAGCAGTCCATCATCTCCCAAGTACAGCTTGTGTTTCTGCCTGACTAAAGCTGCAATTTTACTGTTCTGCTGCTTTCCACTTCTTGGCCATTGTTTTGACAACACATAGCGCAACACCTCTCCAATCGCGGAGTCTTCTTCTTGAGCTCTTTTTAGATCAGTCTTTGATATTTCAGCTATAGAGCTGGCTTCTTGGTCTGCTTCACTAATGAGAGTAGAAATGGTGACTGGGCAGAGCCATGGTTCACTTTCTTGTGACTTTACCTTGACTGCCTGTGTCACACAATTCATCACATCAGGATCAACATTCTGGGTGCATTTGTTCATGTACTGCTCCATATCTAGGGGCATACGTGAAAGTCCGTCTGCATCTCTGTTTGCTTTTCCAGGGCGATACTTAATCACAAACTGGAAATCAGCTAGTTCTGCTACCCACCTCTGTGTGGTTGCATTTAACTTTGCGGTGGTGAGCACATACGTTAGGGGATTATTGTCCGTATAGACAGTGAATGGTGGAGAGTAGTACAGATAATCCCGAAACGTCTCACAGATGGCCCACTTCATGGCAAGAAACTCCAGCTTCCCTGAATGAAGGTGGTAGTTCTTCTCTGAATTTGACAGTGTCCTGGAGCCATATGCTATCACCACCAGTTTGTCTTGTTGTCGCTGGTATAACACCGCCCCAAGCCCCTCCTGTGAAGCGTCACAGTGTAAAATGAAGGGTTCTTCAAAGTTCGGGTAACCTAACACTGGGGGTTGGGTAAGAAGGTCAACAAGCTGACAAACTACTGCTTGATGCTCTGGGCGCCACCTGATCACATGGGATGAGGGTAAGTGGCCACCATCGTTCTTTTTGACATGTTTCTTTGAGTTTTTCTTTGCTCTGTCTGTGTGATCGTTAGCCAGAAGGTCGTAAAGAGGCTTTGCTACACGAGAGAAGTTTGGAATATAGCTGCGGTAATATGAAATAAAACCTAGCAATTTCCTTAGCTCTCCAACAGTGGAAGGTTGCTGCTGTTTGAGTGTCTGCACTGGGGCAATGTCCACAGGGTCTATGGTGTAAACCCTGTCCTGTTACCATTTTACCAAGAAAACGTACCTGCTGCTTGAATAACTCACATTTCCGGGGAGTCAGCTTCACCCCATGGCTTTGATAGCGGTGCAGGATGCTTCTCAGGTCTCGCAAGTGATCTTCAAAAGTCTGTGAATGAACAAGGTTATCATCGAGGTAAGGCAGACAAACATCATCTCTCAACCCCCACAAGCACTCCTCCATAGATCTTTGGAATGCTGCTGGTGCTGAGGACAAACCAAATGGAATTCTTACCCACTCGAACAAACCCCAGGGAGTGATAAATGCAGTGAGGGGCCTACTCGACTCTTCCAGGAAACCCTGATGATACGCCTTTCCTTGGTCAAGGACTGAAAACCACACACTCCCATTTAGACTGTTTAGCATATCTTGTATGCGGGGAATTGGGTGTCTGTCTGGGATAGACTTCTTGTTCAACTCTCTAAAGTCGCAGCACAAACGCAGACCTCCATCTTTCTTTCGCACACAGACGATTGGACTGGAATACGATGACTTGGATTTGGTGATCCAGCCCCTGTTAAGCAGGTCTTCTAAATACTCCTTTACTTCTTTATGAAGTGGTTTGGGAACAGAAACATAAGTCTTTTGAACAGGATCGTGATCTCTGAGTCGGATCTTCAACTGTAAAGAGGGAATTGTCCCTACATCATACTCATCACGGGAAAACGCTTGCCGTTCCTCCCGTAGTAGCTGTTTTACTTGCTCTTGCTGTATGGGCGAGAGATAATCAAGGGGAACTGGAGGGTCCCACATGTCCATAGTCTCTTTGACAGCACAGTTCATCTTGGTCTCTTTGTTTCTTCCTATTTCACTCGTCATCGGGTCGACGGTCGCTTGGTTTACAGCAGGGGGTCTAATATCTGCCGGATAAGCAGTTTTAACTCTCTGCGTTTCCCTCAAAATGGTCTTAGCGGGCAGCTGGATATCACGGGACGTACTGTTTGTTATAGGTATTTTGAACATAGATCGCTCCCCTTTCCATAACTGCACCAACCCACTTTGCATCTGCAAACCCTCTGGTAACTGGGTGTACTGACTCGGCTCAAACAAGACGTCTTGTGTGTCTGGAAGTGAGCCTGCTCTGACACAACCTTTGACTGTTTTGGTTTGGCCAGCAGGGATGGTAACCAACTCACTGCCAACTTTTACCATTCCTTCCCCCAGCCTATCCTCCTCACTTTGCATCACTTTCAAAAACACCTCTGTTTTCTTACAGTCAAATGAGAAGGCTGCGCTAACAGCTTCACTGATGGCACAAGGGGGTTTAATGCCCATCTTCAGGACATGGTCAATCACATTGAACCCAATGATAGGCGGCTCTGCCACTCCGTCTCCCTTCACCACTAGCACAGGAACTAAAAGTTCCACCGGTGGGCGACTAACTGTCGGCAGCTTACATGTGACTTCGACCCACCCTGAGAATGGAATCGGGGTCTGGTTCACTGCCCTCCCACTCAGGATAATTGGACCCACCAGCTCGGCTAAATCTCTGACGGTGGTGTGTGGCAGGTGCTCCTGTCTCCAGGTGTCATTCATTACACAAACCTGTGATCCTGTGTCCCACAATGCTTGTGTCTCCTTGTCATCAAGAAAGCACGTGATGACACATTTTTTTCCAACCAAACTGAGTAACTGTAATTGGCGATTAGGGGACAGTAGATTAACACGGACCGTTTCTACAGGAGGTACCTCGACCTGAGCTACCAGCCTTGCTTCTAACCTCTGAATACTGTCAGTAATGAGCTCATACAGTTCTTGTGTGTTAGCTTGTTCTGATGTGGTTGCGACAGTATTGGCCGCCGTGTCTACTTGCCCTGTTCCTCTTCCGAGTCTCCTCCCTATCCGACATTCCCTTGACATGTGGCCGCTGACTCCACACCGGAAGCAGTGGTTGCATTGTTCGCCATTGCTGGTGGACTGACATCTCTTGCAGCCACGTGTCCTCCTGGCTCGTTGAGCATGAGGTGCTCTGGGAGACTCACGTATGACCTTCTTGATCTCCTCCATGTCACTCTTCAGCTGCGTGACTATGTCCAGGAGCTCAGATTCCGTACGGGTCACTGTGCTTTGGGATTTAAGGATTTTTCCTTTTGTCGATGGTAGGGGGCGCTCTTGGCCATCTACTTCTCTCTCGGTTGCATACTGACCCGTCTGGTTTTCCACTCGGCATTCTCGAACCTTTAGTTCTTTTGTGTGCCTTTTAAATTTTTGGTGCCGTTCCCATTCAAGACTGGCTGCTGCATTCGTCTTTGAAATCAGTAGCTTGTCGGTGACGGCAGGATCCTCCAAATAACGCTTCAGTTGATATTTCACATCAACACTGATCAGTCCTGTTTCCACCGCCCTCAGAAACTTCCTCTGAATAAGATCAGAACTAAACTGCTCTTCAGTGCCAGGCTCTCTGGATGCTGCTAAAAGTCTTTCCTTCAGCTCAGTGGCACGAAACAGGAAGTTCTGAGGTGACTCATTACTGTCTTGTGTGAGATTTATCAGACGATGATACAAGTCAGTGGAACTATCTTCTTTATAATGTCCTCGCAGGATTATGCGCAGCTGTGGCAGTGTGAGATCTGACTTAATCTCCAACATAGTGCGCAAACTCAATCCAGGACTCACTGCTCTGACAACAGCCTCAATTATCTCAGCCTCACTGTGCTTTTTCTTTAAGCCCATATCAATTTGGTGAGTGAGATTGGAATAAGACAACTTGTCTTTTTGGCCCCTCTCCCCTATCTGCCCATTTATCTTAAACTCCCGTTTAATGATCACTTCTGGCGGTAGGGGCGCTGTGGGGACCGCGGGCTGTATCACAAAATGGCGGCTCTGTGGTGGCGCGGCCTCGGGCTGTGTCACAAAATGGCGGCCCGGTGGCGGCGCGGCCTCGTCATCATTCAGCCTTATTATTTCCTCTTCAACCCTTTTAGCTGAATCAATGATACTTTCATGCAGAGCGGCATACTGGCTCTGTTAACTGGCGAGTGCCTCCGCCTCGCGGCTCGTGCCGGCCGCTGCCGCTGCCTGCGTCAACGGTTCACTTAGCTTAGCTTTGTTAGCACATGCTATTAGCTTTAGCAGAAACTCGTGGACTACATCCTTCTCTTCGCGTTCAATGGCTTTTTCAACCTCCTCGATTAACAGTCGTATCAGCGTGTACTTCTTAGACGGTTCGGCTGGGCTTATCTTTGCAAATAAACAGACCTCATTTAGCTGTTCGGCCCGTAACAACACCAGGGCCTCAGTTAGCTTAGCTTGTAGCTGCTCCAGCTCCATCGTTAGTAGCTGCTCCAGCTCCATCGTTACGGCCTGCTTTTTTTTTTTTATATTTGCACTGACTCACCGTCTCAGACACAACTGAACCATCCTCTGCTACCAAGTTTTGTTACACCCAGGAGGGGCGAAGGGGAGGAAGGATGATTGAGCCAAGCTGTTTAGACTTTGCAGCGACCGTTTATTCACTTTACCAGCTCACACAGCACGGCCCACAATTACACAGCACATAGTTAGACACCATCTTGTCTCATAACACTCTCTCTGGAACACTCACTAGAACACTCACTACTCTTCTTCTATTGTGTTCTAACACTGAGCAGCATCTTGTCATTATTGAGCGCCACCTGTGGCGCAGAAACGCTACTGCTTTCACTGACAGTCTATATCTAACAGTGCATATTCAGTCCTTTAATACATTCCCTATAAATGCTCCCATTTACTATTAATCATTAAATTATAGTCTCTTAGGTACATTTATTAAGAATATTTATATTTGCCATTAGCATCTAATCCACACTGTTTCTGAGGGTTTACTAGAGGTTGTCCAAAATTTACGTTTTCCTACATAAACCCAATTTTATTTGCCATTGTGGCGGGTTGATTCAACCCCCCCACAACACACAGGACACTCAGCTCTCTTGTCTCGGTTTTTCCCGCTGCACTGTTGATGCAGATGCAGATGCAGATGTAATGTGCCGTTCATGTATTGTGATGCAATGTGCCACGCATGTATTATGATGCAATGTGCCATGCATGTATTGTGATGCAATGTGCCATGCATGTATTGTGATGTAATGTGCCATTCATGTATAGTGTTCATGCGTCCTGTCCTTACTGTGACCTAGGGACTGAGATCAATATGTCTCTCAAATGCAAATGTCTCATGCCGTTCTGTTATCTCTTTTGATCATGCCAACTGCTGGGGAATGCCCTTTGATGTATTGTTGTAGTTGGGTATATATGCTGCAACTCTGTAATGCAAACGCTCTCTCACTCTCTCATTCTGGATCTGCAACTGCTGCTGCAGGACACAGACTTTGTGCCCTCCTTCTCTGAGAGCCGTGGGCTCGCTCCCGGCGCGCATGCACGGTGCCAGGAGCGGAGCTCGTGACAGCTGGATGATTATAATAAAGCTTCACTTAAAACCTTCAACAACGCAGCTTATTATTTGCATCCACTGCACTGGTGACCCCGAACACGCACACGCTTTGTACGACGCAGCCTTCTGGTTTGGACATCCATGCTGAACCGGCCGAGGGACACAAGACGTCTCCTCCCTCTCGCCGCCCCAGCACACCATGACCTGAAGGCAGAAAAGAACACGCTGCCAGCCAACACAGGCGAGCTGTTCTCCGGACATCACCCACGACCGGGAAAACTGCAGAAAACGTCATGGCGCGACCCTCGCCTGAGATCGGGACGTCCACGCTGGACCAGCTGAGGGACACAGAACGTTTTCTCCCTCTCACCGCTACTCCTCCCTCTCAGCGAGCCTACTCATCTACCCGAGCCTGAGGAACAAAGATCGTCTATTCCCTCCCACCGCTCCAACGCATCTGCACGAGCCTGAGGGACAAAAGATCGTCTATTTCCTCTCACCGCTCCAACGCACCATGGCCAATCTGCAGCCACAGCTCAACCTGGATTTTATCGGCGCCGTCTGCGCCGATCTCCACCAAGATTCTGCACCCTGACTCGCCACTCCAGTGGCCCACCCAAGCACGGAACCCCCGCGCGCGCACCGGGGAGTTACGAGGATGGCACACCACGCACGGGGCAATAAAGGCTACAGAGACCGCCATCGTCCTCCGCCGCTGCACATGCCCGAGAAAAATGGCTGATCGCCACCCTCGGAACCTTCAGGGCTGCTCGTTCACCTGAAGCAAGCACGCAGCTTGCCACTGGATTTTCTAATGGTCTCAGCCACAGCACAAAGGGATTTCAGCCGTCAGCTGTTCCCGGGGGGCTTTGGGGTTGCTCCTGCACCTAAAGCCAACACGCCAGTCCCTCTGCTTTTGTTTCTTTTTTTTTTTCTTACAGCCGCTCCTGCTTTTCTTCATGGCCACGAGAGGAGTCAGAGACAAATTTTTCTTCTTGTGATCTCCGCACACGCAACGGGACAGCCCCTCGACGTGGCGGAGCAGCAAGCAATTTTTGCGCGGCTAGGACGAGTTCACCGCCCCTGCCGGCACTTACTACCCCTCCCCTCCCTCCCCCTCCGCCTGCAGCGAGCTTCTCCCACAGCTCGCTCCCATAGATGGATTATCGAGGTCTCGGCCCCCTGCTGTGCCCTCTGGGGGGGGAGCATGTGGCGGGTTGATTCAACCCCCCCACAACACACAGGACACTCAGCTCTCTTGTCTCGGTTTTTCCCGCTGCACTACTGAGATGTAATGTGCCGTTCATGTATTGTGATGCAATGTGCCACGCATGTATTATGATGCAATGTGCCATGCATGTATTGTGATGCAATGTGCCACGCATGTATTGTGATGCAATGTGCCATGCATGTATTGTGATGTAATGTGCCATTCATGTATAGTGTTCATGCGTCCTGTCCTCACTGTGACCTAGAGGCTGAGATCAATATGTAGATGTGCTTTGCTGTAAACCCCCACAAACAGACTGGTCAGACACAGCGCTCGGCTAGAGCAATTAACAGAACAGTGAAATGTGTATTAATGTCTACAGACAGACTCGTTTCTTCTGGCTCACTTCTGTGATGTTAATGTTGCCTTTCATGCATTGTGTTCATGCGTCCTGTCCTTACTGTGACCTAGGGACTGGATCAATATGTCTCTCAAATGCAAATGTCTCATGCCGTTCTGTTATCTCTTTTGATCATGCCAACTGCTGGGGAATGCCCTTTGATGTATTGTTGTAGTTGGGTATATATGCTGCAACTCTGTAACACAAACGCTCTCTCACTCTCTCATTCTGGATCTGCAACTGCTGCTGCAGGACACAGACTTTGTGCCCTCCTTCTCTGAGAGCCGTGGGCTTGCTCCCGGCGCCGTGCATGCGCGCCGGGAGCGAGCCCACGGCTCTCGTGACGGCTGGATGATTATAATAAAGCTTCACTTAAAACCACAGCAACGCTTATTATTTTTATCATCCGCTGCACCATAGTTTATCGTCCTCCATCAACCTACTCAGAGTTTTTATCCAAATTTGCCGAATTCTTAGCTGATTTAGTGCTGAAATCAGATAGAATAATTATAGTAGGGGACTTTTATATAGATGTAGATAGTGATTGCCTTAATATGGCATTTAATTCAATTGACATGTTTGGTAAAACCCAGAAGCAGACTCAGACTCGGAATAAATACAATTATCTTTTATTTGTAGTGTGAGTCAATGTGAATGTGTGCGTGTGTGCTGAAGTGGGCAGCTGGGCGAGCAGAGCACTGGCGAACTGACAACCCTAGGAGAGAGGACAGACAGGCGGATGAGAATACTGAGACCAGGGTGAATAAACAGGTGAATATTCAGTCTTACGGACTGGATGAAAGGCTGAGGCACTGAGGATCTCCCAGAGACTCCGAACCAGCTGTAGTCCGTTCCGTGTCCGTATTGTTGCCGAGGAGCGAGGTGAAGATGAGTAGGTGAGTATACGGTGCAAAGCAGTGTGCGGGAAGAAGCACAGGTCCACCACCAGGAGGAGGAGGTCCGCCGCCAGCAGGCTTCCACTTGTGCACAGGAGAGAAAAGGTGAAGCGTGGAAGGGATGGAATCCCGAAGGCTTACTTGACGTTGGAGAGCCTTAGCTCTCAGAAGACCTGACGGAGCAGGACTGGCGAAGAAGAGAATTCTCCGGGCCAGGAAGACGGAGTAGATGATGAGGTCCTTCCAGACCAGAGGAGCGTTGACGTCTCCATGTAGACCACAGGGCAGTACGGCTTAAGAAGGCTGTCTAATGAGGTGAACAGGTATGCGCGCAGCTGTGGAGGCAATTAGGGCAGCAGACACGCAGAGCAGGTCACCACAGTACTCCCCCCCTATGGGACGCCTCTCAGCGGCCGATCCAACCTACCCGGGTGTGTCCGGTGGAAGTCCCTGATGAGCTGAGGATCCATCACAAAGGAGGGACGCACTCAGGATCTCCATTCTGGACCATAACCCTCCCAGTACACCAGGTACTGAAGGCCACGACCCCTGCGTTGGACGTCCAGGATGGAGTTGACCTTCCAAGCGGGGTCACCATCGATCATCACCGGTAGAGGTGGTGACTTGGGAGGGGGGCACAGAGGGCTGGAAATGAATGGCTTAACCTGAGAGACATGGAAGGTGGGACAGATGCAGGGGGTGGGGGAGCCAGACGTACAGCGACAGGGTTCAAAATGTGGGTGATGGAGAAAGGACCAATAAAGCCTGGGAAAGTTTCCTGGACTCAGTCTTAAGATTAATGTTCTTTGTGGACAACCATATCCGCTGCCCGAGCCAGTAGGACGGAGCCGGTGTCCTGCGGCGGTTGGTGATGTCCGAGTTGTGGCCCGCTGTGCGCCGAAGCGCAGCCCAGTAGCCTTCCACAGCCTGCGGCCGTGCTTCATGTGGGCCTTCACAGCAACATCTCCCTCCTCCTCCAGGAACAGTGTGGGGGGGGGGGTTGTATCCAAGGGAGGCCTCGAATGGAGAAAGCCCTGTAGCAGAGGAGACCATAGTATTATGTGCATATTCGACCCAAGGCAGGTGGGAGCTCCAGGATGCCGGGTTGGAGGCAGTAACGCACCACAGCGCCACCTCCAGCTCCTGGTTGGTGCGCTTGCACTGACCATTACTCTGGGGGTGGTACCCCGACGACAGACTTACCGTGGCCCTAATGGCTTTGCAGAAGGCTCGCCACACCTGCGAGACGAACTGGGGCCCACGGTCCAACACGATGTCCATCGGGATGCCATGGAGCCGAACCACATGTAGGGTGAGCAGGTCCGCTGTCTCCTTGGCCGTAGGGAACCCCTGTAGGGGGATGAAGTGGGCCGCCTTGGAGAATCTGTCCACTATGGTGAGAACGACAGTGTTGCCTGCAGAGGGGGGAAGACCGGTCACAAAATCAAGAGCCACATGGGACCAGGGTCTGCTGGGGATGGGGAGGGGATGAAGCAGGCTCGCCGGTGGAGAGGAGGATGTCTTGCAAGTGGCGCACTGGGGGCAGGCTCGGATGTACTCCCCGACTTCCCTCCATAGCGACGGCTACCAGAAGGTTCTCTGGAGTTGAGCCACAGTATGCGCCATCCCTGGGTGGCACAGTAGCTTGGAGGAATGTGCCCAATTAATGACTTCCCCCCGGGCCGCAGAGGGCACATACATCCTTCCCGCTGGCCCCCCGCCTAGGCCAGCCTTGGTCTCCTGAGCTCTCCTGACCCTCTCCTTGATGCCCCATGAGAGGGCGCCCACGATACATGAAGGAGACACAAGGGGAGATGGTGGCACCTCTGCAGCATCTGAGCAGAATTGCCTGAAGAGGGTGTCTGGCTTGATGTTTTTGGACCCCGGGCGGTAGGTGATGGTGAAGTTAAACCTGCCGAAAAACAGAGACCAGCGGGCTTGCCAAGAGTTGAGGTGTTTGGCCGTCCTGAGGTACTCCAGATTCTTATGGTCCGTCCAAACGACAAAAGGCTGAGAGGCCCCCTCCAGCCAGTGGCGCCACTCCTCCAGGGCCAACTTGACTGCCAACAGCTCCCTGTCCCCAATGTTGTAATTCCTCTCTGCAGGGGATAGATGGTGGGAGAAGAACGCGCAGGGGCGGATCTTGTTGTCAGCAGGAGAACGTTGGGACAACACCGCTCCCACGCTGGAGTCAGAGACATCAACCTCCACCAGACATTGTAGAGCGGGATCCACCTGGGCCAGAATAGGAGGAGAGGAGAACAATGATTTTAACTGCAGAAAGGCCGCCTCCGCCTCCTTCGACCACCGGAATGGCACCTTGGTAGAGGTGAGGTGAGTGAGGGGTAGGGCAATGGTGCTGTAGTCTTTAATGACGGGGCGATAGAAATTGGCAAAGCCCAGAAACTGCTGCAGCTGCTTCCGGGAAGATGGAATGGGCCACTCTACCACCGCCTTTACCTTATCCGGGTCTGCGATGATCTGGTTGTGGGAGATGACAAATCCCAGAAATGTGGTGCGTGGGGCGTGAACCTCACATTTCTCCGCCTTGACAAACAGCTTGTTCTCCAATAAATGCTGAAAGACCCACCTGACGTGTACCCAATGCTCATCCAGGGACTGGAAAAAAATAAGAATGTAGTCCAGATAAACAAACACAAAAGAGTCCAAAAAAATCTCTCAATCCATCATTGATCAGCCGTTGAAATACAGCGGGAGCATTAGTTAAACCAAAGGGTATCACAAAGTATTCAAAGTGGCCACTAAGAGTGCAGAACCCCGTCTTCCACTCATCCCCCTCCTTGATCCTCACCAGGTGATAGGCGTTGCGGTGATCCAGTTTAGTGAACACCGAGGCCCCCCTGGAGGGAATCAAAAGCGGTGTTAATGAGGGGGAGAGTGTACTTGTCCTTAACTGTGATGTTGTTCTGCTCCCTAAAATCAATACACGGCCTCAGCAAACCGTCCTTCTTCCCCACGAAAAAAAATCCCACCCCCACAGCTGAGGATGATGGCCTGATAATACCCGAGCTTAGGGATTCCTTAATGTATTTATCCATTGCCTCCCCCTCCGGGGCAGAGAGGCTATAAAGCCGGCTGGATGGTAACGGAGCCCCAGGCAAGGAGGTTAATGGTACAATCATAGGGGCGGGGGGGGGGGGGGAGATAACGCTTGAGCCTTGTTGAACATGGCGCCCAGATCGTGGTATTCGGGGTGTACCAGTGAAAGGTCAGGTGGGGGTGTGTCAGGAGAACAGAGGGGAATGGAGGGAGAGCAAGCAGCAGACTGCAGACAGGCATTCAGACAAAAAGAGCTCCAGGACACAATGCTTCCCGATCGCCAATCGATAACAGGATTGTGTAGCCAGAGCCAAGGGTAACCCAGAATCACCGGGGAGGCAGAGACGGGAAGCACAAAGAATTTAATCTGCTCCCGGTGATTGCCTGATACCAACACAGAGACCGGGGCAGATTGCTTTGTGACAATAGCCAGTGGAGCCCTAGACAGAGCAATTAATTTCATTGGGATCTTCAGCTGATGGCACAGGAGCCCCATCCGGGTTGCCAGATTCTCCGAAATGAAGCTCTGCTCGGCCCCTGAATCAATGAGTGCATGGGTGGATATTTCATTATGATTGTGGAAAAAAACGAATGGGAAGCAGAAATTTCTTAAGGCAATTATTCTGAGGTGAGTCTGTGAGTTCCCCTGCTGCAACGCACGGACCCCCCCTTTTGGCCGAATGGGGCAAGAAGCCAGCTCGTGCTCCTCACTAGCACAATATAAACACAATCCAAGCTCCCGGCGTCGTTGCTTTTCAGCCGGAGGCAGCTTAGATTGGCCCATCGCCATGGGCTCCTCAGACTCTAAGGGATTGGGGGGGGGGGGAACTAACAGGGGGGCTGCAGGAAGCGGCGAAACTGCGAGCCCAAATGACCTGGAGGTTGACGCTCGCTGGCTCTTTCCTTCAGCCGGTTATCAATGCTAATGGCGAGGGAGATTAACTCGTTCAGTTTGCCAGGCTTCTCTACGCGGGCCAATTAGTCCCGCAGGCTAGGACTAAGGCTGCGAGTAAAAATACTACAGAGAGAGGAATCCTCCCACCCTACCTCCGCAGCCACCACCCGGAAATCTAGAGAATAATCAGCTACAGATTTACTGCCCTGCTTAAGATTAAGTAACTGGGTGGTGAGGACACTATCTCGGTCAGAGTGGTCGAAAACCTCATTAAACTCACACACAAACTGATCGTAGGTCAAACTCGTGTAATCGGACTGAGCCATTACGGTGTAAGCCCAGGCTAAGGCCCGCCCCTCCAAGAGATGAACCACATATCCAATTTGGCTATGATTGGTGGGGAAATCCCCCGGCACACGCTGGAACACAATACCACACCTCCTGGGAGTGAGGAGGGGTGGGACTAGCTGGCCCTGCCACTCCCCCGGGAGCAGGTGGAAAGGGCTGTGTAGGTGTGAGCTGATCCAGGTGAGTGTAAATCAGCATGAGTTGTGTTAGTATGACCTGCTGCTGGTGAGATAACTGATCTACCCAAGCCTCGACGGTGTTAAGTCTTTGTGCGAGAGCACTGTCTGCAGAGTTAGTCTGACGGAGACGTATTGACATGTTTGGTAAAACCCAGAAGCAGACTCAGACTCGGAATAAATACAATTATTGGGGCTGCACGGTGGCGCAGTGGTTTAGCACTGTGGCAGCACAGTTTACCCTCGGCCGGGGGATCGCGGGGATCATGAGATCGTGGGTTCGATCCCAGCTCCCGACCAACAGTGAGCTGTGTGGAGTTTGCATGTTCTCCCCGTGTTGCGTGGGTTTACTCCGGGATTTCTCCGGTTTCCTCCCGCATACCAAAAACATGTAGGTTTAGGGTGCTTGCGCACGCAGCAACCGGCAGCCGGTGGCTTGTCACCAGACTGCAAACCAAATCTACCTACGGGTACAAATAAGTAACAAAAAAAAAAATAAAAAAAATAATCTTTTATTTGTAGTGTGAGTCAATGTGAATGTGTGCGTATGTGCTGAAGTGGGAAGCTGGGTGAGCAGAGCACTGACGAACTGGCAACCCTAGGAGAGAGGACAGACAGACGGATGAGTATACTGAGACCAGGGTGAATAAACAGGTGAATATTCAGTCTTACGGACTGGATGAAAGGCTGAGGCGTTGAAGATCTCCCAGAGACTCCGAACCAGCTGTAGTCCGTTCCGTGTCCGTATTGTCGCCGAGGAGTGAGGTGAAGATGAGTAGGTGAGTATACGGTGCAAAGCAGTGTGCGGGAAGAAGCACAGGTCCGCCGCCAGGAGGCTTCCACCTGTGCACAGGGGAGAAAAGGTGAAGCGTGGAAGGGATGGAATCCCAAAGGCTTACTTGACGTTGGAGAGCCTTGGCTCTCAGAAGACCTGATGGAGCAGGATTGGCGAAGAAGAGAATTCTCCGGGGCAGGAAGACGGAGTAGATGATGAGGTCCTTCCAGACCAGAGGATCATTGACGTCTCAGTGCAGACCACAGGGCAGCACTGCTTAAGAAGGCTGTCTAATGAGGTGAAAAGGTATGCGCGCAGCTGTGGAGGCAATTAGGGCAGCAGGCACGCAGAGCAGGTCACCACATCAATATTAGACTCGATGGGGTTTTCTCAGAAAGTAGGAAATTCTACCCATTATCTCCACCATACGTTGGACCTTGTTCTGACATATGGCATGGAAATAGAAAGTCTGGTAGTGTCTCTTCATAACCCTGGACTGTCAGACCATTGTCTGTTATCCTTTGATTTTACTATTTCTGACTATTTGGCTCCTAAAGAAAAATATTACAACAGTAGATGCCTCTCAGATTATGTTGTAACCAAATTTATGCAGATTGTTTCCTCTATGCCATGTGTCAACACAACAGAAATAAGCTATAGACAGCTTGCTCCTTCTGTAATTGATAGCATGGTAGATAGTGTTACAGCTTCTCTGCATCAGACTCTAGACATGGTGGCCCCTTTAAAAAAAGAAAAAGTCTAATCAGAGATTTCTAACTCCTTGGTTCAACACAGAAACTCGTAGCTTAAAACAGAAGACTCGTCAATTAGAAAGAAAATGGCACTCCACTAATTTAGATGAAATCTATTTAGCTTGGAGAAATCATCTTTTAATTTATAAAAAATCTCTTCGAAAAACTAGAACAAGTTATTATTCTGCATTAATAGAAGAGAACAAGAATAATCCCAGGTTTCTTTTCAGCACTGTAGCCAGGTTGACAAAGAGTCTGGACTCTGTCAGTCCTAGCATTCCCTTAGAGCTTACTAGTCAGGACTTTATGAACTTTTTCAATAATAAAATTTCATCTATCAGAGATAAAATCAATCAGATTCTTCCCACCGTTAACTTAAATACAGTAACTACTACAACTCCTTCAAATGATATCTGTTTGGATGAGTTTACTCCAATTGACCTTTTAGAGTTAGACAAAATAATTTCCTCATCCAAGCCTTCAACTTGTCTTTTAGACCCTATTCCTACCAGGTTATTTAAAGAAGTCTTCCCATTTATTGGTAGCTTTATTCTTCAAATAATCAACTCTTCATTAACTTTAGGCCATGTACCGCAGGCTTTTAAAACTGCTGTAATTAAACCCTTACTCAAAAAGCCAACGCTCGATCCAGTTTTAGCTAACTATAGAACAATCTCTAATCTCCCTTTCATTTCAAAAATCTTGGAAAGAGTTGTTGCTGCGCAATTATTTGACCACTTGCAGGGAAATGGTTTATTTGAAGAGTTTCAATCTGGGTTTAGAATCCATCATAGTACTGAAACAGCCTTAGTGAAGGTCACTAATGACCCCCTTATCGCATCTGATAATGGACTTGTTTCTGTACTTGTCCTTTTAGACCTTAGTGCAGCTTTTG
Organism: Pholidichthys leucotaenia; assembly: GCA_020510985.1. NCBI lineage: Eukaryota > Metazoa > Chordata > Actinopteri > Cichliformes > Pholidichthyidae > Pholidichthys > Pholidichthys leucotaenia. The sequence goes on from CM035842.1 coordinate 166,780,525, forward strand.
ATACTATCAATCATAATATTCTACTTGATAGATTAGAACACTATGTTGGACTTAATGGAATTTCATTGCAGTGGTTTAGATTTTATTTATCTGATAGGTTCCAGTTTGTTCATGTCAATAATGAGTTTTCTTTCAACTCAAAGCTCAGTCATGGAGTTCCACAGGGTTCTGTGCTAGGCCCTGCTCTTTTTAGTTTATAGTATATGCTTCCGTTAGGCAACATTATTAGAAAGCACTGTATACATTTTCATTGTTATGCGTGTGATACACAATTATACCTGTTAATGAAGCCAGATGATAGTAATCAATTAGCCAAGTTAGAAGCCTGTCTTAAGGAAATCAAAGCTTGGATGACTTGCAATTTCCTGCTATTAAATTCAGATAAGACTGAAGTCATTCTTGTTGGTCTAAAAAACCTTAGAAATACCTTTCCAAATCAAACTTTTAGTTTGGGTGTGGTTACTCTTTCTTTTAATAGCTCTGTGAGGAACCTTGGAGTTATTTTTGATCAAGAGCTGTTTTTCAATTCACATATTAAATTAGTTTCTAAGACTGCCTTCTATCATTTGCGTAATATTGCCAAGATTAGGAGCATCTTGTCTCAGAGTAATGCTGAGAAACTGATCCACCCTTTTGCTAGCTCTAGATTAGATTATTGTAACTCTTTATTATCAGGTTGTCCCAAAACATCTTTAAAAAGTCTTCAGTTGATCCAAAATGTTGCAGCAAGAGTTTTAACAGGTACTAGAAAGAGAGATCATATCTCTCCGGTTCTGGCCTCCCTTCATTGGCTTCCCATAGAGTTTAGAATTAAGTTTAAAATCCTTCTTCTCACTTTCAAAGCTCTAAACAATCAGGCTCCTTTTTATTTGAAAGATCTGATACTACCCTATTATCCTAACAGAGCACTACGCTCCCAAAATGCTGGATTACTTGTAATACCTAGAATCTCCAAAAGTTCAATGGGAGGGAGAGCCTTCAGTTATCAAGCTCCTCTCCTGTGGAAGCAGCTGCTAGTCTGGATTCGGGAGTCAGACTCGATCTCTGTTTTTAAGAATAGGGTTAAAACCTTCCTTTTTGATATAGCCTACAATTGGGGGGGGATCATGTGTCTCTGAACCCTCCCTTAGTTATGCTGCTAATAGGTTTAGACAGCTGGGGGACCTCCAATAATGCACTGGGCTTCACTCTTTTCTTCACTCTCAATGATTTTTTTATTTTTTTGCTGGTCATTAACGTCTGTTTGTTCTCTCCCATAGATTGAGTCCCAATCGTGCTGTTTGTGCTCTACATGTCTGTTCTTTTCATCTTCTCTATCCCCTCACCCCCCCAGCCAGTCGCAGCAGATGATTGCCCCTCCCTGAGCCTGGTTCTGCTGGAGGTTTCTTCCTGTTAAAAGGGAGTTTTTCTTCTCCACCGTCGCCAAGCGCTTGCTCACAGGGAATCGCCTGATTGCTGGGGTCTTTCTGCAATTGTGGGGGTTTCCCCTACAGTTGATAGTGCTATGAGATGACTGTTGTTGTGAAATGGTGCTAGTGTGGGCGACACACATTGTGGGCTCACTTTTCCACAGAGACATGACTGCATGTGTATTGAGGGTGTCACGTCTGCAAGGACAAAGGACTCGAATCTGTAGAAGATAACGAGGAGGTGTGAGATTTGTCTTTTTGTCCCACAGAAGATGCCCCGGAGAGATTTCCGGTTCATCAAGAAATGAGAGACAATGGTGAAGATTCAAAGGGATGTTTTGTGACTGTACGTTTACTGAAAACACCATGTGACTTGAATTCTGATGCTGGAAACATATAAAAGGGTGATGAGATATGATTCTTTCTCTTTCATGCTTTGAGAATGCTAGACGATGTGTTCTGTCAATAAAGCTGGTTTACGAATTAAACTCAGCCTCATCATTCGAGCACATCTTCTACACTGGTGACCTACGACAAGAAATGAGCAGACAGAATTCTCCCGAGCGGGGCTCGGCCGAAGCCAGCCTGATGGCCGCCTCCACGATCTGGCTGCCCGATTTCTGGCAGCACAGCCCGCGCTCATGGTTTAGCGCAGTCGAGGCGCAGTTCAACCTCCGGAGAATCTCCAACGACAACACAAAATTCTACCATGTGGTAGCGAAGCTGGACAGCGACACGGTCCAGAGAGTGGAGGATTTGGTTAATCATCCACCAGACAGCGACAAGTACAGCGCATTGAAGGACGCGCTGATCAGCCATTTCACCCCTTCAGTCCAACAACGAGCAGAGGGGCTCCTGACGTTGACGGAGTCAGAGAACGATAGACCTGCGGACCTGATGGTGAAGATGCTGAGGCTCAAAGACTCTGAGGATGGCGAATTCATTTTCGCCCACCTTTTCCTTCAAACCCTGCCGCCAGCAGTGAGAGTGGCCCTGGCAGAGTCGCCCCGATTGGCCAGGCGAGACTACCATGGGTTGAGCAAAGAGGCGCAGCGGCTGGTCGACGCCCACAAGCGGAACGCGGTTTCGGCCGCGGCTGCTAGCCCAGGAACGGCGTCCAGAGACAGCGCAGGTCCAGCGGCTGCGGCGCCAGACGCACCAACGACGGCGGCGATGGGGGCCAGACGACGCGGAGCGGAGGACGGCCCGTGTTTCTACCACCGCCGTTTTGCAGAGAGAGCGCACAGGTGCGTCCCACTGTGCAACTTCAAGCGCCAGGGAAAACGCCAAGACCGAGGGCCGGTAGCAGCTGCGACCCTCGGCAACGAGAACAAGCTGCTTTACCTGACGGATGCACGCTCGGGGAAACAGTTCCTCGTGGACACGGGCTCTCAGCTGAGTTTCGTCACACCCACCTACGCGGAACGGCTGATGCCGTCTAAAGCTCCCTGGGTGTCAGTGTCAGCAGCGAACGGCTCTGCGATTAAAACGTTCGGTGAGAGGACCATGCTTCTGTCCTTACAGGGCCGTTCATTTGAGTGGACATTTATTGTAGCAGCAGTCAGTTTCAACATGTTAGGGGCTGATTTTTTGTGCTCACATGGTTTATTGGTTGACCTTGCTAATAGACGTCTGATTAATGCACTGTCCTTTCATTCTATTCCCTGCACAGCTCGGGTGGCACCGCCGACTGCACATGCCAGCGTCTCAGCTGCGGGTGGTAAGTTTCACACATTGCTTGCTCAGTTCCCAGCACTCACAGTCCCCACGTTTTCGGCAACGGTGGCTAAACATGGGGTGGAGCATTTCATAACCACCACCGGCCCTCCCGTTTTTGCAAAAGCTCGGCGCTTGGACCCAGCTAAACTGGCCATCGCGCGTGAGGAGTTCACTAATCTGGAAAAACTGGGCATTGCTAGACGCTCCAAGAGCTCTTGGGCTTCGCCGTTACACATGGTCCCAAAGGTTGACGGCTCGTGGCGACCTTGCAGCGATTTCGGCAGGTTGAACAACATTTCAGCTCATGACCGCTACCCGATTCCGCACATTCAGGATTTTTCTGTTCATTTGGCGGGGGCGCGCATTTTTTCTAAAATAGACTTGGTGCGCGGTTACCACCAGGTTCCAGTGCGCGCGCAAGATGTACCCAAAACAGCGGTCATAACTCCTTTCGGCCTTTTTGAGTTTTTGCGCATGCCTTTTGGCCTCAAGGGGGCCGCGCAGACTTTCCAATGCATGATGGATGCAGTTTTATGCGACCTTCCTTTCGTGTTCGTTTATTTGGATGATATTTTGGTAGCCAGCGCGTCCGAGGGCGAGCACGAAAAACACCTCACAGCAGTTTTTCGGAGGCTGGCAGAGCACAGGTTAATAGTTAACCCAGCGAAGTGCCAGTTTGGGGTGGCGCAGATTGATTTTTTGGGACATCGCGTTTCGGCAGAAGGAGCGGTTCCTCTTCCAAATAAAGTGCGTGCCATAACGGATTTTCCGCAACCTCAAACGGTCAAGGCGCTTCAGGAGTTTCTAGGGGTGGTTAATTTTTACAACCGATTCCTCCCAAGCGCAGCACGGCTCATGCAGCCATTGTACACCGCGTTAAAAAAACAAAAGCCCGCAAATAAAGTTGAATGGTCTCCGGAGCGGGAGCGCGCTTTTGCCCAGGTCAAATCAGCCCTGGCAAACGCAGTTTTGTTAGCGCACCCAGTTCCAACGGCCCGCATGGCACTCACCACTGACGCTTCCGATGTAGCGGTGGGGGCGGTAGTTGAACAGTTTGTGGCAGGTACCTGGCAACCCCTCGCGTTTTTCAGCAGGACTTTGCGCGATAGTGAGCGTAAATACAGTGCGTTTGACAGGGAGCTTTTGGCCCTACACTTGGCCATCCACCATTTTCAGTTCTGGTTGGAGGGGCGACGTTTCACCGCGTTTGTGGATCATAAACCGCTAACGTTTGCGATGGCCAAAATTTCAGAACCCTGGTCAGGCCGACAACAAAGGCAACTAGCCGCAATATCGGAGTTCACTACTGATATTCAGCATGTCGCAGGTAAACACAATGTTGTGGCAGACTGCCTCTCGCGCGCGGTAGCACCACCAAGCCCCATAGGGGCAGACTCTGTAGCCGTGGCCGCGGGCCCGGGCAGCAACGCGGGAGCGCGCGCAACCCCGGTCTGTGTTGGGTTAGATTATGCAGCCATGGCTGCGGAGCAGGTTAACGACGCGGACGTGCGTGCGCTCCAGTCTGGACCAACAGGGTTAAGGCTGGAGCACAGGGAGCAACAAAGTGGCATGCCCCCACTAATCTGCGATGTCTCCACGGGACGGCCCCGCCCCGTGGTGCCAGCCGCGTGGCGTCGCCGCGTTTTTGACTCGGTCCATTCTCTCGCGCACCCGGGGGTGCGCGCATCGATTAAGTTGGTGGGGGAGAAATTTGTTTGGCCCGGGTTGCGCAAACAGGTCAAGGAATGGGCGGCAGCCTGCGTAGCGTGTCAGCGAGCTAAAATACACAGACACACTAAGGCCCCGTTGGGACCTTTTCACATCCCTGCTAAGCATTTTGATCACGTGCATGTTGACTTGGTGGGCCCGCTCCCATTATCACACGGGCACACACATCTTTTGACGATGGTGGATCGCACCACGCGTTGGCCAGAGGCGATTCCTCTGACATCAACCACAGCGGAAGAAGTTGCGCAAGCATTTTTAGCAGCGTGGGTTGCGCGTTTCGGGGTACCGTCGGACATAACGTCCGACAGGGGTCCCCAATTTATTTCCGAACTATGGTCATCGATGGCCCGCAGCTTGGGGGTGAAGATTCATCGCACCACCGCGTATAACCCCCAGGCTAATGGTTTATGCGAATGCTTTCACAGGTCATTGAAAGCAGCCCTCAGAGCGTCGCTGACGGATACAAATTGGGTGGACAAACTTCCATGGGTTTTATTGGGGTTGCGTTCTGCACCTAAGGAAGATTTACATGCTTCCCCGGCTGAATTAGTTTTTGCACAACCTCTCCGTTTGCCCGGGGAATTTCTCCCTAATAATCCCGCACCAAATGGCCCCCCTGCTCAGCCGTGGCAGAGCGACTCGGGAGCAAACACGCTCCCTGGCCCGGTCCATCACAGTTTACCACACGTTTTTGTGCCAAAGGCTTTAAAAAATGCAGAGTTTGTTTTTGTTAAACATGATGCTCAGCGTCCAAGTTTGCGGCCGTTTTATGACGGACCGTTCAGAGTGCTGGAGACCGGGCAGAAGCATTTTCTGCTAGGTTTAGGGGGCAGAAGGGAGTTGATTTGCATAAACAGGCTCAAACCCGCTTTTGTTTTGGCTGATAAGGAAGTGCAGCTCGCGAGGCCCCCCCGCCGTGGCAGGCCGCCGAGAGGACATTCTCCAGAATTTTCACAGAAAGGTGCTAACAGCTTTAATCCACAGGTGCAGAGAGATGTTGCAGAGGTAGCAAAGCCAGGTTGCAGCAGATTCGGCAGAAAGTTAAAACCTAGGCAGTTGGTGGATTGATTAGTGATATATGGAGTGTTTTGTGTTTTTCTTTTTTTTATGCCATGCAGGTTTTGCCCTTACTAGACGTTTGGGGGGGGGGGGTAGTGTGGGCGACACACATTGTGGGCTCACTTTTCCACAGAGACATGACTGCATGTGTATTGAGGGTGTCATGTCTGCAAGGACAATGGACTCGAATCTGCAGAAGATAACGAGGAGGTGTGAGATTTGTCTTTTTGTCCCACAGAAGATGCCCCGGAGAGATTTCCGGTTCATCAAGAAATGAGAGACAATGGTGAAGATTCAAAGGGATGCTTTGTGACTGTATGTTTACTGAAAACACCATGTGACTTGAATTCTGATGCTGGAAACATATAAAAGGGTGTATGGCTGTGTTGTTAGACATGTATATGTTGGACACTGCATATGTGATTTAACCTCACGATGAAGGAGAGCCACGGAGCTGCAGCCCCCTGCGGTGCGGAGCTGCAGAGCCTGGACCCCCTGCGGAGGACAGGGGACAGAAGACTTCCTGACCGCTGAGGCTCGAGAGGAGAGAAGGGGGAGTTATGTAAATAAAAGGTTAATGAATGTGAATAAAGGGATTTTGATATAGATGTGTGATTTCCCCTGCGAGGGAAATGGTTTGATGTGAGAATGTTTAAAAGGGAGAACTTTGGTGTGTTCACCCTCTTTGTTCGCTGCTCAAGAATGAGAGCAGACAGTGGAATGGTTACTTGAAATAAACTGGAATTAAAGGCAATTCGGTTTCGTTATTCAAGTCTCCCCACATTGGTGACTGACGACATTGAGAATGAACGAAGAAGGTCTCAGGGTCCCGGACTCACAGCGCTCAGAGCTGGCGAGCGCAGTGGCCGTTAAGCTGCCTGATTTCTGGCAGGATAACCCACGGTCGTGGTTTCTGCAAGCAGAGTCGCAGTTCGCGCTCGCAGGAGTAACGGTGGATGACACTAAGTTCCACCATGTCATCGCTAAACTGGACAACAGCACAGCTCGGTGCGTGCAGAGCTTGGTGGAGCAGCCACCCGCGACCAACAGGTACGGCAAGCTGAAATCCACCCTCATCAAGTTTTTCACCCCCTCGGCTGAAGTGAGGGCGAGGAGGATCCTGTCTTTGTTAGACCAAGGAGGACACAGGCCGAGCGCCCTGATGGAGGAGATGATACAGCTGAGAGGGTTGGACAACGATGATTTCATTTTTCAGTTCATCTTCCTCTCCAACCTCCCGGCGCATGCGAGAAGCACGCTGGCCGGCAAAAAGTGTCACACCCTGGAGGAGTTCCGGGAGCTGGCCCAGGAAGCAGATGGGATCCTGGACGCCTGCGGCGGGCAAGCAACCACAGCGGCGACCCGAGACAGCGGGGAGCCAGAGGCGGCAGACCCAGACTGGCCGACGACGGCGGCAGCACGGCCGCGACGAGGTGGAGCCAATGGTCCGGCGGCAGAGGCGCGGACACGACACAGCGGAGGAGAAGATCTCTGCTTTTACCATCGGAGGTTCGCAGAGAAGGCACGCAGGTGTGTGCCGCCCTGCAACTTCAGGAGTTCGGGAAACGGCAAGACCGGGGGTCGCTAGCAGCTTCGACCCTCGGAGAACGCAGCAAGCTGCTCTACATCACGGATGCGCGCTCCGGACGAGAGTTCCTCATCGACACCGGAGCACAAGTGAGCTTCATCACCCCAACATATGCGGACCGGGTGGCTGGACCCCACGGTAGCGGAGCTACGGCGGCAAATGGCTCAAACATCAACACCTACGGGAGAAGGACCTTGCCTTTGTGCTTACATGGCCGCACATATGAATGGACTTTTGTAATCGCGGCGGTGAGTTTCAACATGTTGGGCGCGGATTTTTTGTGTTCACACAATCTGTTAGTTGATCTTGCTAATAGACGGCTGGTAAATGCACTCTCTTTTTACTCTCTCCCCTGTTCAGCTCGAGTGTCCCCGCCACCAGTACAGACCCACGTCGCTACAGCAGGTGGTAAGTTTCACACACTCCTCACCCAATTTCCAGCGCTCACTGTGCCCACTTTTTCAGCGACGGTCGCGAAGCACGGGGTGAAACACTTTATCCCCACGTCTGGTCCTCCCGTGTTTGCAAAAGCTCCCACGCTTGGATGCAGTTAAGCTCGCCTTTGCGCGCGAGGAGTTCGCCAGCCTGGAGAAGCTAGGCATCGTTCGTAGGTCAAAGAGCCCATGGGCTTCGCCGCTGCACATGGTACCGCCATGGCTCCTGGAGACCGTGCGGGGATTATCGCAGGCTAAACAACGCTACGGCGCATGATCGTTATCCCATCCCGCACATTCAGGATTTTTCGGTGCACCTGGCGGGGGCGCGCATTTTTTCAAAGATTGATCTAGTTCGCGGCTATCACCAAGTCCCAGTCCAACCGGAGGACATTCCTAAAACAGCGGTAATAACCCCGTTCGGACTTTTCGAATTTTTACGCATGCCGTTTGGTCTCAAAGGGGCAGCGCAAACATTTCAGCGGATGATGGATGCCGTGTTACGCGATCTCCCTTTCGTGTTTGTGTACCTCGACGACATTTTGGTCGCGAGTACTTCAGAGGACGAACACAAAACGCACCTCACAGCAGTTTTTAGGAGGCTGGGAGAGCACGGCTTAATAGTTAACCCAGCCAAGTGCCAGTTCGGCGTCGAGCGGATCGATTTTATGGGTCACCGCGTCTCCCCGGAGGGAGCGGTTCCGTTACCAGATAAAGTACGCGCGGTAGCGGATTTTCCCCGTCCACAAACGGTCAAATCACTACAGGAATTCTTGGGGATGGTGAATTTTTATAACCGATTCCTGCCCCACGCAGCTCAAATCATGCAACCGTTATATGCCGCGCTCAAAAAACAAAAACCGACCCAGGCGGTCGAATGGTCCCCGGAGCGGGAGCGCGCGTTCACAGAGGTTAAAAAAGCCTTGGCTGACACTGCGCTCCTGGCCCACCCAGACCCTGCAGCACGTATCGCGCTGACGACGGACGCTTCAGATTTAGCCATAGGGGCCGTTATTGAGCAACAGGTAGCCGGAGTTTGGCAGCCTTTGGCTTTCTTTAGCAAATCTTTAAGCGCGGCTGAACGAAAATACAGCGCGTTCGACAGAGAACTGTTGGCGCTGCATTTGGCTATTCGTCATTTCCAGTTCTGGCTGGAAGGACGGTGCTTCACCGCTTATGTGGACCACAAGCCGCTCACATACGCCATGGCCAAAATTTCAGATCCGTGGTCCGGCAGGCAGCAGAGGCAGCTGGCCGCAATCTCGGAATTTACCAATGACATTAGGCACGTCGCGGGCAAATTCAATGTAGTAGCAGATTGTCTCTCGCGCGCGCGTTCACGACTCCAACACGCGCAGAGGCAGAACAGGCCACCGTGACCGCGCCGCAGGAGAGCGGCACGGTGGCGCGCGCAGCCCCGGTGCACGTGGGTATAGATTACGCAGCCATGGCAGCGGACCAGGGGGCGGACGCAGACGTGCGCGCGCTCCAGTCTGGACCAACAGGGTTGAGGCTGGAGAGCAAGTGTTTACAAACCGGTATGCCCCCCCTGATCTGCGACATGTCGACGGGGCGCCCGCGTCCGGTGGTTCCGGCCACGTGGCGCCGCCGTGTTTTTGACTCGGTCCACTCACTGGCGCACCCGGGGGTGCGCGCGTCGGTGAAACTAGTGGCGGAAAAGTTTGTTTGGCCGTGCCTGCGCAAGCACGTGAAGGAATGGGCAAAAACCTGCATTTCCTGTCAACGGGCCAAAATTCACAAGCACACAAGAGCCCCGTTAGAACCGTTCCGCATTCCGGCCAGAAGGTTCGACCATGTGCACGTCGACCTGGTGGGCCCCCTACCGGCATCACAGGGGTTCACGCATCTTTTGACAATGGTGGACCGCACCACACGTTGGCCGGAAGTGGTCCCACTTGCGATGACCACGGCCGCGGAGGTGGCTCGCATTTTTTTAACGGCTTGGGTGGCGCGCTTCGGGGTTCCGTCGAACATTACGTCCGATAGAGGACTGCAATTCATCTCTGAGCTGTGGTCAGCGATGGCCAACGGCTTAGGAGCCAAAATTCACCGCACTACGGCTTACCACCCTCAGGCTAATGGTTTATGCGAGCGTTTTCATAGGTCTTTGAAGGCAGCACTCAGAGCGTCGCTCACGGATGCAGATTGGGTAAATAAACTGCCATGGGTTTTATTAGGGTTGCGTTCTGCGCCTAAAGAGGACTTAGACGCCTCCCCAGCGGAGCTGGTATTCGCACAAACTCTGAGGCTGCCGGGCGAGTTTTTACCAGAGCACCCAGAGCCCCCACCTCTCTCTGCTCTGGGACCGTTAGTTGGCACTGGAGCAGACACGCTCCCGGGTCCGGTTCATCACGCTTTTCCACGAGTTTTCGTCCCCAAGGCTTTGAAAAATGCCGACTTCGTTTTTGTCAGGCGCGAAGCCCTAAAAGCAACGCTCAAACCACCTTACGAAGGGCCATTTCGAGTGCTGGAGGCAGGTGATAAGCAATTTGTGCTAGATTTTGGAGACAGAAAAGAGACAGTCAGTATTGACAGACTAAAACCTGCTTTTGTCATGAAGGACGTGTCTGTACCGGTCGCAGTGGCGCTTCGACGAGGCAGGCCCCCGCAAAGGGCAATTAATCACTCTCTTCCTCAGTCAACAGAGCCGAAGCAGGAAGGCGCCGCAGGCGAGGCGGGGCCAACTCACAGCAGATTCGGCAGACGGCTGAAGCCCAAGCGGCGCACAGACTGAATGTTGGTGTTGATTATTCAGTAGTGAGTAAGGTGCTATTAAATTTTAGGAATTAGTCTGTTCTTCATCGTTTGGGGGGGGTTATATGTGTTGTTAGACATGTATATGTTGGACACTGCATATGTGATTTAACCTCACGATGAAGGAGAGCCACGGAGCTGCAGCCCCCTGCGGTGCGGAGCTGCAGAGCCTGGACCCCCTGCGGAGGACAGGGGACAGAAGACTTCCTGACCGCTGAGGCTCGAGAGGAGAGAAGGGGGAGTTATGTAAATAAAAGGTTAATGAATGTGAATAAAGGGATTTTGATATAGATGTGTGATTTCCCCTGCGAGGGAAATGGTTTGATGTGAGAATGTTTAAAAGGGAGAACTTTGGTGTGTTCACCCTCTTTGTTCGCTGCTCAGGAATGAGAGCAGACAGTGGAATGGTTACTTGAAATAAACTGGAATTAAAGGCAATTCGGTTTCGTTATTGCTCAGGAATGAGAGCAGACAGTGGAATGGTTACTTGAAATAAACTGGAATTAAAGGCAATTCGGTTTCGTTATTCAAGTCTCCCCACAGGGTGATGAGATATGATTCTTTCTCTTTCCTGCTTTGAGAATGCTAGACGATGTGTTCTGTCAATAAAGCTGGTTTACGAATTAAACTCAACCTCATCATTCGAGCACATCTTCTACACTATATAAATAAAGTTGAATTGAATTGAATTGAATTAATGCTGTTGTATTTTGCAAGGGCCTTGGCTACTCGGTTAGTGTAGTCGGGGAAGACGGAGACTGTCATGTCATCCACTTTAATGCGCTGTTTTTCTCTAGCAAGGTGCAATATCTCAGTGGGAGCCGCCTGTAGGGAGCGATAAGCAGAGTTTCTGTGAATTCAAAGGCTTTTTTCAGCAGCGCTGATACAGATGCCACTGAACAGGAGCTCTGTCCCTCCGGCACTCATATTATCCTTATATTGTTATGTCTTGATCGTGCTTCAAGGTCATCACACTTATTTTGCAAAACATCTGTCAGTGCCACCAACCATTGAGTTTCCCTCTGTAAGGCAATAATATCATCCGTACATGAAGATAAGCTCCGCTCCATTTCACATACTGTCCTTCTCAGTGCGGCTAGCTCCTTGCTAATGGAGTTTTGGTAGGACTTCAGCTCAGTGCCCACCGCGGTTATGTTAGCGCTGATAAGCGCCATTTCACCTTCAAGCACTGCTCTGAGTTCGGCCTTCATTAGGTTTCCAATGTCCTCTATCAATGAAGCAAGTAATTCTTCTCTGAAATTATCTAAAATTGGCACAGTGGTTGCAGCTGCAGAGGCAGACTTCTCCAGCTTACTGTCACCACTCAAATCCGAGGATTGGCCCAGGTGATTAGGCCTCAATGTAGTTTGAATGGTGTTGCAGCCTTTGGTGGATTTGCCAGCCATGCTCCAATAGTATGGGGTAAACTAAAGTAAAAAAGAAAAAGGGTGCAACGTAGAAAAAATATGAAACTGCCCGAAAAAAATTATTTAACCCTTTAAATGTCCGGCTGTCATAAAATATGTGTGTCACCTGCTGCCTATGCCACAGGGCCACACCTGTCACGTGATGTGTCCAAAAAGCACAGAAAACCCAGTTGTACCAAGCATTTCACATCACAAGATGTCAGACACGTATAACTTACTGCTCTTCACTGGAGGACTGGAGGACTTCACCCAAATGAACCGCTTCAAACATCATTTCCGGAAACGCAAAGAAAAGAATGTAAACAAAGGCTCCATCCCAACATATATTTCCATACAGAGGAAGCATTTGCTCCAAATTTTGCCAATTATGATTCTAAAGAGAGTTTATTTAGTTTCTGAAGGGAAATATTTACCTTTTGTGACAGCAGAAGATGTTCTAGAGCATGTACACTTTCGTCTGCCATCGACAGAGCTGCAGGTGACAACAGAGAACAATAGCACCGGTTCGGCAGCGTTATATAACCGAGATTGAGGTGTAATAAATCATAATATACATATGAGAGTTTCTGGATGTGGGTGAGAAAGCAAAATTGACAGGCAGAAGACGAAATAAGGACCGGGGATGATGGAAACGGACAAATGAAGACATGGTGAGCGGTAGGTCCAATGTATTTATGTGTTTGTGTACATTCTACTGATTTTCTGGTTCATATACTTGGAAGATAAGATAACAAAAAAAGAAAAGCAAAAACAAAGACAAAAAACCCAAAATAATCCTTTGTGTAAATATGTCCAAAGTCCACTTTTGACCGAAAGTTATGTAATTCGATACGGCTGCCATCGCATTATGCAAATTAGATGCATAAATTTACTCCTATCTCAAACTTTGGATCATATTCTACATCATTCTAATTGACAGATAGGCATTATCTCTTACCACTTTCAAGTTACAGCCTTTGGAATTTGTCATATCTAAACTGAATACTTTCTTGAAAAAAAAAACTTGACCGCCAGGGGGGTGGTGAGCTAATGGGAGCACTGCTGCACCATAGACAGAAAAGGAGTTAACCCTTTGTCAGTCTGGAATATATGGCAGGAAAACGCAGAGTTTGACCTCAAAATTTCAAATGACTATAGCTTTACAATGGTGAAAGTTACAGGCACACTCTTAATTAGAAAATGTTGCAGATGGACCAAAGTTTATGACTGGTGAAGCTTCAGCCATGCATTTTGCATAATGTAACTTAATTTGCATATTGCGACAATCAAAATTTCAAATGACTATAGCTTTACAATGGTGAAAGCTACAGGCACACTCTCAATTAGAAAAATGTTGCAGATGACAGAAAAGGTTGTGATTTCAGAAATTTTATTCACCAATGTGCATAACACCACTCAATGACATAATTTGCATATTTTGACCATGACAATCCACAGAGCCATTTTTTTTGTTTTGTTTTTGGTCATCCTATCCTACAACTATATACAGAAAATCAGCAGAATCAAAACACACTTTGGTAAAAAATTAATTCAATTCAATTCAATTCAACTTTATTTATATAGCGCCATTTCACAACAACAGTCATAGCACTTTCAACTGTAGGGGGGAACCCCACAGTTGCAGAAAGACCCAGTCTTTTTTTCTTACTACTGTTCTTAATTGTTTTGAAAAATCGTTCGCCAAAACCGCAATCATGGAAGCGCAAAACCGCAATAATGGAATTATGGTTTGACCAGGTCACGTGACCAGAACCACGAGTCCGTAACAAGTGGACCAGCGTCATGTTCATCTGACAATGAGGAAGAGAAGTTCGCCAGCGACACTGCTGTTGTGGACAGGTAAGTGTTATAAGCTAAATTATTCTTTATCCCTGAAAATTGTAATCAAAATGACTTTTGACTGATCTGTAAATTACAACTGTGCATCATCGCCACATGATGCGCCGTGCGCCGTCACCGTGCGCAACCCGTGCGCCGCATCCGGACCGTGAACGCCCCCCCCGCCCCGCTACTCTTCTGTAGCAGATTGCAGATGTTATTGCAGATATTTTAGTACAACTGTGCATAGTAGACCGCGGCGCACCGTCCCCGCGGTGCGTCATGTAGCGATGGGCGATGTCCGTCCTCTGTAGTGTGGGGGGGGGGAGTTGTTATGTTCTCCATTACAGATATTTTAGTATAATTTTTAGTGCACTGTAGGTTAATTTTTCTTGTAAAAAATAACCTACAGCCGCGTCACTGAAAATGTCAACTATGTCGTTTTCAGTGTCAAGTCAAATCCCTCGTATGTTTATCAGTTGTTTACTGTGAATATACTTGGCAATAAATCTTTTCTGAGTTCTGAAAAAAAAAAGCCACACATTTTTTACGTGGCATGCTTGTTTGTGTGTGGGGGCTTGTTTGTTCATTCATTTATTCATGAATGAATAAACAACCCCCCCCCCCCCGCACACACACACAGCCCTTCACCTTTCATTAGACCCAAGATGAAGCTTCTATATTGAATCATTCAAAAGTTACAGACGTTTTTCCAAACTCTGCCATTTGGCACAATTTGGCACAGTTCAAAAACGCCTGGGAACTACCTGAGGAAAAAGCTGTGTAATATATTCATTTTTTGTGGTATTGTTACAAAATTTGGACCTCAGCTGGATAACACTTGGTTCTACATTTCTGTTGCATTTTCCAGCCCGGATCTGAAGCTGTGTGTTATTTGCAAGCATTTGTATCCGAAAAAACACCCAGGCCAAATTTATTTTCTTCAAGTTCACTATGTTTAGATGACTGTAACTCAGTGGCCGGAGCACTTAGAGAGATTATGACTGTTTTGCCAAAAAATTCAAAGTGTTTTCTTTTAAATGAGACCAACCCCATGAAGATGATGCAAAGGGTTGAAGAACAGCTTTCGATTTACTTTGGGCACATTATTTTTTGGCGTTTTTAGGGAAATTGACCGGAGTGCAAGGGGTTAAAATGAAAATGTGGATGGAATAAAAAACTATTAATTGTATCATCATATTATAATTAAAATGACAGGTGGTTAGATTATAAATGCATCAACTATCCATTAAAATAACTGAGATCTCAGCACATGGTGTGCTTCCTCATGTGCTCCTGTCAGTAGGAGCAGCGCAATTTCCAAACATGCTACTGAAAAAGCATTAAACAATGTGCTTCTAGCAACAGTCTTCCTTTTTCCTGATCAAAAGTGCATTGTTATAAAATGCAACAAAATACAAGTGCACATGCAATTGTGCACTACCACTCTTCTTCCACTCCTCCAAGCAAAAAGCCAGCACACTGTCTACTGGTAATTAGAAGGCATGATGCAAAGCATAAAAAACAATGTGCTGACAGAAACTAAAAAAGCACTGGCACAAGGTGGGAAACATGACACAAAAGCGCACTGTTGATCATCATAGTAGGGCCCTTTGAGTGTAGCTTCAAAATTTATATTTAATGAGGAGCTATAGGTTTGGGGAAAAATGTGAATTCTGGTGGTTAGTAAAATAATCACGTGAAATGACTTGCTAAGAGCTTCCATGTGTAATTTGTAAATTAGAGCCTCCCCCTGTCTTAATCCTAACCCTTACCATTTCCCTAACCCTAAACAAGTATTTTTATAGCCTAACCCATACAATTTTTCTACATTTAAAAAAGAAAAATGAGCATTTATTGAGTGAAGTAAGTGTGTTGTGGGCCAGAAAGTAAAATGCAAAGCGAAAGCAAAGATGCACCGATTGTCGACAAAAAAGACACTGGGTGGATTTGAGCTCCCATTTCCTGCATCTTGGCACGATTTCTAGTTTTGAATACAAGCTGTCCAATTGAAAAGCAGGGTTGTTTTTTAAATGTGACAAAATAAATTTCCAACTCACAAGTACATTAATTTAAGTCAGTTGCAGAGGTGTAGAACCAAATTTTGGGTTCTGGTTGTAAAAGCTTATATGGGCCCATCCCCACATTAAAACCTAATTTGAATTCAACAGTTCAAGCTTTCACTGGGCCCCTTCTCCACTGTGGGCCCAGGTAATTTCTTCTCCAGTCTGACCCCTGGTTAATTGTACTTGATGGTTTGAAAATTAGGGGATTTGCAAAAATGGTAATATAAGGATAAGCCATCTTTATTGTCATTCAGT
Organism: Pholidichthys leucotaenia; assembly: GCA_020510985.1. Taxonomy (NCBI): domain Eukaryota; kingdom Metazoa; phylum Chordata; class Actinopteri; order Cichliformes; family Pholidichthyidae; genus Pholidichthys; species Pholidichthys leucotaenia. Next base: position 166,796,803 of record CM035842.1, read on the forward strand.
CCATACAGCCAATCATGTACAGTAGAACAAAATTATCTTTCTCTGATCTACAATGTTAATGACACACATATATAAAATCAGAGGGGTCGCTGCCATGCAAGGCATCGCCACAGATTTCCGTTATTGCTGAGCACCAAGCTGGACAACAGAAAGTTCCACTTTTATATGGTCTTCGGCATGATCTGGCCGGGATTTAAACTCCTGTCTCCCGGATGCTCTACCAACTGAGCCACCACTCCAGTTCAGAGTGGTGGTGTCTCCAGAGTCAGTGGTGGTAATATGTAGAAATTTGAAATTTTATAATCTGATCAGAAACTCTCCTCACTATTCCAAGACAAAAAATCAAGGCACTGCATCCACAGATGGTGCTATAGTAAAGCGTTATATGTATTTGCGAATATCTCGAACAGCTGGGCTTAAACTAAAAATTCTTTCCTCAACTTTTCTCCACTGGTCTTATGCTCTAAAAATTAAGTTTTCTAAACCATATTTTCAAAAATGTGCCACAAAATCAAAATGGACTCATCTTAGGCCATTCATCCAAATTGCTTGAAATTAAGCAGAGATCATCTACAGACACTGATGATGAAAAAATGTTAAATTATCTAAAAATGTCTGTCAGCCATTTTGTCTTGTCAGTGAAATATTTTATTAGTGTGTGAGGAAGTGAGTAGACCAAAGCAGTAGTGTGGTGTAGGAGTTAAGGCACTTCTCTAGCACACAGGTGCCCTGGATTCAAATCCTTCTGGTAATATGTTGTTCTCCTAAAGTGCAACATACCTCTTCTGTGCATTTGAAAACTGATGTACTGTATAGTGCACATAACATTTTAACTGCTGGTGTACCTCAATTATCAAGTAGGCTGGCTCTGTAATTGGTCTCAGACCTGAGACCTTTGAGACAGTGGTGGAGAGGAGAACACTAAATAAACTGTGATCTATCATGGACAATCCTGATCACCCCCTCCACCACACACTGGACAGACAGCAGAGCACTTTCTCCAGTAGACTACTACAGCTTCACTGTTGAAAAGCTAGGTACAGGAAATCTTTCCTGCCGCATGCCATTTCACTGATGTTGTATTCTGGTCATAACTATGCTGCCATACTGCACCATACAGTTTAACTGAGACCTCACATTTCACTCTGCTCCTGATAGTCCTGCATTGTGCAGTGGGTATGATTCATGTGTCTATACAGGTCATCATATATTAAGCTATGATGTATATATATAGGTTTTTATAGTAGTGTTAGTTTTACTTTCCATGGGTAATCCCTTTGTCTGTCATGTGTGTGTTTCTGTCTTTTGGCTGTCTACTGTCATGCTGCTGTTACACTGTAATTTCCCAGTTTGGGATCAATAAAGTACATCTATCTGTTATGACTCGCCGCTCATCAGCGGCGCCAGCCGCGCGCACACCTGCTCCTCGTCAGCGGCGAGGTATTTAATCCACTCTGCCCTGGGCTTCGGCCTGAAGCCGTCTCTCTACTTCGGCCCCTTTGCTACTACGGATCTCAAACCGACTAGCGAAGATATCCTGGGTAAGCTCCTCTTACCTCTGTCCTCTAGCTTTCCCCTGTGCACAGGTGGACATTCCCGGCGGCGGACTTCATCACCTCGCCGTTGGCTCTACGCTGCTGCCACAGGTACCGCAGGTCGCTGTCTCCCGGGCTCCGCCCTTGTCGACGCCAGCCACCTGTCACAACCAAGTAAGCCAGCTACCATCATTATTCCCTGTATTGGTGTGGTGCCCGTTACCCTTCTCCCTCTGCTCTCTTCCCACAGGGTTGTCCGGCTGTACGGCCTCCTGCCCCCGTGCCTGACGCAGACGCCACCACCAATACATTCTTATTCCACAGACACGCAGCCATACACTTCCTTGTTGCTAATAAAGCTGTTAAATCCATCCTGAGCCTGTGTGTGTGTCTCCTGGGCCGTGCATTATGTCACTATCTATCTATCTATCTATCTATCTGATGGGAATCATTTCAACTGAACATTTGCTAAAGTTAGCGCACAAGCTGAAGCAGTTGTGTAGTGTTGTGGTTAGGGTGAATCCTTGGAATGCAGGAGGTCCTGTATGTGAATCTTGTCAGGAAGTTGTGTTCTTCCAAAGTACTGTACTTTTTAAAGATACACTATGTAAGATTTTCACCTCAAAATAATGTTTTCACAATTATTTTGATGGTACATCAACATTTGACCATGTAAATGTCACTTCTTCTATAGAGGGGTTGCACCGATGTCACACGTGTCACGTGTCTTTTGTTTACTGAGCCATTTTGGACAGCAATGAACAGTCAGATCACCAACAGCAAGCGTTAGTGAGTGTAATCAATGAGATAAATGGCTACACACAAATCAATACTGTGGTCCAGCAACAAGGTGCAGACTTTTCTGTGCTTGGTACCTGACTAAAGAAATCCAGAGGGAGCTGGACGGAGCAACCAGAAATGAATTCACGGCCACGGCAAAGGCAGACGGGAGGCAGAGTGGTATGGACCCGACCACGGCATCATCATTGTTAAAAACAATGATAGAGGATGGTGAGTGATGTGATATTATGCATCTTTGCCGTTATTTATCCCAGTGGTGGAAAGCTCACTTTGAACAAACAACACCATTGTCTCCTGTGTGCAGACAATGAGCTAGCTAGTTAGCCATCAATACTAACTCAGTGCTCTGCTTGTATTTTGCGCTTGTGTTGACAACATCTGACAAAATAAGCTAGTGTTAATCCTGGTTAAAAAGTAGTTTTGTTGCACTTTGGTGCTGTGCATGTACTTAAGTTGTGTATTTTCATTCTAGAGTCCTACCTCAGGCTGAAGAGCCGCTGAACTGGGACCAGCAGTCCATCCAGTTGCTTCTCAGTGAGGCAAGAGAGCATGAAACGGGAACAGGTCAAGTGGACCCCTGACCAAGTGAGCACCCCAAGTGGACCCTGGGGTCCAATCTGTACATGTGCAAGTATATTTTCAATCCAGTGATTTACAAACTGATTCAGGGCTTTCTAAAGCCTCATTCAGAACATTATAGTCCCACTTACCTATTCTGTGAATTTTCATCTGGGGAAGCCAGTGGTGATGAGCAGCAGCGGTGAAGAAAAGTCTTTTGAAAGCAGAAACCCCTTTCTAGTTTTGAGTATTTTTCTGGCTGTTATTATTTTCTTATCAGTTTGTTATGTTGTTTGGGTGACACGAGCCTCTTTCCTCCTTTCCCACACACACACACCCACCTTTCACTCAGTCTGTTTCAGTTCACCAGCAGTGAGTGATTGTGTGTTTTTACACCTGCTACTTTTCCCTCTCACTGCTCTCAGTCTGCTCTCCTGTCAGCTGGGAGCAATTACACAATTAGTTTCCTGTCACACCCAGCTCTCACACCTGCTGCTCATTATGTTTCACTATTTATAGACTGCGTTTCGCTCCATCAGTGCGGCAGTCTCGATTGTGTTTTGACTGGACTACTCTCACTTGGGACAGTGTCCCCCCTCCTCTTCTCCAGAGTTTCCTAGCCCTGGAGAGTCAACTCTGTGTAAGTTTTCCTTGTTTACATTTTTTGTATTAGTCTGCACAGTTACTTTTGGACTTTGTTCTTTTCGTTACTAAATATCTCTACTGCAGTCAAGCGTGTGGGTTTGTCTCTCTGCCCCGGAGGGGCGTTCATGACAGAAACAGAGCCAAAACCTTCTTCTGGTCAGCTTAGTTGTCATCTTCCATATACAGGTGCATCTCAATAAATTAGACTGTCATTGAAAAGTTGATTTATTTCAATAATTCAATTCAAAAAGTGAAACTCATATATTATATAGATTCATTACACACAGAGTGATATATTTCAAGTGTTTATTTTTTTTTAAATTTTGATAGTTACGGTTTGCAGCAAATAAAAACCCCAAATTCAGTTTCTCAAAAAATTAGAATATTATATAAAATTAATTAAAAAAAAACATTTTTAATAGAAATGTTGGCCGACTGAAAAATATGTCCATGTACACACTCAATACTTGGTCGGGGTTCCTTTTGCATAATTACTGCATCAGTGCAGCATGGCATGGAGGCGATCAGCCTGTGTTACTGCTGAGGTGTTATGGAAGCCCATGTTGCTTTGATAGCGGCCTTCAGCTTGTCTGCATTATTGGGTCTGGTGTAGTTCATCTTCCTCTTGACAATACACCATAGATTCTCTGTGGGATTTAGGTCAGGAGAGTTTACTGGCTAATCAAGCACAGTGATACCATGGTCATTAAACCAGGTATTTGTACTTTTGGCAGTGTGGGCAGGTGCCATGTGCTGCTGGAAAATTAAATCAGCATCTCTATAAAGCTTATCAGCAGTGGGAAGCATGAAGTGCTCTAAAATTTCCTGTTAGATGGCTGCACTGACATTGGACTTGATTAAACAAGGTGGAAAACACCAGCAGATGGCATGGCTCCACTTATCATCACTGACTGTGGAAACTTCATACTGGACCTCAAGCAACTTGGATTTCGTGCCTGTTCACTCTTCCTCCAGACTCTGGGACCTTGATTTCCAAGTGACAGGACTTGGCACCTGATTTAGGGAGCCATGTCATCTGCTGGTGTTAGTCCACTGTGTTTATCAAGTCCAAAGTCAATGCAGCTGTCTACCAGGACATTTTAGAGCACTTCATGCTTCCCTCTGCTGACAAGGTTTATGGAGATGCCAATTTCATTTTCCAGCAGGACTTGGCACCTGCCCACGCTGCTGCCAAAAGTACCAAAGCCTGGTTTAATGACCATGGTATCACCATATTTTACTGGCCAGCAAACTCCTGAACCTAAACCCCATACAGAATCTATGAAGTATTGTCAACCGGGAGATGAGAGACACCAGACCCAACAATGCAGATGAGCTGAAGGCCGCTATCAAAACAACCTGGGCCTTCATAACACCTCAGCAGTAACACAGGCTGATCCCCTTCATGCCATGCCACAGTGATGTAGTATTAATTCATGCAAAAGGAGCCCTGACCAAGTATTGAGTGTGTGCATGGAAATACTTTTAGTCGGCCAACATTTCTATTAAAAAAATCAATTTTTTAAAATTGATCTTATGTAATATTGTGGCGGATACAATAAGGGAACCCAAGTGTGGAGGCACGGAATAAGTGCAGGCAGGACACGGCGAACTGAAGTTTAAAAGGGTGTTTATTTCATCCTCCATCACGAGAGCTCACCCCAGCGCTGTGGGAGCGCGCTGGAGCGAGCCCTGTGTCTCTAGTCAGCAAACAGACAATGCGTGTGATCAAAAAGCGAGTAAGAGAGAGAGTAAGCGATATGGTTGACTTATATACCCAGCTAGACAATGCATGCATGGCATATTAGCATCACAGTAACTGCAGGAAGGCATGGACATTTGCATTAGAGTCACACATATCAATAGCAAGATTACTGGCGCTGGGATTAGACAAAGAGAGGCTGCCTATTGATATCAGTCCATACATCTCACTGTTCTGCTAATTGCTCCAGCTGAGCGCTCTGCTTGTCCGTAGGCTGTGGGGGTCGCCCACACTACTCCCCCCCAGAGGGCTCAGCAGGGGGATGAGGCCTCGATCGTCCGGCTTTGGTAGCGAGCTGCGGGAAAAGCTCTGTGCAGGCGGAGGTGGAGGGAGGGGGGTGGGGGTAGCAAGTGCCGGCCCGGGACGGCGAAGTTGTCTGGGCCGCGCAAAAATTGCATGTGGATCTGCGATGTTGAGGGGCTTTCCCGTTAAACGTGGCGGAGATCCACAGTGGCTGTGAGAAGAAAAAAAATTGTCTCTGACTGCTCTCATGGCTCAGTCCTGTGAGGATGCGTAGCGGCTGTGAGAAAAAACAAAAGCTGAGGGACTTGGCGGGTTGGCTTTAGGTGCGGGCGCAGCCCTACAGCCCTCGGGGACAGCTGATGGCTGAATTCCCATTGTGCGCCATGGCTGAGACCCATACAAAGTCCTGTGTGCTGCGTGTCTGCTTCAGGTGTGTGAGCAGCCCTGAAGGGTCCGAGGATGGCGATCGGCCGTGTTTCTTGGGCGTGTGCAGCGGCGGAGGACGATGGCGGTTTGTGGAGCCGGTATTGTCCCGTGTGTGGTGCGCTGTCCTCGTAATCCCCCGGTGTGCGTGCGGGGGTTCGATGCGTGGGTGGTCCGCTGTTGAGAGGTGGGTCAGGGTCAGGGAGCTTGCTGGAGATCAGCGTCGTCGGCGCCGATGGTCCTCCCTATCTTGGCTGTTGCTGTCGTTCGCTCGTGCCGGGTCATGGTGCGTTCTGGTCCATGCGCTGCGTTCTCCGTCCGGCCCTGGAGGTCGCCATTGTGGAGAGAGGACGAGGTGCGTGCGCGCTCGTGTGGATGCGGAGGAGCGGTGAGAGGGAGTAGACGCTCTTTGTCCCTCGGCCGGTCCCAGCGTGGATGTCCCGATCTCAGGTGAGGGTCACACCATGACGCTTTCTGCAGACTTCCCGGTTGTGGATGATCTCCGAGGGAGTTCGCCTGGTGTCGGTTCTGCGTCGAGGTCTCCCGTGTGGCAGAAGGGAGGGCAGTCCATTTGCGTCAGGCAGCTGCGTTCACTTGTCGTCGGAGTCACCGCCGGGAGCTGCGTTCGTTCGTTGTCAGCGTGTTCTTTCTTTCGGGGTCATCAGTGTGGCGGATATAATAAGGGAACCCAAGTGTGGAGGCACGGAATAAGTGCAGGCAGGACACGGCGAACTGAAGTTTAAAAGGGTGTTTATTTCATCCTCCATCACGAGAGCTCACCCCAGCGCTGTGGGAACGCGCTGGAGCGAGCCCTGTGTCTCTAGTCAGCAAACAGGCAATGCGTGTGAATCAAAAAGCGAGTAAAGAGAGAGGCAAGCGATATGGTTTGACTTATATACCTCCAGCTAGACAATGCATTCATGGCACATTAGGCATCACAGTAACTGCAGGAAGGCATGGACATTTGCATTAGAGTCACACATATCAATAGCAAGATTACTGCGCCGGGATTAGACAAAAGAGAGGCTGGCCTATTGATATCAGTCCATACATCTCACTGTTCTGCTAATTGCTCCAGCTGAGCGCTCTGCTTGTCCGTAGGTTGTGGGGGTCGCCCACAATATTCTAATTTTTTGAGAAACTGATTTTCGGGTTTTCATGAGCTGCAAGCCATAACCATCAAAATTCAAAGAAATAAACACTTGAAATATATCACTCTATCTGTAATGAATCTACATAAAATATGAGTTTCATTTTATGAATTGAATTACTGAAATAAATCAATTTTTTGAGTGATATTCTTAATTTAGTGAGATCACCTGTATATATTTTTACACTTATGGTGACTGGGAAAAGTCGTTCCAACAGTTTTACACAAATTCTTATTGTTCTCCTTCTTCGTGTTTACAAATCACTGGATGAGAATGTACATGTACAGATCGGATCCTGGGGTCCACTTGGGGTGCTCGCTTGGGAGTGCTCACTTGGTCAGGGGTCCACTTCACCTGTATTCCATGAAGCTACCTTGTGAAGGGAGGAGATGGCTCAGAATGATGCCTTCAATCAAGCGTTCCTTGGTGTGCTGGGCCACCTTACAAAGGGGATGAGTCGGCGTGTGTGACCCATTCTGAGTTTTGTTTACAGTTTAAAGTTTGAATTTTGCACATTCTAAATTATCTGGATTTTGCTGGTGATTGTAATAAACAATTTATGTGACTTATGTGTTTGCATCATCATTTTCTATTTTGTCTGTGTAAGACACACCAGTGGAAGAGTCAACAGTACAAACCAAACATTTATCAATGACGTTGAAAATAATGGCTCATTTTTAAGAAAAAGTAACCAAAAACAATTGTTTTATTTACTGAAGACTGTATTGTTGGATGTGCCAGTGCAGAAGACACTGCACACTTTAGTGACAGTACCAGTATATGGAGCAATTACAGTACGTGCCATATTAGCATCTGTATTTCCTAATAATGAGTTAGAGTTTAATGGGATTTAACATGTTTTAACACAAACTACTTTATGGTTCATAATTCTGTTGACGGACTTACACCAAAGCAAAAGTGATTTCTCAAACTGCTAGGTTATTGTCATGTGTCTGAGGGCATGTTTTCTCAGAGCTCAGACTCTCACTTTATTTCTAAGTTTTGCATATCTGTTAGTTTGATTTTGTTAGTTTCTGTCTGTATTTTGGCTTGTTGACACTTATGCTTCCTCTTTCCCAGACGCCCCCACTAGCTGCTCACAGTCTGCTCTCCTATCACTTCAGCTGTGAGCAGTTAGTCGAATTAGCTCACCTGCTCACTCAGTGACTCACACCTGCGTCTCATTTCCCCCCCCCATGTATTTAAGCACTGCCTGTCCACTATCTCATTGCAGCAATATTGATCCTGCTATGATCTCTCCACTTCAACCTTCTACTAAAGTATCTCCTCTTCTCATCCCTGTAAGTTATTATTTGTTGCATTTTTTTTTTTTTTGTATTCTCTGCCCTGTTTTTGGACTTATATGTTATTTTCATTATAAATGTCACAAACGCAATTCAGCACCTGGGGTCTGTCTTCCTGCCCTGGAGGGCATACATGGCAGTTATTTAGATAGCTTTTCCAATCTTTAGCATTTATTTATGTCACTAAATCTTGGTAACCTTCACAAATAAAAGATAAACAAAAGTGGAGACATATCTGCAAAAGGCACAGAAGTTTATTGTAAAAATTCCTAGTGCAATACAAAAGGAGTACATAGTACATTATTCACACAGAACATATATTTATACAGTACATGTAAATCTATGTATTTTCCATGCAACCTTGTGACTGTATTATTTTAATTGCTTTTAATCCTAGACAAAGTTTGTTTTGGGGTTAAAAATGCATCATAATTGTTAAATAGATTTTATTATACCTGAAACTCAGTACTATTTACCTGTTGAAATATATATTTTTAAGGCTAATATAACCCCATAACTATAAACTGGCACCTGCGATCAATTTTGGCAGCTCATCAACTTTTTGCCATGACACCGACCGCGTGGAGTAGGTACATCCCATGAATGTCTCAAAAGGCTCTCCATGATTTCACATAGATCAGAACTATTTGTTGCACAGGAAGCTAAACATTTCTACAGACATATGAATAGCTCTGCAATCGCTGCGGTTGTGAAGCTGGGAGACATCCTACCAATGGAGATTTGGTTGGACCTCCCAGACTGATGGGTTTGAAGCAATAATTTTGCCACAAGAGAACCATCTGAAACACACACAGCATACATATTTTAGTACCTAATAGCGATAACTTGCCGTGATTACAATGTAGTACAGGGGACTTATTAGTGCTAACTAGCATTAGCAATCATTAGCTTACCTTCATATGTGATCTAGTTTGTATCCTCACGTCTTCTGCATTACACAGCTCCATGGCTTCCTAAACTCTCCAGTACTTCTCTAGTGTTAAGTCTTGCCGCCTTTAGCCTTCTCTGGCTCTCCTTTTTTGCCTTTACGCTGACAAAAAGCCAGCAAGCAGCAGGCTCACCTCCATATCCATCTTGTGTTTTTCTTGTCACATACAAACGATGTCATGGGAGTGTCAGGCTGCCTAGATGTAAATATGTCACTCACTTAAGGCAGTATTCAGTCGTAATGGAAAATGAGCAACACCGTGGTGAGTCGGACTGAGTACATGCTAGTGGAATTATTATTATTCTCAACACAGGGTCCAGGCTATTTGCCGTCCAAAATGGCAGAAAAACAATGTGGCATGTGACCACAACGTCACGTGCAACCCCTCTATAGCCACAGTAGGACCACATTGCCTGTTTTTTTTGTGTGATTACTGGGGGGACAGCAGATATGATCTTGGTCTGTGGCCTCGGTCACAGCAGCGTATCACAGGGTGACTTTAGTCACCAACAACAAAAAGCCCTGTGGTTGGCTTTTGGTACTGGGGTCGTTCTCGTGGCCTTTTCAGTGTTCCTACAAAGAACAAGAAAGTTACATAGTGCTTTAAAAACGAATGCGTAGCAGACTTAGGTTTTAAATGCTGTTGCTTATCTTATATCATTTAAGTTTATCAGTTTGAAGATTAAATATCTTATGCAGAAGAGCTTGGAAGAACGAGGCGATGTGATATATAAACCAAAGTTTATTATCAGCTCTTCTAACAAGTCTCATCCTAGTGCAGCAGCAGAAGAAGGAAAAAGAGACCGAACACTTTGGGCTCTATGAACTTATACTTGCACATAACAAAAGACATGCAAATCCAAAGCTGACATCCCTCCTTATCTTAATCCCCCCATTGTCTTCGTACTCCTCCTCATGGCCCTGGGGGGTCAGGGCAGCTCCTCCGGTCTCCACCGCAGTGCCTGGGAAACTCTTTGATCCTCACTGGCGGTTGAGATCTCTTTGTCCTGTTCTGAGGTGTGAAGTCGCCTTACATAGTAATCACCAAACATTCTCATTGCTTCAACATATGTAGGTTATGGAATATATGATAAATATAGACCACACCCCCCCCCCCCCAAAACGACTAAGAAAAGGACAATAGAAAAATTCACAGTTTAAGATAATTATTATGACATACTAACTGCTACACCTCTTGCCACAGGAGAAACTTTCTAGCAGCCATGCCCCTAAGAGAGTTCAGTGGTAATCATAACAGCATAGTAAAATCACAAGTCAGTCCTAAACTGTTACAGCACAATTAGTGAACAACTGTTGAGTAGTTTGTATCAGTCTCTGTGCCGTCTGGGTTTTAATCTTCTCCCGAAACTGCTGTGGGTCCGCTTGGGCGTCCTGCTGGGACCTTCCTGTAAGGAATCTGCAGCTTGGGGAGGAGAGTGATTATTTGTTCCCTGCAGGGGGGCTGAGTCTTTTCTCTTGGGGATTGGGTCTACCCCTCCGAGGTGCTCTCGCCAACCGTGCAGGCTCGTCTTTCAACAAGAAGGCAGGTTTACGTCTGTCAATGCTGACTGTTTCTTTTCTATCCCCAAAATCAAGCACAAAGTGTTTATCACCAGGTTCCAGCACTCTGAATGGCCCATCGTATGGTGGGCGGAAAGTTGGTTTTAAAGCTTCATGCCTAACAAAAACGAATTCAGCGTTCTTTAAAGCTTGAGGGACAAAAACCCGTGGAAAAGAGTGATGAGCCGGACCGGGGAGAGAGTCCGGTCCGCTGCTGCCTAAAAACCTCGGGGCTGGAAGATGCCCTGGCTCTGGGTTCTCTGGTAAAAATTCACCTGGGAGCCTGAGAGGTTGTGCAAAAACTAATTCTGCTGGAGAGGCGTCTAGATGCTCTTTGGGTGCAGCACGCAACCCCAATAAAACCCAGGGAAGTTTATTTACCCAATTTGTATCCGTTAGTGAGGCTCTGAGGGCGGCCTTTAAAGATCTGTGAAAACGCTCGCATAACCCATTAGCCTGAGGGTGATAAGCGGTGGTGCGGTGAATTGTTGCCCCTAAGCTGCTGGACATGGCTGACCAAAGCTCCGAGACAAATTGAGGCCCCCTATCGGACGTGATGTCTGATGGGACACCGAAACGTGCCACCCAGTTTGTCAAAAAAACGTGAGCGACTTCCTCCGCTGTGGTTGACGCCAGAGGGACTGCCTCTGGCCAGCGCGTGGTGCGGTCTATCATTGTTAACAGGTGTGTGAAACCTTGGGAGGAAGGTAGTGGTCCCAGGAGGTCGACATGAACGTGGTCGAACCTTCTAGCACGGATTGGAAAAGGCTCTAGAGGGGCTTTTGTGTGTTTGTGTATTTTGGCGCGCTGACAAGAAATGCAAGTTTTTGCCCATTCTTTTACGTTTTTGCGCAGGCCAAGCCACACAAACTTTTCGGCGACCATTTTAACCGAGGCGTGCACACCTGGGTGCGCGAGGGAGTGAATTGAGTCGAAAATACGGCGGCGCCATGTAGCTGGGACTAACGGGCGAGGTCGGCCGGTTGAGATATCGCATATTAGGGGGGGCACGCCGTCGCGTAAACCCTTTTCCTCCAGCCTTAACCCTGTTGGTTCAGACAAGAGTGCGCGCACGTCCACGTCACTACTTTGTTCCTCTGCCATGGCTGCATAATCTATCCCTGCATGGACTGGGGCCGCGTATGTGTCCGCGTTGGTGAAAAGTTCCGCGGCTGAGGTAGTATAATCTGTCTCCTCGCGCTCTGACGATGTCACAGCGCGAGAGAGGCAGTCTGCTACCACGTTAAGTTTGCCTGCCACATGTCGAATGTCTGTGGTGAACTCTGAAATCGCAGCCAGCTGTCTTTGTTGCCTGCCTGACCACGGTTCGGAAATTTTAGCCATAGCAAAGGTGAGCGGTTTGTGGTCTACAAAAGCCGTGAAACTCCGCCCTTCTAACCAGAACTGGAAGTGGCGGATGGATAAATGAAGCGCTAGCAGCTCCCTGTCAAAAGTGCTGTATTTACGCTCGGTTTGGTTTAGCGATTTGCTGAAGAATGCCAAAGGTTGCCAGATTCCGCTGACATGTTGTTCTACAACTGCCCTATAGCTAGGTCCGAAGCGTCTGTGGTTAGCGCAATGCGGGCCGAGGGATCGGGGTGAACCAACAATGTGGCATTAGCTAGGGCGCTTTTTACTTCCGCGAAGGCGCGTTCGCGCTCCGGGGTCCATTCGACCGCGTTGGAAGCTTTTTGTTTTCTGAGCGCGTCATATAGGGGCTGCATGAGCTGAGCTGCGTGGGGGAGGAAATGGTTGTAAAAATTAACCATGCCCAAAAATTCCTGCAGCGATTTGACTGTATGTGGCCGTGGGAAACTTTTTATCGCGTGAACTTTGTCTGGAAGTGGGACTGCCCCCTTCGGAGAAACTCTGTGTCCTAAAAAATCAATTTGTGACACGCCGAATTTGCATTTGGCTGGATTGATTATTAACCCGTGCTCTTCTAGCCTCTGAAAAACCATAGTGAGATGCCGCTCGTGTTCTTCCTCAGACGGGCTGACTACCAGCATATCGTCGAGGTAGACGAAAACAAAAGGGAGGTCGCGTAATACTGCGTCCATCATCTGCTGAAAGGTTTGAGCCGCGCCTTTGAGGCCGAAAGGCATTCGCAAAAATTCAAAAAGGCCAAAAGGGGTTATTACAGCTGTTTTAGGAATGTCCTCTGCTCGAACTGGGACTTGATGATAACCGCGGACCAGGTCTATTTTTGAAAAAATGCGCGCACCCGCCAGATGCAGTGAAAAATCCTGAATGTGAGGAATTGGGTAGCGGTCATGCGCTGTCGCATTGATTAATCAGCGGTAATCGCCGCACGGTCTCCAAGAACCGTCGGATTTCGGAACCATGTGAAGTGGTGAGGCCCAGGGGCTTTTCGAGCGTCTAATAATGCCTAATTTTTTCAAGGGTGGTAAACTCGTCCCGAGCTATGGCGAGCTTGGCCGCGTCTAAGTGCCGGGCTTTGGCAAATACGGGTGGGCCCGTTGTGGGAATAAAATGTTCAACCCCGTGTTTAGCCACTGTGGCTGAGAATTTGGGAATTGTGAGTGCTGGAAATTGGGCGAGGAGTTGATCAAACTTACCTCCTGCTGTGGCGACGCTAGCCTGCACGGGTGGTGGAGAAATACGAGCTGAGCAGGGAATAGAAGCAAAGGACAGTGCATTAACCAAGCGTCTGTTCGCTAGATCAACTAATAACCCATGTGCACACAAAAAATCTGCGCCCAACAAGTTAAAACTCACCGCCGCTACAACAAATGTCCATCTGTAGTTGCGGCCGTGGATGCAGAGGTGCAGGCTCTTTTCGCCAAAAGTGTCAATGGTGGAGCCGTTGGCTACCACCGCTCCATTGCCCCGGGGGCCCATGGCCCGGTCTGCTTGGGAGAGCATGACAAAACTTAGTTGAGCTCCCGTGTTGATAAGGAACCGCTTGCCGGTGTGTCCGTCCGTCACATATAAAAGCTTGCTTTTTTCGCCGAGAACCGCCGCTGTTAACGGCTCTCGGCTTCGGCGTTTTCCGGAATTTGTGAATTTGCAGGGGGGAACGCATTTGTAAGCCTTCTCGGCGAAGCGGTGGTGGTAATAACAAACGTCGCTCCGTCTGTTGCGTCCTGGCCGTGTCGCTGTCACCGCGGGCTGATTCTGCTCGGTGATTTGTGGCTCCTCGTGGCTCCGGACATCAGCGTTGAGGTCTGCAGATGCTGCTGTGGGTGTCTGCTCCTTGCAGGCGTTGACGAGCCGTTGAGCTTTGTGAGCTAGCGTGCGGAAGTCTTGCTGGGTGCTGCATCGCATGTTGGCCAGCGTCCCTCTCATGTGTGGCGGCAGCGTACTGAGGAATATGAAATGGAAGAGGAAGTTGTCATTGTCCTCTTCTTTAAGTTGCAGCAAGTCCTCCATGAGGGCCTTGGGTCTGCCTCCTCTGTGGCCGTAAACCGCCAGGATCCTCTCGGCTCTCTCCTCGGCTGAGGGGACGTAATTTGCCACGATGGTCGCTTTCAGTTCTTCATATTTGTCCTGGGCCAGCGGCCGTTGGATTATGCTCCGCGCACATCTCGAAGTGGCGGCGTTGAGTTTGGCGACGATGTGATAGAACTTTGTATCGTCAGCCGTGATGCCCGCAAGTGCAAAATGGGCTTCAGCTTGCAGAAACCACGATGCGGGGTCTTCCTGCCAGAAGTCCGGCAGGTTGACGGTGACGGCGTTTGTGTAGACCGTCACTGCTGCGTCCGCAGGGTGAGAGTGCCTTGCTTCGGCTCTCTCCGCGGCGCTGGTGCTCGGTTGAGCCCTCTCTATCACTTCTGCCGGGGGGAAACGTCGTCCATCTGTTCCCCTGTCTGCGTGGGCGCCGGCGTCTGCCTGGGTCGCCACAGATGAGTCGATCGCGGGGGAACGCCTCTGGTCCATACTCGCGTCAGGGTCACCAGTGTAGAAGAGCTTGGAAGAACGAGGCGATGTGATATATAAACCAAAGTTTATTATCAGCTCTTCTAACAAGTCTCATCCTAGTACAGCAGCAGAAGAAGGAAAAAGAGACCGAACACTTTGGGCTCTATGAACTTATACTTGCACATAACAAAAGACATGCAAATCCAAAGCTGACATCCCTCCTTATCTTAATCCCCCCATTGTCTTCGTACTCCTCCTCATGGCCCTGGGGGGTCAGGGCAGCTCCTCCGGTCTCCACCGCAGTGCCTGGGAAACTCTTTGATCCTCACTGGCGGTTGAGATCTCTTTGTCCTGTTCTGAGGTGTGAAGTCGCCTTACATATGTAATCACCAAACATTCTCATATGCTTCAACATATGTAGGTTATGGAATATATGATAAATATAGACCACATCTTAGTCTATTCGTTTTAATATAGGTTGAAAAGGATTGTTAAATCATTATATTTTATTTTTATTTATGTTTTCAAGTGTTTATTTACAACATACTTCTGTTCCACTCAGTTTTTTCAAGACAGTTCATATACATGCTTTTTCTAAGCACAGTTAATTACGTTTTATGTCTCACACACTCTGTAAAGTTTAAACTTCATACATCTTCCTCTGATATTTGACCACCTGCACTAACAATAGGTGTTCTTTTTAAGTACTGCATAATAAACTGAGTCCTAGCAATATCTCAGCCTGTCTCTGGTGAGTTTGGGCCGAGGTCACTTGGAAGCCATCATGGTGTTTTCTCCCATGTCTCATTTTAATCACTCAGTACAGCCTCACACCTCCTCCTCCTTCCTCACCCCCGCACCCCGGGGAAGCTGTAGTTCTGTGACCCAGCTCCGTGCACGCCAGGCCGGCATGGCACGCAAGCTCATCCCGCTCTGCTCCCCTAAGCACGCGAAACCTCTACGGGATTAGAAGCAAAAATCCCAATACTGTACATAATACATGGGTACAACAAAAAGCTAAAGATCTATCACACAGCCTGTACACAGCAGGAGAGTCTGGAAGGAGTGTAGGCAGAGAAAAAAACGTGTTATACAGGAGGCCTATTATCACAAGTCCTGTTACTTGGGGCATTATGTTGAAATGTCTTCTGAGTTTGCTAAAATCTTATTTGATATTTTATCCTTTTGTCTAAAAGAATAACCTTTATTCTACAGGATAATTTATTTAAATTGGACTTTTTAAAGATTTTTTACTGTATGACATATTAGAGAATGTGATGACCACAGTGATTTAAAGCTCTAAACTTTAATTATGTGATTTGAACCACATTTAAAAAAACATTGTTCATGAGGGCAATTTTTACACAGCATGGAGTGACTAGAGACTGAAAATTGGCTCAGTCTCTCCACAAATCATCACCGACTGTGGAAGTTTCACACTGGACCTCAAGCAACTTGGATTCCGTGCCTCTCCACGCTTCCTACAGACTCTGGGACCTTGATCTTTAAATGACAGGACTTGGCACCTGATTTGAAGAGCCATATCATCTACACTTGTTGGTCCACTGTTTTTTTATCAAGTTCAAAGTCAGCGCAGCCATCTAGCAGGAAATTTTAGAGCATTTCATGCTTCCTTCTGCTGACAAGCTTTATGGAGATGCCGATTTCATTTTCCAGCAGGACTTGGCACCTGCCCACACTGCCAAAAGAACCAATATCTGGTTTAATGATTATGGTACGGTGACAGCAACATATCGCTACAACCAGCACCAGGTGAGAGGGAAAAGAAGCCGGACTACTTCCAAATCCACGC
Source organism: Pholidichthys leucotaenia (assembly GCA_020510985.1). Lineage (NCBI taxonomy): Eukaryota > Metazoa > Chordata > Actinopteri > Cichliformes > Pholidichthyidae > Pholidichthys > Pholidichthys leucotaenia. The sequence continues at coordinate 166,813,429 of CM035842.1, forward strand.
CCAGCATCAGCCTTCAGGAGCCACTGCTGAGCCGCAGGTTGAAGGGTCTGCGACCAAACAGAATGCAATGGAACCACCCAACATCTTCTGAATCCACGACTGGCATCAGCATCCAGGAGCCGCCGCTGAGATGCAGGATGAAGAGTCTATGACCCAACAGGATGTAGCAGAACCACCACAACCTGGTGGACACCCCACAGCAGACATGAGCATCATAACATCACAATCAAAATGCTGAACGCAGCCGAACACAGTGCCACTCACGGTGATGAACTGGGTTCGGGTCCACAGAACCAAGCAACCGGGCCCACAGTGGTCCTTAACATCATCACCACTATGACATCTATGAAGATCACTGCACAACTGAGACCAGCCGCCATTCAGATGGTGGATGAATTGAGATGGCAAGCCAGCCATCTGCGGAAGGTGAGAGCAGCTGCCGCAGATCAAGACGCAGCTTTGGAGCTGACCCAGCTAGTGTGGGATCCCGGTGTAAGAAACCACAGGGTTGGATGGCACCGGCGTGATGACGCAGCCATTTGGTGATGTCATCATGCCAAACTGATATAATGTGAGAGTCGGCCATCTTGGACTCTCTTGGCTATATAGTGCTCAACCTTCTGTTAACAGACCAAGCTGTAAACTATTGCATAGTGTAAAATAAAGTTTGTGTTCCAAACCAGCACCACTCTCCGTTGGTCATTCCGGGTTTCCAGACATAACGGGTATCACTGTGCTTGACTCTCCTGACCTAAACCTAGAATCTATGGGGTATTGTCAAAAGGAAGATGAGAGACACCAGACCCAATAATGCAGATGAGCTGAAGGCCACTATCAAAGCAACCTGGGTCTCCATAACACCTCAGTGGTACTACAGGCTTATCACCTTCATGCCACAACACAACTGATGCAGTAATTCTTGCAAAAGGAGCCCCTACCACGTATTGAGTGTGTATACATGGACAAACTGTTGAGTACTGTAGGTCAGCATTTCTATTAAAAATCTATTTTTTAATGGACCTATGTAATATTCTAATTTTCTGAGAAACTGAGTTGTGTTTTCATTAGCTGTAAGCCATAATCATCAAAATTAAAAGAAATAAATGCTTAAAACACACTCTGTGTGTAATGAATCTGTATAACATGAGTTTCACTTTTTGAATTGAATTACTGAAATAAATTAACTTTTCATTGATATTCTAATTCACTGAGAAGCACTTGCATATTCTATTCTACTGACAAGTAATATTTTTGCAGCTATTATTATTATAATTATTATTAAAAATTAGAACACACTGGTGGAACCCTTAACTTATTTCCCCATAAAGTTTCAGGTGAATACAATGGAAGTAAAGGTTTCCTCTATGCACACTAGTGCCCTTAATATTTACCCTAAAATTGTTGTTTATTGTCCCCTCTGATAGAGAAATGAATGTCCATCCATAAATCCACATTTTCATGGTTTTGATAAAGACAGAATTCATTCACCGAAATGTGATTTCAACTTTGGCATCAGGTACAGTAACACATAGCCAGAGCTGAGAATAACAGCAATATATCAGATTTTTTTTTTTTCTTAAGAAAAGATGTAATTATTTTGGAATCAGGAATACATTCACAGGAAGAACTCTTTGCTTGAAGGTTGGTCCTATACTCTAGACTTACCTGATTATATAATACCAAAGTATCTCATTAAAAAATAAATAATCAAATACTCTCAAGTGAAAATGCTATGATATTGTTGGAGACAATGAATTTGCTAGAGAAGCAAAAAGACGGACATGAGAAGGGGGGAAACTGGACTATAAGTATCAAATAAGGTGTCAAATAAAAATACAAAGATATGGAATCAGACGTACAGTGGGGCAAAAAAGTATTTAGTCAGCCACCAATTGTGCGAGTTCTCCCACTTAAAAGATGAGAGAGGTCTCCAATTTTCATCATAGGTATACCTCAACTATGAGAGACAAAATGAGAAAAAAAAAAATCCAGAAAATCACATTGAAGGATTTTTAATGAATTAATTGGTAAATTCCTCGGTAAAATAAGTATTTGGTCACCTACAAACAAGCAAGATTTCTGGCTCTCACAGACCTGTAACTTCTTCTTTAAGAGGCTCCTCTGTCCTCCACTCGTTACCTGTATTAATGGCACCTGTTTGAACTCGTTATCAGTATAAAAGACACCTGTCCACAACCTCAAACATTCAGACTCCAAACTCCACTATGGCCAAGGCCAAAGAGCTGTCAAAGGACACCAGAAACAAAATTGTAGACCTGCACCAGGCTGGGAAGACTGAATCTGCAATAGGTAAGCAGCTTGGTGTGAAGAAATCAACTGTGGGAGCAATTATTAGAAAATGGAAGACATACAAGACCACTGATAATCTCCCTTGATCTGGGGCTCCACGCAAGATCTCACCCCGTGGGGTCAAAATGATCATGAGAACGGTGAGCAAAAATCCCAGAACCACACGGGGGGACCTAGTGAATGACCTGCAGAGAGCTGGGACCAAAGTAACAAAGGCTACCATCAGTAACACACTACGCTGCCAGGAACTCAAGTCCTGCAGTGCCAGACGTGTCCCCCTGCTTGTGCCAGTACATGTCCAGGCCCGTCTGAAGTTTGCTAGAGAGCATTTGGATGATCCAGAAGAGGACTGGGAGAATGTCATATGGTCAGATGAAACCAAAATAGAACTTTTTGGTAAAAACTCAACTTGTCGTGTTTGGAGGAGAAAGAACATCATACCTACTGTGAAGAATGGGGGTGGAAACTTCATGCTTTGGGGCTGTTTTTCTGCAAAGGGACCAGGACGACTGATGCGTGTAAAGAAAAGAATGAATGGGGCCATGTATCGTGAGATTTTGAGTGGTTTAATGACCATGGCAGCACTGTGTTTGATTGGCCAGCAAACTCTCCTGACCTAAACCCCATCGAGAATCTATGCAGTATTGTCAAGAGGAAGCTGAGAGACACCAGACCCAACAACGCAGATGAACTGAAGGTCACTATCAAAGCAACCTGGACCTTCATAACACCTCAGCAGTGCCACAGGCTGATCACCTCCATGCCACGCCACATTGATACAGTAATTAATCCAAAATTTGCCCAGACCAAGTACTGAGTGTGTACATGGACATTGTTTTCAATCGGCCAACATTTCTATTAAAAAACTATTTTTTAAAATTAATTTTATGCAATATTCTAGTTTTTTGAGAAACTGAATTTGGAGTTTTCATGGGCTGTAAGCCATAATCATCAAAATTAAAATAAATAAACACTTGAAATACTGTATATCACTCTCTATGTAATGAATCTATATACTATATGGGTTTCACTTTCTGAAATGAGTGACAAAAAATATTGAAGTTTTTAATGATATTGTGGTGCACATATGTGGGTTTCATATGCTTCACATATATATTACTGTGTGCTTATTGTATGCTTCACGTCTCAGAGGAACAAAAGGACTGAACCTCCTAGGGGTAACAGGAGGATGTGAAATCTGGCCTTTTGTATGCAAAGAGATGGCCTTGAGGGATTTCCCGACCACCAGGACTTTAGGGGAGGCGAGAAGACCTGGAGGGGGATGCATTTTGGTTTGGGATTAAAAGACAATGTGACTGTATGCTTTGATGTCCTGGGTATAAAAGGGACAGATGTTGGGGGTTCATTCTCTTTCTGTTTTTGGATGTTGGAGAATGTGAATGTGAATAAAACTGGACTTGAGAAATAAACTCAGCCTCGTCCCTCCACATATCTCCACACTGGTGACCCTAAGACGTATCATGAGCGGAGACGATTCTCCCGAGCCAGACTCGTCAGGAGCCAGCCAAACGAATGCAGCCACAGTTCAGCTACCGGACTTCTGGCAGAACAATCCGCGCTCCTGGTTTAACGCAGTCGAGGCGCAGTTCAACCTCCGGAGGATTTCGGTAGACGCCACAAAGTTCTACCATGTGGTTGCAAAGCTGGACAACCACACAGCCCAGCGAGTGGAGAGCCTGATCAACCACCCGCCGGACAGCGACAAGTACAGCACGTTGAAGGCTGCACTCATCCGTTACTTCACCCCCTCGGTGGAGGAGCGAGCAGAGGTGCTCCTGGCGCTGACTGAATTTGAGAGCGACAGACCTGCAGACCTGATGGGGAAGATGTTGAGTTTGAGAGACTCCGAAGATGATAGCTTCATCTTCACCCACCTTTTCCTCGGGACCCTACCGTCAGCGGTGAGAGTGACCCTGGCCAGTTCCGCACTGTTGGCCCGATGAGACTACCACGAGCTGGGCCAGGAGGCGCAACGACTCGTCAACGCCAATAAATGGGGCGTGGCTACGGCTGCGGCAGCGGAGCTAGGCGCAACGTCCGGAGATGGCAGGGGGCCAGAGGCTGCAGCACCAGACTCACCGACGACGGCGGCGGCAGGGGCCAGGAAACGCGGAGCAGACAACGTCCTTTGCTTCTACCATCGCCGCTTCGCAGAGAAGGCACGCAAGTGCATTCCACCGTGCCATTTCAAGCGCTCGGGAAACGCCAAGACCGGGGGTCGGTAGCAGCTGCGGCCCTCGGAGAGGAGAACAAGCTGCTCTATTTGAGGGATGCGAGCTCGGGGAGGCATTTCCTCGTGGACACAGGCTCCCAGCTGAGTTTCATCACACCTTCCTACGCTGACCGGCTGGCGCCTTCCAGTGGTCCCGGGGTGTCAGCAGCGAATGGCTCGGCGATAAAGACCTTCGGTGAGAGGACTCTGCTTCTGTCTTTAGACAGCCGTACATTCGAGTGGACTTTCGTCATAGCGGCAGTCAATTTCAACATGTTAGGGGCTGATTTTTTATGCTCACATGGTTTGTTGGTCGATCTTGCTAACAGATGCCTGGTTAATGCACTCTCTTTTTATTCTATTCCCTGTACAGCTCAAGTGGCCCCGCCAACAGCACAAGCCAACGTCACAGCTGCAGGTGGTAAGTTCCACACACTCCTCACTCAGTTCCCAGCACTCACGGTCCCAACATTTTCGGCGACCGTGGCTAAACACGGGGTGGGACATTTTGATTTGGCCTCTGTTCCTCCTCATAATTTAAAAATTAAATGTGGTTTATTAAATATTAGGTCTCTAACTCCCAAGTCTCTGTTAGTCCATGATCTGTTAATTGATCATCAGATTGATTTAATTTCCCTTACAGAGACTTGGTTAGGGCAAGAGGATTATGTTGGTTTAAATGAATCAACTCCCTCTGGTTATTTAAACTGTCAAAATCCCGGAAGTTCTGGTCGTGGAGGAGGAGTAGCATCAATTTACCATTCCAAATTACTAGTTAATGTAAAGCAAAAAACATGTTATAATTCCTTTGAGGGCCTGGTCCTCAGTGTTGGGCACTTTAGCAATTCCAGGTTAAACCCAATTTTATTTGCCATAGTTTATCGTCCCCCATCAACCTATTCAGAATTTTTATCCAAATTTCCTGATTTCTTAGCTGATTTAGTGCTGAAATCTGATAGAATAATTATAGTAGGGGACTTTAATATACATGTGGATGTAGATAGTGACTGCCTTAATGTGGCTTTTAATTCAATATTAGACTCGATTGGGTTTTCTCAGAAAGTAGGAAATTCTACTCATTACCTCCACCATACATTGGACCTTGTTCTGACATATGGCATAGAAATAGAAAATCTTGTAGTGTCTCCTCATAACCCTGTACTGTCAGACCATTGTCTGTTAACCTTTGATTTTACTATTTCTGACTATTTGGCTCCTAAAGAAAAATATTATCACAGTAGATGCCTCTCAGATGATGCTGTTTCCAAATTTATGCAGATTGTTTCCTCTATGCCATGTGTCAACACAACGGAATTAAGCTATAGACAGCTTGCTCCTTCTGTAATTGATAACATGGTGGATAGTGTTTCAGCTTCTCTGCATCAGGCTCTAGACTTGGTGGCCCCCTTAAAAAAGAAAAAGTCTAATCAGAGATTTTTAACTCCTTGGTTCAACACAGAAACTCGTAGCTTAAAACAGAAGACTTGTCAATTAGAAAGAAAATGGCGCTCTACTAATTTAGATGAAATCTATTTAGCTTGGAGAAATCATCTTTTAATTTATAAAAAATCTCTTAGAAAAGCTAGAACGAGTTATTACTCTGCATTAATAGAAGAGAACAAGAATAATCCCAGGTTTCTTTTCAGTACTGTAGCCAGGTTGACAAAGAGTCAGGACTCTGTCAATCCTAGCATCCCCTTAGAGCTTACTAGTCAGGACTTTATGAACTTTTTCAATAATAAAATTTCATCCATCAGAGATAAAATCAATCAGATTCTTCCCACAGTTAACTTAAATACTGTAACTACTACAACTCCTTCTATTGATGTCTGTCTTGATGAGTTTACTCCAATCGACCTTTGTGAGTTAGACAAAATAGTTTCCTCATCCAAACCTTCAACTTGTCTTTTAGACCCTATTCCTACCAGGTTATTTAAAGAAGTATTCCCACTTATTGGTAGCTTTATTCTTCATATAATCAATTCTTCATTAACTTTAGGCCATGTACCGCAGGCTTTTAAAACGGCTGTAATTAAACCCTTACTCAAAAAGCCAACGCTAGATCCAGGAGCTTTAGCTAACTATAGACCAATCTCTAATCTCCCTTTCATTTCAAAAATCTTAGAAAGAGTTGTTGCTACGCAATTATTTGACCACCTGCAGGGAAATGGTTTATTTGAGGAGTTTCAATCTGGGTTTAGAATCCATCATAGCACTGAAACAGCCTTAGCGAAGGTCACTAACGACCTCCTCATTGCATCTGATAATGGACTAGTTTCTGTACTTGTCCTTTTAGATCTTAGTGCAGCTTTTGATACTATTGATCATAATATTCTACTTGATAGATTAGAACACTATGTTGGACTTAATGGAACTTCGTTGCAGTGGTTTAGATCTTATTTATCTGATAGGTTCCAGTTTGTTCATGTAAATGATGAGTTTTCTCTCAGCTCAAAGCTTAGTCATGGAGTTCCACAGGGATCTGTGCTTGGCCCTACTCTTTTTAGTTTATATATGCTTCCGTTAGGCAACATTATTAGAAAGCACTGTATACATTTTCACTGTTATGCAGATGACACACAATTATACCTGTCAATGAAGCCAGATGATACTAATCAATTAGCCAAGTTAGAAGCCTGTCTTAAGGAAATCAAAGTTTGGATGACTTGTAATTTCCTGCTATTAAATTCAGATAAGACTGAAGTCATTCTTGTTGGTCCAAAAAACCTTAGAAATTCCTTTCCAAATCAAACTTTCAGTTTGGATGCAGTTACTCTTTCTCTTAATAGCTCTGTGAGGAACCTTGGAGTTATTTTTGATCAGGATTTGTCCTTCAATTCACATATTAAATTTGTTTCTAAGACTGCCTTCTATCATTTGCGTAATATTGCCAAGATTAGGAGCATCTTGTCTCAGAGTGATGCTGAGAAGCTGATCCACGCTTTTGTTAGCTCGAGATTAGATTATTGTAATTCTTTATTATCAGGCTGTCCTAAAACATCTTTAAAAAGTCTTCAGCTGATCCAAAATGCTGCAGCAAGAGTTTTAACAGGTACTAGAAAGAGAGATCATATCTCTCCGGATCTGGCCTCCCTTCATTGGCTTCCCATAGAGTTTAGAATTAAGTTTAAAATCCTTCTTCTTACTTACAAAGCTCTAAACAATCAGGCTCCTTTTTATTTAAAAGATCTGATACTACCATATCATCCTAACAGAGCACTACGCTCTCAAAATGCAGGTTTACTTGTAATACCTAGAATCTCCAAAAGTACAATGGGAGGGAGAGCCTTCAGTTATCAAGCTCCTCTCCTGTGGAATCAGCTGCCAATCTGGATTCGGGAGTCAGACTCGATCTCTGTTTTTAAGAATAGGGCTAAAACCTACCTTTTTGATCTAGCCTACAATTAGGGAGGGATCATGTGTTTCTGAACCCTCCCTTAGTTATGCTGCTAATAGGTTTAGTCAGCCGGGGGACCTCCAGTAATGCACTGGGCCTCACTCCTTTCCTCACTCTCTATGAAATATTTTTTTTTTTGCTGGTCATTAACATTTGTTTGTTCTCTCCCATAGATTGAGTCCCCATCGTGCTGTTTGCTCTCTACATGTCTGTTCTTTTCTTCTTCTCTGTCCCCTCACCCCCCAGCCAGTCGCAGCAGATGACTGCCCCTCCCTGAGCCTGGTTCTGCTGGAGGTTTCTTCCTGTTAAAAGGGAGTTTTTCCTCTCCACCGTCGCCAAGTGCTTGCTCACAGGGGATCGCCTGATTGCTGGGGTCTTTCTGCAACTGTGGGGGTCCTCCCTACAGTTGATAGTGCTATGAGATGACTGTTGTTGTGAAATGGTGCTATATAAATAAAGTTGAATTGAATTGAATTGAATTGAATTGAATTTTGTGACTACTACCGGACCGCCCGTTTTTGCAAAAGCTCGGCGCTTGGATTCAGCTAAACTGACCATAGCGCGCGAGGAGTTCGTCAACCTGGAAAGGTTGGGCATCATCAGGCGTTCGAAGAGCCCATGGGCTTCACCGCTTCACATGGTCCCGAAAGCTGATGGCTCATGGTGACCTTGTGGTGATTTCCGCAGGTTGAACAACGCTACAGCGCACGACCGCTACCCGATCCCGCACATCCAAGATTTTTCAGTTCATTTGGCGGGGGCGTGCATTTTTTCTAAAATAGACTTGGTACGCGGTTACCACCAGGTCCCAGTGCGCGCTGAGGACATACCCAAAACAGCGGTAATAACTCCTTTCGGGCTTTTCGAGTTTTTGCGCATGCCGTTTGGGCTTAAAGGCGCGGCGCAGACGTTCCAACGCATGATGGACGCGGTTTTGCGCGATCTCCCTTTCGTGTTCATCTACCTGGACGACATATTGGTAGCCAGCGCGTCCGAAGACGAACACGAAAACCACCTCACGGCAGTTTTCCGGAGGTTGGCAGAGCACGGGTTAATAATCAACCCAGCAAAGTGTCAGTTCAGGGTGACGCAGATTGATTTTTTGGGGCATCGCGTCTCCCCAGAAGGAGCGGTTCCTCTGCCTGACAAAGTGCGCACAGTAACAAATTTTCAAATCAAATTTCAAATCAAATTTTCAATACAAAACAAATTTTCCCCAACCACAAACGGTCAAAGCGTTACAGGTGTTTTTGGGAATGGTGAATTTTTATAACCGTTTCCTCCCCCGCGCAGCGCAGCTCATGCAACCATTGTATGCTGCACTAAAAAAACAAAAACCCACAAATAAAGTCGAATGGTCTCCAGAGCGAGAGCGCGCATTCTCTGAAGTCAAAACAGCCCTGGCAAACGCTGCATTGTTGGCACATCCAGTCCCAGCGGCCCGCATGGCGCTCACTACTGACGCATCAAATGTAGCCATAGGGGCGGTCGTGGAACAGTATGTAGCCTTTTTCAGCAGGACCCTGCGCGACAGCGAACGAAAATACAGCGCATTCGACAGGGAGTTGTTAGCTCTCCACTTGGCCATTCGCCACTTCCAGTTCTGGCTGGAAGGACGCCGTTTCACCACGTTCGTTGACCACAAGCCGCTGACTTTCTCGATGGCCAAGATTTCAGAACCTTGGTCGGGCCGGCAGCAGAGACAGCTGGCTGCGATATCGGAGTTAACTACCGATATCCAGCATGTGGCGGGTAAACTTAATGTAGTGGCGGACTGCCTCTCACGCGCCGTGGCGGCTCCAGCCCGCGTAGAGGTAGTTTCTGCAGCCATGGCCGCAGAGCAGGTTAGCGACGCGGAAGTGCGCGCGGCCCCGGTCCGCGTGGGGATAGATTATGCAGCCATGGCCGCGGAGCAGGTTAGCGACGCGGATGTGCGCGCGCTCCAGTCTGGACCAACAGGGTTAAGGCTGGAGAACAGGGTGCTGCAAGACGGTATGCCTCCCCTAATCTGCGATGTCTCCACTGGGCGGCCGGGTCCGGTAGTACCAGCCGCGTGGCCCCGCCGCGTTTTTGACTTGATCCATTCTCTGGCGCACCCGGGAGTGCGCGCGTCGGTCAAAATGGTAGGAGAGAAATTTGTATGGCCGAGCCTGCGCAAACAAGTTAGAGAGTGGGCGGCAGCCTGCATGGCTTGTCAGCGGGCCAAGGTTCATAGACACACGAGAGTTCCCTTGGAGCTGTTTCACATTCCAGCTAAAAGGTTTGATCATGTCCACGTGGACCTCGTAGGCCCCCTCCCGCCCTCACAAGGGTGCACGCATCTTCTGACAATGGTTGACCACACCACACGCTGGCCGGTAGTGGTTCCGCTGTCATCAACCACAGCCGAGGAGGTGGCGCGCACGTTTTTAACGGCATGGGTAGCGCGTTTTGGAGTCCCGTCGGACATTACGTCCGACAGAAGCCCTCAATTTGTTTCCGAACTTTGGTCAGCGATGGCCCGCAGCCTGGGGGCAACGATCCACCGCACGACCGCGTACAACCCACAGGCTAACGGGTTACGCGAATGTTTTCACAGGTCATTGAAAGCGGCTCTCAGAGCGTCGCTTATGGATGCAAATTGGGTGAACAAACTACCATGGGTTTTATTGGGGTTGCGTTCTACACCTAAAGAGGATTTAGAAGCCTCCCCAGCTGAGCTAGTTTTCGCACAGCCACTTAGGCTGCCCGGGGAATTTCTCCCAGATAATCCAGCACCAGAGTGCTTCCCGGCTCAGCGGTTACAGAATAGCACGGACCCGAGCACACTACCTGGCCCCATTCACCACAGTTTTCCGCGTGTTTTTGTGCCTAAAGCTTTAAAAAAATGCGGAGTTTGTTTTTGTCAGACATGATGCTCATAGTCCACCTTTACGCCCACCTTATGATGGACCATATAGAGTGCTGGAAACTGGGGATAAGCATTTTTTGCTAGATTTGGGGGGCAGAAAAGAAATGATTGGCATAAACAGGCTCAAACCCGCTTTTGTGGTAGCTGACGAAGTTGTGCAGTTGGCTAAGGCTCCTCGGCGCGGCAGACCCCCTAGAGAGCATTCCCCAGAACACCCACAGAGGTTGACTAACAGTTCTAATCCCCAGGCAGCAGCTCCACAGCAGGAAGACGCCACGGAGGTGGTACAGCCTGTTTACAGCAAATATGGGAGAAGGCTGAGGCCCAAGCGGCACGTGGACTGATATGTAGTGATTTTAGTATGACATGCAATCTGTGGTTATGTTGTTCCATCTTAGACGTTTGGGGGGGGGTCATGTGGTGCACATATGTGGGTTTCATATGCTTCACATGTATATTACTGTGTGCTTATTGTATGCTTCACGTCTCAGAGGAACAAAAGGACTGAACCTCCTAGGGGTAACAGGAGGATGTGAAATCTGGCCTTTTGTATGCAAAGAGATGGCCTTGAGGGATTTCCCGACCACCAGGACTTTAGGGGAGGCGAGAAGACCTGGAGGGGGATGCATTTTGGTTTGGGATTAAAAGACAATGTGACTGTGTGCTTTGATGTCCTGGGTATAAAAGGGACAGATGTTGGGGGTTCATTCTCTTTCTGTTTTTGGATGTTGGAGAATGTGAATGTGAATAAAACTGGACTTGAGAAATAAACTCAGCCTCGTCCTTCCACATATCTCCACAATATTCTAATTTTTTGAGATGATCTGTGTACTAGGGGTGTAATGGTACTTGTATTTGTTTTCAGATTTTTCAGTACACCACTCATGGTATGTTACAGACGCGTACCGAGGTACGACACGAACTATATTGAGTGACGGATAGAAAGTGTAACTGTCATATCACCCCCCCCCCCCGTTTCCGTTTTCCATCTCCGGCCGCCTGTCAGTGGACTTCTGCAGCGTTCTGCCTCAGTGAAGAATGACTGAAATTAGGCTACTTCTAAACACCACACCGGTAAGGTTAGTGAGTTTTTAGCGAGTAAAGTTAGTGCTTCTTATTTTCAATGAGCGACTGTCTTAGCTTTAGAAAATTGATTAAACTGTTAGCATGTGCTAACATTACCTGTCAGACAATCTCTCTTGAATGATGTTTGCTGACAGCTGAGCTGTTTGAGTTCTGCCGGTAACGTCTTAGAAGAAGAAGCCATCTCTGTTGTCATTCAGTCCATCGTGTACAGTAGAACGAAATTACATTTCCCCTGTCTACAGTGTTAATCACATATTGGGGGTTGCTGCCATGCTTGGCACCACAACTTCTCCTTCCCCCATTCTATTATGCTGAGCACCAAGCTAGAAGGCAGTAAGTACCATTTTGATATGGTCTTTGGTATGACCCAGCAGAGAGTTGAACCCCCAACCTCCCAGTTGTGGGGTGGAAGCTCTACCAACTAGGCCACCACTCTGGCTTTAACTGCAGTAGATGAGTGAATTACATTAATAGCTAACCCTTTTTCATCTTCTCTGTTATTGTTGCGGTAATATCAGCCCTCACTCTGAATATTTGTGCATCTCGGTAAATTATAATATCATGATTTGTAATTTAATTTAAAAAAGATAACCATAATCATCACAAAGAAATTATAAAACAGCTTAAATCTTTCGCTGTATGTGTAGTGAAGACCCACTTTCCTCTGCTGTAACTTAAAGCATTTCTAAACTGTTATTTTGGACTGGAAAAAGTTCTTTTAATTTTCATCTGAAGCCTAATTATTACCCTTTTAAACTTCTAGACTCAGCAAGGTTTCAAACAGGATGGACTAGTTTATTTTCTTTTTGACTTTAATGGAGTTGAATACTATTACTCCAGTTTGTTTTGAAGAGCAGAGTTACAGCCTTGTATGGTGCAGTAGAAGCTGATATCTGAGTTTCATTTCTTTAGTTTTTGGGTTAAAAGACCGAACGTTAAAGTCTGTTATTTAATTGTGTTGCTGCAAACACTTTTGATTAAGCTGTTAAGTTCAAGTTTCCAACTCATGTCTCATGGGACATTATTTTATTTAGCTATGGGAACTTCTTATAATACTTCTGTTGTTGCACCTGTCTGCATCGTTCATTTCCTAAAGACAGAATTTATTTATTGTATACATATTTATTTTGTTTATTTGAGAATATTTTATTTATTGGAGAATTTACTGCTGGAAGTTTGCAGTTTTGTTTTTTTGTTTTTTGTTTTTGTTTTTGTCAGTAAAGCTGTTCTGGCTTATACAAAAGATAAGCAGTTTTATATTTTGCATTTTGTTTCCTTACTGTACTGAAAATGAACCAAACCGTAATTTTAAAATCAAGGTACGTACCAAACCCGATTTTAGGCATACCGTTACACCCCTAATATATACACAATCCCACTTTTATGTGTATATTACACATTTCCTAAAGGTGATTTAACATACAATTTAGATCGTTTTTGTTGTTTTTTTGTGAGACTGGGCTGGAAATGTTTAAGTTCCTTCATTGTATTCTCATTTGAGCACTGTTATCTGAAAATATCCATCATTGGAAGGAAAAACAAAGTTGATAAAAGTGTTGAAAATTATTTAAAAAGTTAATCAGTCTGTATTAAAACAAACAGCTGAAAGACTAAAAATGAGATCTGGGGTAACCAGAACTCAAGCAGCTGTTTTATGTTGTGTTTAATGATGTGGTCCATTCTTATACATTATGCATTAAATATGAATACAAAAAAGTGATATTATTAAGTTGTACATTTTTATATTGCCAAAGTTTATATATGAGTCCTCTGATTTTTTTAAAAGTTAACATTTCAAAAAGAACTTGATATTACATAAGAAACTGTTGAGATATTACATAAGAAACTGTTGCTTGTCGTCTCTCTGGCTTTTTTAAAAAGCCCACAAACAACAATCTAGTTTGACTGCAACAAGGCTGAATCCCAAGTGTCACTCTATCTCCATATTATGGTTTGGCAGGAGGAAACTGTCCTTTCAAACATCACCACCTCTAACTAGTGATGTCCGGTGGTTACCATCCTGGCTGCCAGAGAGGATGATTTTTGTTGGTCTGTTTACAGCTTTGTCTGGATTGTATTTGGCAGCATTTTTAGAGCCAGCTCACCTTTGTTCTGTTAAATCTTCACCGCTTGCTTTTCTAAAGTTCCACCAGCCCTCCAACTGCCTGTCGGACCCCTGGCTTTCCTCTTCCCCACTGCCTCACCACCTCCCCCAAATCCCTATACCCCCCTTCTTCTCTTCCTTCCTCCCCGCCGGTGCTGTGCGTGACAGTAGCTCACTGAAAACTGGAAATGAGACTAGTAAACAATGATTAGCTCCAGAGATGGGCCAGCCTGGCCTACCATTGGTTCTGTCTCCACACACTAAGCGCCCACCCGCCAGCATATGACATGTACCCCATCCTTGCCCCCACCCCAGAGCCTCAAGCTCCCCCCACCCCCTGACTATTCCCTCCACAGCCAGAGTCAACACAGGGTCAGGGCCAACCTTTCACAGCCAGGTTACAAAGAGTAATCACAAGCAAACACAGCAGCCACACGCAAAATGCACACATGACACCCCTTCTCTCCAACCCGGGCCGTCTGCTCCTCCCAGTACACATACACACAAACTACACCCCACCCCGCCATCCTGCCACCCAAGCACCCCCTTCCTCAGCCACAAACCTGGCTCTAATTAGCTTTGCAGGGATGCGAGTGGCCACATGTGCATGAGGAGCAGGCTCGGGCAACAAGAAGGAGGAGGAGGTGGTGGTGGAAGTGTGTGTGTGTGTGTGTGTGTGTGTGTGTGTGTCGGGGGGGGGGGGGGGGTGTCCCCCTATAGGAAGAAGCAGTCATCTCCAGTGAAGGCATTGCATTCAAAGACATTGCTATGTCTCTGGTTAACCGAGGAATCGTTCTGGAAGCTTTGGTGCTCAGCCACACCACATTTGTCAAGACAAACAGCTCTCAGACAGAGGTCTGAAAACTCTCCACATCTGTACCAGGCTGTTTAAGGGCCATTATTGTGAAAGAATGACACACCACACAGAATGCAGTTACACTCATGTTGGTTTTATTGTTGCCTCTTTTCTTTTGTCTTTGTCTTCACTTTTGCATTTGTAAAAATTGGAAAATTGGTTTGCAGTACAGTTTGGAAGTGTATTGTTGAGCTGTAAATGTGCAGCAATAAAAATATTTCTGCAGGACACATCAGAGCAGCGGATTTTTTTCTTGGAAGATGAGTTTATGTAATCTGGTAAGAGGGGAGTGATATCACAAGACTACAGCCATCATATTTAAAATTGTTATATCTGACACTGGGCAGCGCGGTGGTGGAGTGGTTAGCACTGCGGCAGCACAGCAACTCACTCTTGGCTGGGGGATCCTGGGTTCGATCCCAGCCCCCGACCAACAGTGATCTGTGTGGAGTTTGCATGTTCTCCCCGTGTCTGCGTGGGTTTACTCCGGGATTTCTCCGGTTTCCTCCCACATGCCAAAAACATGCAAGTTAGGTTAATTGGCATCAAACTGGGGATTCTAAATTGTCCTTAGGTATGACTGTGAGAGTGAATGGTTGTCTGTCTCTCTGTGTTGGCCCTGCGATGGACTGGCGATCTGTCCAGGGTGTACCCTGCCTCTCGCCCAAAGATGCTGGGATAGGCTCCAGCGCCCCCCCCCCCCCGTGACCCGAAAAGGATTACGCAGAAGAAGATGGATGGATGGATATCTGACACTTAAATTGATATTTAAAATTGTTATATCTGATATTTAAAATTGTGATATCTGATACTTCACCCTCATGGATCGTCACCTTATCATGGTGGGGGGTTTGCGTGCCCTAGTGATCCCAGGAGCTATGTTGTCCGGGGCAATTTGCCTCTGGTAGGGTCACCCAAGACAAACTGGTCCTGGGTGAAGGGCCAGACTAAGAACAGTCCAACAGACTCTCATGATAAATTCTAGATCAAGGATTCAGTGTACCCCGCCTGGTATTGGCTTACCGGGGCCCCACCCTGGAGCCAGGCCTGGGGGAGGGGCTCGATGGCTAGCGTCTGGTGGCCGGGTTTCCGCCCATGGGACCCAGCTGGGCTCAGCCCGAAGGAGTTACATGGGTCCGCCCTTCAGTGGGCTCACCACCTGCAGGAGGGACCATGGGGGTCTGGTGCTACGTGGAGCAGGTGGCGGTCAAAGGCGGAGACCTTGGCGGTCTGATCCCAAGCTTCCTAAACTGGCTTTTGGGATGTGGAATGTCACCTCTCTGGTGGGGAAGGAGCCTGAGCTGGTGCATGAGGTTGAGAGATACTGACTAGATATAGTTGGCCTCACCTCAACACACAGCTCCGGTTCTGGAACCAGTCTCCTGGAGAGGGGCTGCAGCTTGGCCTACTCTGGAGTTGCCCCACGCGAGAGGCGACGAGCAGGGGTGGGTATTCTTGTATCCCCCCACCTTGCTGCCTCTATATTGGGGTTTTCCCCGGTGGACGAAAGGGTTGTTACCCTGTGCCTTCGGGTTAGTTAACGGGTCCGGACCATCATTTGTGCCGATGCACCAAATGATGTTTCAGAGTACTCACCCTTTTTGGAGTCTGTGACTGGGGTGCTGGAGAGTGCTCCTCTTGGAGACTCCATTGTCCTACTGGGGGACTTCAATGCACACGCGGGCAATGACAGTGAAACCTGGAGGGGGGGTGATTGGAAGGAACAGCCTGCCCAATCTGAACCCGAGTGGTGTTCAGTTATTGGACTTCTGTGCTAACCACAGTTTGTCCATAATGAACACCATGTTCAAGCATAAGGGTGTCCATATGTGCACCTGGCACCAGGACACCCTAGGTCGCAGGTCGATGATCGATTTTGTTATCATGTCATCAGACCTGTGACCATATGTCTTGGACACTCGGGTAAAGAGAGGTGCAGAGCTGTCAACTGATCACCACCTGGTGGTGAGTTGGATCTAATGGCAGGGGACATTCAGACCCGGTAGACCCAAACGTATAGTGAGGGTGTGCTGGGAATGTCTGGCTGAGGCCCCTGTCTGGGAGGTCTTCAACTCCCACCTCCGGAAGAACTTCAACCACATTCCGAGGGAGTCTGGAGACATGGAGTTTGAATGGGCCATGTTCTCCACCTCTATTTTTGAAGCGGCTGCCCAGAGCAGCGGCTGCAAGGTTGTCGGGGCATTTCGTGGTGGCAACCCCCGAACCAAGTGGTGGACACCAGTGGTGAGGGGGGCCTTTAAGCTGAAGAAGGAGTCCTATTAAGCTTGGTTGGCTTGTGGGACTCCTGAAGCAGCTGAGGTGTACTGGCAGGCCAAGCGGAGTGCAGCTCGGGTGGTTGCTGAAGCAAAAACTCGGGTATGGGAGGGGTTCAGTGAGGCCATGGACTAAGACTTTCGGTCGGCCTCCAAGAGATTCTGGCAAACTGTCTGGTGGCTCAGGAGGGGGAAGCAGCTCCCTGTCCACACTGTGTATGGTGCAGATAGGGCACTGCTGACTTCGACTGGGGATATCGTCAGGCGGTGGAAGGAATACTTTGAGGATCTCCTCAATCCCACTGACATGCCTTCCACAGAGGAAGCAGGGCTTGTGGACAAGGGGGACAACTGGCCTATCACAGGGGCTGAGGTCGCCAAGGTGGTTAAAAATCTCTTTGGTGGCTGGGCCCCAGGGGTGGAAGAGATTCGCCCTGAGTCCCTCATGGCCCTGGATGTTGTAGGGCTGTCATGGTTGACATGTCTCTGCAATATTGCGTGGAGGTTGGGGGCAGTGCCTTTGGCATGGCAAACTGGGGTAGTGGTTCCTGTCTTCAAAAAAGGGGACCGGAAGGTGTGCTCCAACTTTAGAGGGCTCACACTCCTCAGCCTCCCTGGGAAGGTCTATACCAAGGTACTGGAGAGAAGAGTCCGGCCATTGGTGGAACCTCAAATTCAGGAGGAGCAATGTGGTTTTCGTCCTGGCTGTGGCATATCGGACTAGCTCTTTACCCTCTCGAGAATCTTCGAGGGTTCGTGGGAGTTTGCCCAACCAGTTTACATGTGTTTTGTGGACTTGGAGAAGGCATTCAACCACGCCCCTCATGTTTTTTTGTGGGGGGTGCTTCGGGAGTGTGGGGTATCGGGCTTGTTGTTATGAGCAATTTGGTCTCTGTATGACTGTTGTGAGCATTTGGTTTGTATTGCCAACACTCGGTCGGACTCATTCCCAGCGAGAGTCGCACTCCGCCAAGGCTGCCCTTTGTCACTGATCCTGTTCATTATTTTGATGGACAGGATTTCTAGGCGCAGCCAGGGAATGGAGGGTGTCATGCTTGGTGACCACAGGATCTCATCTCTGTTGTTTGCAGATGATGTTGTCCTGCTGGCTTCATCCAGCCGTGACCTACAGGTCTTACTGGGATGGTTTGCCGCTGAGTGTGAAGTGGCTGGGATGAGAATCAGTACCTCCAAGTCCGAGTCCATGGTCCTCAGCCGGAAAAAGGTGGATTGTCCTCTCTGGGTTGGGGACAAGCTCTTGCCCCAAGTGGAGGAGTTTACATATCTTGGGGTCTTATTCATGGGTGAGGGGGAATGGAGCGAGAGGTTGACAGACGGATTGGATCGTATATCAGATCATACATCGGATCGTATAACGTCCACATCTGCAGTGATGCCAATGTTGTACCGGTCTGTTGTGGTGAAGAGGGAGCTAAGCTCTAAGGCAAAGCTGTCGATTTACCAGTCAATCTACGTTCCTACCCTCACCTATGGTCATGAGCTTTGGGTAATGACTGAAAGAATGAGATTGCGGATACAAGCAGCTGAAATGAGCGTTCTTCGTAGGATTGCTGGACTCCTCCTCAGAGATAGGGTGAGGAGCTCAGTCATCCGGGAGAGGCTCAGAGTAGAACCACTGCAAGCTCGGCTGCAAGCTCCCATCTCTCCAGGATCTGTACATCTCCAGGACCCGGAGGCGTGCTGGCCGGATCATAGCCGATCCCTCTCACCCTGGTCACGTACTGTTTGCCCCCCTCCCCTCAGGTAGAAGACTTCGGTCCATCCAGACTAAAACCTCCCGTCACATGAACAGCTTCTTCCCCTCTGCCATCAGACTGCTGAACACTAAGTGACTTATTGACTCTCGTGCACTACGTACAGCAGCTCAACCGGACTCATGTCAATCATCACTGTTTTCTTCCTGCATTACCGACTGCACTATATAGTTCTCCACAGTATCTGCTGCTCGCTAATATATTTTAACTGCTGACCAGTATCACTTACTCTTATTCTACACTTTATTGCATGTATAGTTTATTTCTTTTATTTTATCATGTTTAATGTTGCAGCATTGCACCGAGACAAATTCCTAGTTTGTGTACTACATGAACAATGGCAATAAACCTGATTCTGATTCTGATTCTGATTCTGCTCCTCCACATTGAAAGGAGCCAGTTGAGGTGGTATGGGCATCTGATCAGGATGCCTCCTGGACGCCTCCCACTTGAGGTGTTTCGGGCATGTCCTTCTGGGAGGAGACCTCGGGGCAGACCCAGGACTCGCTGGAGAGACTATGTCTCCCAGCTGGTCTGGGAACGCCTTGGTATCCTCTCTGAAGAGGTGGAGCAGGTGGCTGGGGAGAGGGAAGTCTGGGCTTCTTTGCTTGAACTGCTGCATCCGCGACCCGGACCTCCGGAAAAGCAGTAGAAGATGGATGGATATCTGATACTCTGTTCAAGGTCCGATTCAATAAAAATTATGTGTTCATAGGCTTTACACCAGCCATTATAGCTTTTCTGGATTACATTTCCCTACAAGCTTTAAACCTGCTTTGGGTCACTGCCTGCCCATCACCATGCTATGGATCTCTGGACAATGCAGTGTGACATACTGTACAATTACTTTTCATGCTGCTGGTTGGTTCACTTCAGGTCAAAACCAGACAATGTTACTTTCGCTTACAATACAGTGTTTTCTTATCAATAAATTATTGAGCGCAGTTATGTGGCCACAATATTCCAATAACTGGGATCAGGGGCATAGCACAAAATTCTGGGCCTTATGTACAAACCTTCTTGGTGGGCCCCCATGCTCAATATAAGACAAAGATTATAAATACGATCTTAGTTTAACCTCTATATTGAGAAAATGCCTAATTGCCACTATAATAAATGTCAAGTGGTCAGACTTCACTCATTTTTATTATTATTTGAGAGGGTAGACAGACTGACTAAAAAATCCACAAAAACAACTTTGTAAAGAGATACATTGGAATAGAATTCTTGCCAGTAACAGGGCAATTACCGCAGATACCCAGCACTAGGTGGCAAATACATGTGGGAGCTTTAGTTTGTATGCAGCAAAACATAAAAATCACACAAAATATTGAGTCACATCACTACTTGACTGTGGTGATGTGAGGGTAAGAGCACACAAAAGTCAAGAACTGATTCAGAGCCTTTAATTATTTTATTTTTTGCCAATTAATAGAAGATGGAATGATAACATTAGTCCTCCACAATGCAAACAGATACTCTGTGTACTTCTGAATACTGTGTGTACTTTTTGTGTTTTAATAATACAAAATGCTGCCACTCATTTTTGCCACTCACTGTTCTGTAACTTCCATGAGTTCTGTTTTGTGACATCATGTGCATACCCTCTATTCTACGGACTAAGGAAAATTTTCACAAGACGGCAAAAACTATCAAGAGTCCCCAGGTTTCTGTTTCCATAGAAACCAATCTTATTCTGTGCTGACAAAAGACATATTCTTTTTTTCCTGTGCAACAGCACAGCCTAGTGGTAGAAAATAACAACACTAATGAAAATCACATTTCATAATTCCCTGCTTAATTTCCTCAAAACACAATACAGAACCCTGAATCACTAGATCACACCCATCACCTGGTGTAAACAAACAGGTCATCATCATCATCATAGCAGTCTGTCGTGGGTGACAATGACTGTTTCATTTAGATCTGATCAGATTCCTCCACACAGCTCTGTCCTTAGCCTTCCACTGCCAGGAAC
This sequence comes from Pholidichthys leucotaenia, assembly GCA_020510985.1. Taxonomy (NCBI): domain Eukaryota; kingdom Metazoa; phylum Chordata; class Actinopteri; order Cichliformes; family Pholidichthyidae; genus Pholidichthys; species Pholidichthys leucotaenia. The sequence continues at coordinate 166,834,331 of CM035842.1, forward strand.
TCCTGTCTATGTCCAACTTCTTCAAGTTTCTTTTTACAGTGTCTTTAAATCTGAGCCTTGGTCTGCCCTGATTGCATTTGCCCTCGCATAACTGTGAGTAGAGTAACTGCCGAGGGAGACGCTGGTGTTCCATCCTCTCAACATGTCCGAGCCATCTCAAGTTCATCTGTATTAGCATGTCCTCCATTGATGGTAGACCAGCTCGTTTCAACACTTCTATGTTGGTTATCTTGTCTTTCCGTGAGATGTTCATTATGGCTCGAAGGTGTCTCATCACGTACGCGTGGAGTTTCTTCACCTGCACTCTGTAGACAGTCCAAGTTTCAGCACCGTACAATAGAGTAGCCAGTACTGTCGCTCTGTACACTTTGCATTTCACACGGATAGACACATGTCGATTGTTCCACAGTCTCTCCCTCAAGTTTCCAAACACAGCGCTCGCTCTTCCCATTCTGAGAGATAGTTCATCCTCCAGCCTAGCATTCTCTGAAACAGTACTCCCTAGGTACTTGAAAGTCTTGCACTTGACTAGTGGCTCTGTACCAATGCTGATCTCTTCTGGTAGTGATGTTGATAATTGGAACTTTGGTGGTTGATAAAGGCACTTTGTCTTCTTGATGTTGATTTGGAGGCTGAATTGGCTAGCTGCTCTTGCAAATTTCTCCACTAAAGATTGCATAACTTCCACGCTGTGTGCAACTAGAGCACTGTCGTCGGCAAGGAGCATTTCTCTTACTACCTTTATCGATGTCTTACTCTTGGCTTTAAACTGTGCCACTTTGAACAAGTCTGCTTCTTTCCTTGTTTGAATGTAAACTCCTTCTGAAGTGTCTTTGAAGGCCACCTCAAGCATGGCTGCCAGATATAGCGAGAAGAGTGTAGGTGCCAGCACACACCCTTGTTTCACCCCGTTGCTTACTGAAAAGTCTTTAGATACTGAACCACTCATTGCCACGTTTGCTTGCATACCTATATGGAGTGCCTCGATCAGGCTGACAAACTTCTCTGTACAACCATATTTCTTGAGTACCTGCCAAAGTCCTTGTCACAAAACAGTATCGAAGGCTTTACTGAAGTCTATGAAGACTACATAAAGCGGCATGTTCTGTTCGATACACTTTTCTTGAACCTGTTTCAAGTAGAAAATCATGTCCATTGTGCTTCTTCCACTTCTAAAGCTGCACTGGGTTTCCGGTAGTACATTCTGCGAGATGTGTTCACTGAGTCTGTTAAGTAGTACACGTGAGAGAATCTTACCAACAGTGGCTAGCAGTGATATACCTCGGTAATTTCCACAATCCTTCCTGTCACCTTTCTTGAACAAAGATACAATACTTGCATCCTTCCAGTCTTGAGGTACTTTCTGGGCATCCCATATCTCTTGGATGAGCATGTGCAGGCAGTTGGTAAGCTGAACACCACCAAATTTCCACACTTCTGCTGGAATTCCATCCCTTCCTGGAGCTTTACCATCCTGTGTTGTCCTGATAGCTGCCATTAGTTCATCAAAATTTGGTGGTTCATCCAGACTTGATACAGCTGGTCGCTGCACTAGAGCTTCTTTAGCCTCTTCAGTGAGATCTCCAGGGTTGTTTAGTAGTTGATCAAAGTGGTCTGCAAATTTGTCCAGGACCTTGTCTTTCTCCTGCAAAACCGTTTCACCATCCATAGCCTTTAGTTGGATCAATCCTCTTGGTTTAGGGCCATAGATTTCTCTCAAACCTGTGAAGAATGTTTTCATTTCCTTCCTGTCTGCTGCAGTTTGAAGTTTCTCCGCTTTTTCATCCCACCAGTTGGACTTCATCTCTCTGGTGTACTTCTGTAGCTCACTCTGAGCCTTTGAGTATTTCTTCTTCTTCGACTTTGTGTTACACTGTAGGTTTTCCTGCCTAGCTGTATTCCTTGCTTCTAGTAGTTTCTTCAGGTGTTCATCATGCTCATCAAACCAATCTTGATGTTTCCTCTCAGGGTAGCCTAATACATCACTCGCAGTCTGATACACCGTATCCTTCAATGTTGCCCATTTCTCTTCTATGTCATTCTCTTATGTCATTCTCTCAGTTGTTGCTGTCCCAGTCTTTCAAGTTTTCATCCATTTCCTGTGTAAGTTCTTCCTGCTTCTTTTGGCCTTTCAGTGCACTAGTGTTTAGCTTCCGTGGTGGCTTCACACCTGTCCTGCAGTGCTGTTTTCGTCTCCAAATCCTTAATCTAGATCTCAGCATAACATGATCAGTGCCACAGTCCGCGCCTCTCATTGCTCTGGTGTCCAGTACATCCCTTCTGTCTCTCTGCCTGACTATGATGAAGTGCCAGTGCTTGGATCTTGGGTGCATCCATGTCTTCTTGTGTGTGTCCTTGTGCTTAAATAGAGAGTTGGTTATTACAAGGTTGTACTCTGAACATAGTGCAAGTAGAAGTTCTCCATTAGCATTGCACTTGCCTACTCCATGACTGCCTAGCACTCCTTTCCATTTCTCGGTGTCCAAACCAACTCTGGCATTAAAATCTCCAAAGAGTATCAGTCTGTCATCAGTCAGTACACGCCTGATAATCTCACGTAAATCACTGTAGAACTCTTCCTTCACCTCCTCTGTGTTGGTCATTGTTGGGGCATATACACTGATGAGTGTGGCATACATCTTCCGCTGTAGTGGGAGTCTCATAGTCATTATCCTGTCGTTGATTGGCACCGGTTCCTCATCAAGCATTGCTGCTATCTCCTTTCTAACTGCAAAGCCCACTCCTGCTTCTCTCCTTTCTTGAGTTGATCTCCCACTCCAAAAGAAGATGTACCCATGGTCTTCCAAGCTGTCATATCCAGGCAATCTTGTTTCACTAAATGCAGCTGTGTCTACATTGTACCTATTCATTTCCAGGGCCACAAGCACGGTCTGTCTTTCTGGGCGCTGTGATGTTGATGTTGTTGTTTATTCATCATCCATTATGGCCTTAAAGTTGGACTATTTGCCTCTGTCAGAATCAATCACAGTGCTAAAAAATGTGCTAAAATATCAATACAAAGTTGAACTGTTTTAACTTTTTTTTACCACGAGGTCTGCCACAACTCAGTGTCAAATAATGGTGTATTGGTAATAAATTTGATGCTGATGAATTTATGATAGTAATATGGCGGATGATAAAATAAAGGCAGTGATGAGAGGTTTTAAGTAGGTTTATTAAATCACACCGCCATCATAGGAACTCCACCCCAGCCCTTGTTCGGGCGGGCTGGTGTGTGTCCTCAGGCTCTCCAGCAAAGAGACACAAGATGTGTGTGTCAGCAGCAGCAGTCAAAGAGATAATGAGTTGCAGAATATGTGCGGTATTTATACCAGTTACAGACAATGCATGAAAGGGCATTCACAGCAGTGGGTATGGCATTTGCATTTGAGAGACACAGTGAGAACAGGAAGCATGAACACAATGCATGAATGGGACATTAACATTACAATACTGAGCCGAAACAAGCCAGAAGGAGCGGGGCTGCCTGTAGACATTAATACACACATTTCACTGTTCTGTTATTTGCTCTAGCCGAGCGCTGTGTCTGTCTCAGTCTGCTGTGGGGGTCACGCCACAGTAATTATTAATCTCTGTTGTCAAAATAAAGCACTAACTTTATGCACTAACATGCTGCTTCACTGAGACAACGGCTGCTGATATTAGCTTAAACCGTGTGTTAATTGAGTTGTGCTGCTCACCTCTCTTCTCAAAGAAACTGGTGAGAAGCCGGCTCCCTTTTGCCTCCTTCACTTTTCTTTCTTTTCTTTTTTGATATCCTGATTTAAATTTCTTGAGGACAGAAATGACTGTTTTCCCTCCTCCTGCTCCTCTGGCTGACCGGGACCAGTCTAAAGTAACTAAGGGTGCTTTCACACCTGCAGGCTTTAGTTTGTTTCAATCAAACTCAAGTTCGTTTTCTTCATTAGTGCAGTTCATTTTGTCTGGTGAGAACACGGTAATCGCACCAAAACAACCATACCAAGACCTCCTGAAAGAGGCGGTCTCAGTTCAAATCAAATGGTGAACTCTGGTGTGGTCCTACAGGTGAGAAAGCGACCGTACTAAAACAGGACCAGCGGCAAATGGTAAAACATTTTATGCCACTGTACATACCTGATTTGAAAATATCTGTGGCTGAGCACTTCACAGTTCTGGAGGATGAATAAATGTTAACATGTTATTTCCCATCCGTAGCAGCACCTCATTTTCAAACTGTACGATTTGCCTAAAGTGGTATATGCATGTAATGTAATAAACGATAACCAGGGTGATGAAACCCCCCCGTAGATTACGCTACAATTTGTATTATTTTCTCCTCAGAAATGCATAAATACACAGTAGTCATCCTACTTCCTGTATTTACCTTTCCTGTTCTCGCGGCAAAAAAATCTGACCACTAAGACCAGAGAACGTTCTGACGTAAGTCTCGCTGGATTTAACGTGATATAGTTTGGTCTGCTTGAATTTTTGTCTGTGTGAAAGGGGACCAAACCAAGGAGAAAATGATACAAAGTAACAAACTTGTCAACTGATTCGAACCAAATTAAATGAATTTAGGTGTGAAAGCACTCTAAATTGAACCAGCCGGTGCAGCTGTGCAGGAGCGGACTAAACCATTTTGCACCTTTTTAAAAGGGGTGATGGGGCCTCAGAGAATATCCATAATTATTGTTAATGCAAAATTCAGTCTCTCAACCACTTCATTCAGCCAGGGTGAATTTCATTACGACATTATTAATTAGAAATTTAAAAATGCAACACAAAACACACTTTTCATTCCAGGTTTTTTAAGGGCCCCCTCCCTACAGTGGGCCCTGGGTACACAGCACCCTTTACCCCCCCAAGTCTGACACCACTGACTGGGAATCAATCTTATTCCTAGCCCCCATGATGCCTTGCGTAAATTATGGTAGCAGCTTCTGGTACTACTTGTACAAGTTGTTTTGTTTTCCACAGTTGTGGAAAACATCTTGTGTGGTACCCGTACCAAAGACTTCCCACCCCAAAGACCTGAACAGCTACAGGCCAGTGGCCCTGACATCTCACATGATGAAGACCCTGGAGAGACTGCTCCTTGCTCACCTCCGCCCCCTGGTGGGACCAGCGATGGATCCACTCCAGTTCGCCTACCAGCATGGCATTGGGGTGGAGGATGCAGTGATCTTCCTCCTTCACCGTTTCCTGTCCCACCTGGAGAAGCCCGGGAACATGGTGAGGATCATGTTCTTTGACTTCTCCAGTGCTTTCAATACCATCCAACCAATGATCCTGAAGGACAAGCTGCTGTGCGCAGGGGTGGACCAGCACCTGTCATCATGGATCCTGGACTACCTCACTAACCGGCCACAGTTTGTGAGAACCCGGGATTGTGTGTCCGACACGATCATCGGCAGCACGGGGGCCCCCCAGGGAACGGTTTTGGCTCCCTTCCTGTTCACCCCTTATACTGCAGACGTCTCACACAACACAACACACTGCCATCTACAGAAGTTCTCTGACGACTCTGCGATCGTCGGCCTCATCTCCAATGGAGATGAAGCTGAGTACAGAGGGCTTATCCAGGACTTCGTGGACTGGTGCCATCGGAACTGCCTCCAGATCAACGCGAGGAAAACTAAGGAGCTGGTGGTGGACTGCCGCAGGCAAGGACAACCCCTCACAGCACCAGTAAACATCCAGGGAACAGACATTGAGATGGTGACATCCTACAAGTACCTGGGTGTTCATCTGAACAATAAACTAGACTGGTCACACAATACCGACGCACTCTACAAGAAGGGACAGCGCGGGCTGTTCCTACTGAGGAGGCTCAGGTCTTTTGGTGTACAAGGGGTGCTCTTGAAGACATTCTACGACACGGTGGTGGCATCAGCCATCACTTTTGGAGTGGTCTGCTGGGGCAACGGCATTACAGCAGCCAATAGGAAGAGACTGAACAAACTAATCAAGAAAGCTAGCTCTGTCCTGGGGAAATGCCTTGACCCAGTGGAGGAGATAGGAGAGAGAAGGATGGTGGCTAAACTGTCATCTCTGCTGGAGTCCGAGTCCCACCCCATGCAGGACATACTGAACGCACTGAGGAGCTCATTTAGCAGTAGACTACATCATCCTAGATGCGTGACCAAGAGGTTTCGTAGGTCCTTCCTACCTACGGCTGTCAGACTGTATAACCTAAGCAGGGCTGCTCACAGAGATAGCAAAAAAACAACGTGACGACCTAATAGTATTGAATGCAAAAGACGCAACAGACTTACACAAATGGTCCCCTCCAGTATACAGTGGGGCAAAAAAGTATTTAGTCAGCCACCAATTGTGCAAGTTCTCCCACTTAAAAGATGGGAGAGGTCTCCAATTTTCATCATAGGTATACCTCAACTATGAGAGACAAAATGTGAAAAAAAAAAAATCCAGAAAATCACATTGAAGGATTTTTAATGAATTAATTGGTAAATTCCTCGGTAAAATAAGTATTTGGTCAATAACAAAAGTTCATCTCAATACTTTGTTATATACCCTTTGTTGGCAATGACAGAGGTCAGACATTTTCTGTAAGTCTTCACAAGGTTTTCACACACTGTTGCTGGTATTTTGGCCCATTCCTCCATGCAGATCTCCTCTAGAGCAGTGATGTTCTGGGGCTGTCGCTGGGCAACACGGACTTTCAACTCCCTCCAAAGATTTTCTATGGGGTTGAGATCTGGAGACTGGCTAGGCCACTCCAGGACCCTGAAATGCTTTTTACGAAGCCACTCCTTCGTTGCCCGAGCAGTGTGTTTGGGATCATTGTCATGCTGAAAGACCCAGCCATGTTTCATCTTCAATGCCCTTGCTGATGGAAGGAGGTTTTCACTCAAAATCTCATGATACATGGCCCCATTCATTCTTTCCTTTACACGGATCAGTCGTCCTGGTCCCTTTGCAGAAAAACAGCCCCAAAGCATGATGTTTCCACCCCCATGCTTCACAGTAGGTATGGTGTTCTTTCTCCTCCAAACACGACAAGTTGAGTTTTTACAATAAAGTTCTATTTTGGTTTCATCTGACCATATGACATTCTCCCAGTCCTCTTCTGGATCATCCAAATGCCCTCTAGCAAACTTCAGACGGGCCTGGACATGTACTGGCTTAAGCAGGGGGACACGTCTGGCACTGCAGGATTTGAGTCCCTGGCGGCGTAGTGTGTGACTGATGGTAGCCTTTGTTACTTTGGTCCCAGCTCTCTGCAGGTCATTCACTAGGTCCCCCCGTGTGGTTCTGGGATTTTTGCTCACCGTTCTCGTGATCATTTTGACCCCACAGGGTGAGATCTTGCGTGGAGCTCCAGATCGAGGGAGATTATCAGTGGTCTTGTATGTCTTCCATTTTCTAATAATTGCTCCCACAGTTGATTTCTTCACACCAAGCTGCTTACCTATTGCAGATTCAGTCTTCCCAGCCTGGTGCAGGTCTACAATTTTGTTTCTGGTGTCCTTTGACAGCTCTTTGGTCTTGGCCATAGTGGAGTTTGGAGTCTGACTGTTTGAGGTTGTGGACAGGTGTCTTTTATACTGATAATGAGTTCAAACAGGTGCCATTAATACAGGTAACGAGTGGAGGACAGATGAGCCTCTTAAAGAAGAAGTTACAGGTCTGTGAGAGCCAGAAATCTTGCTTGTTTGTAGGTGACCAAATACTTATTTTACTGAGGAATTTACCAATTAATTCATTAAAAATCCATCAATGTGATTTTCTGGATTTTTTTCCCCCATTTTATCTTTCATAGTTGAGGTATACCTATGATGAAAATTGGAGACCTCTCTCATCTTTTAAGTGGGAGAACTTGCACAATTGGTGGCTGACTAAATACTTCTTTGCCCCACCGTACAACTAGGACAATATCAGTCGCTATGGAGGGTGACAATATGTATGGGTACATATTCATACCATGAAGGGTAACTAAGTAGACGGTTATGCTGTTTAGTCCATCTAGCTACAATGCCCCACACTGTGTATATATATTTATGTGTACATATGTATATTCACTGCTCTTATTTTCTTATCTTCTAAATTATTGCTCTGAGTGTTGCTATCCCTGTGCTGTTGCAGTCCTGGAATTTCCCCATTGTGGGACTAATAAAGGCTTATCTTATCTTATCTTATCTTACTTTAGAACGTATGGTTGCCACTGAAACGGGACACTTTTCCTTGTTAAAAAACAATGACTTCGGCATCAGAAATGCGGGAACACGGCCTTTTGCACCTCAAAAACAGTAATGTAATCATACCACTTCCCACGACTATTGAGAGATGAGACAATAACCAAAGATGAGACGAGACAAAGATTTCCTGGCAGACTGTAGCTCCGTTTGTTAGTGCTGCTGCTAAGATGCTAATAATGTAAACAAATGACCCATGCTGGCAAAATGAGTCACTTTGAGGACATTTTCAAAACTGATGTAATGTTATTTCTCATATTCTGTATTGAAAGACCTTCAAAATGATATTTAATTTGTAGGAAGTGAGCAAAAACGGACGGAAAAAGACGATTTGTTTATATTTTGGCTAAGTTGAAAACTCGCGTTCGATCGGTCGGGAGTTAAGTCTTCCACAAAAACATATGTATTTTTAGAAAGTACGATTTCTAAGCTTTCCAATGATACCAGGCACTCATGGGGTTTTTCCCGGGACTTGCCGCTAGCCAACAAAGAAAGAGTCATGATTTATGACTTCTCTGCCTGTAGATCGTAATGACATAGTGCAGATTCTGACTCATTTTGCTTGCACAGGTCACATATATCAATGCCTCCACCGCAATAAAGTCGGCTGCATTTTGTTAAAATATGTTGGATATAATCAGATTTACCTCAGAGCAGATGTGGAATCTAGTCAGAGCCACAAAGAAGCCTCCATTTATACAGTCTATGGCACAACCACGAACACCAACAACAAGTACCAGAACTATGCCAAAGCATTCAAAAAATACAAAAACTACAAGTGTTGAAATTAGCTGCCACTTTAGTGCAAAACAGGTAAGTGGACTATACATTAAAATGAATTTGAAAAACTTTTAAAAACGCTGTTATAAATGACGCTGCTACTCCACTCTTACTGACTGATTTAAAGATCTGATGACATGGACATGATTTTGACATTTTTTAGCATGTTGTGTAAACCCAAAAGTCATTGTCGATGATCAATATAATATTTACAACCACGCCTGCATAAACTAGTCATCATCAAAAAAACGCAGCTGCTGACTGGACTGTGGTGCCGCCCACCGAATGAAGGGCGGCACCACCATGACGTAAGCAGCAGAACGGATGCCAGTGTTGTTGACTGGAATGACAGCAGCTTTGTAGCTCACAGTTTCTCTGGTTTCTTGTTTTAATTTTATGGCTATGCGTTCGCATTGTGTCACAGGCTTAGATAAACAGCAGGCCGTGAAAGACCACATCACACGTTTCAGCTCCAACTGTCATAAGCCTCTTCGTGCATTCCTCGTGCACTTTTACGCAGGAGGAACGCACGAGGAGGGGAAGGATTAATGGATTTATGAGCAACTTTGACCTACTTTCTGTGATCGCATGCTGACGCTCACCGGTCCGGTCACGTCCCATCTATCATTATCACCAGCTGATTCAAACTCCCGCTGATCATCTTTCCCGGTCCTCGTCCAGGTGCTTCTCATCACACCATCACAAGCAGTGCGTGTACTTAGCGGCTGTTTGCCAGTCACACAGTGCTGGTTCATAGTATTGTCATCTGTGCTGTTAGTCTGCCAGTATTTTCAGCACTCTCACGACGTGTTAGTCACTTCATGTTCGCCGTGGTTCTCGTGTGTCCTTGAAGCAATGTCGGCTATGGGGCGCACCTGTGACTAACACGTCTGCTCTCATTTGTTCTCTGGGCGATGCCAGCCCCCGAACGCCATCAGTAAGTGTGTTTGTGTTTTTGTACGTCTTCACCTTTTTGGGAATTGTCTGTCTTTCTATATTAAATGTGCTGTGGTGAACCCTGCATGTAAATACTCGTTATTTCATCCTCCCTCTCCGTGCCCTGCGTAAGAGCGCACGGAGGGTCATGATGGATGAATTTACACACAGGATTCACTAGATAATACATAATACATAAATACATAAAAATAGTACATAATAAACCTGTCTGAGCCACAGAGAATACACTGCTATGATTTTACTGATAATTCGGGTTTAAATAAATTATATTTATGAACAAATAATTTGTTGCAACGTCTGTAACAAAAGCATAACACTCGGTGTTCCCCTGCCGTGTGTTTGTCGCTGCTGCTGCGCCGGCCATGTGTGCCTCTCCACTGTCACTCACTGAGTCTGACTCGCTAGGCACGATGCCCACTTGGCACAGCTCAAACCAATACGGTCTGATATCCCCAGATTCTTCATTGTCATCCCATTCTTTGGAACTATAATCGTCTGAAGATTGGACAACACAAACCAATTCCAGACTACATGTGCTAGAACCATCGTTGATGTTTTCTATCGCTTCCATCCTGTGTGTACAATGGGCAGCCGAGTGCTGTGTTCTGTCGATGACGTTACAACATGGCCTGGGGGTTTTCCAGCCACTGATGCAATTGGTGATGTGGCGCTCATGAAAACGTTGGATATTTGTGTGAAAAAAAGCCTGTTTGACTTAGAACTGCACAGACCAACCTATTTCGTCACATTGTATTATGTGCTGAAAAATTAGATGAAGTCAAAAACGTGTCATCAGACCTTTAACACTACGTCAACTGAAACCGGAAGCTCTGCCCATAATCATTCCTACAGCAGCACCCCCAGGAATAAAGTGGATAAACAGATAATGGTAATAATCAGATTTGATGTGTTTACATGCGCTGAATAAACTGATTATTGGGCAGTAACTTGAGTTAATGTCCATCCATCCATCCATCCATCTTCTACCGCTTTTCCGGAGGTCCGGGTCGCGGAGGCAGCAGTTCAAGCAGAGAAGCCCAGACTTCCCTCTCCCCAGCCACCTGCTCCAGCTCTTCAGAGGGGATACCAAGGCGTTCCCAGACTAGCTGGGAGACATAGTCTCTCCACCGAGTCCTGGGTCTGCCCCGGGGTCTCCTCCCAGTGGGACGTGCCTGAAACACCTCAAGTGGGAGACGTCCAGGAGGCATCCTAATCAGATGCCCATACCACCTCAACTGACTCCTTTCAATGTGGAGGAGCAGCGGTTCTACTCTGAGCCTCTCCCGGATGACTGAGCTCCTCACCCTATCTCTGAGGGTGAGTCCAGCAATCCTACGGAGAAAGCTCATTTCAGCCGCTTGTATCCGCGATCTCGTTCTTTCGGTCATTACCCAAAGCTCGTGACCATAGGTGAGAGTAGGAACGTAGATTGACTGGTAAATCGACAGCTTTGCCTTAGAACTAAGCTCCCTCTTCACCACAACAGACCGGTACAACGTCCGCATCACTGCAGATGCTGCTCCAATCCGTCTGTCGATCTCTCGCTCCATTTTCCCCTCACTCGTGAACAAGACCCCAAGATACTTAAACTCCTCCACTTGGGGCAGGAGCCTGTCCCCAACCCGGAGAGGACAATCCACCTTTTTCCGGCTGAGGACCATGGACTCGGACTTGGAGGTGCTGATTCTCATCCCAGCCGCTTCACACTCAGCGGCAAACCGTCCCAGCAAGAGCTGTAGGTCATTGCTGGATGAAGCCAACAGGACAACATCATCTGCAAACAACAGAGATGAGATCTTGTGGTCACCAAGCATGACACCCTCCATTCCCTGGCTGCGCCTAGAAATCCTGTCCATAAAAATTATGAACAGGACCGGTGACAAAGGGCAGCCCTGGCGGAGTCCAACTCTCACTGGGAATGACTCCGACCGAGTGTTGGCAATACGAACTAAACTCTCACAACGGTCGTACAGAGACCGAATAGCTCGTAACAACAAGCCCGATACCCCATACTCCCGAAGCACCCCCCACAAAAATCCACGAGGGACGCGGTCAAATGCCTTCTCCAAGTCCACAAAACACATGTAAACTGGTTGGGCAAACTCCCACGAACCCTCAAGAATTCTCGAGAGGGTAAAGAGCTGGTCCGATGTGCCACGGCCAGGACGAAAACCACATTGCTCCTCCTGAATCCGAGGTTCGACCAACGGCCGGACTCTCCTCTCCAGTACCTTGGCATAGACCTTCCCAGGGAGGCTGAGGAGTGTGATCCCTCTAAAGTTGGAGCACACCCTCCGGTCCCCTTTTTTGAAGAGAGGAACCACCACCCCGGTTTGCCATGCCAAAGGCACTGCCCCCGACCTCCACGCAATGTTGCAGAGGCGTGTCAACCATGACAACCCAACAACATCCAGGGCCTTGAGGTACTCGGGGCGAATCTCGTCCACCCCCGGGGCCCGGCCACCAAGGAGATTTTTAACCACCTTGGCGACCTCAGCCCCTGTGATAGGCGAGTCATCCCCCTTGTCCCCAAACCCTGCTTCCTCTGTGGAAGGCGTATCAGTGGGATTGAGGAGATCCTCGAAGTATTCCTTCCACCGCCCGATGATATCCCCAGTTGAAGTCAACAGTGTCCCATCCGCACCATACACAGTGTGGACGGGGAGCTGCTTTCCCCTCCTGAGCCGCCGAACAGTTTGCCAGAATCTCTTTGAAGCCGACCGAAAGTCTTGTTCCATGGCCTCACCAAACTCCTCCCATACCCGGGTTTTTGCTTCAGCAACCACCCGAGCTGCACTCCGCTTGGCCTGCCGGTACACCTCAGCTGCTTCGGGAGTCCCACAAGCCAACCAAGCTTGATAGGACTCCTTCTTCAGCTTAATGGCCCCCCTCACCACTGGTGTCCACCACTTGGTTCGGGGGTTGCCACCACGAGATGCACCGACCACCTTGCGGCCGCAGCTCTGGGCCGCCGCTTCAACAACAGAGGTGGAGAACATGGCCCATTCAGACTCCATGTCTCCAGACTCCCTCGGAATGTGGTTGAAGTTCTTCCGGAGGTGGGAGTTGAAGACCTCCCGGACAGGGGCCTCAGCCAGACGCTCCCAGCACACCCTCACTATACGTTTGGGTCTACCAGGTCTGAATGGCTTCCTCCCCTGCCATCAGATCCAACTCACCACCAGGTGGTGATCAGTTGACAGCTCTGCACCTCTCTTTACTCGGGTGTCCAAGACATACGGTCGCAGGTCTGATGATACGATAACAAAATCGATCATCGACCTGCGGCCTAGGGTGTCCTGGTGCCAGGTGCACATATGGACACCCTTATGCTTGAACATGGTGTTCGTTATGGACAGACTGTGGTTAGCACAGAAGTCCAATAACTGAACACCACTCGGGTTCAGATCGGGCAGGCCGTTCCTCCCAATCACCCCCCTCCAGGTTTCACTGTCGTTGCCCACGTGCGCATTGAAGTCCCCCAGTAGGACAATGGAGTCTCCAGGAGGAGCACCCTCCAGCACCCCAGTCACAGACTCCAAAAAGGGTGGGTACTCTGAAACATCATTTGGTGCATAGGCACAAATGATGGTCAGGACCCGTTTCCCAACCCGAAGGCGCAGGGAAGCAACCCTTTCGTCCACTGGAGAAAACTCCAATATAGAGGCAGCAAGGTGGGGCGATACAAGAATACCTACCCCTGCTCGTCGCCTCTCGCCCGGGGCAACTCCAGAAAAGGCCAAGCTCCAGCCCCTCTCCAGGAGACTGGTTCCGGAACCGGAGCTGTGTGTTGAGGTGAGGCCGACTATATCTAGCCGGTATCGCTCAATCTCGTACACCAGCTCAGGCTCCTTCCCCACCAGAGAGGTGACATTTCACGTACCAAAAGCCAGTTTAGAAAGCTTGGGATCAGTCCGCCAAGGTCTCCGCCTTTGACTGCCACCTAATCCACATAGCACCGGACTTCCATGATCCCTCCTGCAAGTGGTGAACCTACTGGAGGGCGGACCCATGTAACTCCTTCGGGCTGAGCCCGGCCGGGTCCCATGGGTGGAAACCTGGCCACCAGACGCTAGCCTTCGAGCCCCTCCCCCGGGCCTGGCTCCAGGGTGGGGCCCCGGTAACCCCATACCGGGCGGGGTACACTGAATCCTTGATATACAATTTATCATGAGAGTCTGTTGGATCGTTCTTAGTCTGGCCCTTCACCCAGGACCAGTTTGTCTTGGGAGACCCTATCAGAGGCAAATTGCCCCGGACAACATAGCTCCTGGGATCACTGGGGCACGCAAACCCCCCCACCATGATAAGGTGACGATCCATGAGGGGGTTATGAGTTAATGTGATTTCTCATAAACCAAAAATGGTCTTTATCTTATTATTCTGTTTACATGACTACTTGAATAATCAGATTCTACAATCTTCTATAATTCTTGAATAATCAGATACTCGAGAAATTGCTTTATTTGTGTGCATGTAAACATGGGCAATTTATCCACTTTTACTAATCATGTTATATTGTAAATAGTACTGAAATATATATATATATATATATATATATATATATCCATCCATCCATCCATCTTCTACCGCTTTTCCGGAGGTCCGGGTCGCGGAGGCAGCAGTTCAAGCAGAGAAGCCCAGACTTCCCTCTCCCCAGCCACCTGCTCCAGCTCTTCAGAGGGGATACCAAGGCGTTCCCAGACCAGCTGGGAGACATAGTCTCTCCACCGAGTCCTGGGTCTGCCCCGGGGTCTCCTCCCAGTGGGACGTGCCTGAAACACCTCAAGTGGAAGGCGTCCAGGAGGCAACCTAATCAGATGCCCATACCACCTCAACTGACTCCTTTCAATGTGGAGGAGCAGCGGTTCTACTCTGAGCCTCTCCCGGATGACTGAGCTCCTCACCCTATCTCTGAGGGTGAGTCCAGCAATCCTACGGAGAAAGCTCATTTCAGCCGCTTGTATCCGCGATCTCGTTCTTTCGGTCATTACCCAAAGCTCGTGACCATAGGTGAGAGTAGGAACGTAGATTGACTGGTAAATTGACAGCTTTGCCTTAGAACTCAGCTCCCTCTTCACCACAACAGACCGGTACAACGCCCGCATCACTGCAGATGCTGCTCCAATCCGTCTGTCGATCTCTCGCTCCATTTTCCCCTCACTCGTGAACAAAACCCCAAGATACTTAAACTCCTCCACTTGGGGCAGGAGCCTGTCCCCAACCCGGAGAGGACAATCCACCTTTTTCCGGCTGAGGACCATGGACTCGGACTTGAAGGTGCTGATTCTCATCCCAGCCGCTTCACACTCAGCGGCAAACCGTCCCAGCAAGAGCTGTAGGTCATTGCTGGATGAAGCCAACAGGACAACATCATCTGCAAACAACAGAGATGAGATCCTGTGGTCACCAAGCATGACACCCTCCATTCCCTGGCTGCGCCTAGAAATCCTGTCCATAAAATTTTTATATATATATATATACTGTATATATATATATATATATATATATATATATATACTATATATATATATATATATATATATATATATATATATATATTATACTGTGTATATATATATACACAGTATATACTGTATATACTGTATATACACTACCGTTCAAAAGTTTGGGGTCACTTAGAAATTTCCTTATTTTTGAAAGAAAAGCACTTTTTTTCAATGACGATAACTTTAAACTAATCAGAAATACACTCTATACATTGCTAATGTGGTAAATGACTATTCTAGCTGCAAATGTCTGGTTTTTGGTGCAATATCTAGACAGGTGTATAGAGGCCCAAAACACAAAACAATTGTCTGGGTGACCCCAAACTTTTGAACGGTAGTGTGTGTGTATATATATGTATATATATATATATATATATATATATATATATATATATATATATATATATATATATATACTGTATATATATATATAGATATATATAGATAGATAGATAGATAGATAGATAGATAGATAGATAGATAGATAGATAGATATCTGAACGGTATGATATTTGAACGGTAGTGTATACACTACCGTTCAAAAGTTTGGAGTCACCCAGACAATTATTTTGTGTTTTCCATGAAAAGTCACACTTATTTACCACCATGAGTTGTAAAATGAATAGAAAATATAGTCAAGACATTTACAAGGTTAGAAATAATGATTTGTATTTGAAATAATAATTTTTTCCAGATACTCAACCTACTCAAAGGAAGGTCAGTTTTATAGCTTCTCTAACCAGCTAAACTGTTTTCAGCTGTGCTAACATGATTACACAAGGGTTTTCTAATCACCCATTAGCCTTCTGATGCAATGAGCAAACACACTGTACCATTAGAACACTGGAGTGATAGTTGCTGGAAATGGGCCTCTATACACCTATGTAGATATTGCACCAAAAACAGTTGCAGCTAGAATAGTCATTTATCACATTAGCAATGTATATTAGATATTAGAGTGTATTTCTGATCAGTTTAAAGTTATCTTCATTGAAAAAAACAGTGCTTTTCTTTCAAAAATAAGGAAGTTTCTAAGTGACCCCAAACTTTTGAACGGTAGTGTATATATATATAGCAGTGGTACGGTGGGGGATTCTCCACCCAGAGAAGGCAGCTGGGGAAAAGGGGAACAATGGGCTGACGGAGGAAGTGTCATCGCGGCGTCTCAGTCGGGACAGTAAGGACTATTTGCCCCCCCCCCCCCCGGGGAGAGGCGAGAGCGTCGGAGCCGCTGGAAGAAGAAGGGTGTGAGAAGCTGTGCCAGGTGATGTTATGTCAATGTGTCACACAGGTCTTTGTTCCAAACAATGTATTATTGTAGGAAGTTCTGGGTCTCCATGCATGGAATTAAAGGTATAAAAGGAGAATGCACAGAGACCCGGGAGTTCTTTTACTGTACTGTATGTTGGAGAAGGAATAAAGGTTGGTGTTGTCCAGCTCATTGTCTCGCCTGTTTCCTTTCTCCACATTGGTGACCCCAAGACATGCCATGGAGAGTAAGCTGAGCACCGCACCGGAGACTACTTGGAGGGAGAGCACCAGCACCACATGCACTGTTTCAGTCAAGCTCCTGAACTTCTGGCTTCACAACCCGACTGCGTGGTTTCTGCATATAGAAGCCCAGTTCGCACTCTGCGGGATAACAACAGACGACGTAAAGTATTACAACGTGGTCGCTGTGCTGGATTCGTGCACCACGCAACAAGTGATGAGCCTGCAAAGGAGCCGCTGGCCCAGGGGAAATATGAAGCGCTCAAGAGGATGCTGCGCCAGTGCTACACCCTTTCTGACAGTGAGAAGGCAGAGAGACTCCTAACACGTTTGGAGTTAGTTGACAGATCAGCCGTGGAGCTCGTGGAGAGCATGTTGGTGCTGATGGGTAAGAACAATGAGTCTTTCCTATTCGCCCACTTGCTCCTCAGGACCCTACCGGCCACAGCGAGGGCGATCCTGGCCAACTCACTGCTGCCAGTGGCCAAGGACTACTGCGCACTGGAGCAGGAAGAGGATCACATCATTTTAGCGACCAGAAATCTTAGCGTGAATGCAGTGGCACCGGCGTCCTCATCCAGCGAGGTCGAGGAGTCATTGGTGGTAGCTGGAGCAGACGTCAGGAGACGCAGGAACGGGGCAATCTGTTTCTATCATCGCCGCTTCGGTTTGAATGCCCAACGCTGCCTGCCGCCATGCGAGTTCAAGAAGCCGGGAAGACGGTACGTTCGGCACTCAGTTGCAGCTGCAAACGCTGGCAACAGGAACAAGCTGCTTTATGTCACAGACACACGTTCAGGGAGATGGTTTTTGGTGGACTCTGGCTCCCAGAAGAGCCTCATCCTGGTGGTCAACGCAGACAGGGTGGCAGGAGGCAGCGGTCCCGAGCTCATGGCCGCCAACGGATCCACCATCAGAACTTTTGGCAAACAGACACTGACGATATGCTTGCACGGACACAATTTTCAGGGGGACTCTGTGGTAGCTGCATGTTCCACCCCCATTTTAGGCACAGATTTTTTTATGTGATTATGGGTTGTTAGTCGATGTTGCTAATAGGCGATTAGTGGATACTGTTGCTTTTACCTCACTGCCCTGCACAGCTCGGGGAGCAGGGTCAACAACACTGGCTAACGTTATAGCTCCAGGGGGTAAGTACCAACATTTACTCACACAGTTCCCAGCACTCACAGTCCCGACTTTTTCGGCTACAATAACGAAACATGGGATCAAACATTTTATAACTACAAAAGGCCCGCCGGTGTTCACGCAACCTCGGCGCCTGGACGTGGCTAAACTGGCCAGCGTGCGAGAGGAGTTTGCCATCTTAGAGCAGTTGGGCATCGTCAGGCTCTCCAACAGCCTGTGGGCATCCCCGCTTCACATGGTGCCTAAGGCCGACAGGTCATGGCGACTGTACGGCGATTTCCGGCGCTTGAACAACGCCATGGAACACAATCGGTATCCTATCCCACACATGCCGGATTTTTCCGTGCACCTGGCTGGGGCGCGTGCTTTTTCCAAGGTGGAGCTGGTCCGTGGTTACCGTGGTCACCAGGTCCCGGTGCGTGCGGAAGATGTTCCAAAAACAGTGGTAATAACTCCTTTCGGCCTTTTTGAGTTTTTACACATGCCGTTTGGATCAAAAGGCGTGGCACAGACTTTCCAGAGAATGGTGGATGCAGTGCTTCATGACTTGTCCTTCGTTTTTGTCTACTTAGACGATATTCTGGTAGCTAGCGCGTCCGATGAGGAGCACATCGCCCATCTCAAGACAGTTTTCCAGAGGTTGGAAGCGCATGGGCTGATAGGTAACCCGGCGAAGTGCCAGTTCAGTGTGTCAGTGATTGATTTTTTGGGATCACTGGATTTCGCCGGAGGGCGCAATTCTGTTGCTGGATAAGGTGCACGCGGTATTGGATTTTCAGCATCCACAGACCATGAGGGCACTACAGGAGTTTTGGGGAATTATTAATTTTTATAACCCTTTCCTTCCCCGGGCAGCCCAGGAGATGCAGCCGTTGTATGCCGCACTTAAAAAAAAGAAGCCCACGGAAGCCATCGACTGGACTCCTGAGCGTGTCCAGGCTTTCACAAATGCCAAAACAGCCCTGGCGGATGCCACGTTACTAGCCCACCCGGATCCATCTGCACGGATAGTGCTCACTACGGATGCGTCGGATGTTGCCATAGGAGCAGTAGTGGAGCAGTATGTCTCAGGTCCGTGGCAGCCTCTCGCATTTTCCAGTTGTACTTTGCGCGACAATGAACATTAATACAGCACATTCCACAAAGAATTGCTGGCTCTCCACCTGGCGACATGCCATTTCCAGTTTTGGCTAGATGGGCGCGAGTTCACCACGTTCGTGGACCAAAAGCCACTGATGTACGTGATGTCCAAGGTCTCGGAACCGTGGTCAGCCCGGCAGCAATGGCATTTGGCAGCGATTTCAGACTTTACTACCGATATTCAACACGTTCCCGGTAAGCTCAATGTTGTGGCCAATTGCCTGTCGTGCGCATTAGTCTCCCTGGTCTACATGGGAAGAGATTTCCCTGCCATGGCCACAGAGCAAGCCGGGGCCGCGGACATTTGCGTGCTCCAGTTGGCGCCTACTGGGTTAAGGCTGGAGAGCAGTGTGATGCAAGAAGGGTGCCCCCCCTTTCTCTGTGATGTCTCCACTGCCTGCCCGCACTGGGTGGTTCTGAGCTCTTGGTGCCGCCGCATTTTTTGAGTCAGTCCAATCTCTTTCGCATCTAGGCGTGCGCGCTTCGGTGAAGCTAGTGGGGGCAAAATTCATCTGCTGCACTTGCGCAAGGACGTGGAGGAGTGGGCTTCAGCTTGCATCGTGTGCCAGTGGACCAAAGTGCACAAGCACACCAGAGCCCCCCTCAAGCTGTTCCAAATCCTGGCTAGGAGGTTCGACCACGTCCATGTGGATTTGGTGGGACCCCTCCCGCCACTGCAAGGTTTCACGCACCTTTTGACAGTTGTAAACTGCACCAAGCGCGGACCTGAAGTAATCCCGTTGGCTTCTACCATGTCTGCAGAAGTGGCTCGCACTTTTTTGTCAGCTTGGGTTGCACATTTTGGATCCCCATGGGACATCACTTCCAGTAGGGGTCCACAATTCATTTCAGAACTCTGGTCCGTGATGGCCCAGAGCCTGGGGGTCAAAATTCACTGTACCACCGTGTACAACCCCCAGGCTAATGGGTTATGCAAGCGTTTTCATAGGTCGCTTAAGGCAGTGTTCAGAGCTTTGCTCACGGATACAAATTGGGTTGACTGTCTACCCTGGGTTCTTTTAGGGTTGCGCTTTGTGCCTAAGGAGTAACTGGCAGCCTACCCGGCAGAACTCATTTTTCTCAGCTGCTGCGGATCCCCAGAGAGTTTTTATGGGAAAACCCTGTGCCCGAGGCCGATCCGCCTCGATTTTTGCACAGTATGGAGGCTTTTTTTTTCTTCTCCCCTTTGTCCTGTCAGGCAGCTAGGCAAGCAGAACAGGGATCTGTCACCCTTATTGTGCCAAAACAGATTTACTTTGCCAAGAGGAGCTTATACAGTATCTAACTGTGTATTGCATATTGTTGTAAACTCCTCCTGTAATAACTTTTAATACTTTATTTTAATTATTTTACCCATGGAAGAACCTGATAGGATGGGGAAGATGGAAAGGAAGTGTGTGAAGGGGGAAAGAAAAAAGAGAGGGGAACAGACAAAAAAACAAACAAACCAACAACTAAAACAAACAGAAGACAAACTGCTTCTTCCACAGACTAAAGGTGAGGCCGTCCCCCCCCAGAAGCCAGCTTGCAAACTGGTTCATGAGACTACCCACTACCCCCAAATCCCAACCCAGGGTGAGGGCAGCCAGTGCAAGCAGCCCAGGACCCACCAGCATCGCGCCCTGGCGCTCCCAGCACCACAAACATGATGGGACAGCCAAACCAATTCCCACTCATCTTATACGCACAAACATGGACAACAATAGTCACAATAGTGAACAATGGGCTGGACCCACATGGCGCCCCACATGCCAAGCAACCACTCACCCCAGACGCACACCGACAGCGGCAGGCTGTCCTACAGGCACAGCCACCCCGGAGCAACCAGACAGAAACACGACAACCAACCCGCACCAACGGCCCCCCAACCACCCCCAAGCCTCAACACACACCCGCCGCCAATGACACCAGGGGCAATGCGACAAAGCACCCCACCCCGCGACACAACAGCAGGGCGGCCGGGACAAGCAGGCCCCGAAACGCCAACCCCCATGCCACTAGATGGACTGCCCCACCCCCGCCACCCAACATAGTTCTCTTACCCATACACACATCCTCCACCCCCAGGCACCCACCCACAGGTAACCTCACCCATACACACACGTACCCCCACCCACCATCACACATGCCCACCTACACTCACACACAGCCCCACCTGCCCACTCACAACACACACACCCACTTCCACATTCGCTCATACACAAGCCTCCACTCACACCCACTCTCACACACATACACACACACGAACATATGCACACCCACACCTGCAGACCCCAGTGGACGGGGAGAGCAACCCAGGATGCAGGCACCTGCCCCAGGGTGCAACCAGGGCCCCAGGGAGAACACGACTCCGCTGCACAAGGATGCGCCAGGGCCAACCTTCACCACCAGTACACACCCAACCCCGGCTCAGGGGGAGGGAATGCGCCCCCCCCCCCCCCCCCAGCACCAGGGGCCCAGTGCCAGACCCAGACCCCCCCCCCCCCCCGGAGGCAAGGCCAGCCTGCTGGGGGCCACAGCCCACCCCGCAGCCTCCCCGACCCCCCCCCCCCCCCAGGCCAGACAAATGACCACCCCGGAACAGGCCCCCCGGACACCCGCGGTCTGGGCACAGCCAGCCGCCAGAGGCACCAAGGAGAGTGAGCCACCGCCCGCCACCCCTCAGGTTATAGAATTAATAAGCGGGGACCAGAGAGAATTGAATTCTGCCAATTGATTATCTGAGGAGACTGACAGTCTCTCCAAGCTAATATAATCTAATAGTAAGTTATTATAATAAGTCATGCATAAGTTATTTTTTGATTTCCAATTCATGAGGATAGTTTTCTTTGCGATGCATAAGGCGGTGAGAACCATGTGTGACATCCTTGCATCTATATTTATTTCACTTAAATCACCTAATATGCAAAGTGTGGGTGAGGATGGGACACTATACACAAGCCATGTCGACAAGTCCTCACATGTCTTCTGCCAGAACTTTTGAACCAGTGCACAGGACCACATAGCATGCATATAGCTCTCCGGGACGTTGCTGGTGCAGTGAGAGCAGATATTTGTGTGACTCAGGTCCATTTTGAACATCCTTTGTCCTGTGTAATGAATTCTGTGTAGAACTTTATACTGTATAAATTGTAAGTTAGAGTTTTTAGTCATCTTAAAAGTGTTTAAACATATTTGTGTCCAGAAACTTTCCTCCTTATTGATCGATAGGTCTGTCTCCCATTTTGATATTAGTAGAGATACGGACTCATCCAGTTTTGATAATAGTCCATGTATTTTCAATATCAATTTAGGGGAACGAAGATTTAGAAACTCTGCCACCTAAACTGGTACCTCTAAATCTGTCTGATTAAGATTAAATCTTGCTTTTATTATGGATTTAAGCTGTTGGTATTCAAAATACTTTTTACCACTGATGTCATACTGTGACACTAGTTCCTGAAATTGGATAAAATTTCCACCTTGCATAAGATATTCTAAATTATTTATTCCCTTATTCTTGCCATAGTGGAAATTTTAATGTCCTCTTTTGTTGCAAGATATCAGAATTATTCCAAATGGGTGTGAGTTTACAGGGGACAAGGGAAGACCCCGTTATTTTTAAAAATTTCCACCAAGCCGTCAGAGAGGAACTGATATTAATGCTTTTAAAACAGTCATGGCGTTTAATACAGGGACTTATAAAAGGTAAGTCAGAGATATTTAGCGTACAACCCCCAGGCTAACGGGTTATGCGAGTGTTTTCATAGGTCGCTTAAGGCAGCGCTCAGAGCTTCGCTCATGGATACAAATTGGGTTGACCGCCTGCCCTGCGTTCTTTTAGGGTTGTGCTCCATGCCTAAGGAAGAACTGGCAGCCTCCCTGGCAGAACTCATTTTTTTCTCAGCCGCTGCGGATCCCGGGAGAGTTTTTACAAGAAAACCCCGTGCCCAAGACCGATCCGCAATTTTTGGACAGTACGGAGGCTTTTAACGTACCGGACCTGGCCCCCCATTGTTTTCCCCGCACTTTCGTCCCCAAGAGTTTACAGAACGCCAGCTTTGTATTGTCAGGCACAATGCGCACCAGACCCCGCTGCACCTGCCATACAACGGACCGTTCAGGGTGTTGGAACCTGGGGCAAAGCATTTTGTGTTATACTTGGAGGGGGGGGCGTAGGGAGACCGTCTGCATTGACAGGCTGAAGCCCACTTTTGAGTTGGCAGTCGAGCCGGTGGTGTTTCCCCAGGCTCCCCGGCGCGGACGCCTGCCGTTGGTGGCCCTGCAAGTTGGTGTTCCCTCGGTAGGAACCTGTGCCCACGAAGCTAATGTGTTCTCCCCCTCCCCCCTTTTTCCCTCCACAGACTGACGTGCCCTTCTGTACACCTCGCCAGCAGGGTGGTTCGACTGGATCAGTGACCCCCCATTACAGCTGCTATGGGTGCCGGCTCCAGCCCAAAGGACGGGGGGGGGGGGTTAGTGCCCCTTCTGCGTGTTCGGGGGGGGGGGGCTGTGTGGTGGTACGGGATTCTCCACCCAGAGAAGGCAGCTGGGGAAATGGGGAACAATGGACTGAAGGAGGAAGTGTCACCAGGGGGTCTCAGTCGGGACAGTAAGGACTATTCACCCCCAGGGAGAGAAGAGAACACTGGAGCCGCTGGAAGAATAAGGGTGTGAGAAGCTGTGCCGGTGGGAAGTTATGTTAAAGTGCCACACAGGTCTTTGTTCCAAACAGTGTATTATGGTCGGAAGTTCCGGGTCTCAATGCATGGAATTAAAGGTATAAAAGGAGAATGCACAGAGACCCGGGAGTCCTTTTACTGTACTGTATGTTGGAGAAGGAATAAAGGTCGGTGTTGTCTAGCTCGTTGTCTCGCCTGTTTCCTTTCTCCACATTGGTGACCCCAAGACGTGCTTGTTGCCTCGCCTGTTTCCTTCTTTTCTCCACAATATATGTATATATATATATATATACAGTATATACTATATATATATATATATATATATATATATATATAGAGAGAGAGAGAGAGAGAGAGAGAGAGAGAGAGAGAGAGATTCAATACTTATTTTCCCCGCTCTGCGCACGCACACACACACACACACACACACACACACACAAAGCGGGGAAAATAAGTATTGAATATGTCAAGATTTTTCTCATTAAACGTATTTTAGATTAGATTCAACTTTATTGTCATTACACATATATGAATACAAGGTAAACATATTTCTGATGGAACCACTGACCTGAGATTTTCACCAGATGTCAGTAACTACCCAAGTAATCCATACATACAAAGAAATCATGGCAACTGTGTTCACAAAACAAGTTTCATTTAATAAAGTGGAATGACACAGGTAATAAGTATTGAACACATGAAGAAAAAGAGGTGCAAAAAGGCATAGAAAGCCAATAAACCAGCTGAAATCCATCAGAATTTAAGAAGCCATCCCATCTCCCATCAGTGCAAATTAATTTCAGCTGGTTAAGTCCTGACTGATAGCCTTTAAAAAGGTCTTTGAATATCAGATTATCACACCACAAAGAACTCATGAGCTCTCAAAGAGCTCTCGCTAGGCCTTCACAACCTTATTGTTGCAAAACATAATGATGGCATTGGCGTTACGACCCACTTTCTGGGTCAAGGCCAGAATTGCCTACTTCATCCTGGGATCACAAATCACAAAGCACCAATCACAAAGTCCGTTTTGATCCTCAGTCAAGGTGGATATACCCAATGTCACCCTTTCCCACTGGTAAGGGAGACTGCACTTACATGATCTTTTTTGCTGACGGCAGGCAGACCTATACCTTCATCCCAAGCTCATGACACCATGATCTAAATCCTCTCATTCTTACCACTGAGCCAAAGAGAAATTCCTCACTAGCTCGTGGCTAGTAACGGAGGTGTACTCTAAGGTGTCAGGGTCTGCACCACTGACTAATTCCCTGGGGAGGGGTGCGTAGCATTGGTTACAGGCGCATTTCTAAACTGCTGAATGTTCCAGTGAGCACTGTTGGACCAATCATTCAGAAGTGGAAAGAACATCATTTTACCATAAACCAGTGATAACCAGGAGCTCCTCGCAAGATTTCTGACAGAGGAGTCAAAAGAGTTATCAGAAGAGTTATTCAAGAGCCAAAGACCACTCGTGGAGATCCCCAGAAAGACCTGCAGTTAGCAGGTACTGCTGTTTCAAAGAAAACAATAAGTAATGCACTCAGCCAACATGGACTCTATGCCCGCTCATCTCACAAGACTCCATTGCTGAAGAAAAAGCATTTTGAAGCTCGTTTAAAGTTTGCTACATTTGGGCAAGCCAGTAAAATACTGGGAGAATATAATCTGGTCAGATGAGACCAAAATGGAGCTTTTTGGATGCCACAACACATAGCATGTTTGGAGGAGAAATGGCACTGCACATCAGTCCAAAAACACCATCAAGTGCATCATGGTGTGGGGGTGTTTTTCAGCACGTGGAACAGGCAGACTTCATATAATTAAAGGAAATACAAATGGACGAATATACAGAGACATCCTTGAAAAGAACCTGTTGCCATCTGCCAAGATGCTGAAGATGAAACGAGGGTGGATATTTCAGCGAGACAATGATCCCAAACATGGCCAAGAAAACTCAACAGGCTCCATAGAAGGAAAATAAAGCTGCTAGATTGGTCCAGTCAGTCACCTGACCTGAATCCAATTGAAAATCTATGGAACGAACTGAAGATCAGAGTTCATAGAACAGGGGTTCCCAAACTTTTCAGCCCACAACCCCCTAAATAACAGTGACAGAGACTGGCCAACGGAGTCACCGGAGGTGACTGATACATAAAAAAAACCTGTGCTTTGGTAGTGGTTGTTGTTTGATTAGCTGTGACTTTCTTTTGGCCTTGCAATTCTCTCTCCTTTTAGTAGAAAAAATCCTCTGGATTAGCGGCAAGAGATGGGTGCTTAGTTATCAAGTGTCTGAGCATTTTTATGGGCTTTAAACTCTCAGATGTAAGCACCTCAGTGCACACATCACATTGGGGATGTTGTACTTCACTGATAACGATGCATGAATCCATACTGAATATATTCCTCTTGATACTTGTGACACTTAGAGGAAGGCTAGTCTGACTGCTTATGGAGCCCTTTACGGTGCTGTCCTCCTCCTCCCCCCGTGCCAGAAGTCGATGGGCTTTCTGACGGCATTTCTCCACTCTCCTCTGCTGCCGTCTTGTCTTTGATCGGTATTAACATTTCATTTTTAAAAATAATATCCTGGGCTTAAAGTACAGTGTGTTGATTTGAGCTGTTCACACGAAATCTACTGGTGCATACTGACCTGTGTGTGACCTGTGACGTTTAATTTGACACAGTTAAAGTGACATGTCACCTGTGTAATCACCTTAGGAGGATTCTGAAAATCATTTTGCAACCCCCTCTTAGCATCTCGGGACCCCCTGGGGGGTCAGGACCCCCCACTTTGGGAATCTCTGTCATAGAAGACACCCATGGAACCTTCAAGATTTGAAGACAGTTTGTATGGAAGAATGGGCTAAAATCACTCCTGACCAATGCCTGCACATCGTTTCTCCCTACAGGAGGTGTCTGGAAGCTGTTATTACCAACAAAGGCTTTTCTACTAAATATTAAATGAATTTCTTCAAGCATGTTCAATACTTATTCCCTGTGTCCTTCCACTTTATTAAGTATAACTTGTTCTGTGAACACAGTTGCCTTGATTTCTTTGTATGTATGGATTACTTGGGTTGTTACTGATAGCTGGTGAAAATATCAGGTCAGTGGCTCCACCAGAAATATGTTTAATGAGAAAAATGTTGATGCATTCAGTATTTATTGTCGTGATGCGGGGCACAGTTGGGGAACTGTGCTCACGCTCCTTTGTTAGTCTGATTATTTTCTGTTCATTCCCCACTTCATCTTTAGTTTTGTATCTGATTTTGGGTTGGCTGTATCTTGTTATTTGGGTTGTCATTTGTTTCTGCCTGTTGATGAGAGTTTTGTTTCTGAATTGTACTATAGCCTTGCTTATTTATATTATGGGTCTTAGCCATCCTATTTTGTATCATGGATATTATCTGCCTTTTAGACATGAGCCTACCCTTGCCTTCAGTCCTCGTTCTGCAGTATTGATATTAGTATTTCAGTTTTTGCATCTCTTGGTTTTGGATTTGTCTTGTCCTCACCCTTATGGGTCATTTCCCCCTGTCTGTATTATCTGGTCTGTTCTCATTTTCTAATTACTTCATATTTATAGTCAGTTACTTTTTCGCCATATCCTCCCGTGCTTTTATTTTGACAGCGTGTTTTATTTACTTCCTCTGTAGCTCAAGTTCGAGGGCTGTCACAGCTGTCAGTAGTTTGGTCTAATCAGGCTCCAACCCCCCCCCCCCCCCCCCCGTGACCCGAAAAGGATTAAGCAAAAGAAGATGAATGAATGAATCCTCACTCCTGTTACCCACACGTGTATCATTTGTTGAATTTCTCTTTCCTATTTAAGGGCCGCTGCACCACAGTTCATTACAGCATCCTAATCTAAATTCCAGACGTTAGTTCTACGTCTTGTTATTCTTGTTATTGATCTGTGCTGGTCATTAATATCTGTTTGTTCTCTCCCATAGATTGAGTCCCCATCGTGCTGTTTGCTCTCTACATGTCTGCTCTTTTCTTCTTCTCTATCCCCTCACCCCCCAGCCAGTCGCAGCAGATGACTGCCCCTCCCTGAGCCTGGTTCTGCCGGAGGGTTCTTCCTGCTAAAAGGGAGTTTTTCCTCTCCACTGTCAACAAGTGCTTGCTCACAGGGGATCGCCTGATTACTGGGGGTTTTCTGCAATTGTGGGGGTTTCCCCTACAGTTGGAAGCAGCACGGTGGTGCAGTGGTTAGCACTGTTGCCTTACAGCTAGAAGGTTCCTGGTTCAAATCCCCAGGCTGGCAGGGGTTGGAACCTTTCTGTGTGGAGTTTGCATGTTCTCCCTGTGCTGCGTGGGTTTACTCCGGGGGCTCCGGTTTCCTCCCACAATCCAAAGACATGCATGTTGGGTTAATTGGCTGTTCGAAATTGTCCCTAGATATCTGTTTCCTATAGGCCCTTAGAATAGAGGGTTAGTACTAGTGAAAGCGCTTTGAGTGGTCTTTGTGACTAGAAAAGCGCTATATACAGTAAGTGCAGGTTAGTTAGTTAGTTAGGAAGTGCTATGAGATGACTGTTTTTGTGAAATTGTGCTATATAAATAAAGTTGAATTGAACTGAATTGAATTAAAAATGTATTTTGGATGTCCAAAATTGCATTACAGATATCTGGAATGTTTTTTCATTGTGGATATCCAAAATTAAAATTATGACTAATAACAACTGGATTGTAGATTTCTGAAATTATGAGTTTCTCCTAGTAAGAATTCTGTTTCAGATATCCAGAATGTTCATTCTAGATAGGAAGAATGTAAATGTAGATATGTGGAAGTGAAAAGCCAATACACATGAATGAGGAAAAGTGATGTCATTTCTCCTAGAAAGAATGATGTCATAGATATCTGAAAAGATCATTATGAAGAGGAAGAAGTTAATTGTGGATATCGGTAATGTTAATTTTTACTAGTGCGGCGGCATGAAATAAAGCGGCGTTGTTGAAGGTTTTAAGATAAGATAAGATAAGATAAGCCTTTATTAGTCCCACAACGGGGAAATTCCAGGATTGCAACAGCACAGGGATAGCAACACTCAGAGCAACAATCAGAAGGCAAGAAAAAAAACAAGCAAGCAAGAGCAGCTAATAAACATATGTACGTATTACTATAAAATATATATATATACACACACACACAGACACACAGTGCAGAGCATTGTAGCTGGATGGAATAAATATATGAATATATGAACACACAGTGCAGAGCATTGTAGCTAGATGGAATAAATATGTAAATATATAAACACCCACAGTACGGAGCATTGCAGCTAGGTGGAATAAATATGCAAGTATATAAACACACACAGTGCGGAGCAATGTAGCTAGATGGAATAATATGTAGATATATAAATATATAAACACACCCAGTGCTGAGCATTGTAGCTAGATGGAATAAATATGCAAATATATAAACACACACAGTGCAGAGCATTGTTGCTAGATGGAATGAAACAGCATAACCGTCTACTTAGTTATCCTACATGGTATGATTATGTGCCCATACATATTCTCACCCTCCATAGCGACCGGTATGTTCCTAGTTGTATGCCGGAGGGGACCATTGTGTAAGTCTATTGCATCTTTTGCATTCAAAAAACTATTAGTTTGTTACGTCTTTTTGCTATCTCTGCGAGCAGCCCTGCTTAGGTTGTACAGTCTGACAGCCGTTGGTAGGAAGGACCTACGAAACCTCTCGGTTGTGCACCTGGGATGATGTAGTCTGCTGCTAAATGAGCTCCTCAGTGCATTCAGTATGTCCTGCATAGGGTGGAACTCGGACTCCAGCAGAGATGACAGTTTAGCCACCGTCCTTCTCTCTCCTATCTCCTCCATCGGATCAAGGCGCTGCCCCAGGACAGAGCTAGCTTTCTTAATCAGTTTGTTCAGTCTCTTCCTATCGGCTGCAGTAATGCCACTGCCCCAGCAGACCACTCCAAAAGTGATGGCTGATGCCACCACCGTGTCATAGAATGACTTCAGCAGCGCCCCTTGTACACCAAAAGACCTGAGTCTCCTCAGCAGGAACAGCCTGCGCTGTCCCTTCTTGTAGAGTGCATCAGTATTGTGTGACCAGTCTAGTTTATTGTTCAGATGAATACCCAGGTACTTATAGGATGTCACCATCTCGATGTCTGTTCCCTGTATATTTACTGGTACTGTGAGGGGCTGCCCATGCCTGCGGCAGTCCACCACCAGCTCCTTAGTTTTCCTCGCGTTGATCTGGAGGCAGTTCCGATGGCACCAGTCCACGAAGTCCTGGATAAGCCCTCTGTACTCAGCTTCATCTCCATTGGAGATGAGGCCAACGATCGCAGAGTCATCAGAGAACTTCTGTAGATGGCAGTGTGTTGTGTTGTGTGAGAAGTCCGCAGTATAAAGAGTGAACAGGAAGGGAGCCAGCACCGTTCCCTGGGGGGCCCCCGTGCTACTGATGATCGTGTCGGACACACAGTCCCGGGTTCTCACAAACTGAGGCCGGTTCGTGAGGTAGTCCAGGATCCATGATGACAGGTGCTGGTCCACCCCTGCGCGCAGCAGCTTGTCCTTCAGGATCATCGGTTGGATGGTGTTGAAAGCACTGGAGAAGTCAAAGAACATGATCCTCACCATATTCCCGGGCTTCTCCAGGTGGGACAGAGAACGGTGAAGGAGGAAGATCACCGCATCCTCCACCCCAATGCCATGCTGGTAGGCGAACTGGAGTGGATCCATCGCTGGTTCCACCAGGGGGCGGAGGTGAGCAAGGAGCAGTCTCTCCAGGGTCTTCATCAAGTGGGACGTCAAGGCCACCGGTCTGTAGCTGTTCAGGTCTTTGGGGTGGGAAGTTTTTGGTACAGGTACCACACAAGATGTTTTCCACAGCTGTGGTACCCTCCCCAGTTTCAGGCTCATGTTGAAGATATACGTCACAATCCCACACAGCTGGTCTGCACAGGACTTGAGGAGCTTTGCGCTGATGCCGTCCGGTCCCGGCGCCTTCCTCGCCTTGATCTTCCTCAGCTCCGTCCTCACCTGGGTCCTGGTCAGGGTCAGGATGGGGGGCTGTGTGTTGGGAGTGGGGGGGTGTTGGTGGAGTGGGGAGTGGGCAGCAGGACTTGATTTCTTTAGAGGCAGCAGTGGTTGTTGTGCAGTCAGGGGGGAGGGCGGTTGGTCAAATCTATTGAAAAACAGATTCAGGTTGTTCGCCCACTCCCTGCCCCCTGTGGCCTGGGGGGAGGTATTCTGGAGCCCCGAGATGGTTTTGAGGTTTCTCCAGACCCCGCTGATGTCGCTCTGTTGCAGCTTGTCCTCCATCTTCTTCCTGAAGCTGTCCTTGCCTTCTCTGATCTTTCTCCTCAGCTCCCTCTGTACGGACTTCAGCATCTCCCTGTTCCCTGACCTGAAGATCCTCTTCTTCTCTCTCAGAAGTGTTTTTATCTCAGGGTTGATCCAGGGTTTGTTGTTTGAGTGACGCCGTATGGTCTTGGTGGGAACGGATTTGTCCACACAGAAGCTGAGGTAGCCCGTGAAGGTGTGAATGAGGCCATCGATGTCCTCACCATGTGGATCGCAGAGCTGCTTCCAGGCGGTGGCTTCAAAACAGCCCTTTAGGGTGTCCATTGTCTCCTCAGACCATAACTCCACAGTGTGCATGGCCGGAGGTTGTCTGTGCACTAGGGGTTTGTACACCGGCCGGAGATGAACCAAGTTGTGATCCGATCTCCCGAGTGGGGGGAGTTGTGATGAGGTGTACGCCTCCTTAGTGTTTGCGTAGAATAAATCCAGTGTTTTATTTAAGTAGAGTTTATTATCATACCGCCGTCACAGGATCCCCGCTCCGGCCCAAGTGTGTGCAGGCTGGAGCGGGATCCTCAGGCTCTCAGAGAAGAGACACAAAGTGCGTGTCTGCAGCAGCAGTTGAAGTGAGTCAGAGAGAGGATGAGTTACAGAACCTGTGCAGTATTTGTACCCAACTCAAACAATACATCAAAGCAAATTCACAGCAGTTGGTCTGATCAAAGGGACTGCAGAACAGGCATGAGACATTTGCATTTGTAAGACCTACATAACAATAGGCAGATGCAGCCTCTGCTCCAGCTTGCAGAACAAAGAGGTTACAAGGCACATCTACATATTGAACTGTCTCTAGGTCACAGCAAGGACAGGACGCATGAACACTATACATGAATGGCACATTGCATCACGATACATGCAGGGCACATTGCATCACAACACATGAATGGCACATTACATCTCAGTAGTGCAGCGGGGAAAACCAAGAGAAAAGAGCTGACTGTCCTGTGTGTTGTGGGGGGGTTGAGTCAACCCACCACACACGCTCCCCCCCAGAGGGCACGGCAGGGGGCCGAGACCTCAATAATCCATCTATGGGAGCGAGCTGTGGGAGAAGCTCGCTGCAGGCGGAGGTGGAGGGAGGGGAGGGGTAGTGTGTGCCAGCAGGGGCGGTGAAATCGTCCGAGCCGCGCAAAAATTGCTTGCTGCTCTGCGACGTCGAGGGGCTGTCCCGTTGAACGTGCAGAGGTCCACAAGAAGAAAAATTAGTCACTGGCTCCTCCCGCGATTAAGTCCTGCAAGGATTAATAGTGGCCGTGAAGAAAAGCAGGAGCGGCTGTAAGAGAAACATAAAAGCAGGGGAACTGGCGTGTTGACTTTAGGTGCGGGCACAACCTTAAAAGCCGTCGGGAACCGCAAAACCGCTGAATTCCCCATGTGCGCCGTGGCTGAGACCATTGACAAATCCTTCGTGCATGCTGCGTGCATGCTTCAGGTGTGAGGGCAGCTCTGAAGGCTCTGTGTGCAGCGGCGAAGGAGGATGGGGGTCTGTAGAGCCATATGCATCCCGTGCGTGGTGCGCCGTCCGCGTAACTCTCCGTGCGTTGTTGGGCCAGCTGGAGAGGAGACAGGGTCAGGGAGCTTAATCATCCCTGTTCAATGTGTTGGAGCGGTGAAGGGAAGTAGACGCTCTTGTCACTCGCTCGGTCATGGTGCGTTCAGGTCCACGTGTGCTCCGTCGGCCATGGGAGTCGCCGTCGCGGAGAAAGGACGAGGTGAATGCGCTCTCATGTGGAGGAGCTGCGAGCGCGGCTGGTCCAGCGTGGATGTGCCAATCTAGGCGCGCAGATCTCACCATGAAGTTTGCTGCGGCTTTCCCGGTCGTGGGTGGTCTCCGGAGAGTTTCACCTGGAAACTCTGCGTCGAAATCTCCCTGAAGCAGAAGGGAGCTGTTGCGTTCGCTTGTCGTCGGAGAATCCCGGCCGGGTGCTGCGTTCGCCAGCAGCGTGTTTGTTTCAGCGTTGGGTCACCAGTGCGGCGGCATGAAATAAGGTGGCATTGTTGAAGGTTTTAAGTAGAGTTTATTATCATACCGCCGTCACAGGATCCCCGCTCCGGCCCAAGTGTGTGCAGGCTGGAGCGGGATCCTCAGGCTCTCAGAGAAGAGACACAAAGTGCGTGTCTGCAGCAGCAGTTGAAGTGAGTCAGAGAGAGGATGAGTTACAGAACCTGTGCAGTATTTGTACCCAACTCAAACAATACATCAAAGCAAATTCACAGCAGTTGGTCTGATCAAAGGGACTGCAGAACAGGCATGAGACATTTGCATTTGTAAGACCTACATAACAATAGGCAGATGCAGCCTCTGCTCCAGCTTGCAGAACAAAGAGGTTACAAGGCACATCTACATATTGAACTGTCTCTAGGTCACAGCAAGGACAGGACGCATGAACACTATACATGAATGGCACATTACATCACGATACATGCAGGGCACATTGCATCACAACACATGAATGGCACATTACATCTCAGTAGTGCAGCGGGGAAAACCAAGAGAAAAGAGCTGACTGTCCTGTGTGTTGTGGGGGGGTTGAGTCAACCCGCCACACTAGGAATATTTGAATTATTGATATCTACATTACATTTCCAGGCAAGCTATTAAATGTTACAATGGTCACTTAAACTTTTTAAAGCTTTTCAGACATCGTAAAATTAGTTTTGACAAGTATAATCTACATTTTAGATATCTTGAAATATAATTTTTACTAGCATGAATATTATTATGGATATCCATCCATCCATCCATCTTCTACCGCTTTTCCGGAGGTCCGGGTCGCGGAGGCAGCAGTTCAAGAAGAGAAGCCCAGACCTCCCTCTCCCCAGCCACCTGCTCCAGCTCTTCAGAGGGGATACCAAGGCGTTCCCAGACCAGCTGGGAGACATAGTCTCTCCACCGAGTCCTGGGTCTGACCCGGGGTCTCCTCCCAGTGGGACGTACCTGAAACACCTCAAGTGGGAGGCGTCCAGGAGGCATCCTAATCAGATGCCCATACCACCTCAACTGACTCCTTTCAATGTGGAGGAGCAGCGGTTCTACTCTGAGCCTCTCCCGGATGACTGAGCTCCTCACCCTATCTCTGAGGGTGAGTCCAGCAATCCTACGGAGAAAGCTCATTTCAGCTGCTTGTATCCGCGATCTCGTTCTTTCGGTCATTACCCAAAGCTCGTGACCATAGGTGAGAGTAGGAACGTAGATTGACTGGTAAATCGACAGCTTTGCCTTAGAACTAAGCTCCCTCTTCACCACAATAGACCAGTACAACGTCCGCATCACTGCAGATGCTGCTCCAATCCGTCTGTTGATCTCTCGCTCCATTTTCCCCTCACTCGTGAACAAGACCCCAAGATACTTAAACTCCTCCACTTGGGGCAGGAGCCTGTCCCCAACCCGGAGAGGACAATCCACCTTTTTCCGGCTGAGGACCATGGACTCGGACTTGGAGGTGCTGATTCTCATCCCAGCCGCTTCACACTCAGCGGCAAACCGTCCCAGCAAGAGCTGTAGGTCATTGCTGGATGAAGCCAACAAGACAACATCATCTGCAAACAACAGAGATGAGATCCTGTGGTCACCAAGCATGACACCCTCCATTCCCTGGCTGCGCCTAGAAATCCTGTCCATAAAAATTATGAACAGGATCAGTGACAAAGGGCAGCCCTGGCGGAGTCCAACTCTCACTGGGAATGACTCCGACCGAGTGTTGGCAATACGAACCAAACTCTCACAACGGTCGTACAGAGACCGAATAGCTCGTAACAACAAGCCCGATACCCCATACTCCCGAAGCACCCCCCACAAAAATCCACGAGGGACGCGGTCAAATGCCTTCTCCAAGTCCACAAAACACATGTAAACTGGTTGGGCAAACTCCCATGAACCCTCAAGAATTCTCGAGAGGGTAAAGAGCTGGTCCGATGTGCCACGGCCAGGACGAAAACCACATTGCTCCTCCTGAATCCGAGGTTCGACCAACGGCCGGACTCTCCTCTCCAGTACCTTGGCATAGACCTTCCCAGGGAGGCTGAGGAGTGTGATCCCTCTAAAGTTGGAGCACACCCTCCGGTCCCCTTTTTTGAAGAGAGGAACCACCACCCCGGTTTGCCATGCCAAAGGCACTGCCCCCGACCTCCACGCAATGTTGCAGAGGCGTGTCAACCATGACAACCCAACAACATCCAGGGCCTTGAGGTACTCAGGGCGAATCTCGTCCACCCCCGGGGCCCGGCCACCAAGGAGATTTTTAACCACCTTGGCGACCTCAGCCCCTGTAATAGGCGAGTCATCCCCCTCGTCCCCAAACCCTGCTTCCTCTGTGGAAGGCGTATCAGTGGGATTGAGGAGATCCTCGAAGTATTCCTTCCACCGCCCGACGATATCCCCAGTTGAAGTCAACAGTGTCCCATCCGCACCATACACAGTGTGGACGGGGAGCTGCTTTCCTCATATTGCCTGCTTTCCAGATATTATGGATATCTGTATTTACAATTGTAAACAGTAAGAATTTAATTTTGACTAGGAGGAAGGCAATTATAGATATCAAAAAGTTCATGTCTTGATCTGAGTGCGGGGGGTTCCACTGTGCTCAGTCTCATTGTCTTTTTCTGTATTTGTATATTTGTTGTATTCTTATATATTTGTTGTATTCTGTTATTTAATCCTTGGTTGGGTTTCTTATATCTGGTATTATCTCTCCTGTTCACGTTCACCGCAGTCTTGTCATTGATATATTTGGTATTATCTGTATTCATCCTTCAGTTTACTATTTGCCCTTATTTTAGTTCTCACTTTATATTTGTATTTTTGCCTGTAGCCTTTTGTTCTGTGTTCTCTCTCTCTCTCTCTTCGAGGCTACAGCTGTCAGAGGCACTTCCGGGTTTGCTCTGGTATGGGTGGTGTTCCTGTCAAGCTGTCAGTCCCGTCTCCTTTCCTCATGACTCACAGCTGATTCTCATTGTACAATCACTCTCTCTACCTATTTAATCCTTGACCCTCTGTTTGTTAATCGCTGGGTCATTATTCATCTGTCCTCATCCTGAGACGGCGTCCCCATCTCTGTAAACTTCTATAATCATAAGTCCAGCTTTGCTGGGAATTTGTAGATTGTATTTCCCTTTTTTCGTATGTCCAGCTCAGCTGGGAATTCATAGTTTCTTTACCTTTCTCCCTGTATGTCCAGCCCCGCTGGGAGATCGTAGTTTTTGTCTGTGCTGTAGTGTGTGTGTTTTTGTATGTGTGGCCTTATTAAATTTGCAAACTCACTGCTCGCATTTGATGTCTTCTGTTTGCCCCGTGAACGGGGCAGTTCATGACAGCATGACCCAGCCACACAGATGCCAGCGGTAGTGAGGTGTGCTTTCTGTTTTCTTTTTCTTTAATTCCCTCCCCTATTTTTGTCTCTCCCGCTGTTTTTACTGTCTGCCACCCTGGATTTTTTAAACTCTGGGACTGGGCGAGGAGGAGTGTGTGGCGGCGACACTCATTGCCAGTTTTGCTTCGGGGGCTGGAGCCTCCCACTCTCCCGAGGAGGCTTGGAGGTTTGTGGACGGCGTGGCCCAGGTGATTGAGACACATCCCAGTCTCTGGAGCTACCTGAGCCTCACAGTTTTCCTCGTCTCGGTGGTCAACGCCCAAAGCAAATTCTGTGGGCGGGCGAGCGACCTCCCTTCAGTGCCATCCTGTCAGGAGCCCAAGTCCTCGCTCATCCACCAGACAGCCCCCAGAGGTCCCGGATAGACACCGTCTGGCCCCGACACAGCAGCCCCGTCTTCTCCTCCTGAACAGTTGCCCACACCATCGGTTGAAGAGCTGGAAGAGCACAAGCGGGTTTTTACATCATCAGATCTAGAGATTTCTTGTCCTGCTTGTGGTGGGGATAGCCAGTCACAGCTGTCTACTGCCCCAGAGCTCTCCTTACCAGCATCCACTGCTGCCAGTGGTAATAACCACCGAGAAGACATAAATAACCATGTTTGTGTCTTCTCTCTTGTTTGAGTCCTCGTCTGGGTCCTCGGATGATCGCCCTCCTCCTTCGCTGGAGGTCACCGTGGGGTCATCGTCATCGCCTGAGGTCCTCATAGGTCCCCCGTCATTGCCCATGGTCACCGTGGGTCCTCATCTTCCGTCTAAGGTCGCCGTGGGTCCTCATCCTTCGTCCAAGGTTGCCGCAGGTCCTCTTCCTCCATTCAAGGTCGCCACGGTTCCTCTTCCTCTGTCCGAGGTCACCGTGGGTCTTCTTCCTCCATCTGAGGTCGCCGCGGGTCCTCTTCCTCCGTCCGAGGTCGCTGCGAGTGCGGCCATGTCCCAGTCTGGGACTACAGTGGGTGCAGCCATGTCCCAGTCTGGGACCATCATGGGTGCAGCCATGTCCCAGTCCAGGACCACAGCAGGTGCAGCCATGTCCCAGTCCAGGACCAACGTGGGTGCTGCTTTGCTCCAGTCCGGAGCCACCCTGAGTGCTGCTTTGCTCCAGTCTGGAGCCACCCCAGGTGCTGCTTTGCTCCAGTCCAGGGCCACCGCGGGTGCAGCTATGCTCACATCTGAAGCCACCATGGGTGCAGCTATGCTCCATCCCGGGGCCACCACGGGTGTTGCTATGCCCCAGCCTGGGGCCACCACAGTTGCTGCCATGCCCCAGTCTGGGGCCACCGAGGGTTCTACAGGCCAGTCCAGAGTTGCTGTGGTCCCTCAGTCCTCACCCAAATACACTGTGGTCTCTTCTCCTCTGCCTGAGGCCATTGTAGTCCCCTCTCCCCTGCCTGACGTCGTCGTGGTCCCCCCTCCTCTGCCTGACACCGTTGTGGTTCCCTCTCCTCTGCCAGAGGCTGTGGAGGTTTCCCCGTACAGTTCCCTCACTGGTTAGCCATCTTCCTCTTCAGGCTCCCATCCCTTAGCTCCTCTGGTCCGCAGTAAGCACTGGTTCCAACTGCCACCTCCAGGAGGGGGGGTGTCACGCTCCATAGTCTGTTGGCCCGGGGATGCTGGGAGGCCACCTGGTGAGCTCTTCTTGCCGTTTAGGTAGCTCTGGAGGCCTGGGAGACCACCTGACAAACTCTTTCGCTTGCTTGGGTGGCTTAGGGACTCAGGGAGACAACCTGATGAACTCCGTAGGGAGCTGGAGTGGCTAAGAGACTCAGGAAGACCACCTGAACTGGACATTTATTCTTCCTAACATCATTTGCATTCTGTACCTCTTATTCTGGGTATGAGTCATGAGTATTTTTCTTATTTTCTCTGGGTTGTTTCGGTCCCTCCGTGCCTGGGTTAGCCTCCTCCCACCCAGGGTGGGTTTTGCATCTTTGTTTTTGTAGGGTGAGTCCTCTATGTGGGTGGGTTTTTTTCCTTTTCTTTTGATGTTACCATTGGTGTCTGGTATCCACCCCTTGAGAGGGGGACTCTGGCATGATCTGAGAGTGGGGGGTTCCTCCACGTTCAGTCACATTGTCTTTTTCTGTATTTGTATATTTGTTGTATTCTTGGGTTTCTGTCATGTTATCCTTGGTTGGGTTTCTTATATCTGGTATTATCTCTCCTGTTTACGTTCACCGCGGTCTTGTCATTGATATATTTGGTATTATCTGTACTCATCCTTCAGTTTATTATTTGCCCTTATTTTAGTTCTTGCTTTATATTTGTATTTTTGCCTGTAACCTTTTCTTCTGTGTTCTCTCTCTCTCTCTCTCTCTTTGGAGCTGCAGGTGTCAGGGGCACTTCCAGGTTTGCTCTGGTATGGGTGGTGCTCCTGTCAAGCTGTCAGTCCTGTCTCCTCTCCTCATGACCGACAGCTGATTCTCATCATACAACCGCTCTCTCTACCTATTTAATCCTTGACCCTCTGTTTGTTAATCGTTGGGTCATTATTCATCTGTCCTCATCCTGAGATGGCATCCCCATCTCTGTAAACTTCTATAATCATAAGTCCAGCTTTGCTGGGAATTCACAGATTGTATTTCTCTTTTTTCAAATGTCCAGCTCAGCTGGGAATTCATAGTTCTCCCTGTATGTCCAGCCTCGCTGGGAAATCGTAGTTTTTGTCTGTGCTATAGTGTTTGTATTTTTGTATGTGTGGCCTTATTAAATTTGCAAACTCACTGCCCACATTTGATGTCTTCTGTTTGCTCTGTGAATGGGCAGTTCATGACAGTTGATTGTAGATAGGAAAGAGGTTTGTTTTAATACTAAAACAGCTTGCCACAGGCTACTAAAACCTGTCACAGGGAACATGATATAACATGGTGCAACACAATGTAACATGGCGTGAAGTGACAGGACTAGGTAAACTTAAAGTAACATACCTGTAAAAATCTTTTTTTTCTTGCTAACATGTCTGTAACATGTTTTTTATGACTTACAAGACATACAAGAGCAAAATCCCTCTTGTGTGTCACGTCTGTTTTTCTGCTGTGAAAGTTCAGTTAAGCTCCTCTCCTTGGAAAGAGGCAAGTTTAGATGGACCGTTTATGTGATGTCACTATAACAGGTGAACCAACCAGGAATAAGCACTGGCTATGACCTCAGAGGAAGAAGGCAGATCTAAAGAGTCCACTTAGCCTCCAGTGCCGGTTAGCATTTTTGAACAGCTGCTCTGAAATCTTGGTGTGTGTGTGTGTGCTGTGCCACTCTGCTGTAGTGCTCATGTGCTCTGCAAGTGCCGCGTGGTTGTTTGATGACTCTGAAGTCACTGAAGTATTATATTGTAATTTTTTAAACATTAGATCTTCAATACTATTTTTTTTTTCTGATCAAATTTGCCAGCTTGCAGACTTCTGTGTGTGGTCCAGGAGGAGTGGCTGCGCGTCAGCGTCCTCGTGGGTGGGATGTAGGTGGGCCTAATTAAAATATTCATAGATCCTGGCATTTGAAAGAGAAAAAGGGAAGAGATCTTGGAAGAGTCAGGACTCTGTCAATCTTAGCATTCCCTTAGAGCTTACTAGTCAGGACTTTATGAACTTTTTAAATAATAAAATTTCATCTAGCAGAGATAAAGTCAGTCAGAGTCTTCCCACCGTTTACTTAAATACAGTAACTACTACAACTCCTTCAACTGATATCTGTTTGGATGAGTTTACTCCAATTGACCTTTTAGAGTTAGATAAAATAATTTCCTCATCCAAGCCTTCAACTTGTCTTTTAGACCCTATTCCTACCAGGTTATTTAAAGAAGTCTTCCCATTTATTGGTAGCTCTATTCTTCAAATAATCAATTTGTCATTAACATTAGGCCATGTACTGCAGGCTTTTAAAACTGCTGTAATTAAACCCTTACTCAAAAAACCAACGCTGGATCCAGGAGTTTTAACTAACTATAAACCAACCTCTAATCTGCCTTTCACTTCAAAAATCTTAGAAAGAGTTGTTGCTACACAATTATTTGACCATTTATAGGGAAATGGTTTATTTGAAGAGTTTCAATCTGGGTTTAGAATCCATCATAGTACTGAAACAGCTTTAGTGAAGGTCACTAATGACCTCCTTATCACATCTGATAATGGATTTGTTTTTGTAACTGTCCTTTTAGACCTTAGTGCAGCTTTTGATACTATTGATCATAATATTTTACTTGATTGATTAGAACACCAAAAGCCAGTTTAGAAAGCCTGGGATCAGTCCGCCAAGGTCTCCGCCTTTGACCGCCACCTAATCCACATAGCACCGGACCCCCATGATCCCTCCTGCAGGTGGTGAGCCCACTGGAGGGCGGACCCATGTAACTCCTTTGGGCTGAGCCCGGCCGGGTCCCATGGGTGGAAACCCGGCCACCAAACGCTAGCCATCGAGCCCCTCCCCCAGGCCTGGCTCCAGGGTGGGGCCCCGGTAACCCCATACCGGGCGGGGTACACTGAATCCTTGATCTAGAATTTATCATGAGAGTCTGCTGGAGAAGGTATTTGACCGCGTCCCTCAGGTTTTTTTGTGAGGGGTGCTTCGGGAGTATGGGGTATCGGGCTTGTTGTTATGAGCTATTCGGTCTCTGTACGACCGTTGTGAGAGTTTGGTTCGTATTGCCAACACTCGGTCGGACTCATTCCCAGTGAGAGTTGGACTCCGCCAAGGATGCCCTTTGTCACCGATCCTGTTCATAATTTTTATGGACAGGATTTCTAGGCACAGCCAGGGAATGGAGGGTGTCATGCAGATGATGTTGTCCCGTTGGTTTCATCCAGCAATGACCTACAGTTCTTGCTGGGACAGTTTGCTGCTGAGTGTGAAGCAGCTGGGATGAGAATCAGCACCTCCATGTCCGAGTCCATGGTCCTCAGCCGGAAGAAGGTGGATTGTCCTCTCCAGGTTGGGGACAGGCTCCTGCCCCAAGTGGAGGAGTTTAAGTATCTTGGGGTCTTATTCACGAGTGAGGGAAGAATGGAGCGAGAGATTGACAGACGGATTGGAGCAGCATCTGCAGTGATGTGGACGTTGTACTGGTCTGTTGTGGTGAAGAGGGAGCTGAGTTCTAAGGCAAAGCTGTCGATTTACCAGTCAATCTACGTTCCTACTCTCACCTATGGTCACGAGCTTTGGGTAATGACCGGAAGAACGAGATTGCGGATACAAGCGGCTGAAATGAGCTTTCTCCTTAGGATTGCTGGACTCACCCTTAGAGATAGGGTGAGGAGCTCAGTCATCCGGGAGAAG
Organism: Pholidichthys leucotaenia; assembly: GCA_020510985.1. Lineage (NCBI taxonomy): Eukaryota > Metazoa > Chordata > Actinopteri > Cichliformes > Pholidichthyidae > Pholidichthys > Pholidichthys leucotaenia. The sequence continues at coordinate 166,876,200 of CM035842.1, forward strand.
CTCAGAGTAGAACTGCTGCTCCTCCACATTGAAAGGAGTCAGTTGAGGTGGTATGGGCATCTGATTAGGATGCCCCCTGGACGCTTCCCACTTGAGGTGTTTCGGGCACATCCCACTGGGAGGAGACCCTGGGGCAGACCCAGGACTCGGTGGAGAGACTATGTCTCCCAGCTGGACTGGGAACGCCTTGGTATCCTCTCTGAAGAGCTGGAGCAGGTGGCTGGGGAGAGGGAAGTTTGGGCTTCTCTGCTTGAACTGCTGCCCCCAACACCCAGACCTCCGGAAAAGCGGTAGAAGATGGATGGATGGATGGAGGATTAGAACACCATGTTGGACTTAATGGAACTTCGTTGCAGTGGTTTAGCTCTTATTTATCTGATAGGTTCCAGTTTGTTCATGTCAGTAATGAGTTTTCTTCCAACTCAAAGCTCAGTCATGGAGTTACACAGGGATCTGTGCTAGGCCCTTTTATTTTTAGTTTATATATGCTTCTGTTAGACAACATTATTAGAAAGCACTGTGTACATTTTCATTGTTATGCAGATAACACACAATTATACCTGTCAATGAAGCCAGATGATAGTAATCAATTAGCCAAGTTAGAAGCCTGTCTTAAAGAAATCAAAGCTTGGATGACTTGTAATTTCCTGCTATTAAATTCAGATAAGACTGAAGTCATTCTTGGTGGTACAAAAAACCTTAGAAATACCTTTCCAAATCAAACTTTTTAGTTTGAATGTGGTTACTCTTTCTCTTAATAGTTCTGTGAGGAACCTTTGAGTTATTTTTGATCAAGATCTGTTTTTTAATTCACATATTAAACTTGTTTCTAAGACTGCCTTCTATCATTTGCATGATATTTCCAAGATTAGGACCATCTTGTCTCAGAGTGATGCTGAGAAACTAATCCATGCTTTTGTTTGCTTTAGATTAGATTATTGTAACTCTTTATTATCAGGTTGTCCTAAAACATCTTTAAAAAGTCTTCAGCTGATCCAAAATGCTGCAGCAAGAGTTTTAACAAGTACTAGAAAGAGAGATCATATCGCTCCGGTTCTGGCCTCCCTTCACTGGCTTCCCATAGAGTTTAGAATTAAGTTTAAAATCCTTCTCACTTACAAAGCTCTAAATAATCAGGCCCCTGTTTATTCAAAAGATCTGATACTGCCCTGTTATCCTAGCAGCACTAAGCTCCCAAAATGCTGGATTACATGAAATCATGAGATTCATGATTAAATGAATCTCCATAAGTACAATGGGAGACAGAGTCTTCAGTTATCAAGCTCCTCTCCTGTGGAAGCAGCTGCCAATCTTGATTTGGGAGTCAGACTCGATCTCTGTTTTTAAGAATAGGGTTAAAACCTTCCTTTTTGATATAGCCTATAATTAAGGTGGGGTCATGTGGGGTCATGGGGTCCACTAAACAGGACAAGACCAGACTGCAGCGGATCATTAAGTTTGCTGAGAGGATCATTGGTACCGACCTACCCTCCATTGAGAACTTATATCGGTCCATAACCAGGAAACGGGCGGGAAACATCTGTGCTGACCCGTCACACCCCGGCCACAAACTGTTTGAACTTCTATCTTCTGGTCGACGTTACAGATCACTGAAGGTCAAAACCACCCGTCACAGGAACAGTTTCTTTCCTCAAGCCATCACTCTGATGAACTCCTAATATTCACCTAGTCCTACCTGTTGCTGTACTCATGACTTTTCATCCATTCTTACATTGCACATAACTCTCACATTGCTTTTTACTTCATTCACATTATATCACTGAATCCGAGTTCACATTGAAATACTGTATGACTGTATATTTTTTCATATATTTCTGCAAAGTGTGGATAGTCCGAGTAAATAACTGCATATATTCCTGTATATATTTGCATCCTTCTATAGAAACATGGACAGACTGTAATTTACTGTACATACTCTGTTGTCATTGAATCCTTATTTAAATCTTATTTAAATCTTACACCTGAACAACGAGAGCAAGTTTATAGCCAAAGTCAAATTCCTTGTATGTCAGAATCAGAATCAGAATCAGCTTTATTGGCCATGCACAACACATACAAGGAATTTGACTTTGGCTAAAAACTTGCTCTCGTTGTTCAGGTGAAGGATTTAAATAAGGATTCAATGACAAACAGAGTATGTACAGTAAATTACAGTCTGTCCACGTTTCTATAAAAGGATGCAAATATATACAGGAATATATGCAGTTATTTATTCGGACTAACCACACTTTGCAGAAATATATGAAAAAATATACAATCACACAGTATTTCAATGTGGACTCAGATTCAGTGATATAATGTGAATGAAGTAAAAAGCAGTGTGAGAGTTATGTGCAATGTAATAATGGATGAAAAGTCATGAGTACAGCAAACAGGTAGGACTAGGTGAATGTTAGGAGTTCATCAGAGTGATGGCTTGAGGAAAGAAACTGTTCCTGTGACGGGTGGTTTTGACCTTCAGTGATCTGTAACGACGACCAGAAGATAGAAGTTCAAACAGTTTGTGGCCGGGGTGTGACGGGTCAGCACAGATGTTTCCCGCCCGTTTCCTGGTTATGGACCGATATAAGTTCTCAATGGAGGGTAGGTCGGTACCAATGATCCTCTCCGCAGACTTAATGATCCGCTGCAGTCTGGTCTTGTCCTATTTAGTGGCAGATCCAAACCAGACAGTGATGGAAAAGCAGAGGACAGATTGGATGATGGCGGTGTAGAAGACAACCAGCAGCTCCTGAGGCAAATCAAACTTCTTGAGCTGACGCAGAAAAAACAACCTCTGCTGGGCCTTTTTCCGGACAGTGTCTATATGGGAGGACCACTTCAGGTTCCGGGAGATTGTGGTACCCAGAAAACTTGGAGGAGTCCACAGTGGACACTGTGCTGTTGAGGATGGTGAGTGGGGGGAATGAAGGGGGGTGTCGCCTGAAATCCACAGTCATCTCCACCGTTTTGGCTGGGTTAAGTTCAAGATGGTTCTGGCTGCACCAGAGGATCAGCTGCTCCACCTCCCGCCTGTATGCAGACTCGTCATCATCCCGGATCAAACCAATGACTGTGGTGTCGTCCGCAAACTTCAGGAGCTTCACCGAAGGGTCTTCTGAGGTGCAGTCGTTGGAGTAGAGGGAGAAGAGCAGTGGGGAAAGGACACATCCTTGGGGGGCGCCAGTACTAATTTTTCGGGAGCTGGATGTAAATCTCCCTAGCTTCACCTGTTGCCACCTGTCAGTCAGAAAGCTGGAGATCCACTGGCAGGTGGAGGGGGGCACCTTGAGCTGGAGGAGTTTCTGATGAAGAATGCCTGGGATGATGGTGTTGAACGCTGAGCTGAAGTCGACAAACAGGATCCTGGCGTACGTCCCTGGGGAGTCGAGGTGTTGCAGGATGTAATGTAGTCCCATATTCACTGCATCATCCACTGACCTGTTTGACCGGTAGGCAAACTGCAGTGGGTCCATCAGGGGGCCTGTGATGACCTTCAGGTGGTTCAGCACCAATCTCTCCAAGGATTTCATGACCACAGAGGTCAGGGCAACAGGTCTGTAGTCGTTTAATCCTGTAATAGAGGGTTTCTTGGGAACTGGAATGATGATGGAGCGTTTGAAGCAGGAAGGCACTTCACGCAGCTCCAGTGATCTGTTAAAGATCCGGGTGAAGATGGGGGCCAACTCGTTGGAGCAGACTCTCAGGCAGGACGGAGACACACCATCAGGTCCTGCAGCCTTCTTGATCTTTTGTCTCTGAAAGACCCGGCGCACCTCCTCTTCACAGATCATTAGTGCTGGTGGGAGGTCAGAGTGGAGGAGGGATGGAGTTCCTGGGGCTGCAGATAATCCTTTTGTGTGGGTGGGAGGTGAGAACTGTAGGTTCTTTTCAAACATGCAGTAAAAGCTGTTTATGTGTTGCGCATACTTGGCCAATAAAGCTGATTCTGATTCTGATGTGCCCCTGAACCCTCCCTTAGTTATGCTGCTAATAGGTTTAGACAGCCGGGGGACCTCCATCAATGCACTGGGCTTCACTCCTTTCTTCACTCTCAATTAAATATTTTTGCTGTTTGTTCTCTCCCATAAATTGAGTTCCCATCGTGCTGTTTGCTCTCTACATGTCTGTTCTTTTCTTCTTCTTCTCTATCCCCTCACCCCCCAGCCAGTCGCAGCAGATGACTGCCCCTCCCTGAGCCTGGTTCTGCTGGAGATTTCTTCCTGCTAAAAGGGAGTTTTTCCTCTCCACCGTGACCAAGTGCTTGCTCACAGGGGATCGCCTGATTGCTGTGGTCTTTCTGCAATTGTGGAGGTTTCCCCTACAGTTGAAAGTGCTATGAGATGACTGTTGTTGTGAAATGGCACTATATAAATAAAGTTGAATTGAACTGAATTGAATCTTCACAAGCAACTGTAAGACAATGAAAGTTTTTTGGGTTTTTTTGTGGAAAAAGGGACATAAGATACCATTTCAGACAATGTAGATTTGTTTTGAAGGGGATTTACAATATCTACTGTAGTGTGTTTTTAACTGATCTTTGTGACTTTATTTCAGGCTTCTCTGTGATATTAAAATGTGTATTCTGAGCTTTGATCACATCCTTGTTTTGAATGATCTTATTTTAAACTCGGTGAACATTTCTCAAGCAGCAGCAGTTTGTTACACTTGCATAAACTCATTTAGTTGCTGAACATAAGACATTGTTGCTTCAGCAACATGAAAATATTGACCAAGTTATCGCTCTGCCGACACTTGCACCTGAAACAGTTTGAACCGTTCAGAGCAAGAAAGAGATCTAAGACCAAACCCCACTGCTAGGTATTAGAAGGCTACCCAAAATAAAATCACACAGATTAGGTGACGGGAAGAGGTAAGCCTGTAATAATAAGTCACATCACGTCCTGTCCTGTCACACACAGGTTTTAGTAATCACCTAAAAAAGTGCAATACTGAGCAGTTAAAATTCAGCCAGCTAGTTCAATGCTACAAGAAACAGATAAATGATTTAAAACACTATGATTACAGAAAACAATCAAATGCAAAATATGAACTATATATACACAGTGAACAATTTTTCAGCACTATCAACAACATACACAATGATAACTGAAAGTGAATAAACTGATTAATGATGAGAAAGCACTGTGTAGTGAGTAAAAGCAATATTGTTTGGCCTTGACTGGATGTGAACCGACCGTCAGTATGGAAAGCAGAAGTCTGTAGCACTACACAGGGTGTTACCGATAGCTGTGGATGTACTTGATCGCAGACGGAGGAGCCATTTGCTCCCAAATTTGCCAACTATGATTCTAAAAACAGATTATTTGTCATGTTTCGGGACCCAGGAGACAGACACTGACACGGGCAAATTAGTGAACAATAATCTTTATTAGAGTGAAAGGGTGTGTAGTGCAAGTGTGAGCGCGTGGATAGTATCCTGGTCACTGGAACTGAGCACTCTGGACAGAGACCCGGCAACCCTGGAACATATAAGCACAGACAATTACTTTTGTCCCACGCTAATGACAAGCTATCAGTAGTGAGGCTTACTTGGGAGAAGCACAGGTTACGTCCTGCTGAGAACCAGCAGCCGTGCAACGTGGAGGTGAAGGCGTCCGGGAACGAGCTGGGACTTCCACCTGTGACTGAGACGAGGACAGGTCTTCCAATGACAAGATGACGATGACACAAACTCCATCGGTAACGGTGGCCAGTACTCCTATAACTGATACAGTAACAATTCAGGAATTTGTGGAGCCAGACGTACCGGTAGACGTGGTGGTAGCGAACCGCTACGTGTGCGAGTTGGCGTAACCCCGTCAGCTGGGGACGCAGGTCCGCCGCCAAGGGAGTCCACCTGTGCACAGGGGTAGAGGTTAGGAGTACAGTAGCAAACAGCTCTCTTACGTGCTTGACTTTGAACTGAAGTCCTTGACGAGGCGAGAGACGTTCTAGACGAGGCCAGAGAAGATTCTGACAAGACAGCTCCTGACGAGACAGCTTCTGACGAGACAGCTTGAGACGAGACAGCTTCCGACAAGACAGCTTCTGACAAGACAGCTTCTGACAAGACAGTTTCTGACGAGGCAGTTCTTGACAAGACAATTCTAGACGAGACAGATTCTGACGAGACAAGATAATACCTTGACAAGGCCAGAGAACGGAGTTCTGGTTCTTTCTCAGATGAGGAGGTCAGACGACTCCGTGCCGGGCTGTCAGCAACGCTGGCTTTTAACAGCTGCTGATTTACACCTGTGGATCTGTGCGCAGCTGGAGTTAATGATGCCAATGACGGCCCAGAGGCCGCCATGACAGTACTCCCCCCTCTAGTAGTGCCTCCAGGCACCTGCCCAATCCTACCTGGATTCGCCCGGTGGAAGTCGCGAATCAGCTGCTTATCCAAGATCAACGCTGGGCGAATCCAAGACCGATCCTCCGGTCCAAAGCCCTCCCAGTCCACCAAATACTGAAGGCCACGACCCCGCCTACGAACATCCAAGATGGCAGTCACCCCCCAGGCCGGATGGCCCTCGATCATCCTTGGGGGTGGGGGTGCCGCGGGAGCAGGGCACAGGGGGTCAGAGACGTACAGCTTGACCTGGGAGACATGAAAGGTGGGGCAGATACGCATCGAAGAGGGGAGAGACAAGCGCACAGACACAGGGTTAACAATACGATTAATGGTGTAGGGACCAATAAAGCGTTTAGTCAGCTTACGCTTTTCAGCTGGCACACCAATATTCCGGGTAGATAACCAAACCTTCTGACCCACCTTATACTCCGGGGCGGGTCTCCTATGCCGGTTGGCCACCTGGATATTACGTTCAGTAGTTTTTAACAAAGCTTTGCAAGCGAGGAGCCACACTCGCCGGCAGCGTTTAATATGTGCCTGGACAGAAGGAACCGCTACCTCCTTCTCCTCCTCAGGAAACAACGGAGGATCAAACCCACAAGAGGCTTTAAACGAGGAGACGCCCGTGGCCGTGGAGATCGTAGCATTGTGAGCGTACTCAATCCAGGGCAGGAACTTGCTCCAGGAAGATGAGCAGGAGGAGATGACACAACGGAGGGCGGCTTCCAGCTCCTGATTAGCCCTCTCGTACTGACCATTACTTTGGGGGTGATAGCCAGAAGAGAGGCTGGCAGTGGCTCCTCGTGCCGTGCAGAAAGCCTTCCAAACTTGAGATACAAACTGGGGTCCTCGATCGGACACAATATCCACAGGGATGCCATGAAGACGTACCACGTGTTGCACCAGGAGGTCCGCAGTCTCCTGGGCCGAAGGCAGACCCCGAAGTGGCACAAAATGGGCCGCCTTCGAGAACCGGTCAACAATGGTTAATACTGTGGTGTAGTCATCTGAAGTGGGTAACCCAGTCACAAAGTCCATTGCTACATGAGACCAAGGGCGTGAAGGAACAGGTAACGGATGTAGTAAGCCTGCCGGGGGAGATGACGTCGTCTTCCCGGTGGCGCACTGAGCACAGGCCCGGATGTAGCCAACAACGTCCTTCCGCAACCCTGGCCACCAGAAGGTCCTTTGAAGAAGATCCACAGTCCGACCCACTCCAGGATGACAAGCCAACTTGGAAGCGTGACCCCACTCAATCACCTTGCCTCGGACAGAGCGTGGAACAAACAAGCGGCCCGGGCCCCCCCCCCCCCCCCCCAGGGTCCGGCTCAGTCTTCTGGGCCTGGCGAACCATCTTGCAGATTCCCCAGGACAGGGCGCCCACGACGCAGGAAGGTGGAAGGATAGGGGTCTCCTGATCCTCGGAGGATGGGGGGTCAAACTGCCGGGAGAGAGCGTCCGGCTTACCGTTCTTGCTTCCCGGCCGGTACGTGATGGTAAAATTAAACTGGCCGAAGAAGAGGGACCAGTGAGCCTGGCGTGCATTCAGGCGCTTAGCCAGGTACTCCAGGTTACGGTGATCAGTCCAAAACATGAACGGCTGAGCAGCCCCCTCCAGCCAATGTCTCCATTCCTCCAAGGCCAATTTCACAGCCAGTAACTCCCTGTCCCCGATGCTGTAGTTCCTCTCTGCAGGGGAGAGATGATGACAGAAAAAAGCACAAGGGTGAATCTTACCATCCATGGGAGATCGTTGGGAGAGTACTGCTCCAACTCCCGCATCAGACGCGTCCACCTCCACCAAACATTGAAGCTTCGGGTCCACCTGGGTAAGGACTCGGGCCGAGGCGAACTCCCTCTTGAGCTTCTCAAATGCATCGGCTGCTTCCTTACTCCAGCAAAATGGAATCTTAGGGGAGGTGAGAGCAGTCAAAGGACGGGCAATATTGCCAAAGTTAGGCACGAACCTCCTATAAAAATTAGCAAACCCCAGGAACCCTTGAAGCTGCTTTCTGGAGGTGGGTGCAGGCCATTCCACCACTGCCTTAACCTTGGCAGGGTCAGGAAGCACCTGGTTCCGAGCAATAATAAATCCAAGGAAAGAAGTCTGATCAGTATGAAATTCGCATTTCTCGGCCTTGACGAAGAGCTGGTTCTCCAGGAGGCACTGTAATACTCTGCGGACATGCACCCGATGTTCCTCTAGTGTGCGGGAGAAGATGAGGATATCATCGAGATAAACGAAAACAAATGATTTCAAGAAATCCCGTAGTACATCGTTAATTAAACGCTGGAAAACGGCTGGGGCGTTAGTTAACCCAAACGGCATTACCAGGTACTCAAAATGACCGCTGGGGGTCTGGAAAGCCGTTTTCCACTCATCACCTTCTCTAATGCGCACTAGATGGTAAGCATTCCTGAGGTCCAGTTTAGTAAACCATGATGCCCCCTGGAGGGAGTCAAACGCAGTGTTCATCAAGGGCAGTGTATATTTATCCTTGACCGTTATTTCATTCAACCCCCGGAAGTCAATACAGGGGCGTAGTGAACCGTCCTTCTTTCCAACAAAAAAAAATCCGGCCCCCACGGCCGACGACGACGGGCGAATAATACCAGAGGCCAAAGATTCCTTAATGTAAGTGTCCATGGCCTCGCGCTCCGGGGCTGATAGGCTGTAAAGGCGGCTAGCAGGTAGAGGGGCCCCAGCCTTCAGATTAATGGCACAGTCATACGGGCGATGGGGGGGTAAAGACAACGCCGGAGATTTGCTGAACACTTGCCCCAAATCGTGATAAACCTCAGGTACCTTAGATAAATCCGGTGGAGATGAATCGGGCAGAGGCACTTTCACAGATGGGGCGCACGCCGCAGATTGGAGACAGGCACTAAGGCAAAACGTACTCCATGCCGTTATTCTCCCAGCTTGCCAGTCAATAGTGGGGTTATGTAGGCGCAGCCAGGGATATCCCAGAATAACGGGCGAAGAGGAAACGGGCAGCACTAGGAACTGAATCTCCTCCCTGTGATTTCCTGAGACAATTATAGACACAGGCGCTGTCTGAAGGTTAATGGTAGTTAACGACGCCTTCGACAGGGTAATCAATCTGACAGGGGGTTCTAAAGTCTGACAACTAAGGCCCATCCGGGTTGCCAGGTCTCTAGAAATGAAATTTTGCTCAGCTCCAGAATCAACTAACGCTAGTGTAGAGTGTTCTGTGTGAGTATGAATGAGTCTGAGGGGTAAATGACAACAAGTAAGGGGTTCCTCTGTGTTCTTGCCCGTGAATCCCCCTACTGCGATCCACGGGCCTCCCCTTTTAATCTTACTAGGACATTCGGAAACCCCATGTGACTCTTTCCCACAATAGAAACACAGGCCTTGATCCCTACGGCGCTGTTTCTCAGCTGCAGACACCTTAGAATGACCAACAATCATGGCTTCCTGATCCGGGGCCTTCTCTGACGCGGGTAAAGCGAGAAGAAGAGAGACAGGGACATGAGGGCAGGGTTTAACCGGACGGGAAGTAACTCGCCGACCAGCCGCCCGTTCCCTTAACCTACTATCGATACTAACTGCTAAAGCAATTAAATCTTGCAAGTTATCTGGTTTATCTCGTGCCGCTAACTCATCCTTTAGCTCGTCGCTAAGGCTGCGTAGAAAAATGCCACAAAGAGATGGCTCCCCCCACCCAATCTCTGTGGCCAAAACCTGGAAGTCAATGGCGTAATCTGCAGCTGATCTCTTTCCCTGCTGTAGGCTTAAAAAACGTTCTGTCAACACCTCTCCCCTATCCGTGTGATCAAATACAGACAGAAATTCAGACACAAGCTCCTGGTAGGTAAGCAGAGAATAGCTAGGTCTAGCCATGATCGAATATGCCCAGTCCAAGGCTCTACCTGCCAGCAAATTTATGACATAGCCTATCCGGCTAGAGTCGAGAGAAAAATCCCCCGGCACACGCAGAAAAACTGATTCACACTGTAAAATGAATCCTCGAGCTTCCCCGAGTTTTCCGCTGAACCGGGCAGGTGTTGGAATAGGAGTGAGGCGAGAGGACGAGGAGGTGTTAGCTAGTCCTGACGCTAAGCCTGCAGGGGTTGAGGTATTTGCGGTCGGGGGAAACGTTTGGTGTCCCTCCAAACAATCCAGCCGACCATTAATTTGAGTTAATTGATTCAAGATTACTGTCTGCTGGTGGGCTAGCAAATCTGCCCGGGCGCTAAGAGTGTTAATTAAGCGCGACAGTGAGCTGTCCGCTGGGTCAACGTGACGGAGTCGTACTGTCAAGTTTCGGGACCCAGGAGACAGACACTGACACGGGCAAATTAGTGAACAATAATCTTTATTAGAGTGAAAGGGTGAAAAAAAAAAAAAAAAAAAAAAAAAAAAGGTGTGTAGTGCAAGTGTGAGCGCGTGGATAGTATCCTGGTCACTGGAACTGAGCACTCTGGACGGAGACCTGGCAACCCTGGAACATATAAGCACAGACAATTACTTTTGTCCCACGCTAATGACAAGCTATCAGTAGTGAGGCTTACTTGGGAGAAGCACAGGTTACGTCCTGCTGAGAACCAGCGGCCGTGCAACGTGGAGGTGAAGGCGTCCGGGAACGAGCTGGGACTTCCACCTGTGACTGAGACGAGGACAGGTCTTCCAATGACTCCGGCTGTGACACCACAGACCGGGGCGATGACAAACCAGCTGATGACAAGACGAGTGATTCCACAGAACGTGGTGACGATGATAATCCAGACGATGACAAGGCGAGTGATTCCACAGAGCGTGGTGACCATGACAATCCAGACGATGACGAGGTGAGTGATTCCACAGAGCGTGGTGACGATGACACAACAGATGACGATGACACAAACTCCACCGGTAACGGTGGCCAGTGCTCCTATAACTGATACAGTAACAATTCAGGAATTTGTGGAGCCAGACGTGCCGGTAGACGTGGTGGTAGCGAACCGCTACGTGTGCGAGCTGGCGTAACCCCGTCAGCTGGGGACGCAGGTCCGCCGCCAAGGGAGTCCACCTGTGCACAGGGGTAGAGGTTAGGAGTAGAGTAGCAAACAGCTCTCTTACGTGCTTGACTTTGAACTGAAGTCCTTGACGAGGCGAGAGACGTTCTAGACGAGGCCAGAGAAGATTCTGACGAGACAGTTCCTGACGAGACAGCTTCTGACGAGACAGCTTGAGACGAGACAGCTTCCGACAAGACAGCTTCTGACAAGACAGTTTCTGACGAGGCAGTTCTTGACAAGACAATTCTAGACGAGACAGATTCTGACGAGACAAGATAATACCTTGACGAGGCCAGAGAACGGAGTTCTCGTTCTTTCTCAGACGAGGAGGTCAGACGACTCCGTGCCGGGCTGTCAGCAACGCTGGCTTTTAACAGCTGCTGATTTACACCTGTGGATCTGTGCGCAGCTGGAGTTAATGATGCCAATGACGGCCCAGAGGCCGCCATGAAATTATTTAGCTTATGAAGATAAATGTTTACATTTTGTTGTAACAGAGGGTGGGCGAAGCTGGTTGATGTTCACCTGCTGCCGTCCCCAGCGCCATGTGACTAGACAACAATCGCGAGGGTTCCACATCATCATATAAAATAAATTGTGGCGGAATAAAAGCGAAATTGAGGTGGGATAATCATAAGAGTTTCTGGATGTGGGAGAGAAAGCGCAAATGACCGACAGAGGGCAAAATAATGACCAGGATGGACGGAAATGGATGAAGCAAGAGCTGCCTGGCCAGCGGTAAGTCTGACAAATTTCTATGTTTTTTGACATTCTACGAATGTTCTGGTTCATATACTTTGAAGAGAAGATAAAAAACCCCAAAACAAAACCAGCGACAAGAAAACAAAACCATCCTTTGTGTAAATATGTCCAAAAGTCCATTTTTGACCGAATGTTATGTAATTTGTTATGGCTGTGTCACATTATGCAAATTAGATGCATAAATTTACTCCTATCTCAAACTTTGGATCATATTCTGCATCTTTCTAATAGACAGTAAGCCATTATCTCTTACCACTTTCAAGTTATAGCCTTGGAAATCTCTGACATCTGAACTGAATATTTTCTTGAAAAAAATCTTGATCACTAGGAGATTATGGCGCAATACAGCGCCTGTGGCAGTCATTGGGTTAAGTTAGTGTTTTTGCTGGAATGTCAGCTCACACAGACTTCAGTTTGCTTGGGGTGGATGAGGCTGAGTGCTGGGTGACACAGTTAATTAAAGACCTCATCTCAGATGCCCGCTCTGCCCGTACTCCCAAGGAAGCCCTGAGATGGCTGAACTGCATGGTGGAAGTGATTGAGGCAACCTCCAGCCTGAGGAGTTATCCGGAACTCACGGGTTTCCTCACCTTCGTTTTCAACCTCCAACACATGTTCCGGGGGTTGTGGTCAGGAAAACCATCTGCGCTGAGGTCTGTGCCGACAAACAAGCATCCCCCGCCTCACCATGAACCTGTGCCTCCGCCTTCTCACCAGACGACCTCCGCAGATCCCGGAAGGACCTCATCTGGCCCTGCAGCAGCAGCTACCATCATGCCCCAGGAATTAAGGCACGTTCCTTTTCATTCTTCTACACTTAAAAATGAGCTGTCTTGCCTTATTCCAGGAGGGGGGGCTCCGCAGCAGCTGTCCACTTTAGCTGAGCCCTCACCGCCTGCTGCTGCCAATTTATCCTCACCTGCTTGTCCCATGTCCTCCTCCATTTTCCCTGAGTGTCCTCTGGTCCTGGGAGAGAGCAGTCGGATGACGGAGGGGCCTGTGGCCCTGGAAAATCCTGTTCCAGCTCTGCAGCCATGATCTGGATGGGAGGAGCGCGCCCCCTGTGTCCTGAAGCCTGAGCCAACAGGAGAGTGTCTCTTGGTTTCAGCATCACAGGGCTTAGAGCCATCAGTGAGACAATCTTCAGTGTCAGCCGCCACACCTGGGGATTCACCAACTGCACCTGCCATCATGCCTGCTGCAAGGGCCACCACAGCAGAGTCGCTGGAGTCCTGGATGGCAGTGGTGCTCGAGACAAGAAGTCTTGTCTTGCTCATGGGGTGGGGGGGATCAGTTGCAGATGTCCTCTGCTCCTGAGTTCTCCTCGCCGGGCTCCACTGCCCCCAGTAATATTTTCCCAGTGCTTTTCTCCTCCTCCCCATCTGAGGTGTCCATGTCAGGGAGGGATCCTCGGACTAGTGGATTCAAGATGCCCCAGCCTGGTTCATCGGAGTCCTGGACGGCGGTGGAGCTTGAGCTAAAGCAAGTCCTCTTTTTTTGTCTTCACTATGTCGGTATTGGAGAGGTCTTGTTTTGCTCTTGGTGAGGAGAGCTGTCAGCTTCTTCTGAGCTTTCCTCTCCGGGCTCCACTGCTGCCGGTGATTCTGATCCGGTATCTGTCTTTGTTTTCTTGTCCGAGCCTTTGCCTGAGGTCACGGAGGGTCCTCCACCTTTGCCTGAGGTCATGGAGGGTTCCCCGCCTTCGCCTGAGGTTAACAAGGGTCCTCCGCCTTTGTCTGAGATCGCCGAGGGTCCTCCACCTTTGCCTGAGGTCGCCGAGTGTCATCCGTCTTCCCCTGAGGCCACTGAGGGTCATCCGTCCTCGCCCAAGGTTGCCAAAGGTCATCCATCATTGCCTGAGGTCACCACTGACCAGCTGCCTTTGCCACCTGGTTTCCTCACTGATCAGCCATTTTCTTTGTTTGGATACCCTGCTGATCAGTCATCCCCTTTGTCTGATTCCCTCACTGGTCAGCCATCCTCTTTGTCTGATTCCTCTGCAGACCTGTCACTACCTTTGTCTGGTTTCCTTGCTGGTCAGCCGCCATCGCCATCTGGCTTTGCTGTTGATCAGCGACCATCGTCGGGGGTCCCTGCGGTCCACAGGAGGCATGGGTTCCAACTGCTGCTTCCAGGGGGGGGGGGCATGGTCATTTGGCTCAAGGATGCTGGGAGACCACCTGATGGACTACGCCATCTGCTTGGGTGGCTCTGGAACTCTGGGAGGCCACCTGATTTATTCCACCGCATGATCTGGAGGTCTTGGGACTCCAGTACGCCACCTGAACTGCCTTGTTTTCTCGCCTGGTGGGCTTATGTTTCCTGTAATCACCTTATCTGTTCTGTTTTGTGGGTCATGAGCGAGTATTTTGGTTTTGGTCCCTTCTAGTCTGGGTTCCCCCCCAACCCTCGCGGGTTGGGTTATTTCTCTATTCCTGTTGTTGTTGTTTTTTTGCCTTTCTTTTTCAGTGTTACCTTTGGGTGTCTGGATTCCACCCCCTGAGGAAGGGACTCTGTCATGATGCTGAGCACAATGGGGCGGGGCAGGGGGGAGACACCGTGCTCATGCGCTTTGTCATTTTGGTTATTTTCTGTATTTTCCCACTTTAGTTAGTATTTATTCTGGTTGGCTGGATGTACCTTGCTATTTGAGTTTGTCATTTTGTTTTGGTTTATCTAAGTCTCTGTTCCTTGTTTGGTTATTAGTATTAGTTAGTATTAGTTTAGTATTGTAATTATTTATCTGCCTTTTAACACGAGCCTACTTTCACCCTTGCCTTCAGCTCTCATTCTGTATAATGTTATTAGTATTTGCTTTTCGTGGTTTTGTATTTATCTTATCCTCACGTTGGTGGTTATTTTCCCTGTTTGTATGATCTGGTTTATTTCTCGTTTTGTATCATTTCATATTTATAGTCTTTTACCTTTTGCCACATCCTCTTGTGCTTTTACTTTGACAGTTGTCTTTGCTATTTCTGGTTTTTCAAGTTCTGTTCGCGGGCTGTCACACCTGTTATTAGTTGTCTGAATACTCTCGCTCATGTCACTCACACCTGCATCATTTGTGTTGATTTTCCCATGTGCCTATTTAAAGGCCAAATGTCACGTAATTTTTTTTTCTAAATGACAACGAATTTAGATAAAATACACATAGCTTAAACCAAATATTCATACCGGAGACCATATCACCCACCTGTATTTACATAATTGCACAAAATACACCAGGTGAAGGCCCCACCTTGCTTGCTGGCTTGTGACAGCCAGTCCAGACCACGCCCATGTTTTTGACATCACCAGTTGTACCCTGGCTGCCCTGCCTATCCACATTCACACTTATCAACATTGGACAATCATGACGGAAAGTGACAGCGATTGTGAACAAATTAGTTTAGTTTTGTCTTTTTTTTTTTGTCTTTTTTTTTGTCAGTGGTTCAGACAGTGACAGAGGCATTGAACCTTACAGGTTCGAGCCGTCCGTGACGGAATCAGATGCTTTGTCTGATGACAACAGTTCCAACGATGACCAGAGAGCAGAACCAGTGGAAAATGTCATTGAACTGGACATTAATCGCCTCCAGAATTGCGAAGCCGAAGGGGGTCTGTCGAGGGCGCCCCATAAATATTGATTTTTCGGAAGCCATTATTATTACAGTGGAGGAGAGCCACTGCTGTCAAGAAATTGACCAGATCAATATGAAAATGGAGGCGCATACCTGTTAAGTGAGACGTTTTCGTCGTATTTTGGTGCCAAGCACGGCTGTGGGGCGGAGTGGTGGGGGACACTTTTCTGGGAAATGTTTTAAATGTAGTTCGTGTTGTTATTGTCAAATATTTTAAGGAAAATACGGGGAAAAAAATTGAGTGTGTTGTGGAGCACGTCCTGTGTGTGATCCCCCACAGCTGGTGCTGGCAGATGGCTCAGCCTGAGCTATTATCACTACAATGAGAAGTGTGGAGTCTATCAGTCAGATTGTCAGGGCGGGCTGATCGCTCAGCGTGAGCTATTCTCACTACAATGAGAAGTCATTAGGACAATGGTTTAACACGTTCAGCTGTGCAGCGGTTGCGGAACAGAGAGAGATCGCCTGACAAATACAGAATTCTGCTTTTTTTTTTAATTTTGCGCCGGACGCTGAGTTGTGTTGTTATTGTCAAATATCCATGAATCCTTAAAATATTTGACAATAACAACACGAGTTGCATTGGGGGCATTTCCCAGAGAGGTGTCCCTTGTTGCTCCGCCGTCCCTTATAGCCACTTTTTACGGTGTTGAAGTACGGCGAAAACGTCTCACTTGACAGGTATGAAAACATTTCCCAGAGAAGTGTCCCTTATTACCCAGCTGTCCCTGATAGTCCCGTTTTAAGGTATAGGTGAAATATCCAATTTTTTCTTTCTTCTCGCTCACTTCAACCTTTCAGTCTCCATATAAACAATCAATTGAAATACCCCAAGCATCAAACTAGGGTACAATCGATTTCGTCACTTCCGCCTTCTTCCCCAGGCGATTCCAGGGGCCGTGAGTAGGAATGTCAGGCCAAGCGCGGCAGTTTTAAATTAACGAATATTCCGTTGTTACTGAAGCATATGCACCAAGACCCGAACGGATCGGTTCCCTTTTATATCTAGTTCCAAGATATTTAAAGTACCCTGTTACGTGACATTTGGCCTTTAAGGACAGCTGCAATGCTTCTCGTTGCAGCGTCTTACTGTGTGATCGGACGGGTGTGCTCCGTCTGGGCTCTCTTCATTCTCCGTTTCCCTGGCGTTCCCATACACCTCAACCTGGCTCCTTCCAGGCTGTTCTCCCATTTTCCTCCAGACGTGAGCCCCATCTTCCCCGGCGTACTCTCATGCCATTTCCTCCTGGTTTCCCTATTTTGTAAGCGTTGAGTTTTTTGTGCTGTTTTTGTATTTTGGTGCCATGATGTTGTGGACATTAGTGTTGTCATAATACTGGGATTTTTACCTTGATAATACCTTAAAAAAATACTGATATTCAATGTCATGGTTAATACCACAAGGGAAAAAAAATACCACACTGTATATTACCTAGAAATTTCAGATTTTACCGAATACAGAATCTCAGTTTAAAAATGTGTAATAGCTATGTTTTTAATAACACATTGCATTTATATAGCACTTTTCATGACACCCAAAGACACTTTACAATGAGTCCATTATTCATTCACTCCACAGACAATGATAGTGGTAAGCTACCTCTGTAGCCACAGCTGCCCTGGGGCAGACTGACAGAAACATGGCTGCCAATCCATGCCAAGGGCCTCTCCAACCACCACCGAACATTTATTCACACTCATACATCAGTAGCCATGTTTACATGGACACAAATAACCTGATTAAAAGCTTGATCGGAATAAAAGTGCTTCATGTAAACATGCCAATCTGAAGATTCTGACCCGATCATGCTCCTTCGGATCAAAATTTCCTTCCGATCGAGATAGGTGGGTTATGCCAATTGTTGATCCGATTGGTGTGCATATAAACACTTATTCCGACGTTTGGGTAGAAAATATGTTTACTACGCATGTCTGTGCATCAGTTGACGTAATGTATTTCAGCCTTTACAGCAGCTAGGGGAAGACATGGAGGGAGTATGCAATTGGGGTGAAATGAGTGTCGTCCTATTCGTCACATGTAAAAGTATGTACTGCTGGGCTTGTAGCTTCATTACCGAGACCAGCAGAAGCAAATGTATAGTCTGAATAACACAATACAGTTCCATTTCAAAAAGAGAAAGACACACGAAACCGGTTTGTTTACATCGGAAGTTGCTTCTTCTTCTACTATTTCCAGAAGGTCAGATAATTTTGTGCATGTCAAAATTACTTATTCTGTTCAAACGTGTAACGCATGTAAACGCACATCATAATCAGATCAACTTTTTCAGGGTCCATGTAAACAGTAAAGTTCTGATCTGAACTGTAATCAGATTGAAGAAATTTTGCACAAGTAAACATTGCTAGTATCATGAACACACTGGAGGCAAGGTGGGAAAAGTGTCTTGCCCAAGGACACAACAGTAAGGTGGAAAGAGTGGGATTTGAACCACCAACCTTCCATGAAGTGGGCAACCTTCTCTACCTCTTGAGCCACGACAGCCTTATTTTTGGTTCTCTTTGAGAAATAATGCAACTTTGAGCTAGAAAACACAACCACACTGCAAAAAGTCAAATATAAGTAAAGTGAAATAAACTAAGGCTGTTTATGCTTGTTTTTTGTCTGACAAGATATTTATTCTTGCTGTCCAGTTTGAATTTTATATGCTTTCCCATAGTTTTAACATGTTTTATGCAATCTGATAAGTCACATTTTCTTCCTCTGTAGGCAGATAATTTCACTTAAAATAAACAAAAAAAAAATTCTGGCAACAATTAATTCTAGTTAATATTAGAAAAAAATATCTGCCAACAAAGAAAGATTAAATTGCTTAAAACAATTAAGAACTTTCGTAAAGAAAGTAAAATCTTAAAGAAAACTGCACAACAAACAGAAATTCTTGTCAAAATTGTCTTGTGAGAGAAAAACAAGCATAAAGCCTTGATTTAGGGTATTTCATCTTACTGAGATTTCCCTTTTTACAGTGTGACAAATACCGCCTTCGGCATAAAATTACATCAGCAAAGTATTCCTCTGGGTGGTAGGGAACAATTACCAGATGACTGGGAAAATACAGCAAAAGTATTGAGGGAAACGGGTAGAAAGGTATGTGGTTTGCCTCATTCATTCTCGTCGCTGTGTACGCCCCTCCTGACGCGGACACGTGCGAAGCTCAGCGCGTGCTCGCAGATCACATCCAACTTACGGAGCGGAACTTTCCAGACTCCCTGGTTATCGTGGTGGGCGATTTTAACCAGAGCAATCTGAGTCACGAGCTCCCCCGCTACAAACAGTGTATTAAATGTCCAACCAGAGGAAATAACACGCTAGATCACTGTTATACTTCAGTAAAGGACGCATATCGCGCTGTTCCCCGCGCTGCGCTGGGACTATCTGATCACGTGATGGTTCACCTCATCCCCACATACAGACAGAGACTGAAACTCACTAAACCTGTGGTGACCACCACAAAGAAATTGACCAGTGAAGCTGGAGAGAAACTGAACACATGCATGGAAATAACTGACTGGGGCATGTTTAAAAGAGCCACACATGATCTTAATGAATACACATACACTGTGAACTCATATATCAACTTCTGTGACGAGCACATTCTCCCATCGCGCACCAGGATAAGATATTCTAATGACAAGCCTTGGTTCACAGCTAAGCTCAGACGGATCAGGAAGGAGAAGGAAGCAGCGTTGAAAAGTGGAGACAGGGACTGCTACAGGGAGGTCAAATATCGGTTTAACAGAGAGCTGAGGAGAGCTAAATCTGTATATTCTGAGAGACTCCAGCAGCAGTTCACTGCTAATGACTCGGCTTCTGTGTGGAGAGGACTGAGGCAAATCACCAACTATCGGCCTCAGGCTTCTAAAGGTCAGGATGACAAAGCCCTTTGTCAAAGACTGTCCCAACACTATGCCCGTTTTGACACCTCGTCAGCTGTGTCCAACTCACCCACTCCACCCAGCTCCTCTGCCTCCTCAGCCCCTAATTCATCAAGAGCGGTCCCCCCCTCCTCCTCCTCCTCCTCCCCCCCTCCCCTTGTCATCAGTGAGCAGGACGTGCACAGACAGTTCTCCAGACTGAACCCGCGCAAGGCCCCTGGGCCGGACGGTGTGTCTCCCTCCACCCTGAGACACTGTGCGAAAGAGCTGGCTCCTGTCTTCACAGACATTTTTAACACCTCTCTTAAGCAATGTCACGTGCCGACCTGCCTCAAATCCTCCACCATCATCCCTGTCCCCAAGAAGCCACGGATTACTGGACTTAACGACTACAGACCTGTAGCGCTCACCTCTGTAGTCATGAAGTCCTTTGAGCGCCTGGTCCTGTCTCACCTCAAGTCCATCACCACACCCCTCCTAGACCCGCTGCAGTTTGCCTACCGTGCTAACAGGTCTGTGGACGACGCAGTCAACCTGGCCCTCCACTCCATCCTGCAGCACCTGGACTCCCCGGGAACCTACGCCAGGATTCTGTTTGTGGACTTCAGCTCCGCATTCAACACCATCCGCCCCGATCTGCTCCAGGACAAGCTGTCCCTGCTCAACGTGCCTGACTCCCTCTGCAGGTGGATCACCGACTTCCTGACGGACCGGAGACAGCATGTGCGGCTGGGGAAGTCTGTCTCAGACTCTGTTAGCATCAGCATTGGATCACCCCAGGGCTGTGTACTTTCCCCCCTACTCTTCTCCCTTTATACCAACTCCTGCACCTCCTCCCACCAGTCTGTTAAGCTGATTAAGTTTGCGGACGACACCACCCTCATCGGGCTCATCTCCAACGGTGACGAGTCCGCCTACAGGGAAGAGGTGGCCCAGCTGGTGTCCTGGTGCAGCCACAACAACCTGCAGCTGAATGCTCTGAAGACAGCGGAGATGATTGTGGACTTCAGGAAAGTCACATCCCCCCTGCCCCCCCTCACCATCACAGGCTCTCCCATCACCTTTGCAGATTCCTTCCGCTTCTTGGGCACCACCATCACCCGAGACCTCAAATGGGAGCCAACCATCAGCTCCCTCATCAAAAAGGCCCAGCAGAGGATGTTCTTTCTGCGGCAGCTGAGGAAGCTCAAGCTACCCATCAAGATGTTAGTGCAGTTCTACACGGCCATCATCGAGTCCATCCTCACCTCCTCCATAACTGTGTGGTACGCAGGAGCCACTGCCAGGGACAGACTAAGGCTGCAGCGCGTCGTGCGCACTGCTGAGAAGGTGATAGGCTGCAAGCTCCCATCTCTCCAGGACCTGTACATCTCCAGGACCCGGAGGCGTGCTGGCCGGATCATAGCCGATCCTTCACATCCTGGTCACGTGCTGTTTGCCCCCCTCCCCTCAGGTAGAAGGCTTTGGTCCATTCGGACTAAAACCTCTCGGCACATGAACAGCTTTTTCCCCTCTGCCATCAGACTGCTGAACACTAAGTGACTTTTGACTCTTGTGCACTATGTACAGCAGCTCAACCAGACTCATGTCATTCATCACTGTTTTTCTGTTGCATTATTGACTGCACTATGTGGTACTTCACATTATCTGCTACATGCTAATTTTTTAAACTGCCTTGACTAGTACTACTCATTATTACTAGTATTATTATTATTATTACTTATTATTACTTATTTTTCTACACTTATTGCACGTTTCTAGTCCTTTAGTTTTTTAGTTTATCCCTTTTTCTCATTATGTTTTTAATGTTGCAGCATGGCACCGAGACAAATTCCTAGTTTGTGTATCACATGAACAATGGCAATAAACCTGATTCTGATTCTGATTCTGATTCTGGTGTATTCAGTGGACAGAGGAAGGAAGACAAGGAGACTTGGCGGTGGAATGAGGAGGTACAGGAAAGTATTCAAAGGAAGAGGTTAGCAAAGAAAAAGTGGGATAGTCAGGGAGATGAAGAAAGTAGACAGGAATATTTGGAATCTAGACACATGGCAAAGAGAGAGGTGGCAAAGGCATATAGTGATTTGTGTGAGAGGCTAAACACTAAGGAATGAGAAAGGTAGTTGCATGGATTGGGTAGACAGAGAGATTGAGCTGGAAAAGATGAGCAGCAGGTTAGGCTGATTAAGGACAGAAATGGTAATGTACTAACAGATGACAAGAGTGTGTTGAGAAGGTGGAAGGAGTACTTTGAATGGCTGATAGAGTGAAGTACGTGGCGGAAATGCACCTGTAAGCTGGTTGCCAACCGCCAATCAAATCTAAAAGAAGAAGAAAAAGCTGATGAATAAAGAAAATGAGAGAGAGAGAGGGATGGATGAAGGAAAGATGGTTAACAAGGAAGTCCCGAGGGTTAGCAAGGCAGAAGTGAGGGCAGCTTTGAAGAGGATGAAGAATGGATAGGCGGTTGGTCCAGATGACATACCTGTGGAGGTATGGAGATGTTTAGGAGAGATGGCAGTGGACTTTTTAACCAGATTATTTAATACAATCTTGAAGAGTGAGAGGATGCCTCAGGAGTGGAGAAGAAGTGTTTTGATACCAATTTTCAAGAACAAGGGTGATCCTCAGAGCTGCAGTAACTACAGAGGCATAAAGTTGATTAGCCACACCATGAAGATATGGGAAAGAGTTGCTGAAGCTAGGTTAAAAGGAGAGGTGACAGTAAGAAAGAGTACTACAGATGCAATGTTTGCTCTAAGAGTGTTGATGGTGAATTATAAAGAAGGTCAGGAGTTGCACTGTGTCTTTGTGGATCTAGAGAAAGCATATGATAGTGCGCCAAGAGAGGAAGTGTGGTACTATATGAGAAAGTAAGGAGTGGCAGAGAAGTATGTGAGGGTGGTGCAAGACATGTATGAGGACAGCGAGACGGTGGTGAAGTGTGCTGTAGGAGAGACAGATGGATTCAGGGTGGGGGTGGGATTACATCAGGGATCCGCTCTGAGCCCCTTCTTGTTTGCCATGTTGATTGACAGTCTCCATGGACCATGATGTCTGCAGACGACATTGTGATCTATAGTGACAGTAGGGAGGAGGTGGAAGAGAACCTGGAGAGGTGGAGGTAGGCTCTGGAGAGAAGAGAAATGAAAGTCAGTAGAAGCAAGACAAAATACATGAGTGTGAATGAGAGGGACGAAGGTGCAATGGTGAAGATGGAGGGAGCTGAGGTAGTGAAAGCAGATGAGTTTAAATACCTGGGGTCAACCATCCAAAGCAATGGAAAATGCACAAGAGAGGTGAAGAAGAGAGTGCAGGCAGGGTGGAGTGGGTGGAGATGAGTGTCAGGGGTGATTTGTGACAGGATAGCAGAAAGAGTGAAAAGGAAGATTTACAAGACTCTAGTGAGACCTGCTATGATGTATGGTTTAGAGACAGTGGCACTGACAAAAAGGCAGGAGATGGAGCTGGAGGTGACAGAGTTGAAGATGCTAAGATTTTCATTTGGAGTGACTAGGAGGGACAAGATTAGAAATGAGTATATCAGAGGGACAGCTCAGGTTGAGCGGTTTGGAGACAAAGTAAGAGAAGCAAGGCTGAGATAGTTTGGACATGTGCAGAGGAGGGACAGTGGATATACTGGACAAAGGATGTTGAAGATGGAGCTGCTAGGCAGGAGGAAAAGCCAAAGAGAAGATTCATGGATGTAATGAAGGAGGACATAGAGAGGGTTGGTTTTACAGAGGAAGATGCAAGGGATAGGGTGAGATGGAGGTAGATGATCTGCTGTAGCAACCCCTAAAGGGAGCAGCCGAAAGAAGAAAAAGTGAAGTATTCCTGATTCAAACAATGCACAACAGCAGCAATGAAAAACCTGCAAAGGTTACTGGAAAGCACTGCAAATATCATGTCTTACCTTTTTAGAAGTGCTTCCTTCTGGTTTTCTTTAAAGAAAAATCCTTCATTATGTCCTTTAAGTCCAGCTGCTGTCAATGTGTGTCTGGGGTGGGTGGTTGGTGAGCTTGCGGTGGGTGCTCAGGGGTGTCGCTTGGCATGTGGGGCGCTGTATGGGTCCGGCCCATTGTTCACTATTGTGACTATTGTTGTTGTGCATGTTCGTGTGTGCAAGATGAGTGGGAATGGGTGTGGCTGGTCCATCATGTTCGTGCTGCTAGGTGCTCCGGGGCGTGACACTAGTGGGTCTTGGGCTGCTCGGCCTGGCAGCCCTCGCCCTGGGTTGCAACTTGGGGGCAGTGGGTGCCTCCTGAACCAGCTTGCGAGCTGGCCACGAGGAGGGGGGCTCCCCTTCTGGACTGCCTCCCTCTCAGTCTTATTTTCTGCCCCCCTCCCCGATTCTGGGTGGAACATACATTTTCTTGCATACACTTAGGGTTTTGGGGCGGGAGTGTGCCACACTGTGTCGGTGAAGGGGAACCTCTGCTGTGCAGTGGGGCTGCCCTCACTTCAATTTCACTTGCATTTTAGACACTGAGGGCTTGGGGGGATGGGGGGCCCTGTGCCTATTGCAGTGGCTAGTGGTGCACCAACCACCATGCCCCAGTTTTAACTGTTCTATGGTTGTTCACACACCTGCGCACAATCACATGATACAACTGACACACACCTGTCATGATTTGTGCAAAGGGGAGGGGGTCTTCCCCCACCCCTGTTGCCCTTCTTATGCCAGGGGCCTGGAGGCCTGGCAGGGGGCCTGGGACCAGTCATGTTGTCAAAGAAGTGAGAGAGGGATTGAACAAGAGAGTAAGCGAGAGTGAGGGAGTGATGAGTGGAGATGGTGATGGTGGGTCAGTTTTGTGTGGTGCTTTGTGTGTTGGGTGGCATCTCGGGATGCTGGGGGTGGGGGTCTGCTTCTGTGGCCGCGGCCGCCCAGAGGTGGGTTGGCAGAGGGGGGCTGCTGGCCTGCACTGGCAGTCTCCCCGGCCACTGCCGGGCACTGGTGTGCGTTCAAGCTTGCTGCATTTGCATTGCGGTCACCCCAAGTAAATGAATGAGGTGAATGAGGGTGGGGGAGTGTGTGGGGGAGAGCACAAATGGATGTGAGTAGATCAGAGTGCAAGTGAGAGTGCGTATATGGGTGAATGTGAGTGAGTGTGGGTGACCCTGAGGGCAAGTGGGAGAGAGATTGAGTGGGTATAGGAGTGCGAGAGAATGGGTGGGTCCGGGAGTGCAAGTGTGAGACTGTGTGGGGGAGGGGGTGAGCGAGAGTGAGTGAGTGCATGTGGGTGCGTATGAGAGCATGAGGGTGTGAATGTGTGGGAATGGGTGTGTCTGCTAGTCGGGAGGTGCTGGATTGAAGGGGGAGTGCCTCTCGGCTACGTGGGCTCCCCTGCATGTGAAGGGGGGGCTTCTTTGGGCATGGGGGTCCCCGGGTGTGTGGCGGTGGTGCTGGGGGTGGGTGGGCCCGCTGTGGGGGTGCCTTGGGGGGGGGGGGCTCGTGCCGGGGGCGCAGGCCGATCTCCAGCCCAGGGGGTGGGAGCACTGGCCTCCCGGCGCCTGGGGCCTGGGAGCTGGGGGCTGGCGTTAGCTCTGCTGAGGGGGGGGGGGGGGGCTGGCGGGGCTGGCAGACCCAAGGGTGTGGGCCCATGGTGCCAGCCACCTGGCGGCCTGGTCTCCCTTGGACGTCCCTCCACGTGTGGATGGTTGGCTTTCCTGGGGCTTGTTGACCTCAGGCATTTGTGCCCTGTGGGGGTTGGTGGCGCTGCCTTGCCTGCTCGGGGTTTCCGAGGGGGGGGGAGAGTTGCTGCAACTGGCCGCCCTCTTCATATGTTTCCTGACAAACTACTTGCATGCACACACTTATTTTGCAAGCGGGCTCATATACACGCACACGGACACACACACATAAATGTCTCCCTTTTAACAGGTGCAGATACCAGACTCGTGTAGAGACCTCTTCGGTGGAAGAAGCAGCCTGTCTTCTGTTTGTTTTAGTTGTTGGTTTGTCTGTCTTTTTTGTCTGTTCCTCTCCCTTTTCTTTCCCCCTCCCCACACTTCCTTTCCCCATTCCCCATCCTGTCGGGTCCTTCATGGGTAAAATAATTTAAATAAAGTATTAAAAGTAATTACAAGAGGAGTTTACAAAAGTATACAGAACATAGATAGGTACTGTATAAAGCTCCTTCCGGCAAAGTAAATCTGTTTGGGCACAATAAGGGTAGCAGATTTCTGTTCTGCTCACCTAGCTGCCTGACAGGACAAGGGAAAAAAAATGTCCAGCTCATGAATATCATCATACTCTATGGATGCATGCTTGATCCAGTTTACTTTTAACCAAGTTCAGAATCCACTGTCCCACGCACAGCTGTCTGATGTAAGCAATAATGCACTTTCTTCTCCCTTTGCCCTTCTCCTCCAGGTAAGTGCTTCAACAGTCCACCTGTCTGCTCCATGCAGTAATTATCAGCTCCGCCTCCACACGATGCTCCTGCTTAGAAAAATTCTTTACGCTTCAGGATTTTTTGAGCAATTCGTTTTCCCTAAGCTCTTTTCCTCTTAATAGTTTTATGAGCACCCCTTTCAAACTTTTTTTTCGGACATTTTGACCGAGATAACTACTTTTTACCTCTCACTGGTGCTTGCATAGTCACATATCAAAACAATTCCTCTGATAGCTATTGTTACGTGGCACCCACATGGGGTACTTGTAAATTAGACCAATCAGCAGCCACTCATGAATATCAAGTGATGGACACAGAATTTGACCAATTAACAACAATGTGATCTTTTTCATTGGCTCATGATAGGCCCTGATTGTCATAGGCCCCTGGGCTTCAGCCCAGCCTAGCCCATTCAGTAAGGAGGCCTTGAATACGGGACAGTGCACATCCCGCTTGAGACAAACATATTTAGCCCAATACATGGGACGTCCCGGCTAAAACGCGACCCTGTCGACAGCACAAAAAAAACCATGGAAATGGTTCTTTATCCACCTCTGTGGAGTTATTTAATGATAAGAATAATGGTCCCAGACACGGCAGGTTAGTAGTTACTGGAAGACCAACACTATGATCAGCATTTCTCCCCATGTGCTCAGAGCTCATGGGGCTGGAGAGCCTTTACTTGGCGCCAGGGATTAGCAGGGCCTGTTAGCATCACAACTAATGTGATATTGAGTTTTGTTGTCAAACTATAAGTACTTCTTAGGGATGCAGCTGCCTCCATGCCATTGAGTCATGCTTAAGACCCACAACAAGTAACTAAATCATTTAAAAAATTTTATCACAGTCTCAGTAACAGGAGCTGGACACTACTGTTAGCCTAGCATTGATATACTCTAGGAATAAGAGAAGGACGCATTCTTACACAATAGTATTTGAAGCAATTAATTTTTTTATATTGTTGGATTTACTGCTGTCCTGCTTTTTGTACAAATGCCATCTTTGGTGAGATGGTGTATTGAAGTATAACTTTGTGTTAGCAGTTAGCAATAAATTAGCAGGTACTTGTTATTTTTGATTTGACACCACTTCTTTACCAGGAAAAAAGTCCAGTCAGATAAGGGGCTCGTGAATGTAAAGGAGCAGGCAGAAAACAGGAGTGTTTGAAAATGAGGGACGCAGGAGCAATTTTAAATGACCTGTAAAACAACACAGGAATGACTTGATCTTAAAACTGCATCTATATATCAGTGAGGATGCCGAATTTTAAAATTAACCCTTGGAAATGGCTTAATAAATATAAAATATATTGTGCGTGAGTTATCTGCTCCTTTTTTTTTACAATCTATTAGCACTAATAAGCAGTTTTTAGAAAACAACAGACAAGTACAGTCAAAAATCAGTTTTGACTGATAGAATCGTTTGTTTTACCATTTTCTACAAATATTGCAATACTATGGTTATCATGATATTTCAGGCCATAATAGTTGTGTGGTGAAGTTCTGCTATAGTGACAGCCCTAAATCCAGCACAGGCTTTTTTTGTTAACTCTATACGGACCAAATTACATACCACAACTTCTGTACTAAACATATTTCAAACAGATGAATAACTGCTTCAACATGCACATCAAATAACTGGTGTTAAATAATGTTGTTTTCCTAAGTCAGTTGGATACTTCAGCATCTGCCACTATTTTCCCTCCCCCTCTTCTGCTGATAATGACTGTGCTTGTGTGGCAGCAAATTTCTGTCCCCCTGACTCCGTGGCTGACATAGGAAATGTTTTACTACTTTCAATTAGGGCAATTACCCCCCTGCACAAATAAACTTTAGTCAGTGGGGAGAAAAAAACAAAACAGAACAAGAAACTACAGTGATTTTGGACATTAAAATTCGCAGTGAAAGAAGAAAAAAATGTTGCCTTTAGATATCAAGACTCTTAGCTGAATGGCAAACATACTGACAGATTAAGCTTTATAATTGAGATGAGAAAGTAAAATACAGTCATGCTGCTTTGTGATCACTGCTGAGGGGGTGCCTGATATTCATTTGCTTTGTTTTGATGTAGCCTGGTATCTTATGCAATTATTATTATATTATTTATTATTTATATATTTATTTACTTTTAGTAAATCTGAGGTCTAATATTTAATGGTATGGCCACAGTGAATTCTTGTATGTAGCACTTGTGCTTGTGCAAACTTTGAATTAAAATATTCTGCAATTCAGTGGGAAAATATGTTTGAAAGAAGGAAGTAAAAAGAAAGCGACCACATGCTTGAAAGTATATATTATTCATTTTTTAATCATTTTAAATGTTTCATATCTTATGTTATCTCAATCAAAAATAATCTTGTTTCATAAAATCGTGGAAAAAACACATTCAGCATAAATCCAGTAAAATTATCTAGATACATATTCCGTTCTTAATTTTAATCTGTGTGCCTTTAAAGTCATGCAGCTGTGCAGCTGGACAGCGTGCTTCACAGAACAGTTACCCAGTTTTATTTCTCTGCCACTCATTTCCCTAGAAGTCCTGCAAATTCCGACAAATGTGCTGCACACAAACGGGGGACTGTGTCAGCTTGTCAAACAGAAACCTGTAAAATTATGCACCACAGCTTTTCCTAGCAGAGAATGTCCTTTACTGCAGAAGCATGCACGTTACCAAAGTCCTGTTCACGTAAATGCAAACTCATTATCTTACACAATTCTCCAATAAGCTCTAATAAGAGTTCCACAAACCAGCCACGTGAGCCGCTGAGTCTCCTGCAGACAAGCAAGCAAACAAAAACAATCATGTTTGTCGGATGCACACAAAAACGTGCCAGCTCTGTGACTAACTAATGCTGAAACAGCTTTGCTGGAGGCAGCTCAGAGTCAATCGGTCACCAGTTGCTTCTTTTCTCACCCCCTCCCCCCCCCTCCTTCGTGGGCACGGCGCTCGCGCACGGACGGTGCTCGCCCACTCGCTCCGAGCGCGCGCCTCACAGAGCGGCCGACGGCAGAGAGATGCTGCAGCGGGGTCTGCGGGGCTCCCACGATGGGAGGAGTATGAAAGTTACCCCGAGCCCTGCCCACCAACTGCAAAACATATAAGACGCCGGAGTGAAGCAAAAAGCAGGCACTTATCTTGATGAAAAGACTGCCTAATAACATTCAAAAAAATTATCATGATAATGAAATTACTGACATTTGATTCACATATTTTTTTCTGATATGGATATGTGAGATTTTTCTTTCATTCCCCCAGTGATTAAGGACTTGCTATTATTTTAGTTATTATTTCAGACACGTGAAGACCACGTTTTACAATGGCACTGGACACTGAATTTAATATGAAGAGCAGCAGCATCATCAGAGAATGGAGTGGACAGGTACATCCTGCTCTGGTTGCCTCCTTCATTTTCCTTTTCTGTCTGGAAGCCTGCCTGTGGGTCAGGAACCTGAGGCTCAAGAGAAGACTGCCGGGACCCTTTGCCTGGCCCGTGGTGGGCAACGCCATGCAGCTGGGCCAGATGCCCCACATTACCTTTGCCAGGCTGGCCAAAAAGTATGGGAACGTTTATCAGATACGCCTTGGCTGCAGCGACATTGTGGTTCTGAACGGAGACAGGGCGATACATCAGGCTCTGATACAGCACAGCACACAGTTTGCCGGCAGACCAAACTTTCTTTCATTCCAGATGATCTCTGGAGGAAGGAGTGTGACTTTTACTAATTACAGCAAACAGTGGAAAGCACACAGGAAGATTGCCCAGTCCAGCCTCAGAGCTTTTTCCACCGCAAACAGTGAGACCAAAAGAGCCTTTGAGCAGCATGTGACAGCCGAGGCCGTGGAACTGGTGCAGGTATTTTTGCACCAAAGTGCTAATGGAGGGTATGCCGATCTTGCCTATGAGTTTACTGTAGCTGCTGCTAATATTATGTGTGCTCTCTGCTTTGGGAGGAGATATGGGCATGATGACCTTGAGTTCAGGACTTTGTTAAAAAGAATTGACAAGTTTGGACAGACGGTAGGGGCTGGAAGCTTGGTAGATGTCATGCCTTGGCTTCAGTCTTTCCCTAACCCAGTCCGCAGTGTCTATGAGGACTTCAAAACTCTCAATGAGGAGTTTTTCACCTTTGTGAAAGATAAAGTGGGGCAACACAGAGAATCTTTTAATCCTGAGGTGACCCGGGACATGAGTGATGCCATCATCAATGTGATAGAGCACAGAGAAGACACCAGACTGACCAAAGAATTTGTTGAGGCAACCGTCACAGATCTGATTGGAGCAGGTCAAGACACAATGTCAACTGTCATGCAGTGGATTGTGCTGCTCTTAGTCAAACACCCAGGTGAGCAAGCCAAACTGCAGCAGCTCATTGACAAAGTAATTGGCCCAGACAGACTTCCATCTATCGAGGACAGAAGCAGCCTGGCGTATCTAGATGCCTTCATCTATGAGACCATGCGCTACACCAGCTTTGTCCCCCTCACCATCCCACACTCCACAACTGCAGACGTCACTATCGAAGATCTCCACATCCCCAAAGACACTGTAGTCTTCATCAACCAGTGGTCTGTCAACCACGACCCTCTGAAGTGGAAGGACCCACACGTGTTTGACCCATCACGCTTCCTCAATGAAAGCGGGGAACTCGACAAAGACAAAACCAACAGTGTTATGATTTTTTCATCAGGTAAAAGACGCTGCATTGGTGACCAGATCGCCAAGGTACTGGTGTTCATATTTACGGCAGTCTTGCTACACCAGTGCAGTTTTAAGAGCGACCCCTCTGAGCCTCCCACTCTAGACTGCTCCTACGGCCTCACGCTGAAGCCCCTCAGATTGTGTGTCAGCACCAAGCTCAGGGGAAAGCTGCTAGGCTTAGTTTCCCCTGCATGAACAGCATGTTCTAATAAAGAGACTCCAGCACTCTTCCACCAATGAACAGTCAGTAGGCTATCAATATACCGGCACTAAATAAATGTTTGTAAGATATTTAACAAGGCTATTTTAATGATATGTTAACATGGTGTGTATTTGTATTACTCTTGGTGCAGGGTCTGAGAATATGAATTTAAAGATTTAATGTTGCTGCAAGTAAAATGTAAGCTAAGAAACAATAGGATGGAATTTCTGCTTCATATTATACTTGATCAGATTTTGTATGTGTGTGAGTTGCGTGCATATTTTATGTCTACTATGAACATTTACATGTACTGTGTGTTTGTGTGTGCAAAAAGATGCTACATCCTTTTAAAGTTGAATTAAAGTATAACTGAATATGAAATGCTTGTGAATATTATCAAGTCACTTACCAACTTATTGCTCTTATGATATGTAAAAGAATATATTTAACCTTTGTAACATAAGTAGTTAGATTTTTTTTTATATGGGCAATTTTGCAGTTTAGGTATGATGAAAAGTTTATTTAAATCCAATCTTTTTTACTATCTACTGTATTCAAACGCAATAAACAAAGCATGTTGATCAAAGGAGGGCCAAAACTGACATGTTTATGAAGCTGAGAAGCAAGAAAGTCTTTCATCAAGGAGCCTCCATCACTTCTCAAAGGACGAAGAAGAGACCTTATGCGAACCATGAACACTTCACAGACTTTGTGTATCCACAGTTAACTGTTACTGTACATGGACTGCAGCTACCCATGCCAAATGCACGCCTCTCCAGCGCAACAAAACACATGTGCGGCAGATTTATTTCACTAGTGAGGCATTCTCAAAAACATGTCTGTTTACACCAACTTTTTTCAAAGCTACATGGATGTCACTGCACTCTCTTAAAGCCACTGTATTCAGGAACTGATATTATAATGTCCAAGAGATGTGTTTCTCTGTCTAAATCAGGGCAAAGAATTAAACTGGTCAGGCATTGGCTGTTAGAGCGTTCACTGAATGATGACTGTTTTAACATTTAAGGCCTACTGAGGTTATGTATTATGGAAAAAATAAGCTGTATCTCAAATGAATAAAGTACATTTTCAAGGCATGCTGTGCTGCTTCATTTTCAGATGAGCCTTTAGGTACTCAGTGAACAAAAAGTCTTCAAACCTACTAAACTTGGTGTACATTTCTAGCTACAGTCTAAAGGTAGCTTCCATGTCTTCATTGCCTCTGTGAGGGTTGTCAACAGAGTGGCATCGTCCCATTTTTCCCTGTGTTCCATAAATAGGAAGCTATGGACTATTTCAGCTGATACTCTTTTAGGTTGTGCTGCACAAAGACCCACAAAATCAGATTTACAACATGAGTCCTCTGTTCTGACTCCAGTTTAAAACTATTTTTGATGCAGCCCCAACACTAAGAGCCCCATTATCTCAGAAACCTTTGTTTAAAAGTTTATTATGTCGGCATAAACATTGTATATATGTTTTATAGGGCATAATGAATTGTGCTGGTTGAAAGTGTTGAGTGTTTGGATTTTGAAACACACAGCTCTTACAATCCCAGACCCCTTTCCCCTGCATGGTTATAATTAACAGCTTTATGTTTAAAACAACAAAAAAAAAGGTTTAAATACCTAGCTTAGCGTAATGTAAATAGCAAAGTAAAAATTTCATCATATTGCTGAATAATACTCAATAACATCAAATTATCGGTCGTAAGGGGACAGGGCTAAGGTCAGCTGGCTGTGGTCAAAAAGGGAGGGGAGCGATAATAAAAAAACCTGACTTGCTAACCCCTCCCACCACACAAATACATATAAGCGAAGTGTTAACACTGGAATCTGCATTCCTCTAAAGTGGACATTTGAAGACAGGCTGCTGCTCACCATTCAACCTCATCCAACCCCTCTTGTCCAAAGTGAGGAGTACTGCTTTGGGACATTTTTTGTTATTCTATTACAATAATGGACCAGAAAAACTAATTTATATTTTGTTCAATTAACACAATTAAAGATAAATGTTTTCTAATTTATAGCAGCAACTGCATAAGATACAGTGGATGATGGACAAACTGCAGGACAGCACAATGGCTCAGATGGACACTGACTTTGGTATAAAGAGCAGCAGCATCATCAGAGAATGGACTGGACAGATACAGCCTGCTCTGGTTGCCTCCTTGGTTTTCCTCTTCTGTCTGGAAGTTTGTCTGTGGGTCAAGAACATGAGGCTCAAAAGAAGACTGCCGGGACCATTTCCCTGGCCCGTGGTGGGAAATGCCTTACAGCTTAGCCACATGCCTCATATTGCTTTCACCAAGCTAGCCAAAAAATATGGCAATGTGTATCAGATAAAACTGGGCTGCAGTGACGTTGTGGTTCTGAATGGGGACAAGGTGATACGTCAGGCCCTGGTGCAACTCAGTGCAGAGTTTGCGGGAAGACCGAACTTTATGTCTTTTCAATGTGTCTCAGGGGGGAAAAGTCTGACATTCGGAAATTACAGCAAACAGTGGAAGATGCACAGGAAAATTGCTCAAACTACAATCAGAGCATTTTCATCTGCCAACAGCCAGACGAAAACAGCTTTTGAGCAGCAAATTGTGGCTGAAGCCATTGAGCTGGTTGAGATTTTCCTAAAACTCAGTGCCCAGGACCAGTATTTCAATCCAGCTTATGAGCTGACTGTCGCTGCTGCCAATGTGATTTGTGCTTTGTGCTTTGGAAAACGTTTCGGACATGATGATGGGGAGTTCAGAGCTTTGTTACACAAGGTGGATCAGTTTGGAAAGACAGTCGGGGCTGGCAGCTTAGTAGATGTGATGCCATGGCTTCAGGCTTTTCCCAATCCAGTCAGGAGTGTCTTCAGGAAATTTAAATGCTTGAATCAGGATTTGTTTGCATTTGTAAAAAACAAAGTGGAGGAGCATAGAGAGACCTATGATCCGAAGGTGACGAGGGGCATGAGTGATGCCATCATAGGTGTCATTAACAAGGCTGAGAATGATGAACTCTCCAAAGACCACACAGAAGCAACAATGATGGATCTGATTGGCGCCGGCCTGGACACCATCTCCACTGCTCTCCACTGGATGGTCCTTTTGCTGGCCAAACACCCAGAAATACAGACCAAACTCCATGAGCTGATCGACAGAGTGGTGGGGCATCACAGACTGCCATCAACTGAGGACAGGATACACTTGGCATATCTAGACGCCTTCATCTATGAGACAATGCGCTACACCAGCTTTGTCCCCGTCACCGTCCCACACTCAACCATCTGCGATGTCTCCTTTAGTGGTCTCCACATCCCCAAGGATACAGTTGTCTTCATCAATCAGTGGTCTGTGAATCATGACCCCCTGATGTGGAAGGACCCACACATCTTCAACCCCTCACGTTTCATCAGTGAAAATGGCTCCCTGGACAAAGATATCACCAGCAACGTCCTGATCTTCTCAGCCGGGAAGAGGAGATGCATTGGGAACCAGATTGCAAAAGTGGAAATATTTTTGTTCTGTGCTATTCTACTTCACCAGTGTAGCTTTGAAAAATGCCCAAATGAAGACTTCTCTTTAAACTGCTCATATGGTTTGACTCTGAAACCTTTAGATTATAAGATCACTGCAAAACTCAGGGGACAGTTGCTCAAAAGCCAGTAAAACTGTTTGGCTGTTGGATCCCCCAATTGATTAGCAACAATACAGGCCCTGTATTCTTAACTATATATATACTGCTCAAAAAAATAAAGGGAACACTTTGAAAACACATCAGATTTTAATGGGAAAAAATAAGCTGGATATCGAAATTGTGGCAGGCTAGTCCAGCTTACTCAGATTAAAAAAGTGTTCCTTTAATCTGAGTAATAATAATAATAATAATAATAATAATAATATATACAGTATATATATATATATATATATATATATATATATATATATATATATATATATACACACACACACACACACACACATACATACATACAGTATATATATATATATATACTGTATATATATACGTATATATATATACACAGTACCGTTCAAAAGTTTGGGGTCACCCAGACAATTATTTTGTGTTTTCCATGAAAAGTCACACTTATTTACCACCATGAGTTGTAAAATGAATAGAAATTATAGTCAATACATTGACAAGGTTAGAAATAATGATTTGTATTTGAAATAATAATTTTTTCCTTCAAACTTTGCTTTCGTCAAAGAATCCTCCATTTGCCGCAATTACAGCATTGCAGACCTAACATGATTGCACAAGGGTTTTCTAATCATCCATTAGCCTTCTGACGCAATGAGCAAACACATTGTACCATTAGAACACTGGAGTGATAGTTGCTGGAAATGGGCCTCTATACACCTATGTAGATATTGCACCAAAAACCAGACATTTGCAGCTAGAATAGTCATTTACCACATTAGCAATGTATAGAGTGTATTTCTGATTAGTTTAAAGTTATCTTCATTGAAAAAAAGTGCTTTTCTTTCAAAAATAAGGAAATTTCTAAGTGACCCCAAACTTTTGAACGGTAGTGTATATAGATAGATAGATAGATAGATAGATAGATAGATATAGATATATAGATATATAGATATACGTAGATATAGATAGATAGATAGATAGATAGATAGATAGATAGATAGATAGATAGATAGATAGATAGATAGATATCATTGACTTGTATCTGAGATTTTTATAATCAAAACTCATCTGCAAATTTATAAGCTTTTGAGACAAAACAGATATATGTATGAGGTTATTCAAGCAACTTGAGCATTGCATTAATATCATGTGAGTCATATGCAAACTCTGAAAAGCTGTAACCTTAGTGAGAAAGCCTAAATATAGAAGAAGCTGTTATGACAAACCTTCTGAAAAACCGCACTTCATCATAAACCTTAAGTACGTATTGTTATTTATATGAGGGTATTTAACACGAGTCACGCTAAAATGCAATAAAAAGAAATGATGAATAAATTTTTCTTTATTTTCACTGATGGGAAGGAATAATGTGCCAGCTGTGTGGTCTCCTCTGAACAATTTTTCACTCAGACAGCCATTTATCTTTGTATATACTGAACCTTTTTATCTCAGAGCTTAAAACAAATACAGTGGGCAAGCTGTGTGCAGTCATGTACTCTTAAATCGTGTATAATACAGATGTTCCCTGATAATAGCTTATGTTACGTCCTCCTCCTTTAACCTACTGTACTATATGTTAAAGGCATGTCACTTTGTGTTTAGTATTAAGCTACAACCTATACAAAGATCAATTAACATTTGTACTGTGAGCATGCCCTTGTGTTTAAAGCACTGAATGTGTAATAAACACTTCATACTGGCCTATATGCGATTGTGTGGGGTGTATCAGCAGCAGGGAGAGAATCACGGTGGCTAGAGAGGTCATAGAGAGCATAATATAAGCCGGTGTTTGGTCTAGGTGTTCTTGTGAAAGATTAATATGGGTTATAGGCTGTGAATGCCCTTGTTGGATAAACCTAGCATGCCAGCTGTGGCTCCTTAAATTAGTACAGGCTGCGGTAAGCAGCCACAAGCTGCTCTTATCAATATTTAACATGCGCTGAGCTGTACTTTTCTCTGGTGTGTCATTCTGGAGAGAACAAATACACTGAGATGCTTTGGGATTTCTTAGGCTGATATCATAGGTAGAGCAGTTGGCTGCAGAGAGCACGCAAAATCACCCCCCCCCACACACACACAAAAATCGTTTGTCCTTGGTGTTCCACTTATGAATACTTAATGGTCCAATGACATTCATTAATTAATCGTCACAGAAAAATCCAATATTAATGAAAAATTGTCCTTATCCTTAAATCACTTCTGTCATCCCTTGTTTCAAAATCAGTGGACTAAATGACCAAAGTACAAACAGTTATGACTTTTTTTAGCCAACTGAATAGCAAAAATGTTCCTTTGGTGTTGATGCATCATTATTAACAATCAAGTAATTTCATGCACCATTAATCATGTGTGTATAGGAGAGCACTTTTCCCACCACATCATGAAGTTATATTAGTATCTGCCGTGATACTTAAGGATTATATTATTTTATTACACCTGAGGATCACCCTCAGTGATTCATTTATTCCCACAAATGTCATCAACAGCTCTGAAATGCTCCCTCCTGATTAACTTTCCTCATTTTGGGGAATCCATGGCTCAACATTTGCCCTTGCTCTAAGTATGGTCCATAAATATTAGCTCAAGTGTGGGTTAGCAGCCTTTAAATTCTCTGTCTCTACTTTTAATCTTCCTTTCCTTTTCCCCATTGGACCATGGTCTCAATGAGTGGTATACCTGCATACTTTCAGGAGCAGCGCTGTGGCTAACGGTGTTTTCACTTTAAGTAATAGAGACTAGGCTGAAGCTATTCACCCCCCACCCCACCCCCCCATCTTCACTTTCTTTGCTCTGACACTGCAAAGACCCCACCGGGGAGGAATGGGCTGCCTGACTTAAACTGTTTCTATCACCACCTCCCTAAAACACTGATGAAATATGTCCAGCTGAAAGACTCCCTTTCACCCCAAGTCACTTTCTCTCCACTCCACTGAGGAGTATCACTCCTTAAAAGGGGGAAAAAGTTTACAGGCAAACAGTTATTCAACTCTGAGGTTACTCCTTTTTTTTTTTTTTCACATAGACAGAGCCACACACTGACCTCCCAGTGCTCAATGCTCTCTCTCCAAACCCCTACCCTTCCTCAGCTACAGATTTGACATGCAAATTGTGGTCACAGTATTGGTAGATGACACAGAGTGAGGTAGTATTACTTGGAAGCAGAAAACTCTAGCTCTCCAGGAAATCTTTATTGTTCATTGCCATCTTCTGCTGAAACATAGTGGAACACTGTGTCCAAACGTTGGCCTCGTGTTTCTTTCCTATGGTGCTGCCTCCAACACCAGGACACTGACCACAGCTACCCTTTAGATCCACAGTGTTGCAAACAAATAATATCTCTGTGATTCTATAAGCTAGTCAGTCTGACTCAGTTTACTGGTCATCAAAACCAACCATTAATCTTTTCTTTTTTAAAAAAAGTAACTTAGTAATTTTCTTTCAGTGGCAGAAACAAATCATCAGAAAGAAAGTAACAAGAACCTATACAAATGACCATAAATTAAGATTTTTTTTTAAATGACATTTCCCTCAAGTAAAAAAACATGGTTTGATTATAATTGTTTATTATTAGGTGGGATGAAAATTTTGTTGATGATAAGATAAAATACTGGATTTTCTCGATAATAGCTGTAGAAATGTAGGTGCCATCAAGCTGCTCAAATATTGTAAAAATTAAAACAGAAACACATGAAGAGTGCAAACCACCACCAAGGTAATTCATTTTCTTCCTTTTTTCATTTCATTATGCATTATGCAATGCAACTCATTCCACCCTTTGAAATGCTTAAAAAATTCTTGGAGGCAGATTGTGATTAAGATAAACATCAAAAACTATCTAAATCTGTTCAGTATTCTTTTAATAACTCTCCTAACAAATACAAAAACAAATCAACACAAGCCAAACATAACCTTCTTGGCAGATATACAGCCGTGGACAAAATTGTTGGTACCCCTATGTTAATGAAAGAAAAACCCACAATGCTCACAGAAATAACTTGAATCTGACAAAAGTGGTAATAAATAAAAATTCTACGAAAATTAACCAATGAAAATCAGACAATGCTTTTGAATTGTGGTTCAACAGAATTATTTTAAAAAACAAACTCATGAAACAGGCCTGGACAAAAATGATGGTACCCCTAGAAAAGATTGAAAATAATGTGACCATAGGGACATGTTCAACCAAGATGTGTCCTCTAATTAAGATCACAGGTGTCTACAAACTTGTAATCAGTCAGTCGGCCTATTTAAAGGGCGACAAGTAGTCACTGTGCTGTTTGGTGACATGGTGTTTACCACACTAAACATGGACCAGAGGACGCAAAGGAGAGAGTTGTCTCAGGAGATTAGAAAGAAAATTATAGACAAGCATGTTAAAGGTAAAGGCTATAAGACCATCTCCAAGCAGCTTGATGTTCCTGTGACTACAGCTGCACATATTATTCAGAAATTTAAGATCCACGGGACTGTAGCCAACCTCCCTGGACGTGGCCGCAGGAGGAGACTGATAATACGAATGGTAACAAAAGAGCCCAGAACAACCTCTAAACACATTCATGGTGAACTCCAAGGTCAAGGTACATCAGTGTCAGATCGCACCATCCGTCGTTGTTTGAGCCAAAGTGGACTTCATGGGAGATGACCAAGGAGGACACCACTGTTGAAAACAAATCATAAAAAAGCCAGACTGGAATTTGCCAAACTGCATGTTGACAAGCCACAAAGCTTCTGGGAGAATGTCCTATGGACAGACGAGACAAAACTGGAACTTTTTGGCAAGGCACATCAACTCTATGTTCGCAGATGCAAAAATGAAACATACCAAGAAAAGAACACTGTCCCTACTGTGAAACATGGAGGAGGTTCTGTTATGTTCTGGGGCTGCTTTGCTGCATCTGGCACAGGGTGTCTTGAATCTGTGCAGGGTACAATGAAATCTCAAGACTATCAAGGTATTCTAGAGAGAAATGTGCTGCCCAGTGTCAGACAGCTTGGTCTCAGTCGCAGGTCATGGGTCTTGCAACAGGATAATGACCCAAAACACACAGCTAAAAACACCCAAGAATGGCTGAGCGAAACATTGGACTATTCTAAAGTGGCCTTCTATGAGCCCTGATCTAAATCCTATTGAATATCTGTGGAAGGAGCTGAAACATGTCGTCTGGAGAAGGCACCCTTCAAACCTGAGACAACTGGAGCAGTTTGCTCATGAGGAGTGGGCCAAAATACCTGCTGAGAGGTGCAGAAGTCTCATTGACAGTTACAGAAATTGTTTGATTGCAGTGATTGCGGTGCTGTGGCGCAGTGGTTAGCACTGCAGCAGCACAGCAACTCACCCTTGGCCATGGGATCCCTGGTTCGATCCCAGCCCCCGACCAACAGTGATCTGTGTGGAGTTTGCATGTTCTCCCTGTGTCTGCGTGGGTTTACTCTGGGAGTTCTCCGGTTTCCTCCCACAGGCCCAAAACATGCAGGTTAGGTTAATTGGAGACTCTAAAGTGGCCCTAGGTGTGAATGCGTGTGTGAATGGTAAAGGGATAGCGCCGTACCGTGGCTGCTTCATCCATCCAGGTGGATGCCCTCAATTTCCCCTCTGAGAATCAATAAAGTATACAAAATCAGAAAAAAAAAAAAATTCCTGGATCTTAAAAAAGCATTTGATACAGTGGATCATAATTTATTATTAAAGAAACTACAAAATTGTGGTATTAGGGGGGTAGCACTGTCCTGGTTATGTAGTTACTTAAAGAATAGATATCAGTATGTATGTGTTGGTAACAAAAACTCACAGTTACTGAAGGTTACTTGTGGAGTCCCACAGGGTTCAGTTTTGCGGCCATTGTTATTCAATATGTATATAAATGATATATGTAAAGTTTCGGAAAAAATGGATTTAATATTGTTTGCCGATGACACTAATCTATTATGCAGTGGAAGCAATTTGGAGAACAACTTTTGGATACACTCGGAAAGGAATTAGGAAAGCTTAAACTGTGGTTTGATTCAAACAAATTAATGCTCAATTTAAGTAAGGCAAAATTTACAGTTTTTAACAACCATCACAACAACTTAGTATCTAAACTCAGTGTAAATGGTGTAGAGATTGAAAGGGTATCCGAAACTAAATTTCTTGGAGTAATAATTGATAATAAACTGTGTTGGAAGTCACATATTAATTATATTAAAGGTAAAATATCTAAATCAATTGCAATACTACACAGAGTGAAATATTTGCTGAATCAACCCACACTATATACTTTGTATCATTCATTAATACTCCCATACATGACATATTGTACTGAAGTATGGGGAAATACATATAAAACAAACATATATCCAATCTTTATGCTTCAGAAGAGAGCTATTAGAATAATAAACAAAGCTGTTTACAGGGAACCAACAAACCCACTTTTTCTTAAATTAAAAGCTCTCAAGTTGAAAGATCTGGTTGACTTTAAAACTGCAGTAACAATGTTTAAAGTGAAGAATCTATCACTGCCCGCAAATATCCAAAAGTTGTTCCAAATAAGGGAGAAACAATATCATTTCAGAGGAACATGCATATTTCAAAAACCTTCAGTGAGAACTATCACCAAGCAACACAGTGTTTCATTGCAAGGAGTCAGATTATGGAACGATTTTGGACCTGAATTAAAATCATGTACAACGCTTGGACAATTTAAACAAAAACTAAAGGAAGAAATACTCCAAACATATATACAAGATGACATGTAAAATCACATAAGGATTGTCATATCCAGTCTGTGTTGTGTTGTTGCTTAGTTTTTTGTTTTTTTTGTCACATTTTGTCTTAGCTTTGTTCCAAATTGTAATCGCTCTTGTTTTGTTTTTCTTTTGAATTCTTGGATGGAATATGGGTGGGCAATATAAGCTGCGGCTTCAGCCATCACCCACTTCGGATAACTTATGTTGAACTGTATAATCAGAGGCGTTATTGTTTAATTTGACCTTGTTGGATTTTTTTTCTTTTTTCCCCTTTGTTATATTATTCTGTTTCTTTTTTAATCTTTACTTTTAATCTTTCCGAAATAAAGATTCATTCATTCATTCATTCATTCATTCATTCATTCATTCAAAAAGGTTGTGCAACAAAATATTAAGTTAAGGGTACCATCATTTTTGTCCAGGCCTGTTTCATGAGTTTGTTTTTTAAAATAATTCTGTTGAACCACAATTCAAAAGCATTGTCTGATTTTCATTGGTTAATTTTCATAGAATTTTTATTTATTACCACTTTTGTCAGATTCAAGTTATTTCTGTGACCATTGTGGGTTTTTCTTTCATTAACAGAGGGGTACCAACAATTTTGTCCACGTGTGTAAATACAACAAATATTAAAAAGCAATCTTGTTAGGTTAACTGATGATTCTAAAATGGCTGCAGGTATGGATGTAGGTGTATGAATGTGTGTAGTCATTCCACAGTGACACACTGGTGGTCTGTCCAAAGTGTACACTGACTATCACCCTGGTATCAGGGTCCAGTGATCATGAGCTGGTAGAGTGGATTTTCCAGATGCCCACTCCTTCACAATGATCTGTCTCACCCATGAGATACAGTAACTTTCAACATGGCACAAATCTGAACTGTGCATCTACGTACAGACCAGAGGTTTTATTAGGATATATTCTTGTCCATTATCTTGACGGACAAGGTTGGAAAAATTTGGTCATGGCTGATTATTATAATTTGT
Source organism: Pholidichthys leucotaenia (assembly GCA_020510985.1). Taxonomy (NCBI): domain Eukaryota; kingdom Metazoa; phylum Chordata; class Actinopteri; order Cichliformes; family Pholidichthyidae; genus Pholidichthys; species Pholidichthys leucotaenia. The sequence goes on from CM035842.1 coordinate 166,918,516, forward strand.
GATAAAGGGTTTGTCATGGTTTAGAAATTTTCCAGGTGGTGATGGTGGTTAGCTCAATAGAGTGATATGAGGTATTATTGCAAATCATTTTTAGGGCTCTGAGATTCCATAATTTAGGTATTAGTAGTTGTTTTTTTTTTTTTTTTGTAGAAAACTGATGAAACCCTGGGCAGCGGAGGCTGCCTGTCATAAACCAGCCCGGCAGGGGGGGGAATGAAGACCCAAATGCTGGAGCTGTGAGTTGCTAACATTTAATGAAAACACAAAATATAATTGAGGAGCAAAAACTTACAAAGGAGGAGATGATCTTCTTCAATCTTAATCTAAATGGAAATTATGGATTTGGAAGCGGCTTAAATGTGCTATTGTCACTATTTTTTCAACAAGAATTGGGCCAAGGGGGAGCCCAAGAATTGAAACCTACGAGGAGACTCATGGACATTGGAATTCATGCGTCTATGGAAACATTATTGGTTATGATCTCAGGACTTCTATTTTTGGCTGTGGAGTTCCCTGATGCATCAGAAATTGAAGGAAAGTGAGAGAGCTGTTCAAGCGGACCCAGCAAGCTCCTTCATCAAATTCGACCAGTTGGGGAGGGCACAAGTAGCGGCAACGGTGAACTGAATGACAGTGATTCAGTGAAGGAATACATCTGAAGCCCTGTGCTCTCTATGGAAAAACAGTTTAAGCCTGCATATATAATGAAAGCACAGAACTACACGGATGAGGACAAATTCTATTCTCTGAGTGCACTGTGCTGATTTGATTTGATTTGACCTTGTTTGCCCCGTGTTTACATTCCTCCTGACTGAGATAAGTGGAAGGATCGGCTCATGTCTACCCAAACAATCAACAATCAGTTGTTTGTCGTCAGCAGATTGGACCCCCGAGGACAATGCCCATGTGCCTTCTGCAAGCAAGAGAGAGAAAGAGAGAGAGAGACTCTGGACTCTGGACTTGTTTATAAGTCACATGATTATAACATCTATCCACTGCCAGGAGGCGCCCTCTGCTGCTCACTAACAACTGTTACATTTACACTACACAATACATACAACACTACATGCATACGATATACACACACTGCTCTCCTTCTGCGTGTGATTTGTCTACTAAATGTCTGCTAAATATGCATTGAGGTTTTTTTTTGCCTGCAATCAAAATTTCGCTTACTCATTAAGCGTCAATTTGATAAAACATGTTTTTTTCTCTCGCCTATTGTGTCATATCCTCTCTTTTCTTTTTTTTTTTTCCTTTCTTCTTTATGACTGGCGCCTAGCGGCTGCCCCGGCCTTGGATGCGCTCTGCAGAGCGTGCCCAAATGCCAAGTCACGTTTCGTTACCTTGTATTCATACATGTGTAATGACAATAAAGTTGAATCTCATCTCATCTCATCTCATGAGGAGAAACTAGCATGGAACATACACAGGAATACAGGAAGGACGGACATGGGACCCACGTCTGATTCAAAGTGAAGGACGCTGCGCCGAACTGCGGTGCAGTAGTCCTTAAATAGAACAAGGAAAGATTAACAAATGATAATCAGGTGTGGGTAACAGGAGCAAGGATAATCAGACCAAAATAATGACAGCTGGGAAAAACCGTGAACTTGAGCTAACAAAGAAAGTAAACATACAGCGCTATCAAAATAAAAGCATAGACCGGGATGAAAATCAAGAAACAGATAAATGAACAAGAATATACAAAGAATGATAACTATTCACCAAGGCAAGAACAATAAGGAATACAACCAAGAGATACTAATCATACAACACTAGAAAATACCAACATACAACAAGAGAAGTGAAGGCGAAGGTGAGGGTAGGCTCATGTTCAAAAACAGGAAGATATAATTAGGAATACAAAATGATCCACAAACACATGATAATAATAATAATAATAATAATAATAATAATAATAATAATAATAATAATAATATTTTTATTTTATTTTTTTTTCTCTCTCGGCGCCACACGAGTAGGCTGCCTTTTGCAACAGCGGCTCGATTCCGAGTCTTTTTCCCTTCCTCTCTCTTTTGATCCGTCTTTTTTTTCACCCCACTTATATCACGGACACACAGATCGTCCCAAATGTCTCCTGAGCCGGTGGACGGAGCCACTGTTTATAGCAGGATACGATACAGCAGGGAAGAGCTGCTAGCATTCAACCGCCACCCGGTCCCATTGGAAAAACTCGACATACCGAGAGAACTGAGGCGAAAACGCCGCGGCTGCCGGGCTGGAGTAAGGCGGAGGACAAAAAATATAAGGTACAGACCCTCCCTTCCATCTGTTGTCATGGGAAATGTACGGTCGATACTGGGAAAGTTAGATGAGCTAGCGGCTATCTCCCGTTATGATAGCACATACCGGGAGTGCTCTCTCCTTTTGTTTACTGAGACGTGGCTAACTGAACTAGCAGCAGATGCTAACATTGAGCTGGAGGGTTTTCACATGATACGAGCTGACCGAACACCAGACAATGGCAAAGCAAGGGGCGGTGGAGTGATAATGTATGTTAACAACAACTGGTGCAGACCGGGACATATCACTGTTAAACAACGACACTGCAGCAAAGACATTGAGTTGCTAGCTGTTAGCATGAGGCCTACATATCTCCCGAGAGAACACTCACACGTGATCTGCATTGTTGTTTATGCAAATCCGACGGCGAACGCTGGGACAGCGCGTGACGTCATCCATTCAGTAACCAGCAGGCTGCAGACAGAACACCCAGATGCTCTTCTCCTCATCTCAGGCAATTTCAACCATGTTTCACTATCTCCCATTCTACCCACGTTCACCCAGTATGTCACATGCCACACTAGAGACAATAAAACACTGGATTTATTCTACGCAAACACTAAGGAGGCGTACACCTCATCACAACTCCCCCCACTCGGGAGATCGGATCACAACTTGGTTCATCTCCGGCCGGTGTACAAACCCCTAGTGCACAGACAACCTCCGGCCATGCACACTGTGGAGTTATGGTCTGAGGAGACAATGGACACTCTAAAGGACTGTTTTGAAGCCACCGCCTGGAAGCAGCTCTGCGATCCACATGGTGAGGACATCGATGGCCTCATTCACACCTTCACGGGCTACCTCAGCTTCTGTGTGGACAAATCCGTTCCCACCAAGACCATACGGCGTCACTCAAACAACAAACCCTGGATCAACCCTGAGATAAAAACACTTCTGAGAGAGACGAAGAGGATCTTCAGGTCGGGGAACAGGGAGATGCTGAAGTCCGTACAGAGGGAGCTGAGGAGAAAGATCAGAGAAGGCAAGGACAGCTTCAGGAAGAAGATGGAGGACAAGCTGCAACAGAGCGACATCAGCGGGGTCTGGAGAAACCTCAAAACCATCTCGGGGCTCCAGAATACCTCCCCCCAGGCCACGGGGGGCAGGGAGTGGGCGAACAACCTGAATCTGTTTTTCAGTAGATTTGACCAACCGCCCTCCCCCCTGTCTGCACAACAACCACTGCTGCCTCTAAAGAAATCAAGTCCTGCTGCCCACTCCCCACTCCACCAACACCCCCCCACTCCCAACACACAGCCCCCCATCCTGACCCTGACCAAGACCCAGGTGAGGACAGAGCTGAGGAAGATCAAAGCGAGGAAGGCGCCGGGACCGGACGGCATCAGCGCAAAGCTCCTCAAGTCCTGTGCAGACCAGCTGTGTGGGATTGTGACGTATATCTTCAACATGAGCCTGAAACTGGGGAGGGTACCACAGCTGTGGAAAACATCTTGTGTGGTACCTGTACCAAAAACTTCCCACCCCCAAAGAGCTGAACAGCTACAGACCGGTGGCCTTGACGTCCCACTTGATGAAGACCCTGGAGAGACTGCTCCTTGCTCACCTCCGCCCCCTGGTGGAACCAGCGATGGATCCACTCCAGTTCGCCTACCAGCATGGCATTGGGGTGGAGGATGTGGTGATCTTCCTCCTTCACCGTTCTCTGTCCCACCTGGAGAAGCCCGGGAATATGGTGAGGATCATGTTCTTTGACTTCTCCAGTGCTTTCAACACCATCCAACCGATGATCCTGAAGGACAAGCTGCTGCGCGCAGGGGTGGACCAGCACCTGTCATCATGGATCCTGGACTACCTCACGAACCGGCCTCAGTTTGTGAGAACCCAGGACTGTGTGTCCGACACGATCATCAGTAGCACGGGGGCCCCCCCAGGGAACGGTGCTGGCTCCCTTCCTGTTCACTCTTTATACTGCGGACTTCTCACACAACACAACACACTGCCATCTACAGAAGTTCTCTGATGACTCTGCGATCGTTGGCCTCATCTCCAATAGAGATGAAGCTGAGTACAGAGGGCTTATCCAGGACTTTGTGGACTGGTGCCATCGGAACTGCCTCCAGATCAACGCGAGGAAAACTAAGGAGCTGGTGGTGGACTGCCGCAGGCAGGGGCAGCCCCTCACAGCACCAGTAAATATACAGGGAACAGACATCGAGATGGTGACATCCTATAAGTACCTGGGTGTTCATCTGAACAATAAACTAGACTGGTCACACAATACTGACGCACTCTACAAGAAGGGACAGCGCAGGCTGTTCCTGCTGAGGAGACTCAGGTCTTTTGGTGTACAAGGGGCGCTGCTGAAGTCATTCTATGACACGGTGGTGGCATCAGCCATCACTTTTGGAGTGGTCTGCTGGGGCAGTGGCATTACTGCAGCCGATAGGAAGAGACTGAACAAACTGATTAAGAAAGCTAGCTCTGTCCTGGGGCAGCGCCTTGATCCGATGGAGGAGATAGGAGAGAGAAGGACGGTGGCTAAACTGTCATCTCTGCTGGAGTCCGAGTTCCACCCTATGCAGGACATACTGGATGCACTGAGGAGCTCATTTAGCAGCAGACTACATCATCCCAGGTGCACAACCGAGAGGTTTCGTAGGTCCTTCCTACCAACGGCTGTCAGACTGTACAACCTAAGCAGGGCTGCTCGCAGAGATAGCAAAAAGACGTAACAAACTAATAGTTTTTTGAATGCAAAAGATGCAATAGACTTACACAATGGTCCCCTCCGGCATACAACTAGGAACATACCGGTCGCTATGGAGGGTGAGAATATGTATGGGCACATAATCATACCATGTAGGATAACTAAGTAGACGGTTATGCTGTTTCATCCCATCTAGCAACAATGCTCTGCACTGTGTGTGTTTATATATTTACATATTTATTCCATCTAGCTACAATGCTCAGCACTGGGTGTGTTTATATTTATATATCTATATATTTATTCCATCTGGCTACAATGCTCCGCACTGTGTTTTTATATATCTACATATTATTCCATCTAGCTACATTGCTCCGCACTGTGTGTGTTTATATACTTGCATATTTATTCCACCTAGCTGCAATGCTCCGTACTGTGGGTGTTTATATATTTACATATTTATTCCATCTAGCTACAATGCTCTGCACTGTGTGTTCATATATTCATATATTTATTCCATCCAGCTACAATGCTCTGCACTGTGTGTCTGTGTGTGTGTGTGTATATATATATTTTATAGTAATAAGATAAGATAAGATAAGATAAGCCTTTATTAGTCCCACAATGGGGAAATTCCAGGATTGCAACAGCATAGGGATAGCAACACTCAGAGCAACAATCAGAAGGCAAGAAAAAAACAACATCTAGTAAACATATGTCCATATTACTATAAATGTATATATAGACACACAGTGCAGAGCATTATGGCTGGTGAATGTGCAGCAGAAAGTCTAAGCTCTCTCTCCGCGGATGCAGCGGGCCAGCTGGAAGTCTTTGGGCATGATGGTGACCCCCTTAGCGAAGAAGAGACCCACCAGGTTGGCCTCGCAGGTCTCCTGCAGAGCCATGATGGCGAAGATCAGGAAACGCAGGACGGTCTTGAAGTCCTGAGCGATCTCCCTCACCAGGCGCTGGACGGGCAGCTTACGGATGAGCAGCTCCGTGGATTTCTGGTAGCGACGGATCTCTCTCAGAGCCACGGGCCTGTGACGGCGAGGCCTCTTCACTCTGCCGGTGGCCAGAGCGCCTCTCCGAGCAGCCCTGGTGGCTAGCTGTCTCCTTGGGGGGGGGGGGGGGCCGCTTCTTCCTCCAGTAGATTTTACGGGCGGTCTGCTTGGTTCTTGCCATCGCTCTTTATTATTCTGTCTTATATTTCTTTCACGCCGCCTAAACTCCAGCCCGGCACCCGCATCGTTTTCGCTACAGCTCCCGGTATGTCGAGTTTCCCATTAGCACCGGGCGGCGGCCAAGTGCTAGCTAGCACTAGCTCCTCCCCGCTGTAACGTCTCCCGCTGCAAACCGTGGCTCCGTCCGCCGACCCGGGAGACCCCCGGGGCAATCCGTGCGTCCGTGATATATATACAGAGTGAAAGGTGTAGAAAGAAGAAGGAAGATTAAAAAAAAGGCTGTTGCAATAGGCAGCCGACTCGTGTGGCGCCGCCGGTCCGGCGGAACCGGAACCAAGGGGATATGTATATATAATATGTACATATGTATATTAGCTGCTCTTGCTTGCTTGTTTTTTTCTTGCCTTCTGATTGTTGCTCTGAGTGTTGCTATCCCTGTGCTGTTGCAATCCTGGAATTTCCCCGTTGTGGGACTAATAAAGGCTTATCTTATCTTATCTTATCTTAATAATAATAATAATAAACAAGACTATAATGAAACTGGACACATAATATTAATAAACAGGACTATAGTAATTAAACTAAGAAAACAGGAACTCTCAGAAACAGAGAAACAAATGGCAAACTCAAATAACAACATACAGATGAAAGGGTTAATGTAAAGTTAGTGCCAGAAAAATAATTCTGTAGGTAATCTCCCATTATGCTCTACACATATTCCATACACATTCTGTTTGCATGCTTATGAACAATTATGTTACGGTAAACTGATAAAACAGGAATGAGACACAGCTATAGAGTGTCATATAATGTGATAAATATGTGTGGTGTGTCTTTAAGACTGTGGCGACGTCACAGGTCAGAGTTGACCTTCACCGAGTGAATATATTATGAAAATGGCGATGTGTTGATGTTGCCGCCTGTAAATGTTTCCCGCTCCTAGTTTTAAAAGAGAACTTTGTTGAAACCACTATTCGTGTGGACCTCAGTTCTTTACATGGTGTCAGAAGTGCTTGACGGACGCTTTGCTTCAGTAAGATGGCCAAGTTTAATCCCCCGGAAAGTTTTCCTTTTCATCGTCCAAATGAATGGGCGGGCTGGAAAGAGCGCTTTCTGCGTTTCCGGACGGCTACAAAACTGAATAAAGAGGACGGCGAAATTCAGGTCAGTTCACTGATTTACGCCATGGGCCCCGAAGCTGAAAACATCTTCAAATCATTCTCCTTTACTGAGGAAACGGATCAAAAGAAGTTTGACGTTGTGTTAGGAAAATACGACGAGTACTTCTGTCCTAAACGGAACGTGATCCATGAGCGCGCTTGTTTTCACCAGAGGATGCAGCGGCCTGGTGAGAAAGCGGAAATGTTTATCAGAGCCGTTTATGAGATGTCAGAACACTGTGACTTTGGTGTAAACAGAGACGAACATATCCGTGACCGGATTGTTGTGGGCATCCTCAATAAAGAGCTGTCACGTAGATTGCAGCTAATGGCTGATCTAACGCTTGCCCAAACTATTCAAACAGTTCGTCAGTCCGAGGAGGTTGTCCTCCAGGTTCACCAGCAGGGGGAAGCACACGCTACGGTGCAGGAGATCCAGGGAAAAGCAGCAGGCAGAGGAAGATCTCCATTTAAACCAAAGAAGAAAAAAAGTGGAGAGCAAAAAGACTCATGGTGTGGAAGATGTGGAAAATTAAAACACAGAGATCCTGAAAAGTGCCCAGCCATGAAGTCAACATGCAACAAGTGTAAAAAGGTGGGTCACTGGGAAAAGAAATGTCACAGTAAATCAGTCAGAGAAGTCACTGAAGGGACAGTTTCCTAGACACCATTTTTTTGGGGCGCAGTCACAAAAACAGACAGAAACGATGACCCATGGACCATACAGCTTACAACTAGAACAACACCAGTCAATTTTAAAATTGATACGGGTGCAGATGCAAACATTATGGGAGAAAAGACATTTAACAAACTAGTTCCTAAGAAGGAATTAGAGCCATCTAATGTCACACTGTGCAGCCCGGGTGGTCAGTTGGACTGTATAGGAAAATTTCAAGTCTTCACAGAATACAAAGAAAAACCATATACTTTTCCTGTGTATGTCATCAGTGGCAATAATGCAAACAATTTGTTGGGCAGAGATACAGCAATGTCGATGGGGCTTGTGAAGCGTGTTGAAGAAGTTCACAAAGCATTTGGTGAGCATGGAACACTTAAAACAGAACCAGTTAAAATCCTGTTAAAAGAGAACGCTCAGCCATACACAGTGCACACTGCCCGTCGTGTCCCTTTGCCACTTTTGCAGAAGGTTAAGGAGGAATTGCAGCGTATGGAGGAGAATAATGTGATTGAAGCTGTGATTGAGCCTACAGATTGGTGTGCGCCAATGGTGCCAGTCCCAAGGAAAAATGGAAAAGTGCAGATCTGTGTCGATTTAAAGAGGTTAAATGAAGCTGTATGAAGAGAGAGGTATGTTCTTCCTACTGCAGAGGAAATCACTGCAAAACTTAGTGGAGCAACCACATTCACATCATTGGATGCTGCCTCCGGGTTTTGGCAGATTCCTCTCCATCCAGAAAGCAGTAAATTGACAACCTTTATCACACCCTTTGGGAGATATGCCTTCAAACGTCTTCCATTTGGGATCACAAGCGCTCCTGAAATTTTTCAGCGCAAAATGACAGAAACCCTCAACGGCCTGGAAGGCGTGGCTATCTTTATGGATGACATACTGGTGTACGGTGACACTCCTGAACAGCACGACCAGCGTCTCAGCAAGGTACTGGAAAGGATCGAGTCAGCCGGACTTAAACTGAACAGAGAAAAATGTAAGTTTAGACAAAACAAGCTTCACTTCTTGGGCCAAGAAATCGACAAATCAGGCGTGAGACCCGACCCTGATAAAGTCAAAGCAATCCGCAAGCTCCCTCCACCACAGAACGTGCATGACCTCAAGCGTGTCCTAGGCATGTTTAACTATCTGGGGAAATATATCCCAAATCTGTTGACAGTGGGCCAGCCACTATATGAACTGTTGAAATCCAAGTCAGTGTGGATGTGGGACCATTCTCAGCAGGAGGCATTTCAACGCATCAAAGACATTCTGTCTACTTCTCCAGTTCTGAAATTCTATGATGTGAATCGACCTACTGCCGTATCAGCCGATGCCAGCAGCTATGGTATAGGTGGAGTACTGCTGCAACTGCATGATGGAAACTGGAAACCTGTGGCATACTGCTCACGTCGTCTGTCAGAGGCCGAGACTAGATATGCACAGATAGAGAAGGAGTGTTTGGCGAGTGTCTGGGCATGTGAGAGATTCAAGAAGTACCTCTGTGGTCTGGAAGATTTTAAGTTGGTTACAGATCACAAACCCTTGGTGCCACTCATGAACAAAAAGGACCTGGACAATGTGCCAATACGGTGCCAAAGGCTACTAATGAGACTTATGAGGTTCAAACCGATAGCCGAATATGCTCCGGGAAAGACCTTGGTAGTGGCTGATACACTCTCAAGAAGTCCACTACAGTGCGTAGAAAACGAGACTGATACTCACTCTGATGTGGCGTGTTACATAGCAGCAGTTATTGATAACTTGCCAGCTACTACACATAAAATAGACACTATAAAGACCGCTACAGCAGCTGACTGTAACCTACAGTTGGTGTTGCAGTACATCAAGTCAGGATGGCCAGAATACATAGGCAATGTCCCAGCAGCTATCAGAGACTATTTTCCCATCAAAAATGAACTGTCTGAATGCGATGGAATTATCACCAGAGGAAGCCGTATGCTGATTCCAGATGTGCTCAGAGCAGACATCTTGGATCGAATACATGATGGACATCAAGGTCTGACAAAATATAGAGAGCGGGCATGCACATCTGTGTGGTGGCCTGGCATCTCATCTGAAATCAAACGCAAAGTCCATTCCTGTCAGGTGTGTCGTGAGATGAGACCAGCTCAGCGAAAAGAGCCTCTCTTGTCAACCCCTCTACCTGATCGGCCCTGGAAGAGACTTGCTGTTGACCTGTGTGAGCATAACAAGCACACCTACCTTGTTGTGTCAGATTATTTTTTCGGTTCCTCGAGATACTTCATCTGCCAGTAACCACTGCTTCTCAGATGATCTTAAAGCTGAAGGCAGTGTTCGCGAGGTTTGGTTGTCCAGATGTGGTTGTATCTGACAATGGGCCTCAATTCTCATGCCAAGAATTTAAAAAGTTTGCAAGGGAGTTTGACTTTTTGCACATCACCTCAAGTCCACACGACCCTCAAGGAAATGGACATGCAGAGAGGGGAGTTCAAACAGCAAAAAGAATCTTAAAGCAGCAAGATCCTTTGCTCGCCCTCATGTGCTTTCGATCAACGCCCGGCACCACCACAGGCGTGAGTCCTGCAGAGCTACTTATGGGTCGAAAGATCAAAACAACTCTTCCTACACAGGAAGTGAATCTTCAGCCCCGATGGCCTGATCTGGAAGTCGTCAGGAATAAGGATGCAATGGAGAAACAGAAACAAGCATTCTACTTTAATCAGCGCCGTGGAGCTAAACCCCTACCTTCGTTAAAGCCAGGAGATTCAGTCCTCACAAAGCTGGACCATCAGAAATCCTGGAAAACACCCGCTGTTGTCACAGGAGAAAGCATCACACCTCGCTCCTTTCTTATTGAAACACCCCAGGGAGCAACTTTGCGACGCAACCGCCGTCACTTGCAACATGATCCTGAATCAGCCAGAGAGATACCCTCTTCAGCTCCAAATGACCTGCAGCCAGAGATTGTCAATCAGCAGCCTGAAACTGCAGCTGCTGCTGACACTATTTTACCAGTACCCAGTGTCAAACCGCCAGACCCAAAGCAAGGACTGTTGTTTACCCGATCTGGTAGAATGATCAAACCTGTGCAAAGACTAGATTTGTAGAGAGAAAAAAAAAATGAAAAAAGAGAGAAATTCACGTGTTCACTGTGATAAGTGTGGTTATATTTGGTTCAATGATTAAGCCATGGGCTGTGGGGAAGGGTGAAATGGAAATGAAAAAATGTTTGAATTGAAAATTGTTTTGTTGTGGAAAAAAAAAAACTAAAAAAGGGGGAGATGTCATATAATGTGATAAATATGTGTGGTGTGTCTTTAAGACTGTGGTGACGTCACAAGTCAGAGTTGACCTTCACCGACTGAATATATTATGAAAATGGCGATGTGTTGATGTTGCCGCCTGTAAATGTTTCCCGCTCCTAGTTTTAAAAGAGAACTTTGTTGAAACCACTATTTGTGTGGACCTCAGTTCTTTACATAGAGCGCTCTCTTTTCTTTCTCTCTCTTTTAAGTCAGGTCTTTCTCATTAGATGCACACCCAGACTCAACACCCACGCACACTGTTGATAGCACATTCTAGAATGAATCGGCGCGTTCAGTGGATGGCCTGTTCCCGCCATAGGTAGATTAGCCAATCAGATAGTCGCGTATAAGCCCATCCTATTGTACTGGGTCGCCCCCACCTGAGAAGATAATTGTAACCCACACCCGGAAGTCGGGATCAGTCTGACGACGTTCCCAAGAGGACAGCATCAAACTGGTCCAGCGCTGCTTGCTTTACATGTGACTTCTAAATAAATGTACCATCCTTAAAACTGAAGAAATCTCCAGCTTGTCCTTGGATCTTTCAATCAAAGAATCGGGTATTTTTCTAACACAGACAAAACCAATACTCAAATATAAAATAAAGCCAAGATGACGAAAGTACAAAAAATAATCTAAAATAGCTGAAAGCGTGAGCATGGTTCTCTAACCATGCTCCACATCATGACACTGCCGAGGCTGTTGGCAGTCTCTGCTGTTATGATAAATACCGATTTACTGAATTATTTGTTTTATTATTTTTTTCTAAGAAAATGATTTTTTTTCTAATGAAAACAGTACTTTAAAGTAAAAAAAAAATAAAAAAATAAAACAGTTTCTAAGCAGGAGTCACCCAGAGATTTTCATCATGCAGAGATTTCATTCCTTAGATTAGAAGAAATAGTTCAGGATAAAAAAATTTCCATCCAGAAATGGTATCTACTCCCTTGAAAAAAAAGAAAACAGACATTCTGCCAACTATTTTTAGTTGTATTGTGGGGGCACAGTTTTGGGGTTTCCTCACACCCAGAGAGACAAGGGGAAGAGAGGACAATGGAGTGAATGAAGAGTTGCCACCAGGGGGTATCAAACGGGACAGTTAGGTTAATGCACCCCCCGGGGAGAGTAAGATGACCGGAGCCGCGGAGAGAAGAAAAGTGTGTAACAGTGGCGCCAACATAATGTTATGTTATTATGTTATGTTATGTGCCAGCGCCTGCGAATATTATGTTAATGTGCTCCATTTCTCTTTACTAGTACATACCCATGCATACCCATCCATGCCCGTAGAAACCAAGTATCAGCAAGTATTTCTGCATGCCCGTTGCTGAAGGGTCTCCTCCTGTCTCAGACGGCTGTGTTGGTCACAGTCATGCCTGTGGCGTACTGCTGGAACCTGAGGTGTTTCATGTTCACGGCATCTTTTCTGACGTGCAGCAGTTCTCCTCATTCTATTGCTCTTCATCTGGTGGGTCTTCTTCTTCTTCGTTCAGACCACTGGTTGAGGGATAGGTGCGTCGTAATTCCAGTTCATGGGCAGGATCATGAAAATAGATCTGAGTAAAAAGTGGCTTTCGACCCTGTTCAGGAAGGCCCGTGCATGCCCATAGAAACCAAGAAACCGGAGCACCCAGAGAAAATCACCGCTTTGCTTGGCATTTTACACATTTGTAGTGTAGACTGGCATTTTTCAAGGTTACACATTTTTACTGTGTCAGCACCTGTTTAAAAACGACATTACTGAGAAAGCGACGCTTTTGCTTAGTTTCTTCATCTTGAGCAACAATACAAAGACTGCTTGATCTGGCAACTCTGCTCGCAGCAACGTAGAATTGGCCATGGCTGCAGAGATCTGTTGTGCAGAAAACACAAACGCACTGTAAAGACTGGCCCTGTGACTTATTCACCTTGCCAATTTTGAGCTAATTTTGACACTGCCGGACGTTAAAGTTTCACCTATATCTTCAAAAGCAAAAAGCAGAACATTTTTCTGAAAACAGTTGAGGTGAGAGATAAATGTGTAGTTGCCAAATATGTGTTTACTTTTTACCAACAACCAGTCCCCCATCCGCTAGTGACCGAGCAGGGAGGGGGGGGGGGGACCCGATTTGAATGTGGCTGCTCTCAGCTCACAGTGCTGCACCCGTCTGCCGGCGAAATGAGCGTGGTCTCACACAGCCACATTCAGATCAGGTCCCCTCACCTCTCTGCCTCTCTCCGCTTTCTCTCTGTTGCTACCCCAACCTGCTCTACCTCAATCCTGCTCCTGCTCGGCTTTCCCCGAGGTAGCCAAGAGAATCCGTCTGATTGGTTAATGCTATAACCAACCAGGCTAAGCAGGAATACTTACATAGCTATTAATGGTCTGTCCAAACTCACCCAGGGGGACATTACCAAACTGGAAATTCACAGCAGAAAAACACAGACTTGATTTATTTCAGTAATTCAATTCAAAAAATGAAACTCAGATACAGTGGGGAAAATAAGTATTGAACACATCATCATTTTTCTCATTAAACATATTTCTGATGGACCGTTGACCTGAGATTTTCACCAGATATCAGTAACAATCCATGAAATCCATACATACAGTACAAAGAAATTGTCATGGTCTGGTGAGTGCACGCCCCCTCCTTCCCATTTCTCTCCTCCTCAGGTAATCAACGCACCTGGGTGATTGGATGCACCTACTGCCTCTCCTCTGCCAGCGTTTATTAGGACCATCTCTTCGGTGCCTCAGCGCTGGCTCGTTTGGGTATACTGCCTCGCAGTGACTATGAAGCACGTATTGTTCTAGTTTTCGGTGAAGTTTATGCTCTCACCTGTTTTTCCTTGTGTTTCTTTGTTCTCAGGTTGCTGCCATCAGTTTAGGTACGTCTTCGGGGACTGTGTGCGCTCACCTGCCCCTCCATCCACACTCAACAGCAACTGTTCTCCACCCGGTCAGGCACCATCAACTCCATTTCATTCCCTCTCATGACCCGCTCCATCCTGCTCATCTCTCCCTGCTGGGGTCCCTGCCGGCTCTCTTGATCAGCCCACGTAAATGGTATTTTGGCTAGCCATCTCCCCATTTTCCATTCCTCCTCTCACAGCTCTCGTTTCTCTCTCCACAGGCCATTTCCTCTGGCGAGTGACGTTTTCTGTAGCTGTTTCCCATGCTCTTTGAGATTTAATAAAGATTCTCAAATATGTTTTCTGGTGTTCCTTTGTTGTTGTATTCTGCACGTGAGCTGCCAGCCTGTTAATCGTGACAGAATGAGCCATCCAGAACCTCGGCTCAGCGAGTGCAGCAGCATCAGAATACTCCGCACTGGATCGCTTAGACGCGACTGAAAGGCAGGTGGCCGTGCTCACTCAGCAGATGCAGACTTTTATGCAGCAGTGGGGCATGGTCGCCAAATGTTTGGCTAACTTGGCTCCTTCGAGTCTTCCAGTTCCTCCTGCTCCTGTTGTTCAAACCACTATCCACCGTATTACTTCCGTTCCCACTCCTGCCCTGTACGCGGGGGAGGTGGGGAAATGTAAAGAGTTTTTATGTCAGGTCCAGCTCTATCTGGAGCAGGTGGAGGGGGAGTACCCGAGCGATTCTGCAAAAATCCATTTCATGACCCTCTTGCTTCGGGACCGGGCCCTTAGTTGGGCACGGTCCATTCTCGACAGCGGAAGGGGCTGCTTACATGTTTGAGCGATTTGTGGTCGAGTTCACCCATGCTTTTGATCATACGGAGAGTCAGGGGAACATCATGAGGCGCCTCTTGTCTCTCCACCAGGGAACCCAGTCTGTGGCCGAGTTCTCAGTGGAATTTTGGGTTGAAGCGGCAGACTCGGGGTGGAACGAGGTTGCGTTACGTAACGCATTCCTCCACGGTTTAAACTCTCACCTCCATGACAACCTGGTGGTTTATGCGGTTCCCGACTGTCTGGACAGTCTTATTGATCAGACTATTGGGTTAGACAACTGCTACCGCGAGCGTGAGAAGAAGCGACAGTCCCCCTTTCGCCCGTCCGCCATGCGAGTGCCCACCACGGCTATTGACAAAGGGGGCACTGGTCCTTCTTCCGAGCCGATGGAGCTCAGTCGGTTTTGGCTAACCGACGAAGAGCATCTGCGGAGAAGAAGGACTGGCGCGTGCTTGTACTGTGGTTCTATGAAGCACAGGCGGGATGACTGCCCCTTGACGCGGCCCGTCAGTAACCGTGGGAGGTCTGGCAGGCGGGACCAAATCCAATCCCCCCTGGTAATTTCTCTATTTCGGCCCTCGTCCAATTACCGGGGGTCGAGAGGAGGGCTAGGGCGTTAGTGGATTCAGGGGCAGAGGAGAATTTCATTTCCTCCCAGCTCGTGCGAGACATGGGTATTCCCACTCATAAATTGCCCACATCTCGTAATGTCACCACTATATCTGGCCAAAGGATCACGGTAGTCTCTGAATGCACGGCACCCATCATGGTCCTTCTTTCCGGGAACCATCGGGAGGAACTTTCATTCTTTGTGTTTCCCAATTCATCCTCCTCGATGGTCCTTGGTTATCCGTGGCTCCGGAGGCATAACCCCATAATAAATTATGCACAAAACTTCCTCTCCTCCTGGAGCCCATGCTGTTTGGCTTCCTGTTTGAGCTCGGCTGAGTGTTCGCCGTCTCTCCCCATCTCCTCTCCTCCAGCTGAGCCGCCGGATCTCAGCCTCATCCCCAAGGTCTATCATGATCTGGGGGAGGTCTTCAGCAAGTCTAGAGTGCTGTCGCTTCCACCTCATTGCTCTTATGACTGTGCTGTGGAACTCATCCCGGGGGCGCGGTTGCCGTCTAGCCAGCTCTATAGTATATCTGGCCTCGAGAGAGAGGCAATGGAGAGATACATTAAAGACTCTGAACGCCGGCCTTATTCGGCCATCTTCGGTTCCACTCGGAGCAGGTTTCTTTTTTGTTGGAAAGAAGGATGGGTCATTGTGTCCGTGCATTGGCTGCCGTGAGCTCAGTGCAATCACAGTTAAAGATAAATACCCTCTGCGTTTGATCAACTCCGCGTTTGAGCTCCTTCAGCGCGTGCGGGTCTTCACCAAAGTAGATCTCCACAACGCTTACCATTTAATCCGTATATGTGAAGGAGATGAGGAGAAGACTGCATTTAAGACTCACTTGGGTCAATTTGAATATTTGGTCATGCTGTTTGGGCTCACTAATGCCCCCGTCATCTTCCAGCGGCTCATTAACAATGTCCTTCACGATATGGTTAACCAGTTTGTTTTTGTTTATCTAGATGACATATTAATTTTTCCCGCTCGCCAGAGGAACATGAGGTCCATGTTAGGGCCATTTTACAACAGCTTTTGGAGAACCAGCTCTACGTTAAAGCCGAAAAGTGTGAGTTCTCCACCAACACCACTTCCTTCTTGGGCTTCATAGTGGCTGAAGGGGAGCTGATTGCCGACCCTGCCAAGGTGAAGGCTGTGCTTGATTGGCCAACACCCCACTCCCGTAGGGAGCGTCAGCGCTTCCTAGGGTTTGCAAATTTTTATCGCAGGTTCATTTGGAACTACAGTGGGGTAGCACAGCCTCTTACACAGCTGACCTCTGTTAAGGTACCATTTTGCTGGTCCGAGGCAGCTGAGCAGGCCTTTGTTAAATTAAAAGGTCTGTTCTCTTCAATACCTATTTTGGCACAAGTCGACCCTCAGCTCCAATTTATCCTTGAGGTGGATGCTTCCGACTCGGGGGTGTGCGCCGTCCTTTCACAGCGCTTATCTCCGACCAGAAGCTCCATGCGTGTTTTTCTCTCGGTGGCTCACGCCAGTTGAGAAGAATTACAATGCGGGGGATAGAGAGCTCTTGGCCATTAAGTTGACTTTGGAGGAATTGAGACATTGGTTAGAAGGGGCTATTCACCCCATAGTCGTGTGGACCGACCACAAAAACTTAGAATATCTTCCATCGGCCTGCCAACTCAATGCCAGGCAGGCCCGCTGGGCTTTGTTTTTCAGTAGGTTTAATTTCACTATCACCTATCGGCCTGGCTCTCAGAATACCAAACCGGGTGCGTTCTCCCACCAGTTTGATTTCGAGCAGGTAGCCCCCCTGTCCCTTCCCCAACCAGTAGTTCCTCCTTTCCGTATCTTCGGAGCCCTTACCTGGGACATTGAGCGGAGGGTCCGACAGACCCAGTCTCGGGAGCCCGAACCAGCGGGATGGCCCCATAACCGCCTATTTATTCCTGCCGCCCTCTGCAGTGACGTCATCCATTGGGGCCACATTAGCCGCTGCATTCCCTGCGACAGCATGTCTGACCGGGGTCCCCAGTTCACGTCCCAAGCCTGGAAATCTTTTTGTTGCACACTTGGGACCACCATCAGCCTCACCTCAGGACATCACCCACAGAGCAACAGCAGGCTGAGTGCGCCAACCAGTCCTTGGAGGCCACCCTCCGGAGTGTAGCAGCCGAGAACCCCTCGACCTGGAACACGCACCTGACCTGAGTGGAGTACACCCATAACTCGGCCATCTCCACCGCCAGGGGGCTCACCCCTTTTGAGGCCTCGATGGGTTACACCCCTCATCTGTTGCCTATTACCGAGAGGGAGGTCGCGGTGCTGTCTGTGGGGGCCCATGCTCGCTGCTGTCGCCGCATCTGGGGCCCGCACCATCACCTTCGCCGGGCTCGCACACCGACCAAGGCTCCTCACCACCGCATCCAACGCTCCCGGTCCCGGCGCTCCACCACACCGTCATCGCGTCCGGATGCGGCTCTTCCCCGAAGCCCTCGGTCTACACGGTCCCATTCTCCTGCTATACAGCCTCCAACAGCGGGGCCGACTCCTGCTGCACCACCTCTCTGCTGTTCTCGCACACCGCGCCGTCTGATCTGTCAGTGCCATGGTCCCGGGTCAAGCTGGGCTCCATGGGTGGCTTGCTGACTTCAGCGACCGGGGACCCTCTACTCGCGGTCCCGGTCCCACCTCGAGGTCCTGCTTGGCACCCTTAGCCTTGTCTTGGCGTGCAACTAGCCTATTAGCTAGCCCATCCATTGGCATAGACTGAGCCGTTAGCTTCCTTAAGCCAATTAGCTCCGCCGTCCCTGGCCCCAAAAACCCCATCTCCCGCAGCTTCACGGCTCTCATCTGCTCCGTGAAGTGCGCTGCCAGTTGCACGATGGAATCCTTGTAGTACTCCGTCGCTTCCAGTGTGTCGAGGATCCGTTGGCCCTCCATGCCAAGGCTGTGTGCCAGGCCTCTGATATACTGCTCGAACTCTCGTCTCCAGTCCAGCCACGAGATCACCGGCTCACCTGGGTGCTCCAGAAATGGCATTAATTGATGAGTTAGCCAGCATGCACCCATTTGTTTTCTGTCGTCGTCAAATGTTATGTCTGGAAAAAATGGGAGTCGGAGTCTTGTTCATGCAGCAACCAACTGACCCTTTATTAAACAGAACACTCAACTATATACAGAGTGGGCCTTGCCCGTTGACGTCACCCTGTGGGTGGGCATGGCATCCCAGACACACATATTCTCATACATAACACTACCCATCATGAGTTCTTTGTGGTGTGACAATCTGATATTCACAGATCTTTTTAAAGGCTATCAGTCAGGACTTAACCAGCTGAAATTAATTTGCACTGATGGTGGATGGGATGGTTTCCCAAATTCTGATGGATTTCAGCTATTTTATTTTATTATAGGAGTTCAGATTTTTTTTAAAATATGACTTGTTTTGTGAACACAGTTGCCTTGATTTCTTTGTATGTATGGATTACTTGGGTTGTTACTGATATCTAGTGAAAATCTCAGGTCAATGGCTCCATCAGAAATATGTTTATTGAGAAAAATGTTGACGTTGTGGTGCACATATGTGGGTTTCATATGCTTCACATGTGTATTACTGTATGCTTATTGTATGCTTCACGTCTCAGAGGAACAAAAGGTCTGAACCTCCTAGGGGTAACAGGAGAATGTGAAGTCTGGCCTTTTGTATGCAGAGAGATGGCCTTGAGAGATTTCCTGACCACCAGGACTTTAGGTGGAGACGAGAAGACCTGGAGGGGGATGCATTGTTATTTGGGATTAAGAGACAATGTGACTGTGTGCTTTGATGTCCTGGGGTATTAAAGGGACAGATGTTGGGGGATTCCTTTCTCTTCTGTTTTTGGATGTTGGAGAATGTGAATGTGAATAAAACCGGACTTGAGAAATAAACTCAGCCTTGTCCTTCCACACTTCTCCACACTGGTGACCCTAAGACGTATCATGAGCGGAGACGAATCTCCCGAGCCAGACTCGTCAGGAGCCAGCCAAACGAATGCAGCCACAGTTCAGCAACCGGACTTCTGGCCGAACAATCCGCGCTCCTGGTTTAACGCAGTCGAGGCACAGTTCCACCTCCGGAGGATTTCGGTAGACGCCACAAAGTTCTACCATGTGGTTGCAAAGCTGGACAACCACACAGCCCAGCGAGTGGAGAGCCTGATCAACCACCCGCCGGACAGCGACAAGTACAGCACGTTGAAGGCTGCACTCATCCATTACTTCACCCCCTCGGTGGAGGAGCAAGCAGTGAGGCTCCTGGCGTTGACTGAATTTGAGAGCGACAGACCTGCAGACCTGATGGGGAAGATGTTGAGTTTGCGAGACTCCGAAGATGATAACTTCATCTTCACCCACCTTTTCCTCAGGACCCTACCGACAGCGGTGAGAGTAACCCTGGCCAGTTCACCACTGTTGGCCCGATGAGACTACCACGAGCTGGGCCAGGAGGCGCAACGACTCGTCGACGCCAATAAGCGGTGTGAGGCTACGGCTGCGGCAGCGGAGCTAGGCGCAATGTCCGGAGATGGCAGGGGGCCAGAGGCTGCAGCACCAGACTCACTGACGAGGGCGGCGGCAGGGGCCAGGAAACATGGAGCAGTCGATGTCCTTTGCTTCTACCATCGCCGCTTCGCAGAGAGGGCACGCAAGTGCATTCCACCATGCCATTTCAAGCGCTTGGGAAACGCCAAGACCGAGGGTCGGTAGCAGCTGCGGCCCTCGGAGAGGAGAACAAGCTGCTCTACTTGAGGGATGCGCACCCAGGGAGGCATTTCCTCGTGGACACGGGCTCCCAGCTGAGTTTCATCACACCTTCCTACACTGACTGGCTGGCGCCTTCCAGTGGTCCCCGGGTGTCAGCAGTGAACGGCTCGGCGATTAAGACCTTTGGTGAGAGGACTCTGCTTCTGTCTTTACACGGCCGTACATTCGAGTGGACTTTCGTCATAGCGGCAGTCAATTTCAACATGTTAGGGGCTGATTTTTTGTGCTCACATGGTTTGTTGGTCGATCTTGCTAACAGACGCCTGGTTAATGCACTCTCTTTTTATTCTATTCCCTGTACAGCTCGAGTGGCCCCGCCAACAGTACAAGCCAACGTCACAGCTGCAGGTGGTAAGTTCCACACACTCCTCACTCAGTTCCCAGCACTCACGGTCCCAACATTTTCGGCGACCGTGGCTAAACACGGGGTGGGACATTTTGTTACTACTGCCGGACCGCCCGTTTTTGCAAAAGCTCGGCGCTTGGATTCAGCTAAACTGACCATAGCGCGCGAGGAGTTCGCCAACCTGGAAAGGTTGGGCATCATCAGGCGTTCGAAGAGCCCGTGGGCTTCACCGCTTCACATGGTCCCGAAAGCTGATGGCTCATGGCGACCTTGCGGTGATTTCCGCAGGCTGAACAACGCTACAGCGCACGACCGCTACCCGATCCCGCACATCCAAGATTTTTCAGTTCATTTGGCGGGGGCGCACATTTTTTCTAAAATAAACTTGGTACGCGGTTACCACCAGGTCCCAGTGCGCGCTGAGGACATACCCAAAACAGCGGTAATAACTCCTTTCGGGCTTTTCGAGTTTTTGCGCATGCCGTTTGGGCTTAAAGGCGCGGCGCAGATGTTCCAACGCATGATGGACGCAGTTTTGCGCGATCTCCCTTTCATGTTCGTCTACCTGGACAACATATTGGTAGCCAGTGCGTCCGAAGACGAACACGAAAACCAGCTCACGGCAGCTTTCCGGAAGTTGGCAGAGCACGGGTAAATAATTAACCCAGCGAAGTGTGAGTTCGGGGTGACGCAGATTGATTTTTTGGGGCATCGCGTCTCCCCAGAAGGAGCGGTCCCTCTGCCTGACAAAGTGCGCGCAGTAACAAATTTTCCCCAACCACAAACGGTCAAAGCATTACAGGAGTTTTTGGGAATGGTGAATTTTTATAACCGTTTCCTCCCCCGCACAGCGCAGCTCATGCAGCCATTGTATGCTGCACTAAAAAAACAAAAACCCACAAATAGAGTCGAATGGTCTCCGGAGCGAGAGCGCGCATTCTCTGAAGTCAAAACAGCCCTGGCAAACGCTGCGTTGTTGGCACATCCAGTCCCAGCGGCCCGCATGGCGCTCATTACTGACGCGTCAGATGTGGCCATAGGGGTGGTCGTGGAACAGTATGTAGCCAGAGCCTGGCAACCGCTCGCCTTTTTCAGTTAGACCCTGCGCGACAGCGAACGAAAATACAGCGCATTTGACAGGGAGTTGTTAGCTCTCCACTTGGCCATTCGCCCCTTCCAGTTCTGGCTGGAAGGATGCCGTTTCACCGCGTTCGTTGACCACAAGCCGCTGACTTTCGCGATGGCCAAGATTTCAGAACCTTGGTCGGGCCGGCAGCAGAGACAGCTGGCCGCGATATCGGAGTTTACTACCGATATCCAGCATGTGGCGGGTAAACTTAATGTAGTGGCAGACTGCCTCTCGCGCGCCGTGGCGGCTCCAGCCCACGAGGAGGTAGATTCTGCAGCCATGGCCGCAGAGCAGGTTAGCGACGCGGAAGTGGGCGTGGCCCTGGTCCGTGTGGGGATAGATTATGCAGCCATGGCCGCGGAGCAGGTTAGCGACGTGGACGTGCGCGCGCTCCAGTCAGGACCAACAGGGTTAAGGCTGGAGAACAGGGTGCTGCAAGACGGTATGCCCCCCCCTAATCTGCGATGTCTCCACTGGGCAGCTGCGTCCAGTGGTTCCAGCCGTGTGGTGCCGCCGCGTTTTTGACTCGATCCATTCTCTGGCACACCCGGGAGTGCGTGCTTCGGTCAAAATGGTAGGAGAGAAATTTGTATGGCCGAGCCTGCGCAAACAAGTTAGAGAGTGGGCGGCAGCCTGCATGGCTTGTCAGCGGGCCAAGGTTCATAGACACACGAGAGCTCCCTTGGAGCCGTTTCACATCCCAGCTAAAAGGTTTGATCATGTCCACGTGGACCTCGTAGGCCCCCTCCCGCCTTCACAAGGGTGCACACATCTTCTGACAATGGTTGACCGCACCATGTGCTGGCCGGAAGTGGTTCCGCTGTCGTCAACCACAGCCGAGGAGGTTGCGCGCGCGTTTTTAACGGCATGGGTAGCGCGTTTTGGAGTCCCGTCGGACATTACGTCCGACAGAGGCCCTCAATTTGTTTCCGAACTTTGGTCAGCGATGGCCCACAGCCTGGGGGCAACGATCCACCGCACGACCGCGTACAACCCGCAGGCTAACGGGTTATGCGAACGTTTTCACAGGTCACTGAAGGCGGCTCTCAGAGCGTCGCTTACGGATGCAAATTGGGTGGACAAGCTACCATGGGTTTTATTGGGGTTGCGTTCTGCACCTAAAGAGGATTTAGAAGCCTCCCCAGCTGAGCTAGTTTTCGCACAGCCACTTCGGCTGCCTGGGGAATTTCTCCCAGATAATCCAGTGCCAGAGTGCTCCCCAGCTCAGCGGTTACAGAATAGCACGGGCCCGAGCACGCTACCTGGCCCCGTTCACCACAGTTTTCCGCGTGTTTTTGTGCCTAAGGCTTTAAAAAATGCGGAGTTTGTTTTTGTCAGACATGATGCCCATCGTCCGCCTTTACGCCCACCTTATGACGGACCATATAGAGTGCTGGAAACAGGGGATAAGCATTTTTTGCTAGATTTGGGGGGCAGTAAAGAAATGATTGGCATTAACAGGCTCAAACCCGCTTTTGTGGTGGCTGACGAAGTTGTGCAGTTGGCTAAGGCTCCTTGGCGCGGCAGACCCCCTAGAGAGCATTCCTCAGAACACCCAGAGGTTGCTTAACAGTTCTCATCCCCAGGCAGCAGCTCCACAGCAGGAAGACGCCGTGGAAGTGGTACAGCCTGCTTACAGCAAATACGGGAGAAGGCTGAGACCCAAGCGGCACGTGGACTGATATGTAGTGATTTTATTATGACATGCAATCTGTGGTTATGTTGTTCCATCTTAGACGTTTGGGGGGGGGGGGTCATGTGGTGCACATATGTGGGTTTCATATGCTTCACATGTGTATTACTGTATGCTTATTGTATGCTTCACGTCTCAGAGGAACAAAAGGTCTGAACCTCCTAGGGGTAACAGGAGGATGTGAAGTCTGGCCTTTTGTATGCAGAGAGATGGCCTTGAGAGATTTCCTGACCACCAGGACTTTAGGTGGAGACGAGAAGACCTGGAGGGGGATGCATTGTTATTTGGGATTAAGAGACAATGTGACTGTGTGCTTTGATGTCCTGGGGTATTAAAGGGACAGATGTTGGGGGATTCCTTTCTCTTCTGTTTTTGGATGTTGGAGAATGTGAATGTGAATAAAACCATACTTGAAAAATAAACTCAGCCTCATCCTTCCACACTTCTCCACAACGTGTTCAATACTTATTTTCCTCGCTGTATATTAATATGGCGCTTTTCATGTACTGTCCCTTCAAGATGTGTCCACTGAGTTACATTACCTTATTTCCCCCACTGCATAATATATCAGTATAAATCCAGACAGTATGTTTCACAGTTAAATGAACAGTGTTGTTGCCACCTTGAATAATAATTGTTATTGTATTAGCAGTGTATTGGAAGGGAATGTTTTGTATTGTGCGAAGTAGTTGTGTACGGCCTCTATGAGGAGCACAGATTTGTCATGTTCTGGCCCCTATGAGGCAGGAAGACAGACTCATGTGCTGGATACACTCGTGACGTTTATTAAAGAAAAGAAAAAAAGTCCAAAAATTGTACAAAATACAAAAATATAAATAATAAACAAACTTACAGCTGGTGTCCCTGGGCCGGCATTGCCCAGTGGACGCAGGAGTTGATCAGGAGGAATACATGGATGGAAGTACGAGTAGACAATCACATCAACATCCAATAATGCAACGATAATAGCACGAACAGGCAGTCCTTAAATAGCAGCACAATAATCAAGGTGAATGATCACCGGTGTGATTTCACGTGAGCAGGAGAATGGAACAAAAACTAGTGATTGAGATCAGCTGTCGATGATGAGAGGGGAGTAGTTAGACTGGCAGAGTGACACGCAACGCCCACGCAAAGTGCAGACCAGGAAAAGTTGCCTGCCAGCTGCCAGCCTAAAGAACTAATTAAAGGAATAAACAAACTCAGAACAGACTGGAAATAAATTGCAAATAAAACAAGACACAGCAAAAACAGACTGAACAAAAACAAGGAAAATGGAAGACAGTATGATAATTCAAAACACATAATAATACAACAGATAAATATGAAAACAGAGAAAAGCCATGAAGCTGAGCTTAGGGGAACATCCAAGCTCAGTTCATGACAAGATTAGATTATAAAGTCTGACAGCAGCAGGTGGGAAGGACCTGTGGAACCTGTCTCTCGAGCACATAGGATGGCACAGCCTGCCACTAAATGAGTTCTTCATTGCATTCAGCGTGTACCGCTTGTGGTGGGACTCGGACTCCAGCAGAGGTGACAGCTTAGCCACCATCCTCCTCTCTCCTATCTCCTCCACTGGGTTGAGGCGGTTCCCCAGAACAGAGCTGGCTAGTAGATCACGCCATACGGGATGGCTGATGCCACCACAGAGCTGTAGAAGGTCTTCAGGAGTGTCCCCTGCACTTCAAAAGACCTGAGTCTCCTCAGGAGGAACAGCCTGCGCTGCCCCTTCCTGTAGAGTGCGTTGGTGTTTTGTCACCAGTCCAGTTTATTGTTCAGGGGAACACCCTGGTACTTGTAAGATGGCAAAATCTCAATGTCTGTTCCCTGGATGTTTACCAGTGCTGTGGGGGATTGTCCACACCTGTGGCAGTCCATCACCAGTTCCTTGGTCTTCTCCGTACTGATCAAGAGGCAGTTCTGCAGCCACCAGTCCACAAAGTCCTAGATCAGTCCTCTGTACTCCGAGTCATCCCCATGAGAGATGAGGCCAACAATCACAGAGTCATCAGAGAACCTCTGCAGGTGGCAGTGTGGTGTGTTGTGTGAAGTCAGCAGTGTAGAGAGTGAACAGGAAGGGAGCCAGAACTGTTCCCTGGGGGCCTGCGTACTGCAGATGGTGGTGTCAGACACACAGTCCTGGGTCCTCACAAACTGTGGCCAGTCTATGAGGTCGTCTAGGGTCCACAATGACAGGTGCTGGTCCACCCCTCCACACGGCAGCTTGTCCCTCAGGATCACTGGTTGGATGGTGTTGAAAGCATTGGAGAAATCAAAGAACATGGTCCTCACAGTGCTCCCAGGCTTCTCCAGGTGAGACAGGGAATGGTGAGGGAGGAAGATCACTACATCCTCCACCCCGATGCCATGCTGGTAAGCAAACTGAAGTGGGTCCATCGCTGGTCTCACCAGGGGGTGGAGATGGGCGAAGAGTGGCCTCTCCAGGGTCTTCATCAGGTGTGATGTGAGGGCCACTGGTCTGTAGCTGTTCAGGTCCTTGGGGTGCAGAGTCTTCGGCATGGGTACCACGCAGGATGTTTCCACAGCTGTGGTACCAGTACCACCTGCTAATGTGGGGTTCCTTATGAATTGACAAGTCAGTTTTGTGGGTATTCCCCACAAATATTTCAAAAAGTGAAGTCAGTTTTTCAGCTTTTGAAGTCAGCTGAGCCATGATACGACTGAGATGAGAATACGAGTTGACTGTGCCAGTGCACTGGCCATCAATACTGTTGTAACTTTTTAAAAAAATGTATGTTTTATACAGTAGGTCTCGCCTCTTTTTTCTCTGAACATGTGACTACAGTGATTTTATACGCAAATTGACACATATCGTGCTGTTTTCACATGACATTGCAAATAATGGCTAACAAGAGAGTCAGAGTTTTTTGACTTGTAGCACTGGAATGCAGTCAACTATTTTTTGACATCTGGTTTTTGACTTCCAAACACAGAAGGAACATACATTAAAATCTGACCTTAAATTTAACTGCTTATCCTTTATACCATCAACAAAATTTATCAAAATATCAGAAACAACCTATGACTGGATACACATTCTGACCATTCAAGTGCATTGCAGGTGTCACCCTCACTGCTTTGGATTTACCTAAAAGAAGCCTGTAAAAGGACTGGCGATCTGTCCAGGGTGTACCCTGCCTCTCGCCCAAAGATGCTGAGATAGGCTCCAGCCCCCCGCGACCCGAAAAGGATTAAGCAGAAGATGAATGAAAGATGAAAGTCTGTAAAAGGGCTTTAAAAAGGGACCAGTTCCTCACCTCAGAAATGCAGCATTAGCAAATCACGTGAGTATAATAAGATAAGATAAGATAAGATAAGATAAGCCTTTATTAGTCCCACAATGGGGAAATTCCAGGATTGCAACAGCACAGGGATAGCAACACTCAGAGCAACAATCAGAAGGCAAGAAAAAAACAAGAACAGCTAGTATACATATGTACATATTACTATAAATATATATATATATATATATATATATATATATAGACACACAGTGTGGAGCATTGTGGTTGGTGAATGTGCAGCAGAAAGTCTAAGCTCTCTCTCCCTCCGCGGGTGCGGCGGGCCAGCTGGATGTCTTTGGGCATGATGGTGGTGACCCTCTTGGTGTGGATGGCGCACAAGAGACCCACCAGGTAGGCCTCGCTGGCCTCCTGCAGAGCCATGACGGCGGAGCTCTGGAAGTGCAGGTCGGTCTTGAAGTCCTGAACGATCTCCCTCACCAGGCGCTGGAAGGGCAGCCTACGGATGAGCAGCTCCGTGGATTTCTGGTAGCGACGGATCTCTCTCTTGAAGTAAAATTATATGTTCTTGTTAAATTAATGGTGGCTGACACTGTTTTTCAAAATATATGACAAAATAGAACATATGGATAGAAAAAGACAAGTTCCCAAGAACCCAACCCTGCTGAACTCCATGCTTAAGGAATTGGAACAAAGATTATTTATAAACCCAATCAAAAGAACTAAAGTGGCTGCTTACCACATCTGTAATCCTGATTGTTCTGAATTAGGATTTCACACCATAAATGACTCACACTTAGAATTTAATTTTGTCCTGAAAGAACAGAAAATTGCTATAATTTGCAATTTGGATCAGTGTCCTATATTCCATAGTTGCTGTGTGATGTTCAGTGTTTCCATGCTTGTGAAGTCCATGTGGAATTATGTCACCGACATAAACACCAAACAGAGCTTATAATTATGCTCCATTCGACAATATAATCAAGGCAAGTCACCTTTAAGTTTGGCATTATGCAATAAACTGTATTTTGATACAGAAGTCTAACCATTTGTGACCCATTTACTATGTTTCGGAGGACAACTTCAAATAACAAGTGAACCTATTCAATAAACGATTACCCAATTCCTTATTACGGGGTGGGACAACCCGTGCTTGTTGTTTTGTCCACGCTTGGATTGTGTTTTGGAACAGTGGCAAGGGAAAGGCCTTTGATACAAAATAACACAATGTGCATTTCCATTGCCATGTTTCTTTCCATATAACAAAGAATTATTTTCAGGAAGTGCAGGAGAAAGTGATCCGTGTTGAGAACATGGCTAGTGTGTGGTTTTCATTTTTTGGTTGGGAGTTCACGGCACGGTCTGATTCAGTCACTCATACTAAAGTGGTCAGTTGTGTTTGGTGTGGAAACTGAGCAACGCTGTCTCCGAAAATTCACATTAAATGGATATAGTGACTGTAATTTGCCGAAAGAAGAAGAAGAAGAAGACTGTAATTTGATGTTTGGATGTGGAACCACAGAGAGTGGATTAGTCTCAAGTGGAGATTGTTGCAAACTTTCTTATTTTAGTCCTTCATCACTAAGGATGCAAAATAAAAACTGGTGAGATGGTCAGATGAGGCTGTCTCCAAAAGTGATGCAGTCTCCATAAATTTTCACATTCAAACTGTAGAGATTTATAGCCTGATCCAAAACTGGTTTTAGATTTCACATTCAATTGAATATTTTATTAGTGTCCACAGCTTCTTCCTCTTTGTCTTCTTCTTCTTTCAGCTGCTCCCTTTGGGGGTCGCCAAAGCGGATCATCTGCCTCCATCTCACCCTATCCCTTGCAACTTCTTCTATAGCACAAACTCTCTCCATGTCCTCCTTCACTACATCCATGAATCTTCTCTATGGGCATCCTCTTTTCCTCCTGCCTGGCAGCTCCATCTTCAACATCCTTTGTCCAGTATATCCACTATCCATCCTTCGTACATGTCCAAATGATCTCAGCCTTGCCTCTCTTACTTTGTCTCCAAGCCACTCAACCTGAGCTGTACCCCTGATATACTTATTTCTAATCCTGTTTCTAATCCTAGCATCTTCAACTCTGTATCCTCCAGCTCCACCTCCTGTCTTTTTGTCAGTGCCACTGTCTCCAAACCATACATCATAGTGGGTCTCACTACCGTATTGTAAATCTTCCCTTTCACACTAGCTGCTGTCCTTCTGTCACAGATCATCCCTATCCTTCCCCCTCTCTTCCTCTTTGATCTTCGACCAACAGTAGTCCAATTTTCACTGACACCCTGTCAGTTTACAACACCAGTAGGGGTCGTTGTTTACCCGGGCCTCAACCAATCCGGTATGAAAGTCTCAATCATCATGATCCGCATGTTTGATGTGGCAAAGGTTTTATGCCGGATGCCCTTCCTGGGAAAAGCTTCTGCAATTACCAGGGCTTGGGACCGGCACAAGGAGTACACTGGCTTGTGCAATTCCATGGCTGGGGTTTATTTGTGTCCATATGTGGTCATTTTATTTTTATCATTTAAATAAAAGTTGCTGAATTACTGTTCAGTATACTGAAAGTAGCCCATCCAACAGGCCAAGTCAGTATTGATGAGTGAAATTCTATTTTTCTAGTTTAGTCAAAGTTTTCTTTGTCAATATAACTCTCATAACCATACACTGCTGGAAGCAGTGCAACAAAGAAAAATTATTCGACTACTGGGGAATAATTTAATACATCCTCATGGAACAAATATAAGAATATAAGATGTAAATCAGGGGTCACCAACTGCAAAAGGTCCAATAAGTCGGTCCTCCTCCCCAGCCGAGGTCTGAACTAGGTGTGGGAATCTTTAGGCACCTCATGATTACCTCCGCCAGGCCGAAAAGGCCAGGAGGAGGTTATGTTTTTGCCAGGGTTTGTGTGTTTGTCTGTCTGTCTGTCTGCTTTTTTAATTTTGCTTCCGCCTAGATTTCATGAAGGATTCATGGATATTTGACAATAACAACACAACTCAGCGTCCTGCTCAAAATAAAAAAAGCAGAATTACATTTAAAACATTTCCCAGAAAAGTGTCCCTTATTAACCCGCCGTCCCTTATAGCCCCGTTTTACACTACTGAACCACTAATCCTATCACTATCACATTGATTGTCATTCATTAATTGTCTGTTTATTGCACTGTCCATGTCAAATAAACAAATAATCATTGTGAATCCAATTGCTAGTCATATCTTTTCATGCTCAGAGAATCTGAAAACGTACACACAAACACTGTATGGGGGGAACTGTGCCGCTTGGCGGAGGTCTGCACTCTCCGAGTGCTTTTCTAGTTTGATTATGATTCAGAACACCGACTTGATTCTAAAACCATTCTCATTGCATATTGACACATTTTTTGTCTATTCAAAAATTTTCCCTCCCACTGTGTGACAACTTGGCCCTTTTAAAGCAAAGTATTTGCATTGACCATGAATTTACTTCCAACATCTTTTATTTTATTAAAACAAATGGAAGAGAAATCTGACACATGATGGGCAGTGGTGGCCTAATGGCTAGGGACTGGTGAACGGAGGGTTGCAGGTTTGATCCCTGGACAAGCAGGATTAGATCTGGGTGGGACAGAAAACATAGCAGTGTTTTCCCCACCCTCCTTAACTCCTTGAGCAAGGCCCTTAATCCCAACTGCTCCAGTGGAGCTGCTCAGTGGTCACAGGTCAGTCTGTGGTTGTACTAGGCAGCTTCCTGGTGTGAATGTGTAACTGTGTGAGAGTGAACAGGGTGTCCTTGAAATAAGAAAGGTTGCCTCTCAATGGAACTACCCTGGATAAATAAAGGTTAAATAAAAAAACATGGACAAATTTATCTCAAAATGTGCTTTTAAGAACTGTCATCTTTTCACTGACATTCTTTCAGAAGACCACAGCTGTCTCCAGACAGGCCAGTATCATTTAACTTGATTTCACACATTATTTTATTAAGCTAATATTTTAGCTGGTTTTAGCTCTATGTTAATTTTTAAACAAAAAATATCAAAATGATTTCTTTGTTCAATTTCAAACAAAACGTAATACAAAATTTTATAATACAGGAGAACACTAAATGTGTTTGTTGAATCCAAATAAATAGGTCTAAAATTCTAACATCTACAACTAAAATCCTAAAAATGTTTTACAGAACACAAACTAAATTGCATTGCATTTTTAAAAAAGGTTAATCTCTAAAAAAAAAAAAAAATCACAAAAATTCCACCTCTGTACAGTATTTTCAGTGCAGAAAAAAAT
Source organism: Pholidichthys leucotaenia (assembly GCA_020510985.1). Lineage (NCBI taxonomy): Eukaryota > Metazoa > Chordata > Actinopteri > Cichliformes > Pholidichthyidae > Pholidichthys > Pholidichthys leucotaenia. The sequence goes on from CM035842.1 coordinate 166,949,578, forward strand.
GTTTCAAACTAAGACAAAAAAGGACACAAAATATAATTCCAGGACACAAGATATAATTCCACATGACAGAATTCCTCGACATTTTTTTTGAAATCTCAACAGTAAATTCTGTTACAGCATGGATGGAGCTGTAACTCCATGGTTACAGGGAGAGGGGAGGTGGAACTTTTTATGTTCAGTAACACACGGAGCTTTTACACAGTTTTCAGTGATATCAGAGGCTATGAAAGGGGCCTCCATAACCAACGACCTCACCTCTGCATCCCAGCATGGACTACTCTCGGCAGAATAGAGGAAGAAAGTAAATTCATTCAATTTCACAACAGCACTTCTTTTTGTGGGTACAGACCTGAAACGTTCTGTCTAGGGTGGACGTCCTGGCTGTCATCCTTGTGTGTGTGTACGTGTGTGTGTGTGGGGGGGGTGCGCCCGCATTGAACCTGATTTTGCAACCCGCTGCATACTCTCTGGAGCGGTTGGAGCCGCAGAGTCTCTGCAGAGAGTGGCGTTCATGGGACAGTGAAAAGAGGAGTCTACAGCACCTTAGGGTTCGTGCCATAATCTGTCAGGCAGTCGCTGATGCAGCAGTTCAGCTCCACTTTTTCTGCTTTTTCCCCCACCAAAATAAAACAGTCTCCCTTTTACCCAAACTGTATCAAAAGGCTTCGGGGTCCGGATGAAGGACTCTTGGGGTCTGGATCCAGACCGGAGTCTGCCAGTTGGTGACTCCTGGTGTAAATGAAAAGCAGTGATTCTGATACTGTTTAGACCACCAGAGAAGGCCTTGTTGGCCTTGCTGGCCCACCACTGGAATCCACAAACCAAAGGGTGACTTTAGTACAGTATGTCTATTTATTGTTACAGTTTATGGGCTAAATATCATATATACGTATATATATATATATATATATATATATATATATATATATATATATATATATATATATATACACTACTGTTCAAAAGTTTGGGGTCACTTAGAAATTTCCTTATTTTTGAAAGAAAAGCACTTTTTTCAATGAAGATCACTTTAAACTAATCAGAAATACACTCTATACATTGCTAATGTGGTAAATGACTATTATAGCTGCAAATGTCTGGTTTTTGGTGCAATATCTACATAGGTGTATAGAGGCCCATTTCCAGCAACTATCACTCCAGTGTTCTAATGGTACAATGTGTTTGCTCATTGTGTCAGAAGGCTAATGGATGATTAGAAAACCCTTGTGCAATCATGTTAGGTCTGCAATGCTGTAATTGCTGTAAATGGAGGATTCTTTGACGAAAGCAAAGTTTGAAGGAAAAAATTATTATTTCAAATACAAATCATTATTTCTAACCTTGTCAATGTCTTGACTATATTTTCTATTCATTTTACAACTCATGGTGGTAAATAAGTGTGACTTTTCACGGAAAACACAAAATAATTGTCTGGGTGACCCCAAACTTTTGAACGGTAGTGTATATATATATATATACTGTATATATATATATATATACACTGTATGTATGTATGTATGTATGTATTTATATATATATATATATATATGCATACATACACACACACATATATATATATATATAATACAGCTACACTATGCAGCGACTCACTGACCACAGCAGCCAACAAAATTGGACAGGAGATCCAGTTGCATGTCTTTTATCTGCATTGTACCAGTCTCGGTCCTCCTTTCAATCCGAAAAAAAAAATATTCATCATAACACTCTTGCTATCGTTAATTTTTCATTGACTGGGTTAAGTAAATATTTTAGCCTCTTTCTATCAACAAAATAAATGGGAGTAAAACCAAAAACTTTTTTTTTAGCCAATGAGAGAGGTGTTTCAGAAATTACTTGTAATTAATACATTTTTGCTTGAGTTACTGTATATGACCAATTACTTTTTAATATCTTCAGTTTGTTTCTTCAGTGTTTAAACCACTGCATTATGTTATTTTCAATTAAGAGCAACAGAACTTGGCAAGATTTCACAAAAGCAAACACAAATGTTCCATTTCTGCCAAACCTAGAAAGTAAATTAGATTTGTGTTATTAAGGCATTTATCTCCTGAAAAATCAGCTCTGCTGGACTTTCAGAGTAAATATCTGGTACTTTCCTGTAGGTCCAGCACCTTCAAGAGGTCATCAATCTTGTGCAGAGTCAGAGATATTGGTGTGTCTGTTGTACAGTTGTACAACAGTTGTACATAAGAGACCACGTTGTACAACTGTTGTGCAACCAAGACTGGGACATCATCAAGACTCACAAAGGAGTGTCCCTGAATAGCAGACATATCTGATTTGTGTTTAAAGGGGAGGAACCAAATCCCATTATTGCCATGTCTATTTTTTCAAGTAACATGAGAACTTTGGAAAAGCTCAGTGGAGCAATATCCCATGCATGATTGCAAGAGGCACTTGATAATTAATACAATACTGAACTTTGGAAAGATTCCACTGACAAAAACAGCTTCTTAATATGTTTTGTCTTCTGTAGATATAAAGTGGTGTGAAAAAGTGTTTGCCCCCTTCCTGATTTCTCATTTTTGACATGATTTATGACCCAGAAGGCAGACAGAGACTCCAGAATAAACTCAATTATCTTTTATTGTGAAGTGTGAGTGTAATGTGTGCGTGAGTGCAGGAATGTAGCAGCCGGGTGAGCAGAGCACCGTTCAGACTGGCAACCCAAGGGAAGAGCAAAGACAGGTGGATTAGAGACTGGGATCTGGAGGAATGATTCAGAGAATGTTCAGTCTTGCTGTTGGCTAGTTGGTGTGAAGCACAAGAGAGTTCCTGGAGGCTCCGGCCAGTGGGACAGCGTCTTCGGCTCCGGCTGCTGAGGAGGTGAGAGGGTGATGAGATGTGCAGTGCAGAGACCTGGTGAAGTGCAGGTTGAGCTCAATCCGCCGCCAGGAGGAGGAGGTCTGCCGCCAGCGGGTTTCCACCTGTGCACAGGGGAGTAGAGCGAAGCGTGGAGATGAGGAAATGATGAGGGCTTACTAGACGTTGGGGAGCTAGGACTCCCAGGAGGATGACAAGACAGGAAGGATCAGAGGAGATGGGACTCCGACAAGGCAGGGAGGATCAGTGGAGATGGAACTTCAGATCATAGAGGTGACGAGAAGGCGAAGAGGTCTTGCCAGACCAGGGAGCTTAACGTCTCCATGCAGACCTGAGGGCAGCGCTGCTTAAATAGGCAGACTTAATGAGGAGAGCAGGTGTGCGCACAGCTGTGGAGGAAATTAGGGCAACAGGCATGCAGAGCAGATCACTACAATTTTTTTGTATGTTTGTCATACTTAAAAGTTTCAGATCATCAAACAAATTTAAATATTAGACAAAGATAACACAAGTAAACTCAAAATGCAGTTTTTAACTGAAGGTGTTTATTATTAAGGTTAAAAAAAAATCCAAACCTACATGGCCCTGTCTGAAAAAGTGACACCCCCCATCCCCCCGTTAAAACATAAATTAACCGGTTTATCACATCTTTGGAAAGCTGAATTCAATTTCTCTAGCCACACCCAAGCCTGATTACTGCTACACCTGTTCTCAATCAAGAAATCACTTAAATAGGACATGCCTGACAAAATGAAGTAGACCAAAAGATCCTCAAAAGCTAGACATCATGCTATGATCCAAAGAAATTCAGAAACAAATGAGAAACAAAGTAATTGAGATCAATTGAGATATATCAGTCTGGAAAAGGTTATAAAGCCATTTCTAAAGCTTTGGGACTCCAGCAAACCACAGTGAGAGCCATAATCCATAAATGGCGAAAACATGGAACAGTAGTGAACCTTCCCAGGAGTGGCCAGCCGACCAAAATTACCCCAAGAGCGCAGGGAGTACTCATCTAAGAGATCACAAAAGACCCCACAACAACATCCAGAGAACTGCAGACCTCACTTGCCTCAGTTAAGGTCAGTGTTCATGACTCCACCATAAGAAAGAGACTGGGCAAAAATGGCCTGCATGGCAGAGTTCCAAGATGAAAACCACTGCTGAGCAAAAAAAAAAAAAAAGTTCCAAGATGAAAACCACTGCTGAGCAAAAAAAAAAAAAAACCAAACATAAAGGCTCGTCTCAGTTTTGCCAGAAAACATCCTGATGAGCCCAAAGACTTTTGGGAAAATATTTTGTGGACTGACTAGACAAAAGTTGAACTTTTTGGATGGTGTGTGTCCCATTACATCTGGCGTAAAAGTAACACAGCATTTCAGAAAAGGAACATCATACCAGAAGTAAAATATGGTGGTGGAAGTGTAATGGTCTGGGGCTGTGTTGCTGCTTCAGAACCTGGAAAACTTGCTGTGGTAAATGGAACCATGAATTCTGCTGTCTACCAAAAAATCCTGAAGGAGAATGTCCGGCCATCTGTTCGTGACCTCAAGCTGAAGCACACTTGGGTTCTGCAGCAGGACAATGATCCAAAACACAGCAGCAAGTCCACCTCTGAATGGCTTAAGAAAAACAAAATGAAGACTTTGGAGTGGCCTAGTCAAAGTCCTGACCTGAATCTGATTGAGATGCTATGGCATGACCTTAAAAAGGCGGTTCATGTTCGAAAACCCTCCAATGTGGCTGAATTACAACAATTCTGCAAAGACGAGTGGGCCAAAATTCCTCCACAGCACTGTAAAAGACTCATTGCCAGTTATCGCAAATGCTTGATTGCAGTTGTTGCTGCTAAAGGTGGCCCAACCAGTTACCAGATTTAGGGGGCAATCACTTTTTCACACAGGGCCACGTAGGTTTTTTTTTTTTTTTTACCCTTAATAACAAACACCTTTATTTAAAAACTGCATTTTGTGTTTACTTGTGTTATCTTTGTCTAATATTTAAGTTTGTTTGATGATCTGAAACATTTATGTGTGACAAACATACAAAAAAAAATGAGAAATCAGGAAGGGGGCAAACACTTTTTCACACCACTGTAAAAATGAGGTATGACAATAGTCAGATGTTATATTTTCAGCTCTAACGTTCACCACAGCTCATCACAACATAGAATGGGTTGGGAGTATTCAGAAAAGCAAACGCTAAACAGTAAATATTACAAAGTATGCAAGGCATGAGAACATTTAGGATACAATTAGGATTAACAAAATAACTGGTTAAGGTTAAGGAAATGGTTACGAAAAGGTGAGGGTCTCATTTACACAAATTGTTTCTTCATCTTATTATTTTCAGCAGCAGTAGAGGTTACTTTTATGTTAAAGGGGACATGAAGAAAATATTATTTTTTTCCATTGTTTTGCTCATCCATTTGGGTATCTGGAGTGGAACCAGAGTGGGGACCTAGTGGTAGAGCATCTGCCCCACAGCCTCAAGCCCCAGCAGGGTCATACCAAAGACAACTAGAGGGCACTCAGAGAATGCATACCTCTGCCAAGGTTCCATCCCTCCCTCCCTTTGCCCTCCCCTCTATCCCGTTGTCTGTCCATATCGCCATCCATCTGTACATTGCGAGATAGGGCCTTGCTGGAGGTACACACTCACGGATCACCTCCAACGTGGAATGAGTTCACTTTGGGCCAAGGGCCACCTCTGGTGAAAATGTCATCAAAATCCATCTAGGAGTTTTTGCATCATCCTCTAACAGACAGAAAAACAGCAGCAAAAACAATATGGTTACATTATGATGATATTAATAACAAGACTGTCATAAATGTATTGACCATACATTGGGGCTGGGCAATTCTACCTTAAATCAACATCATGGTTTATTGAATCTTTCAGGTTGGTTTTCATTTTTTTCCCTCTTCTCTTCTCACTTTCAGTTTACTGACAAGGTTTATAATTATTAAGCACTATTACACAACAGCGCAGTATCAAATCACTACAGTGTGTAGTAAACAAGCATAACAGAACAGGCCTATTTTGATTTCACAAACAAAAAAATTAAACATTGTCCAGTGCTTAAGTTTACTGTGTTTACATACTGTGTGGGTCATGTGGCTGCAACGACATCCTTGTCTGCCGGCCAGAGTTACGTCCACATGCACTCCAAACCCTGTCTTAAACCGCACACTTTACTTGCTTTTTCTTAGCGTCTTCAGATGAAATAATATCAATCATCACATGCTATGTGGATGAAGACCACATTCGTTTTCGTTCCAAACCATTTTATACTTTTTCTGCAGTGTTTGGCTTCCAGATTGCGGAGGTGCATAACTCAGTGGACACGTCTTAAAGAGGCAGGACATGAAAAGCACCATATTAATATACAGTGGGGAAAATAAGTATTGAACACATCAACTTTTTCTCATTAACATATTTCTGATAGAGCCATTGACCTGAGGTTCTTACCCCTGACCTATTAAATGAATATCCCAACGCTAAAACTGTCATTGCGCATGTCGGATGCAATAACATCCCAGATGAAGCATCTGAGATCTTAAAGAGATACTTCAGGAACCTTCTGTGGCAGACGTGTTTATTTCTGGGACACTTGCTCCTTTTAGAAGAGGTTGCAATTATTTTAGCAGAACTCTTAGCCTTAATACCTGGTTGTGTTCAACATGTCCTACTTTTAACACTGGTTTTATAGACAATTTCAACCTGTTCTGGAACCGTTTATCATTTATGAGGCCAGATGGTATCCATCCAAATAGACTCGGTGCACGTGTTCTAAGGGACAATCTGTTTTATTCCATTCAGCATTTTTTAGAACAATGACTGAAAGCTGGTGTGTTAACTCACCCCAAAGTACCTGGGTCTGCCAACCAGCCCTTCTTTGCTTCCAATTCTCATATTAATCCTATTAATCCAAACAATTCTCACTGTTTAGATCAGTCTTCAATTCATAACCCCATAGAGATTGTGTCTGTCTCCCATTACCCAAAACATTATAACCCAAGACAAATACAACATAACTTGATAAAGATTAAAACCACTAATTTACCACAGTTAAATAAAATAATTAAAAGTGGACTGCTGAATATAAGATCTCTGTCAGATAAAGTGACCTTTATTAATGATATGATCATGGATTACAATATAAATATACTCTGTCTCACAGAAACATGGCTATGCCCCAATGACTTTGTTAGTATCAATGAGCCCCCCCACCCCACCCCAGCCAATGTAATATTCATATTCCTAGAAACACTGGCCAAGGTGGTGGTGTTGGGGTAATATATGAATCCACATTACCAATGAACCCTCAGCCTAAGCTAAACTCAAATCGTAACTCTTTTGAATGCTTAATTTTTAGCTTAGCAGATCCATCCTGGAGGTCAGAGCAGCCTATTTTATTTACCACAGTATATCGCCGTCCCAGTGCGTCTTTTGCTGAATTTATGTCTGAATTCTCTGAGTTCTTAGCAACCTTAGTTCTTAGTTCAGACAAGATTTTCACAGCTGGTGACTTTAATATTCACATAGACGTTGATAATGATAGTCATAGTGTAGCATTTCTCTCCCTCTTAAATTCAACTGGTTTTTCTCAGTGTGTTAGTAAACCAACTCGTCATCATAATCACACCCTTGACCTGGTCTTGGCCTACGGTATAGACATTGATGAGCTGCTTATCATCCCTCAAAATCCTTCACTGACTGACCATTATTTGATAACGTTCAAATTTGTGCTATCCGATTTCACAGCATCAAGCAGAAATATAGTTACCAGATACTTATCTGATAGTGCCGTGGCTCACTTTAAAGAATTATTCCCTTCAGCACTTACTCTATCACCATGTCTCAATATAGCAGACAGCACTGACTACTTGAATCCATTAGAATTAGACCTTTTAGTTGGTAGTACTGCAGCTTCACTGCAGTCAACACTTGACTCCATAGCCCCTTTTAAAAAGAAAACTATTAAAAATAGGAGACTAGCTCCATGGTACAACTCCCACATCCATAAGCTAAAACAGAAAGTTAGATCCTGTGAAAGGCTTTGGCGTGCAAATAAGACAGAAGAATCTTTTTCAGCCTGGAATGCCAGCCTTACCACCTATAAGAAATCTCTCCGTAGTGCTAGGCGACAGTACTATTCATCCTTGACAGAAGAAAATAAAAACAACCACAGATTTCTCTTTAACACTGTGGCTCAGCTAACCAAGAGCCAAAATGCCATAGATCTCTACATCCCTCCAATTCTTAGTGCTGACGACTTTTTGAAAATTTTTTATGATAAAATTGTCAGTATTAGGAATAATATTCCAAAAAATAGCCCACCTAAAAATACCAAGCCTCTGCCTCACACTGCTGTGCCCACAGGCTCAGAACTCCACTTTTCTAAATTTTCTCGTATTAATCATTCTGATCTAGCCCTAATAGTGTCAGCCTCTAAATCAACTACCTGTCTTTTAGATCCAATCCCTGGTAGACTAGTGAAGGAATCGCTATCTTTGATTAGTCCATCTCTTTTGAACATAATTAATATGTCCCTATTGACAGGACATGTACCACAGTCATTTAAAGTAGCAGTAATTAAACCTCTACTTAAAAAATCTTCACTTGATTCTGGGATTTTGGCCAATTATTGACCAATATCTAATCTCCCCTACTTTTCCAAGATCCTTGAAAAAGTAGTCGCCAATCAACTATGCACCTTTGTGGAATTTAAAAGGGATACAAAAGATTCAGGATTTATATTTGCCATGTGCAGATAACATAATGTCTTTTGAAGAGCTGAGGATCAAATTTAATCTCAATAGAACACATTTTTTTAAATATCTTCAACTTAGAAACTTTATTCGATCAAATCAAAATAAAGCTCTCACTCGACCTATTTATTCATCCTTGGAAAAAATGATGATGAAAGATAGTAAAAGAAAGGGTATTATTTCAGAGTTTTATAACTCATTGACACTATCTTCAAGTGAAAATTCACTGAAAAGATTAAACTACTGGAAAGAAGATCTGCAAACTGAAATTTCAGAGGAACAATGGGAACTGGCTTGTACAGAAGCTCAAACCAAATCAATAAATGTACGCCTTAAATTGATACATTTCAAATGGTTAATGCGGATGTATGTTACACCGGAGGAGTTAAATAAATATAACAAAAGTATACCAGATACATGCACAAAATGCATGGAAAGTAAAGGAACTCTATTTCATTGTGTATGGGAATGTAGATTAATAAGAATGTTTTGGGAAGAGGTGAGGGTAACAATTGAAAAAATAATCTCAAAACAAATCATATTGAATCCTAAATTGTTTTTGTTGGGTCTGTACCCAGAAAAGCATAATTTTAATAAAAGTGAAAGAACATTCATAGACCTCAGTTTGCTTAATGCCAAAAAATGTATTGCACTATTATGGAAAAAGACTCATAGACCAGATGTGACTCAGTGGTTAAGACAGATGTTAACAAACCTTCCATTAGAAAGAATAACATATATACTGAAATCAAAGGAAATTGTGTTTGAGAATATATGGAGACCTTTTATTGATTATGTAAAAAATTTAAACATAACTTTTGAAGAAGAAGGTGAATGATGTGTGTGGACCTTGTAAATTCCAAACTGGTGAACATAATATGTATACTTATGTATTGGATTGTCTAGACTAAACAGAGGAGCATTGTTGAAGATTTGATTTTGCTGGTGGTTGTTGGTGTTTTTAGTGCATCTTTTTTTTTTTTTTTTTGTAGTACTTTAGTGTTAGTGTTTGATTGTTTGTATCATGTTTGTTAAAAAAAAAAAAAGGTTCAATAAAGATATTGTGGAAAAAAAAAACTATGCACCTTTGTAGAAAAAAATTCTATATTTGAGAAATTTCAGTCAGGTTTTAGGAAACATCCCAGCACAGAGACAGCCTTAGTGAAAGTTACTGATGACATCCTTATGGCATTTGACAAAGGACTTGTCTCCATCCTTGTTTTATTGGACCTCAGCGCTGCCTTTGAGACCATTGACCACCATATTCTGCTAGAGAGACTTGAACAGCAAATTGGTAAAAATGGTAAATGGCATTCACTTATATAGCGCTTTTATTCTTATCTCTTGATGACCAAAGTGCTTTACAGATCCTGCTATCCACCCATTCACACACACATTCACGCACTGAATGTGTGTGTTCAAGCCATGTGTGTGTTCAAGCCATTCCATTCAAGCCATTCAAATTGGCTTAAATGGAACAACGTTAAGATGGTTTCAGTCTTATCTATCAGATCGTTCCCAGTTTGTTCATGTCCATAACAAGTCCTCTTCTCAGACCACGGTTAGCTATGGAGTTCCACAGGGATCAGTACTTGGACCAGTATTGTTTACATTATACATGCTACCTTTGGGAGACATTATGAGGAAGCATGTTATTCATTTTCATTGTTACGCTGACGACACTCAGTTGTATTTATCCATCAATCCAGATGATCCCAGCCAGTTGGGTTTACTCCAGGAGTGTCTTAAGGATATCAAAACCTGGATGAACTACAACTTTCTATTGCTGAATACAGATAAAACTGAAGTCATCATTCTTGGCCCCAAACATGCTAGAAATACTCTTTTTTAGCAAGATAACAACACTAGATGGCATTGCACTGGCTTCTATGTCTTCTGTTAGGAATGTTGGAGTTGTCTTTGACCAAGATGTGTCTTTCAATTCTCATATACAGCAAACCATTAAGACCACCTTCTTCCATCTGTGTAATATTTCTAAAATTAGGTCCATCCTGTCTCATAAAGATGCAGAGAAGCTTGTCCACGCCTTTATCACCTCTAGACTTGACTATTGTAACTCACTTTTATCAAGTTGCCCAAATAAGTCCATAAAGTTTCTCCAACTCATTCAGAATGCAGTTGCACGTATCCTTATGAGAACAGGGAGAAGAGATCACATTACTCCAGTTTTAGCTTCTTTACATTGGCTCCCAATAAAATATAGAATTGAATTCAAGATATTGCTCTTAACCTATAAATCTCTTAATGGTATGGCTCCTTCTTACCTGCTTAAGAACTTTTAGTTCCTTATCATCCAACCAGAGCTCTGCACTCCAAAAAATCCAAACTACTAGTGGTCCCCAAGGTATCTAGAAGTAGACTGGGAGGTAGAGCTTTCAGCTATCAAGCTCCCTTCTTGTGGAACCGTCTTCCCAGTTCAGTTCAGGAGGCAGACACTCTCTCTTTATTCAAGAGCAATTTGAATTTTTTTCTCTTTGATAAGGCCTTTAGTTAGAAATGCTGCCTCTGCCAGGCCTTCACTTGCATGTGCAGCCTGGCCAGGCTTGGTACTGGACTGTTTGGCTTTGAATGTTGTATTTGTATGTTTGTTTTTGAATGTAGCTACTCAACCCAGCTGGTCGAGATGGATGGCCGTCCTCTATGAGCTATGGTTCTGCCAGAGGTTTCTGCCCATTAAAGGGAAGTTTTTCCTCGCCTGTGTCGCCGCAGTGCTTGCTCTTAGGGGTCTCTGCTGGGTTCTATAAACTAAGAGTGTGGCCTAAACCCACTCTTTTCTGTAAAGTGCCTTGAGATGACCTGTGTTGTGATTTGGCGCTATATAAATAAATTGAATTGAATTGAAATTGAATTTTCACCATATATCAGTAACAGCCCAAGTCATCCATATATACAAAGAAATCAAGGCAACTGTGTTCACAAAACAAGTTATATTTTATATATATATATATATATATATATATACAGTATATATATAGATATATATATATAGATATACAGTATATAGATATAGATATAGATATAGATAGAGAGAGAGAGAGAGAGAGAGAGAGAGAGAGAGAGAGAGAGAGAGAGAGAGAGAGAGTATGCAGGGCTTGACATTAACGCTGGCCAGTGGCTGGAGAATTTCAGCAGTGGCCAGTAAGACAGATACATACAGCCACTTTAGCCATGTGCAGCCATGAAGGGGTGTCCCAATCCATAGGGGCAGGGGTAGTGATGTTACGCTCGACACCGCCTACTCAACACTGATTTGCGCAATATAAAGCGGAAGTGTCATGAGCAGTTTTTTTAATTTAATAGAACTAAATACAACATACAAACTCTCGATGAGAATAAAGGTTGCAAAAGAGTTGCAAAATCAGAACTTTCACACTATCAGTCAAACTTCACATTCCAATTAGCAAGAAAAAAGGGGTTATTAAAAGAGAGAAAGAGAGAGAGTAAAGAACACAACAATTCTCTGATAGTCTTTTTCTTAATATAGTAATAGGAGCTGTCCAATGTCTTGCAATTTTTTTTGCATCATGAGCAGTGCATTGAGAGCTGTTTCAGCACGCCCACAGTCATGTGACCATAGCAAGCGAGGCCTCGCTATGTCGGTCACATCACGTGACTTGAGGGCTCGCGGGAAATTTGAAAGGGTTCTATTGGAATTTTTTTTTTTTTGTTTTGTATTGTTTGTTCCTGCCATCCAATTTTGAATAGACCTCAGATGGGCAAATGCTAAAAAAAGGTATTGAGAATTATTTCTGGTTTTCTACTCAGATGCAGTTCTGACACTCAGTCAACAGATGGCACTCTTTATTAAATGTTTCATAACACTGTTGATCATGAAGCTATTGTCTCAAAGTTGTTCATTGTTTTATAAGGCCTCAGTTTCACCAACACTAAAGTATCTATGTGTAATATTTAGTACATGTAATGTGTTGTTTAATGTTACTAAACCTAAACCTAATTCTAACTTGTGTAATACTGTCCCTGACTTCTACTCAAATAGTGAATGCAACGATGATAACAAATCTCCTCCTCTCAAAAACCCCTCAGTTTGAGTGGTGAATCAGACCCCTTTTAAATCCTTCGCCATTGACATATGCAACGCCCAGCCCTCTCAAATTTCTTACCAGGTCTCAAATCACGTGATGTGACAACGAGGCCTTGTTCGCTACGGTCACGTGGCTGTGGCCATGTTGATACAGTGTTCGACACTCTGCTCATGACACTTCCGTGTCATATTGCTCAAATCAGTGTCAAGTGGGCGGTGTTGAGCATAACATCACTACTTTCAGCCCACACAGCCCCTGTAAGTGACTGTATCAATACCTTGAACTGTTTCCCTTCTTTGCCTCGACCGAGGCCACCTCTTGCACTCTCCACTGTAAATAATTGCACCAGAATTGTTCACCAACCTCGCTGGACAATGACGGACGGGAGGACAGTTGGAAATTCGCCTGCAGTCTCCACAGCTAGCTGCTCCTCTACCTGTAAGACCATATCCAATATTAACAATCAGTGTGCTGAAACACTCATCACTCTCCCTCTGTCCTCCCACAGGGTTGTCAGACTCTCCTCCCATTACTCTTGCCTGTGCTGAGAATAAAATCATTGTGAACTTTTTAAACTGTGTCTAGCTGTCTGCTTCTGGGTCTTAACACAGTAATCGTGTCACAGGCTGCTGAACCAGACCGTGCTACAATACAACAGTACAATCTGTATCACTGAGACGTGAAACAGAGTCATTATCTTGCTGCTGGCTCCAAAAGATCTAAGTCTACGTAGAAGTAGGCATGCTGCTGGATCTTCTTACACATATAATCTACATGAGGTGTCCATGATAGGGGCGCATCAATCATGATTCTTAAATATTTAAAAGAAGCCACCTGTTTAATTTCCTCATTGTGGATAATCAGTGAGGAAAGTGGATTATTGGGAGAATGGCCAAAAACAATCTCCTCAGTCATTTTTGTGTTAATTATTAAAACATTTCTGTCACACCACTCAATTAACCAGTCCACATTCTGCTGGTACAGACTGGGGTCACTGGCATTGGAAAGCAGAGATAGCAGGACTGAATCATCAGAGTATTTCAGTAAATACTGGTTGGGCACACTGATGATGCATGTATTGAATACAGATGAAAAATCAAGGAAAATAGCCCTGGCATATGAATTGGGTTTATCAATATGTGTGGAGATAAGATTCCTTCATATAACTGAAGGAAAGATGAATGGACAAATGTACAGAGCCATCCTTGATAAGAAGAGAAGAGAAGAAAATAAAGCTGCTAGGATAGCCCAGTCAGTCACCCGACCTGGATCTAATTGAAAATCTCTGGAACGAACTGAAAATCAGAGTTCATAGAAGACACCCACGGAACCATCAAGATTTGAAGACAGTTTGTGTGGAAGAATGGGCTAAAATCATTCCTGAGCAATGCCTGCACTTACTTTCTCCATACAGGAGTCTGGAAGCTGTTATTACCAGCAAAGACTTTTCTACTAAATAGTAAATGAATTTCACCAAGCATGTTCAATACTTATGCCCTGGGTCATTCCACTTTATTTAATATAACTTCTTTTGTGAACACTCTTGCCTTGATTTCTTTGTATGTGTGGATTACTTGGGTTGTTATTGATATCTGGTGAAAATCTCAGGTCAATGACTTCATCACAAATATGTTTAATGACAAAAAGGTTGACATGTTCAATACTTATTTTCCTCGCTGTATAAAATAATTTTCAAAAGATGCAGGAATCTTTATTACAGCAGGAATCTTGCATTACAGCAAGTTGCAAAAGGAATACATAAGAATACATAAGAATTTAAAAGCAAACTAAGAAGTAAACTAGAAAAGCACTTGAAGAGCACAGACCTCCGCCAAGCAGCTCATTTCCCCCAAATGACATTGTTAGAAATGTAGCAGTTTTCTAAATGCAACATTTCTGCATATGATATTGATGAAAACTACTAATTTGTTTCCTTCTATAACATTTATTGAAATAACAAATAAATAGTATTAGGTAACTGAGCTACAGAAATTCTGATGTACCAACAAAAGTAAAATTTAACCAGGTTGATACTGATTTTTCTGAAAAATTCCTGGATCCAGATAATGATCCAGATTACCACAAAAATGTAATCATCTGTTCCCCATGCCATTACACATCTTTCCTGAAAATTTCATAAAAATCTGTTTTTAAATGTTGGATTAATGTTGCTAAAAGACAGACAGACAAAGCAATGCCGGTGTCGTGGCAAAAAGTGATCAGCTGCCAAAAATTGATCACCAGGTGCCATATTGTAGTTGTGGGGTTATATTAGCCCTAAAATATATATTTCTACAGGTAAACAGTACTGAGTTAGGTATAATAAGATATACTTAACACTTATGATGTATTTTGAACCGGAAACAAACTTGATGTAGGATTAAAAGCAATTGAAATAATGCACTCACAAGGTTACATGGAAAAATACATAGATTTACTGGATATATACATGTAGATACTGTATAAATACATATTCTATGCATCAACAAAGGACAATTACTGTGTAGCTTCTAAACAACAATGAGGTTTTTGCACATAAATATTGGAATCAATTGCAATCTCATAAATGCTATATGTTGTTATCTGAACTGCAAACACTTTGGCCAACACTAATTTTTTTTTCAGATGCGATAAAACCTTAAAACATTTACAGACACATTGTCAGTGGACTGAGACCAGGCAGTACACCTTTAACAAGCAGGCACTCCGGGCTCCTGCAGCCGGTGATCACTTTTTGGCAGCCAATCGCGCCACCCTCAATCACTTTTTGGCACGACACCGGCAAAAACAATACCTCCTCCTCTTGGCGGAGGTAATAAAAATTAAACATTGTCCAGTGCTGTTTACATACCATGTGGGAAACGTGCTTCGCAAGACATCTTTAGCTTGTCTGCCAGTACTCTGTTCCCCGTGCCATTACACACCTTTCCTGAAAATGTCAGTAAAACCTGTTCATAAACCACACAGTTTTCTTGCTTTTTCTTGGCGTCTTCAGATGAAATAATGGCTGTGTCTCAATTTAGGTGTTGCAGCCTCATAAGGGCCTTTTCCACTAGCACGCTTTAGCGCGACACGGGACGGCTCAGCACGCTTTGTACACTTTTCCACAAGCCCCAACACGGTTTAACAGCCGCAATTCTCAGCCCCGCTGAAGGGCAGGGTACAGCAGTGCTGAGCTGTGCCGTGTTGTGACGTTAACAGACTGGTCGCCGCTGATTGGTCAGGTCGTAACCGGCGCTGATTGGTCAGGTTGTAACCGCCCCTCTCCTCCTCCTCATCTACCAAATCTTCATGACCTTCTCAATAAAGTTTTTGAAAAAAAAAAAAAAGAATCTTCACGACCGCCTTTACTCAGCACGCAACCACTGTTGGCGGTTCCTTTTCAGTGTATTGCTGTGCTATTTTCATTTATTCTCTATCAAAAATGGCTTCGTGTAATAAGGGTGTTCCATGGACCAATAAGGAGCTGCAGTGTCTGTTCACTGCATTGTCAGACGAACGTATGCAGCGCGAGTTAGACGGAGCCGCCCGGAATGAAAAAATATACCGGGAGGTCTCGACATCGGAGTCCTTTAACGGTGAGTTTTAATTTTTTTTTATTGTGCGTTTTTTTGCAAATATATTCGGTAAGACGCTCAGTTTATTTATGCAATAAAATAGCTGTTCATTTGTGGAAGGATCGCTGCTTTATTGCAGCACAATGCGGACTAAAGCTTTTATTTTAATTATTCATGTGAACAATACGCTGAAATAAGCTTATGTATTCTTGTTAAAAACTATTGTCTTTTCTGTATATCTTGCATTTACGTGCTGTATTTTACTGTGTGCATTTTCCTTGTAGAATCATCCCACGCGTCTGCCGCGACAGCCCGTCCGGATTATTCAACCAAGCCATCCTGACCCAGAGCTGGCAGAGACGGCTTCATTCAACCGAGTCGTGACCCAGTTTGGGAAGCTGGTGTAGACACTCAGTGGTCGGCGTGTATAAAATGTCGATTAACCTTCATGTTGTGTTGCAAAGTTTTTTTTTTCTTTTAATATTTTGTATATAATAAAATGGAATTGTTTTGGAAAGTGTGGTTTGTCTGTTATAACACTGAATTATAAAACAGTATAATTACATAGAAATTCCATTGCCTAGTCTGATCAAAATGATACTGATCTTCCTGTCAGGGTCAACCATTGTAAAGGTAATGCAATTTTTAACTAGACCAAAAAAGAAATCTTTTTGTAAGCTTTCTGTTCTTTTTATTGAAATATCATAAAAAATTAGCCCCACATGATCCAGTTCTAAACTTTGGGTACATTTTTTATGTTAACTTATAAGAAGTTGCACAGTTGGACTTTAAAATGCAGCAGGAGAGACTGATCAAGCTTACAAGTCAATGTAAAAAAGTAAGTATATGTAAATTGAATGTTCTATCGGCATTCCAAATTCAGAGATTTACAATACTTTAGAAGGAGTGTAGCATCATCTAAACGGAAAATAATAATACTGTTGTTCCAAACGTTGACCTGAAGGTGAAAAACATGAATTTTTTTAATTCAGTACATCCAAAATGCCCTAGGATGTAAAAAATAATAATTTGGTGTAGGCCAGTGTGCCACCGTCTCATTATTTAATATGAATAAAAACAAGTTTCAGCTCATTATTTCTAGGTCATTTGGCAGTTAATTCAAAACAAAAGTGACTTGTGTTGTTGCAGCTTAATTATGAGATAAAATTAATTGTGAGATAAATCCACAGAGCGAGCAAGGCAATAATCCTTGGATCCTTTTTTGTCTCGTGTAAATAAGGACTCAGTCCGGTACGTAACGTCACAGGAGTGTGGCCCCGCCTCGCTGAGAATCTGCTGCTGCCCCGCTTCTAAAACCTCCTAAAAAAAAAAAAAACACAGCACAAGCACAACACCGTGCTAATGGAGACAGAAGCATTCCGAGCCGTACTGAAGTGAATCGAGCCGTACCGAGGTGTGCTGGGCTAGTGGAAAACAGGCTATAGACTGCAGCCCATGAGGCCAGAACACTCAAAGGTTGGTTAGGCTGCATCTAAAGGTTGATTTATGACTGTTAAATGAGACAGTCTAATCTTTGGACAATGTATGTTTGTGTGACTACGTTACCTTGTTGCCTAGCAACCATGACAGTGTCAGTTGAGAGTTGCTGGGGTTTTTTGCTGACATTTTTGACAGTGATAGAACTTTATTTTTTATCTTTTTTATTATTAGATTTTCTTTACCTTTTACTGGAGAATCTTCACCAGACAGAAAGAGGACCATGATCAGATAAAATAAGACTTGAACTCATGTTAAAGTCAGCAGGTAAAATTAAGGTAAGTTAAAATGACAAAATAGATAAATTGTTATTATTTTAAATATGTATTTCAGTTCTAAAATATATTCTTAATTACACGAGCAGTGGAAAATATGAAAGTTTACTGTTATCATTTATGACCATTATGTAGCTAAATAATTAGATGTTCTGCCTTGTATCAGCTCTGACATTTAGTTTTTAATGTTCTACAGCAGACCACAGTCTGTACTGTAAGATGATGACCCTCAATGATTTTCAGCAGCAGTAGAACAGATTCCATCTTCAGCTTCATCTCAGTTGTACTGGTGCAGCTCAGTAAATTAGAAAATCATGATTTATGATTAATTTTCAAAACTATAGTCATTATCATCAATATTAAATCAGGTTTAAAATGTTTCACTCTGTGTGCAATAAATATATGAAAGTCTCTTTTGGAATTATCTTGCAAAAAATCATCTTTTTCAAAAAACTACTTCTTTGAAATGTAGTTTTTCTAACTGTTAACAGCAAACATGCAATATTTTTATTTAGCTTGTTTCAGTTTGCAAAGTAAAATGCTAAAAAATCACAATCAGTAAAGCAATTCATTAAATCTTTTTTTTTTATTGTGGTTATTTCAGTCAAATATCCATTATATAAATCTTGAGTCCAGCCCGTTCCCTCGACAACTGATCCTTGGTTCCTGCAGGGTCTGCACCATGGACCTCAGAAATAAACCAGAAAAAAGGGAAAAAAAATAGAAATCTGATTATCATTTCAGATGTGATTGAAATTTTTAAGATCAGCATAATAAAATTATTACAGATGTCCTGTCCCTCCTCAGCTTCATTAACTGCTCAGTTTTCTCTAAAAATAACCTTGTGCATGTGTTTTGTTTTGTTTTTACAGAAAATAACATCAACTTACCTTGGCACTTTAAGTTATCTTAAAGCAAGTTATTTCAACCATGTCATATTGTATTTTTATATTACTTACATTAGTTAATAAACTGATATTAATAGAAAAAAAGGCTTGATTTCAGAAAAAATAACAATTCAACATGTTTAATTAATACATTAAGTGAAGCACACAGCACATCAGAAAAAAATGTCACGTAACATGAGCTAAAATAATCAGATTATTGATGTTTTCACGTTCGAGTTGCTGCATAATTCAAGCAAAAAGCTTACTTTGAACGGTTTTTGACTTCATTCCACTTCTGGCTGAGCTGAAGGGAAAAAAAAAAAGGCTGCACCACATGCTGAATGCTGGGATATGTTAAGGCCATAAAGATACTTTTCATGTATCCTTCGTTTTTGGGGTTTTGAAGGCTGCATTTGTTGGCCGCATGTGAAAGAGCCCACGGAATGTGACTGCCTTCAACGCAGCACAGTGACACATCTGGCCTAGAAATGCGCACTTGGAGGATGCAGAACGACAGGTTAAAGGGTTAGCCAGGTTCTCTGAAACATGAGTGAGGGATCTCACTATGGGACACACTCCCCCGCGATGTCCCCAGAAGCCCTATAATACTACACCAGTCTCTGACTGGCAGGCGGTCTGACGTCTGCTCCCTGGAGGAGGAGCCACCTCCTCCTATAAGAGTCTGACTGTGACACAAGCCCATAGCCTTGTAAGCTCACCTGTTCCTCGCTCCAGGCAAGGAGGGGGATCTGGTGAGATACCTCACTCATGTTTCAGAGAACCTAGTGAACCTGTCGTTCTCTTTCAACATTCGTCTCGGTATCTCACTATGGGATGTACCTGCTCCCGTATTGCCAGACCAGCTTACTCTCAGACCAAATACCATTACAACATGTTAGATGCTGATCCTACACTCAGAACACTGTACGACAGCAACGGTGTAGTAACATCTAACATGTAGAATCTTGTGAAGGTGTGCGGTGTCACCCAACTGGCGGCTGCACAAACCTCTTCCACAGAGACACTACGAAAGAGTGCCCAAGATGCGGCCATACCGCATGTGGAGTGAGCTCGCAGACCTGGCGGGGGCTGTAGGTCTCTGCACTCCTATGCTTTGACAATAACTTCCACTATCCAGTGCACTAGACGCTGCTTCGTGATGGGTTTTCCCAGACTGGATGTGGCCCAGGACACAAACAGCTGATCAGATTTCCTAAACCCAGCTGTCCTGACCACATGTGCACGTAGTGCACGGACAGGGCAGGGTGCATTAAGCCTCTCATGCTCCTCACCGGAAAAGGGAGGATGACAGAAGGCCAACAGCTCAATCGGGTGGTAAGAAACTGCAGGATTGAAAATCTTTGGCACAAAGGCAGGGTTAGGTTTGAGTACAACCTTAGAGTCCCCTGCCAAGAATTGCATACATGACGGGTTCACTGACAATGCATGAATATCACTCACAAGCTTAGCAGAAGCCAGCGCTAGCAGTAACACAGTTTTTAAGGAGAGCGTTTTGAGATCAACCTGATGGAGGGCCTCAAAAGGCGGGCGTGATAAACTGTCACAGCAGCCTTCTCTGGGTGTGTTTATATATTTATATATCTACATATTATTCCATCTAGCTACATTGCTCCGCACTGTGTGTGTTTATATACTTGCATATTTATTCCACCTAGCTGCAATGCTCCGTACTGTGGGTGTTTATATATTTACATATTTATTCCATCTAGCTACAATGCTCTGCACTGTGTGTTCATATATTCATATATTTATTCCATCCAGCTACAATGCTCTGCACTGTGTGTCTGTGTGTGTGTGTATATATATATATTTTATAGTAATACGTACATATGTATATTAGCTGCTCTTGCTTGCTTGTTTTTTTCTTGCCTTCTGATTGTTGCTCTGAGTGTTGCTATCCCTGTGCTGTTGCAATCCTGGAATTTCCCCGTTGTGGGACTAATAAAGGCTTATCTTATCTTATCTTATCTCAGCATTTTCTCTTGTGATTTCATACACCTCCTCCATTCCCTGTTTCCATTTTGCCATGTAGTCATGATGGTTGCTTTCACCCTGCTCTGGAGTCAGATCAAATAATAAGATCAACTGCTAATCTTGGGGAATGTCCATACAACAAATGAAAGGGTAAGAGACCAGTCACTTCACTACATGTGCAATTGTATGCAAAAATAAGTTTATTCATTGAGTCGTTCCAGTTTGTCTTTTGTCTTTCTGTGAGAGTCCTTAACATCTGCAACAATATATGGTTAAATCTCTCAACCTGGGGTGGTATGAAGTCGTTCTCGACCCAGCAATCCCACAGTACTTCTTCAGTTGTGCAAACAGTTGGTTTTCAAATTCACCACCCTCATCGTGGTGTATTCTTGCAGGGAACCCAAATCTCACTGCATAGTCATTGAATATTTTGTCTACAGCTTTTTTGCCAGATTTAAACGTGGTGGGATACGCCTGTGCAAAATGCATGAAATGATCTATGATCACAAGAATATATTTGTATTATACGTATATACACTACCGTTCAAAAGTTTGGGGTCACCCAGACAATTATTTTGTGTTTTCCATGAAAAGTCACACTTATTTACCACCATGAGTTGTAAAATGAATAGAAAATATAGTCAAGACATTGACAAGGTTAGAAATAAGGATTTGTATTTGAAATAATAATTTTTTCCAGATACTCAACCTGCTCAAAGGAAGGTCAGTTTTATAGCTTCTCTAACCAGCTAAACTGTTTTCAGCTGTGCTAACATGATTGCACAAGGGTTTTCTAATCATCCATTAGCCTTCTGACGCAATGAGCAAACACATTGTACCATTAGAACACTGGAGTGATAGTTGCTGGAAATGGGCCTCTATACACCTATGTAGATATTGCACCAAAAACCAGACATTTGCAGCTAGAATAGTCATTTACCACATTAGCAATGTATATTAGATATTAGAGTGTATTTCTGATTAGTTTAAAGTTATCTTCATTGAAAAAAAACAGTGCTTTTCTTTCAAAAATAAGGAAATTTCTAAGTGACCCCAAACTTTTGAACGGTAGTGTATTTGTAACCTCCATTACATTTGTCAAGGTGCGGTGATCCGAGCGCAGATCTGCTCCGCACTCAAGTCACTCAGTGTTTCTCCTTTTTCCTCGTATTCCTAGTCCCGGTTAATATTTGTAATATCTTTTCTTGATGCTTCTACTGTGACAGCGCCGCGGCCAGACTTCCAGCTGTCAACCGGTCCGTGGACTGCCACAACTGATCGCTATCCTGTGATTACATTGTTTTCCTCACCTGGTAATCATTAGACTTTGCTCTATTTAAGATTGCAGTGGAGATTAATTCTTTGCTGCGATCTCACACCCAATCAGGTTGGAGTCCCCACGTCCGGCTCCAGTCCTAGCATTAGGTTCCATCCTCGCTGTTCCAGTGTAAGTTTCTCTTGACTCTTTGTATTGTTAGCTATTTTGACCCTCCATGGTCGAGTGTTTAGTTTATGTGTGTTGCCCCTCGTGGCTCATTACTTTTGTCCTTTTTGTAATAAACAGCAAACTCTCTGTTGGCATCTGGTGCCTCATTTATGCCCTGTAAGGGGCAGACACGACAGTAGATCACAGCCAAGCGAGGTGCCAGCCTCAGTGAGTTTATTTTTGGGCTTGATTTTTCCCTTTTCTGGGTGCCAGTTTTTGTTGGGAAATATGGCATCAAGGACTGGGTATCCTATGAGCCTGGGCTTCGAGCTTGTTCAGGCTCTGATGGAGATTGATGGCCTCCTTGCCAATGCTTGTATGTTCGCCACCTCCAGAAATGCACGCTGGTACCTGGACCTCACAGAGGCGGCAGTTAAGCGCCATCCTCACCTTACTGATCACGCTGAGGGCAGGGAGAGGATGGCTGAAGTATCTGCGCTTCTTTGGAAGAACCGGGAGTTGGACCAGAAATCCTCCGGGAAGTCCAAGAGGGGGCCGACGTGGAAGCACACTCAGTCCTCGGATCTCTATGAGGTCTCTATCTCAGGTCCAGCTCCAGCTTCGGCGCTGATGACTGACCATCTCCCTACGCAGCGGAGGAGGAGGGCAACCAGAGGTCCCAGTGAGGAGGTACAGTGGGCAGCCGAGCTCATCAGGGGCTGTGTGGCTGAAGCACGCTCGGGCTTCCATCCCTGCAGGATTCTTAAGAACGTGGTGGCTGCTGTCAGATTGGTGGAGGCTAATCCTGAGCTTCATAACTTTCCTGAGTTCGCTGAGCTGCTGGCTTCAGTTTCAGCGCAGCAGCGGCGCTTTCCTGATTTAAATTTAGCCTCACCTCCAGCAAGAAGCGTCGCCGCCTGGCTCATGATCCATCTCCTCCCCAGGACATGATCGTTCCAAAGGGGAGGGAATTTCTTGACCAGGTTAATCCTCCGCGGGGCTCTCGTCCGGATCCTGCTACGTGCCGCCAGAGGAACTCTCCTGTCTCCCAGCCAGCTGTTTCTCCCTCACCTCGGCAGAGAGTGCAGACAGCAGCCTCAGCCTCCGGGTTGCTTTTTCCCGCTGTTCCGTCAGCTCCTCATCCCCAGACTGCCTCAACTGCTCCTCCCTCCTCCATGGTGTCTATTCCAGCTGCTGAGAGACCTGTGGTGCCCTCTCCGGTCCGACCCGTCACCAATCCTGGAGGGGCAGCTCCTCCGTGTCTCCCCGAAAGGTCCGCCTTCACCTTGTCCACGGGAGAGGGAAGAATCGTGCCCACTGCAGCAGGAGCTACCGAAACCCCGGGAGACAGGCAAGTGCTTTTTCATTCATTCTCTCAATTTGATGAAGTACCTTGTCTGATTCCCGCGGGTGGGGCTCAGGTCATGCAGTCCACTGAGCCTCAACCGCCTGCTGCAGCCTTTGAAATTGAATTTGTGGCTTCTGTGTCTCCTCCTATCCCCCATGAGTGTCCACCGGTGCCTGGGTCAGACCGCCGGAAGGAGTGAATGTGTGTGTGAGTGATGAAAGGGCTGGGCGCCACACCAGTGGCTGCCTCATCCACTCATGTGGATGCCCTGTAATTTCCTCTTTGTGGGACTAATAAAGGATTCTAAATTTTTAATCTGTCCTGTTGTCAGTGGGGCAATGGGCGGGTCTACATTTAGCATGGCAGACGTGTGTGTGTGTGTGTGTGTGTGTGTGTGTGTGTTGTGGAGATGGACCCAATTACCAGACTCCGGTTTGCAAATATTTATTTGGTTGAACACCACCTTCAGCTCAAATAACTGAAATAATTAAAAAAAAAAACAACAGATGGGCAGATTAACATAAATTACAGATAGGCAGGCAGGGCAGACAGAAACGTCGACTCATGTCAGTATTAACGAGGATACCATGCCCCGATGAGGGGCGGTGTCCATTAAGTAAACTGGGAATGATCAACAGAAATTACAAACAGGTGTGAACAATGAACAGAACGGGGCAAAATCAAGCTGAGCAGAAAAGGAAACTGAATGCTGTCAAACATAGGGTGTTTGAGACCTTTGTTCTGGAAAACTGGGCGAACATGGAATGAAATGATAGTTCTTTGAATGGCAACGAAGAGTAAATTTGTGACTACTGAAAAAGGGGCAATATGAGGTGAAAACAGGTTTATCGTTAAAGTGTTTACTGAAAAGCTATTGTTTCTAGCTACCTCCGGGAGTAACATAGACACCAGCTGTGTCTGAGCATAGTCAACCTTTAACATGAAGAGCAACAAGTTCAAGACATTGTTGAATTTGACTGAAGCTTCGGAGCAAACATTCAAAACCAACACAGTATCGTGCAAAGTTTTGATAATGGTTTGTGGTTCAACTACCTGGCGTTTCGGTGTAGCGGTGTTGACCAATAACAGTGGATGTTCTAAGGCTAACAAGAGGCCCTAATGATGAGGCTATTACTAAGAATCCACCTAAGGATTGTTGACTTTTTGTCTTGGCTCTGCCCAGTTCTGACTGGGTGACAGTAGGTGTGATTGCTAGGTAGAGGGCTTAACTGAAAAAACAGGAAGGCCATCATACTGGCAAACAAATAGGAATGAGTGATTTTAATCTCAACCTTCTTGTTGGTTTTTCTTTAGACACCTGAGTAGCAGATGAAAATTATTCTCAAAGGTAGAACAATTTCTTTTAGAGATTGAACTCTAAACCTTAGATATTCTATCACCTTTAGTGGGAATTTTGATGTTGTTAGCTCAAGCTAATGGTATTGGATGTTTTGTGTGTACTATTTGATAATAGTAAGTTGACTGAAATTGATTAGACTTTTACAGAGGCCTTTAAGATTAGTTTAAGGGATAATCTGGTTTTAATTTACCCTTTTTCTTTTGGAAGTTTTTATGCAGTTAACTGATTGGTTTTGAGAAATGCGACCAAGTGTACCTGAGGCTAATAGTTAGCTAACAGTTATTTCTCGGATGTAGGCCTGATTATGGACTTACTGTGACAGTGTTGTACCCGACAAGTCCCATGGGATTTTGGTAAAATTTACTCTGATTGTGATGAGCCCATTTGAAAATGGGGTCTTGGATTTGGTACTTAAGTGGCCAAAGTTTGTTGTTGACAACGTATGGATCCATCCACCCAGGCAGGAATTTAGGAGCAATTTTCCTTACTACAAGAGGTGGCGATGATTGTTCATCGGAAGCAGGAATAGGAGTGCCATTGCGTAGCTGCAGAGAAGGTTGCGTTGTAGGAAGTGTTTTCAGTTTCGGTATGTTAAAGGAATTTGACACTTGGAGCGCATGTACAGTCGGGTCCGACTGGTGTTCGACGGTTTTATGGACCACAGAGTCACAGGCTTGAGTAGGTGCACGCCTAGCGTTCGCAAAAGTTGTGTCCACCGATGCATAACCCTTAGGTTGCGGAGGGTTTGGGGAGCTGGTTGATTAGGCTCCTGTGACCACGTAGGCTGCAGGGGTGGGTGGGAGGGTGGGATACAGAAGCTGACACCAATGTTGAGTCAAAGGCACAAAGGGGGCCATGTGGAGCTTTCTGCTCAGCCAGTGAGTTCCCAAGGTCATTTGATTCCTTGTCTTGAACTTGTGTTTGAAGGTGACCTATGACTTCTTGAGGGCAGTGTTCACCTTGATTTTTGTGGTCACTTTCAATCGGGTTCAGTTGTTCCATCAGCACTAGTTTTGTGAGACTTGGGGTGTCCGAAGTGTCAAGAACAAAGCACTATGATTCAGTTGTCCTTGGTAGGTTGAATGGGTGAGGGTGTTGAGTTTGAGCCCATAGTTTGAGATTCTTGAAGTCCATCAGTGGTTCAAAGCAATTCAGTAGGTCTTTGCCAATGAGCAATGGAATGGAGTCAAGTTTGGATGCATAGACCGGGTGAGTCAAGGTCATGGGACCAATGGAGACTCTGATTGGTGACACACCCGATAGAGTTGTGTTAGTGAGTGCGTACGGTTGAATGGCTAATGAACAAGGTTCCAGTTTTAAGTCTTTGTGAGCACGGTTAGCAGCTATATGTAGTTGGTCAAAAAGATTGTGTGACATAAGAGTGATGTCAGCGGTGGTGTCTAAAAGAGCATCCTGACACATCACGTCTTCAAAGGTCAGTGGAAGATGGAATTTTCGCGCCACCCCCCTCTCATTTAAATCGCACAACCGGGGGTTCCACAAGAAATTGTGGAACCAATCTTGCGATTTGCAAGATGTCATTTTTAGTGGAATGGTCTTTGGCTTGTGGCTGGGCTGCCAGAACAGCACTGGACTGCATTGGGTCCTTTGGTTCTTTTCCATTTATAGGAAGGGTTTCTTTTTGACTTTTCTTTGTGATTTAGAGCATTTATTCTGAGATGGCATAGCTGCAATAGCTAGGATGTCAGGCGTTTCATCTAATTTGTTGTTTTGAATCTTCGCTAGGAGATGTTTGAGAGCTTCTATATCTTTTCTACTGAGAGTAGGAGTTTCTTTCTTCTTCCGAGGTTTCTGGTTGGTCTCTGCTTCTGAGCTTCTGTGATGAGGTGGAGCAGACCATTTGCCGCGGTTACGTGGTTCATCTTGAGAGTTCATACCTTATTCTCGCAATTTATCTGGTAGATTTGGTCTACGACGGTAGTCGGGTTTTCATGAAGTTGGTCCTGAGTGAGATCCAGAGAACCTAGTTTGGTTTTGACATTGATGAGGTCGGTTGGGGAAATGTTTCGGATTTTCAGGTGATCGCGGTGTGGAAGATGGAGTAGGGCTAGGAGCTCCTTCCAACTTGAGGGTGTCAGAAGCAGCGCTGATAGCTAGCACGGTGGCAGGCTCAGCATGCTTGTTATGGCTTTGTTGTTGTTTTTGGAATGCATAATTTGCAAACTCTCTCAGCTGACTTATTGAGCTTGACCTAGGGTTAGCTGTAACTCCAAGGTGGTGACTCCCAGTGGGATGGAGGTTCTGGAGGGTCTTAAAATTGTGGTCTTCTTCCATTCCTGGTGTATTTTGAGATCCGAAGTATGTGAGAAGCAGTCGCTGGTAGTAGGCTTGTGGAGGCTCTGAGCGACCTTGCTTCATGGCCAGGGCTGTCGATAGCCCTGAATGTAGGCGTCAGAGAATTCATTTTCGATGGCTTTGCAGAGTTGCATGTAGTCCATCCTGATGTCTGTCGGCTGTCTGTCTATAAATTTTAACACCAACCTGTTAGATGTTAGTGTAATCTCCCTACTCTTTTTAGTTTATATATGCTTCCGTTAGGCAACATTATTAGAAAGCACTGTATACATTTTCATTGTTATGCAGATGACACACAATTATACCTGTCAATGAAGCCAGATGATAGTAATCAATTAGCCAAGTTAGAAGCCTGTCTTAAGGAAATCAAAGCTTGGATGACTTGTAATTTCCTGCTATTAAATTCAGATAAGACTGAAGTCATTCTTGCTGGTCCAAAAAACCTTAGAAATTCCTTTCCAAATCAAACTTTCAGTTTGGATGCGGTTACTCTTTCTCTTAATAGCTCTGTGAGGAACCTTGGAGTTATTTTTGATCAGGATTTGTCCTTCAATTCACATATTAAATTTGTTTCTAAGACTGCCTTCTATCATTTGCGTAATATTGCCAAGATTAGGAGCATCTTGTCTCAGAGTGATGCTGAGAAACTGATCCACGCTTTTGTTAGCTCGAGATTAGATTATTGTAATTCTTTATTATCAGGCTGTCCTAAAACATCTTTAAAAAGTCTTCAGCTGATCCAAAATGTTGCAGCAAGAGTTTTAACAGGTACTAGAAAGAGAGATCATATCTCTCCGGTTCTGGCCTCCCTTCATTGGCTTCCCATAGAGTTTAGAATTAAGTTTAAAATCCTTCTTCTTACTTACAAAGCTCTAAACAATCAGGCTCCTTTTTATTTAAAAGATCTGATACTACCATATTATCCTAACAGAGCACTACGCTCCCAAAATGCAGGATTACTTGTAATACCTAGAATCTCCAAAAGTACAATGGGAGGCAGAGCCTTCAGTTATCAAGCTCCTCTCCTGTGGAATCAGCTGCCAATCTGGATTCGGGAGTCAGACTCGATCTCTGTTTTTAAGAATAGGGCTAAAACCTACCTTTTTGATATAGCCTACAATTAGGGAGGGATCATGTGTTTCTGAACCCTCCCTTAGTTATGCTGCTAATAGGTTTAGTCAGCCGGGGGACCTCCAGTAATGCACTGGGCCTCACTCCTTTCCTCACTCTCTATGAAATATTTTTTTTTGCTGGTCATTAACATCTGTTTGTTCTCTCCCATAGATTGAGTCCCCATCGTGCTGCTTGCTCTCTACATGTCTGTTCTTTTCTTCTTCTCTATCCCCTCACCCCCCAGCCAGTCGCAGCAGATGACTGCCCCTCCCTGAGCCTGGTTCTGCTGGAGGTTTCTTCCTGTTAAAAGGGAGTTTTTCCTCTCCACCGTCGCCAAGTGCTTGCTCACAGGGGATCGCCTGATTGCTGGGGTCTTTCTGCAACTGTGGGGGTTCCCCCCTACAGTTGATAGTGCTATGAGATGACTGTTGTTGTGAAATGGCGCTATATAAATAAAGTTGAATTGAATTAATCAAATAGATGCAATCGTCGACTGTAGCATCAGGATGCTTACACAGGTAGTAGTCAATGTCTTGTAAATAGGCTCTGGTATCAGGTGAACCGGTAGGGTCTGGATCAAATTTCGTGAGATTTTGCGCGATCTTGTCAAGGTCGCGGTCTGAAGGGGCACACACACACACACTGTCCATGCGATTGTCCATACTTGAAATGGGAATCAGACAACAGGGCGCGGTGGAAGTCCCGGTCTGGTGAGATGCGTTCTCCTTTCAGCCTACCTGACCTCTTCGCAGTTCGTGGCCTCGGTTGGGGAGCAGCCGGAGTTTCTGGAGGTCGTGGAAGTGAATGTGGTCTTGCTTCCTTTTGTTGTCAGGATTCCTCCACTTCTTCTTTTAAATCCTTTAGATGTTGATGTGCTTCCTGTAGAAGCAGTTGACATTCCTTATAGTCAGACTTCACATTTTCAAGTTGACCTTCAACTCTTCTGAGTTCCTTCTTTGTGTTCTGAAGGGCATCTCCAAGTTCACTGTTCTCTTGGCGAAGGAAGTCGTTGTCATGAGTCAACCATCACTTTTCTGGTTTTGCCTGGTTCAGTTCCTGTAACTCATTATCAAGCTGAGCTTAAGTATCATCGTTTTCATCTTGAGGTTGTTCCAGTTTCTTCCTTAGTGATTTGTTCTCTTCCTGGAGAGACAGGGTTGTTGATTGTTGATTCCTTAGCTCATTCTCGGCGCATAACGCTTAGCTTCAACTTCTTTTAATCTCACAACTAATCGCGAACTTTCCCAATGTGGTGGGGAGATTCTTCAATTTTGTTGGGTTTTCTGCATAATCATCCAAAAGCTCTTCAGTGAGTTGCTTCAGACCTTTGGGCTGTGTTTTCTTGACGCCTGTTGTGAAGCTAAATATAAAATCCGAAGTCCATTCTTCCAGTGTTGCTTGAAGGTCATCCAGTTTGGTAAATCAGTCGGTTGTTAGTAGACCCACCATGTTTTACCGTTGTTTACCAGTTAGCTTAAAAATCAACTTGTTGATTGTAGCTAAATTTGTTAGTCAACAGTTAACTTTGATCATTATTTTATATTTGTGGTAGTTATAAGTTCTTTTAGAACTTGTTCCAACTTACAGGCTTGTAAGAAGGGAGGTAGAATTTTGGAATTGTTGTAGAAATCTGAAGGTGTGTTAATTTATTTGTTTGTTGAAACTGTATTTTAGATAGATGTAGAATTGCTGCTGCTACAGCCGCCCTGCCTCCGGCGCCATTTGATGATTTTGATGATGTAGTTTTGATGATTTTGATGATGTAGTTTAAAATTTGTGTGGATTGACTTCTTTACTTAAATTTTCAAAGCCTAGTATTGGAATTGTCATCAAAACTAGCTTTGGAATTTTGTTGAATGTCACTTTTAAAGTAAGGATTTTATTTACAAAAGGGAAAGAACAAAAATAGAAAAGGTTAAATGCTTTAGCGGTTTTAAACTTATAAGCTTTCACTTTCTTTTAAAGTTGAGGTTGACTTTGTCTTTATTTGTTAAAGCAAATTTTCATTTGAAGATTTAAATGTTTTAATATTTACAGATTAGTGTTATGGATGGGTCTCACGAGCCATCAGTGAGACGCTATAGGCAGCCGTGGGTTTGTACATTTATTAAATAAAGACACAGAATGACAAAATAACAAGCTTCGTGGGGCAAACACAAACAAATACAAACACTTACATATGTGCAGCGAGGGCGGAACCTGAACGCTGTGGGAACTGACCTCAGGGTTAGGGAAGCCAGACTGGAAGGAAACGTAGGAACGTCTATGTAGGTCGCAGCCCTGAGCAAACAGAGCTGCTCCCTTAAATAGAAAGGAATAGATTGATCAGCTGATGAAGGGTCATCAGCTGATCAGAAACAGGTGCTCAGCGGAGCTCCACTGACAGCCGGAAGCCCTGCTGAGACGCTGTCAAAATAAACGTCTAGAACTGCGCCAGAGGAGAGAAGGGAGACTACCGCACAGCCCAAGTGCCGACGGAGTCAGCACATGACCCATGACAGTTGCCCCCGTTTCCGACGTGGATTCTAGACGCGGTGTAACACCGGGCTCCCCCCCCCAACTGGGAGGCCAACAAAACCACCCCAGGGAGGGAGGAGGGGGAAAGAAAAGGCCGTGGAGGGCTAGATCCTGGCGACCAGAGTGGAGAGAAAAAAAAACAAAAACAACAGGAGACACTACAGAGTATGAAAAAAAAAAAGCACAGCAACACTCCATAATGTACCAACAGGTGGCATACTACGTCCAAATAAGGAACAACTAAGCCTACTGGCCATAAACAGAAACTCGGGTCAAAAAAACCAAGATACACAGCTCCCAGGAAAAAAAACCACATATCATCCCCCACAAAGGAAAGGTGGGAGAGAAAAAAAAAACACTACAAACGCTGAAACCCTGCCGCTGTAAGTCCACACACAAACTGTCCAGGCAACAAATGGATATTTGAACAGAGGAAAAACAAAAAACACTCACTAGGAAGCGGTGACATAAACAATTTCATCCATATACGATTTCGTACATATACAGTTTCATATATATACAATCTCGTACATAAGACCCCCGCACACCCCAAATGGTTACAAGAGAAGAGGAATAGCAACTCAGGGATGAAGGCAGTCTAAACACCACGGCATGAAAGCCAATAGTTCGGGGGGCCGCCCTGTATCTAGCGTCCATATCGCTGGCAGGGGGAAAAGGAACAGTTCGGGCGGCCTACCCCAGTTCCATGCCAGGAAACACAATTCCTCTGGCGGCCGGGCCAGATCGCCGAACTGACATGAAAGTTTGTCAGGTGGCTGACCCAGAACGCCAAACAGGCGGGGCAGTCCTCCAGGTGGCCGACCCACATCACACAACCCCCAGGACCGCAGGAGAGCAGTACGGTGATGATTGTAGTGATGAAGATGATGAGCCAGTCTAGCGTCAGGCAGCAGAGGATCTGCAGCTCCCTCACCAACCTTGGACCAAACCGGCGCTGCACCCCCGTTAGACCCCGACCGGGTCAGTGCAGCACCCATGACGGACCCTGATTGGGCCGGAGCCACAACCGACCCCGACTGGGTCTCGTCGGTACCCACGTCAGACCCTGATTGGATCTGAGCAGCACCCTCGTCGGACCCCGATTGGGTCTCGTCAGTACCCACGTCGGACCCCGATTGGATCGGAGCAGCACCCTCGTCGCACCCCGATTGGGTCTCGTCAGCACCCACGTCGGACCCCGATTGGGTCAGTGCCGCACCCGCGATGGACCCCGACTGGGTCGCCGCAGCACCAGAAACGACCTCCAACCCCAGACCCGGAATCTCCCGCACAGCGACCGGGAATGACTTTGCACCGGTGACCCTAGGAGAAGGCTCAGGAGAAGAAAAAGAACCGGCATCAGGATCACCGGTAGCGACAGAGCCCGATAAGATGGGCTTGGATGCAGCAGATGGCTGCACCTGGCTCGTCTCCCCGAGAGGCAGGCAGAAATGCTCCAGAATTGATAGAAGGAAGACAAAATAGAGCACTTGCCTGCACTCGAGTTCTGTCGCCGTCCAGGACTTCGTCGATCCGGGCTCAGGATGAAGAAGGTCGTCGTCTGGCTCCCACTCGGCTGTGGCGGGTTCCGCAGCCGGCATGATGTTTTTCACAGCCTGAGGAATCTCCAACGCTGACATCCACGCTGACAACCCGCACGGCGTGGTGGCAGGGGTTCCTCGACCTGCTAGATTGGACCGCTCTTCCGTGGAGACCCGGGGACGCTTCATCATCGGCGCAGGCTCCAAACTGCAGTCCACTCTCCTCCTCTGCCCATGACGTGGCTGCGGGGCTGGAACCAGGCTATCCAGGGCCACAGGCTCCCTCCTCGTCCGACGGCGTAGGCCTGGCGCCGCGGAACGCTCAGAGGAAGAAGACACAGCGGTAGCAGGTCCATTACTATTTACTGCAGCAGGAGGAGGGAGTTCAGGGGACTGTGAACCCCAAACTCCGCCCCCAGGAATCAAGCAAGACAATTCATCTAATATGGAAACAGAATGAAAAGTTACTTGCCTGACCCATGGAGGCCCGATGGAGCCTGCTGCAGTGGACTTCGTTTCTCCCTTGCCCCGCTGGATGGTGACGGAGGGCCCCCTGGGAGGACGAGGAGGATGTGCTTGCGGTGGATCTACGACAGGCGTCGCTGACGCAGGACTCATAACCTTCACAGGCGCCGAGGAAGATGGCGAGGAGGAGGGGATGACAGCCTAAGCGATCCGGGCACCAGGAGCTGACGGAACAGCGGGAGGAGATGACCCTGGGAGAGAGGCTGCGGGAATTCCCTCCTGACGAGACGTAGGAGCGGCAACTGTCAGAAAGATAGAGTCTTTGTGACGACCCGGAACAGGATCTGGACGGGGTTCTTGCTGAGGCCTTTTGTTAGCTTTGTGACGACGCTTACTGACAGAGGGCGAGGTGAAGGAGAGACCCAGGAAACACAGCTCCTGCGCGGAAACAGAAGCGAGCAGGTCGGCGAACTCTGGATGGTCCTTTAACGCTGGATTCCTCTCCACCAGCCTGACTTCTGCCATCACATGCTTTATCACCTACGTAGGGTGAATGGTGGAGCGAGCAGCTGCCACTCAGTCCCTGATGGAAACAGCTGTCAGACGTAACGTCTCCGGGGGAATTCCGACTGACGACATACTCTCTCGGGGATCACCCCTGGGCGGTGCGAACTCCTGGCCTGGAGCGGGAACAGGAATGGGATCCTGAAGCAAGGAGCAAGGATACCTCCTCTTCGGCTTCCTGCCAGAGTTTCCCTCTAGCCCACAGAGTCTCTCCCGCTGCACAGCAATTTCAGCTTTCCTTGCTGTGACTTCCAGGTGGTTGGAATAGCGGGGAAGGCGATTAATAGTGTCCTCAGCAAGGTCCAAGTACCAGCGCAAGCTGCTGGGAAAGCAATGGCTACGAGCATTGGAAAGGATTCCGTCGACCTCGATGAGAGCCATAATTAGCTCGTAGCCCAGGCTTGTGGCGTAGCCCTTGAGCGGCGACGCCATCTCCCAACACGCTGGTACGCTGACAAGGGAACTGACAAGTCCAATTAAACAAACTACCGCCACCGGCGTCTCTTTGGGCTGCGACCTACTGTTATGGATGACTCTCACGAGCCATCAGTGAGACGCTATAGGCAGCCATGGGTTTGTACATTTATTAAATAAAGACACAGAATGACAAAATAACAAGCCTGTGGGGAAAACACAAATAAATACAAACACTTACATATGCGCAGCGAGGGCGGAACCTGAACGCTGTGGGAACTGACCTCAGGGTTAGGGAAGCCAGACTGGAAGGAAACATAGGAACGTCTGTGTAGGTCGCAGCCCTGAGCAAACAGAGCTGCTCCCTTAAATAGGAAGGAATAGATTGATCAGCTGATGAAGGGTCATCAGCTGATCAGAAACAGGTGCTCAGCGGAGCTCCACTGACAGCCGGAAGCCCTGCTGAGATGCTGTCAAAATAAACATCTAGAACCACACCAGAGGAGAGAAGGGAGATTACCGCACAGCCTGAGTGCCGATGGAGTCAGCACACAACCCATGACAATTAGGAAACACAAGTGAATTGCCTTTTTTTTTTGGACTTATTTTGTACCCGTAGGTAGATTTGTTCTGCAGTCTGGTGACAAGCCACCAGCTGCCGGTCGCTGCGTGCGCAAGCGCCCCTTAACTCCCTAACCTGCATGTTTTTGGCATGTGGGAGGAAACCGGAGAAATCCCGGAGTAAACCCACGCAAACACGGGGAGAACATGCGAACTCCACACAGATCACTGTTGGCCGGGGGCAGGGATCGAACCCACGATCTCATGATCCCCACGATCCCCCGGCCAAGGGTAAACTGTGCTGCCGCAGTGCTAACCACTGCGCCACCTGCACGGTGGTGCAGTGGTTTCCAAGGATTTCTTAGGATTAAAGCTAATGGTGATTTACTTGATTGTTATCTATAAAGTTTTTATTTACAGAATAATCAATGTTTCCACCTTTTGACTTTTCTCTTTTAAATCCTGGTGAGAAGTAGGGAGTTGGTTAATGTTTTCCTTTTCCTGTGAAGAAAAAAAAGCATGAACCAAGAATAGCACAATGACTTTGAATAACACTTAGGGCTTTTGAGTACTAATTGATTAATGTGGTTTCCTATTTTGAAATGTTTTGGTAAATATTCAGTGAATCACTAAATCCTTTACCACCATGCACAGGGTTAACATCACTTTAAGGTCACTTTTGAATAAACATTGTCATTTTTTTCAAATCCTTAAGTTGAACTGGGCTTCCTGTGGAAGGGATCAAATAATGCAGCTTAAAACACACCTATATAGCTTCAAAAGTTTGCAATTGTTGCTTAAAATGTGTCAATATATGTGGTTTTAACTTTAAAGATTAAAATGTGTGGTTAAAATAAGTGATTAAATACAAAGTGTATGCTTCATGCCCTTCTGGTATTCATTTATATTGGCCCAATGATTCACCAAATGAGAATAATCCTTTAACAGCTACCAAGTTTCTTTTTCTCTGCTTTTGGCATAGAAAATTTAGATTGGTTTTAAATTTAGGTTATTCTGAATAATATAGATTGCTTTGAAGTTAATTTGGAAGCTCAATTTGGTCAGAAATCAGATTAACAGATTAAAAGTTTTAGATTTTTATTAAAGGATGCAGTTTTTATGGTTGACCACAAGATAGAGTCAGTTCCTTCTGTACTCAAGGAGGAGAAGACACAGTGACGTCACTTGGAGACTGACTCAAGGCAACTGCCACGGCCAAGATATGTGGAATGATGATATAGAGTGAGGTGATGATATGGAGTGAAGTACAAGGAGAAGAAGAAGAGTGATGTCTGAAGATAGAGTTGAGGTTTGATTGGACACAGCAATGGTGATAGAAGGACTACGCTCCTGACCAGATAAAGTGAGGATATAGAGTGAAGTACGTGGCAGTAATGCACCTGTAAGCTGGTTGCCAACCGCCAATCAAATCTAAAAGAAGAAGAAGACATCGCTTGGAGGCGGTCTGTCTCAACTCCAAAAGGGTATCCAGAATGACTCAGAATGCAGTTTGTAAAATGGCAGCTGCACTGCTTAGTCTGTGCATGTGCACCTCCCATAAGCAGAATGGGATGCGCACGTGGCAATTCAGTCACCCGGGATGTGAATGCAGCCCGCTGACCATGCCTTGCTTTGTTTCTTTAAGAAAAGAGGGGAGCTTGTCTCTCTTAAATTTGGTTTTCACCCATGCAAGAATAATCTTACAATTTTAACTTTGTGTGTGATTTGGTGCTATTCCCTCAAACAATTTCCTCTCAGTAACTTTTATTACTGTTGTTCAGCATGAAGCAGCTAATTCCACTGCTTTACACAAGGTTTATAAAAAAAATGGTTAATTCAATTTATCCCGCCAGGAATTTTCGCCGCACGAGTTGAATTAACAAAAGACAGATCGGATTCTTAGTGATTCCATCTTTTCAGGCCTTATTTAAACCCAATGACTGCCTATGGCGCTCCATTGCACCATTTCCTCCTCTCCCCCTGGTGGTCAAGATTTTTTTCAAGAAAATATTCAGTTCAGATGTCAGAGATTTCCAAAATTATAATTTGAAAGTGGTAAGAGATAATGGCTTACTGTCAATTAGAAAGCTGTAGAATATGATCCAAAGTTTGAGATAGGAGTAAATTTATGCATCTAATTTGCATAATGCCACAGCAGCCATGTTGAATTACATAACTTTCAGTCAAAAGTGGACTTTGGACATATTTACACAAAGGATGGTTTTGTTTTTTGTCACTGTTTGTTGTTTTGGGCATTTTGTTATCGTAGCTTTAAAGTATATGAACCAGAAAATCAGTTACAATGTAAACAAACAAAGAAATTTGTCACTTACCGCTGGCCAGGTGGTGCACTTCATCCATTTTCATCCATCCTGGTCGTTATTTTGTCTTCTCTCGGTCATTTTCGCTTTCTCTCCCACATCCAGAAACTGTTATGATTATTCCACCGCAATTTCGCTTTTATTCCGCCACAATTTTTCTCATATGACGACCAGGAACCAGCAAGATTGTTCTGTCCAGTCATTTGGTGCTGGGGGTTGATGGCAGGTGCAAATCAACCAGCTTTGTCCACCCTCTGTTATAAAAAAAATGTAGATATTTATGAATGAATGAATGAATGAATGAATTTATTTCGGATAGTACAGTACAGGTTAAAAGAAACTGAATAATATAACAACAAGGTCAAATTAGACAAAGACTCCTCCTACTATACAATTCCACGTAAGTTATCCGAAATGGGTGATGGCTGAAGCCGCAGCTTATATTGCCCACCCATATTCCATCCAAGAATTCAAAAGAGAAAAAAGAGAAAACAAGACAAGAGCGATTACAATTCAAAACAAAGCTAAGACAAAATGTGACTGAGAGAAAAAAGAAAACTAAGCTAGGCTAAGTTAAGCGGTTACTATTCAAAAACAAATCTAAGACAAAATGTCACAGAGGAAAAAAAAGAAAAAAAAGAAAAAAAAAACTAAGCTACAACACAACACAGGCTGGATATGTCAATCCTTATGTGAGTTTACATGTCGTCTTGTAAATATGTTTGGAGTATTTCTTCCTTTAGTTTTTGTTTAAATTGTCCAAGCGTTGTACATGATTTTAATTCAGGTCCAAAATCGTTCCATAATCTGACTCCTTGCACTGAAATACAGTGTTGCTTGGTGGTTGTTCTCACTGTAGGCTTTTGAAATATACATGTTCCTCTGAGGTGATATCGTTTCTCCCTTGTTTGGAACAACTTTTGGATATTTGCGGGCAGTGATATATTCTTCACTTTGAACATTATTATTGCGGTTTTAAAGTCAACCAGATCTTTCAACTTGAGAGTTTTTTGTTTAAGAAAAAGTGGGTTTGTTGGTTCCCTGTAAGTTGCTTTGTTTATTATTCTAATAGCTCTCTTTTGAAGCATAAAGAGTGGATATATGTTTGTTTTATATGTATTTCCCCATCCGGCGGCGGCAGCCTCCGTCGGTCTATGATGACCATGGAAGAGAATCCTAAACGTCTACTCTGCTGGAACAGCACCGCCTGTGGCTGAACAGGCCGATGCGCGAATGGCAGTCCCTGTCACACAGGTCGCACTTGTGGGTGGTCTCCGTGCTGCTGGGTCTGTGGCGGTTCTTCCTGCGGGTCCTTTTTTCATCTGCTGCAGCAGTCAGTCTCTCTTCACCCGCCTTGAGCTGTCTGGTCAGGGTGCCTCTCCATTTGGAGTGGTCCGTTGCAAGGTCCTCCCAGCGCTCTGTGTTGATCTCCAGGGCCTTCATGTCTCTCTTGCAGACGTCTCTAAAGCGCAGCTGTGGGCGGCCAACGTCTCTCCTGCCAGTGGCCAGTTTTCCGTAGAGGATGTCTTTGGGGATTCTGCCATCCTCCATACGGTGAACGTGGCCTAGCCAGCGAAGCCTGCGCTGCCTGAGTAGAGTGAACATGGAGGGAAGGCCGGCGCGGGACAGAACTTCTGTGTTGGGCACTTTGTCCTGCCAGGATATGTCCAGGATGTGGCGAATGCAGCGCAAGTGGAAGGAGTTCAGTCTTTTTTCCTGCCGGGCGTATGTTGTCCACGTCTCACTCCCATAGAGCAGTGTGCTGATGACGCAGGCGTTGTACACTGCCATCTTCGTCTTGACAGAGAGTTTGGGATTCTCCCACACTCGTGTGGTGAGGCGAGCGAGTGTGAAGGCTGATTTTCCAATCCTCTTGTTGATCTCTGTATCAAGGGAGAGGTTGTTGCTGATCGTGGACCCCAGGTACGTGAACTGATTCACGACCTCCAGCTTGTAGTCGTCGATGGTGATGGTTGGTGGTGCTTCCGTGCCTTGCGCCAAGACGTTAGTCTTCTTCAGGCTGATGGTAAGCCCGAAGTCCTTGCATGCCTGGGAGAAGCGGTCCATCAGGGTCTGAAGCTCCTGCTGTGTGTGGGTTGCGACTGCAGCGTCGTCTGCAAACAGCATGTCTCTGATTAGAGCCTCGCATACTTTGGTTCTGGCTTTCAGGCGGGCGAGGTTGAAAAGCCTGCCATCAGATCTTGTGTGCAGGTAGATTCCCTCTGTTGCTGTGCTGAAGGCATGCCTCAGGAGCATAGCAAAGAAAATCCCAAAGAGGGTTGGCGCAAGTACACAGCCCTGTTTCACTCCGCTGCATATGTTGAATGGCTCTGAGACGTTGCCGTCGTGCTGCACTATCCCCTGCATGTTGGTGTGAAACGATTCGATGAGGCTTTGCAACTTTGGTGGGCATCCTATCTTTGGCAGGATCTTGAAAAGGCCCTCTCTGCTGACCAGATCGAACGCTTTGGTGAGGTCGATGAAGGCGACGTACAGGGGCATATTCTGTTCTCTGCATTTCTCCTGGAGTTGGCGGATGGAGAATATCATGTCTACCGTTGATCGCTCAGCGCGGAACCCCCACTGAGACTCGGGGTAGACACGTTCAGCAAGCTTCTGTAGACGAACGAGAACAACTCGTGCGTAGACTTTGCCAACAACGCTGAGGAGGGAGATGCCCCTGTAGTTGTTGCAGTCGCTTCTCTCCCCTTTGTTTTTGTAGAGGGTGATGATCTTGGCGTCCCTCATGTCCTGTGGTACGGCACCTTCCTTCCAACACTGGCAGAGGACGTCATGCAATGGCAGCAGTAGGGCGGTCTTGCAGTGCTTGATCAGGTCAGGGGGAATGCCGTCGTTGCCGGGTGCCTTGCCAGCGGCCAAGCTATCAATGGCCTTGCTGAGTTCGTCGATGGTTGGCTCGGCGTCAAGTTCGTCCATGGATGGCAGGCAGTCGATGGCATCAAGGGCTGACGGTGTCACGGTGTTCTGTCTGGAGTAGAGGTCGGAGTAGTGTTCCACCCATCTCTCCATCTGCTTGTTCTTTTCTGTGATCATCTCCCCAGTGGAGGATTTGAGGGGGGCCGTCTTGCTCTGAGCCGGACCAAGTGCTTTCTTGATGCCATCGTACATACCACAGATGTTCCCTGTTATGGCAGCAGTTTGAATGTCTTGGCTGAGCTGAGTCCAGTACTCGTTGGCACAGCGCCGAGCAGTCTGCTGAACTTTACTTCTCGCAGCCCTGAGAATCTGGAGATTCTTCTCGTTTGGGTACTTCTTGTACTCAGCAAGTGCTGAGCGCTTGGCTTCAATGACGGGGGTCATCTCGGTCAACTTGGCATCAAACCTGTCCTGTGACTTCAAGGTCTTCCTCCCAAAGGTAGCCAAGGCTGTGCGGTGGATGGTGTTTCGCAGCGCTTCCCACTTCTGCTTTGCAGATTCTCCTTCTTGTGGTATACCAAGTTCCTTCTCAAAGGTGGAGGCAAACTGCTCAACAAGTTCTGGTTGAGCCATCTTGCTGGTGTCAATCCGTGCCTTTCCAGGGTGTCTAGCATGATGGAATTTCTTCAGCTGCAGCTTGACCTTGCAACACACCAATGAATGGTCTGTGTCGCAATCTGCACTCTGGAACGAACGGGTGATTAGCACGTTCTTCAGTGAGGTGTGCCAGGTCAGGATCAAGTCCAGCTGGTGCCAGTGCTTTGAGTGCGGATGTTGCCAGGAAACCTTGTGTTGGGTCTTGGTCTTGAAGAACGAGTTTGTGATGCACAGATCGTGATGTGTGCAGAACTCGAGCAGCCGCTGTCCGTTGTCGTTCATTCTGCCCACGCCAAAAGGTCCAAGACAGGAGGGCCAGGAGTCATGGTCAGCACCCACTCTGGCATTGAAGTCTCCAAGGAGAATGAGTTGTTCAGAGTTGGGGATGATCCTGACAGTTGTTGCGAGATTCTCGTAGAACTCGTCTTTTGCCTCTGATGTGGCTGTCAGTGTTGGGGCATACACACTGACGAGGGTGACTGGGCCTTGAGTGGTGTTCAGGCGGAGGGTGAGGAGTCGTGCAGAGCCAGTGCTGCCCGGTTCCACCATCTTCAGCAAGGTGTTCTTCACTGCGAAGCCCACTCCATGTTCCCTGTGTTCGTCACTGCCCTTTCCCTGCCAGTAGAACGTGTAGTCCTCCTCTCTCAGTGTGCCTGCGTCAGCCAGCCGTGTTTCCTGGAGAGTGGCGATATCCACTCCCAGTCTCTTCAGCTCATTATTGATGATGGCAGTCTTCCTGGTGTCGTTGATGTCCTTGACGTTAGCAGCGAGTCCTATCATCATAGTGCGGACGTTCCAAGTTCCCAGTTTTAGAGTTGGTCTCTTTTGTTTTATTGTCTTGCCTGGTGCGAAGGTTCTCAGCCTGCTGTTCGGACTTCTCCTCATCCCCATGCACCCAATGAGGAAAGTAAGCTGTGGCGGGACAACACCTTATTGGCTGGGGGCTGCCCAGCTTGAGGCGGGCGGTAGCTGTCCAATGAGATCCAATGATCCCTCCCACCATCGGGAACAACCCCTGGCGCCGCGCTCTACGCCAATTGAGCGGTGGCTTATAACCGGTAACTGTCATTCCCCGTGTTTTGTCTACGCCAAAGGCGAAGCTGGAGTGTCCTCTCCAGTGATCCGGTGTTCTACCTTCCAGCGTTGGGCGTTGGTAGGATTCAAGCCTGGGCAGGAAGATATGGAGGACAAGATGTTGCCCATGCAGCATGTCCCCCCTCTCCACGTCACTGATGAATCCAAAGGAACAGCAAGGCTGCTACAGTTTGGCACCAGCGCCGTCGCAGGAGCTGCCAGAACGATGTTGAGCACAACATAGAACTGCCTTAGGGGCTCCGACTCCGGATTTTTCCTCAGGGTTGACTCCCGAAGCCTTTCCCGTGACCGGGTATACCGCAAGGCAGCAGAGGTTTGAAATCAGGGTTTACCTTCTCCTAGATGGGCTACCTTCCCAGGTTGACGAGCCACCATCTACCCGAAGCATCTGGTTTTAAGGTGCCAGAGATCCGCCCTCGCCCCTTCTTCTATTAGTAAAAGCAGTTCCGCCGGGCTTAGAGACTAAACCACACGGGCAGGCTAGGAGTTGGACTTAGTTGTCAGAGGCTTTTCGAGACGCACGCCATAAGGAGCATTTTATGAGCACTGGGAGCTTAACCCCAGTGCCACTCCTGGCTATGACAACCTTGGAACTATTTCCCCATACTTCATTACAATATGTCATGTATGGGAGTATTAATGAATGATACAAGGTGTATAGTGTGGGTTGATTCAGCAAATATTTCACTCTGTGTAATATTGCAATTGATTTGGATACTTTACCTTTAATATAATTAATATGTGACTTTCAACACAGTTTGTTATCAATTATTACTCCAAGAAATTTAGTTTCAGATACTCTTTCAATCTCTACACCATTTACACTGAGTTTGGGTACTGGGTTGTTGTGATGGTTGTTAAAGACTATAAATTTTGTCTTACTTAAATTGAGCGTTAATTTGTTTGAATCAAACCACAGTTTAAGCTTTCCTAATTCCTTTCCGAGTGTATCCAGAAGTTGTTCCAAATTGTTTCCACTGCATAGCAGATTAGTGTCATCGGCAAACAATATTAAGTCCATTTTTTCTGAAACTTTACATATATCGTTTATATACATATTGAATAATAATGGTCCCAAAACTGAACCCTGTGGGACTCCACAGGTGACCTTCAGTAACTCTGAGTTTTTGTTGCTAACACATACATACTGATATCTATTCTTTAAGTAACTACTTAACCAGGACAGTGCTACCCCTCTAATACCACGATTTTGTAGTTTCTTTCATAATAAATTGTGATCTGCTGTATCAAATGCTTTTTTAAGATCTAGGAATACTCCAACTGAATACTCTTTATTTTCAATGGCTGTTGATATTTTTTCTGTAAATTCCATTAGGGCATATGCAGTTGTCCTCTTGTGTCTGAACCCATATTGCTGCTCACACAATAAATCATTCTTCAGTATGAAGTTGTCAATTCTCTCATAGAATATTTTTTCAAGTATCTTGGAAAATTGCGGTAATAGTGAAATTGGTCTATAGTTTGAGAGTTCCCCTCTGTCGCCCGTCTTGTATATCGGAATTACTTTAGCTATTTTCATTGCATTGGGAAATATACCTGATTGGAGAGACAGGTTACAGATATACGTCAGTGGTTTTACTATGCATTCGATAACAGTTTTGACTAATAGCATGTCAATACCATCACAGTCCGTAGATGTTTTACTTTTGAACAATTTAACAATTTCAATGACCTCTCTTTCGTCTGTGTTCTTTATGAAGATGGAGTCTTTTACAGCAGTGTTATTGCATATTGTATCACCTGTCGGCACCGTAGTGGGTATTTCTCGAGCCAGATTAGGTCCAATGTTAACAAAAAAATTATTAAATTCATCTGCAGGTGAAGCTATATTCACACTCTGAGTCGTTTTATTATTTTTTGGAATATTAGTTGGGTTGCTTGTATTTCTGCTTTTATTTCCAAGGATACTGTTGAGTATTGTCCATGTATTTTTAATATTGTCTTTGTTTTTCTCCAGTTCTTTACTGTAATAGTCTCTTTTACTACATCTTATTATATATGTTAACTTATTTTTGTATGTTTTATACCGCTGCTCTGCTTCTTTTGTCCTTTTCTTTAGGAAAGCTTTATATAAAAAATTTTTCTTTTTACACGCCTTTTGTAGTCCTTTGGTTAACCATGGCTTATCAGCAAATTTGTGTTTAAGCTTTTTTTTTTACTAATGGGCAGTTTTTTTCATAAAGAGTGGTTACAATGTTTATAAATGTGTCATAGGCTTCATTTACATCTGATACATAGACTTCTGTCCAGTCTTGCTTCAGCAAGTCCTCTTTAAAAGAATTGATTGCATTTGGTGATTTGTATCTGAACGATTTTGAAATTTTTTCTGCATTGGGCCCCGTGTGGCCATGGATAAGTGCAAAGGTTGGCAAGTGGTCACTTATATCATTTATCAATAATCCACTTTCTATTTTCTTATCGATAACATTGACAAACAGGTTGTCAATAAGTGTAGCAGAGTGAACTGTGATTCTACTGGGATGTGTTATTGTGGGATATAGACTCATGCTGTACATAGAGTTCATGTAGATAGAGTTCAGTACATAGAGTTCATATTTACATTCATAAGCTAAATAATCTCTTCTTAGAATCATAGTTGGCAAATTTGGGAGCAAATGCCTCCTCCGTCTTGCGATCGATCACCATTTGTTTACAAACTCTTCTTCTCTGGCATCCAGAAATGGGTGGTGGGGGGGGGGGTTATATGGGGGCCATTAATCCTCCAAGACAAGAGCAGTAAGTTATACGTGTGTGCCACCTTGTGAGGTGGAACACTGAGTACAACTGGGGGATTTTATGACATCACATGACACACATGGCAGGTGCAGCACCACGACATAGACAGTGAGGGTGCTTTTTATGTCCATAAATAAAAGGATGTCAAAGGGGTTAATTAATTCAGCGTATGTGTAGGCTCCAGCCCCCCACCCCCACCCCCACGACCCAAAAAAGATTAAGCAGAAGAAGATGGATGGATGGATGTCAATGCTTTTTCAACTTTAACATGCTTAAAAAAAACAGTCTGTGGAGTGCAGCAGTTTGAGTTGGGGGGGGGGGGGGTCTATGACCCCTCTCCTCTGCGCTTCCACACACAGATACTGCTAGGCTCAGGCAGGTGTGTGTGGGGTGTGTGTGAATCACCTCCTCCCTTTTGTGTTCCTCACACAGAGACCTGGCTGGGCAGATAAGGGGGATTAAACACTGGCTGAGCAGCCAGTTAGATACAGAGAAAAAAAGAACAAAGTTTTACTGTGCAGAAGATCAGATTTGAATATACCCACACAGCTTGTGAAATCATAATTTCATGTCCATTTCTAGATTCTAGCAGAGCCTCAAACGGCGGCACCATTATAA
This sequence comes from Pholidichthys leucotaenia, assembly GCA_020510985.1. NCBI lineage: Eukaryota > Metazoa > Chordata > Actinopteri > Cichliformes > Pholidichthyidae > Pholidichthys > Pholidichthys leucotaenia. Next base: position 166,994,421 of record CM035842.1, read on the forward strand.
AATGTAGTGGATTTATGGGTTTTATAAGTGTTTTAGTGTTGGTACAAGTATTAATGTAAATATGAATGTGCGTAGGAATGACAATTTATTTTCATTAATCAACACATTAGCTCATTGGGGCACCAGTCCAAAAGGACAATTTTATTAACAATTCTTTATTGGTACCAATTATGAATCAGTCTGAAAAAAAATCCTTGTGAGTTCTTGTCTGCTGATAATCGAGAAGATGGACATAAAATCAAACAATAACTCCCATATGTCTTTCAGTGGTTTAATAAGAAATGTCAGAATAGATCAACACATTCAGATAACTTGAGACAGGGAATTCAACATGTACTATGAGCATCATAGACTGTTATTGAGTTACTGAGTGTAACCTATGAATCAAACATTTGTGGAACCAAATAAACCTTAGTTTAACTTGTCAGTATACTGGAAATCGGAAAACCATAAAATAGCATTGGTTAAGAAAAGTGGATGCAATTTTATGAAGAAAATGATGATTAAACTATTTATAAAAATGGAACATTGGTGTTACTCTGAAAAAGAACATAAATTAATGAAAGGACAAAATGCATTTTGAAATTCTGATGGGGGTTTGCATGAAATTAAATTTAAAGAACTTATACCAGGAATATTCTGAAAAATTAAGTTTAAATTAAACAACAGACCGTCAGCCAAGCAGAATAATTGTGTCCCAGTAGGTAGCAGGCGGTCCACTGGATTCTGTTTCAACTGGACCAGCGTAGGTTCTGTTAGAAGAATGGCAGACAGGCTCATTACCATGGTTGTGACCTACTCCCGAGATCACAAAAGGGCTGGCTCTTCAGCAGGCTGGCTGCGGTCTTCTCTTATGCACTGAAGAAGGAATGGGTTTATTGTACAAAGTCCCATCAGAAACTCAAACTGAGGCAAAAAACACACCACAAATCCGCTTCTTCTGATGTTTGTGGTTTAAATGAGATGGTTTAAGCTAAAAATAAAAAAAAATTAAATTAAAAAAAAATCTTCTTGCACGGTAATTTAAAGAAAAAGATTAAAATAAGAAAAAGTGAACTTCAAAGAAAAGAAAAAAAAAAGAAGAATTTTCACAGAGCATGGGAGGCTCTTGGCCTACTTGGAACGTAGAAAAAAATGGGAGAGCAGAGAAGTTAGGTCCTTACAGCTTGACCACCGCCCAAAAACTGAACAAAGGGAAGATTTTTTTTTTTTTCAGGTGTGGCAGAATTTCACTGATTTTCATGAAACCTGAGCTGGCCTAATTACATTTGAGCTTTTTTGTTTGGCAGAAGTCATAAACTGACTAAAAAGGCAATGAAGATAGGTTTGGGAGCCCATTGGTCAGTTCAAATTTCTGAGGTGGGGGTCTCCCACAGACAGAGGAGAGAGAGAAATTTGATATGAAGAGTGATATCCTCCTAAAGTATGTGTGCTGCCTGTGAAAGCATAAATTCTATAAACTTTAGTGACTAAGATATTCTACTTGATAAAAGGAGCACACAATGTCTACATTGTACATGTGACTAACTTCTTGTAGGCATGCAAAAGTTAATTGCTTCCTGAAAATAAAGCAATACATTTCAAATCATATCAATAAAAACATTTCACCACCATTGTCCATCCCAGAGTTCAACCATGTCTTCAGTAGCGGATGCTATCTTGAGAGAAAGAATATGAATTAATTTATGGTTCACAGCTGCAGAGATTCCATTTCAGAGAGAGAGAGCAAAAATATTAAATATTCCTGCTTCGTCCACCAGATGGCACTGTGAAAATGTCTGGTTATTAACTGGAGAATCTTGACTCCTAAATCTGGATTATATCAACCATAAACCTGTCGATTTGGGGCATTCCTTCCTGGAGAAGGGATTAACTTCCACTTTATGGCCAATGGATATTGTTACAGCTCTGGTCCTTGGGTGAGAGAAGCAGTTCATTACCAGACATTTGAGCTGAAACAATTTTTCTTCAGCAAAGAATGATTTTATAGATTGGAACCCAAGGCCAACGCTACACTCGTCTGGAAACAACATGGTCCATGGAGACTCCTGCCTAACCTCATCTGTCAGCCTGTCCATCACCATGGCAAACGAGAAGGGGCTCAGAGCCGATCCCTGATGTAACCCCATCCTCACCTTGAATCCATCTGTCACTCCTACAGCACACCTCACCACGTCTTGCTTTCTCATACATGTCCTGCACCACCCTCACATACTTCTCTGCCAACCCTGGCTTCCTCATTCAGTACCACACGTCCTCTCTTGGCACCCTATCAAATGCTTTGTCTAGATCCACAAAGACACAGTGCAACTCCTTCTGACCTTCTCTATGCTTCTCCATCAACGTCACTGTTTTACAAAATATTTCACTCTATCGGGCCTTTAATTGTCAAAATCATAAACTGGTCAGTTTTATCAGGCAGTGTTCCCAGTTCTTTCAAACAAGCAGTAGTTGAACCCAAATTACAGTATCTCACAAAAGTGAGTACACCCCTCACATTTTTGTAAATATTTTATTTATATCTTTTCGTGGGACAACACCGAAGATGTGACACTTTGATACTTATTTAACTGGCAGAGGGTTTTGTGTTTTGTTCAACGAGAAGATGCTAGAGGTCAAGGGACTCTTCTGTGGGGGTTCCTCAAGGCTCAGTTCTGGGTCCTATTCTGTTTTTATTGTATTTATCCCCACTTGGTCAGATTATCAGTCAGTTTAAGTGTGTCTCTTACCATTTCTACGCAGACAACATTCAGCTTTACTTTTCTTTTAAAGAAAATGAGCTGAGCATTTTATCAAACTTAATCTCTTGCCTGTCTGCCATTAAGAAATGGTTAAACAATAATTTCCTACAATTAAAGCTTAACAAGACAGAAACACTGATCATTGCTCCAGACAGTAAAATTCCTCTGATAAAGCAACACTTAGGTCACCTAGGCTCTTCTGTCCAGTCCAGCCTGTCATAGCCCGAGTGTCGGTTCCGTCCACACTCGGGTCTTATTTCATAATTCTCTGGCTTTGACAGCAGTGGATTGCTTCTAGTGTCACGCCGCGCCATTCATCAGCGGCGCCACCTGCTCATGCACCTGCTACTCGTCAGCGGCGAAGGATAAAAGCCGCCTCGCCCTGAGCGTCGGCCTGAAGCCGTAGACTTCATTCCTCTTTCATGGGCTTCTACCACATTCTCTTCAGCATCCTTATCTCCGGTAAGAAAATCGCTTACCTCATCTCTCCAGTCTGCTCCCCTGTGCACAGGTGGATTCCTCGGCGGCGGACTATCCCGTCCCTCGTCTCTCCTCGCTGCTGCACCGAGCCCTGCAGGTGGCTGTCTCCCGGGCTTCCATCCTTGAAGCGCCAGTCATCTGTCCCAACAAGTAAGCTTCTCTCCCTCGCCTATTCTCCTCCTGTGTTGGTGTGCGCTCATCACCCTGTGTCTGATTTCTCCCATAGGGTTGCCGGCTGAACGGTCTCCTGCCTCTGGGTCCGAAGCAGACGCCACCACCAACACATTAACATTCCGCAGACACGCACCCAAACATCCCTGTTGTTAATAAACGGTTTGAACTACTCTGAGCCTGTGTGTGTGCGTCTCCTGAGCCGAACGTTATGTCAGTACGGCTTCAGCCGAGCGGCTCGGCAGACGGCGGGCTCGCACACCGGTTTACCATCCTCGAGGCTCGGGTGGATCAGATTGTTTATCAGCAACAGGTGGTTCTTAATCAATTATTAGAACTAACTAACCGATTGAACCGCTTGGACCCCCAACAGCCGTTCCTCCCGACTCGCCAGGGTGGCGCGGCTCCTGCTGTTCCAGCGGCCGTCCAGCCGGCTCCAGTGGCACCGGTTCGGCTCACGCCGATTCCGACCCCCGCCCGCTTTAGCGGTAAGCTCGGCGGAGCGCGGGGGTTCATTATGCAGTGTGAGTCCGTGTTCCACCGTGTGCCCGGAGATTTTCCCTCGGATCACAGCCGAATTGGTTACATAGGGAATCTTCTGGAGGGGCGTGCGTTAACTTGGACCTACGCCGTAATGGCGAGGCCCAGTTATGCCACCCTCACCTATGACCAATTCGTGAGGCGCTTTCTGGAGGTCTTTGACCATTCTCAAACCGAAACGGTCCAGGTCGATCGGCTTCTCGCTCTCCAGCAGGGAAGCCGGTCGGCAGCGGACCACTCGGTCGACTTCCGGGTAGCGGCGGAGGAATTGGGCTGGGAGGAACGCTCCCTCTGTGGCCTGTTCCTCCGCAGCCTCAATAGTGATCTGAGGGATGAACTGGCTGGTCGGGATATCCCTGGGACGCTAGTGGAGCTGACGTCCTTAGCGATAAGTTTGGATAACAGGCTGCGCGAGCGCTCCTCGGGGCGGAGGTCATCTTCTTCTCGCCTTCGTGGAGCCTCGCCGCACCTGTTCCAAGCTCGCCCCCTGGCGGCGCCGCCAGCATCGCGCCCCGAGGAGTCGGAGCCGATGGTGACGGGCTGGACTAAACTTTCCCCTGTGGAGAAACAACGCCGCCGTGAGTTGGGCCTCTGCATGTATTGCGGAGGCGACCAACACACCGTGGAGCGTTGTCCACGGAAAGCCAGTCGGTGGGGTCCGCGAGTCACTGTTGGAAGCCTCGCGGATGTCAATCGGTTAGGATCACTCACTCAATTGAAGCTGCCCATCCGTTTCTGCCATAACCCCACTGGGCACCTCACCCACGCACTGGTGGATTCGGGCGCAGAAGGCAGCTTCATTTCACAAAGCCTGGCAACCCGATTGGGCATCCGCTGCCAGGCACTCAACACTCCCATCTCCCTAATCCACCTCTCCCGTGCCACCCTCGGGAGAGTGACACATCAAACTGTCCCCCTACCGGTCATCATCTCGGGAAACCACCGGGAGGAGATGACCTTTTACGTCCTTCCCAACTCTGTGTCGCCCGTCATCCTGGGTTATCCCTGGCTCCGCCTTCACAATCCGGTCCTGGATTGGAAATCAGCTGGGATATCGGCATGGAGTACGTTCTGTATGGGCACCTGCCTTCAGTCCGCTGCCTGCTCTCCGTCCGCTCCTCCCCCTGCGACGGACGCTGCACCCCCGGACCTGTCTCTGGTGCCCCCAGAATTTCACGACCTGGGTATGGTGTTCAGCAAAGCGAAAGCTATGTCTCTCCCCCCTCATCGGCCCTATGACTGCGCCGTCAACCTCCGCCAGGGGGCTCCCTTACCTTCTGGTCGCCTTTACAGCCTGTCTGCGCCGGAGAAGGAGACGATGAATGCCTACCTGAAGGAGTCATTAAGTGCTGGGATTATCCGCCCATCATCGTCACCCGTGGGGGCAGGGTTCTTCTTCGTGGGAAAGAAGGATGGGTCCCTCCGCCCTTGTATCGACTACCGGGCCCTCAATAATATCACGGAGAAGGACCGTTACACCCTGCCTCTCATGGACACTGCTTTCCACTCCCTCCAGGGGGCGACCTGGTTCACCAAGCTGGACCTACGCAGCGCTTACCACCTCGTCCGGATCCGGGAGGGAGATGAGTGGAAAACGGCCTTCCGTACCCCGAACGGCCACTTTGAATACCTGGTGATGCCGTTCGGGTTGACCAACGCTCCTGCAGTCTTCCAGCGCCTCATTAATGACGTCCTCCGGGACTTCATTGGCCTTTTCGTGTTCGTCTACCTGGACGATATTCTCATCTTCTCCAAGTCCAGGGATGAGCACCAGGTCCACGTGAGGCGGGTCCTCCAAAGGCTGCTGGAGAATCGTCTGTACGTTAAGGCAGAAAAGTGTGAATTTTACGCCAGGAGTACGTCCTTCCTGGGGTTCATCATCGCCCACGATAAGGTGCTCCCCGACCCAGAGAAGGTAAAGGCGGTGGTGGAATGGCCCACACCTGCATCCCGGAAACAGGTGCAGCAATTTGTTGGCTTCGCCAATTTCTACCGCCGCTTTGTCCCCAACTTCAGTGCCATCGTTGGACCACTGACCCGCCTCACGTCCCCGAAGGTCCCGTTCCGGTGGACCGAAGAGGTCGCTGCCGCCTTTGAGGCGCTGAAGGCGGAATTCTCCTCCTCCCGGGTCCTTCGCCAGGTCGACCCCCGCGCTGCAGTGCATTGTAGAGGTAGACGCTTCGGACACGGGAGTGGGAGCAGTGCTGTCCCAGCGGTCGCCGGACGATGGCGCCAAGCGACCGTGCGCCTTCTTCTCCCGGCGCTTGTCCCCGGCGGAGAGAAACTACGATGTGGGGGACAGAGAGCTCTTGGCCATCAAGCTCGCCCTGCAGGAGTGGCGCCACTGGTTAGAGGGGGCGAACCTGCCGTTTGTGGTCCTCACGGACCACAAGAACTTGGAATACTTACGATCTGCCAAGCGCCTGAATGCCCGCCAGGCGCGCTGGTCCCTGTTCTTCGCCAGGTTCCAATTTTCCATCACCTTCAGGCCTGGCTCTAAGAACGTCCTGCCTGACGCCCTCTCCAGGCAGTTCGCCCCCGTGGAGTCGGAGGAGGCGCCCCACTCCATCCTGCCCAGGTCGTGCGTCGTGGGAGCCATCTCGTGGGACATCGAGAGCAAGATCCGGAAGGCACAGGAGGTGGAACCTGACCCTGGCGGCGGACCGGAGGGGAGGCTGTTCGTGCCATCCGCGGTCCGAGGAGAGGTCATCCACTGGCTCCACACCTCCAAGCTCACCTGTCACCCTGGCACCTCCCGGATGATAGATCTCCTCCAACGGTCCTTTTGGTGGCCAGGCCTGCGGAGGGATGCAGCCCGCTACGCCCGGGCTTGCCCAATCTGTGCCACCTGCAAGTCGGGAAATGCCCCTCCAGCGGGTCTGCTCCAGCCCCTGCCCGTCCCTGGCAGGCCCTGGTCGCACATCGCACTGGATTTCGTCACCGGACTCCCCGTCTCCAACTCCTATGACACCATCCTGACCATCGTGGACCGCTTCTCCAAGGCCGTGCACTTCGTCCCCCTGCGAGGCCTCCCTACTGCCCTGGAGACGGCGGACCTCCTCGTCCAACACGTGGTCAGGCTGCATGGGATTCCGGTGGACGTGGTCTCGGACCGGGGCCCCCAGTTTTCATCTGAGGTTTGGAGGTCTTTCTGCAACGCCATCGGAGCCAAGGTGAGCCTCTCCTCCGGCCATCACCCCCAATCCAACGGGCAGTGTGAGAGGACCAACCAGGAGCTGGAGGCTGCGCTCCGCTGTGTGTCCAGATCCAAACCCACGTCCTGGAGCAACCATCTTGCCTGGGTTGAATATGCCCACAACACCGCTCGCTCTTCTGCTACAGGGATGTCCCCCTTCAAAGCGTCCCTGGGTTACGACCCCCCGCTGTTTCCGGAGCAGGAGAGTGAAGTAACTGTCCCGTCAGTTAGGGCCCATCTCAGGCAGTTCCGCTCCACCTGGGCTGCCGCGCGCCATGCGCTATTACGCACAGCGGAGCGCAACAGGACTGTGGCGGACCGGCGTAGGAGACCTGCCCCGGCGTACAGAGTTGGGCAGCTTGTTTACATTTCCACCCAGGACGTCACTCTAAAAGGCGAGAGGAGAAAGCTGGCACAGCGCTTCATGGGTCCCTACCCCATCACCCGGATCATCAACCCGGTGGCTGTGCGTGTGGCTATTCCCCCCTCCCTCCGCATTCATCCTACTTTCCACGTATCGAAGGTGAAACTGGCGGTTACTGACCCCCTTTGCCCTCCTCCTGCAGCGCAACCCGCGCCCCGGATGATTGGTGGCCATCCGGCCTGGTCCGCCTCCTCCATCCTGGACTCCCGGCGCCGGGGTCGTGGGTTGCAATACTTGGTGGACTGGGAGGGCTATGGGCCCGAGCATCGACAGTGGGTGCCCCCGTCGTTTGTGTTGGACCCATCGCTCATCGCGGACTTCCACCGAGCGCACCCGGATAAGCCATCGCCAGGAGGCGCTGCTAGAGGGGGGAGTACTGTCACGCCGCGCCATTCATCAGCGGCGCCACCTGCTCATGCACCTGCTACTCGTCAGCGGCGAAGGATAAAAGCCGCCTCGCCCTGAGCGTCGGCCTGAAGCCGTAGACTTCATTCCTCTTTCATGGGCTTCTACCACATTCTCTTCAGCATCCTTATCTCCGGTAAGAAAATCGCTTACCTCATCTCTCCAGTCTGCTCCCCTGTGCACAGGTGGATTCCTCGGCGGCGGACTATCCCGTCCCTCGTCTCTCCTCGCTGCTGCACCGAGCCCTGCAGGTGGCTGTCTCCCGGGCTTCCATCCTTGAAGCGCCAGTCATCTGTCCCAACAAGTAAGCTTCTCTCCCTCGCCTATTCTCCTCCTGTGTTGGTGTGCGCTCATCACCCTGTGTCTGATTTCTCCCATAGGGTTGCCGGCTGAACGGTCTCCTGCCTCTGGGTCCGAAGCAGACGCCACCACCAACACATTAACATTCCGCAGACACGCACCCAAACATCCCTGTTGTTAATAAACGGTTTGAACTACTCTGAGCCTGTGTGTGTGCGTCTCCTGAGCCGAACGTTATGTCATCTAGCTCCTCGGGCTCTTATTGTGAAAGCGCCCGGGGAAGCTTGCTGCTGTCAAACTCAACAGCTGTGCTGCATCGGGGTCGTTAGTTACCAGAGTTAAAAGCAGGTGCTTAATGCTCCCCGATGCGGCAGTCTCTGTTGATCTCGGTTCATTGCTGTTGATCTCGGTTCATTGCTGTTTGTCTTTGTGTATTGCTGTTAACCGGCCTGGGTATCTCCCGTTACCCCATCTGTTAACATTATCATCTTGTAAGGTACGTTCTGTACGGCTCAACCTTCATTATTATTTCGTCTGGCGCATCGGGTGCTCCCGGCTCAGACGTCACCTTTTCATTGTGTGTATCCTGTGCTTATCCCACCTGCACTGTCAATAAAACATCACTGCAAACTCACTGGTGACTGTGGCGTCTTATGGTGGTTCGTGAGGGCCACCGTGACAGTAGACTGCCGCCAGAACGCCCGGAGAAGAGGCGTCGCACTGAGACGCCATTCACCGTGCAGTTTGCAGTACTGGACTTGTTCCCCCCGTCCGAGTGTCTGTTGCTGGGAGTATGCCGTCATCCAGGAGCCGCGGTCAGCGCCTGGGTAGGCAGCTAGCGGAAGTTCTGGAAAATGTGGACTGCACGATCCTTTCCACTACGCTGTGGGACGCTCCCAGCGACATTCGCAGACAGCTGGACTATGCTGAGGAGTTTCTGGTCAACCTTCCCCTTGAGTACGACGATCATCCGGAGGTGAAAACGAGGTGGGAGGAACTCGCCGCTCAGCGCGAGTTACTTCGTGGGCTGGAGGGGAAGAGCAGGAAGCAGGGGAGGAGGCATCCTCGCTCCCTGCGTCGGTGTTCCGTTCCCGTCCCAGAGCAGGTCCAGGACTACGCGCCGTCTGGGAGCCGACAACGACGTCGGCATAACGGCGTGGGCAACCCTCAGCAGAATCCCTGTCTGGACTTGCTGCCGGCGTATTCCCTTAGCGAACTTCCAAGAGCGGCCCCACCTCGTCTTCCCAGGGGTCCCTCTGTGGCCATCCAGCGGGGAGAGGGGGGAGCAACGTTCCCCACGGAAGGAACCATCTCGACCCCAGGAGAAAGGCAAGTGCACGATAATTTCTCTCATCTCGATATTGTTCTGCCTTGTCTGACTCCTGGGGGTGGAGTTCGGGGTTCGCAGCCCCCCGAGCTCCCTCCACCTGCTGTGGATGAAAGAATTAACCCTGCTGCCTCTTTGTTCTCCCCCGCCGAGCAGTCCACGGCGCCAGGCCAGCGTCGTCGGACGATGAGGGCCCCTGAAGCGCGAGATAGCCTGGATCCGGCCCTGTTGCTACGCCGCGGACGGAGGAGAGGAGCGGACTGCGGCCCGGAGCCTGAGCCGACGGTGAAGCGTACCCGGGTCTCCCCGCCAGAGCGGTCCGAGCCAGTGGGTCGAGGGTCACCTACCCCCACGCCATACGGGTCATCGGCGTGGAGAGCGGCGTGGGAGGAACCTCAGGCTGCCGACAACATCTGGTCAGCTGCGGAGCCCGATGCAGCTGAATCCAAGTCTGCTGACGAGAGTCGCCCAGAACCTGGATCGTCAGAGTCCTGGGTGGCAACGGAATCCGAGTGCAGGCAAGTGCTCCCTCTTCTGTCTCTGTCCTCTGTTGAGCATTTTTGCCTGCCTCTCAGGGAGGCGAGTGAGGGGCAGCCGTCTGCTGCGCCCAAGCTTGTCTCGCTGGGGTCCGTTGCTACCGGTGATGCTGATCCCGGTTTTCCTGTTCTCGAGCTTTGTTTCAGTGTCGCCGGCGTGGAACGGGTCGATGTCACCGAGTTGGAGGTTCCAGGTTCGGGGGCGGAGATCGTCAGCGGAGCTGCACCGGAGGCCCAATCGGGGTCCACCGTGGGTTTGGTTCCGGCCCTATCGGGGTCCACCGTGGGTCCACCGTGGGTTCAGTTCCGGCCCAATTGGGGTCCACCGTGGGTTTGGTTCTGGCCCAATCGGGGTCCGACGTGGGTGCAGCACCAGCTGGTTCTGGATTCGGTGAGGGAGCTGCAGATCCCCTGCCGCCGGATGCCGGACAGACTCATTCCTTTCTTCATCCTCATCACCATCGTCACCCTCCTCGTCTTCCTGAGGAGCGCAACCCATCTTCACCTGGGGCCGTTGGGGTTCCGATCGCTCCACCCGGTTCTCCCTCGTCTCTCCCCTTTTCAGCGGGACCACTGGCTACTTCGACCCAACGGTTCTGGTGGGCTAGCGATGCGGGTCGGCCGCCTGAAAGACTGTCTCACCAATTTGGCTCTCTGGGTCGGCCTCCCGACACATTGGACCCTCTGTGTGGCGACCTGGTCCGGTCGCCTGAAACTTTCTGCTTCCAGGCATGGGACCGGGGTAGGCCGCCCGAACTGTCCTTTTTCCCCCTGCCTGTTTTGTGGCCATTTGATGCTGGACGGCCCCCCAAACTTTCTGCCTCCATCCCTCAGGTTCAGAACTGCACTATTCCCGGGGTTTCTCGTTATGTTTGTGAAACTGTTGGGGTGTGCGGGGGGAGGGGGGGGTCGATATGTGATTTTTGTGGCTCACTCCTTTTTCATTCCTGTATTTGGTAGTTCTGTTCCTTCCTCCATTCAATGTCAATTTGTTGTTTTGCCAATATATGTACTGCCTGTTTTGGTTCTGTTTTTGTTACCCACATCTAGGGGAGTATGGTTTTTTTATAGCCTTGTTGTTCCCTGTTGTTTTCTTGTCCTTTTTTTCTCTCTCCCTCCGGCCAGCGCCCCATCCGCCCACCCTAGGGGGGTGGGGGGTGGGGGGCTTCGGTGTTACTTGGGCCACTCAGGGGCTCGGCCTCGAGGGGGAGGTACTGTCATAGCCCGAGTGTCGGTTCCGTCCACACTCGGGTCTTATTTCATAATTCTCTGGCTTTGACAGCAGTGGATTCCTTCTAGCTCCTCGGGCTCTTATTGTGAAAGCGCCCGGGGAAGCTCCCTGCTGTCAGAGTCAGCAGCTTGCTGCTGTCAAACTCAACAGCTGTGCTGCATCGGGGTCATTAGTTACCAGAGTTAAAAGCAGGTGCTTAATGCTCCCCGATGCGGCAGTCTCTGTTGATCTCGGTTCATTGCTGTTGATCTCGGTTCATTGCTGTTTGTCTTTGTGTATTGCTGTTAACCGGCCTGGGTATCTCCCGTTAGCCCATCTGTTAACGTTATCATCTTGTAAGGTACGTTCTGTAAGACTCAACCTTCATTATTATTTCGTCTGGCGCATCGGTTGCTCCCGGCTCAGACATCACCTTTTCATTGTGTGTATCCTGTGCTTATCCCACCTGCACTGTCAATAAAACATCACTGCAAACTCACTGGTGACTGTGGCGTCTTATGGTGGTTCGTGAGGGCCACCGTGACACAGCCTATGTAACCTGGGTGCTGTTTTTGACAACACTCAGGTTACTGATGCTACCGTCAACCATGCAACTAGTCAGAAACTGCTTTTTTCATCTAAGGAATACAGCAAAACTTAGACCTATGGTCTCAACACCTGAACTGGAAATGATCATTCATGCTATTATCCCGTCTCGTTTAGATTATTGTAATGCCCTTTTTATGTGCTTTAATAAAACTGTTGTTGCCCACCTTCAGACTGTGCAAAACGCAGGAGCTCAGATTTTAACCCGGACTAAGAAAAGGGAACACATTTCCCCGGTTTTATCATTCCTTCACTGGCTGCCAGTTGCTTTTAGATTTCATTTTAAGATTTTAGTTTTGATTTTTGGAGCTCTTAATGGCCAAGCCCCTTCATACATCTCAGCCCTCTTGACTTCATATGCAACAACACGATCACGAAGATCCTCAGACCAGCGACTCTTGGTGGTCCCTTGGACCAAATTTAAAACCCTCAGAGAACGGTCCTTCCTGGTCGCTGCACTGCAGCTTTGGAATGCACTTCCCCTGTTCTTGCGCTGCCTCGAGTCTACTGACTCCTTTAAGGAAGAGTTAAAAACTTATTTGTTTAGGCAGGCTTTTAGCTCACATTGAATGGCTTTTATTCCCTCATGGTTTACTCTTATTTATTCATATTTATATGAGTATTTTATCCTATTTCTATTGAATTTAATTTCTTGTGTATTTGTAAATTTTAATTTGCTGTGAAGCACTTTGTGATATATATATATATATATATATATATATATATACTGTATATATATATATATATATATATATATATATATATATATATATATATATATATACACTACCGTTCAAAAGTTTGGGGTCACTTAGAAATTTCCTTATTTTTGAAAGAAAAGCACTGTTTTTTTCAATGAAGATAACTTTAAACTAATCAGAAATACACTCTAATATCTAATATACCTTGTTAATGTGGTAAATGATGATTCTGGCTGCAAATGTCTGGTTTTTGGTGCAATATCTACATAGGTGTATAGAGGCCCATTTCCAGCAACTATCACTCCAGTGTTCTAATGGTACAATGTGTTTGCTCATTGCGTCAGAAGGCTAATGGATGAATAGAAAACCCTTGTGCAATCATGTTAGCAAAGCTGAAAACAGTTGAGCTGGTTAGAGAAGCTATAAAACTGACCTTCCTTTGAGCAGGTTGAGTATCTGGAAAAAATTATTATTTCAATTACAAAACATTATTTCTAACCTTGTCAATGTCTTGACTATATTTTCTATTCATTTTACAACTCATGGTGGTAAATAAGTGTGACTTTTCATGGAAAACACAAACTAATTGTCTGGGTGACCCCAAACTTTTGAACGGTAGTGTATATCTGTGAAAACTGCTATACAAATAAACTTTGCTTGCTTGCTCTTAAAGCAAACACTGCATCTGTAGTACTCTTTCTTGGTATGAAACCATACTGCTGCTCACTGATTGTCACCTCTCTTCTTAGTCTGGCTTCAACAACTCTTTACCATATCTTTATAGTGTGACTGTTTAACTTTATGCCTCTGTAGTTACTACAGCTCTCAGCATCACCTTTGTTCTTGAAAACCAGTACCAAAACACTTCTTCTCCACTCCTCAGGCATCCTCTCAATCTCCAAGATTGTGTTAAACAATCTGGTTAAAAAGCCCACTGCCATCTCTCCTAAACATCTCCATACCTCCACAGGTATGTCATCTGGACCACCCGCCTTTCTATTGTTCATCCTCTTCAAAGCTGCCTTCACTTCCACCTTGCTAATCCTTGGGACTTCCTTATTCACCATCTTTCCATCATCCATCCTCCTCTCTCTCATTTTCTTTATTCATCAGCTCTTCAAAGTACTCCTTCTACCTTCTCAACACACACTCATCGTTTGTTAGTACATTACCTTTTCTGTCCTTAATCAAACTAACCTACTGTACAACCTTTCCGGCTCAATCTCTCTGTCCTTAGTGTTTAGCCTTTCATCATCATTATCATCATAGCAGTCTGTCGGTGGCGACAATGACAGTTTCATTTAGGTCTGATCAGACTCCTCCATACAGCGCTGTCCTTCGCCTTCCGCTGAGAGGAACTCCTGACCTTGTTAACCCAGGTGACGTCCAAGCTGGTATGAGTTGCTTTCTGACTGACCATTTCATGAAACTGCTTGCAAAGTATTTGAGTACCGCTAGCTTTTGCTGGACTAGCGGCACATTCTTGGCAGATAGAGGTTACACGGAGTGACACTGGACATCCTGGCAGATAAGCACATCTGTCGCAAGGTCTGTACTGGACTTTTGCCAGTCGGTGCATCATGACATGCACTACACAAAGAGCAGAGATAAACAAACCTATCATCTGGTCAGTCACTGCAACAGATGCTGAAATCAGTTTGTTTTAGCTTGTCCGTACAACTCAATATATGCCTTTTCCTTTGTTTTTTCCACCTCTCTCTTTGCCATGCACCTAAATTCCAAATACTCCTGTCTACTTTCTTCATCTCACTCACTATCCCACTTTTTCTTTGCTAAACTCTTCCTTTGAATACTTTCCTGTACCTCCTCATTCTACCACCAAGTCTCCTTGTCTTCCTTCCTCTGTCCACTGGATACACCACATACCTTTCTACCCATTTCCCTCAATACTTTTGCTGTACTTTCCCAGTCATCTGGTAAGACGTTCCCACCACCCAGAGCCTGTATCAACTCCTTCCTGAACTCTGTACCACCTTTTTCCTTCTGTAACTTCTCCCACTTAATCTTTGGCTCTACCTTCACTGTTTTCCTCTTCTTGCTTTGCAAAGTCATCCTACAGACTACCATCTGACGCTGTCTAGCTACATTCTCCCCTGCCACCACCTTGCAGTCTCCTATCTCTTTCATATTTCTCCTTCTGCATAAAATGTAGTCCACCTGTGTGCACCTTCCTCAACATATCACCCTACACTCCTCTTTCTTCTTGAAGTATGTGTTCACCACAGCCATTTCCATCCTTTTAGCAAAATCCACAACCATCTGTCCTTCCACATTTCTCTGCTTAAGACCATGCCTACCCAGGACCTCCTCATCACCTCTGTTCCCTTTACCTACATGTCCATTAAAGTCTGCTCCAATCACCACTCTCTCTGCCCCCTGGAAACACTCTCTACCACTTCATCCAACTTACTCCAGAATTCCTCTTTCTCTTCTACCTGACAGCCACCTTGTGGGGCATACACACTGACAACATTCAACATCACACCTTTGACTTCTAGCTTCAAACTCATGATTCTGTCTGACTCCCCCTTTACCTCCTGAACACTCTTCACATACTCTTCCTTCAAGATTACTCCTACTCCTTTTCTCTTCCTATCTACACCATGGTAGAACAGTTTAAATCCACCTCCAACGCTCTTAGCCTTGCTTCCCTTCCATCTGGTTTCTTGAACACACAGTATATCTACCTTTCCTCCCTCCATCATATCAGCCAACTCTCTGCCTTTACCAGTCATAGTCCCTACATTTAGATAGATAGATAGATAGATAGATAGATAGATAGATAGATAGATAGATAGATAGATAGATAGATAGATAGATAGATAGATAGATAGATAGATCGATCGATCCCAAACTGGAAAGTTACAGTGTAACAGCAGCATGACAGCAGAAAACCAAATGATAGAAACTGTTACAACTCGCTCTCGCCTGTCTCCTGCTTCAGCTGCACGCACACCTGTGCCTCATCAATCTCGGGCGATATAGCCCACTCCGCCTGGAGCCTCGGTCTGGAGCCGTCTGCTAATCTACGCTCTTCTCTCCAGTGCACGCCAGCTCCCTGACGGCCTGCGCTCCTTGGATAATTCCTCTTCTAGCACATAAGCTAATCATCCACTCACCTTCTCTCCAGTCTCTCCCCTGTGCACAGGTGGATCCTCTGGCAGCGGATTTTCCTCCCTCATCCTCGCCATCTCTCTCCTCACCGCGCCGAGCGCGCTCTAGGACACTGTTGTAAGGAAAATATGAAATTAATAAATATGACCAGGTATAAATTATTTAATTTATATTGATGTATGGGAATCTGAGATCAAATTTTGTTTCATATACACCAGAAAAGTCAATAACACTCATAGGGGCACCAGCTTCTATCTTTAAGAAGCAATTTTAATTTTAATTTCACTTTATACCTGTTTAATCACTCAATAAATTAATTAATAATCAGTCTCAAAAAATTTTCCGTGAATTCGATACCTGGGCTTGAAACAGACTCAGAATGGAATAAATTCTCAACAACTTCTCTCATTTTCACATATTTATTAAACGAAATGATTAACAGACGTTGCAGTAATTTCATTAATCATAAAATCAATCTTGTAAATGATAGATTAACAATGTCAATATTTTCGGAACCAGGGTTAAACTGAGAAATGAACTTCTATCAGTTTGAGTTAACAGATTATGGAAACAACGTAAATTTATGGAGAAAGTTTACTAATTATATGAAAGGTCCTGGATTAATCTTAAGAAAATAAAAACAGAATTTTAACGAAAAGAAGAGTTATGTTAGGGGCTTCTTAATTTGCATCTGATTAGATATACAAATTATCACCGAACCTCAGATGTTTAATTCAGCAGATGAATTAAAGTTTGCAGCTCACGTGATTCTTCTTCGATGATTCCCCATTGATCTGGTCAACGTTCTTTCATCGTCCTCAGCCCAAGATTCCGTGGATGTTAGGGGAAATATCTGCCCGCAGATATTTCAGGGTCCACAGTTCGACCTTTAAAGTCAAGCGGTCGAAGTGGCTGGATTTTGGCTGAATGACCCACAGTTGTAACTTGGATCAGAACCAGCTGGTGCCGACGTTTCTTCAGCGTGTGATGAAGAGAGCTGCGCGTTTTCTCCTTTGTAGACAAGCGGCTCCAGAGGTCTTCGAGAATAATTAGATCTAATCAGATCTCAAATTAGAAAAAGACTTTCAGACTTTAGATAAAATAATAGCTTCTGGTGTGTGATTGGTCAAGAAAAATATTCTAAAAACAAAGTCAAGATTAAAACTTACATTAAAATTAAAACAAACAGTGGTTTTACAGAAAGTTTAACAAAGAAAAAGAGATAAATAAAAATTGGAGTTTAACTCCGATTAAGAATTGAGCTCAAAGAAATAGGAATTCCTAGGCATTTAAGAGAAAAAGAAAAAAACATTAAAATACAAAGTTACATAAACAAATTACGAGTTATCTGCTCTGTGCTCGGAAAAGCAACACGTGGTAGAAGTCTTTGTTCAGGCAGTCCTTTGTTCTTCCCAAAGTTCTTTCTTGCTGTGTGTAGACAATGGACAAAAGAGAGAGACGAACGGAGGCGAAAGAGCGTCCCAAGAGCGACAGTAAAAGAGACAAAAGAGCAGAAAGAGCGTGTCAAAAGAGCGAGTCCAAAAGAGAGGTGAACGGAGGCGAAAAGAGGAAGTAGCAGGGGATCTTCCTCTTTTTATAAGTTCTGTTGAGCTTTCGCGGGCTTCCGGGTTGACCGGAATCTCAGCCAATGAGCGTCCTTCGTGGGCGGGCTTGACGAACTTTAGTCCAATGACAGGCTTTGTCTGCGAGGGACCAATGGGATGGAGAAGCTGGAGCCCAGTGAACGTTGGGTGACATTTGACACCGGTCTCCATGAATACACACAATTTTAATACACTGGAATACAGTGATCCCTCACTTATCGCGGTTAATGGGGTCCAGAACCGACCGCGAAAAGTGAAAAACCGCGAAGTAGTGTCACCCCCCGCCATTTTTTACATACATTTTTTTGTGTATATATAATATCAATAAGTGTATATTAACCCTATAAATGCATATGTTATCATTAGAACATTAAAGAATAGTTTGAAACATGTAAATAAAATATTAATAATATAAATAATATACATAAAATAATGCATAAATAATATAAATAATACGTACGTTCATTCTCTCACTCTCTCTCTCTCGACGGGAAGGCGTAGAGGCAGCAGGAGGAGGCGTAGAGGCAGCAGCGACGTCTCGACCAATCAGCTTGCGAGATTCCCGAACCGAGCAACACGAGAACAAAATCTCTTAGGGGGGGGGGGATGCTGGCCAGCGAATCAGAGAGGTGGATTTTGAGTTGTGCCGGCTCTCCGTGTAGTCTCCCTGCCTTCTGCTAGCGCCCGGGCAACTTTTTTCTCAATTTTGAATTTTTGATGAATATTTTTGAAAAATCCGCGGAAGGTGAGGCGCGAAGTAGCGAGGGATCACTGTATGCTTTTACACACTTATGTATAACTAAGCTAACCTTATTGATTAAGGTAGCTTATAAGCAGTGCTTCTAAATCAACATGCAGGAATAAACATTGATTTAAACATTTTTAACATGCATATACAGTATATAAAATCACAGATTAATGCATTTCACACATATTATTGATTTTTCACATTAAAACATCAGAGTCCATTTGCTTTTCATAGTCCTGAAAAGAAGGGAAGATTTAGAATTGACTTTGTAATAATGTACTTTAAAGTTCACTGGTTAAATCCAGCATGTCCCAGAGTTTAAGGAAATTAACTGAGTTGTGGATCTGTGTAGGCCATGAGGGCTCCAGGTCTGTTCCATGTTTATGGGGGCAATAAAGTGGCGCAGGAGGAAATAGGTTGAATTCTTTTAGACTGGTTTTAGCAAAGGAATGGGATTTCAGCTGTGGCCTGGGGGAGAAAATCAGTTCTTGACTGTCTTACTCCTGGGTGAAACAAAATATCTTTAAGCAGAAGAATAATTATTGCTGAGCCAAAGTGAGATGATGCTACACTGTCTTCCAGGCAGGAGCCCTGCGGCTTAAGCCAACGCCAGCCACCTGACCATCTGCAAGTAAGCACCAGACTGTGTATTAATTCTGCTGGGTGTGCACCGACAGTTAATCTCTGTGTTTGCTCTGCCCTTAGGGTTGCCTGGCTGTACGGCACTCCGCTTCGCCCTCAACGCATCCCGTCCTCCTGCAACACATTATATCCCGCACACATACACTCATACACCTGTTGTTTGCACAATAAAATTATTGAACCACACTCGAGCCTGTGTGCGTGTTCCCTGGGTCCGACCTTATGACAGTAAGGCTCCAGCAGAGCGGCCCGGCGAACAGCGGGCTCGCACACTGACTAATCACTCTCGAGGCTCGAGTGGATCAAATCACTCACCAGCAGCAAGTAATCTTTAACCAATTAACCCAGATTAACCACCAGTTGGACCGTCTGGATCCCCAGCAGGCGTTCCCTCCGGCTCAGCGCAGCAGGCCAGCTCCCGTTGGTCTCCCAGCTATCCAGGCTAACCCGGGGCCGCCCACCCGGCTCACTCCTATTCCTACACCCACGCGCTTCAGCGGGAAGCTCGGTGAAGCTTGGGGGTTCCTCTTCCAATGTGAGTCGGTGTTCCAGCGCGTCCCCAGGGACTTCCCGACTGATCACAGCCGAATCGGGTACGTGGCTAAACTTTTGGAAGGGCGAGCGCTAGCTTGGGCCTACGCCGTGATGGTGAGGCCCAGCTAAGCGAACCTGACCTATGCCCAGTTCGTGCACGATTTTAATGAAGTTTTTGATCATTCGGACCGTGACAGTGTGCTAACCACCCGGTTGCTAAACCTTTGCCAGGGTAATCGGTCAGCGGCCGATTACGCTGTCGACTTCCGGGTGGTAGGAAGTTGGGTGGGGGGATGCTGCCCTCTGCAGCATTTTTGCCCGTAGTCTGAGTCCTAGCCTCCGGGATGAGCTGACCTGCCGGGATCTGCCGGAACAGCTCTCCGAATTAATTTCCCTAGCTATCAGTCTCGATAACAGGTTGAGAGAGCGGGCCGCCGAGTGGAAGTCGTTCAGCCGCTCGAGCAGAGCGTCCTCCCGCACCTCTCAACCTCACCCCCTGGCATTGCCCGCGCCAGAGTCCGCCGATGAGCCGGAGGCGATGCTGATTGGGCGGACCAAGCCTCCGCTGGCGGAGAAACAGCGCCGCCGGAAGCTGGGCCTCTGCATGTACTGCGGAGACGACCAGCACCCCGTGGAATCTTGCCCGATAAAGCCGAAAGGGGGAGTCCGCGAGTCGATGTAGGGGGCCTTGCGGACTCGTCCCAGTCTAACTCCCTATCAAAATGCCTCCTGCCAATCAGGTTCTGTCACAACCACACTGAACACCACACCCACACACTGGTGGACTCGGGGGCAGAACAGAGCTTTATTTCAAAGAGCCTAGCAACCCGCCTGGGCATCCCCTGCCAAGCTTTGCCGGCTCCTCTCAATCTCGTCACCCTCTCTAAGACACCCCTGGAGAGGGTTACACACCGGACAGTTCCAGTCCCCGTCATCATTTCCGGGAATCACTGGGAGAACCTCAGCCTATTCGTACTGCCCGCCTCAGCTGCCCCCGTCATTCTGGGTTACCCCTGGCTGCGCCTCCACAACCCGGCCTTCAACTGGTGATCTGGAAGTGTCCTCTCCTGGAGCTCCTTTTGTTTGGGCGCCTGTCTCCAGTCCACTGCCTGTGCCCCTTCGCTTTTTCTCTCCTCCTCCAACCCCCCCCCCCCCCCCCCCCGCCTCCGGACCTCTCCAAGGTGAATCCAGAGTTCCACAATCTCAGGACTGTCTTCAGCAAGTCTAAAGCGCTGTCTCCCCCCCCCCCACCGCCCATATGACTGTGCCATTAACCTCCGCCCGGGGGCGCCCTTACCATCCAGTCGCCTGTACAGCTTGTCAGCTCCGGAGCAGGAGGCCATGGACACCTACATAAAGGAGTCGCTCAGCGCTGGCATCATTCATCCCTCCTTGTCCCCAGTCGGAGCAGGGTTTTTTTTCGTTGATAATAAGGATGGGTCCCTTCAGCCATGCATCGACTTTCGGGCCTTAAATGACATCCTGATCAAGGACAAATACACGCTGCCACTGATGGACTCCGCCTTCGACTCTCTCCAGGGGGCTTCCTGGTTTACGAAGCTGGACCTCCGCAGCGCCTCGTTGAGGTGGACGCCTCCGACACGGGGGTGGGGGCAGTGCTGTCTCAGCGCTCTCCGGTGGACAGGGTGGTCCACCCCTGCGCCTTCTTCTCCCGGCGCCTGTCTGCTGCGGAGAGGAACTACGACGTCGTGGCGGTGAAGCTCGTGCTGCAGGAGTGGTGTCACTGGCTGGAGGGGGCAGCACAACCTTTTGTGGTCTAGAAGGATCACAAAAACCTGGAGTACCTGAGGACGGCCAAGCGCCTGAATGCCCGCCAGGCATGCTGGTCCCTGTTCTTTGGCCGCTTCAGGTTCACCATCACCTACCGCCCCGGCTCTAAGAACGCCAAGCCGGATGCGCTGTCCAGGCAGTTTGCCCCGGAGGCCCCCGAAGAACAGGAACACACCATCCTGCCGGCCTCGTGCATCCTGGGCGCCGTCTCATGGTCAATCAGGGACAAGGTCCGAAGAGCGCAGGAGGCTGAACCGGACCCCGGCGGCGGTCCAGCGGGGAGGATGTTTGTGCCATCATCTGTCCGGGGTGACGTCATCCATTGGGCTCATACCTCTAAGCTCGCCTGTCACCCTGGGATCTCCCGGCTGGTGGAGCTCCTCCAGAGGTCTTTCTGATTGCCGGGCCTCCAAGACGACATTGCCAATTACGTCCGCGCCTGCCCCCAGTACTGGTAAAACTGGTAAAACTTCGACCTCTCCTCCAGCGGGGCTCCTCCATCCCCTGCGGGTCCCCGGAAGGCCCTGGTCCCACGTAGCCTTGGATTTTGTCACCGGTCTCCTGACGTCTAGCTCCTTCAACACCATCCTGACCATTGTGGACTGGTTCTCGAAGGCCTCCCACTTCGTGCCGCTCCACGGCCTCCCTACGGCGCGGGAGACGGCAGATTTGTTGGTCCAGCACGTCATAAGGTTACATGGGATTCCAGTGGATATCGTCTCGGACCGGGGGCCCCAGTTTGTGTCCAGGGTCTGGAGGTGCTTCTGCAACACTTTGGGGGCTACAGTGAGCTTGTCATCCGGTCACCATCCCCAGTCCAATGGGCAGTGCGAACGTACGAATCAGGAACTGGAAGCTGCACTGCGCTGCACTGCGCTGCGCTGCGTCACCGCCTCCAGTCCTTCCTCATGGAGCGCCCATTTGCCCTGGATAGAGTACGCCCATAATTCAACCCTGTTATCAGCCATTAGGATGTCTCCCTTCCGGGCGTCTCTGGGCTATGACCCTCCACTGTTCCCAGAAGAGGAGGGGGAGGTGGCAGTACCATCTATTCAGGCTCATCTAAGGCGCTGCTGGCGCCTTTGGACCGTGACTCGCTAAGCGCTTTTACACACGGCGGCGCACAACTCCAGATCGCCGAATCGTCACAGGCGAGCCGCTTCCCACTATCAAGTGGGCCAACAGGTATGGTTGTCCACGCAGCACATCAACCTGAAGGCCGAAAAGAAGAAGCTGGCCCAGCGCTTCATTGGACCTTTTCCCGTCGTCAAGGTAATTAATCCGGTGGCTGTGCGTCTGGCTCTCCCCCCCTCCCTCCATGTCTGTCCAATGTTCCACGTCTCCCAGATTAAACCCCAAGTGACTAACCCACTCTGCCCTCCTCCTAGGGCTCCACCCCCTCCCGTGATGATCGACAGCGACCCGGTGTGGAGGGTCAATTCCATCCTGGACTCCCGCCGCTGGGGTCGCAGCCTGCAATATCTGGTGGACTGGGAGGGGTATGGCCCTGAGTGGAGATCCTGGGTGCGCCCGTCGTTTGTACTGGACAAACGCCTCATCACGGAGTTCCACTGGGAGTACCCAGGTAAGCCAGCGCCGGGAGGCGCTGCTCAGGGGGGGAGTACTGTTACAACTCGCTCTCGCCTGTCTCCCGCCTCAGCTGCACGCACACCTGTGCCTCATCAATCTCGGGCTATATAGCCCGCTTTGCCTGGAGCCTCAGTCTGGAGCCGTCTGCTAATCTACGCTCTTCTCTCCAGCGCACACCAGCTCCCTGACGGCCTGCGCTCCTTGGATAATTCCTCTTCTAGCACGTAAGCTAATCATCCACTCACCTTCTCTCCAGTCTCTCCCCTGTGCATAGGTGGATCCTCTGGCGGCGGATTTTCCTCCCTCATCCTCGCCATCTCTCTCCTCACCGCGCCGAGCGCGCTCTAGGACGCTGTCTTCCAGGCAGGAGCCCTGCGGCTTAAGCCAACGCCAGCCACCTGACCATCTGCAAGTAAGCACCAGACTGTGTATTAATTCCGCTGGGTGTGCACCGGCAGTTAATCTCTGTGTTTGCTCTGCCCTTAGGGTTGCCTGGCTGTACAGTGCTCCGCTTCACCCTCGACGCATCCCGTCTTCCTGCAACACATTATATCCCACGCACACGCACTCATACACCTGTTGTTTGCACAATAAAATTATTGAACCACACTCGAGCCTGTGTGCGTGTTCCCTGGGTCCGACCTTATGTCAGAAACACACACAGCATAATAGACAAAGGGATTACCCATGGAAAGTAAAACTGATAAAAACGTATATACATCATAGATGAATAGATGGTGACCCATATAGGTACATGAATCATACCCGCTGTACAATGCAGGACTATCAGGTGTAGGGTGAAATGTGAGGCACCAATTAGACTGTACAGTGCAGTATGGCAGCATAGTATGACCAGAATACAACATTAGAGTGAGTTATTGTACAGTGGAATGGCATGTGGCAGAAAAGATTTACTGTACCTAACCGTTCAACAGCGAAGTTGTAGCAGTCTGCTGGAGAAACGTCCCTACTCTCACCTCCACACTTCCACCTTTCCTTTTCACTCTCTCCCTCCTAACACACCTTCCCCCTCTCCTCCTCCTCAATCTTTGACCAACAGTAGCCAAATTTCCACCAGTGGTGGTCATTGTTAACCTGGGCCTCGACCGATCCAGTATGAAAGTCTCATTCATTATGATCCACATGTTTGATTTGGCAAAGGCTTTACATTGGATGCCCTTCCTGGCACAACCGTCCCCATTTACCCTTGGCTTGGGACCGGCAATAGGAATACACTGGCTTGTGCACCCCCTGTGGCTGGGTTGCATTATTTTTTGTCAAATAAACCAGTAAATAAAAATAAACAAATGGTGAAGGGACACCGGCCTCCAGAACAAACAGTGAAGGCACACTGGCCTCAGGAACAAATGGGGAAGGCACACCAGCCTCTGGAACAAACGGCGAAGGCACATCATTCTCTGGAACAAACGGTGAAGGTACACCGGCCTCTGGAACAAACGGTGAAGGCGTACAGGCCTGTGGAACAGACGATGAAGGCGCACTGGCCTCTGGAGAAAACTGCGAAGGTGCACCGGCCTCAGGAGCAAATACTGAAGGCGTGCCGGGCTCTGTAACAGACAGCAAAGACGTACCGGTCTCTGGAACAGACAGCGAAGGTGCGCCCGCCACAGGAACAGATGGTGGAGGCGCACCAACCTCAGAATGAGACGGCTGAGGGCAAGCAGCTGAGGTGGAGTGTGGTCCTCCTGCAGCTCCACCCTCGAAGTGGCCACCTTGGACGTAGGAGGAGAACATGAGGTCAGTGAGGTGACACCACAGTCATCAGCAGCAGGGACTGGTGGGGAGGACCCAGAGGCAGGTGGAATCTGCACTTGGGTCCCCCCACTAGGAGCAAGGCAAGTCTTTTCTAAAATTGATGTTGAAAATAAGGGAAAAAGGCAAGGCAAGTTTATTTGTATAGCACATTTCATGTACAAGACAAATCAAAGTGCTTTACATAAAAACATTAAAGCATTAGAGCAAGTTACAAAAGGAATACATAAGAATTTAAACGCAAAGTCAGGAGTAAATTAAAGAAAATCAAAAGCATGCTAAAATAGAATACGGCAGAAATAAAAATTTACAGTGCATTGTAGGAGATTAACTGTTGTGACCCAAGCACT
Source organism: Pholidichthys leucotaenia (assembly GCA_020510985.1). Lineage (NCBI taxonomy): Eukaryota > Metazoa > Chordata > Actinopteri > Cichliformes > Pholidichthyidae > Pholidichthys > Pholidichthys leucotaenia. The sequence continues at coordinate 167,019,225 of CM035842.1, forward strand.
ATGCTATTTGTGCTCAGACTATTCCTGTCAGGGCTTGACAGCGGCGTTGTTATCCTGGCTGTCCGAGCTCTTATTGGGACAGCGCTCGGGGAGGCTTCCGCTCAGCTGTCAAGTCCTGAACAGCTGTTCTGCATTTGCGGTCGTTAGCGACTGACTTCTTAAACCCACGCTAGCGGCCGCATCCTTGCAGCAGTGTCCGTCGCTTATTGTCGGCGCTAACGTATGCTTTGGACTTTCTTTACTTTGCCTGTCTGTGGTATGACCGTCGCCTCCTGCGGACCCGTAAGTGAGCTGTTAGCCTTACGCCTCCTGGTGTGTGTAGACTTGCGTGTGTCATTGCCTCAGCAGCTTGTATTATTATTACTTCACCGTTAATAAAGACCCTTGCACAACTCTCTGGTGACGGTGTGGCGTCTTATGGTGGCTCGCGAGCGCCGCCGCATGACAGTACACTGCTGCCAAAAAACGGCGTTTACAGTGACGCCAACCCGAGACGCCTTTCACCAGTGAGTTGGTGTTTTTTGGACATTCGCTTTTCCTGTCTGCGTACGGTGTGTGTGAGGAATGCCGTCGCGGAGTCCGAGCCACGAGCTGACGGGCGTCCTTGAATTCGTGGATGAGATGCTCATCTCCGCTTCCCTCCTGGATTACGATCACGGGATACACTGGTACCTGGACTCCGCTGAGGACGCTCTTCGTCATCTCTCTCCCCGCTACGCTGACCACCCGGAAGTCGACGCGAGGAGGGCTGATATCGCCGCACAACGCGAGATATTCCTTATGCTGGAGGAGGAGGACGGCAGGAAGCAGAGGAGGAGGCGCTCCTGCTCTTTGCCTAGGGATCCTGATCCTGTCCTCGATCCATTCCTGGAGTTCGCACCATCTGGGGGCCGGCATAGACATCGGCGCCGCGGCCGAACACATCTTCAGCAAGCTCCTGTTCCGGATCCAGTTCCGGGCCGCCGGAATGACCCAGTCAACCAGTCAGCTGTCTCTTCGGCGTCACATCAGGAGGGAATTCCTGCAGCCCCTTTTCTCGGGCCACCACCCTCTGCTGTAAGGTCAGCATGTTGTGCCCGGCCCGTTTCGGCTGCCGCTCCCTCGTCCTCGACGCCCTCTCCAGCTGCTGTGTGTGAGCAGAGTCCTGCACCGGCGAGCTCCGTCCATGGGTCCTTTCTTACCATCCAGCGAGCGAGGGAAGGAGCAATGTCCTCTACAGCTGGCACCATCCTTCCTCCGGGAGACAGGCAAGTTCAAATTCACTCCCCTACTTATCATGGTGATCTGTCTTGTCTGACTCCTGGGGGTGAAGCTCGGGGTTTGCAGCCCCCCGAGTTTCCTCCTCCAGCTGTAGTTACCTGGACTGAACCTGCTGCCTCTGTGTTTCCTCCTGCTGAGCGGACCTCGGCGTTAGGTCCACGCCGTCGAACGAGGGGGAGGCCTGCGGCTCTGGGAATAATCCCGGCCCCACAGCCTTGTTTTGGACAGAGGAGAAGAGCGGACTGCGGTGTGGAGCCTCAGCCGATGAGCAAGCATCCCCAAGTCTCCACAGAGGAGCAGCCCAAGCCAGCGGGTCGAGGGTCCCCTGCCACCATGCCATGTGGGTTATCGGTGTGGACATCAGCACGAGAGGATCCAGCTGCAGAGACCATCAGGCCGGCTGTGGAACCCGACGACGAGCTTCTACCTGAATCTGGATTGACGAAGTCCTGGACGGCTCCAGAGCCCGAGTGCAGACAAGTGCTCTTCTTTGTTTTTCTTTGTGGTGTGTTAGAGCATTTTTGCCTGTCTCATGGGGAGGTGAGCGAGGGGCAGCCGTCTGCTGTGCCCGAGCTCGTCTCGCTGGGCTCTGGCGCTGCCGGTGATACTGATCCCGGTCCTCTCCTGTCCTCTGAGCCTCTCCACAGCGTAACCGGTTTGGAGTCTGTCGAGGTCACGGGGCTGGAGGTCCCAAGTTCGGGGATGGAGGTCGTCGCCGGTGCAGTACCGACCCAGTCGGGGTCCGTCCAGACCCAGTCGGGGTCCGACGCGTGGGCTGAGGTGACCCAATCGGGGTCTAACGTGTGGGCTGAGGTGACCCAATCGGGGTCCAACGTGTGGGCTGAGGTGACCCAGTCGGGGTCCGACGCGGGTGCAGTGGTGACCCAATCGGGGCCTGCTGAGATCCAGTGGGGATCCAACGCAGGTGCTGCTGTGATCCAATCGGGGTCCGACGCGGGTGCAGCGGTGACCCAATCAGGGCCTGACGAGATCCAGTGGTGGTCCAGCGCAGGTTCGGCTGCGACCCAATCGGGGTCCAACGTGGTCCAATCGGGGTCTGACGCAAGTGCGGCTGTGACCCAATCGGGGTCCGACGAGGTCCAGTGGGGGTCCAACGCAGGTGCAGCTGCGACCCAATCGGGGTCCGACGAAGTCCAGTGGGGGTCCAACGCAGGTGCAGCTGCGACCCAATCGGGGTCCGACGAGGTCCAATCGGGGTCTGACGCAGGTGCGGCTGTGACCCAATCGGGGTCCTACGAAGTCCAGTGGGGGTCCAACGCAGGTGCAGCTGCGACCCAATCGGGGTCCGACGAGGTCCAATCGGGGTCCGACGAAGTCCAGTGGGGGTCCAACGCAGGTGCAGCTGCGACCCAATCAGGGTCCAACGAGGTCCAATCGGGGTCTGACGCAGGTGCGGCTGTGACCCAATCGGGGTCCTACGAAGTCCAATGGGGGTCCAACGCAGGTGCAGCTGCGACCCAATCGGGGTCCGACGAGGTCTAATCGGGGTTCAACGCAGGTGCAGCAGTGACCCAATCGGGGTCCGGCGAGGTCCAGTGGGGGTCCGACGTTGCCGCTGCTGTGACCCAATCGGGGTCCAACGCGGGTGCAGCTGTGATCCAACTGGGATCCGATACAGGCGGAGCTGCGATGATCGCATTGGTCTGGACCGAGATTGGTGGAGGAGCCGCAGACCCTTCGCCGCCTGATGTGATGTGGACCCATTGTCTTGATTATTCCCCTCTCAGGAGCCACCAGCTGGGGTCGTTAGCGCTGGGGGCCGTTGGAGGTTTTTGTCTTGCAGGCTGGCGCTCTCATGTAGTTTCTCCGTCTGGCAGGCCGCCGCACGCTATTCCTCCACGGTTCTGGTGGCTGAAGGATGCGGGTCGGCCACCCGAGAAGCTGCTCCGCTGGTTTGGCGCCTTGGGTCGGTCACCCGAAAAACTGTGTTTGCTACTGGGTGGCCTGGTACGGCCACCGGAGGACTTGACTCTTGGGGCCTGGGACTGGGGCAGGCCGCCTGACCATGTACTGTTTTTTGTGACTACCCGTGTTCCATTGGATGCAGGGAGGTCGCCGGAGCTCCGCCTGGGGCGTTTGATCTCCGCCGATCATCTTCTGTTTGGGACCATATGGTGTAAGGTTATTTGGAACAATTAAGACTGCCTCGTGTATGTTTGCAGCATGCTTTTGTTTTTTTTTGTTTTCCTCCCCTCTTCTACTTGAGGGGCTATAGCATGTATTTCTTGTTTTTTCATAGATACCGTAGTGTTTGAGGCTGTTGTTTTGGGGTTTAATTGTGGCTGGGTTTCATGTACTTGGGTGACTTGGGAGTATAATTGTGGCATTTCAAAGTCTGTGTGTGAACAGTGTGAAAAGATCTTTACTCTGATGAGTTCTAAACCACATGGGGTTATGTACTCTGGAGTTAGACAGGTTGTCCGTGGTCACTGTGGGAAAGCTTTCGGTGTCAGGTAAATTATGCTCTGTATGGTTTGTACCCCTTGTATTGTAACTCTTGCCTTGTTTTTTTTTCTTCATTGTTTCTGGGGGAATGTGATGGAAATGTCAGGGGATGTGTTTTTCTTTTTCCTTTTTGTCTGGGGCCTTGTTGGGTTTTGTTTGGCTCCCTCCTTGCCTGTTCCTCCATTCATTTGCCCTGTGGTGGGGGGGGGGGGCTGGGTGTTACAAGGCGTTCGGAGCCCGCCTTTTGAGGGAGGGCTACTGTTGTGACCCGAGCACTATGCTATTTGTACTCGGACTATTCCTGTCAGGGCTTGACAGCGGCGTTGTTATCCTGGCTCTCCGAGCTCTTATTTTGACAGTGCTCGGGGAGGCTTCCGCTCAGCTGTCAAGTCCTGAACAGCTGTTCTGCATTTGCGGTCGTTAGCGACTGACTTCTTAAACCCACGCTAGCGGCCGCATCCTTGCAGCAGTGTCTGTCGCTTATCGTCGGAGCTAACGTATGCTTTGGACTTTCTTTACTTCGCCTGTCTGTGTTATGACGGTCGCCTCCTGTGGACCCGTAAGTAATCTGTTAGCCTTACGCCTCCTGGTGTGTGTAGACTTGTGTGTGTCATTGCCTCAGCAGCTTGTATTATTATTACTTCACCGTTAATAAAGACTCTTGCACAACTCTCTGGTGACGGTGTGGCGTCTTATGGTGGCTCGCGAGAGCCGCCGCATGACATTAACAATTGTTCTACTGAAAGGCCACAGCAAATAGGAGAGTTTGTAACCTGGATTTAAAGCAGCTGAGAGTTTCAGCAGCCCTGATGCTTTCTGGGAGTTTGTTCCATATGTGAGGGGCATAAAAACTAAATGCTGCCTCACCACGTTTGGTTCTAACTCTGGGCATAGATAGTATGCCTGACCCTGATGATCTGAGGGCTCTGGTGGGTCATAATGGACTAGCAGATCTGAAATGTATTTTGGCCCTATACCATTCAGAGCTTCATAAACCAACAGCAGTATTTTGAAATCTATTCTTTGACAGACAGGAAGCCAGTGTAAAGATTTTAGAAGTGGAGTTATATGATCTACTTTCTTGGTCTTATTGAGGACTCGAGCTGCAGCATTCTGAATCAACTGCAGCTGTCTGATGGACTTTTTAGGGAGACCTGTGAGGACAGCATTACGGTAGTATAGTTCACTGAAGATAGATGCATGGACAAGTTTTTTCTAGATCCTGCTGAGACAGCAGATCTCTAATCCTCGCTATTGTGGGGAGACTTGAATAACGAAACCGAATTGTCTTTCATTTCAGTTTATTCAAGAAATCATTCCACTGTCTGCTCTTATTCTTGAGCAGCGAACAAAGAGAGTGAACACACCAAAGTTCTCTCATTTAAACCTTCTCACATCAAACCATTTCCCTCGCGGGGGAAATCACACATCTATATCAAAGTCTCTTTATTCACATTCATTAGCCTTTTATTTACATAACTCCCCCTTCTCTCTTCCCGAGCCTCAGTGGTCAGGAAGTCTTCTGTCCCCTGTCCTCCGCAGGGGGTCCAGGCTCTGTGGCTCCGCACCGCAGGGGGCTGGCTCTCCTTCATCGTGGTTAAATCACATATGCAGTGTCCAACATATACATGTCTCACAACACAGCCATATAACCCCCCCCCAAACGATGAAGAACAGACTAATTCCCAAAATTTAATAGCACCTTACTCACTACTGAATAATCAACACCCACATTCAGTCTGTGCGCCGCTTGGGCTTCAGCCGTCTGCCGAATCTGCTGTGCGTTGGCCCCGCCTTGCCTGCGGTGCTGTTCTGCTCCGGGTCTGTTGACTGAGGAAGAGAGTGGTTAATTGCCCTCTGCGGGGGCCTGCCTCGTCGAGGCGCCACCGCGACCGGTACAGACACGTCCTTCATGACAAAAGCAGGTTTTAGTCTGTCAATACTGACTGTTTCTTTTCTGTCCCCAAAATCTAGCACAAATTGCTTATCACCTGCCTCCAGCACTCGAAATGGCCCTTCGTAAGGTGGTTTGAGCGTTGCTTTAAGGGCTTCGCGCCTGACAAAAACGAAATCGGCATTTTTCAAAGCCTTGGGGACGAAAACTCGTGGAAAAGCGTGATGAACCGGACCCGGGAGCGTGTCTGCCCCCGTGCCAACTAACGGTCCCAGAGCAGAGAGAGGTGGGGGCTCTGGGTGCTCTGGTAAAAACTCGCCCGGCAGCCTCAGAGTTTGTGCGAATACCAGCTCCGCTGGGGAGGCGTCTAAGTCCTCTTTAGGCGCAGAACGCAACCCTAATAAAACCCAAGGGAGTTTATTTACCCAATCTGCATCCGTGAGCGACGCTCTGAGTGCTGCCTTCAAAGACCTATGAAAACGCTCGCATAAACCATTAGCCTGAGGGTGGTAAGCCGTAGTGCGGTGAATTTTGGCTCCTAAGCCGTTGGCCATCGCTGACCACAGCTCAGAGATGAATTGCGGTCCTCTATCGGACGTAATGTCCGACGGAACCCCGAAGCGCGCCACCCAAGCCGTTAAAAAAACGCGAGCCACCTCCGCGGCCGTGGTCGTCGCAAGTGGGACCACTTCCGGCCAACGTGTGGTGCGGTCCACCATTGTCAAAAGATACGTGAACCCCTGTGATGCCGGTAGGGGGCCCACAAGGTCGACGTGCACATGGTCGAACCTTCTGGCCGGAATGCGGAACGGTTCTAACGGGGCTCTTGTGTGCCTGTGAATTTTGGCCCGTTGACAGGAAATGCAGGTTTTTGCCCATTCCTTCACGTGCTTGCGCAGGCACGGCCAAACAAACAGGCACGGCCAAACAAACAGGGGGCGCACGTCTGCGTCCGCCCCCTGGTCCGCTGCCATGGCTGCGTAATCTATACCCACGTGCACCGGGGCTGCGCGCGCCACCGTGCCGCTCTCCTGCGGCGCGGTCACGGTGGCCCGTTCTGCCTCTGCGCGTGTCGGGGTCGTGAACGCGCGTGAGAGACAATCCGCTACTACATTGAATTTGCCCGCGACGTGCCTAATGTCAGTGGTAAATTCCGAGATTGCGGCCAGCTGCCTCTGCTGCCTGCCGGACCACGGATCTGAAATTTTGGCCATGGCGTATGTGAGCGGCTTGTGGTCCACATAAGCGGTGAAGCACCGTCCTTCCAGCCAGAACTGGAAATGACGAATAGCCAAATGCAGCGCCAACAGTTCTCTGTCAAACGCGCTGTATTTTCGCTCAGCCGCGCTTAAAGATTTGCTAAAGAAAGCCAAAGGCTGCCAAACTCCGGCTACCTGTTGCTCAATAACGGCCCCTATGGCTAAATCTGAAGCGTCTGTCGTCAGCGCGATACGTGCTGCAGGGTCTGGGTGGGCCAGGAGCGCAGCGTCAGCCAAGGCTTTTTTAACCTCTGTGAACGCGCGCTCCCGCTCCGGGGACCATTCGACCGCCTGGGTCGGCTTTTGTTTTTTGAGCGCGGCATATAACGGTTGCATGATTTGAGCTGCGTGGGGCAGGAACCGGTTATAAAAATTCACCATCCCCAAGAATTCCTGTAGTGATTTGACCGTTTGTGGACGGGGAAAATCCGCTACCGCGCGTACTTTCTCTGGTAACGGAACCGCTCCCTCCGGGGAGACGTGGTGACCCAAAAAATCAATCCGCTCAACGCCGAACTGGCACTTGGCTGGGTTAACTATTAAGCCGTGCTCTCCCAGCCTCCTAAAAACTGCTGTGAGGTGCATTTCGTGTTCGTCCTCTGAAGTACTCGCGACCAAAATGTCGTCGAGGTACACAAACACGAAAGGGAGATCGCGTAACACGGCATCCATCATCCGCTGAAATGTTTGCGCCGCCCCTTTGAGACCAAACGGCATGCGTAAAAATTCGAAAAGTCCGAACGGGGTTATTACCGCTGTTTTAGGAATGTCCTCCGGTTGGACCGGGACTTGGTGATAGCCGCGAACTAGATCAATCTTTGAAAAAATGCGCGCCCCCGCCAGGTGCACCGAAAAATCCTGAATGTGCGGGATGGGATAACGATCGTGTGCCGTAGCGTTGTTTAGCCTGCGGTAATCCCCGCACGGTCTCCAGGAGCCATCGGCTTTCGGTACCATGTGCAGCGGCGAAGCCCACGGGCTCTTCGACCTACGAACGATGCCCAGCCTCTCCAGGCTGGCGAACTCCTCGCGCGCAATGGCGAGCTTAACTGCATCCAAGCGCCGAGCTTTTGCAAACACGGGAGGACCAGAAGTGGGGATGAAGTGTTTCACCCCGTGCTTCGCGACCGTCGCTGAAAAAGTGGGCACAGTGAGCGCTGGAAATTGGGTGAGGAGTGTGTGAAACTTACCACCTGCTGTAGCGACGTGGGTCTGTACTGGTGGCGGGGACACTCGAGCTGAACAGGGGAGAGAGTAAAAAGAGAGTGCATTTACCAGCCGTCTATTAGCAAGATCAACTAACAGATTGTGTGAACACAAAAAATCCGCGCCCAACATGTTGAAACTCACCGCCGCTACTACAAAAGTCCATTCATATGTGCGGCCATGTAAGCATAAAGGCAAGGTCCTTCTCCCGTAGGTGTTGATGTTCGAGCCATTTGCCGCTGTAGCTCCGTCACCGTGGGGTCCAGCTACCCGGTCCGCGTATGTTGGGGTGATGAAGCTCACTTGTGCTCCGGTGTCAATGAGGAACACTCGTCCGGAGCGCGCATCCGTGATGTAGAGCAGCTTGTTGCGTTCTCCGAGGGTCGAAGCTGCTAGCGACCCCCGGTCTTGCCGTTTCCCGAACTCCTGAAGATGCAGGGCGGCACACACCTGCGTGCCTTCTCTGCGAACCTCCGATGGTAAAAGCAGAGATCTTCTCCTCCGCTGTGTCGTGCCCGCGCCTCTGTCGCCGGGCTATTGGCTCCCCCTCGTCGCGGCCGTGTTGCCGCCATCGTCGGCCAGTCTGGTTCTGCCGCCTCTGGCTCCCCGCTGTCTCGGGTCGCTGCTGTGGTTGCTTGCCCGCCGCAGGCGTCCAGGATCCCGTCTGCCTCCTGGGCCAGCTCCCGGAACTCCTCCAGGGTGTGACACTTTTTGCCGGCCAGCGTGCTTCTCGCATGCGCCGGGAGGTTGGAGAGGAAGATGAACTGAAAAATGAAATCATCGTTGTCCAACCCTCTCAGCTGTATCATCTCCTCCATCAGGGCGCTCGGCCTGTGTCCACCTTGGTCTAGCAAAGACAGGATCCTCCTCGCCCTCACTTCAGCCGAGGGGGTGAAAAACTTGATGAGGGTGGATTTCAGCTTGCTGTACCTGTCGGTCGCGGGTGGCTGCTCCACCAAGCTTTGCACGCACCGAGCTGTGCTGTTGCCCAGTTTAGCGATGACATGGTGGAACTTAGTGTCATCCACCGTTACTCCTGCGAGCGCGAACTGCGACTCTGCTTGCAGAAACCACGACCGTGGGTTATCCTGCCAGAAATCAGGCAGCTTAACGGCCACTGCGCTCGCCAGCTCTGAGCGCTGTGAGTCCGGGACCCTGAGAATTTCTTCGTTCATTCTCAACGTCGTCAGTCACCAATGTGGGGAGACTTGAATAACGAAACCGAATTGTCTTTCATTTCAGTTTATTCAAGAAATCATTCCACTGTCTGCTCTTATTCTTGAGCAGCGAACAAAGAGAGTGAACACACCAAAGTTCTCTCATTTAAACCTTCTCACATCAAACCATTTCCCTCGCGGGGGAAATCACACATCTATATCAAAGTCTCTTTATTCACATTCATTAGCCTTTTATTTACATAACTCCCCCTTCTCTCTTCCCGAGCCTCAGTGGTCAGGAAGTCTTCTGTCCCCTGTCCTCCGCAGGGGGTCCAGGCTCTGTGGCTCCGCACCGCAGGGGGCTGGCTCTCCTTCATCGTGGTTAAATCACATATGCAGTGTCCAACATATACATGTCTCACAACACAGCCATAGCTATGTTCTTTAAGTTATAATAGGCTGATTTCACTACTGTCTTAATGTGGCTGTTAAAATTCAGGTCTGAGTCCAGAGCCACACCCAGATTTCTGACTTGGCTGCTGGTTTTTAGCATCATTGATTGCAGCTGTATACAAACTTTGAGTCTTTCTTCTTTGGCTCCAAAAACTGTTATTTCAGTTTTGTCTTCATTTAACTGAAGACAGTTCTGGCACATCCACTCTTTAGTTTGACCAATGCATTTGATCAGGGTTTTAATTGGACTATAGTCTCCTGGTGACACGGTTACAGTATGTAGATTTGTGTATCATCTGCATGATTATGGTGATATAGTTTGTTGTTTTTTATGATTTGAGCTAGTGGGAGCATATGGATATTGAAAAGCAAAGGTCCCAAAAAGGAACCTTGGGGAACTCCACAGGTTATTTTTGTTTGCTTGGATTTGTAGTTGCCTATTGACACAAAAGAGTCCCTGTCTTTTAAATAGGACTCAAACCAGCAAACTGATGTACCAGAAAGTCCCACCCAGTTTTTTAGCCAGTCTAGTAAGATGTTATGGTCAACCATGTCAAATGCAGCACTGAGGTCCAGCAGAACCAAAACTGAAATGTTGCCATTATCTGTATTCGAGTGAATGTCATTAAGGACCTTAACTAGAGCTGTCTCAGTGCTGTGGTGTGGCCGAAAACCTGACTGAAAGACATCAAGACAGTTATTTAATGTCAGGAAGTTGTATTGTTGTGTTGTTGAAAAACAGCTTTTTCTATTATTTTACTAAGAAATGGGAGGTTTGATATGGGCCTATAGCTGTTCATGAGTGAGCTGTCTAGGTTGCTCTTTTTTTAGAAGAGGGAAGACACCTGAATGCAGAGACATATTTATGACCTGTAGTAGATCTGAGGCCATACAATATGAAACGTTTAAAAAAAAATCCCTGTTGGGAGGGTATCAAGGCAGCAGGTAGTGGATTTCAGGTGGTGTATAATGTCAATCAAGATTTTATGATTGATTGGAAAAAAATCGTCATGTGTTTACATCTTCTCTATGTGGACACAGAGGAAGCACAAGTCCAGCGCCTGGTATAGGAGCACTGACTGACTGTCTAATTTTCTGAATTTTGTCAGTAAAGAAAGAGGCAAAGTCATTGCAGGCATGGTTGGATAGAAGTTCAGGAGCTACTGACACAGGGGGATTTGTTAGCCTGTCAACAGCAGTGAACAAGGTGCATGCATTATTGTTGTTTTTAGCAATGATGTCAGAAAAATATGCTTGCTTTGCATTTCTCAGCTCCAAATTATAAATGCTCAGTCTCTCATTATAGCTTTCATAATGAATCTGTAATTTAGTTTTTCACCACCTGCGTTCAGCTTTTCGACACTCTTTTTTTCAGCTTTTACAAGTTTGGCATTTCTTCATGGAGGTTTCTTTTTAATAGTGACCACCTTCACCTTGATGGGAGCAATGGCATTGATAATGATTGTAATTTTACCATTGAAATTTTCCACAAGCTCATTTACTGAAGGTGGTGGTGGTGGGGGGGGGGGGCAGAAAGCTTGGATGAATGTTTCACTGGTATTAGATTAGATTAGATTACAATCAACTTTATTGTCATTACACATGTATGAATACAAGGTAACGAAACACAGTTTAGCATCCAATCAGAAGTGCAAAGGACAGCAGTGCAGTATATACGGTAATTAACAGTATGTGCAATTTAAGCAAATATATGCAAATATATGCAGCAGTGCAGAAAGTTCAGAGTACTGTTATGTGCAAATAATGTACAATAAGTTAGATGTAGTTATGTAGTTATGCAGTTATGTACAGGTGAGGATGGTAAGAGATGATGGTAAGAGAGTCAGTGGGGAACTAAGTTCAATAACGTGACAGCTGTTGGAAAGAAACTGTTCCTAAACCTGCTGGTTCTAGTCCGAAGGCTTCTGAAGCGTCTTCTGGAGGGGAAAAGCTGGAACAGTCCATGAGCAGGATGGTTGGAGTCCCTAAGAATGCTGCGTGCCCGGCGCAGACATCTTTTCCTGTGGACGTCCTCTATAATTGGAAGTGGAGTCCCTGTGATGCGTTGGGCGGTTTTCACCACCCGCTACAGCGCCTTACGGTCAGCGACAGAGCAGCTCCCATACCAGACTGTGATACAGTTGGTCAGGGTGCTCTCTATCACGCAGTGGTAGAGGTTGCCCAGGATGTCAGTTGACAGATGGTTCTTCTTCAGTGTCCTCAAGTAGAAGAGGCGCTGATGGGCCTTCTTGATCAGGCTGGTGGTGTTAACTGACCAGGTCAGGTCCTCCGAGATGTGGGTCCCCAGGAATTTGAAGCTGGGGACACGTTCAACAGCTATGCCATTGATATGGATGGGGTCATGTGTCTCTTCCCTCTCCTTCCTGTAGTCCACTATGAGCTCCTTGGTTTTGCTGGTGTTAAGGAGCAGGTTATTGTCAGCGCACCAAGTAGCCAAGTGCTCAACCTCTGCCCTGTAATCTGACTCGTCGTTGTCCCTGATGAGTCCAATCACCGTGGTGTCATCTGCTAACTTTATGATGGAATTGGATCCATACATAGGCCTGCAGTCATGGGTGAAGAGGGAGTAGAGGAATGGGCTGAGCACACAGCCCTGTGGTACACCAGTGTTGAGTGTGATGACGGAAGAACGGTTGGGGCCTGACCTAACATGCTGGGGTCTGTTGGTCAGAAAATCCATGATCCAGTTGCAGGTGGAGGTACTGATTCCCAGGTCCCCAAGTTTAGTGAGCAACTTGGAGGGGATAACTGTGTTGAATGCTGAGCTGAAGTCAACAAACAGCATTCTTGCGTAGGTATTCTTGTCATCCAGGTATGAGAGTACATAGTGCAGCGCTGTAGAAACCGCATCCTCTGTACTCCTGTTGCTCCGGTAGGTGAACTGATGAGGGTCCAGTGTAGGGGGCAGGCCTTTTTTGAGCTGTGCCAAGACCAGTCACTCAAAGCACTTCATGACTATGGGCGTCAGTGCCACAGGGCGATAGTCATTTAGGCACGATGGTGTTGAATGTTTCAGCACTGGTACTATTGAAGTGGTCTTGAAGCACGCTGGTACCACGGCCTGGGCCAGGGACAGATTGAAGATGTCTGTGAAGACCCCTGCCAGCTGCTCAGCGCATGCCCTCAGCACACGCCCAGGAATGCCGTCAGGGCTAGCAGCCTTACGTACGTTGACATGACTCAGTGCGTTACGGACGTCGGTGTGGGTGAGTGTAAGGTGGTGGAGGTCATCAGAGGGTGGGGAAATTGATGTTCTTTTCGTTATTGTCCTTGTCAATACGAGCATAGAAGTCATTTAGCTCATTGAGAAAGGGCACAGTCATGGCTATAGGTATGGAGTTGCTGGGCTTATAATCAGAGATAGCTTGAATGCCCTGCCACATGCGTCGGGGTTCAGAGTCCCCAAAATGTTCCCCCACCTTCAGCTTGTAGCTGTGCTTGGCCTTCTTGATGCCCCTCTTCAGATCTGCCCTGGATGAACTGTAGGCCTGTGCATCACCAGATCTAAAGGCATTGTTACGTGCTTTTAGCAGAAGCCGCACTTCTCTGTTCATCCACGGCTTCTGATTTGGGTACGTGGTGATCTGTCTTTCCGTGGTGACACTGTCAATAGTGGTGTTGATATGGTCCAGGACTGAGTGGGTGTAAGAGTTGATGTTTATGTGGGAGCCACAGGTAGCCTGAGAGGTGAACATACTCCAGTCTGTGTTCCTAAACTTCTCCTGGAGTACAGAGTCAACCCCCTCTGGCCACACTTTGATGGTCCTCACTGATGGCTTCACCCGGTTGATGAGCGGTACATACTTGGGGGTAAGGAATAAGGATAAATGATCAGACTGACCTAGGTGGGGGAGGGGAGTTGCTGTGTAGGCTCCCACAATATTGGTGTAAACATGGTCCAATGTTTTGTCCCCTCTTGTGTGACAGGAGACATGCTGGTAGAATTTAGGAAGCACTGTCTTGAGGTTAGAGTGGTTAAAATCACCCGCCACAATAAATGCTGCCTCTGGGTGTGCAGTTTGTTGTTTGCTAATAGCTGCATGCAGTTCTTTCATAGCAAGCTTAGCATTAGCATCTGGAGAAATGTAAGCGGCTGTTATGATGGTACAAGTGAACTCGCGTGGCAGATAGAAAGGTCTACATTTAACCATGAGAAACTCCAGGTTAGCTGAGCAGTGTCTTTCAACAGTGACAGAGTTCGTGCACCAAGCCTTGTTAATATAAATGCACACTCCGCCCCCCTCTTGTCTTACCGGAGACATCTGCTGCTCTGTCTGCCCGGAGCGTGTGTAGGCCAGCTAGCTCGATAGCATTGTCGGGTATTCCACTGTGAAGCCATGTTTCCGTAAAAATCATGATATCGCAGTTCATAAGTCTCTTATCACTGCAATATCACGCAATTATCACTGCAATTATCACTGATGTACTGTTTTTTGATTACCTCTGTCGGAATATTTCTGTTGACGTTAATAGCACTCTCAAAGAAAACACAAGAATGGTCAGACAGAGCAACGTCCATCACCATAACCTTAGAGATGTTCAGACCTTTAGAGATGACCAAGTCCAGACTGTGTCCTCTGTTGTGTGTTTTTTCTGTTATATGCTGTGTCAGTCCAAAGTTATCAAGATCACAACACAATTCTTTGGTCCCTCTGTCCTGAGAGCTGTCAACATGAATATTAAAATCGCCAACAACGACTACACAGTAAAAGTCAACACAGATAATAAACAGCAGCTTTGTAAAATCATCAAAAAAGGTTGCATGGTATTTAGGTGGTCTATAAACATTGAGAAACAACACACAGGAGGAGGAATTCAGCTGAAGAGCCACATATTCAAATGAAGTAAACTTATCATAAGACATCTGCTTACATTGGAGGGAATCATTAAACAGAACAGCTCCTCCTCCTTTTTTCTTATGCAGCCTGGGTTCACTTATAAAGCTGTAGTTGGGAGGGGCTGCTTCGATAAGAAGAGATTCACCATTATCATGTAACCAAGTCTCTGTTAAAAACACAAAATCTAGTTTTTGTTTTATAATGAGATCATTAATTAAAAATGTTTTTCCTGCCAAAGACCTAATATTTAATAAAGCTAGTTTCTGTCATAAACCTCCAAGCACCATGGCTCGGCGCACGAGAGAGAGAATGAATAACCCAATTGCAAGAGTAGATGGTGCACTTTATTAACAACCCAAGGAAATAACAAGTCTAGTTATAACCAAATACAGTTCAGTTCAATGACAGAAAAACAGAGAGGTGTAATGGCAAGGTTTGGCCACCAAACAAGCAGGGCACCGAATGCTCAACAGCCTGGTCTAATGGAGCCTCGCGCCGCAGGGCTGAGTAAAGCACAAAAGGAAAGGCGCACAGCCTCATGCCGCAGGGCTGCAGAGCACAGGAGAAAAGGCGAAGAAAGACACTTACTGAGCAGGAGCTAATCTGGGGCAAAACCAAGCAGTCCGGTGGAAAAGGGGTTGAAGCTGAGGCAGCCACGAACACCTAGGAATAGATCGTCTGCAGATGTCGGGCTGAGTACGTGAAGGGAGTGGAACGTCATACATGGAGAGGTTGCTAGCCATGAACGAGGGAGGGTGAATGCCCCAACAATCTCTTTCCTCCGGTGCAGCAAACATATACTCAAGGAGCTAACGAGGAAAGAGATTGCCGGTGTGAAAATGCGTGGACAAGACTGATTAACACCAGTGTGAGAGTGTGTGAAATGAGAGTGAATGGAGCATGTGCATGTGTGTGTGCGCATGTGGGTGTGTGTATGTGTGTGAGCACCAGACAGTGCAGCTGACGGAGCTTGACAGGAGGAGGGGGCGTGCCCAAGCTGTCAGGAGGAAACTAGGTCAAAGCAAGATGAGTCAGAATCAGGTTTGACCTCCAAACCCGGATTCATGACCGTTTCAGCGGGTTGAGAACATCATCTGCCAAATTTTTATTTTGTTCAGGCTGTGACTGGTGAGAAATGAACACTTTGATAAATTTGCAGGATGTGTAGGATGGATTTTGTTTCTCTGTAAATTTACCAACCTTTTTCTGCTATTTATTAAAACAGGAATTAAGGAAAGTCCTTCCATACCGGGCCCCGGCTTGTCTTGGAAAGAGCCATGAGTACCAGTGGTATTGAAGCCTGGGCCCATTACGTCAAACCCAGCTTGTGTTGTTATCAGGCTGTGGATTTTGGTTCAGCTGTGAGGGTGGGGGTGGGGGTGGGTGCCGGGCTTTGGGAGTTGTGTCAGAGCTCGCTGGGGAATTGCTGGAGGGGGGAGATGGGGGGAGGATGAAGTGGGAGGTTTCAGGGTGAGAAAACTGGCTAGGGCATGGGGTCACTTTTGTGGCCACAGTGACCAGCTCCTTCATCTTGTCAGTGAAGTCAAGGAGTGGGAAGGATGGGGAAAAGGAAGCTGAGAAGGAGGGGGTATGCAGTGGTAGCGGGGGTGGGTCCTCACTGGTGACTTTTGGTGAAGGATGGGTCTGCACAGGTGGGGGCTGAGGTGGCTTTATCTCACAGTTTCTGCTGGGATGTATCTTATCCTGTTATTTTGGTTCCTCTTGTCTCTTGTCTTTGTCCTGGGGAACAGAATGGCGATGCAGAAAATAGAACAGATTGGAAGTAATCAGCCTCACGCCTGACCGGCTGAGGCTGAGTTTATCTCCCTTAAAAAAGTGCCTGCGGTCCCAGAAAAAGTTGAAGTTGTCAATAAAATTAAGTGATTTGTTGTACAAGCTTCTGAAAGCCATCAATTTAAATTAAACAGTCTGCTGAATCTCTCAACTCTTCCTCTGACCGGTGGTAGTGGGCCACTAATAAACACTTCAGCATTCAAAGTCAAAGTCAAAAGTCAAAGTGCCTTTATTGTCATTCCATTGCTAATAAACAATGCAACGAAACTGAGATACTGCTCCCTAAAAACAAACTATCACACTCACAGTTCACTCATGCATTTAACATTCTCCTAAGTACAATAATAAATAATGCTTAAAACAATAATACCTAAAAGTTGAATACAATATGTACATAGCAATAATAAAAACATACTGAGCGATAAATACATAAGACCAGCTTATACACACAGGGTTATTGCCACAAAAATAACCTAAAATAACATGAAATAATATCAGCAGTCTGTACATGTTACATAAATCCATTCAAAATACGTACTGCTGCTGGGAAAAAACTATGATTAAACCTGGTAGTCCGGGTTTTATGGCATCTGTACCGCTTTCCTGAGGGGAGCAAGTGAAAGAAATCATGGCCTGGATAAGTGCAGTCTTTAATAATGGCAGTAGCTCTGCTGAGGTGCCGAGACCTGGAAATCTCTTCCAGAGAAGGGAGAGAACAGCCAGTGATTTTTTGCGCAGTCCTGATCACTCTCTGGAAGGCTTTGCGGTCTGCGGCTGAACAGCCCTCATACCAAACTGTGATGCCATATGACAAAATGCTCTCAATAGCAGGGCGATAAAATAAAACCAGCAACTGTGCATTCAGGCCATTCCTCTTGAGGAGTCTCAGAAAGTGTAGACGTTGTTGAGCCTTTTTATTGTAGCTATGGTGTTAACTGCCCAGGTAAGGTTGTGAGAAATATGAACACCCAGAAACTTAAAAGCCTCCACCGTCTCCACACACTCCTTGCCTATATATAGAGGAGGCGGCTCACTGCTATGCTTCCTAAAATCAATAATGAGTTCTTTTGTTGTTTTTGTATTCAATAGCAGATTATTATCTGAGCACCATCTCACCAGTTTCTGGACCTCATCTCTGTATGCAGGCTCATCTCCTCTTGATATGAGCCCCACTACTGTTGTGTCAGCTGCAAACTTCACTATGTTTGTGAGATGAACAGGTATGCAATCATATGTGTACAATGAATACAAAGTGGGGCTCAACACACAGCCCTGTGGCGAGCCTGTGTTAAGCATGACTGTAGAGGAGGAATGGGGTCTGAGTCTAACAGTCTGTGTTTGGTTTGTTAGGAAGTCCTTAATCCTGTCATGGTCCGTGTGCTGACTCTGTCGGCACTCGGGCTGTGCGGTAGTTCTCCGTTCTCTCCTCTGGCGCACCTCTAGACTTTTATTATGACAGCGTCTCAGCGGGGCTTCCGGCTGTCAGTGGAGCCCCGCTGGACGGCCTGATTCCAATCAGCTGATGATCCTTCATCAGCTGATTAATCAGTTAAGCACTATTTAAGGGAGCAGCTCTGTTTGCTCGGGGCTGCAACCTCGCCTGCCTTCTAGTCTGGCTTACCTAACCCCGAAGTCAGTTCTTCCCAGCGTTCAGGTTCCGCCCTCGCTGGTCATATGGAAGTGTTTTGTCTTTATTTGTGTTTTGCCCCACGAGGCTTATTATTTTCTCATTTTGCCTTTATTTAATAAACGTACAAACTCAACAGCTGCCTGCAGCGTTTCATTGATGGCTTGTGAGAGCCATCCATAACAGTAGGTCGCAGCCCAAAGAGATGCCGGTGGCCGTGAGTTTGTTTAATTGGACTTGAAGTTCCCCTGTTCAGCGTATCAGCGTGCTGGGAGATGGTGCCGCTGCTCAAAGGCTACGCTACGAGCCTGGGCTACGAGATAATTATGGCTCTCATCGAGATCGACAGAATCCTTTCCAACGCTCATAGCCATCACTTCCCCAGCGGCTTGCGCTGGTACCTGGACCTCGCTGAGGCAACCATTAACCGCCATCCTTACTACGCTGACCATCCCAAGACCACAGTGAGGAGGGCGGTGTACATCGCTGCTCAACGGGAGAGACTCCGTGGGCTGGAGGGAAACTCCGGCAGGAAGCCGAAGAGGAGGCATCCTCGCTCCTCGCTTTGGGATCCCGTTCCTGTCCCCATTCCAGGCCAGGAGTTCGCACCGCCCAGGGGTGATCCCCTAAGGAGTGAGACGTCAGTCGGGATTCCCCCGGAGAAGTTACAACTGTCAGCTGTTTCCATGTGGGACCGAGTGGCTGCAGCTCACTCCACCGTTCACCCCACGCAGATCATCAAGCATGTGACGGCGGCAGTCAGGCTGGTGGAGAGGAATCTGACGCTAAGTGATTATCCAGAGTATGCTGATCTGCTCGCCTCTGTTTCTGCGCAGGAGTGGCGTTTCCCGAACCTCTCCTTCGCCTCGCCCTCTGCCGGTAACTGTCGTCACGCGACCAACAGTAAGCCTCAGCGAGAACCCCGTCTGGATCCTGTTCCGGGTCGTCGGAAAAACTCTACCCCTCAGTCAGCTGCCTCTTCTGCGTCTCGTCAGGATGGAATTCCCGCAGCCTCTCTCCCCGGGTCATCTCTCCCTGCTGTTCCGTCAGCTCCTCGTGCCCGGATCGCCTTGGCTGTCGTCCCCTCCTCCTCGACGTCTTCCCCGGCTGCTGTGAGTGCCATGAGTCCTGCTTCGGCAAAGCCCATCGTCAGTCCATCACAAGCGGCTCCTCCTCGTCCTTCCAAGGGGCCCTCCGTTACCATCCAGGGGGAAAGGAAGGAACGAAGTCCACTGCAGCGGGTTCTATCGGGCCTCTACGGACCAGGCAAGTGACTTTTCATTCTGTTCCCTTATTGGGTGAATTTCCTTGCTTGATTCCTGGGGGCGGAGTTCGGGGTTCACAGTCCCCTGAACTTCCTCCACCTGCTGCAGCAACTAGTAATGGACCTGCTACCTTTGTGTCTCCTTCCCCTGAGCATTCCGTGGCACCAGGCCTACGCCGCTGGACGAGGAGGGAGCCTGCGGCCCTGGAGAGCCTGGTTCCAGCCCCGCAGCCACGTCATGGGCAGAGGAGGAGAGCGGACTGCAGTTTGGAGCCTGCACCGCCAACGAAGCATCCCCGGGTCTCCACGGAAGAGTGGTCCGACTCAGCAGGTCGAGGGTCTCCTGCCGCACGGTGTGGTCATCAGCGTTGGAGGGTCCTCAGGCTGTGGGATCCATCATGCCGGCTGCGGGGCCTGCCATAGCCGAGTGGGAGCCAGAGGATATCCTTCTGCTTTCTGAACCTGGATCGTCGAAGTCCTGGACAGCGACAGAACTCGAGTGCAGGCAAGTGCTCTATTTTGTCTTCCTTCTATCTATTCTAGAGCATTTTTACCTGTCTCTCGGGGAGACAAGCCAGGTGCAGCCGTCCGCTGCATCCGAGCTCGTCTCACTGGGCTCTGTTGCTACCAGTGATCCTGATCCCGGTTCTTCTTCTTCTCCTGAGCCTTCTCCCAGGGTCACCGGTGCGGAGTCAATTCCGGTCGCTGTGCTGGAAGTTCTGGGTTCGGGTTTGGAGGTCGTCCCTGGTGCTGCGCCGACCCAGTCGGGGTCCATCGCGGGTGCCCCTCCGGCCCAATCGGGGTCCATCGTGGGTGCTGCTCCGGCCCAATCAGGGTCCGTCGTGGGTGCAGCTCCAGCCCAATCGGGGTCCAGCAGGGGCGCAGCGCTGGTTCAGTTCAAGGTCGGTGAGGGAGCTGCAGATCCTCTGCCGTCTGACGCTGGACTGGTCCGTGATCCTTCCCCCAATTCATCTCCACCGGGTGCCGTTGGGGTTCTCCATATGCGGCTCGGCTCTCCCTCGTTTCCCCCCTCTCCAAGGAGGCCGTCTTCGATTTTTCCCCTGCGGTCCTGGTTGCTGTGTGATGCGGGTCGGCCGCCTGGAGGACTGCCTCACCCGTTTGGCGTTTTGGATTGGTCACCCGACAAACTTATCCTTCCGTTCGGCGATCTGGCCCGGCCGCCAGAAGTACTGTGTTTCCTGGCCTGGGACTGGGGTAGGCTGCCCAAACTGTTCCTTTTCCCCCTGCCAGCGATTTGGACGCTAGATGCAGGGTGGTCCCCCAAACTATTGGCTTTCATGCCATTGTGCTCTGCCTGCTGTCATCCCTGGTTTTTTGTCTTTGCTCTGCTGTAACCTTGTGGGATGTGCTGGTGTTTTTGTTAATTAACTGTGTATTTCACTGCTCCCTAGCGTGTGTTTTTTCCCCCCCTCTGTTGTGATTGTTCTTTCCGTAGGCTGGGAGATGTCCTTTCGTTGCCTGTAACAGTTTATTTGAATGGATTTAAGCTGTAGGGTTTCGACGCTATTTAGTGTGGTTTTTTTCTCTCCCTCCCTTCCTCTGTTGGGGGATGATTTGTGTTTTTTCTGGAACTGTGTATCTTGGTCTATAAACCCAGGTTTTCTGTTTGTGGCCTGTAGGCATAGGGTTCCTTTATTTGAATTTATTATTCTGTCTGTTGTCCACCTGGGCATTATGGAGTATTTTTTTGTGTTTTCCCATGCTCTGTAGTTGCTCCTCGTTGTATTTTCTGTCATCACCCTTGTCGCCAGGGTCTAACCCTCCTCTGCCTTTTTCTCCCTCCCCCCTCCCTGGAGTGGTCTTGTTGGCCTCCCAGTTGGGGGGAGCCTGATGTTACACCGCGTCTAGAATCCGCATCGTGAACGGGGGCAACTGTCATGGTCCGTGTGCTGACTCTGTCGGCACTCGGGCTGTGCGGTAGTTCTCCGTTCTCTCCTCTGGCGCACCTCTAGACTTTTATTATGACAGCGTCTCGGTGGGGCTTCTGGCTGTCAGTGGAGCCCCGCTGGACGGCCTGATTCCAATCAGCTGATGATCCTTCATCAGCTGATTAATCAGTTAAGCACTATTTAAGGGAGCAGATCTGTTTGCTCGGGGCTGCGACCTTGCCTGCCTTCCAGTCTGGCTTCCCTAACCCCGAAGTCAGTTCTTCCCAGCGTTTAGGTTCCGCCCTCACTGATCATATGTGTCTTGTCTTTATTTGTGTTTTACCCCACAAGGCTTATTATTTTCTCATTTTGCCTTTATTTAATAAACGTACGAACTCAACGGCTGCCTGCAGCGTCTCATTGATGGCTCGTGAGAGCCATCCATGACAAATCCAGCTGCAAGTGTGAGTAGGCAGACCAAGCTGAAGTAATTTGGTGTATGAGAATGTTGGGAATAATTGTATTAAATGCCGAGCTATAGTCCACAAACAACATTCTTAAATAGCTCTCCTTGTCTTCTAAATGGCTGAATGCCGAGTGGAGAGCTATAGCAATAGCATCTTCAGTGGATCTGCTCCGCCTGTAGGCAAACTGGTACCGATCAAAGTCTGGGGGGAGACTAGGCAAATGATGTTTCAACACCATTTTCTCAAAGCACTTCATAATAATGGGTGTTAATGCTATTGGTCGATCATTCAGTCATTCAGACTGCTGATAATATGTTTTTTAGGCACAGGAATGCTGACTGCAGATTTTAAACGCTGTGGAACAACAGCTGCCTTGAGAGACAAATTAAAAATGTCAGTCAAAACAGAGCATAGCTGATCTGCACATGCTCTGAGCACCTTTCCTGGCACTCCATCGGGACCAGTAGCCTTTCTCGGGTGAACTGCTCTCAGTGTCTGTCTCACCTCATGATCCTGCAGGGTAAGCACATCAGAGCTGGCATTCAATAACGTCAGTGGGTCCGGGCAAGGTGTATTTGCCTCAAACCATGCGAAAAAGCAGTTCAATTCTTCTGCCAGTGAGGCGCTGATGTCACTGGAAATGATGCTGCTGCCCTTATAGTTTGTGATATGGTGAAAGCCTTGCCATATTCGTCTTGAGTCATTATCAGAAAAATGGTCCTCAACTTTCCTCTTATAGGCCTGTTTAGCCTCCTTAATGCCTTTCTTCAGATTAGCCCGGGTGGTGCTATACAGATCTGCATCCCCTGACCTGAAGGCTGTATCACGGGCTCTGAGGAGTGCCTGGACTTCTTTTGTCATCCAAGGCTACTGGTTAGGAAAAACCCTAATGCGTTTTTCCACAGTCACCTGGTTGATACAGTAGGTGATGTAGCATAATACAGTCTGTTTGTACGTTTCCAGATCCTCATTCTTGAGTAAATCCCATAGAGTGTTTGAAAAACAGTCCTGCAGCTGAGAAAGAGCTCCCTCAGGCCATGTTGTGATGTTCTTTATAGTAGGTCTAGCAGTTCTCCTGAGGGGGGTGTATGCTGGGATGAGGAGCAATGATAGATGGTCTGACAGGCCAAGATGTGGACACGACACAGCTCTGTAAGCATACTTCAGGTTCAAATACACCTGATCAAGACAATTCTTTCCCCTGGTGGCACATTTCACATACTGTGTGAAATTAGGCAGCACAGTTTTCAAGCATTCTTGATTAAAATCACCAGCTATGATGTGAACACCCTTGGGATAAGCCTGCTGCTGTTTATTTATAACACTGTACAAATGACTAAGGGCCGCTTTAGTATTTGCATCAGGAGAAATATAGACCGCTGTTATAATAACCACTGTCAGCTCTCTTGGAAGATAAAAAGGCCGACATAAAACTGACATTGTCTCTAGATCAGGAGAACAGTAAGTGTTAATAATACGACTGTGGTTAGTCCAAGTGTTGTGAAGAAAAATGCAGAGACCACCCCCTCTCTGTTTCCCGGATTCCCCTGTTTGGTCCATACGGTGAAGTGTGCGCTCTGGTTGCTGCACTGCAGCATCGGTGATCAGCGGGTGGAGCCAGCTTTCCGTTAACAACAGCGCACAGCAATCTCTCACAGTTTTACTAGTTGCCAGCTGTAGCTCTAAATCATCCATCTTGTGGATGATGCTTCTGGCGTTGGAGAGAAAAATGCTGGGCAGCGGAGGTCTATGCGGCTGTCTCTTTAGCCTCCCTAGCAGGCCCAACCGGCATCCCCGCTTTTTCTTTCTCTCCCTCCTCCGTCTGTGTCACTTCCCAGGACCGACAACAATCCATGGTGATCCTGCTGGTCTACAGATAGCCTCCAGCATGTTTTGTGTGTTCTCAAAAACTGCTATAACAGCAGACTTTTGTTGAAGTCCAATATTTATCAGCTCAGTACGACTGCACACAAATCCAGCTTCACACGGTCCAATATCCTAAAACAGCATACATACAAACAAAAATAGGGAGCAAAGAGCCGCTGCACAGACGCGCACCACCATCTTTGTATACCTCAGACTGCTGTTTCACAACATCATTTGGGCCTATATGTAATATGAGATTCTTCACTGTAGGATAATCCACCATGATATGCAAAATTTTGTCTTTCACATCACACACCATATCCCTGGGAGACCACATTATTTCTGTATGTTTACAACATATGTTTCTCACATCTTTCATGGCAGAGTCACCAACAATCAGCGTTTCAGGCCCACCTGTTAGCTTTCTCTCTAGCCTTTTACCTTCTGAGTCGTTCTGATTTACCTTGCTGCATGTGGGGGAGATTTTATCCAGGTCATCACATAGGGGTCCAGGGTCCTGCAGTAGTGGCACAAATCGGTTCTGAAGTGGCATGTTTGGCACTTGTGGAGGAGGTTTGTTTTTAGGCTTTCCTTTGACAACTATCCACGGTTGTGTCTTGCTGACAGTCGGGGTTGAAGATGCTCGTGGTCTACCCAATAACGCAGGCCAGCCGTTCGCATCACAGATCTCACCAAGTTGGGCTGCTGCTTGTCCTCCCTTCATCCTGCGTGATGATTTATTCTTGGGCTTTTCACCAAATGCCTTCCAGGGAGGACTATCACTTGAGAATTTATTTCTCTGTACACAATCCTCCCATCTCCTATCAGTCATGTTAGCGCTGGATAGCTGTGAGTTAGCGGGGCCTTGTTCACTGTTTTTAGTCACTGGCAGTGTTGAATCATTTTCACATAGGCCATTTACTTCCAAATTAACTTCTAGCTGCTGGATTTTAGTTTGCAGCATGGTAATCTTCTGTAGGAGTTTGTGGTAGTCATCTCTAGAAAGGGGAGGCATCTTGTTGATACTTAGCTTTAGTTTGTCAGTTGCTGTAGTTCAGGCTTCAGCTGCTTGTAGGCCATGCTCACGTAGCACTGATAAGATACAAAAAAGTGTTAGATCATGGTAATAGTGAGCTATATCTTCAGCGAAATATAGTCCCAGTGATTTATGAGTATCCGGCAGGCGCTGCCCATAAATTTCTTGCACGGAAAAGAAAAATATTGACAGAAAAGCACAAGCAGACGGAAAAGCGAAGCAGTGGAGCGTCCATCCACCAGCAAGGTCAGAAGAGAGAAAAACAATACAAAACAAACCAATGTAACTGAAAGGATGACTATGATAGTCATAACAACAACCAAAACATATTTCAAGACTAGAAAAGCACTCACAGTGCATACCACCACTAAGTCTCCTTCCGTCTCTCATGGATCACCTCCAAAATGTAATGGGTTTGTTTTGGAAGATTCTTGCTAACACAGCGTGAGACAATAAGAGCCTTAGCAGAGGTATGTGTTTTCAGATCATCACCAAAATGTTATGAGTTCCTCTCTAGCCCAAGGACCACCTCTGGTAAAAATTTCATCCCAATCCATCCAGTAGTTTTGGAGTATTCTTGTTAACACTGTATGAGAAGATAAGAGCTTTGATGGAGGTATGGATCGTCACCTTATCGTGGTGGGGGGGTTTGCGTGCCCCATTGATCCCAGGAGCTATGTTGTCCGGGGCAATTTGCCTCTGATAGGGTCACCCAAGACAAACTGGTCCTGGGTGAAGGGCCAGACTAAGAACGATCCAACAGACTCTCATGATAAATTCTAGATCAAGGATTCAGTGTACCCCGCCCGGTATGGGGTTACCGGGGCCCCACCCTGGAGCCAGGCCTGGGGGAGGGGCTCGAAGGCTAGCGTCTGGTAGCCGGGTTTCCACCCATGGGACCCGGCTGGGCTCAGCCCGAAGGAGTTACATGGGTCCGCCCTCCAGTGGGCTCACCACCTGCAGGAGGGATCATGGGGGTCCGGTGCTATGTGGATTAGGTGGCGGTCAAAGGCAGAGACCTTGGCGGACTGATCCCAAGCTTTCTAAACTGGCTTTTGGTATGTGGAATGTCACCTCTCTGGTGGGGAAGGAGGCTAAACTGGTGTACGAGGTTGAGAGATACCGGCTAGATATAGTCGGCCTCACCTTAACACACAGCTCCAGTTCCGGAACCAGTCTCCTGGAGAGGGGCTGGAGCTTGGCCTTTTCTGGAGTTGCCCCGGGTGAGAGGCGACGAGCAGGGGTGGGTATTCTTGTATCGCCCCACCTTGCTGCCTCTATATTGGAGTTTTCCCCGGTGGACGAAAGGGTTGCTTCCCTGCACCTTCAGGTTGGGAAACGAGTCCTGACCATCATTTGTGCCTATGCACCAAATGATGTTTCAGAGTACCCATCCTTTTTGGAGTCTGTGACTGGGGTGCTGGAGGGTGCTCCTCTTGGAGACTCCATTGTCCTACTGGGGGACTTCAATGCGCACGTGGGCAATGACAGTGAATCCTGGAGGGGGGTGATTGGGAGGAATGGCCTGCCCGATCTGAACCCGAGTGGTGTTCAGTTATTGGACTTCTGTGCTAACCACAGTTTGTCCATAACAAACACCATGTTCAAGCATAAGGGTGTCCATATGTGCACCTGGCACCAAGACACCCTAGGTCGCAGGTCGATGATCGATTTTGTTATCGTGTCATCAGACCTGCGACCGTATGTCTTGGACACCCGGGTAAAGAGAGGTGCAGAGCTGTCAACTGATCACCACCTGGTGGCGAGTTGGATCCGATGGCAGGGGAGGAATCCATTCAGACCTGGTAGACCCAAACGTATAGTGAGAGTGTGCTGGGAACGTCTGGCTGAGGCCCCTGTCCGGGAGGTCTTCAACTCCCACCTCCGGAAGAACTTCAACCACATTCCAAGGGAGTCTGGAGACATGGAGTCTGAATGGGCCATGTTCTCCACCTCTGTTGTTGAAGCGGCGGCCCAGAGCCGCGGCCGCAAGGTGGTCGGTGCATCTCGTGGTGGCAACCCCCGAACCAAATGGTGGACACCAGTGGTGAGGGGGGCCATTAAGCTGAAGAAGGAGTCCTATCAAGCTTGGTTGGCTTGTGGGACTCCCGAAGCAGCTGAGGTGTACCGGCAGGCCAAGCGGAGTGCAGCTCGGGTGGTTGCTGAAGCAAAAACCCGGGTATGGGAGGAGTTTGGTGAGGCCATGGAACAAAACTTTCGGTGAGCCTCGAAGAGATTCTGGCAAACTGTCCAGCGGCTCAGGAGGGGAAAGCAGCTCCCTGTCCACACTGTGTATGGCGCGGATGGGACACTGCTGACTTCAACTGGGGATATCGTCGGGCAGTGGAAGGAATACTTTGAGGATCTCCTCAATCCCACTGATATGCCTTCCACAGAGGAAGCAGGGTTTGGGGATGAGGGGGATGACTTGCCTATCACAGGGGCTGAGGTCACCAAGGTGGTTAAAAATCTCCTTGGTGGCCGGGCCCCGAGGGTGGACGAGATTCGCCCTGAGTACCTCAAGGCCCTGGATGTTGTTGGGCTGTCATGGTTGACACGCCTCTGCAACATTGCGTGGAGGTCGGGGGCAGTGCCTTTGGCATGGCAAACCGGGGTGGTGGTTCCTCTCTTCACAAAAGGGGACCGGAGGGTGTGCTCCAACTTTAGAGGGATCACACTCCTCAGCCTCCCTGGGAAGGTCTATGCCAAGGTACTGGAGAGGAGAGTCCAGCCGTTGGTCGAACCTCGGATTCAGGAGGAGCAATGTGGTTTTCATCCTGGCCGTGGCACATCAGACCAGCTCTTTATCCTCTCGAGAATTCTTGAGGGTTCGTGGGAGTTTGCCCAACCAGTTTACATGTGTTTTGTGGACTTGGAGAAGGCATTTGACCGCGTCCCTCGTGTTTTTTTGTGGGGGGGTGCTTCGGGAGTATGAGGTATCGGGCTTGTTGTTATCAGCTATTCGGTCTCTGTACGACCGTTGTGAGAGTTTGGTTCATATTGCCAACACTCGGTTGGAGTCATTCCCAGTGAGAGTTGGACTCCGCCAGGGCTGCCTTTTGTCACCGATCCTGTTCATAATTTTTATGGACAGGATTTCTAGGCGCAGCCAGGGAATGGAGGGTGTCATGCTTGGTGACCACAGGATCTCATCTCTGTTGTTTGCAGATGATGTTGTCCTGTTGGCTTCATCCAGCAATGACCTACAGCTCTTGCTGGGACGGTTTTCCACTGAGTGTGAAGCGGCTGGGATGAGAATCAGCACTTCCAAGTCCGAGTCCATGGTCCTCAGCTGGAAAAAGGTGGATTGTCCTCTTTGGGTTGGGGACAGGCTCCTGCCCCAAGTGGAGGAGTTTAAGTATTTTGGGGTCTTGTTCACGAGTAAGGGGAAAATGGAGCGAGAGATTGACAGACGGATTGGAGCAGCATCTGCAGTGATGCGGACATTGTACCGGTCTGTTGTGGTGAAGAGTGAGCTTAGTTCTAAGACAAAGCTGTCAATTTACCAGTCAATCTACGTTCCTACTCTCACCTATGGTCACGAGCTTTGGGTAATGACCGAAAGAACGAGATCGCGGATACAAGCGGCTGAAATGAGCTTTCTCCGTAGGATTGCTGGACTCACCCTCAGAGATAGGGTGAGGAGCTCAGTCATCCGGGAGAGGCTCAGAGTAGAACCGCTGCTTCTCCACATTGAAAGTAGTCAGTTGAGGTGGTATGGGCATCTGATTACGATGCCTCCTGGACGCCTCCCACTTCAGGTGTTTCAGGCACGTCCCACTGGGAGGAGACCCCGGGGCAGACCCAGAACTCGCTGGAGAGACTATGTCTCCCAGCTGATCT
Source organism: Pholidichthys leucotaenia (assembly GCA_020510985.1). Taxonomy (NCBI): domain Eukaryota; kingdom Metazoa; phylum Chordata; class Actinopteri; order Cichliformes; family Pholidichthyidae; genus Pholidichthys; species Pholidichthys leucotaenia. Next base: position 167,047,565 of record CM035842.1, read on the forward strand.
GGGAACGCCTTGGTATCCTCTCTGAAGAGCTGGAGCAGGTGGCTGGGGAGAGGGAAGTCTGGGCATCTCTGCTTGAACTGCTGCCTCCGCGACCCAGACCTCCGGAAAAGCGGTAGAAGATGGATGGATGGAGGTATGCATTGTGGGATCATCACCAAAATATTATGGGTTCCTCTCTAGCCCAAGGACCACCTCTGGTAAAAATTTCATCCAAATCTATCCAGTAGTTTTGGAGTAGTCTTGCTTAAAGACTGTGAGAAGTTAAGAGCCTCTGTGGAGGTATGCATTGTGGGATCATCACCAAAATGTAATGGGTTTCTCTTTGGCCCAAGGACCACCTCTGGTGACAATTTCATTCAAATCCATGGAGTAGTTTTTGTGTAATCCTGCTACACAAATACAAACAAGGTCCTTGGTGGAGGTATGTACTCTCAGATCATCACAAATATAATATTTAATGAGTTCATCCTTGACCTAAGGGCTACCTCTGGTGAAAGTTTCATCAAAATCCATCCTGTAGTTTTTGCGTAATCCTGCTAACAGACAGACAGACAAACAAATGGATGGACGGATGGACGGATGGACAAACAGACAGACAAACCACCATGATTACATAACCTCCTTGACGAAGGTAATAAAAGTGAACTTAAAGACTGAAGAGCACTAATAAACAGTGGTATAACATAAAGAGTGAGACATGTCTGTAAACATGTCCCTCATTATATATACAGTAATGCACTAATGAGTGATGAGTGTGTTGGGAAGATGAATGAAGAAAATGAGAGAGAAAAGGCTGGATGAAGGAAAGATGGTGAACAAGGAAGTCACGAGGATTAGCAAGGCAGAAGTGGGGAGAGATGGCAGTGGTTTTTTTTTAACCAGATTCTTTAACACAATCTTAGAGAGTGAGAGGATGCCTCAGGAGTGGAGAAGAAATGTTTTGGTATCAATTTTCAAGAACAAGGGTGATGCTCAGAGTTGTAGTAACTACAGCATAAAGTTAATCAGTCACACTATGAAGATATGGGAAAGAGTTGTGGAAGCCACGCTAAGAGGACAGATGACAATCAGTGAGCAGCAGTACGGTTTCATGCCAAGAAAGAGTACTACAGATGCAGTGTTTGCTCTACGAGTGTTGATGGAGAAGTATAGAGAAGGTCAAAAGGAGATGCACTGTGTCTTTTTAGATCTAGAGAAAGCATGATAGGGTGCCAAGAGAGGAAGTGTGGCACTGTATGAGACAGTTGGGAGTGGCAGGGAAGTATGTGAGGGTGGTGCAGGACATGTATGAGGACAGTGAGATGGTGGTGAGGTGTGCTATAGGGGTGATAGATGGGTTCAAGGTGGGGGTGGGGTTACATCAGGGATCAGCTCTGAGCCCCTTCTTGTTTGCCATGGTGATGGACAGGCTGACAGATGAACCCAGAGAGGTGGAGGTGTGCTCTGGAGAGAAGATGAATGACAGTAGAAGCAAGACAGAATACATGAGTGTGAATGAGATGGAGGCAGTTGTAATGGTGAAGATGTAAGGAGTAGAGTTAGATGAGTTTAAATACCTGGGGTCAACCATCCAAAGCAATGGAAAATGCACGAGAGGTGAAGAAGAGAATGCAGGCAGGGTGGAGAGATTGGAGAGGAATGTCAGGAGTGATTTGTGACAGAAGGAGAGCAGCATGACATGTTCTGGACCCAGGAGACAGACACTGACACGAGTAGATATAGACAATTATTCTTTTATTGTAAAGTGAGAGAGTGTAGTGCGTGTGTGAGTGCAAGTATAGACGTTTGGTCACTGGAACTGAGCAGTCCGGATGGTGACCTGGCAACCCTGTAACACACAAGCAGAAACAATTACAGCTGTTCAGTACTAGCGAGTAATTGTGGATGGTGAGGCTTACTTGGATGTTCCACAGGTAACGTTCTGCTGACTTCCAGCGGCCGTGCAGCGTGGTGGTGAATGTGCTCGTGGCTGTGGTGGTGAATGCACCTGTCGTTGTGGTGATGATGGTTCTTGTAGCTGAGACGGTGGTGATACCAGTGACCGTGACGATGACAGCTCCTGTAGCTGTAACAATAACAGTTCCTGTAGCTGTGGAGTAAGACGTACCCGTAGCTGTGGTGGTAGCGAGGAGCTACGTGATTGAGGTGGCAACGCCCCGTCGGCTGGGTACGTTGGTCCGCCGCCTGGGAGGTCCACCTGTGCACAGGGGTAAAGGCAAGGAGTAGAATAACAGATAGTTTTCTTACGTGGCAGATCCTGACGAGACGTTCTTGGCTGAACTTGGGAACGAAGTTCTGGCTCATGCTCCGATGAGGAAGACAGACGACTCCGTGCCGGGCTGTCAGCAACACTGGCTTTTAACAGCCGCTGATTGGCACCTGTTGGTCTGTGCGCAGCTGGGACTGATGAGACCGATGACGGCCCAGAGGCCACCATGACAGTACTCCCCCCTCTAGCAGTGCCTCCAGGCACCTGCCCAATTCTACCTGGATTCGCCCGATGGAAATCGCGGATCAACTGCTTATCCAGGATCAACGCTGGGCGAATCCAAGAACGATCCTCCGGTCCAAAGCCCTCCCAGTCCACCAAATACTGAAGACCATGACCTCGCCTGCGAACGTCCAGGATGGCAGTCACCCCCCAGGCCGGATGGCCATCGATCATCCTCGGGGGGGCGGGGGCCGCGGGAGGCAGGCACAGGGGGTCAGAGATGTATGGTTTGACCTGGGAGACATGAAAGGTGGGGCAGATGCGCATCGAAGAGGGGAGAGACAGGCGCGCGGATTAACTATACGAGAGATGGTGTAAGGACCAATGAAGCGCTTGGTAAGCTTGCGCTTCTCAGCCGGTACAGCAATATTCCGGGTAGACAACCAAACCTTCTGACCCACCTTGTAGTCCGGGGTGGGTCTCCTATGCCGGTTGGCCACCTGGATGTTGCGTTTCGTGGTCTTTAACAGGGCTCGGCGGGCGATGAGCCAAGCTCGCCGACAGTGCTTAATGTGATCTTGGACAGATGGAACCGCTACCTCCCTCTCCTCCTCCGGAAACAGTGGTGGATCAAACCCAGATGATGCCTTGAAAGGGGAGACGCCCGTAGCCGTACAGATCGTGGTGTTATGAGCGTACTCAATCCAAGGAAGATGCTTGCTCCAGGAGGATGAACAGGAGGAGATGACACAACGCAGCGCGGCCTCGAGCTCCTGGTTAGCCCGCTCACACTGGCCATTACTCTGAGGATAACCTGAGGAGAGGCTAGCTGTGGCTCCCAGCGCTGCGCAGAACGCTTTCCAGACCTGCGAGACGAACTGTGGTCCCCGGTCCGACACTATGTCGGCGGGGATGCCGTGGAGACGGACCACGTGCTGGACAAGGAGGTCCGCTGTTACCTGAGCCGAAGGCAAACCCCGAAGAGGCACAAAGTGGGCTGCCTTCGAGAAATGGTCCACTATAGTCAAGACTGTGGTGAAGCCATCTGAGGGGGGCAAACCAGTCACAAAATCCATAGCAACATGGGACCAAGGGTGGGAAGGGACCGGCAGCGGATGTAACAGACCCGCCGGGGGGGGGGTGATGTCGTTTTCCCAGTGGCGCACTGAGCGCAAGCCCGGATGTAACTCACAACGTCCTTCCGCAGCCCTGGCCACCAGAAGGTCCTCTGGAGAAGGTCCACAGTCCGACCCACCCCTGGATGACAAGCCAACTTGGAGGCGTGACCCCACTCAATCACTTGACCCCGAATGGCGCGTGGGACAAACAGGCGGCCCGAGGGACCCCCCCCCCCCACCGGGTCTGGCTCCGTCCTCAGTGCTCTACGAACTGTCTTGCAAATGCCCCAGGTCAGGGCGCCCACGACACAAGAGGGCGGCAGGATGGGAGTTTCCTGATCCTCAGAGGATGGTGCATCGAACTGCCGCGAGAGGGCGTCCGGCTTACCGTTCTTGCTTCCCGGCCGATAAGTGATGGAAAAATTGAACCGGCCGAAGAAGAGGGACCAACGAGCCTGGCTTGCGTTCAGGCGCTTCGCCGTCCTGAGGTACTCCAGGTTACAGTGATCGGTCCATACCACGAACGGCTGAGCAGCCCCCTCCAGCCAGTGTCTCCATTCCTCCAAGGCGAGCTTCACTGCCAGCAGCTCCCTGTCTCCTATGCTATAATTCCTCTCCGCTGGTGACAGGCGATGAGAGAAGTAAGCACATGGGCGGATCTTACCATCTTCAGGAGAACGTTGAGAGAGCACCGCTCCCACCCCCAAATCAGAGGCGTCCACCTCCACCAAGCACTGTAGCTTCGGGTCCACCTGGGTGAGGACACGGGCAGAAGCAAACTCCTCCTTTAATTTCTCAAACGCCCTGGCTGCCTCCTCACTCCAGCAAAATGGGGTCTTTGGGGAGGTGAGCGCAGTCAGAGGGCGAGCAATATTTCCAAAGTTGGGCACGAACCTCCGATAGAAATTAGCAAAGCCCAAGAATCCCTGAAGCTGCTTCCTAGAGGTTGGTGCGGGCCAATCCACCACTGCCTTGACCTTGGCCGGGTCGGGGAGCACCTGGTTCCGGGCTATGATGAACCCTAGGAAAGAGGTCTGGTCAGTATGGAACTCACACTTTTCTGCCTTGACGAACAGTTGGTTCTCCAGGAGGCGCTGTAGCACTTTGCGGACATGCACCTGGTGCTCTTCTAATGTGCGAGAGAAGATAAGTATGTCATCAAGATATACAAATACAAACGAGTTCAGGAAGTCCCGCAAAACATCGTTTATTAATCGCTGGAAGACGGCCTGAGCGTTGGTTAACCCAAACGGCATTACCAGGTACTCGAAGTGCCCGCTTGGGGTCCGGAACACCGTCTTCCACTCGTCACCTTCTCTAATGCGCACCAGGTGATAAGCATTCCTGAGATCCAGTTTGGTAAACCAGGATGCCCCCTGGAGGGAGTCAAAGGCTGTGTTCATCAAGGGCAGAGTGTACTTGTCTTTTACTGTAATTTCGTTGAGACCCTGGAAGTCGATGCAGGGGCGTAATGAGCCGTCCTTCTTCCCAACGAAGAAGAAACCGGAACCCACAGCCGAAGACGACGGGCGGATGATTCCAGAGGCCAGGGATTCCTTGATGTAAGTGTCCATAGCCTCGCGCTCCGGGGCTGATAGGCTGTACAGGCGGCTTGCAGGAAGAGGGGCCCCAGCCTTCAGATTTATTGCACAGTCATAAGGGCGATGGGGGGATAGAGACAACGCCCGAGACTTGCTGAAAACTAGCCCCAAGTCATGATAGACCTCTGGTACCTTGGACAGGTCCGGTGGTGACGAGGAGGGCGGAGGCACCTTGACAGATGGAGCGCACGCCGCAGATTGGAGGCAGGCACTCAAACAGAATGTACTCCACGCTGAAATACTCCCCGCTTGCCAGTCAATGGTGGGATTATGCAGCCGAAGCCAGGGGTACCCCAGGATAACAGGCGAGGAAGAGACGGGCAGAACCAGGAACCTAATCACCTCCCTGTGGTTACCTGACACAATCACAGAAACTGGGGCCGTCTGATAGGCGACGGTGGTCAGTGACGCCTTGGACAGGGTGATGAGATTGACAGGGGGATCCAGAGTCTGACAGCTGAGGCCTATCCGGGTTGCCAGGTCCCTGGAAACAAAATTCTGCTCAGCTCCTGAGTCTATTAATGCCAATGTGGAGTGTTCTGTATGTGCATGGATCAATCTGATGGGTATACAGCAACTAGTGAGGGGTTTTTCTGAGTTCTTGTCTGTGAATCCCCCTACTGTGATCCACGGACCTTCCCTTTTAACCGGCTAGGGCAATCCAAAACCCCATGTGACTCTTTCCCACAGTAGAAACAAAGGCCAAGATCCCTGCGGCGCTGTCTCTCAGCCGGTGACACTTTAGACTGCCCTATCACCATAGCCTCTTGATCCGGGGATTCCTCTGACGCGGGTAGAGCGAGCAGAGGAGAGCTAGTGACGCGGGGGCGGAGTTTAGCTGAACGGGAAGTAGCTCGCCGTTCGGCCGCCCGCTCCCTTAATCTACTATCTAGGCTTACAGCAAGGTCAATTAATTCACGTAAATTGTCCGGTTTGTCCCGTGCCGCTAATTCATCCTTTAACTCGTCGTTGAGACTGCGAAGGAAGATACCACAAAGTGACGGCTCCCCCCACCCAATCTCTGCGGCCAGGACCCGGAAGTCAATAGCGTAATCAGCAGCTGATCTGTTACCCTGCTGCAGACTCAACAGCCGTTCTGTCAACACCTCACCCCTCTCTGTATGATCAAACACCGACATGAACTCCGCCACAAACTCCTGGTAAGTTAATACGGGGTAGCTTGGTTTAGCCATTACGGAATATGCCCAATCTAAAGCTCTTCCCCCCAACAAATTGATGATATAACCAATCTTACTTGAGTCTATGGCGAAGTCTCCCGGAACGCGGAGAAAGACTGATTCACATTGTAAAATGAATCCTCGGGCTTCCCCGAGTTCCCCGCTGAACCGGGCCGGCGTGGGAACAGGGGTGAGGAGAGGGGTCGATGAGGTGTTAATTTGACCTGACGCTAAGCCTGCAGGGGCTGAAACACTTGCGGTCGGGGAGAACGTCTGGTGTCCCTCCAGACGATCCAGCCGACTGTTTATTTGAGTCAGTTGATTAAGAATTACTGTCTGCTGGTGTGATAACATATCTACCCGAGCGCTAAGTGTGTTCAGTTTGCGCGGCAGCGTACTGTCCACTGGGTCAACGAGACGGAGTCGTACTGACATGTTCTGGACCCGGGAGACAGACACTGACACGAGTAGATATAGACAATTATTCTTTTATTGTAAAGTGAGAGAGTGTAGTGCGTGTGTGAGTGCAAGTATAGACGTTTGGTCACTGGAACTGAGCAGTCCGGATGGTGACCTGGCAACCCTGTAACACACAAGCAGAAACAATTACAGCTGTTCAGCACTAGCGAGTAATTGTGGATGGTGAGGCTTACTTGGATGTTCCACAGGTAACGTTCTGCTGACTTCCAGCGGCCGTGCAGCATGGTGGTGAATGTGCTCATGGCTGTGGTGGTGAATGCACCTGTCGTTGTGGTGATGATGGTTCTTATAGCTGAGACGGTGGTGATACCAGTGACCGTGACGATGACAGCTCCTGTAGCCGTAACAATAACAGTTCCTGTAGCTGTGGAGTAAGACGTACCCGTAGCTGTGGTGGTAGCGAGGGGCTACGTGATTGAGGTGGCAACGCCCCGTCGGCTGGGTACGTTGGTCCGCCGCCTGGGAGGTCCACCTGTGCACAGGGGTAAAGGCAAGGAGTAGAATAACAGATAGTTTTCTTACGTGGCAGATCCTGACGAGACGTTCTTGGCTGAACTTGGGAACAAAGTTCTGGCTCATGCTCCGATGAGGAAGACAGACGACTCCGTGCCGGGCTGTCAGCAACACTGGCTTTTAACAGCCGCTGATTGGCACCTGTTGGTCTGTGCGCAGCTGGGACTGATGAGACCGATGACGGCCCAGAGGCCGCCATGACACAGCAAGAGTGAAAGGGAGGATTTACAAGACGGTAGTTAGACCTGCTATGATGTATGGTTTGGAGATGGTGGCAAAAACAAAAAGACAGGAAGCAGAGCAGGAGGTAGCAGAACTGAAGATGCTAAGATTGTCATTGGGAGTGACTAGGAGGGACAGGATTAGAAATGAGTATATCAGAGGGACAGCTCACATTGAGCTGGTTTGGACATGTGCAGAGGAGGGGTAGTGGCTATATTGGACAATGGATGTTGAAGATAGAGTTGCCAGGCGGGAGTAAAAGAGGAAGACCACAGAGAAGATTCCTGGATGTAGTGAAGGAGGACATGGAGAGGGCTGGTGTTACAGACGAAGATGCAAGGAATAGGGTGAGATGCAGGCAGATGATTCGTTGTGGCAACCCCTAAAGGGAGCAGCTGAAAGAAGAAGAAAGAAGAAGAAGACAGATGAATTTGTATAACTGATTTTTTTTCGGTATCTAATTTAAATTGTAAAAAAAAAAAAGAGATGGTCCTTTTTATGGGGTTATTACATAATTTACAGAAAACATACTCTATTTCTGGATATAAGATTACTTATATAGGGATATGAAGTTTTGGTCATATCGCATAGCCCTGATCTAAACTCTGAGCTTTTTTGACCAAATCACGTTAGAGCTTTCTTTACGACCTCTAGGTACTGTCAACATGTGGAAAAGGGGAAGATGTCCCCTTATGATTGTAATACCTGCTGGTAAAAAAAAAAAAAAAAAAAATCATTGGGCATTAACTGATGTTCATTAATGTGTACTATCTCTTTTAAATAAATAAGGAAAAAAATATGTTGGAGAACAGCCTCCATTGATACTGTGTAGCCTGTACAATCATCTGAATTCACAAAGAATGTGTGGCAAAATTAGCAGCAAGCTTAAAAGAGCAAAACAACAAAACAGTCAGTTTTTTTTTTCAGGAGCCATGTCAGAAAGTAGCAGATGAAGACAGAGTAATGATATATCAGAAATTTTAACCATTTGAAATAATACTGTCACAGTCCCAGTGACAGAAAAAGCCACATGCCTACATGCCGAACTACCCATAATTCAACACTCTGCTGCTGCCGAACCACCCACTTTTATCATGAACTTTCACAGTATCCCATTTCAAGCCGTCTCCTCTTGGCAGTGCTTTACACCAGACCCAAACAATTTAGCAGTGCACTATTTATGTTCATAGGGATTCATTTTCAGTTGATTTTTATCCCCCTTTTGTAGCGGCCTCTGAATGCTTGTCAGAGATTCTCAACTGACTTGGAGGGAACACATTTAGCTGGAGCCCACCACAGTGAAAATACAGTCATGTGAAAAAATTAGGACACCCCATTAAATATTCAGGGTTTTTTTTAAGAAATGTTCACATATCTATGTCTAATCTTGTTTTTGTTTTTATTTGCATTTTTTAACATTTATTTTAGCCATTTTCAGTGGGAATGAATGTGGGGGGTGTCCTAAAAAGTTGGGGGGGGTGTCCTAATTTATTCCTCACTATTTGTTTAGAATTACATTTTACAGAAAACTTGAAAAAAGTCTTTAATTCATTTTTAATCGTTTAGTTGTATTACATGAATCTCCCAGTATTTTTAACATTGATATTAAACTAGTGCATACCTGTGCATGCCCGTAGAGACCAAGTCATCATCACATCATCATCATAGGTAAGCAAGTATTTCTATATGCCCGTAGAAACCAAGTGTAAACAAGCATTTCTGCATGCCTGCCTTTGATCTTTGACATGGTTACCATGGTAACAGTAACCATGGTGATGCCTGCCTTTGATCTTTGACAAATATTACCATGGCAACAGTAACCATGGTGAAACCTGCCTTTGATCTTTGACGTCACCACTCGTTCAGTGATGCCTGCCTTTGATCTTTTGATGATGTCATAGTCACGTGGGTCTTTCATTCGCTGGGTGGCTCCTGGCCACGTAGTGCAGACATAAGTGGCCGGCTCCGCGCTCGGGCTTTCTCATCGGGCACCTCTCTCAGCAGCCGCTGAGGGACCTCGGTTTGGAGCTAGCGTTTTTGGCTGTTGCTTTGTTGCTGCTGCTGGGGAGTAGGGACGGCGCATGTGCTCGTGCGAGGGGGGAGAGAGGTTGCCGGTCTCATGGCTTATTATTGTAGTGGCTGGTGAAATAGTTTGTCAGGTCAGGCAATGGCTTGCTTGCTACCGGATAACCATGAAAACCGGTACTACCTGTCTCATGGGTCGGGCCGTCGGCGACTCAACCGGCATCCCCGCCCTTCCGAGGGCGTGGAGGGTGAAACAGGGCATCCTGGCAGAACTAAAAACAATATCTGTCACAGGTCTATGGTGGACCACTCCCAGTTGCACAGGGTGAGACTGGACATCCTGGCAGATAAACACATCTGTCACAAGGTCATCTGTCACAAGGTGGACTGTGCCAGTCGGTGCATTGTGACATGCACTACACAAAGAGCAGAGATAAACAAACCTATCATCTGGTCAGTCACTGCAACAGATACTGGAGTCAGTTTGTCTTGGCTTGTCCTTGCCACTGATATTACCTTTATCTGCCAAGAATGTGCTGCTAGTCCAGCAAAAGCTAGCAGTACTCAAATACTTTGCAAGCAGTTTCATGAAATGGTCAATCAGAAAGCAACTCATACCTGCTCGGACGCCGCCCGGGCTTACAAGGTCCGCGCTGATCTGTTCACACTCTGACAGGCAGTGAAAAGTAAGCTAGGAGCAGGAAGACAAAAGAAGAGGAAAACAGCAACCTTGTGTGTAGACACTGTAAAAAGAAACTTGAAGAAGTTGGACATAGACAGGAGTTCCTGGCAGCAGAAGGCTAAGGACAGAGCTGTGTGGAGGAATCTGATCAGACCTAAATGAAACAGTCATTGTCGCCCACGACAGACTGCTATGTTGATGATGATGATGATGATGATGATGATGATGATGATGATGATGATGATGATGAACAACTCCTTATGTGTGAAAAAATTATCCGTCCTTGGACTGTGTCCAAGGTGCGGCTGTCTTCGGGATCTATGGACGTTCACAGCTTTTCTTCTTCTTCTTCTTTTAGATTTAATTGGCGGTTGGCAACCAGCTTACAGGTGCATTACCGCCACTGACTTGACCATCATCACTCTATATCTTTGTATAAGGAGTCCTTATAAGGAGTTTGAAACAACTCCTTATGTGTGAAAAAATTATCCGTCCTTGGACTGTGTCCTCGGCGGCATCAATAGCTGTCCCGGCCTGCTGGCCAGCCAGCCGGCTTTTCTTCTTCTTCTCTCAGTTACTGGTGGATAGCAAACAACTGAAAGGTGCATACTGTCACCTACTGTACAAGAGTGTGTAATATTATGTCATCTGAGCCCGACCCCTAAATTCTATGACTTAATCCTATGTTATTTAAAAAAGAGAAAAGAGCCCTTCTTAAGATAAGATAAGATAAGCCTTTATTAGTCCCACAACGGGGAAATTCCAGGATTGCAACTCTTATTGCCTCTCCATCGCCATCTGTTCCCAGAATCCCAGTTAAATCCCATTCCCTACCGGCCTCTCGAATTTCATTTTCCATTATACAGTTAGGCCCAGAAATATTTGGACAGTGACACAATCTTCATGATTTGAGCTCTGCATGCCACCACATTGGATTTGAAATGAAACAACTACAACGGAATTGAAGTGCAGACTTTAAGGTTTAATTCAAGGGGTTCAACAAAAATATATGATTAAACATGTGGGAATTGTAGCTATTTTTATACAAACGCTCCTCATTTCAGGGGCTCAAAAGTAATTGGACAAATAAACATAACCCTAAGTAAAATGTTACTTTTCAATATTTTGTTGAGAATCCTTTGCAGGCAATGACTGCCTGAAGTCTGGAACCCATGGACATCACCAAACGCTGGGTTTCCTCCTTTGTGATGCTTTGCCAGGCCTTTACTGCAGCTGTCTTCAGTTGTTGCTTGTTTGTGGGTCTTTCTGCCTTAAGTTTTGTCTTGAGCAAGTGAAATGCATGCTCGATTGGGTTGAGATCTGGTGATTGACTCGGCCATTGCAAAATATTCCACTTCATTGCTTTAAAAAACTCCTGGGTTGCTTTTGCAGTATGTTTTGGATCATTGGTGAAGCACCGTCCAATCAACTTTGCTGCATTTGGCTGAATCTGAGCAGAAAGTATATCCCTATACACTTCAGAATTCATCCGGCTGCTTCTGTCTTTTGTCACATCATCAACAAGAAAAGCACTCGGAGAGCGCAGACCTCCGCCAAGCGCCACAGTTCCCCGGGTGATCCGGATCACCACCAAAATCTAATCATCTGTAGGATACCCGATTTCTGACAATCTCTGAAAATTTCATGAAAATCTGTCCATAACTTTTTGAGTTATCTTGCTAACAAACAAACAGACAGACAGACAGACAGACAAACCAACGCTGATGAAAACATAACCTCCTTGGCGGAGGTAATAAACACAAGTGACCCAGTGCCATTGGAAGCCATGCATGCCCATGCCATCACACTGCCTCCACCACGTTTTACAGAAGATGTAGTGCTTTGGATCATGAGCTGTTCCAATTCTTCTCCAAACTTTCTTCTTCCCATCATTCTGGTACAGGTTGACCTTAGTCTCATCTGTCCAAAGAATGCTGTTCCAGAACTGGGCTGGCTTCTTCAGGTGTTTTTTGGCAAAGTCAATTCTGGCCTTTCTATTTTTGAGGCTGATTCATGGTTTGCACCTTGTAGTGAATCCTTTGTATTTACTCTCATGAAGTCTTCTCTTTATGGTAGACTTAGATACTGATACACCTACTTCCTGGAGAGTGTTCTTCACTTGAGTGGATGTTGTGAAGGGGTTGTTCTTCACAGGAAAGGATTCTGTGATCATCTACCACTGTTGTCTTCCGTGGACGTCCAGGCCTTTTTGAGTTCCCAAGCTCACCAGTGCACTCTTTTTTTCTCAGAATGTACTAAACTGTTGATTTGGCCACTCCTAACATTTCTGCTAACTCTCTGATGGATTTCTTCTTTTTTTTCAGCCTCAGGATGGTCTGTTTCACCTCCATTGAGAGCTCCTTTGACCGCATGTTGTGTGTTCACAGCAACATCTTCCAAATGCAAACACCACACCTCGAATCAACTCCAGACCTTTTAACTGCTTAATTGATGACAGGTTAACGAGGGAAGAGCCCATGCAGCCTTGTTATTTTTTTTTTGCAACCTTCTGAGTCAATTGTCCAATTACTTTTGGTCCCTTGAAAAAGAGGCGGCTACGTATTAAAGAGCTGTAATTCCTAAACCCTTGCTCCAATTTGGATGTGAATACTCTCAAATTACAGCTGAGAGTCTGCACTTTAAGCCCATATTGATTATATAATTGTATCCTGAATATGTTTTCGTAAACAGCTAAAATAACAAAACTTGTGTCACTGTCCAAATATTTTTGGGCCTAACTGTATGTCTTTCATTTCCGTATTTGTGACAGTGTAATAAGATGTGCTCGACATTTTCTTTTACTCCACATTCTCTACATTTGTCACTTTCACTTTTCCCCATGGTGAATAAAGTGTCGTTTAAACCTGCGTGATCCAGTCTGAGTCTTGCGATAATGATGTCTTCCCTCCTTTTGGTTGTTATGTAATTCTTTATTGCAATAGATTTTTGTATTTTGTAATATGATCTACCTTTATGATCTTCATCCCATCTTTTTTGCCATAGCTCAGTTCCTTTTTTCTTGATTACTGCTTTCCTTTCACCTTTTCCAAGAGACAATGGTATAGTTATCTCTTTTCCAAGGGCGCTTTTTGCTAATTTGTCTGCACAGTCATTCCCTTTCAACCCTTCATGTGCAGGAACCCAACAAAACTGAATTTCTCCACCACCCCTGTGTACCCTAAATAAACTGTGATATAGCTCAATCACCAAGTCTTCCCTTGTAGATTTTATTGTCTGTATGGTTTTTAATGCTGCAAGTGAGTCCGTGCACACCACCACCTGGTCCGGTCTGACCTCCTCCACCCACTGCAAAGCAATAATTATTGCCACCGTCTCTGCTGTAAACATGGATGTACTGTTGGAGAGTCTTTTTGCGATGGTCACTTTAAACTCTGGAATGTATACTCCAACTCCAACAGAGCCCTCTTTGTTCTTTGAAGTATAGAGCTGTAAGAAGTTATAGTAGTTGTTCCTGAGGTAAATGCTTGTTTTAACACCAACTTCACTCATATGCCAATCCTTTTTCCTCATTAGCAGACTAGCGTCTACTTCTATTTCCAGAAACAGCCAAGGGGGAACATTACTCACTGGACTGGTGTTAGCTATATCAATAGTGTGTAACCCATACATTTTGGCTTTTCTTTCAATTGTCCACCCAAACCCGTGTCCATGGAAATCAGAGTATTCCCAGCAGTCTTGTAGTGTTGTTTTTGAAATATTCGCTTCGTCACTTCCTTTCAGCTTGACGCAGCATGATAATGCAAGTTTATCTCTTCTCAAATCCATTGGCATTTCTCCTGCTTCTATTAAAACTGCATTGTTTGGTATTGTTTTGACAGCTCCAATGCACAGGCGAAGCGCTCTATGCTGCATTCTGTCTATTTTTTCCAGAGTCGTCTTTGCTGCTGCTCCATCAATCATGCATCCATAGTCTATTATCAATCGCATTAGTGCTCTGTAAATGTCAATTAAAGCCCGTTTATCTGCACCCCATTCATGCCCAGCTACAGCTTTCAGGAGATTAATGACTTTTTTGCACTTTGTCTCCAGATTTTCAACACGAACTCTCTATGTGTATGCACTATCACACCACAATCCTAGATATTTGAACTCACTGACTTTCTCTATTGGTTGATTATATAATGTTAATGGTTCTGTACCAGTTCTGTGTTTTTTTGTGAAAGTCATATAGCAGGTTTTACTGTTTGAAAATTTAAATCCCCAGTCATATGACCACTTTTCCACTTTCTCCATTGCTTTCCTGATGTTTTTGAACACAAATTTCTCATTTCTTCCCCTCGTCCATATGGCTCCATCATCTGCATATAGTGCTGTTTTGATGGATCCGTCTTGATCCTCAAACATGTCATTAATCATTATATTGAATAAAACAGGGCTCATCACACTTCCCTGAGGAACACCATTTTCTATTTCAAAGTCATTAGAAACTTCTGATCCTACTTTAACCCTAATTGTCATGTGTGTTAAAAAAAAAAAATCCATTATCCAATTATACATCCTACCACCAATGCCCATTTTATTCAATTTGATAAGAAGTCCATCCCTCTACAGTGAGTCATAATCCTTTTCAATATCCAGATAAACTATAACCATTACTTCTTTCATTTTGAGAGTCTTTTCAATATCATTACTTACCCTAACTAGAGCATCCACTGTGGATCTTCCTCTTCTAAAACCATTCTGATAGTCGTTTATTAATTGTTTTTGCTCTAGTACATATGAGAGTCTGTAAACTAACACCTTCTCCATCCATTTCCCTAAGTGTGACGTTAATGCTATTGGCCTGTAGTTGCCTGGATGCGCTGGATCTTTCCCTGGCTGATTAAATGGTAAAATTACAGCCTTTTTCCACCCACTTGGGGTACCCCCTCCTTCCATATTCTGTTTAACAATTTCAGCACCAGTTGCATTGATTGCATAGGCAACTGCCAGAACATAGCATAGTTTAATTGATCATATCCTGGGCAGCGCGGTGGCGGAGTGGTTAGCACTGCGGCAGCACAGCAACTCACCCTTGGTGGGGGGATCCTGGGTTCGATCCCAGCCCCTGACCAACAGTGATCTGTGTGGAGTTTGCATGTTCTCCCCGTGTCTGCATGGGTTTACTCTGGGATTTCTCCGGTTTCCTCCCATATGCCAAAAACGTGCAAGTTAGGTTAATTGGCATCAAAACTGGGGATTCTAAATTGTCCTTAGGTATGACTGTGAGAGTGAATGGTTGTCTGTCTCTCTGTGTTGGCCCTGCGATGGACTGGCGATCTGTCCAGGGTGTACCCTGCCTCTCACCTGTCATCACCCGCAGCTCACGGGCTTCCACCTCAGCTGTGCGCACACCTGCTCCTCGTTAGGCGCAGCTATTTATTCCATTTTGCCCTGAGCTGCAGCCTGGAGCCATCTGTCTCCCTGAGTAGTCAACTCAGCAACTTCCTTCTCATCAGGCCTGCTGACGACTCTTCTGACACGTAAGCTGTCTATATTGCCTTACCTTCTCCCGTTCAGACTTCCCCTGTGCACAGGTGGATTCCTTGGCGGCGGACTCTCTCCCCCTCGTCACGCTGCTCCTCCACCTTGCTGCATCATCCCGGACGCACAGCAGGACGCTGTCTCCCAGGCTTGGAACTTGCCAACGCCAGCCACCGCGCCGCTACAAGTAAGCACAGTACATCCTCACTATCCCGTGTGGTTGCCCAGCTAATCCCTGCTCTCCTCTCTTATAGGGTTGCCTGGCCGTACGGCGTACTGCTCTGTCCTGACTGCATCCTCCACCCACATCACACTCGTATCTCACACACACGCATCCATACACAAACACTGCTGTAAATAAAGCTTTCAAATCTGTCTGAGCCTGCGTGCGTGTTTCCTGGGCCGAACAATATGTCAGTACGGCTCCAGCAAAGTGGCCCAGCGGACAGCGGGCTCACACGCCGTTTTTCCACCCTCGAGGCTCGGGTAGATATGATAGCTCATCAGCAGCAGGTGATTTTGAACCAACTTACCTCAATTACCAATCGGTTAGACCGCCTGGACCCTCCGCGGGCTTTCCCTCCGGGTCCTCTTGGCGTTGCAGCTCCGGGTGCCTCCACGGCCGGCCAGCCTAGCTTGGGAGCGCCTACCCACCTCACACCTATCCCAACTCCTGCTCGCTTCAACGGGAAACTCGGTGGAGCAAAGGGGTTTATCCTGCAGTGTGAGTCGGTGTTTCTGCGCGTTCCCGGGGATTTCCCCTCAGACCATAGCCGAATCGGGTACATGGCTAACCTTCTCGAGGGGCGAGCGTTAGCTTGGACTTACGCTGTAATGACGAAGCCCAGCTACGCAAACCTCTCGTATGACCGGTTCGTGCGAGACTTCTTAGAAGTCTTTGATCATTCCCGACTCGACAGCGTCCTCGCGGACCGGCTCCTCAGTCTCCAACAGGGAGCCCGGTCCGCGGCGGAATACGTGGTCGACTTCCAGGTGGCAGCGGAGGAGGTGGGCTGGGGAGAGGCTTCTCTCTGCAGCATTTTCCACCGTAGCCTTAATTCTGGTCTGAGGGATGAACTAGCTGGTCGGGATCTCCCAGGGTGACTCTCTGAGCTGATCTCGCTCACGATTAGCCTGGACAACAGGCTGCGTGAGCGCGCTGCGGAGCGGAAGTCTGTCAGCTCGCGCGGAGCTTCCCTCCGCCCAGCTCAGTCGCGCCCCCTGGCGTTACCAGCTCCGGAGTCTGCCGATGAACCAGAGGACATGGCCATCGGGTGCACTAGGCTCCCTCTAGTGGAAAGACAACGCCGGCGGGAACGGGGTCTCTGCATGTACTGCGGAGATGACCGGCATCCCGTGGAGCTGTGTCCGGTGAAGCCAAACGGGGAGATCCGCGAGTCACTATAGGGGGCCTCGCGGACTCTAACCGATCCAATCTCCTATGTTCTTGCACACTGCCCATACGTTTCTGCCACAACTCCACCGGGCATTCCACTCACGCACTGGTGGATTCTGGGGCAGAGCAGAATTTTATTTCTAAAAGCCTGGCAACCCGTTTGGGCATACCGTGCCAACTGCTGCCTAACCCCCTGAACTTGGTGACGCTCTCACGCTCTTCTCTGGGCACAGTTACACACCGCACTAAGCCAGTTCCCATCATCATCTCCGGCAACCACCGGGAGGATCTGTCCCTCTACGTCCTGCCCTCCTTGTCGGACCGCGTCATTCTGGGTTACCCCTGGCTGCAGCTGCATAACACTGTCCTGGATTGGAGAATCGGCAGCGTCCTGTCCTGGAGCACCTTCTGCCTGGGCACCTGCCTCCAGTCAGCAGCTTGCGCTCCATCTTCTTCTCTGCCGGCCCCGGTCTCTGAGCCCCCGGACCTGACTCTGGTGCCACAGGAGTTCCATGACTTGGGGGCAGCATTCAGTAAGTCCAGAGCCTTGTCCCTTCCGCCGCATCGACCCTACGACTGTGCAATTAACATCCGCCCGGGGGCCCCCCTGCCATCTGGCCGCCTATATAGTTTCTCTGCACCGGAACACGAGGCGATGGATACTTACATTAAGGAGTCACTCAGCGCTGGGATCATCCGCCCCTCCTCGTCCCCGCTTGGTGTGGGTTTCTTCTTCGTGGGTAAGAAGGATGGGTCTCTACGTCTCTGTTTTGACTTCAGAGCATTAAACGACATCACGATTAAGGACCACTACACCCTGCCGCTTATGGACACTGCTTTCCACTCCCTCCAGGGGGCGACCTGGTTCACCAAGCTTGACCTCTGCAGCGCCTACCATCTCGTTAGAATCCGGGAGGGAGACGAGTGGAAGACGGCCTGTAGGACACCCAGCGGCCACTTCGAGTATCTCGTGATGCCGTTCAGGCTCACCAACGCACCTGCCGTCTTCCAGCGCCTTATAAACGACGTTCTGCGGGACTTCCTGGGAGTTTTCGTCTTTGTTTATCTCGACGACATACTCATCTTCTCCAGATCACGGGAGGAGCACCAGGCCCATGTGAGGCGGGTCCTGCAACGTCTGCTGGAGAATCGTTTGTTTATAAAGGCAGAGAAGTGTGAATTCTACGCCCAGACCACCTCCTTCCTGGGGTTCGTGATCTCCCACAATCAGATCCTCCCCGACCCCGCTAAGGTTAAAGCGGTGGTCGAGTGGCCCACGCCTACCTCTAGGAAGCAGGTGCAGCAATTCATCGGGTTCGCTAATTTCTACCGGCGCTTTGTCCCCAACTACAGCGCCATCGTCTCCCCCCTGACCTGCCTCACGTCATCGAAGGTGCCTTTTCAGTGGTCTGAGGAAGCGGCTACTGCCTTTAAGACTCTCCAGGCGGAGTTCTCGTCCTCCCGGGTCCTGACCCAGGTTGATCCCGCACTTCAGTGTCTGGTGGAGGTCGACGCGTCCGACACGGGGGTGGGAGCTGTGCTTTCCCAGCGATCACCGGTGGATGGTGTCAAGCGGCCCTGCGCCTTCTTCTCCAGGAAGCCATCAGCGGCAGAGCGAAATTATGACGTCGGCAGACAGGGAGCTCCTCGCGGTCAAACTCGCCCTACAGGAGTGGCGTCACTGGTTAGAGGGGGCAGCCCAGCCTTTTGTGGTCTGGACAGACCATAAGAACCTCGAGTATTTGAGGTCAGCGAGGCGCCTGAATGCCCGCCAGGCGCGCTGGTCCCTCTTCTTTACTCGCTTTAACTTTACCATCACGTACCGTCCAGGCTCGAAGAATGGGTTGCCCGACGCCCTGCCCAGACAATTTGCCCCAGAAGGTCCAGAGAAGTCCGAGCAAACCATCCTGCCCGATTCGTGCGTCGTGGGGGCGATTGCATGGTCCATCAAGGACAAGATTCTGAAGGCTCAGGAGGTGGAGCCGGATCCCAGCGGGGGGCCAGAGAGGAGGCTTTATGTTCCTTCGGCGGTTCGGGGTGAAGTGATCCACTGGGCCCACACCTCCAAACTATCCTGTCACCCAGGCATCACCCGCTTGGTAAGTTGGCTGCAACGCTCGTTTTGGTGGCCGGGTCTTCAGAAGGACGTTACCAACTATGTCCGGGCCTGTCCCCAGTGCGCTACCGGCAAGTCCCAGAACTCTCCACCTGCAGGTCTACTCCAGCCCCTGCCAGTTCCGGGCAGGCCCTGGTCACACATCGCCCTTGACTTCGTCACCGGACTCCCTGTCTCTAACACCTATGACACGGTTCTGACCATTGTGGACAGGTTCTCCAAGGCCGCTCATTTTGTGCCTCTTCAGGGTCTTCCTTCGGCGCATGAGACGGCCGATCTCCTGGTCCAGCATGTCGTCAGGCTGCATGGGATTCCGCTGGACGTGGTCTCGGACCGGGGTCCGCAGTTTGTCTCCCAGGTTTGGAGGAGCTTCTGCAGCGCCTTGGGGGCTACAGTCAGTCTTTCTTCTGGTTATCACCCCCAGTCCAACGGACAGTGCGAGCGCACGAACCAGGAGTTGGAGGCCGCCCTGCGCTGCGTAACATCGTCCAACCCTTCGTCTTGGAGCTCCTACCTGACCTGGGTGGAATACGCCCATAACTCGGCCCGGTCCACTGCTACTGGGGTGTCGCCTTTTCAAGCGTCCTTGGGGTACGACCCCCCTGTTTTCCCTGAGCAGGAGGGTGAGCTGGCCGTTCCTTCTATCCAGGCGCACATCAGGCGCTGCCGGAGCGTGTGGACCAAGACCAGAGACGCACTTTTACGCACAGCGGCGCGCAACAGCTCCACCGCCAATCGCCACAGAAGGCCGGCTCCTGCCTACCAGGTGGGTCAGCGGGTTTGGCTCTCCTCCCAGGACATCAGCCTAAAGGGTGAGAAGAAGAAGTTGGCACCGATGTTCCTCAGCCCCTTCACCATCTCCAAGATTATCAACCCGGCGGCTGTGCGTTTGGCCCTCCCCCCCTCCCTTCGTGTGTGTCCCACTTTCCACGTCTCTAAGATCAAACCTGTCCTTTCCAATTCACTCTGCCCTCCTCCTAGGTCCCCTCCTGCGCCTAGGATGATCGACGGTGACCCGGCGTGGGGTGTTACTGCCATCCTGGACTCCCGGCGTCGGGGTCATGGGCTGCAATATCTGGTGGATTGGGAAGGTTATGGTCCGGAGTGGAGATCCTGGGTGCGCTCTTCGTGGGTGTTGGATCGTGACCTCATCGCGGAGTTCCACCGGACACACCCAGGTAAGCCAGCGCCAGGAGGCGCTGGTGGGGGGGAGGGGGTACTGTCATCACCCGCAGCTCACGGGCTTCCACCTCAGCTGTGCGCACACCTGCTCCTCGTTAGGCACAGCTATTTATTCCATTTTGCCCTGAGCTGCAGCCTGGAGCCGTCTGTCTCCCTGCGTAGTCAACTCAGCAACTTCCTTCTCATCAGGCCTGCTGACGACTCTTCTGACACGTAAGCTGTCTATATTGCCTTACCTTCCCTTACCATCTCATTCCATCTCTCCAGGACCTGTACATCTCCAGGACCCAGAGGCGTGCAGGCCGGATCATAGCCGATCCTTCACACCCTGGTCACGTACTGTTTGCCCCCCTCCCCTCAGGTAGAAGACTTCGGTCCATTCAGACTAAAACCTCCCGGAACATGAACAGCTTTTTCCCCTCTGCCATCAGACTGCTGAACATTAAGTGACTTATACAGCAGCTCAACCAGACTCATGTCATTCATCACTGTTTTTCTGTTGCATTATCGACTGCACTGTGGTACCCCATATTATCTGCTACTTGCTAATTTATTTAAAACTGCCTTGACTAGTATTACTCATTATTATTATTATTATTATTATTATTATTATTACTTATTATTCTACACTTATTGCATGTTTTTAGTCTTTTAGTTTTTTAGTTTATCTCTTTATCTCATCATGTTTTTGATGTTGCAGCATGGCACCGAGACAAATTCCTAGTTTGTGTACTACATGAACAATGGCAATAAATCTGATTCTGATTCTGATTCTGATTCTGACCTTCTCCCGTTCAGACTTCCCCTGTGCACAGGTGGATTCCTTGGCGGCGGACTCTCTCCCCCTCGTCACGCTGCTCCTCCACCTTGCTGCATCATCCCGGACGCACAGCAGGACGCTGTCTCCCAGGCTTGGAACTTGCCAACGCCAGCCACCGCGCCGCTACAAGTAAGCACAGTACATCCTCACTCTCCTGTGTGGTTGCCCAGCTAATCCCTGCTCTCCTCTCTTATAGGGTTGCCTGGCCGTACGGCGTACTGCTCTGTCCTGACTGCATCCTCCACCCACATCACACTCGTATCTCACATACACGCATCCATACACAAACATTGCTGTAAATAAAGCTTTCAAATCTGTCTGAGCCTGCGTGCGTGTTTCCTGGGCCGAACAATATGTCATCGCCCAAAGACAAAGGTGCTGGGATAGGCTCCAGCACCACCACCACCCCCGCAACCCGAAAAGGATTAATTGGAAGAAGATGAATCCTGGAGCTGTGTATCCACTATCTTGCAAAGTTCTCTTAAGCTCTGACATTGTGAGCTTGAGGTCTAATGCAGTCATGTCATCTTTCACTTCATTTTTTAAGTTTGCATTTTCTCTGAGTTTATGTTGCCTTTGCTGTCTATGACTCTCACCAAGATGGTCTCCTCTATGCACTGCTGCAAATGCACTACCTAGGACTTCTGCCTTTTCTTTGTCTGATACAGCCATTTTGTCCCCATCCACTAAAGCTGGAATTTTAACTGACACCCTTTTCCCACTAATTTTTTTAAACATACCTCAGACATCACCTAGTTCTGTTTTCCTACCAAGGGTGGAACAAAATTCTCTCCATGTTGACCTTTTCCTGTTTTTAATAATCCTTCGAGCTACTGCCCTTTCCTTTTTGTACTTTATTAAGTTTTCACTTGTCATATTCTTCCTCAGCTCTCTGAATGCCTTGTTTCGCTCTTTTACTGCAATACTACATTCGTCATTCCACCAGGGTACAACCTTCTTCCTACCCTGTGTTGTTTTCTTAGGTATACTTGCTATTGCAGCATTCAGAATATGATTGGTTACCTGACTTGAACACTCTTCTATGCCACCTTCTAATGTTACCAAATGACACGATTGAACACAGAATTGCCTAAATTTTCCCCAATCTGCCTTGTCAAAACACCATCTTGTAAACATCTTCCCTCTTGTATACATACTTCAGTTTTAATGGCTGTAAGTATTGGGAAGTGATCACTTTCCATAGATGTCCTGTTCATAACCGTCCACTCACAGCTGCTCACTAAAGAATCAGATACCAGTCAGGTCAATACATGATAATGTGCCCCTATGCACATCCACCCTGGTACCTTCACCACTGTTTAGACAAATTAACGATCTTTCATCTAACATCTCTTCCACAACATTTCCATTGTTATCAGTATGTGTGCTTCCCCACAAGCTATTATGGGCATTAAAGTCTCCACACCATACCTCTTTCATATGCCCTTCCCCTGCCATAACACTGAAAATATCTGCTGTTAACTTCCTACATGGGTTGTAATAATTAATCAGCTTAATATTTCATTGTCCATTTGGCCTACATATTGCAATAATATTACACTCTATATCCTCAGGGGAGGGAATCACCCTATACGCCAGGCAATCTTTAATGAAAGTGGCACATCCTCCTCCATTTACAGTGTTAATTCTATCCTGATTGAACTGTATCCTGGAATAACAAAATCTAAGTGAGGTTGAAGCCATGTCTCCTGTACACACACTACCTGTGGAACAACTTCTAGTTCGTAAAGATACCTCTTGAGTTCTTGTCCGTTTGCTATAAGACTCCTCGCATTCTACTGTAGTATGTGTAGTACCATAATTAAGGTCTTGTTTCAGCATGTGCAGTCTCCCCAGTTTCAGCTTTCAATAAAGCATGAATCTGGTCAGCTGTGATATCTTTCACATCTAGAAAGCTTCCTGCTGCTTCCACAATGGTTTTGATTCTAGCACTTTTCTTCTTTAGCTGTGCAGCAACATTCATGGTGTGGCAGATAAAAGCTATAAAGTTTGTCTTCTTAACTATCAATGTGTCATCATCCCTTTTGCATTTGTGAACACAAAAATTCCTTGCAGCGGCACGATCCTGTGCTTACGTGGGACCTGTTGATGGCTGGGCTTCCATTTGAACTGAACTTCTTTGAGGAAGGCCTGCTGTGTTTCTGACTATTCCTGCCTCTCTAACGGTCTTTAGAGCTTCCACATACAAGATTTTCTTAGTTATTCTGATTTCCTGGGCTTGTCTAGCTTCCCTCTGCACAACACATCTTCCATATGCAGCACTGTGCTCACCCCCACCATTGCAACACTTTACTTTGGCATCCTTGTTACATTTACCATATTTGTGCTCCCCTCCACATCTAGCACATCTTAGCTTTCCTTTACATTGCTGAGCAGTGTGACCCATCCTTTGACATTTGTAGGACCTGAGTGGCTTTGGGACGTATTCTCTGACACTGTAATACATGTATCCTATTAGGACTGATTTAGGGAGTGTTTCCTCAAACTGAATCATGACAGACAGTGTGTCCTTCAGTGAACCTTCTCTTTTACTCTTTAGCCTTTTCACATCCTTCACCTTTCCTCCTTGGATCTTGTTTTTCACTCCTTCCATAGACATGCACAAAGGGACACCTGATATAACTCCCCTCAAGTTAGTTGTCGCGCCAGGAACATGCGCCTTCATTTGTTCTCCGTTAAGACATGTCATTTTAAATCTTTCACCTACTTAAGTATGTGCGGATCTTTCAATATTCTAATTAGCGGCCTGCTGAGCTTGCACATGATTGGTCGCCACGCTCCCCGACTTGCAGGGCTTGCACGTGATTGGTTACCGTGACTCCTGGTGGATGGGCTGCTAGTCAGTTCACGACGCTTCGGGATGTTAAAGTTTTGCCTATATCTTCAAAAGCTCTGTCAGAGCTTTGTTGCTGTTTTCAAGTGCGTCTGAAGATTGCAGTAGGTCTCAACCGGCACTTAGCTTCCAACCCACCAGTAAGCTTTTGTCCTTAACCACGACAAAGGAAAAATAATCTATTTCCACAAAAACAAAGTAGCTTCATCTTTTCCTCCACTTAGTAGTGAAAACTCAGCTCTCTGCAACAGGTCACGTCGACTGACAGCTACGTCTCAGCTACGGTAGGGTCAGTTTGCATATTCATTTATTTGCACTAAAAATATTTATCTATGGTGTGTCTGAGAGTCAGAAGGTGTTGGATTGAGTGGGGTAGTGCCTCTTGGCTATGTGGGCCCCCCTGGGCGGGGGGACTTCTTTGGGCATGGGCGTCCCGGGGAGTGCAGCGGTGGTGCTGGGGGGGACTTGCACTGGGGGTCGCAGGCCAGTCTCCGGCCCGGGGGGCGGGGGGATTCACTGGCCTTCTGGCGCCTGGGTCCCACAGGCTGGCGTTGGCCCTATTGGGGGGGGGGGGGTTGGCGGGCCTGAGAGTGTGGGCCGGCCGCGCCGGCCGCTTGGCAGCCTGGCCTCCTTCAATCGTCCCTCCGGGGGCAGATGCCTGGCTTTCCTGGGGCTTGCTGACCTCGGGCATTTGTGCCCTGTGGGGGTTGGCAGCGCTGCCTTCCCTGCTCGGGGTTCCTGGGGTGAGAGCTGCTGCAACCACCCCCCCTCTTCGTATGTTTCCTAACAATCCACTCACATGCACACACTTATTTTCTTTCCCCCTCCACACACTTCCTTTCCCTATTCCCCATCCTGTTGGGTCCTCCATGGGTAAAATAATTTAAATAAAGTATTAAAAGTTATTACAGGAGGAGTTCACAACAATATACAGTACATAGTTAGGTACTGTATAAAGCTCCTTTTGGCAAAGTAAATCTGTTTTGACACAGTAAGTGTAACAGATCTCTGTTCTGCTTACCTCGCTGCCTGACAGGACAAAAAAAAATTATCCATATTAATAAAATGAGTAGTGAGTGACACATCTGATCAAATTTCAGTAACTGTAATGCATTACTGAATTTTTAAACAGTAATTTCATTACACAGCAAGTTACTGCAAAAGTAGTGGTGTTACAGTAATGCGATACTTTGTAGCGCGCTACTCCCAACACTGCTGCCAGCCCATAGTGCCTGCGGTCTCCCCGTCAGGAAGTCCAACAGCCAGTTACACAGTGAAGTTTGTGAATAAGTTGTTGGGGGATGATTGTGTTGAATGCTGAACTAAAGTCTATGAACGGCATTCTGACGTTGTCCTCTGTGTCCAGGTGTGTGAGGGCTGAGTGGAGGGCAGTAGAGATGGCATCATCGGTGGAGTGATTGGACTGGCATGCAAACTGGAATGGGTCCAGGGAGGGGGGGCAGGACAGACCTGATGTGTTGCATGACCACCCGTTCGAAGCACTTCATGATGATGGGAGTGAGTGCAGTTATTGTAGCAGGAGGGATACCAATTCTTGGGGACTGGAATGATGGTGGTGGCTTTAAAGCACGTGGGGACAACAGCCTGTCTCAGTGAGATGTTGAAGATATCCGTGAAGACACCTGTGAGTTCCTCTACACAGACTCTCAGTGACCAGGTATGTTGTCAGCACCTGGAGTTTTGTACTTATGTACATGTGATTTCTTAGTTTTTATTTTTTAATAAATTTTGGAAAAATCTCAAAAAAAAAACTTTTTTCATGTTGTCATTATGGGGTATTGTATGTAGAATTTTGAGGGAAAAAAATAATTTAATCCATTTTAGAATAAGGCTGTAACATAAAATGTGGAAAAATTGAAGCGCTGTGAATACTTTCCAGATACACTGTAAATGGAAGGCCATCCTATTCAAAACATTGCCATGACGTGCAATTATATTTCTGAAGAGGTGCATATCACGTTAACGTAAGCTATATATTCACTGCAGCACAGCTGAGATCTGGGGCGAGTAGAGGTTTGTCAGCATTTGCTGTTGTAGTATCATCAGGATTAAACACCATGCCGTATCCACTGGGTATTGCTGCTAGTTATTGCATATAATTGTTCAATTCTACGTTGAGGGTATGTACTGGAAATGAACTCTTGGCAGTTACAGGGTAGTTACCGTACATAGTTACACAGCACTCAGTGGCAAACATTTGGCAGCTTTAATTTGTATGCAGCAAAATATAAAAATCACATTTAGTGACAGCAGTACACAGAGTGCCTTTTGTTTACTTTAGATTTTAATACCACACTATTTATTTGACTATCATGATGTTTGGGTGAATAAGGAGCACATAAGCAAAGAACTGGTAATGTTACAATGAGGTCAGCATGCCCTGCCCATCCGTTTTGCCCAAGCGGTAGTTCTGAGATTTTTGTGGAGGTGGAGAATATTCAGGTATTTCTCATTATGTTGACATGTTAAAAGCTTTATTAATAAACCTGCAGTTGCAGAAAGCAAGCACATTTGTCTACTCCCACGCTAGTAAGAGAATGAAAAACTTGGAAAAACAACAAGTTTAATGTACTTTTTTCTGTCACCAGCTCCTTTCAGGTTTACCGCAGCAGCATCATCATCATCATCATCACCATCTGATATCACAATGATATGCATGTCCATTTGGCAAGGATTTTTATGCCGGATGCCAGAGATGTGGACTCTAGTACTTAACCTCTTACACTCAAGGATACCGGGGGCAGGCATATTTTAAACGTCTCAGTGCGCAATGAAAAAAATCTGTATTTCCAGTCTTCCGGTACAGATACAGCCGTAAACAGGAAGGAAAAAGAGTTTCGTATTGGTCTAGATTTGACTGACATCTCATTCGACCCATAAGAGCCTCAATTTGGGTTTTTACAGCCTTCAATAACCAATGACTGAAAACCTAGCCAGAAGAACCTGCCCACCAATTATCACGAATACAACGAGCCAATTCTAGCCGAGTATCATGATGATGGACATGTCGTTTAGACAACTGATTTCTGAATTCAGTGATACCCAACATGGGTTGGTGCATCGATTATATTTCTTGATAAAACCCATGCTTTCCCATGCGTAAATCCTTTTTGTTGGAGCCACTGGGTGAAGAACAGACACAGTCCCACTTTTGTTTTTTTGTTACTTGTTTTGTACCCGTAGGTAGATTTGTTTTGCAGTCTGGTGACAAGCCACCAGCTGCATGCGCAAGCGCCCCGTATCCCTAACCTGCATGTTTTTGGCATGTGGGAAGAAACCAGAGAAATCCCGGAGTAAACCCACGCAACACGGGGAGAACATGCAAACTCCACACAGATCACTGTTGGTCAGGGGCAGGGATCGAACCCACGATCTCATGATCCCCGCGATCCCCCGGCCGAGGGTAAACTGTGCTGCCACAGTGCTAACCACTGCGCCACTGTGCGTGCACCGTGCAGACTTGTGCGTAAAGCTAGCATTAGCCACTATTTTACTCACATGTTTTGAAAAATGGTTCACAAAGTAAACCTAAAGAAGAGGGTGTGGCTTCCTGTGGTAACGTATTGTCACTTCCTGTGTTGCTGGCTGTCTGTGTGGCTTGCTCTGTAGTTAGCTCTCCTCATTCTCCTGAGGATTTTGCCTTTAATTGTATTTTAATCACTTTTTTCCTTCTACCGTTGGCTCTCACTTCTGTTTATCAAGCCTCTTGCACCTGTGTGCGCACTCAGTGTTACCTAGTCACCCTCTTTAGCCTCCTGTTCACCTTTCATTGGTGTTTTTGTTAGCTTTGGGTTAGCCACTAGCTATGGCTACTAGCTCTCCTTCCCCTCCTCCTCTGGTGTGCTCTCTCTGTCAGATGTTTAGCTACACCTCTGCCTCTTTTAGTGCTAACGGTAAATGTAATAATTGTCTGATTTGGAATCCCAGCTCTGCAACATTGAAACACCGTCTGCACCAGTTAATGACGGATGCTCCTTAGCTGCAGCGGAGCTCCCTAGCATAGGGCGGCCTGCTAGCGGTCATCCAGTCCTCCTCAGCAGCAAGGAGAATGGGCGGGTGACGGTGAGAAGGAAGCCTAATCACAAGTGTAACCCAGCTGAGAAAATGACCCTTTTTCTCAGATTTCATTTGTAGATTCTTCCCACAGTTAACTTAAATACTGTAACTACTACAACTCCTTCTATTGATGTCTGTCTTGATGAGTTTACTCCAATCGACCTTTGTGAGTTAGACAAAATAGTTTCCTCATCCAAACCTTCAACTTGTCTTTTAGACCCTATTCCTACCAGGTTATTTAAAGAAGTCTTCCCACTTATTGGTAGCCTTATTCTTCATATAATCAATTCCTCATTAACTTTAGGCCATGTACCGCAGGCTTTTAAAACGGCTGTAATTAAACCCTTACTCAAAAAGCCAATGCTAGATCCAGGAGCTTTAGCTAACTATAGACCAATCTCTAATCTCCCTTTCATTTCAAAAATCTTAGAAAGAGTTGTTGCTATGCAATTATTTGACCACCTGCAGGGAAATGGTTTACTTGAAGAGTTTCAGTCTGGGTTTAGAATCCATCATAGTACTGAAACAGCCTTAGCGAAGGTCACTAACGACCTCCTCATTGCATCTGATAATGGACTAGTTTCTGTACTTGTCCTTTTAGACCTTAGTGCAGCTTTTGATACTATCGATCATAATATTCTACTTGATAGATTAGAACACTATGTTGGACTTAATGGAACTTCGTTGCAGTGGTTTAGATCTTATTTATCTGATAGGTTCCAGTTTGTTCATGTAAATGATGAGTTTTCTTTCAACTCAAAGCTCAGTCATGGAGTTCCACAGGGATCTGTGCTAGGCCCGACTCTTTTTAGTTTATATATGCTTCCGTTAGGCAACATTATTAGAAAGCACTGTATACATTTTCATTGTTATGCTGATGACACACAATTATACCTGTCAATGAAGCCAGATGATAGTAATCAATTAGCCAAGTTAGAAGCCTGTCTTAAGGAAATCAAAGCTTGGATGACTTGTAATTTCCTGCTATTAAATTCAGATAAGACTGAAGTCATTCTTGTTGGTCCAAAAAAACCTTAGAAATTCCTTTCCAAATCAAACTTTCAGTTTGGATGCGGTTACTCTTTCTCTTAATAGCTCTGTAAGGAACCTTGGAGTTATTTTTGATCAGGATTTGTCCTTCAATTCACATATTAAATTTGTTTCTAAGACTGCCTTCTATCATTTGCGTAATATTGCCAAGATTAGGAGCATCTTGTCTCAGAGTGATGCTGAGAAACTGATCCACGCTTTTGTTAGCTCGAGATTAGATTATTGTAATTCTTTATTATCAGGCTGTCCTAAAACATCTTTAAAAAGTCTTCAGCTGATCCAAAATGCTGCAGCAAGAGTTTTACCAGGTACTAGAAAGAGAGATCATATCTCTCCGGTTCTGGCCTCCCTTCATTGGCTTCCCATAGAGTTTAGAATTAAGTTTAAAATCCTTCTTCTTACTTACAAAGCTCTAAACAATCAGGCTCCTTTTTATTTAAAAGATCTGATACTACCGTATTATCCTAACAGAGCACTACGCTCCCAAAATGCAGGATTACTTGTAATACCTAGAATCTCCAAAGGTACAATGGGAGGCAGAGCCTTCAGTTATCAAGCTCCTCTCCTGTGGAATCAGCTGCCAATCTGGATTCGGGAGTCAGACTCGATCTCTGTTTTTAAGAATAGGGCTAAAACCTACCTTTTTGATATAGCCTACAATTAGGGAGGGATCATGTGTTTCTGAACCCTCCCTTAGTTATGCTGCTAATAGGTTTAGTCAGCCGGGGGACCTCCAGTAATGCACTGGGCCTCACTCCTTTTCTCACTCTCAATGAAATATTTTTTTTTGCTGGTCATTAACATTTGTTTGTTCTCTCCCATAGATTGAGTCCCCATAGTGCTGTTTGCTCTCTACATGTCTGTTCTTTTCTTCTTCTCTATCCCCTCACCCCCCAGCCAGTCGCAGCAGATGACTGCCCCTCCCTGAGCCTGGTTCTGCTGGAGGTTTCTTCCTGTTAAAAGGGAGTTTTTCCTCTCCACTGTCGCCAAGTGCTTGCTCACAGGGGATCGCCTGATTGCTGGGGTCTTTCTGCAACTGTGGGGGTTCCCCCTACAGTTGATAGTGCTATGAGATGACTGTTGTTGTGAAATGGCGCTATATAAATAAAGTTGAATTGAATTGAAAAAGCGGCTAGCCTGGTCAACATAACCACCACACGACCTTTAGAGCTAGTCTGCATGGACTTCCTCAGTCTGGAACCAGACAGTAGCAATACCAGCAATATTCTCGTAATAACTGATCATTTTACTAAATTTGCCCTTGTGTTGCCTACCTCAAATCAAAGGTCCAAAACGGTTGCCAGGTGCTTGTGGGATCAATTCATCGCTCACTACGGTATACCTGAGCGCCTGCACAGCGATCAGGGTCCTGATTTTGAGGCAAAACTAATAAAAGACCTTTGTGAGATCTCAGGCATAAAGAAAATAAGAACAACCCCATACCACCCCAGGGGTAACCCCACTGAAAGATTCAACCGAACGCTACTGAGTATGTTAGGAACGCTTGAGTCCAAACAAAAGTCCCACTGGAAAGACTATGTTATGCCGTTAGTACTTGCATACAACTGCACACGCAGTGATGTAACCAGGTTTAGTCCCTACGAATTAATGTTTGGTAGAAAACCCAGATTGGCAGTTGATCTAGCGTTCGGACATCCTCTCAACAAAGATCAGAAAGTTACTCACTTGCAATACGTTGAAAATCTCAAGAAAAAGCTCGAAGAAAGCTACAAGTTAGCTTCACAAAATGCACAAAAGATTGCAGACAAGAACAAGGCCAGGTTTGACCGCAAAATCACTGTTTCTGAGCTTTTTCTGTGGAAATGATACCGGAAGGAGACAATACTGAGAATGACAAACCTGTGGAAAATGAAACAGCAACAATACTAGAAGAACCTTCTGACAGTTCAGTTGAGGGACAAGAACACCAATCAAATGACTTACCTGATGAAATGGACAAAAATGATCACCTTACAATCCAACCAATACGACGATCTGAAAGAATCAGACAACTTCCGAAAAGACTAGAGTATCCTGAATTAGGAAATCCTCTAGTGACTGTTGTTAAGTCCCTTTTTCAAGGTTTGAATACAGCCTTCTTAGAGTTCCTAAATACTGACGATGGACAGTCTTGGTTACACATGCAACGGGACGTGCATGATAATTAGCGGGGGAAAGTGTAACCCAGCTGAGAAAATGACCATTTTTCTCAGATTTCATTTGTATTAATGAAAGTGTTGTGGCGGCATGAAATAATATGCAGCAAACTGAGAGTTTTTGAGGGTGTTTATTATCATTCATCCCGCCATCATGGAACTCACTCCAGCCCTGTGCAGGCGGGCTGGAGCGGGTCCTCAGGCTCTCGTGAGAAGACACGGAATGTGTGTGTCAGAAGCTGTAGTCAGAGAGAGAGTGAGTTACAGAGCATGTGCAGTTTTTATACCCAGTTACAGACAATACATGAAAGGCATGGGACATTTGCATCACAGTCAGAGCAGGAAGCATGAACGTTTGCATTTGAGTGTCACACATAACAATAGGGAGATTACTGGCCGGAATTCGCCTCTGCTCCGGAGCTGTAGGACAAAAGAGGTTACAAGGCACATCTACATATTGTTATCAGTCCATAGATCACACTGCTGTGTTAATTGCTCCCGCTGAGCGCTCTGCTTGTCCGTGGCTGTTGTGGGGGTTACCCATACACTCCCCCCCAGAGGGCTCAGCGGGAAGCTGAGGCCTCGATAGTCCGGCTTTGGGAGCGAGCTGCGGGGGAAGCTCGCTGCAGGCGGCGGTGGAGGGAGGGGGGTGGGGGTAGCAGGTGCCAGCCCGGGACGGCGAAATTGTCTGGGCTGCGCAAAAATTGCCTGTGGATCCACGATGTTGAGGGGCTGTCCCGTTGAACGTGCGGAGGTCCGCAGAAGCTATAAGAAGAAAAATTAGTCTCTGACTCCTCTCGCGGTTATGAAGAAAAAAAAGGAGCTGCAAGGCTGCGTTGCGGCTGTGAGAGAAAGGGAGCTGCAGCAGTGTGGGACTTGGTGTGTTGGCTTTAGGTGCGCGCGCACCCTAAAGCCCTCGGGAACAGCTGACGGCTGAATTCCCTTGTTCGCCGTGGCTGAGACCCGTACAAAATCCTGTGAGCGAGCTGCGTGCATGCTTCAGGTGTGTGAGCAGCCCTGAAGGTTCTGTGTGCAGCGGCGAAGGACGATGGCGGTCTGTGGAGCCGTTAATGTCACGTGCGTGGTGCGCTGTCCTCGTAACCCCCCGGTGTGCGCGCGGGGGTTCGGTGCATGGGTGGTCCGCTGTTGAGAGGCGAGTCAGGGCCAGGGAGCTTGCTGGAGATCAGCGTCGTCGGCGCCGATGGTCATCCCTGTAGAGCTGTTGCGTCGTTCGCTCGTGGTGCGTTGGAGCGGTGAGAGGAAACATACGATCTTTGTCCCTCGGGCTCGTGCAGATGCGTTGGAGCGGTGACAGGGAGGAGACGATCTTTGTTCCTCGGGCTCGTGTAGATGCGTAGGAGCAGTGAGAGGGAGGAGGAGCGGTGAGAGGGAGAAGACGTTCTGTGTCCCTCGGCCGGTCCAGCGTGGATGTCCCGATCTCAGGCGAGGGTCGCACCATGACGCTTTCTGCAGCCTTCACGGTCGTGGGTGATCTCCGAGGGAGTTCGCCTGGTGGTGGCTCTGCGTCGAGGTCTCCCTGTAGCAGAAGGGAGGGCAGATCATTTGCGTCAGGCTGCTGCATTCGCTTGTCATCGGAGAATCACCGCTGGGTGCTGCGTTCATTGTCGTCGGGTCACCAGTGTAGCTGTCCAGACCAGAAGGTTGCGTTGCACAAAGCGTGTGCTTTCTCGGGGTCACCAATGTGGCGGAAGAATAATATGCAGCGAACTGAGAGTTTTTGAGGGTGTTTATTATCATTCATCCCGCCATCATGGAACTCACTCCAGCCCTGTGCAGGCGGGCTGGAGCGGGTCCTCAGGCTCTCGTGAGGAGATACGGAATGCGTGTGTCAGAAGCTGTAGTCAGAGAGAGAGTGAGTTACAGAGCATGTGCAGTTTTTATACCCAGTTACAGACAATACATGAAAGGCATGGGACATTTGCATCACAGTCAGAGCAAGAAGCATGAATGTTTGCATTTGAGATTGAGATTGAGATTGAGATTCAACTTTATTGTCATTACACATGTATGAATACAAGGTAACGAAACGTGACTTGGCATTTGAGCACGCTCTGCAGAGCGCATCCAAGGCCGGGGCAGCCGCTAGGCGCCAGTCATAAAGAAGAAAGGAAAAAAAAAGAAAAGAAAATGGATATGACACAGTAGGCGAGAGAAAAAAAACACATGTTTTATCAGAATGACGCTCGGCAAGTGAGCGAAATTTTGATTGCAGGCAAAAAAAACCCTCAATGCACATTTAGCAGACATTTAGCAGGAGATCACACACAAAAGTTGAGAGGCAGTGTATTGTATGCATGTAGTGTTGTATGCATTGTGTAGTGTAAATGTAACAGTTGTTAGTGAGCAGCAGAGGGCGCCTCCTGGCAGTGGATAGATGTTATAATCATGTGACTTATAAACAAGTCCAGAGTCCAGAGTCTATCTCTCTTCCTCTCTCTCTTGCTTGCAGAAGGCACATGGGCATTGTCCTTGAGGGTCCAATCCGCTGACGACAAACAACTGATTGTTGATTGTTTGGGTAGACATAAGAGCCGGTCCTTCCGCTTATCTCAATCAGGACGAATGTAAACACGGGGCAAACAAGGTCAAATCAAATCAAATCAGCACAGTGCACTCAGAGAATAGAATTTGTCCTCACCCGTGTAATTCTGTGCTTCCATTATATGTGCAGGCTTAAACTGTTTTTCCATAGAGAGCACAGGGCTTCAGATGTATTCCTTCACTGAATCACTGTCATTCAGTTCACCGTTTGCCGCTACTCGTGCCCTCCCCAACTGGTCGAATTTGATGAAGGAGCTTGCCGGGTCCGCTTTGATCAGCTCTCTCACTTTCCTTCAATTTCTGATGCATCAGGGAACTCCACAGCCAAAAATAGAAGTCCTGAGATCATAACCAATAATGTTTCCACAGACGCATGAATTCTAATGTCCATGAGTCTCCTCGTAGGTTCCAATTCTTGGGCTCCCCCTTGGCCCAATTCTTGTTGAAAAATAGTGACAATAGCACATTTAAGCCGCTGCCAAATCCATAATTTCCGTTTAGATTAAGATTCAGCAGAAGAAGAGCGACTAAACACAGACAAAAACGCAACATTGCAAAAGCTGGGAATAGATCAGGAAGGCAGGGGAGGAGGGAAGAAAAAATGCGATTGCTCTCTCTCAAGGCAAGAAGGAAAAAAAAAAAAGTGAGTGTCACACATAACAATAGGGAGATTACTGGCCGGAATTCGCCTCTGCTCCGGAGCTGTAGGACAAAAGAGGTTACAAGGCACATCTACATATTGTTATCAGTCCATAGATCACACTGCTGTGTTAATTGCTCCCGCTGAGCGCTCTGCTTGTCCGTGGCTGTTGTGGGGGTTACCCATAGTGTGTGATTTTATTTTGAAAAAAGGTTATTTTGGGGAAGAGGAAGTGTGATTCTCGTTAACCAACTTTTAAATTTCCGTTTCATGGTCACGTTGGGTGATCTGGGTCTTTCCATTCGTTAAGAGCAATATTAGCCCTGCCTTCCGAGCAAAGTGCTGAGGCGCTCTGCTGGAAGTCGGTCTTTCACGGTATGAGAGTGGACGAGAGCGGCTGTGAGCGGTCTGGTTCACACTGATACCTCTTCTTGTTGATGGGAGCATGAGCTTGAGAGGCCATGAAGCGGTGACTTTTGCTGTGCTCACACTGAGACCTCATCTTGGCTAGGTTTTTTTGGTTGCCGATCAAGAACCTCCTGGATCCTGGATTCTCTTTGAATGGAGATGGCGAGCCTGACCCGAGACTGAACCGAGATTGAACCGAGATCTGACCAGGATCTTGATTGAAGGACATCCTTCCTCTCTCCAGTACACAGTATTCAAAGTGGTAACAACTCAAGCTGTCGCTTTAGAAAAAGGAAAAGAAACCTGAGTCTGGAGATACAAGATATCTAGACTGGTCAAACAACTAAACCGAGAGGACAACCAAACACTGAGCTCAGTAGGACATTTTTGGGGTTTTATTTCATGCCGGCCGTTGTTATATTTGTATATTTGTACAATGTTTGTATATTTTGCTCCTTTTATCTTTATTAATAACAGATATGAATTGCTCATTTCTTGCCTCCAGCTATTTCATTCCACACTCACTCTAATTCCCTATTGTAACCCTTACGAACCTAGCAACTGGTCTACACTTAATAATTTCCCTTACCTAATTAACATAAGGCAAGGGTTACACAAGGCCCCGGTTCACCACCAGCCTGTTCATGTTTCTAATCGCTTTTCCCCACTCAGCAACACACCCGCTGAGGAAAAAACTCTGATCATTGGCGACTCTGTAGTCAGAAACGTGAACCTAGAGACTCCAGCAGCCATGGTCAAATGCATTCCCGGGGTGAGAGCAGGTGACATCGAGTCAAATTTGAAAATGCTGGCTAAAAGTAATTGTAAATACTCCACAATTGTTATTCACGCCGGCATTAATGACATCCGACTCCGGCAGTCAGAAGTCACAAAACTTAACGTGGAATCAGTGTGTGACTTTGCCAAAACATTGTCTGCCTCTTTAGTATTCTCTGGGCCCCTCCCAAATCTGACCAGTGATGACATGTTTAGCCGCTTGTCATCCTTCAACCGCTGGCTGTCTGTGTGGTGTCCTGCAAACAATGTGGGCTACATAGACATTGGAACTCATTTTGGGGAAAACCTGGTCTTATTAGACGAGACGGCGTCCATCCCACTTTGGATGGTGCGTCTCATTTATCTAACAATCTGGCATCATTTTTATCCAAATTTCCAATACCTTGACAACTCAGAGTTGGGACCAGGAAGCAGAGTCACAGTCTTACACGCCTCTCTGCAGCTCCTCTTCATCCACCACCCCTCAACTTAGCCCCTGTCTTCCCCATTAGAGAATCATTGTCTGCTCCCTCCAAAGTAAATAAAAATATAATGTATAAGCATCCCAAAGCGATTAAACAAAAAGTTGGTAAAACTCAAATTAAACATGAAGCCTCTAAATTGAATGACTTGGCCTCTGTTCCTCCTCATAATTTAAAAATTAAATGCGGTTTGTTAAATATTAGGTCTCTAACTCCCAAGTCTCTGCTAGTCCATGATCTGTTAATTGATCATCAGATTGATTTAATATCCCTTACAGAAACTTGGTTAGGGCAAGAGGATTATGTTGGTTTAAATGAATCAACTCCCTCTGGTTATTTAAACTGTCAAAATCCCAGAAGTTCTGGTCGTGGAGGAGGAGTAGCGACAATTTAACATTCCAAATTACTAGTTAATGTAAAGCAAAAAACACGTTATCATTCCTTTGAGGGCCTGGTTCTCAGTATTGGGCATTTTAGCAATTTTAGACTAAACCCAATTTTATTTGCCATAGTTTATCATCCTCCATCAACCTACTCAGAGTTTTTATCTGAATTTACCGAACTCTTAGCTGATTTAGTGCTGAAATCGGATAGAATACTTATAGTAGGGGATTTTAATATGCATGTAGATGTAGATAGTGATTGCCTTTATATGGCATTTAATTCAATATTAGACTCAATGGGGTTTTGTCAGAAAGTAGGAAATTATACCCATTATTTCCACCATACGTTGGACCTTGTTCTGACATATGGCATAGAAACAGAAAATCTGGTAGTGTCTCCTCATAACCCTGTACTGTCAGACCATTGTCTGTTAACCTTTGATTTTACTATTTCTGATTATTTGGCTCCTAAAGAAAAATATTACTACAGTAGATGCCTCTCAGATGATGTCGTAACCAGATTTATGCAGATTGTTTCCTCTATGCCATGTGTCAACATAATGGAAATAAGCTGTAGACAGCTTGCTCCTTCTGTAATTGATAGCATGGTAGACAGTGTTACAGCTTCTCTGCATTACACTCTAGACATGATGGCCCCTTTAAAAAAGAAAAAGTCTAATCAGAGATTTCTAACTCCTTGGTTCAACATAGAAACTCGTAGCTTAAAACAGAAGACTGGTCAATTAGAAAGAAAACACTCCACTAATTTAGATGAACTCTATTTAGCTTGGAGAAATCATCTTTTAATTTATAAAAAAATCTCTGAGAAAAGCTAGAACGAGTTATTATTCTGCATTAATAGAAGATAAGAATAATCCCAGGTTTCTTTTCAGCACTGTAGCCATGCTGACAAAGAGTCAGGACTCTGTCAATCCTAGCATTCCCTTAGAGCTTACTAGTCAGGACTTTATGAACTTTTTCAATAATAAAATTTCATCTATCAGAGATAAAATCAATCAGATTCTTCCCACCATTAACTTAAATACAGTAACTACTACAACTCCTTCAAATGATATCTGTTTGGATGAGTTTACTCCAATTGACCTTTTAGAGTTAGACAAAATAATTTCCTCATCAAAGTCTTCAGCTTGTCTTTTAGACCCTATTCCTACCAGGTTATTTAAACAAGTCTTCCCATTTATTGGCAGCTTTATTCTTCAAATAATCAATTCTTCATTAAATTTAGGCCATGTGCCACAGGCTTTTAAAACTGCTGTAATTAAATCCTTACTCAAAAAGCCAACGCTGGATCCAGGAGTTTTAGCTAACTATAGACCTGTGAAGGCTCGCTCTGTCTCATTATCATCCGCAGCTGCGCGCACACCTGCTCTCCATCACCCTCGGATTATTTAGACAGCGCTGCCTTCTGATCAGTGCGGAGCCGTCTGTCTCCTTGGTTGAATGAGACCAACACTCGTCTTCGTCATCTTCAAAGAATTTCCTAGCCACTGCTGGCATTCTAGAGTTAACCTCGCCTCCTGCCTTTACCTCCTGGAGGCAGCATCTCTTCCACACCAAGTAAGCCTAATTATCTACTCACCATTATCTGTGCTCGTCCCCTGTGCACAGGCGGAGATCCGTGGCGGCGGACTTCTCTCCTTCCTGGCAGCGGACCGAGCAGCACACTTCATCTCAGGTCTACTTCACCTCTCCAGCTGCGCTGTGACAGCAGGTGCTGTCCTCCTGGCCGAAGCCTACGGGCCAACCTGAGCTCCACTCCACCTCTGCAAACAGTAAGCCTTGGTCATTCTCGTACATTCCCTCCAGGGTCATCACTAATGCCTTCTGTCTCTACTCTGTCCATAGGGTTGCCAGGTTGCACGGCGCTCTGCTCGCCCCCAGCTGCTACTTCATCAATTACACACACGCACACATTCACGCACACACATACACACACACTCCCACACACACCCACACCCACATTAACACAATAAAGATAATTGCATCTACTCCTGAGTCTGAGTCTGCTCTCTGGGTCTGCTAAATCATGTCAAGACCAATCTCTAATCTCCCTTTCATTTCAAAAATCTTAGAAAGAGTTGTTGCTACGCAATTATTTGACCACTTGCAGGGAAATGGTCTATTTGAAGAGTTTCAATCTGGGTTTAGAATCCATCATAGTACTGAAACAGCCTTAGTGAAGGTCACTAATGACCTCCTGATCGCATCTGATAATGGACTTGTTTCTGTACTTGTCCTTTTAGACCTTAGTGCAGCTTTTGATACTATCGATCATAATATTCTACTTGATAGATTAGAACACTATGTTGGACTTAATGGAACTTCGTTGCAGAGGTTTAGATCTTATTTATCTGATAGGTTCCAGTTTGTTTATTTCAATAATGAGTTTTCTTTCAACTCAAAGGTCAGTCATGGAGTTCCACAGGGATCTGTGCTAGGCCCTACTCTTTTTAGTTTATATGTGCTTCCGTTAGGCAACATTATTAGAAAGCGCTGTATACATTTTCATTGTTATGCAGATGACACACAGTTATACCTGTCAATGAAGCCAGATGATAGTAATCAATTAGCCAAGTTAGAAGCTTGTCTTAAGGAAATCGAAGCTTGGATGATTTGTAATTTCCTACTATTAAATTCAGATAAGACTGAAGTCATTCTTGTTTGTCCAAATCAAACTTTTAGTTTCGATGCAGTTACTCTTTCTTTTAATAGCTCTGTGAGGAACCTTGGAGTTATTTTTGATCAAGATCTGTTTTTCAATTCACATATTAAATTTGTTTCTAAGACTGCCTTCTATCATTTGCGTAATAATGCCAAGATTAGGAGCATCTTGTCTCAGAGTGATGCTGAGAAACTGATCCACGCTTTTGTTAGCTCGAGATTAGATTATTGTAACTCTTTATTATCAGGTTGTCCTAAAACATCTCTAAAAAAGTCTTCAGTTGATCCAAAATGCTGCTGCAAGAGTTTTAACAGGTTCTAGAAAGAGAGATCATATCTCTCCGGTTCTGGCCTCCCTTCATTGGTTTCCCATAGAGTTTAGAATTAAGTTTAAAATCCTTCTTCTCACTTTCAAAGCTCTAAACAATCAGGCCTCTTTTTATTTAAAAGATCTGATACTACCCTATTATCCTAACAGAGCACAATGCTCCCAAAATGCTGGATTACTTGTAATACCTAGAATCTCCAAAACTATAATGGGAGGCAGAACCTTCAGTTATCAAGCTGGTCTCCTGTGGTACCAGCTGCCAATCTGGATTCGGGAGTCAGACTCGATGTCTGTTTTTAAGAATAGGGTTAAAACCTTCCTTTTTGATATAGCCCACAATTAGGGAGGGATCATGTGCTTCTGAACCCTCCCTTAGTTATGCTGCTAATAGGTTTAGACAGCCAGGGGACCTCCAATAATGCACCGGGCTTCACTCCTTTCTTCACTCTCAATGAATAATTTTTTTTTTTTTTTTTTTGCTAGTCATTAACATCTGTTTGTTCTCTTCCACAGATTGAGTCCCCATCGTGCTGTTTGGTCTCTACATGTCTGTTCTTTTCATCTTCTCTACCCCCTCACCCCCCAGCCAGTCGCAGCAGATGACTGCCCCCCCCCCCGAGCCTGGTTCTGCTGGAGGTTTCTTCCTGTTAAAAGGGAGTTTTTCCTCTCCACCGTCGCCAAGCGCTTGCTCACAGGGGATCACCTGATTGCTGGGGTCTTTCTGCAATTGTGGGAGTTTCCCCTACAGTTGAAAGTGCTATGAGATTACTGTTGTTGTGAAATAGCACTATATAAATAAAGTTGAATTGAATTGAATTGAACATGCATGAAAGCATAGATTGCTTGAGCCGGTTGGGTGACCAGGACTACAACAGAATGCAACAACCGAACAATTAAAAATTGCTAGCTCGTCTGACAAAGAGGAATGGAGCGGAGCTGTTCGCCAACGTTCATGATGTGGTTGTGGATAGGTAAGTGTTATAATGTAAATTATTCTTTATAGATAAAAATAGAAATAAAAATAACTTTTGACTGATCGGCAGTCACGGGTCCTGCATGGCCACACGTTTTTCATGTGGCGTGTTCCTCTGTAGCAGCGGGTAGGGGGTAGGGGTTGTTTGTTTCTGTATATGGCTGTGAAATGTTGCCATAAATGCCCTTCATGTCATGAACTCTCCGTGTGCTTCTCCAACAGCGCACGGAGAAGGAGAAAAAGGACGAGGATTTAAATGCTGGGTTACACCACACACACATTTATTAACACAAAAGGGAACATAAAGACACAAACACAGCTCGGATACACTTAGAGTTCTCAAGGCCACCCAACACACACACTGGAGGTAAAACAGCGGCGGACAGCGCACAGACAGATACTCACAGTGCGGGGGCAGGCCGAGTTGTCACAGCGACAATCGCGAGAACACACAATACAATACTTACTGACGTGACGGTTGACGGCAGAGAGAAACCATCTAACTCGTACAATAATCCAGCGGCGTTTGTCTAGCAAAGAGTTGCTTTTGTACAAACACCGCTGGCGTGGCGAATTGGGAACACCTGGGCGAGCACGGGAAAGATGATTACCGGGGCAAACAACTGACTGTCAGAAAGAGGAGGGCGTGGCCGGACAGGCCAGAGCGGCAGCTACAGGCTGGAACAGAAACAGTGCACGGACATGAAAACAATAAGAAATCAAAACACAACTCCACATAATAAACCCACTGCCTGAGCCACCAGGATCACTCAGAACCGAGCCCACAGGAAACATGGGCTCGGTTCATGACAGAGCCCCTCCTTCTAGGGGTGGATACCAGACACCCACGGTAACATCAAGGAACCCCCCCACCACCACCACCACCAACCCCAACAGGCGCAACAATAACACACGAACCCCGGTGGGAGGTAGGCGGAACAGGAAAGGAGGGAACACAATACCCCGCCCAGGGTCCACAACTAACCCCCCCAGACCAAAGACATGGAGGCTCGGGAGGCTGCCCTGAGTCCCAGGCCCAACAGGTAGTTCGGCAAACCCAGTCAGGTGGCCTGCCGGAGAACACGGGCCATCTGGCCCGGAGACTTAGTCCCTCAAGCGGTCGGCCAGCATTGTTAATCCACCAGGGCTGACAGGATGAGGCAGGAGGCGGCCTTCCTACCGGGAAGCTCGCTGGTGGGTGACCGGACCGAAGGGAGGGAATCGCCATGGCGTGCAACCGGGGGGAGAAGGAGACCACGGCGTCCGCAGCGCCCTCAGGAATCCTGGCTTGGGACCGAGCTGCACCCGCGATGGGCCCCAACTGGGCCGGCTCCGCTGCACCCCCGATGGACTCCAGCAGGAGCCTAGCAGCACCCACAGTGACCTCCAACTGAGGCTCAGCTGCACCCGCGGTGACTCCTGACCGGGCTGGCTCCGCTGCACCCACAGTGGCCCCCGACCGGGCCGGCTCTGCTGCACGCACGATGGACTCCAGCAGGAGCCTGGCTGCACCCG
Organism: Pholidichthys leucotaenia; assembly: GCA_020510985.1. Taxonomy (NCBI): domain Eukaryota; kingdom Metazoa; phylum Chordata; class Actinopteri; order Cichliformes; family Pholidichthyidae; genus Pholidichthys; species Pholidichthys leucotaenia. The sequence goes on from CM035842.1 coordinate 167,089,700, forward strand.
TGGTGGGCTCCAGTTGGAGCACTGTTGCACCAGCGATGACTCCCATTGGGGGCCTCATTGTTCCCGCAGTGGCCCCTGACCGGGCCGGCTCCGCTGCACCCACAATGGACTCCAGCAGGAGCCTGGCTGCACCCGCGGTGACCTCCGACTGAGACTCTGCAGCACCCGTGGTGGACCCAGATTGGACCAGAGCTGCACCCACCACGGTCCTGGTCTGGGACGTGGCTGCACCCGCGATGAACTCCAGTTGGAGCACCATTGCACCAGTGGTGACCCCCATTGGGGGCCTCAATGCTCCCGCGGTGGCCTCCCCAGCGAGGGAGGTAGTGCTCCTGACATCACCTGGCGCTGGGCCCCCGTTGACCTCCTCCGGGGTCGCCAACGTCCCGTCGTCGTCAGTCGGCAACCCTGGTGATGGCAGCTCCTCCCCAACGACTCTAGTGAGGGGCTCGGCAGGCATGGGAGAGAAGGAAAGGTTAGGGTCGCCGGCAGCGGCAGAGCCCAATGAGGGGAGCCCGGTGAGACTCTCCTCCCCAAGAGCCAGACAAGATCTCTCGATCAAAGGCAATTGAATTACAAGAGAGACAACATGCCTATGCTCGAGCTGTTGACGATGACGGTCCGGGTCCCGTCGGCTGGGGGTCTGGTCCGGGGGATGACTTTGCTTTCACTTCCGCCCTCCAAGGAGAGCAGACGCCTCTTTTCTTCTCTCTTGCTCCCGACCCATTTCCTCCTCCCCAAACTAACTGGATCCCAGCTTGCTGTCGTCTGTCTGCGTCTTTACTGCTGATTATCGAAAGAAATTATGGAATTAATAAGCTGGGCTTTGAACGCAATTGACACTATCTTTTCAACGAGGAAAAGTGCCCCGGGGGAGGTTGTTTGCCCCGCAGGAACGGCTCCTGCGGGCTATTTACGGGAGACAAGTAATTGGAAACTCTTGTGCCTGACTGATCTTTTTATCGAAGATGTAGAAGATTTGTACGTCTTCGTAGTAATGGTGATTGGGATCGTTCTGATTGGATCTGGGATTGTCCTGGTGTACCGCAAATTGTTGAAGATGGATACAACCTATCAAAATGCTGGCCAGGCGAGGTGCATCCATCAAATTGAAAAAATGGAGAGGACCCTGATAGCGACAAATGGAGAACTGTCTCGGAAGGTGGATTACATCATGATAACGCTTAGGTCTATCCACGATGGACTCAACGCCCAGCAATGAAGGATTAAGTACTGAATCTGTAAGAGAATATAAAGTTCCCACTCTGTGATCAGTACCATTCGACTTAGTCTCTCCCTCACAAAATCCTCCTGATCATCTGCAGTCTTTATTTTTCAAAACACTAAGCTCATGGCCTTCGGACAGGCAGCTGCATGGACAATTGCCAAGGACAATTGCCAGTAGCCAGACAAAACATCTCCTGCCAAAGAGTCCTTGTTGTTCTTAACTGATACAACACTTACTTCAACATTACACTCATACTGATCCACAAACTGATGATAAAGATGACTCACTCACTGCTCTCTTTGTGTCCTGTGAACTTTTTTGGTCTGCTGATTGTGCATTGAGGGCTTTTTTTTCTTTGTAATCATAATATTGATCATATATGACCACTATTCTGAAATCAATGATTTTTTTTGCTCCTTCCTATTGTATTATTTCCTATGCTACCTGTACCCTCCTGTTGGCAGGCGCGTTTCAGATGCAGCCGTGTCACCGGAAATGCAGGTTCATTTTCTGTGTCAAGTCAAATCCCTCGTATGTTATCAGTGATCTGTTATCAGTGATCTGTTATCAGTATCTGTTAATGTACTTGGCAATAAATCTTTTCTGAGTTCTGAGTTCTGAGTTCTGAGTTCTGCTGCGGCGGCCCCCGCAGCAGGCGTGATGGTGACAGCAGTCCTATTATCTTCCTGCAGTAGCTCCAACGCAGGGGACTCCACCAGCGTGGCTGCAGGGGAACCTCTCCTTGCTGGCTCCAGGAAGGGATCGTCCGGAACCACCCGCTCCTCCATCGTCCGGTGGCTCTGCTCACTCTCAGGAATCAATGGTGGGAACACAGAAGAGACAAGGAAGTAGTTTACCTCAGCAGCTGGAGGGGAGGACCCAGCGGACTGCTGAAGCTGGGCCTCTCTTCCAGGAGACAGGCAGTGTTTATCATTATCATGTTTAATAGCACAAAAACACACTTGCCTGTTCTCCTGGTGCTCGATGTTCACAGCTGCAGGGAACCGGCAGTTATCCTCACTCGCATCTGCGCTGGCTCTGGCTCTTCCTCTGGATGATGGAAGAACCGACTCGGGAGATGCGGAAGTGGGCATGGACCGGGGAAGCTTGGCCTCTCGGAGGCTGGAAAGACGTCGACAGCCGAAGGAGGGGAAGGCTTCTCCCAGCGTCTCCTCACAGGATGACGCCATGGTCTGGTCTCCGGGACTGACCGTGCTGGAGACGGAGGAGGGTTGGGCGAAGAGTCCCAAGGAATGAAGGCCTGCTGATCTCTGGGTCTCCGTTTCGGCGCCGTGAGGAACGTCAGCCTGGGGAAAGAGCGCTGAAGGGAACTCACAGTCGCCAGCAGGTCAACGAACTCGGGGTAGTCCCATAACCCGGGATAAGCCTCCAAAAACCTCCATAGCTCCTTCCAAGCACTCCAGCTTCCTCTTCGGTCCTCGGGCAGCGAGGGCCCCGTTGACGAAGGTCCGGATATATTCGGCGGCCCATCCCTCCTCAATCGTGGGCAACTCCGCAGCAACAGCCTCCACAGCAGACGAGATGGTGGTGTCAGTCCGACGCTCCTCCTGCAGCAGCTCCAATGCTGGGAAAACCTCCAGGGTAGCTGCAGGGGAGCCTCTCCATGCTGGCTCCGGGAATGGATCATCTGGGGCCACTGGCTCCTCCACCGTCTGACTGCCCTGACCTTGGGCCAATGGACCCTCAGGGAGAACGGGAGGAGACAAGGAGAGGGGAAAAGGTGAATTAATATTTGCAGCCGAAGGAGAGGACCCAGCGGACTGCTTAAATTGGGCCTCTCCCTCGGGAGACAGACAAGGTTTGCAATTAGATGGAATGAAATGAATAAACACTTTCCTGTCACCTCGGCTCCCGATGTTGACAGCTGCAAACTGTTGGCAATCACCCTTCTCCGTGTCACTGACTCCTTCAAAGGCCTGTAGAGGAGCCGGCTCTGATGACGCGGAGGTGGGCGTAGCCGGGACAATCTCGGCGGCTGGAGCGATGACGGCTGCCGAAGACGAGGTGGGCTTCCTCCGGCAAGGCTTCCTTCTCCTCGCAGGCGGTTGGAGCACTAGATAGTCCGGGAATTTGAGCACACCACCTGGCTGCAGATAATCCAGGCCGATGCACTCCGGATTATCTGGAAACGACAGCGGTGTAGCCGCGGGAGGCTCGAGCGCTGGGAGCGCCGCACTCGCCCCCACGCATGGCACGGCGAAGATATCCCGGAGGATCTTGGTCGCCTCCGGATGGTCCCACAGGTTATCGGGATTTACCACTCTCACCGCCTTATTCCAAGCCCATCGAGCTGTCTCGGGTGAACAGGGCTCCAGCATCCGCGAGAGTATGTCCTCCAGCAGACAAAGCGAGCGCAGCTCCCTCTCCAGCAGCTCAGCCATTGTGCCCAGAAAGCAGGGGAGTGAAAATGAGACAGTCCAAAAATGAAAAAATGATTTGTGTGGGTGTAACCTGCTAAATCCTTTTTAGGGCTGGATTATTCTGTCATAAACTCTCCGTGCGCTTCTCCAACAGCGCACGGAGGAGGAGAAAAAGGACGAGGATTTAAATGCTGGGTTACATCACACACACATTTATTAACACAAAAGGGAACATAAAGACATAAACACAGCTCGGATACACTTAGGAGTTCTCAAGGCCACCCAACACACACAATGGAGGTAAACAGCGGCGGACAGCGCACAGACAGATACTCACAGTGCAGGGGCAGGCCGAGTCGTCACAGCGACAATTGTGAGTACACACAGAACACAGTCCTTACTGACGTGATGGTTGACGGCAGAGAGAAACCATCTAACTCGTTCAATAATCCAGCGGCGTTTGTCTAGCAAAGAGTTGCTTTTGTACAAACACCGCTGGCGTGGCAAATTGGGAACACCTGGGTGAGCGCGGGAAAGATGATTACCGGGGCAAACAGCTGACTGTCAGAAAGAGGGGGGCATGGCCAGACAGGCCAGAGCAGCAGCTACAGGCAGGAACAGAAACGGTGCACGGACATGAAAACAACAAGAAATCAAAACACAACTCCACATAATAAACCCACTGCCTGAGCCACCGGGATCGATCAGAATCGAGCCCACAGGAAACACGGGCTCGGTTCATGACACTTCGGGGCAAGAAAATGAGATCCACGCGTTGAACTGTGAGCTTGGCCAATTTATTGAAAAACACAACAGACAAAAAGCTCAACAGAGGGCTCAGGGCATAAAAACAAGTAAGGAGAAAAAACTTACAGATTATACACACCAGAGCGAGGCAGGGCTCTGGTGGAGACAAGACGAATCCAAACCAAGACAGCAGCAGTGGGAAATGAAAATAACTCCCTTTAAATAGGGATCAAACCCTTTACATAATTAATAACCAGTGTGGGTATCTGAACGGGCAGGAGAAAGCAATAACAAACTAGAAAAGCACTCATAGAGCATATACCTCCGCCAAGGCTCCTTCCGTTTGTCATGGATCACCTCCAAAATGTAATGGGTTTGTGTGTAGGCCTATAGCCACTTGTGGTGAAAATGGCATCAAAGTCTGTCCATCAGTTTTGGAGTATAGTTGCTAACACACTGTGAGAAGATAAGAGCCTTGGCTGAGGTATGCATTCTCAGATCATCACCAAAATATAATGGGTTCCTCTCTAGCCCAAGAACCACCTCTGGTGAAAATTTCATCCAAATCCATCCAGTAGTTTTTGTGTAATCCTGCTGCACAAATACAAACAAAGCCCTTGGTGGAGGTATGCACTCTCAGATCTTCACCAAAATCTAATCATCTGTTCCCCGTGCCATTACACACCTTTCCTGAAAATTTCATCAAAATCCGTTCATGACTTAATTGGCATCAAATAGGGATGTAAGAATGTCAAAATCTCACGGTACGATACAATTTCGATATTGATCTCACGGTACGATATTTGTTGCGATATTGTGGAGAGGCTCACGGTATTGTAAAATAGCTCATAATATTGTGTTTGTGATGATAATAACCAAAAACTGCCATTAAATCTGTTTTTGCCAGTCACCAGGCCATTTATTTTTATATTTATGGATCATGACAACATAAAATGCTGATCACTTAGTGCTTTTAAAGTGCAAGTTCAAGTCAGGAATATCAATATACCATTTGGTAATATTTGGTCACATAACTGATTCTTCGTATGTGCAAGGATCATACTGTAGCGAACTCAATATGAGCACCCTACTTGGCTTGCCAAGTGGGTTGACCCTATTGGCGACACAGGTAGGGTGCGGGACTCCGGAGCGGGAGGCGTGAGTTCAAATCTCCCGGTGGGACGTCGCCATGTCGAGCAGCACGTTACACTGGTGTCAGAAGTGGGATCTCCTGTCCAAAGCAGTAATGGGGCGCTGACATTGGGACGATGTCGAGAACCAGAGGGGAGTAGTGTAGCGAACTCAATATGAGCACCCTACTTGGCTTGCCAAGTGGGTTGACCCTATTGGCGACACAGGTAGGGTGCGGGACTCCGGAGCTGGAGGCGTGAGTTCAAACCTCCCGGTGGGACGTCGCCATGTCGAGCAGCACATTGCAATACTAAGCAGCAACTAGAACAACTGTAAACAACAATAGGGAATTCCCTTTAAGAGCAAACGAAGATCAAGTTAAGCCAGGTTCAATGTGTAAAGTAAAATTAATCATAAATGTGCTAGGCAAATAAAAACCGCCTGTTGAAACAATTAAGTCAGGCAAAAAGCCTACTGGAAAACACTGACCTATCCTTTAGCTTATGTTCCAAGTTTTTCTTAAGAAAGATCAAAAGATCTACATTGCAAGGGAGAAGAAGAGACCTCTGGGCATTTCCAATATCCCCTGCTGTAGAAAATACTCTCTCACTGGGCACTGAGGTAGCGGGTATACATAGGTAGGTCTTTGCTAATGAGGACATTGTCTGTCCGCCACCCTCTCTCCTTTAGTGTTTTTAGACACGGCAAAACCAAAATGCCTCCACACATCTGATTTAAAAGTTGCTGGGGCTTGCACAGTCTCAACTTCGGGGGTGTTTTCTTCAGTACTTACGTGAGCCGAACTTTGTCCGCCGCCATGTTTGTTGTGTGGACAGCGTGCAGCATGCACTCCTATTGGCTCAACAACAGTTCTTGTGACGACGTAGCGCAAAGGATCATGGTCTGTGTAGTTTACAATGCTTTGTTGCGCGGGAGCCTGCTTATTTCTTGTTTTTTGACAGATACCCGCCCTCTTAATACCGTAACACGACCACGACGGTATCGAGACACTTTTACTACCGCGATATCGTGATAACGTCAATATCATTACATCCCTATGATTGACATGAACAAACTGGAACCTATCAGATAAATAAGATCTAAACCATTGCAACAAAGTTCCATTAAGTCCAACATAGTGTTCTAATCTATCAAGTAGAATATTATGCTCGATAGTATCAAAAGCTGCACTAAGGTCTAAAAGGACAAGCACAGAAACAAGTCCATTATCAGATGCGATCAGGAGGTCATTAGTGACCTTCACTAAGGCTGTTTCAGTACTATTGTAGAAGATGTGCTCAAATGACGAGGCTGAGTTTAGTCATAAACCAGCTTTATTTGACAGAACACAGCTTCTAGCATTCTCAAAGCAGGAAAGAGAAAGAATCATATCTCAACACCCTTTTATACGTTTCCAGTTCCATACGTTGTTTGCGGTCGTAAAACGGCCGCAAACTTGGACGCTGAGCATCATGTTTAACAAAAACAAACTCTGCATTTTTTAGAGCCTTTGGCACAAAAACGTATGGGAAACTGTGATGGACTGGGCCAGGGAGCGTGTTTGCTCCTGAGCCGCTCTGCCACGGCTGAGCAGGGGGGCCATTAGGTGCGGGATTATCGGGAAGAAATTCCCCCGGCAAACGGAACGGTTGTGCAAAAACTAATTCAGCCGGGGAAGCATGCAAATCTTCCTTAGGTGCAGAACGCAACCCCAATAAAACCCATGGAAGTTTGTCTACCCAATTTGTATCCGTTAGCGACGCTCTGAGGGCTGCTTTCAATGACCTGTGAAAGCGTTCGCATAAACCATTAGCCTGGGGGTTATACGCGGTGGTGCGATGAATCTTCGCCCCCAAGCTGCGGGCCATCGATGACCATAGTTCGGAAATAAATTGGGGACCCCTGTCGGACGTTACGTCCGACGGTACACCAAAACGCGCAACCCACGCTGCTAAAAATGCTCGCGCAACTTCTTCCGCTGTGGTTGATGTCAGAGGAATCGCCTCTGGCCAGCGTGTGGTGCGATCCACCATCGTCAAAAGATGTGTGTGCCCGTGTGATAATGGAAGCGGGCCGACCAGGTCAATATGCACATGATCAAAACGCTTAGCGGGGATGTGAAAAGGTTCTAACGGGGCCTTAGTGTGTCTGTGTATTTTGGCTCGCTGACACGCTACGCAGGCTGCCGCCCATTCTTTGACCTGTTTGCGCAACCCGGGCCAAACAAATTTCTCCCCCACCAATTTGATCGATGCGCGCACCCCCGGGTGCGCGAGAGAATGGACCAAGTCAAAAATGCGGCAACGCCACGCGGCTGGCACCACGGGGCGAGGCCGTCCTGTGGAGACATCGCAGATTAGTGGGGGCATACCGTTTTGTTGCACCCTGTGCTCCAGCCTTAACCCTGTTGGTCCAGACTGGAGCGCGCGCACATCCGCGTCGTTAACCTGCTCCGCAGCCATGGCTGCATAATCTAACCCAACACAGACCGGGGCTGCGCGCGCTCCCGCGTCGCTGCCCGGGCCCGCGGCCATGGCTACAGAGTCTGCCCCTATGGGGCTTGGCGGTGCTACTATATCAGTAGTGAATTCCGATATTGCGGCTAGTTGCCTTTGTTGCCGGCCTGACCAGGGTTCTGAAATTTTGGCCATCGCAAACGTTAGCGGTTTATGATCCACAAAAGCGGTGAAACGTCGCCCCTCTAACCAGAACTGAAAATGACGGATGGCCAAGTGTAGGGCCAAAAGCTCCCTGTCAAACGCGCTGTATTTCCGTTCACTATCACACAAAGTCCTGCTGAAAAACGCGAGGGGTTGCCAGGTACCTGCCACAAACTGTTCAACTACCGCCCCCACCGCTACATCGGAAGCGTCAGTGGTGAGCGCCATGCGGGCCGTTGGAACTGGGTGCGCTAACAAAACTGCGTTTGCCAGGGCTGATTTTACCTGGGCAAAAGCGCGCTCCCGCTCCGGAGACCATTCAACTTTATTTGCGGGCTTTTGTTTTTTTAACGCGGTGTACAATGGCTGCATGAGTCGTGCTGCGCTTGGGAGGAATCGGTTGTAAAAATTAACCATCCCTAGAAACTCCTGAAGCGCCTTGACCGTTTGAGGTTGCGGAAAATCCGTTATGGCACGCACTTTATTTGGAAGGAGAACCGCTCCCTCTGCCGAAACGCGATGTCCCAAAAAATCAATCTGCGCCACCCCAAACTGGCACTTCGCTGAGTTAACTATTAACCCGTGCTCTGCCAGCCTCCAGAAAACTGCTGTGAGGTGTTTTTCATGTTCGCCTTCGGACGCGCTGGCTACCAAAATATCGTCCAAATAAACGAACACGAAAGGCAGGTCGCGTAAAACTGCATCCATCATGCATTGGAAAGTCTGCGCGGCCCCCTTGAGGCCAAAAGGCATGCGCAAAAACTCAAAAAGGCCGAAAGGAGTTATGACCGCTGTTTTGGGTACATCCTGCGCGCGCACTGGAACCTGGTGGTAGCCGCGCACCAAGTCTATTTTAGAAAAAATGCACGCCCCCGCCAAATGAACAGAAAAATCCTGAATGTGCGGAATCGGGTAGCGGTCATGAGCTGAAACGTTGTTCAACCTGCGGAAATCGCCGCAAGGTCGCCACGAGCCATCAGCCTTTGGGACCATGTGTAACGGCGAAGCCCAAGGGCTCTTGGAGCGTCTAACAATGCCCAGTTTTTCCAGATTAGTGAACTCCTCGCGCGCGATGGCCAGTTTAGCTGGGTCCAAGCGCCGAGCTTTTGCAAAAACGGGAGGGCCTGTGGTTGTTATGAAATGTTCTACCCCATGTTTGGCCACCGTTGCCGAAAACGTGGGGACTGTGAGTGCTGGGAACTGAGCAAGCAAAGTGTGAAACTTACCACCCGCAGCTGAGACACTGGCATGTGCAGTTGGCGGGGCCACCCGAGCTGTGCAGGGAATAGAATGAAAGGACAGTGCATTAATCAGACGTCTATTAGCAAGGTCAACCAATAAACCATGTGAGCACAAAAAATCAGCCCCTAACATGTTGAAACTGACTGCTGCTACAATAAATGTCCACTCAAATGAACGGCCCTGTAAGGACAGAAGCATGGTCCTCTCACCGAACGTTTTAATCGTGGAGCCGTTCGCTGCTGACACTGACACCCAGGGGGCTTTAGAAGGCGACAGCCGTTCCGCGTAGGTGGGCGTGACGAAGCTCAGCTGAGAGCCCGTGTCCACGAGGAACTGTTTCCCCGAGCGTGCATCCGTCAGGTAAAGCAGCCTGTTCTCGTTGCCGAGGGTCGCAGCTGCTACCGGCCCTCGGTCTTGGCGTTTCCCTAGCGCTTAAAGTTGCAAGGTGGGACGCACCTGTGCGCTCTCTCTGCAAAACGGCGGTGGTAGAAGCACGGGCCGGCCTCCGCTCCGCGTCGTCTGGCTCCCGTCGCCGCCGCCGTTGGTGCGTCTGGCGCCGCGGCCGCTGGACCTGTGCTGCCTCCGGACGCCGATCCCGGACTGGCCGCCGCGGCCAAAACCACGTTCCGCTTGTGGGCGTCGACCAACAGCTGCGCCTCTTTGCTCAACCCGTGGTAGTCTCGCCTGGCCAATCGGGGCGACTCTGCCAGGGCCACTCTCACCGCTGGTGGTAGGGTTCGGAGGAAAAGGTGGGCGAAAATGAATTCGCCATCGTCAGAGGCTTTGAGCTGCAGCATCTTCACCATCAGGTCCGCAGGTCTATCGTTTTCTGCCTCCGTCAGCGCCAGGAGCCCCTCTGCTCGTTGTTGGACTGAGGGGGTGAAATGGCTGATCAGCGCGTCCTTCAATGCGCTGTACTTGTCGCTGTCTGGTGGATGGTTAACCAGATCCTCCACTCTCTGGACCGTGTCGCTGTCCAGCTTCGCTACCACGTGGTAGAATCTTGTGTCGTCGTTGGAGATTCTCCGGAGGTTGAACTGCGCCTCGACTGCGCTAAACCATGAGCGCGGGCTGTGCTGCCAGAAATCGGGCAGTCGGATCGTGGAGGCGGCCATCAGGCTGGCTTCCGCCGAGCCCCGCTCGGGAGAATTCTGTCTGCTCATTTTCCGTCGTAGGTCACCAGTGTAGAAGATGTGCTCAAATGACGAGGCTGAGTTTAGTCATAAACCAGCTTTATTTGACAGAACACAGCTTCTAGCATTCTCAAAGCAGGAAAGAGAAAGAATCATATCTCAACACCCTTTTATACGTTTCCAGCATCAGGATTCAAGTCACATGGTGTCTTCAGTAAACATACAGTTACAAAGCATCCCTTTGAAGCTTCACCTATTGTCTCTCATTTCCTGATGAACCGGAATTCTCTCCGGGGCATCTTCTGTGGGACAAAGAGACAAATCTCACACTTCCTTGTTATCTTCTGCAGATTCGAGTCCTCTGTCCTTGCAGACGTGACACCCCACAATACACATGCAGTCCTGTCTCTGTGGCAACGTGAGCCCACAATGTGTGTCGGCCACACTATAATGGATTCTAAACCTCGACTGAAACTCTTCAAATAGACTATTTCCCTGCAAGTGGTCAAATAATGGCGTAGCAACAACTCTTTCCAAGATTTTTGAAATGAAAGGGAGATTACAGATTGGCCTATAGTAAGCTAAAACTCCTGGATCCAGCGTTGGCTTTTTGAGTCATGGTTTAATTACAGCAGTTTTAAAAGCCTGTGGTACATGGCCTAAAGTGAATAAAGAATTGATTATTTGAAGAATAAAGCTACCAATAAATGGGAAGACTTCTTTAAATAACCTAGCAGGAATAGGGTCTAAAAGACAAGTTGAAGGCGTGGATGAGGAAACTATTTTGTCTAACTCTAAAAGGTCAATTGGAGTAAACTCATCCAAACAGACGTCAGTTGAAGGAGTTGTAGTAGTTACTGTATTTAAGTTAACGGTGGGAAGAATCTGATTGATTTTATCTCTGATAGATGAAATTTTATTATTGAAAAAGTTCATAAAGTCCTGACTAGTAAGCTCTAAGGGAATGCTAGGATTGACAGAGTCCTGACTCTTTGTCAGCATGGCTACAGTGCTGAAAAGAAACCTGGTGTGGAGAACGTGAAATGAAGAGGCTGAATTTATTTCTCAATTCAGGTTTATTGAACATCACATGTCTCCAACGTCCTCTCAAACAGAAAAGAGGACCAACTTCTCAAATCCCCCCTTTTTATACCCGGGACATCAAAGTACAGAATCACACTGTCATTCAACCCCCCATAGACAATACATCTCCCCCAGGTCTCCTCTTCCTCCACCTAACCCCTGGAGGTCAGGAAGTCTTCTCAGAGTCATTTCTAACGGCACCTCCACCTCCTACTGTTATCCCCAGGAGGTCCAGACTTATTGTTCCTTCTAAGACGTGAGGTAACACAATATACATATGCAGTCTAAGCATCTCAATCAATGTGCTATACATATGCAGTCTAAGCATCTCAAATATGTGTGCCACATAACCCCCCCCCCCCCAAACGTCGAAGATGAAACAATACAACATAGTCCACACAACATGATAAAACCACAACATCAGTCCATATGCTGTCTGGGCTTCAACCGCCTTCCAAACTTGCTGTAAGCGGGCTTCGCCGCTCCTGCCGCTCCTGCGGCTTCGCCGCTCCTACCATGCTATCAGTTACAGAAGGAGCAAGCTGTCTATAGCTGTTGTGTTGACACATGGCATAGAGGAAACAATCTGCATAAATTTGGTAACAGCATCATCTGAGAGGCATCTACTGTAGTAATATTTTTTCCTTTGGAGCCAAATAGTCAGAAATAGTAAAATCAAAGGTTAACAGACAATGGTCTGACAGTACAGGGTTATGAGGAGACACTACCAGATTTTCTGTTTCTATGCCATATGTCAAAACAAGGTCCAACATATGGTGGAGATAATGGGTAGAATTTCCTACTTTCTGAGAAAACTCCATCGAGTCTAATATTGAATTAAATGCCATATTAAGGCAATTACTATCTACATCTGGAATTTCCCCATTGGGGGACTAATAAAGGCTTATCTTATCTACATGTATATTAAAGTCGCCTTCTATAACTATTCTATCTGATTTCAGCACTAAATCAGCTAAGAATTCGGCAAATTCAGATAAAAACTCTGAGTAGGTTGATGGAGGATGATAAACTATGGCAAATAAAATTGAGTTTAGCCTAAAATTGCTAAAATGCCCAATACTGAGAACCAGGCCCTCAAAGGAATTATTACATGTTTTTTGCTTTACATTAACTAGTAATTTGGGATGTTAAATTGTCGCTACTCCTCCTCCACGACCAGAACTTCTGGGATTTTGACAGTTTAAATAACCAGAGGGAGTTGATTCATTTAAACCAACATAATCCTCTTGCCCTAACCAAGTCTCTGTAAGGGATATTAAATCAATCTGATGATCAATTAACAGATCATGGACTAGCAAAGACTTGGGAGTTAGAGGCCTAATATTTAACAAACCACATTTAATTTTTAAATTATGAGGAGGAACAGAGGCCAAATCATTAAATTTAGAGGCTTCATGTTTAATTTGAGTTTTACCAACTTTTTGTTTAATCACTCTGGGATGCTTATACATTATATTTTTATCTACTTTGGAGGGAGCAGACAATGATTCTCTGATGGGGAAGACAGGGGCTAAGTTGAGGGGTGGCAGATGAAGAGGAACTGCAGAGAGGCGTGTAAGACTGCGACTCTGCTTCCTGGTCCCAACTCTGAGTTGTCAAGGTATTGGAAATTTGGATAAAAATGATGCCAGATTGTTAGATAAATGAGACGCACCATCCAAAGTGGGATGGACGCTGTCTTGTCTAATAAGACCAGGTTTTCCCCAAAATAAGTTCCAACTGTTCCAATTGATGATGAAAAGAACCCACACACATGTAATACATACAATGAATTTTTTTTTTTCAGAACAAACATATAACAACAAGGCTAGTAGGCTAAGTGGGCACCTGGGTAGACTGCCAGGATACCCTCATGTGTTGGGGTGGATTATTCTGCCGCCTATGCCCTACATGCTTCAGCTAAAGCAACTTGAGTTACAAAGTCATGGAGGTATCTGGGCTTCTGACGCATCCTAGCTGAACGCCTCACCAGAGGAGAGCCTGCTCCAGGCTCCGTCAGCTGCGCCTGAAAGTCCCCAACACCCCCATCAGATAAGTCCCAACCCTCGTCAGTCCAGTCTGCCGCAGCTCCCGGAACCTTTGCAGGAAACGACTTCCTGAGTCGGCTGGAATGCCACCATGACCCGTTTGAGAGCTTGAATGTGTCCCAGTCCCATTCAGAAAGGCTGCAGTTTATGCGTGCAGTTGGGTTGCTTAATCCAGACCCGGTCCGATACATCGAGTCTGTGGGCCTTCGCCCTGTGCTTCCTGTCGAAACATCGTTTCATCTTCTGCTGTTGGGCAATGACCTGGTCTTGTGGAGAGTCTGTGTTCCCCGGAGGGAAGGTTGTGGGGTGGCCTCAGTTGGTCCAGGGACAGGTGGAATTCGCGCCCCAGCATGAGTTTCGCCGGGAAGCACCCTGTCGTGGTGTGGGCCGTTGCCCTGTAGTGGAGGAGTGTGCTCTGGAGGGCGTCAGGGAATGTGAAGTTGTCTGCCAAATGGGCTCTCAGACCATTTTTCAGTCTTGTTGAAACGCTCCATGCCCCCATTGGCTTGGGGGTGGTAGAATGCAATTCTGATGTGCTCCATCCCCCTAACACCCAAAAACTCCTCAAACCCCACCGAGGTGAACTGTGGGCCATTGTCTGTAGTGATGGCATCCGGGATCCCCCATCTGGCAAACAGCCACGAGAGGAAACCCGTAACCACATCTGTTGTGGTCGAATTAGTGGGTAACACCTCCAGCCATTTGGAGAACAGATCGTAGACCACTAGCAAAAAACGGCTGTTTGGTGGTGCTTTATGCAGTTCACTGCAAATATCCAATTGGATTTGCTTCCAAGAGCCCTCTGGGTACAGTAATGATCCCAGAGGTGGTGGTGGTGGTGGGGGGGGGGGCACCGGTCTTTCCGCTCTCCAAGCACAGAACACAGCCCTTTACCATAGTTTCAATGTCCTTATCAACACCAGGCCACCAAACTGAATCCCTGCAACGCTGCTTCCTGACCACACCCAGGTGACGCTCGTGGAGCATTGTCAGAAATCGTGATCTCAGAGACACCGGGATCAATGTGCAGTGTCCCCTTGCCACACACACACCATTCCAGCAACTCAGTTCATCTCTGAACCGGTGAAAAGGCGCCAGATCGCCCTGTACGTTTGTGGGCCAACCCTCCCTGATGACCGAGCATAGTTGTGACAATGTGGGGTCCCGTTCCGACTCTGCCTGGAGCTCCTGGGGAGACACCATATCCCGGAGGGGTCCATCCAACACGTTGACCAGATCCGCCTCCATAGGGTCGTCATCGTTGTCGGTCAGTTGTGTGGTGTTGGTCGTGGCACGGGACAGGAGATCCACCACTACATTCTGTTTTCCAGGGGTGAACTGGGTAGTAAAGTTGTAGGCCCTCAGTCCACCTGTGGATCCGTAGGGGCTTGTGCCCCGAGCCTGTCATCTCCAGCAGTGTTGTCAGCGCCTGGTGGTCCATTCGCAGGGTGAAATGGCATCCGTACAGGTAGATGTGCCACCGTTCACACACCCAGACTCAAGCGAGTGCCTCCTTCTGACCCACGGTATATTTCTGTTCAGCCATTGAAAGGGACCTCAACGCGAACGCCACTGGGAGCTCGGTACCATCTTGCACTTGAGACATAACCATCCCCACCGCCGAGCCAGACACGTCACAAGTCACAAACGTCAGCCATTTTGGATCAAAGTGGGCCAACACTGGAGGGGAGGTGAGTTGGGACTTCAGCCTAGTGACTGCCGCTGAACAGGCCGGGGTCCACTGCCACGGTGTGTCCTGCTTCAGAAAGGCCCGGAGGGGTTCAACAGTCTCTGAATAATGGCAAAAAAAAACGGCCGTAGAAGTTCACCATGCCTAGGAATGAGGAGATTTGGGGAGATGCAGACCACCTCCACGTTCAAGTGCAGGGGGCTCAAGCCCTCTGCCGCCAGCTGGAATCCCACAAATTCAATGGAATCCGCCGCAAAAATGAACTTTTCCCTGTTCAACGTGACTCTGTGCTCCAGCAGCACCTCCATCACTCGTCCCAAACAACCGTTGTGTTCCTCCTGCGACGTGCTGTGGACCACAATGTTGTCCAGATACACCACTACACCCCTGAGGCCGGCCAGAATTGTGGACATAATCTTCTGAAAGCAGCTTGGTGCTGAGCTCAGACCAAAAGGCATGCGAGTGTACCTGAAAACACCCATGTGGGTCATGAACGCTGTCAGGCAGAGATCTAGCTTCATGAACACCCTTGAGCCGCTGAACATTGCGGTGAGTTCCTCCATCATGGGGAGCGGGTATTTGTCCGGGAAAATTGCTTTATTAACCATCCTGAGGTCAATACACGGCCGGGAGCCACTTGTCTTCTTCTTGGCCACCACGATGTTCGAAATCCATGGTGAGGCATCCACTTTCTCGATGATGCCAGCTTTAAGCAATTTATTCAGTTCTGCTGTGACGTCGGGCAAGGAGAAGCCGCTGTAATGGTTGGATCTTGGGCATCACGCTTGGGTCGACGAGCGGGCAGTGGTTGAATGCTTCAGTACATCCTAGGCCCACGAACAATGCCGGCCAGCAGACATGTCATTCAGGGGACACTGTCAGCACCGTTGAGCCCGCCGGGTCCGTGATGGAGAATCCTAATTCGCCCAGCAGATCGATTCTAGCAAGTCGACCCCCTGGCACGAAACCTGGAAAGTAAACGCGGGAATAATCCTTGACCCACATTTTACCAATAAGCTGACTGTGCCCGCCATGTCAATTTTAGCGTGACCGTACCCAAACATTTTCACTGCCCCTGCTTTGATGGTTTTGCCCAGGAAAAGTCTTTTCAATGTGGTCATGCTCAGTATGGATTTACCAGCTCCTGAGTCCACCATAAATGGCATATCAACCCCGTCTAGCTGCGAGACATACCACTTTAAAAGGCCCCTTCCTGGCCCCTGTCACACCTGCATCATGCTTTCTGGCGCCGCAGCTGATGGTTTAATAGCAGTGGTACAGACCCTGGCCCAGTGATTAGAACAGCCGCAGTTATGGCACTTTTTCCTTTGGAGGGGCAAGTGGACATGCCCGCCTGGTGACGAGGATAGCCACAACCTCCACACAGACCCCGAGCTCCCGCTCCTGCCCATGCCACGATCCGCCACCTTTTGGGGTCCGCCCTGAAGGATTAGCTGCACTGCTAGCAGCCTGATGTGGAGGGGAAGCTTGGGTGGCTAGGTTCTCCCTAGCTAGCACTTGTAGACCTAGCCAGGTAGCAGACTCAATCTGGCTGGTCAATTCAAAAACCTTCTTCAGCATGAAGACATCCGTAGTTAGCGTTAGCATTTCTTTGAGCCACTCGTTGCTCATATCGTGTGCTAGCTTGTCACGGACTAGCTCCTCCGCAATCGGCCCGAAGGTGCACTTGCTTGCTAGGCTACAGAATTCCATTAAGAAACATTGGGTGGACTCACCAGCTTGTTGTTGGCAGTCGAAGAATTTATATTTTCACGCTGTGATGTTGGACTGGTCCCTAAAGAGATTGCCCATTATGTCCAGACACTCCTTCAACGAGCCTTTGCAACCCAGCGTGCGAAGCACTCACTGGCCTTCCTCACCAAGGCAGTGAACAAGCAGGCTCTTCCGTCTCTCTTTGTTGGCGCTGCCCAAGCCAGCCGCGACGATGTATTCATCGAACGCCTCCAGCCAGCGGTGCCATGGTGTAGCTGGCACACCTGGAGACTGTAAGAATAGAGGTGGTGGTTTAATGCACGCTCCCATGGTTTAATCCAATGTCGTCAAATGTTATGTCTCAATAACGGGAGACCTGAGCCATGCTGAACTGAGCAACAAACTGAACTTTATTAGGACAGGCACAGATTATACATGCTGGCCGTAGCCCGCCTGGCGTCATTATGTCCACACCCCCGGCATCGGCTATGGCAGGCCCCAAGGGCCAACTCCCCACATCACAGGTTACTGAAAAAAAACACGTATTCAGCAACTACACCATTTATTCATCACATTGATTGTTTTCACACTGGTTTTGCTGTTTAGTTTTACAGAGGATGGACGAGGTATTTTCTTCCTGGAGTTTTGAGTTTGTTAAAAACTACAAGTCCCAACATACCTCGCCTCAAAAACATTCGCAGGGTTGGTTGAGTGACCGTGCTGATGCCTGTCCAGAATTAAGCAAATGTAAATAAAAAGTCTTTGACAAACTTTTGTGTTGTAATTATATTTGTTTCTCATATAGTTACTCAGGGAGTAACAACTGTATGACTGTATTCAACAACTGTATGACAGCTGTATTCAACCGCTGAACTAAAGTGGCCAACCAGTGGAAAAGTGATATTTACTGGTGGAGAATCGGCATTTGCCACTCTGCTGAGACTGACCTACCATTGGCCACTTTTTGACCTCGCTGTCTCTCAACAGTGCACCACTGCAGCAGATGCCTGTATGGAGTAAGTTCTGGGCTTAAATTATGCAGCAATTACAATATTAAAACACCAGTAACTTCTACAATTGCAATATTTGATTCTTAGAGCTTAAATTACCTCACATTTTTTCCCAATGTCTGATTTTTTTTCCCATATGGGGACTGCTTGGTTCCATTTGTCATGATTGCCCTGTGCGCTTTTACACAGTGCACAGAGGAGAGAGACGGATTTAAGTACAGGGTTACACCACAAACACAGTTATTAACATAAAGTTCCACAGTTCCAAAAAGTGTAGACGTACAAAAAATACAATCGGAAACACTTACAGGCTCGCACTCTGGAGCCGAAATCGCTTCGCGAGTGCGTGCAGAAGAAGACAGGCAAACCTTAGTGTAATGTGGCCGTGGCAGAAACACATGACGAATTCAATAGTCCAGCAGAGCAGAAATGGCAACGCACAAACTAAATACACATGTTAATGAGCTACTGATTGGGTCCACCTGAGAGAGGACACAAGGGGAATAATCACAGAACAGCTGAGTGTCAAGAGAGGGGGAGTGGTCTGGCTGGCAAGCTGGCAGGCAACGTCTACACCAAGTGCAGACTGAACGTGCCACCTGACAGCCTGTCAGCCAGAGAGCCAATACGATACAGAAACAAACTAGAGATGGAAGCAAAATAAGATATAGCATAACAGAGGTAAACTAAAGAGTGACCAGGAACAAGGAAGACCATATCAAACTCAAAGGACAAAATAATACACAAATAATCATGCCAACGTACAATACACAGATAAATAGACACCTAGAGGAAGGTCATGGAACCGAGCCCGAAGACAAACCGGCTCAGTCCATGACACCATTACTGTAATTTAACCTGTTTTCTAAATAGCTTTCTCTAAAGTTCAGGTGATTTTTTTTTAGTGTTAATACTAATGTCAATCATATAAAAACACCACAGTGTGACATGCTTCATTCACTCACTTTAAAAATGATTCACTCACTAAACCAAGCAATTTATTAAGCTGAGTAGAAACATGACATCTGTATTTTTTATATATATCACATCTGTAACAATAATCACATTTTTATGCTGTTTTTCTTTCCTCTTTGTCTCTCTGAGGTCCACAGTGGTGAACCTGAGGGTCAGCAGTCAGAGCAGCTGTGAAGAGAACAGGCTGCAAGCTAAATAAGAATATTACATCTTTACTGTTTATACCAGAAACTGCTACTGTATTTCAATAAATTAATGTTTGGAAAAACTTCATTTGTTGCAAGATTATTTAAGAAACTCTCAATATTCATTACATAAGTGTGAAACATTCCAAACTGTTCTGATTTAACCCCTTGCACTCTGGTCAATTTCCCTAAAAACGCCAAAAAATAACGTACCCAAAATAAATCCAAAGCTGTTCTTCAACCCTTTGCAGCATCTTCATGGGGTTGGTCTCATTTAAAAGAAAACACTTTGAATTTTTTGGCAAAACAGTCATAATCTCTCTAAGTGCTCCGGCCACTGAGTAACAGTCATCTAAACATACTGAACTTGAAGAAAATAAATTTCGCCTGGGTGTTTTTTTGGATACAAATGCTTGCAAATAACACACAGCTGTCAGATCTGGGCTGGAAAATGCAACAGAAATGTAGAACCAACTGTTATCCAGCTAAAGTCAAAATTTTGTAACAATACCACAAAAAATGAATATATTACACAGCTTTCTTCACAGGTTGTTCCCAGGCGTTTTTGAACTGTGCCAAATTGTGCCAAATGGCACAGTTTGGAAAAACGTCTGTAACTTTTGAATGATTCAATATAGAAGCTTGATGTTGGGCTCTAATAAAAGGTGACACTCAGGGCTGTGTGTGTGGGGGGGTTGTTTTTCATTCATGAATGAATGAGATGAACAAACAAGCCCCCACACACAAAGAAGCATGCCAAGTAAAAATGTGTGGCTTTTTTTTACAAGAAAAAAATAACCTACAGTGCACTAAAAATTATACTAAAATATCTGTAATGTAGAAGATAACAACCCCCCCCCCCACTACAGAGGACGGACATCGCCCGGTGCGCCGGTCACGGTGCGCCACGGTCTACTACGCACAGTTGTACTAAAATATCTGTAATAATATCCGCAATCCGCTACAGAAGAGTAGCGGGGGGGGCGGGCGTTCACGGTCCGGACGCGGCGCACGAACCATGTACCGTGGCGCACGGAGTCCGGTTCGTGCGCCGCGGTCTACTACGCACAGTTGTAATTTACCGATCGGTCAAAAGTCATTTTGATTACAATTTTCAGGGATAAAGAATAATTTAGCTTATAACACTTACCTGTCCACAACAGCAGTGTCGCTGGCGAACTTCTCTTCCTCATTGTCAGACGAACATGACACTGGTCCGCTTGTTACGGACTCGTGGTTCTGGTCATGCGACCCGGTCAAACCATAATTCCATTATTGTGGTTTTACGCTTCCATGATTGCGGTTTTGGCGAATGATTTTTCAAAACAAATAAGAACAGTAGTAAGAAAAAAAGACTGGCGAACGCGTGTGTGTCACCCAGCAGCTAAAAACAAAACAGATTTTGCAAGGGAGGCATGCTTTTGAACTACTGTGCTTCAATTGGCTCGCTGTATTCGCAGCCGTTGGTAGGCAGGTCCTTCTTGCTAGGTTTTCAGTCATTGGTTCAAAAACATGTAGGTTTAGGGCGCTCGCGCACGCAACGACCAGCAACCGGTGGCTTGTCACCAGACTGCAAACCAAGTCTACCTACGGGTACAAATAAGTAACCAAAAAAAAAAAAAAAAAAAATTGGTTCTTCAAGGTTTCAGAAACCCAATTCAAGGCTCTTATTAGTCGAATGAGAGGTCAATCACATCTAAACCAATTAAAGCACCCCTTTGGCTTTCTGTTCGCGGCTGTGTCTGTAGTGGAAAAACGGAAATGCAGTTTGTTTGTTTTTTTCAGTGCCTCCTAGGACGCCCTCGTGCGCCCTAGGACGCAGAGATGTGTCCACCCGCGGTACAACGAAGTGCAAGAGGTTAATATGAATAATTGTGCTTTTACTTTTGGAAATTTTGATATGTTTACCTGCTATTGCACGGCATCATGTAATTACACCTGCATTCAATTAATAAAATCTTTTGCTCCAGCATTTTTTATTTGTGCTCCTAATTTTATTCTTGTGCTTCTGTATTTTTATGCCTTGGCGCAAAGGCAACGTATGTCATGACATATTAAGTTTTGACAGCTCACGTGCACAATGCCAAACACAGGAAGGAACCACACAGAGGGGCACGTTTGACAATTTTATTAATAGCAAAAACCCAAAGCGCACAGCTACAGAAACAGTCACTCACCAGAGGAAAGGGCCTGTGGAGAGAAGACGAGAGCAGTGAGCTGAGGAGTGGAGTAAGGGGAAAATGGGCGAGCCAAATTGCCACTTACTTAAAAAATCCAGAGAGGACCAGCAGGACCCAGCAGGGAATAGACGAGCCAGTAGGGTAAGGGGGGAAGATGAGCTGATGGTGCCTGACCGGGTGGAGTTGATTGCTGAAGGAACAGTGTGGTGAGGCAGGAGAGCACGTGCAGTCCCGGGGACGCACCTACACGGTGGCAGTGACCTGAAAAAAGGAGAAGAGAATAAAGGTTAATGACGTGTTAACGTTTACGGCTAGTTTACTTGCCTGATAACAGACAGTATACCCACACAAGCCAACGTTGACTGTGCGGAGGAAGCCTCCTTATGTATGCTGGCTGATGAGCGGGTGCAGGTGTGTCTTCTGCCCCAGGTGCAGTGATGAATTCCTGAAGGTGAGACCGGAGGGGAGGGGCGTGGCTCCGCTGCCCATGACAGGGCCACCCCTTCTAGGAACGCCTCCTAGCGGTCCGGAGGGCTTCTCCGGGTGAGCATGGTGGAAAGCCCGGAGCATCCCCTTGTCCAGTATCCGTGACGAGGGGGTCCAGGATTGTTCCTCTGCGCCGTAGCCCTCCCAGTCGACGAGATATTGTAGACCCCAGCCCCAGCGGCGAACATCCAAAATCTGCCGAACGTGTAGGCAGGGTGGCCATCGATGATGCAGGAGGAGGAGGCGGGCTTCCGGGGGGCACAGGGAACTGGCCGAGTGGGGCTTGATGTGAGTAACATGAAAGGTGGGGGTTTTTACCTGTAGGGACGGGGGCAGCTTAAGCTGGACTGACGCGTCGTTAATCACCCGGGAGATGGGATAAGGCCCAAGGAAGCGGGGGGACAGTTTCTTAGACTTCTCCTTAAGAGGAATCTGGCTAGCTGCCAGCCAGACTTGCTGTCCCATGGCGTACTTTGGGGTTGGACCCGCCTCCTGTCAGCAGCAGCCCAGGTGAGCTCCATAGTGCGGGCCAGGGCGGCCGAGTCGACCCTCCAGAGCGCTCGGAGCACCAGGCGTGGGCCCTACGGACGGAACCGAGTCCTCCCTCTCGGCCATAGGGAGTAGAGGTTTTTTTTTTTTTTTTTTTTTTGTTACTTATTTGTACCCGTAGGTAGACTTGGTTTGCAGTCTGGTGACAAGCCACCGGCTGCTGGTCGCTGCGTGCGCGAGGCCCTAAACCTACATGTTTTTGGTGTGCGGGAGGAAACCGGAGAAATCCGGAGTAAACCCACGCAACACGGGGGCGAACATGCAAACTCACACAGCTCACTGTTGGTCGGGGGCTGGGATCGAACCCACGATCTCATGATCCCCGCGGTTCCCCCGGCCCGAGGGTGTAAAACTGTGCTGCCACAGTGCTAAACACACTGCGCCACCGTGCAGCCCAAGGTGGCGAGGTGGCGGTGTATCCCAGTGACACCTCGAAAGGGGTGAGTCCAGCGGCTGAGGAAACAGCAGAGTTCATGGAGTACTCCACCCAGGTCAGATGTGTGCTCCACGATGACGGGTTGTCAGCTGCTACGCACCGTAAGGCAGCCTCCAAGGACTGATTGGCGTGCTCCGCCTGCCCATTGCTCTGTGGATGGTTTCCTGAGGAGAGACTCACAGCAGTTCCCAGAGTCCGACAAAAGTCCCTCCAGACCTAGGACATGAATTGTGGACCCCAGTCAGACACAGTGTCAATAGGGATGCCGTGGACCCGGATCACATGATCAGTGAGGAGGACCGCAGTCTCCAAGGCTGATGGGAGTTTAGGGAAAGCCCCAGAATGTACTGCCTTGGAGAAGCGATCCACAATGGTGAGGATCACCGTCTTGCCGTGGAAGAGGGCAACCCAGTCACAAAATCCACGGCGATGTGGGACCACGGCCGACCAAGGGATGGGAGGGGATGGAGAAGTCCCGATGGTGGGGAGGAGTCAGATTTACCCCGGACACACATCTGGCAGGCTCTGACATACTCCTGGACGTCCCGCCGCAAAGTGGGCCACCAGAACACCCACTGGACAAAGTCAATGGTCCGTGAGATTCCAGGGTGGCATACAAAGCGACTGGTGTGACTCCATTGGATGACATCACTGCGGAGGGCGGCCGGGATGTACAGACGGTTCCAGGGGCACCCTACTGGCACCGGCTTCTGGGACTGGGCCTGGCATACCCTCCACTCGATATCCCAAGTAAGGGCTCCAAGGACGCATGAAGGTGGTATGATGGTTTGGGGGGTGGGGATACATCCCTGGCGCGAGAGTGCATCCAGTTTAGTATTCTGGGCGCCAGGCCGGCAGGTGATGATGAAATTAAACCGCTGGAAAAACAATGACCAGCGGGCCTGCCTGGCGTTAAGTCGGCGGGCCGACCGCAAGTGCTCCAGGTTCTTATGGTCAGTCCACATGACAATGGGCCCCCTCTAACCAGTGTCTCCACTCCTGTAATGCCAACTTAATGGCCAGCAGCTCTCTGTCCCCTACGCCATAGTTCCTCTCTGGTGCATGAGCCGCCAGAGAAAAATATGTGCATAGGCAAAGCTTCTGATCAGGGGGCGTGCACTGCAACAGTACAGCGCCAACCGTCGAATCAGACACGTCCACCTCAAGGACAAATGGAAGCTGCGTGTCGACCTGAGCCAAGATGGGTGTTTCTGTGAATTGATGCTTTAATTTGTTAAACGCCAGCTCAACCACCTCGTCCATTGAAAGGGGACTTTTAACAGAGGTCAGCTGCGTCAAAGGCAGTGCGATCCCACTATAGTTCCTGATGAACCTGCGGTAAAAAGTTCGCAAACACGACGAAAGCATTGAAGCTCCCTGCGGGAGTGGGGAGTTGGCCAATCTAACACTGCCTTTATCTTGGCCGGGTCGGCAATCAGCTCCCCCTCAGCCACGATGAAGCCCAAGAAGGTGGTGGATGTTGTGGAGAACTCACACTTCTCGGCTTTAACGTAAAGCTGGTTCTCCAAAAGCCGCTGTAAAACGGCTCTGACATGGACCTCATGTTCCTCTGGCAAGTGGGAGAAAATCAGAATATCGTCAAGATAGACAAAAACGTACTGGTATAGCATATCGCAGAGGACGTCATTTATTAACTGCTGGAAGACGGTGGGGGCGTTAGTGAGCCCAAATGGCATCACTAAGTACTCGAACTGGCCATGGTGTGTTTTAAAGGCCGTCTTCCATTCATCGCCTTCGTGAATGCAGACCAGATGATACGCGTTCCTAAGGTCTAACTTGGTGAAAACCCGCGAGTGCTGAAGGAGCTTGAACGCTGAATTGATCAACGGCAAGGGTACTTATCTTTGATGGGAAATAGCATTGAGCTCCCGGTAGTCGATGCATGGGCACAACGAGCCATCATTCTTTTTGACAAAGAAGAATCTGGCTCTGAGCAGAGCCGAAGATGGCCGAATTAGGCCGGCGTTCAGCAACTCCTTAATATACTGCTCCATAGCCTCCCTCTCTGGGCCAGAAATGCTATACAGCCGACTGGACAGCAGCCTCGCCCCCAGGATGAGGTCTATAGCACAGTCATAAGAGCGGTGAGGTGGCAGCGACAACGCTCTTGACTTGCTAAAGACCTCGCCCAAGTCATGATACACCCGGGGGACGAGGCTGAGGTCGGTGGGCTCGGCTCGAGAGAGAGGGGCAGACAGGATGAGAGGAGCATTCAGCTGAACAAATACAGTGGGCCATACAAAACGGGCTCCAGGCAGAGATGGTATTTTTGGCTCAATTTACCGTTGGGTTGTGTCTCTGGAGCCACAGATAACCTAGAACCACAGGGGATGATGAAACGGGGAGAACCAGGAACGGTAGTTCTCCCGGTGGTTTCCGGAAAGAAGGAAGGGATATGGGCACGTGCAACGAGCGTCACCGCGACCTCACGGCCAGATATGGTTGTGATCTGCTGATCACAGGGCAATTTTATTTGTGCGGAATAACCACCTGCTTCACGAAACCAGCAGACAATAAATTACCCTCCGACCCCGAATCAGTGCCACAACCCTCCTCTCGGACCCCCGGCAACTGTACGAAGGCCGAAATTGAAAAATTTACCGGGGGGAGTAGTTTTGGCCCGCCCGCCAGACCCCCCCATGGTTACTGATGGGCCGTGGTCTTTTCACCACTGGCGGCACTCGTCCAGACTGTGGTTGGGTGAACCACAGTACATGCAAGCACCCAGCCCTCCGCCCTTCGCCGGCGCTCCTCATCAGTCAAGTGCCGTGAGAGCTCCATCGGCTTGGGCGCAGAGCCGGCACCGCCAGTGGCAGTAACCACAGCAGGTACACGCTCAGCACGCGGGCAAGGGGTGGGGCCGCGCTCCTTCGCACGCTCACGGTACCGATTGTCCAGCCCTACTGCCTGATCTATAAGGCCATTGAGCATCTCCGGGACAAGATGGATCACCAGGTCGTCACGGAGTTGGTCGTTCAACCCATGGAGGCCGAGGAGTACTTGGCCACTGACCAGGCACCCTGGTGGAGCGTCATCAGGCAGCTCATAACATTGCTCTGACTCTCGGTCCGACCAAACACGCAAGTGAAAGCGGCCACATATTGGTCAAATGTATAACAGCGCCCCTCAGGGTTGACTAGAGTGGACTGTGCCCACTCCAGGGCTCAATCCCTGAGCAACAGAGTGAAAAACTGAATCCGAGCGACGTCCCCCGGATACTTCTCCCCGACCTGCTCCAGGTACATTTGAGCTTGGGAGAAGAAAAGCCTTATATTTCCCCACCTCCCCCGCGTACAGGGAGGGCAGGGGAATGGAGGTTGTATGGCACACCATAGTGCATGGAGCAGGCTGAGGGGGTGCAGCCGAAGGAGGCGCTGCAGACCACAATGTCAACATGTTTGAAACCTGTTGCATCAGCGCAGCGAGCTGACACTCGGTCACCTCTAGGCAATCCATAGCTGACAGCTCCCGCGGTGAGGCATCGGCTGAGATACCATCCTGGCTGGCACGTTCTGTCATGATGTAAGTTTTGACAGCTCACGTGCATGATGCCAAACACAGGAAGGAACCACACAGAGAGGCACGTTTGACAATTTTATTAATAGCAAAAACCCAAAGTACACAGCTACAGAAACAGTCACTCGCCAGAGGAAAGGACCTGTGGAGAGAAGACGAGAGCAGTGAGCTGAGGAGTGGAGTAAGGGGAAAATGGGTGAGCCAAATTGCCACTAACTTAAGAAATTCAAAGAGGACCGGCAGGACCCAGCAGGGAATAGACGAGCCAGTAGGGTAAGGGAGGAAGATGAGCTGATAGTGCCTGACCGGATGGAGTTGATTGCTGAAGGAACAGTGTGGTGAGGCAGGAGAGCGCACGCAGTTCCGGGGACACACCTACACAGTAGCAGCAACCTGAAAAAAGGAAAAGAGAATAAAGGTTAACAACGTGTTAACATTTACGGCTAGTTTGCTTGCCTAATAATGGGCAGTATACCCAGACGAGCCAGCGTTGACTGCGTGGAGGAAGCCTCCTTATGTACGCTGGCTGATGAGCAGGTGCAGGTGTGTCTTCTGCCTCAGGTGCAGTGATGCCCACTTCTCTCTCGAGCAAACACGGCGATACTGATGCGTGCTTTTATCACAAGCCGTATTGATGATTGTAATGCCCTGCTCTCTGGTCTTCCCAAAAAGACAATTTCAAATCTGCAGTTATTACAGAATTCAGCTGCATGTGTTCTGACGAGGACCAGACGGCAGGCTCACATCACGCCGGTCTTAAAGTCACTGTATTGGCTCCCTGTGTCCTTTAGGATCAATTTTAAGGTTATTTTACTGGTTTATAAATGTCTGGACAGTCTTGGGCCTTCTTATTTATCAGAACTACTTTTGACATATGAGCCCCACAGCCCCTGAGGTCCTCTGGCACTGGTGTTTTAATTATTCCTACTGTCAGAACACGCACCCACGGTGAGGCTGCTTTTAATTAGTACAGCCCACATCTGTGGAACAGCCTGCTGGAGAACATCAGGGCTGCAGAGAGTGTTCATGTTTTTAAAAACAGGCTCAAGACCTACTATTTTAACTTAGCTTTTGACTAGTTTCCTATGTTAATTTTCTTAATTTCTGATTTTAAACTTATTTTATGTTGGTCTTGTCATAAACGCCCCTCCGGGGCAGAAGGACAGACCCAGGTGCTGAACTGTAGTTGTGGCATTTATTAAATAAAGGAAAACACAAAACAAACTGTGCAGGACACACAAAAATGCAAACTTAAAGTAACTTACAGAGGAGAACTCTCCAGAACAGAAATCGCACTGCGAGAGGGAAGAAGGATAAGTCCATCAGACATCAGGTAACAGTCCATAGACATTAGACAATTGACAATGCTGCCGCAGTGAGAAAATGGCCAGGCAGTCTTTAAATAGCTGGCAGTCAATGAATGGCAGGAGCGCGCACCCTGAGCAAACAGGTGACCTAAATACACAACTGTTCACAGCTGAAATGGCAGAAGAGCAGACAGTGAGCAGCTGGTGGGAGTGTTTGGAGAAAGAGGAAGGGCTCTAGTCACAACCAAAATATATACAGAACCTGACAAAATCATACTAACAGACATACAATAAAATGAGAGTCTGAGCTCTGTGGAAACATACGCTCAGACTCATGACAGATCTTGTTATAATTATTCACTTTGTTATTAAATACTACTACATTTTAAACTTTGAGTTTAAATGGGGGGTGTTGTTAATGATTATCTTTTTATTTATTATTTATCATTGATGGTTTTATTTATCTTATTATCCTGTCCTAACTCCAGTGTTTCGTCATGGGGAGCCCTCCCACGGGGGGGTTGCCTGGTTCTGGCCGCAAGGCACTGGCCTGTGACTGCCCTGGCCCACCCAATGCCTGGTCTTGGGTGGTGGCAGAGGTGGTGCTCCTGTAGCTGCGGACTTGGCGCTTCCCTTGGGTTGATGGCTCCCTAAGATGGTGCTTCTACACCTGGATCCTCGGTGCTCGACCATGTCTCACATTGATGAGTGTGTGTGTGTGTGTGTGTGTGTGTGTGTGTGTGTGTGTGTCTGTGTGTCTGTGTCTGTGTCTGTGTGTCTGTCTGTCTGTCTCTCTGTCTCTCTGTCTGCTTGTACGAGGTTGGGTGGGTGAAGGGGTGGGGTGGGAAGGGGCGTAATTGTGTTTTTTAATTTGTAAAGCACTTTGTGCTACAACTTTTTTGTATGAAAAGTGCTATATAAATAAAGTTTTGATTTGATTTGATTTGATTTGAGAGTCTGTACTTTAAGCCCATATTGATTATACAACTCTATCTTGAATATGCAAATGGCTAAAACAGGGGTGTCCAACCATGTGCCATGGAGAGCCAAGACCCTGCAGGTTTTACCTCCAACCAGTGTCTTCAACAGCAGATTTCAGTGAACTTCTTCCCACTGATTGCTGATAAGTGAAAACACCTGCTGAAGAGACTGGGTAGAAGAGAAAACCTGCAGGGTCTTGGCTCTCCATGGCACATGGTTGGACACCCCTGGGCTAAAATAACAAAACTTGTGTCAGTGTCAAAATACTTATGGACCTACCTGTACATATTTTAATCTTATCGGGGAAATCTTTGTGTGTATAGGTTTTGGTTTTGGTTTTTTTTGCATTTCATTTGCCAGTTTAAGCTATTGATCAGTGCTGTTACAAAATGCTATTGGATATGATAATACTGTGGGCGACCCCCACAGCCTACGGACAAGCAGAGCGCTCAGCTGGAGCAATTAGCAGAACAGCGAGATGTATGGACTGATACTTTTTTTTTTTTTTTTTCTCTCGGCGCCACACGAGTAGGCTGCCTTTTGCAACAGCGGCTCGATTCCGAGTCTTTTTCCCTTCCTCTCTCTTTTGATTCGTCTTTTTTTTTCACCCCACTTATATCACGGACACACAGATCGTCCCAAATGTCTCCTGAGCCGGTGGATGGAGCCACTGTTTATAGCAGGATACGATACAGCAGGGAAGAGCTGCTAGCATTCAACCGCCACCCGGTCCCATTGGAAAAACTCGACATACCGAGAGAACTGAGGCGAAAACACCGCGGCTGCCGGGCTGGAGTAAGGCGGAGGACAAAAAATATAAGGTACAGACCCTCCCTTCCATCTGTTGTCATGGGAAATGTACGGTCGATACTGGGAAAGTTAGATGAGCTAGCGGCTATCTCCCGTTATTATAGCACATACCGGGAGTGCTCTCTCCTTTTGTTTACTGAGACGTGGCTAACTGAACTAGCAGCAGATGCTAACATTGAGCTGGAGGGTTTCCACATGATACGAGCTGACCGAACACCAGACAGTGGCAAAACTAGGGGCGGTGGAGTGATAATGTATGTTAACAACAAATGGTGCAGACCGGGACATATCACTGTTAAACAACGACACTGCAGCAAAGACATTGAGTTGCTAGCTGTTAGCATGAGGCCTACATATCTCCCGAGAGAACACTCACACGTGATCTGCATTGTTGTTTAGTAGTAGATTAGTTTATTTGACAGGGACAGTGCAATAAACATAGACAATTAATCAAAGACAATCAATCTGATGTGTTGCACATAGAGTGTATAGCTATTAGCTAATTTGCAACTCTTGTCCCTGGATGGGCTTTAGAAAAAAGAATCAAGATAAAAAATATACACAATAACCACATACATCAATGCAGAAAAATTATAAATACACAATTATAAATAATATAAATATTATAAATACACAAATATAACAGCCTGACTCACATTTAACATAAATATTATAAATACACATATATTATAAAATATTATAAATACACAAATATAACAGCCTGACTCACATTTAACACATATAACATAACTCACATTTGCCTATTTCAGGTTTATGCAAATCCGACGGCGAACGCTGGGACAGCGCGTGACGTCATCCATTCAGTAACCAGCAGGCTGCAGACAGAACACCCAGATGCTCTTCTCCTCATCTCAGGCGATTTCAACCATGTTTCACTATCTCCCATTCTACCCACGTTCACCCAGTATGTCACATGCCACACTAGAGACAATAAAACACTGGATTTGTTCTACGCAAACACTAAGGAGGCGTACACCTCATCACAACTCCCCCCACTCGGGAGATCGGATCACAACTTGGTTCATCTCCGGCCGGTGTACAAACCCCTAGTGCACAGACAACCTCCGGCCATGCACACTGTGGAGTTATGGTCTGAGGAGGCAATGGACACTCTAAAGGACTGTTTTGAAGCCACCGCCTGGAAGCAGCTCTGCGATCCACATGGTGAGGACATCGATGGCCTCATTCACACCTTCACGGGCTACCTCAGCTTCTGTGTGGACAAATCCGTTCCCACCAAGACCATACGGCGTCACTCAAACAACAAACCCTGGATCAACCCTGAGATAAAAACACTTCTGAGAGAGAAGAAGAGGATCTTCAGGTCGGGGAACAGGGAGATGCTGAAGTCCGTACAGAGGGAGCTGAGGAGAAAGATCAGAGAAGGCAAGGACAGCTTCAGGAAGAAGATGGAGGACAAGCTGCAAGAGAGCGACATCAGCGGGGTCTGGAGAAACCTCAAAACCATCTCGGGGCTCCAGAATACCTCCCCCCAGGCCACGGGGGGCAGGGAGTGGGCGAACAACCTGAATCTGTTTTTCAATAGATTTGACCAACCGCCCTCCCCCCTGTCTGCACAACAACCACTGCTGCCTCTAAAGAAATCAAGTCCTGCTGCCCACTCCCCACTCCACCAACACCCCCCCACTCCCAACACACAGCCCCCCATCCTGACCCTGACCGAGACCCAGGTGAGGACAGAGCTGAGGAAGATCAAAGCGAGGAAGGCGCCGGGACCGGACGGCATCAGCGCAAAGCTCCTCAAGTCCTGTGCAGACCAGCTGTGTGGGATTGTGACGTATATCTTCAACCTGAGCCTGAAGCTGGGGAGGGGACCACAGCTGTGGCAAACATCTTGTGTGGTACCTGTACCAAAAACTTCCACCCCAAAGACCCTGAACAGCTACAGACCGGTGGCCTTGACGTCCACTTGATGGAAGACCCTGAGAGACTGCTCCTTGCTCACCTCCGCCCCTCGGTGGAACCAGCGATGGATCCACTCCAGTTCGCCTACCAGCATGGCATTGGGGTGGAGGATGCGGTGATCTTCCTCCTTCACCGTTCTCTGTCCCACCTGGAGAAGCCCCGGGAATATGGTGAGGATCATGTTCTTTGACTTCTCCAGTGCTTTCAACACCATCCAACCGATGATCCTGAAGGACAAGCTGCTGCGAGCAGGGGTGGACCAGCACCTGTCATCATGGATCCTGGACTACCTCACGAACGGCCTCAGTTTGTGAGAACCCGGGACTGTGTGTCCGACACGATCATCAGTAGCACGGGGGCCCCCCAGGGAACGGTGCTGCTTCTTCCTGTTCATCCTTTATACTGCGGACTTCTCACACAACACAACACACTGCCATCTACAGAAGTTCTCTGATGACTCTGCGATCGTGGCCTCATCTCCAAGGGAGATGAAGCTGAGTACAGAGGGGCTTATCCAGACTTCGTGGACTGGTGCCATCGGAACTGCCTCCAGTCAAACGCGAGGAAAAACTAAGGAGCTGTGGTGGACTGCCGCAGGCAGGGGCAGCCCCTCACAGCACCAGTAAATATACAGGGAACAGACATCGAAGATGGTGACATCCTATAAGTACCTGGGTGTTCATCTGAACAATAAACTAGACTGGTCACACAATACTGACGCACCTCTACAAGAAGGGACAGCTCAGGCTGTTCCTGCTGAGGAGACTCAGGTCTTTTGGTGTATAAGGGGCGCTGCTGAAGTCATTCTATGACACGGTGGTGGCATCAGCCATCACTTTGGAGTGGTCTGCTGGGGCAGTGGATTACTGCAGCCCAAGGAAGAGACTGAACAAACTGATTAAGAAAGCTAGCTCTGTCCTGGGGCAGCGCCTTGATCCGATGGAGGAGATAGGAGAGAGAAGGACGGTGGCTAAACTGTCATCTCTGCTGGAGTCGAGTTCCACCCTATGCAGGACATACTGGATGCACTGAGGAGCTCATTTAGCAGCAGACTACATCATCCCAGGTGCACAACCGAGAGGTTTCGTAGGTCCTTCCTACCAACGGCTGTCAGACTGTACAACCTAAGCAGGGCTGCCTCGCAGAGATAGCAAAAAGACGTAACAAACTAATAGTTTTTTTGAATGCAAAAGATGCAATAGACTTGCACAATGGTCCCCCTCCGGCATACAACTAGGAACATACCGGTCGCTATGGAGGGTGAGAATATGTCTGGGTACATAATCATACATGATAGGATAACTAAGTAGACGGTTATGCTGTTTCCATCCCATCTAGCAACAATGCCTCTGCACTGTGTGTGTTTATATATTTACATATTTATTCCATCTAGCTTACATTGCTCCGCACTGTGTGTGTTTATATACTTGCATATTTATTACACCTAGCTGCAATGCTCCGTACTGTGGGTGTTTATATATTTACATATTTATTCCATCTAGCTACCATGCCTCTGCACTGTGTGTTCAATACTCATATAATTTATTCATCCAGCTACAATGCTCTGCACTGTGTGTCTGTGTGTGTGTGTGTGTATATATTTATTTATAGTAATATGTACATATGTATATTAGCCGCTCTTGCTTGCTCTGTTTTTTTCTTGCCTTCTGATTGTTGCTCTGAGTGTTGCTATCCCTGTGCTGTTGCAATCCTGGAATTTCCCGTTGTGGGACTATAAAGGCTTATCTTATCTTATCTTATATCAATAGGCAGCCTCTCTTTGTCTAATCCCTGTGCCAGTAATCCTGCTATTGATATGTGTGACTCTAATGCAAATGTCCATGCCTTCCTGCAGTTACTGTGATGCTAATGTGCCATGCATGCATTGTCTAGCTGGGTATATAAGTCAACCATATCGCTTGCTCTCTCTCTTACTCTCTTTTTGATCACTCGCATTGCCTGTTTGCTGACTAGAGAACAGGGCTCGCTCCAGCGCGCTCCACAGCGCTGGAGGGACCCTCGTGATGGAGGATGAATAAACACCCTTTTAAACTTCAGTTCGCCGTGTCCTTCCTGCACTTATTCCGTGCTCCGCACTGGGTTCCCTAATAACATCTGCCACACTGGTGACCCCGAAAGGAAAGAACACGCTGACGACGAACAAACGCAGCCCCTGGCGGTGACCTCCAACGACAAGCGAACGCAGCTGCCTGACGCAAATGGACTGCCCTCCCTTCTGCCACACGAGAGACCTCGACGCAGAACCGACAACAGGCGAACTCCCTCGGAGATCATCCACGACTGGGAAGGCTGCAGAAAGTGTCATGGTGCGACCCTCGCCTGAGATCGGGACATCCACGCTGAGACCGGCCGAGGGACAAAGAACGTCTACTCCCTCTCACCGCTCCTCCGCATCCACACGAGCGCGCAAGCACCTCGTCCCCTCTCCACGACAGCGACCTCCAGGGCCGGATGGAGAACGCAGCGCGTGGACCAGAATGCACCATGACCCGGCACGAGGGAAAGACAGCAACCAGCCAAGACAGGGAGGACCACGGCGCCGATGACGCTGATCTCCAATCAAGCTCCCTGACCCTGACTCGCCTCGCGACAGCGGAACTGCGATGCCACCAAACCCCCCACACGCACATTGGGGGGTTACGAGGACAGCGCACCACGCACCGGACAATACTGGCTCCACAGACCGCCATCGTCCTCCGCCGCTGCACACACCCGAGAAACACGGCCGATGGCCATCCTCGGACCCTTCAGGGCTGCTCACACACCTGAAGCAGACACACAGCACACAGGATTTTGTATGGGTCTCAGCCACGGCGCACAATGGGAATCCAGCCGTCAGCTGTCCCCGAGGGCTTTAGGGCTGCGCGCGCACCTAAAGCCAACACGCCAAGTCCCTCACACAGCTCCAGCTCCTGCTTTTTCTTCATGGCTGTTACGCGTCCTCGCAGTACTGAACCGCGAGAAGAGTCAGAGAACAAATTTTCTTCTCACAGCCGCTGTGGATCTCCGCCACGTTCAATGGGACAGCCCCTCAACACTGTGGATCCACATGCAATTTTTGCGCGGCCCAGATAACTTTGCCGTCCCGGGCCAGCACTTGCTACCCCCACCCCCCCTCCCTCCACCTCCGCCTGCACAGAGCTTTTCCCACAGCTTGCTACCAAAGCCGGACGATCAAGGCCTCAGCCCCCTGCTGAGTCCTCTGGGGGGGAGTAGTGTGGGCGACCCCCACAGCCTACGGACAAGCAGAGCGCTCAGCTGGAGCAATTAGCAAAACAGTGAGATGTATGGACTGATATCAATAGGCAGCCTCTCTTTGTCTAATCCCTGCGCCAGTAATCCTGCTATTGATATGTGTGACTCTAATGCAAATGTCCATGCCTTCCTGCAGTTACTGTGATGCTAATGTGCCATGCATGCATTGTCTAGCTGGGTATATAAGTCAACCATATTGCTTGCTCTCTCTCTTACTCTCTTTTTGATCACTCGCATTGCCTGTTTGCTGACTAGAGACACAGGGCTCACTCCAGCGTGCTCCCACAGTGCTGGAGTGACCCTCGTGATGGAGGATGAATAAAACACCCTTTTAAACTTAAGTTCGCCGTGTCCTGCCTGCACTTATTCCGTGCCTCCACATCAGGTACCCCTTATTTCATCCGCCACAATACCATATATACTGTGAATTCCTTAGATATCACAATGCAGTGTTCTAAGCAAACCAGATGGTAGATTGCTCATTAGTGACTTGATCCTTTCTTTTTATTTTATTATTTTTTTAACCCTGTCCTGTCCAGCAGCTTGGTAAGCAGAACAAATATCTGCTTCTCTTATTGTGCCAAACAGATTTACTTTGCCAAAAGGAGCTCTGCTCCTATTTGATATATGCTGTATATAAATAGTATTTATAGACTCCTCTTGCTATGTAATAACTTTAATATTTTATTTAAATTGCTTTACTTAAGATGGACCTGATGGGGTGAATGGGGGAGGGAATTAAAAAGATTCAAAGTGGACGGAAGGGGTGGGAGGTGAGGGGTGGGGAGAGGGAGAGAAAGAGAGAGGAACAAATAGAAAAAACAAATTTTGCTTTTACAATT
Organism: Pholidichthys leucotaenia; assembly: GCA_020510985.1. Lineage (NCBI taxonomy): Eukaryota > Metazoa > Chordata > Actinopteri > Cichliformes > Pholidichthyidae > Pholidichthys > Pholidichthys leucotaenia. Next base: position 167,125,277 of record CM035842.1, read on the forward strand.
TCTGAGATCTCATCACGAGCCTGATATCTGCACCTGTAAGAGAACAGAGACATACTGTATGTGTGTATACAGTGGGGCAAAAAAGTATTTAGTCAGCCACCAATTGTGCAAGTTCTCCCACTCAAAAGATGAGAGGTCTCCAATTTTCATCATAGGTATACCTCAACTATGAGAGACAAAATGAGAAAAAAAAAATCCAGAAAATCACATTGTCTGATTTTTAAAGAATTTATTTGCAAATTATGGTGGAAAATAAGTATTTGGTCAATAACAAAAGTTCATCTCAATACTTAGTTACATACCCTTTGTTGGCAATGACAGAGGTCAAACGTTTTCTGTAAGTCTTCACAAGGTTTTCACACACTGTTGCTGGTATTTTGGCCCATTCCTCTATGCAGATCTCCTCTAGAGCAGTGATGTTTTCGGGCTGTCGCTGGGCAACACGGACTTTCAACTCCCTCCAAAGATTTTCTATGGGGTTGAGATCTGGAGACTGGCTAGGCCACTCCAGGACCTTGAAATGCTTCTTACGAAGCCACTCCTTCGTTGCCCGGGCGGTGTGTTTGGGATCATTGTCATGCTGAAAGACCCAGCCACGTTTCATCTTCAATGCCCTTGCTGATGGAAAGAGGTTTTCACTCAAAATCTCACGATACATGGCCCCATTCATTCTTTCCTTTACACGGATCAGTCGTCCTGGTCCCTTTGCAGAAAAACAGCCCCAAAGCATGATGTTTCCACCCCCATGCTTCACAGTAGGTATGGTGTTCTTTGGATGCAACTCAGCATTCTTTCTCCTCCAAACACGACAAGTTGAGTTTTTACCAAAAAGTTCTATTTTGGTTTCATCTGACCATATGACATTCTCCCAATCCTCTTCTGGATCATCCAAATGCTCTCTAGCAAACTTCAGACGGGTCTGGACATGTACTGGCTTAAGCAGGGGGACACGTCTGGCACTGCAGGATTTGAGTCCCTGGCGGCGTAGCGTGTTACTGATGGTAGCCTTTGTTACTTTGGTCCCAGCTCTCTGCAGGTCATTCACTAGGTCCCCCCGTGTGGTTCTGGGATTTTTGCTCACCATTCTTGTGATCGTTTTGACCCCACGGGGTGAGATCTTGCGTGGAGCCCCAGATCGAGGGAGATTATCAGTGGTCTTGTATGTCTTCCATTTTCTAATAATTGCTCCCACAGTTGATTTCTTCACACCAAGCTGCTTACCTATTGCAGATTCAGTCTTCCCAGCCTGGTGCAGGTCTACAATTTTGTTTCTGGTGTCCTTTGACAGCTCTTTGGTCTTGGCCATAGTGGAGTTTGGAGTCTGACTGTTTGAGGTTGTGGACAGGTGTCTTTTATACTGATAACGAGTTCAAACAGGTGCCATTAATACAGGTAACGAGTGGAGGACAGAGGAGCCTCTTAAAGAAGAAGTTACAGGTCTGTGAGAGCCAGAAATCTTGCTTGTTTGTAGGTGACCAAATACTTACTTTCCACCATAAGTTGCAAATAAATTCTTTAAAAATCAGACAATGTGATTTTCTGGATTTTTTTTCCCTCATTTTGTCTCTCATAGTTGAGGTATACCTATGATGAAAATTGGAGACCTGTCTCATCTTTTAAGTGGGAGAACTTGCACAATTGGTGACTGACCAAATACTTTTTTGCCCCACTGTATGTGTGCTTGTGTGCGTGTGTGTAAAAGTGCGCATGCAAGAGATAGTGAGTGTGTGCATGTGGTTTGCCAGGAAACATGATCGCGGGGATCATGAGATCGTGGGTTCGATTCCAGCCCCCGACCAACAGTGAGCTGTGTGGAGTTTGCATGTTCTCCCCGTGTTGCGTGGGTTTACTCCGGGATTTCTCCGGTTTCCTCCCGCATACCAAAAACATGTAGGTTTAGGGCGCTCGCGCACGCAGCGACCAGCAGCCAGTGGCTTGTCACCAGACTGCAAACCAAATCTACCTATGGGTACAAATAAGTAACAAAAAAAAAAAAAAAAAAAGAGGGTAGCAGGCCCCAGCAGCCCCCCCTCCCCAGGAACGGCAAGCAAGCAAGACAGCACCACCAACTCCTGGGAGTGCAGCCACAGCCCCCATAGAACACAAATGCCCCAAAGCCACCAAGCCCCAGGACAGCCAAGCCTCCACCCCAGGAGGGAGGGCCAGAGCAGGTGAGTGCAGGCCAGGCCACCAAGCGGTCGGCACGACGCACCCCAGCCCCAGACTGGCCGGCTCCCACCCACCCCTGTGGGGCCACATAACAGCTCCAGGCCCCAGGTGCCAGAAATCCACCGCCTGGGCCAGGAACTGCCCCGTACACATCCCTGTACAGTGGCCCCACGCCCACCCCAGATCCCCACGCCCTGGGAGCCACTAGGCACCCACACCCAAGAGAAGTGGTAGCAAGGAGTGGGGAGCCACAGGGGAAGCCTACCCCCCTGCACACTGGAGGTGGCCCGTGTGGCCAGGAGGTACCACCCCATCAGTCCAGCACCCCCTGACCAGCGCACACACTCACTCACACTTACACTCATGCTCACACTCACACTCACTCACTCTCACTCATCCAGTCTCGCACTCATACTCTCACTCACACACACACACTCTTACTCATACTCACATTCTCACTCTTGTTAACAATCTCACTCATGCTCACATTCATGTTTGTGCTCTCACTCATGCTAACACTCTTACTCACTCACTCACTCACTCTTATTCACTCACTTACTCTCACTTGCTTTTACTCTATCTCTCTCTCTATCTCTCTCTCTCTCTCTCTCTCTCTCTCTCTCTCGCTCTCACTCACTCACTCACTCACTCATTCACTGTCCTTCACTGTCATATACACTCACACAAACCATTGTTCCTCTTCTCAACCCATCCAGTCATAAAACTCTGCAAACATATCCCAAGGCACCATCCAGTAGACCAATAGTGCTCTGGGGATGATGCCAACACGACACCCTGAGTCACCGACCAGGCCCCAAGTCCGTGACAGAAGGAGGGCAGCAGGGGTGGAGGAAGTCCAGCACTCCCCCCACCCCCCGTGTATGAATTGTGATGGGTGAGTGCAAGTTATATGGTGTAACTGAATGCACATGTATGGACTACCAAAGTGCAGTTAAAACTGGGGGATGGTGTGATGGGACTCCCCACTGCTGCAGGTGGCAGAGCTCCCATCACTCTCTACTCAAGCCCTCAGTGCTACATTTGACAATAGTTGACCATAACATCTTATTAGACCGGCTGAAAAACTGGGTGGAACTTTCTAGTACAGCACTTAGCTGGTTTGCGTCCTATTTAAAAGACAGGGACTAGTTTGTGTCTATAGGTAACAACAAATCTGAGTGAACAAAAATAACCTGTGGAGTTCCCCAAGGTTCCAATTTGGGACCTTTGTTTTTCAACATCTATATGCTCTCACTAGCTCAAATCATAAAAAAAACAACAAAATATATTACCATAATTATGCAGATGATACATAAATCTACATAATCATCTCACCAGGAGACTATGGTCCAATTAAAACCCTGATCAAATGCATTGGTCAAATTAAAGAGTGGATGTGCCAGAATTTTCTTCAGTTCAACAAAAACAAAATTGAAATAATAGTTTTTGGAGCCAAAGAAGAAAGCCTCAAAGTTAGTACTCTGCTTCAATCAATGATGCTAAAAAACCAGCAGCCAAGCCAGAAACCTGGGTGTGGTTCTGGACTCAGACCTGAATTTTAACAGCCACATTAAGACAGTAGTGAAGTCAGCCTAATACAACTTAAAGAACATAGCAAGGATTAAAGGTCTGATGTCTCAGCAGGATCTAGAAAAACTTGTCCATGCATTTATCTTCAGTAAACTGGACTACTGTAACGCTGTCCTCACAGGTCTCCCTGTATCCATCAGTCCATCAGACATCTGCAATTGGTTTAGGATGCTGCAGCTCGAGTCCTCACTAAGACCAAGAAAGTGGATCATATAACTCCAGTTCTCAGGTCTTTACACTGGCTTCCTGTTTGTCAAAGAATAGATTTCAAAATACCGCTGTTGGTTTATAACGCTCTCAACTGTTTAGGGCCAAAATACATTTCAGATCTGCTAGTCTATTATGACCCACCCAGAGCCCTCAGGTCATCAGGCTCAGGTCTACAATCTGTGCCCAGACTTAGAACCAAACATGGTGAGGCAGCGTTTAGTTTTTATGCCCTTCACATATGGAACAAACTCCCAGAAAGTATCAGGGCTGCTGAAACTTTCAGCTGCTTTAAATCAAGGTTAAAAACTCTCCTATTTGCCGTGGCCTGTCAGTAGCCTACAATGTACCTGTAACTTTTATTTCTGTCATATCTTGTTTCTTTTTCGCTTTAATTTACTTTTTACTTTGCTTTTAAATTCTTATGTATTCCTTCTGCAACTTGCTGTAATGCTTTATGTAAAACACTTTGAATTGTCTTGTACACGAAATGTGCTATACAAATAAACTTGCCTTGCCTATAGTGCAATTAAAATTGAGATGAGGGCTGCCATGCAACACAGTAAAGAGAAAGACCCTCTCCACCGACAACCCACAGCACACCCCTCTCCCAAAACTCTAGGTATATCCAGTAAAAGTGTAGTCCACCTATACTGGGGGAGGAGAGGGTGGGCGGGAGATAGACAAGACCCAGAGGGGGACGGCCCTCAGGAAAAGCCTACCCCTGAGAAGCCAGTCCCCCAACCCCCACCCCAGTGTGTGAACGAGTGAGTGCAAGTGTATGTTTTGTGGTGAAATTGAGCGCAAATGTATATACTGTGAAGAATGAGGGTGTATACATGTATGTACTGAAATGCATTAAAATGGGAGGGATGGTGTGGTGGGATGCTCCACAGTTGCGGACAGCAGAGCACCCATCACCCTACGCCAAATGGCTTGACCCTTTCCAAAAAAATGATTTGTGACTGGGTAATCAATTTTCCTTCCCCCATTCTATTATGCTGAGCACTAAGCTAGAAGGCAGGAAGTACCACTTTTACATGGTCTTTGGTATGATCCGGCCAGGGCTTGAACCTGCAACCTCTTGATTGTTGCGACGGATGCTCTACCACTAGGCCACCTGTTATGTCCATAAAAGGATGAGGAGGCGAGGTGACAGTTTACGTATTTTATTATATAAGAACAAGAACTGAACAGGAGTCACTCCGTACAGGTCAAGGGTCCACAGCAAAGAGACAGAGCCTCTTCCGCCATGGCCTCTTATACTCCCCGTGACGCCACCACCGGAAAGATGGAGCGTCACCTCCCACTACACCCAGGGCACTGCCATATTGGTACACTCAACTATATACCTAAGATTAATATCTAACACCCCCCCCCCCCCCCGAAGAAAATAGCAAGCACACTAATTGGGCCTTCCCAAAATTTACAACCCGGCTCATACGCTAAGCATCAAAATATACAAAACTATCCACGCACACAACACAGGCCCTGCGGATTATTCCACCATTCCATTCATTACAGTCTTTAAACATAAAAGGCCACATTGAAAAAATTAATCCCCAAGTAATTATATACATTTCTAAAGTACTTCAAACATTAAACACTCATAAACAATATGTACAATAACCTAATGGCGGTCCCAAAACCCCCCACCCCAGCACTTCCACCCCACAGCATGGGCACTTCAAACACTCACAGTACTGGGAAAATTTACAGTTCACACGTCAATCTTTGTTTTAACCATTCACACTGCTGTGTTCTTCCTTTCACCACACACGCACACACAGGGGAATCACACAAGGCTACGCCATTTCCAAGACAACAATAACATGAACTTTAACATAACATAACATAACATACCACTACCCCCCTTAAAGTCCTACTAAATATCCCCTGGAGGTCCCCCTCTGGAATGTCTGTCAGGCGGCTCTCTCCCAGAGCGTCTCCAACGCTTCCACTCTGGAGACGGGCTGCACTGGCGTTTCTTCTCCCCCACTCGCCACAGCTCATTCGGGTGTCTCCTGGATCCATCAGACAGGTGCAAATAACCGTCCTCACGGGACTTTACCACCCGCAACTGCCCCTGGTCATCACAGTGGTCCCGTGTTCTGTGCACTCCTCCAAGCCGAGACTCAACCCTAGGGTGGACCTCATTGCCAATAGGGGAGTTCTCACTGGCCTTCTTGGTCCACGCTGCCATGATCGAGTTTCCTTTCGGTGTCAGAGAGTCCTGCCGAAGCAGTCCGAGATCCACCTCGGATCCTGCTGGCAGGCACGTCTGGAAATCATGCTACTTGGTCTCGCCCTGCTCTCTTTCATTTTCTTCGCTGAATCAGCCACAGCAGCGCCCGGTTCTACGGTAGTACTCGGCCGAACTCCGGAACAACTAGGTGCCTGCTCGCTGGCTCCACTCGCCACGGCAGGTGTCTGTCAGTGCCGTTCAGGTCCCTCATCCTGGGTACCGCAAACTCTGGCACCGGAACCTCCCTGTGATGGCGCTCCATAGTGCTGGTCCAGCCCATCTTGACTTAACCCAGGCCAATCACTGTCCCACACTTCATTATTCTCCACTGATGGAAAAGGCCAGTCCCACAGCCTGCAGCCGGACCACTCCTCACCCACGCCACATGTCACATCCCATAATGTTTGACCCTTCAGCAGACACCATAAAATGAACATCACACATCACTGCATATTTGTACCTCACCGACAGATGTAGTGAGCCCACGATGTCAAATGGGTTACCGCCATAGCTGTAGCAGGTCACATCCAGTTCACTCACTCGATAATGTGGGAAAAATTCCTTCACCGTGGGCCAATTTAGCAGAGAAATTGATGATCCTGTGTCCAGTAACAGCAGTATCACAACTCCATCTAATTCCACATTGCAGTAAATTCGACCGTCTGTGCTTGGTGAAACTGTATGAATCACTGTAGGTTCATCTTTGGAGGGGCCCCCTCCCGGTTTGTGGTCCCCTTGTTCAAAATTTTTATAAGCCCTGGCGAAGTGGTGGAACAGACCACACTTTCGACAGCGTTAGCCCTTTGCAGGACAGTCTCTTGCCTTGTAACGATGCCTAGCGGACCCATAGCCATAACACCTTGCCGTCCCCAGGGCGGACCTCACTTTGACAGCGGCAGCATATTCTTCATCACTCTCACCATCTTCGTTATCCAGGTCCACGGCCAGTGCCTTCCACTGTTTCTTGTCCCTCCACAGCTTCTCATCTTCACCGAGATTTTTTGTCAATTTATCTGCTGCCTCGTACTGCTGTGCCAACTCCATGGCGTTAATCAGTGTCAATTCCCCTGTAAAAGTCAGGAGACGTGCCCTCGTGGAGGAACTGAGGACATGTTCCGCCAGTTGGTCGCGGACCATTTCTTCCTTCAAAACGCCGAATTGGCACTCTCCAGCCAGCTGGCGCAGGTCGGCAACAAAATGTTGCACTGACTCCCCTTGCTGCTGGCAACACTGTCAAAACTGGATTCTTTTTACAATGGTGTTTTCCGGGGTGCGAAAATAACCCACCGTTAGCTGCACCACATCATCAAATGTGTCACCACCTCCTAGCGTACTCAGAATTCTCTGGCCCCCCATTCCCAAATTATGGACCAGGATAGCTTTCACACGCAGCTTTTTGAGCTCGCCGAGGTCAAGAGCGACCAGATAGTTCTTAAAGGCTGCATACCACCTGGCCCAAGGCACGGGCAGCTCTCCCGAAGCGTCCAGAAACGGCCAAAAAGCGGTAGCAGCTCGCTCCATATCTTGAATCCTCGTCATCAAATGTTATGTCCATAAAAGGATGAGGAGGCGACGTGACAGTTTACATATTTTATTATATAAAAACAGGAACTGAACAGAAGTCACTCTGTACAGGTCAAGGGTCCACAGCAAAGAGACAGAGCCTCTTCTACCATGGCCTCTTATACTCCCCGTGACACCACCACTGGAAAGACAGGGCGTCACCTCCCACTACGCCCAGGGCACCGCTATATTGGTACACTCAACTATATACATAATATTATAACACCACCACTCTAGTTAAGTTTAAAGTATATTACATTGAGAAAATAAAAGACCTTTTGTTCACACTTAAGCGTGCATTAACAAAATTTTTAAGATTAATTGTGATTAAGATTTTTTATCGCTCCCTAGCATTAATATAAACACATGTTCCTACAAGATCGTAAAGGTGGAAATTAAGCACACCATTTTAATGAAGGGCAAAAAGATTCCAATAATTTACGTGGACCATTTACAACCTCACTTTCTGAGGAAGCTGAGATCCTTCAACGTGTGCAACAGGATGCTGGAACTTTTCTACCAGGCTGTTATCACCAGCGCCATCTTCTTTGCGGCTGTCTGTTGGGGTAGCAGTATCAGAGTCAGCAACACCAACAGACTTGGCAAGATTAAAAGGGCTAGCTCTGTAATTGGTCTCAGGCCGGAGACCTTTGAGACCGTGGTGGAGAGGAGGACATTAAACAAACTGCGATCCATCATGGACAATCCTGATCACCCCCTCCACCACACACTGGACAGACAGCGGAGCACTTTCTCCAGCAGAGTGATACAGCTTCACCGCTGAATGGTTAGGCACAGGAAATCTTTCCTGCCTCATGTCATTTCACTGTACAATAACTCACTCTGATGTTGGATTCTGGTCATAACTATGCTGTCATACTGCACCTTGCAGTCTAATTGGTACTTCACATTTCACCCTGCGCTGAATAGTCCTGCACCGTACAGCGGGTATGATTCATGTATCTATACGGGTCACCATCTAGTCATCTACGATGTATATAAGTTATTTAGGCATTTTTACTTTCCATGGGTAGTCCCTTTGCAGAGCAGTGGCAGAGTGGTTAGCACTGTGGCAGCACAGCAACTCACCCTTGGCCGGGGGATCATGGGTTTGATCCCAGTCCCTGACCAACAGTGATCTGTGCGGAGTTTGCATGTTCTCCCCGTGTCTGCATGGGTTTACGCCAGGATTTCTGCGGTTTCCTCCCACATGCCAAAAACATGCAAGTTTGGTTAATTGGCATCAACTATCAATCTATCTAGCTATCTATCTATCTATCTATCTATCTATCTATCTGACCATCCTGGCTCTTAAGGACACACATAGACCTCAGTAATATTCAGTCACAAAACAGTCCAGCAATTCCTAGAAAAACAGATGTCTACAGGATGTCACATGTGTAATTGCTAAAGCCTTGACTTTGTGTTTCATCATACTATCAGTTGATTTGCACAACAAAACATCCGGTGGTTATTTTGTGTGTGACTCTATACAGCATACAGGCGACTGAGTGGGTGCAAGAGAGGTCCCGGAAGACAGCTTGAGCTGGACTGGAGGTGCGGATCATAAAGAATAACAGAGTGGGGATGAAGGGTGCTTATCGAAACGCTGGGGCTGACACAAGGTTCCGGAGACACCATTTACTCAGCCTGCCAGCATTAGTGTAGCTTGGAAAGCTGTTCCATCTCCATTGCTGGCGTACAGAGCCATGTTAAATCCCACAACAGGGAAAACTTGAGAGGACACAGAAGCAAGTCTGTGCTCAGAATAACTGGGAGAAATTAAATGTCAAAGTCATGACTTTGCAATATTTTTATAGTGCAAACCTGGAGAAGAACATCATGAACAGATCAAACTTGCATACATATTTTGAGAGGACTGTCAAACCTACTGGAGTGTAAAGCCGTGCGATGCAACTGAAGACAATAAATATGTGCTGCAGCTTTATTATCTTTAGTGAGTGATCTCATAGCATTATGTAAGACAGCGGTGCCCATGCCAGAGCCTGAGACAGAGTGCAGGGGAGATTTTCAGGTGCATGCAGCTGAGCACGCAGCTCTCTTCTCTTTGCCTGCCATACTTGGAAATATCTGGTTAAGGTTGCCCAACCTGATTACTCCAATAACAGTGGGAACCCAAGGCTTTTGAAGAAGTCGGGTAATAAAATGTTTTTGAAATAATTACAGCTTACCCCACCCCCTAAAGGTAAGCTTAACCAATTTAAATGTCTACTTTCTTCTCTTGATTACATGAATTAGTTTAGGCACAGAAACAGTAAAGATGACTGCTATGAGCTACCCCTGCTTGAACTGTGGCCGTGGGGTCTCACTCATAGGACGGCTGTTCAGCTTTCAGATACAATTGCCTGTTTGTGCCAAATTTACCCACATCCCACACTATATGAGTTAAAATCAATTTTGAAATAGTTAATGCTAATTCTTTTAGAGAAGAATGAATCATGAGATTTGCTTGGTATTATAAAGAGATGTTAAGTGACTAATTACAATAATCAAATTCCTTTGATTATTGGAAAAAAAAATACTGAAAGTAGTGGAAACAAGAAAGAAAAAAAATCTAAATATAATTTAGGACTTTTGTAGTGAGCACGGGATGCTCAAGAAGAAGAAGAATCAGGTATATCGCCAATTAGGTTTTCATATTATAAAGAATTCGTTTTGGTGGTTTGGTGCATAGCATATATGAATAGAAAAATACATTTCAAAATAACAACAATGATAAGAAAGCACTAAGAGAGTGCAAACCTTTACTAAGCGCCCTCTGCTAGCAACCAGCAAAAACATCGCACAAACTGCATTTGTTTCCCCTGAGGAAGAATTTTACAAAATAAACAGGCTATAAGATAAGCCTCCATACTTGGTGGAGGTTATTATTGATAATAATGTGATCATGGCCATGAACACATGGGCTGTGTCAGCCTTGCATTATGGGTCAGGTGTAATAAACTGGACTAAATCAGAACTGGAAAGTATGGACAAAGACCAGGAAGCAAATGAGCATTTATGGCATGTTGCATCCACTTGCAAACGTAGACCAGCTATACCTTCCTAGGTGGCAAGGAGGTCATGGACTCATTGGTGTAGAGGATTGTGTTCAGGTGGAGGAGGCTGGCTTGGTAAATTATGCGCAAACAAGTTTGAAACCACTCCTGTTGGCTGTTAAGAATGAAGGGCTACCCATTAAAGATAAGGCTGTGACCCCAAAGCAACTGAAAGAAAGGAAAAAGGTAGATAGAGTTCAAAGGAGGAGGAGCAAGCCCCAGCATGGTCAGTTCCTGTGTCAAACTGAGGATGTAAGAGAAGAAGCCTCTTGGGACTGGCTGAAAAAGGTGACTTTAAAAAAGTAGACTGAAGGGCTGACTGCAACCGCCCAAGACCAAGCATTGCGTACGAACACAATAAATGCAGCAAAGATCAAGCAAAACCAACCCCCACTAGGTAGAATGTGCGGAGAGAAAGATGATACAGCAAGCCCCTCATTTGTGAGTGCAGCAAATTAGTGCAGGTAGACTATAAACCTCAACATAATAATGTGGCCAAAATCCTCCAGTGGAACATTGCCAGATTTCATGGAGTCGATGCAACAGACAAGTGGTATGAACATAAACCAGAAGGAGTAATGGAAAGAGATGGGGTGAAATTGCTGTGGGATTTTAAAATCCAGATGCTTTGCCATATATAGGCGAGAAGACCAGATGATGCTATGGTTTTGTTTTTTGATTTTGTTTTTTTGTTTTGTTTTGTTTTTTTGGGGGTTTTTTTTTGGGGGGGGGGGGGTTCGACGTGTGATTAGCCTGCATGTGAATGCATGTTTTTGACCCTGATGGCTTTCCATATAAGGCTCTCTGTCCACATGACAGTTCAGGAAATCAAAAAGAAATGCAACCCAAAATGAACAACAAAAAGGCTATTTTGAACGGCAAGTTCAGCTTTACATTTACATAACTGATATATAATATGCAATTAAAGTGTGATTAATCAAGAGTTGACTATGGACATGATGTGATTAATCAAAAATTTTAATCACCTGAAAGCATTAAAAGTTACCAATCAACTGACTAGAAATAATAATAATAATAATAATAATAATAATAATAATAATAATAATAATGCCCTGGTGGTTCCAAGGTTGTCATAGCCAGGAGTGGCACTGGGGTTAAGCTCCCAGTGCTCATAAAATGCTCCTTATGGCGTGCGTCTCGAAAAGCCTCTGACAACTAAGTCCAACTCCTAGCCTGCCCGTGTGGTTTAGTCTCTAAGCCCGGTGGAACTGCTTTTACTAATAGGAGAAGGGGCGAGGGCAGATCTCTGGCGCCTTAAAACCAGATGCTTCGGGTAGATGGTGGCTCGTCAACCTGGGAAGGTAGCCCATCTAGGGGAAGGTAAACCCTGATTTCAAACCTCCGCTGCCTTGCGGCACACCCGGTCACAGGAAAGGCTTCGGGAGTCAACCCTGAGGAAAAATCCGGAGTCGGAGCCCCTAAGGCAGTTCTCTGTTGTGCTCAACATCGTTCTGGCAGCTCCTGCGACAGCGCTGGTGCCAAACTGTAGCAGCCCTGCTGTTCCTTTGGATTCATCAGTGACGTAGAGAGGGGGGACATGCTGCATGGGCAACATCTTGTCCTCTATATCTTCCTGCCCAGGCTTGAATCCTGCCAACGCCCAACGCTGGAAGGTAGAACACCGGATCACTGGAGAGGACACTCCAGCTTCGCCTTTGGTATAGACAAAACACGGGGAATGACAGTTACCGGTTATAAGCCACCGCTCAATTGGCGTAGAGTGCGGCGCCAGGGGTTGTTCCCGACGGTGGGAAGGATCATCGGATCTCACTGGACAGCTACCGCCCGCCTCAAGCTGGGCAGCCCCCAGCCAATAAGGTGTTGTCCCGCCACAGCTTGCTTTCCTCACTGGGCGCATGGGGATGAGGAGAAGTCCGAACAGCAGGCTGAGAACCTTCACACCAGGCAAGACAAAAAAACAAAAGAGACCAACTCTAAAACTGGGAACTTGGAACGTCCGCACTATGATGACAGGACTCGCTGCTAATCTCAAGGACATCAACGACACCAGGAAGACTGCCATCATCAATAATGAGCTGAAGAGACTGGGAGTGGATATCGTCACTCTCCAGGAAACACGGTTGGCTGACGCAGGCACACTGAGAGAGAAGGACTACACGTTCTACTGGCAGGGAAAGAGGAGTGACGAACACAGGGAACACAGAGTGGTCTTCGCAGTGAAGAACACCTTGCTGAAGATGGTGGAACCGGGCAGCAATGGCTCTGCACGACTCCTCACCCTCCACCTCAACACCACTCAAGGCCCAGTCACCCTCATCAGTGTGTATGCCCCAACACTGACAGCCACACCAGAGGCAAAAGATGAGTTCTACAAGAATCTCGCAACAACTGTCAGGATCATTCCCAACTCTGAACAACTCATTCTCCTTGGAGACTTCAATGCCAGAGTGGGTGCTGACCACGACTCCTGGCCCTCCTGTCTTGGACCATTTGGCATGGGCAGAATGAACGACAACGGACAGCGGCTGCTCGAGTTCTGCACATATCACGATCTGTGCATCACAAACTCATTCTTCAAGACCAAGCCCCAACACAAGGTTTCCTGGCGACATCCGTGCTCAAAGCACTGGCACCAGCTGGACTTGATCCTGACCAGGTGCACCTCACTTAAGAACGTGCTAATCACCCGTTCGTCCCAGAGTGCAGATTGCGACACAGACCATTCATTGGTGTGTTGCAAGGTCAAGCTGCAGCTGAAGAAATTCCATCGTGCTAGACAGCCTGGAAAGGCACGGATTGACACCAGCAAGATGGTCCAACCAGAACTTGTTGAGCAGTTTGCCTCCACCTTTGAGAAGGAACTTGGTGTACCACAAGAAGGAGAATCTGCAAAGCAGAAGTGGGAAGAGCTGCGAAACACCATCCACCGCACAGCCTTGGCTACCTTTGGGAGGAAGACCTCGAAGTCACAGGACTGGTTTGATGCCAAGTTGACCGAGATGACCCCCGTCATTGAAGCCAAGTGCTCAGCACTTGCTGAGTACAAGAAGTACCCAAACAAGAAGAATCTCCAGCTTCTCAGGGCTGCGAGAAGCAAAGTTCAGCAGACTGCTCGGCGCTGTGCCAACGAGTACTGGACTCAGCTCAGCCAAGACATTCAAACCGCTGCCATAACAGGGAACATCCGTGGTATGTACAATGGCATCAAGAAAGCACTTGGTCCGGCTCAGAGCAAGACGGCCCCCCTCAAATCCTCCACTGGGGAGATGATCACAGAAAAGAACAAGCAGATGGAGAGATGGGTGGAACACTACTCTGACCTCTACTCCAGACAGAACACCGTGACACCATCAGCCCTTGATGCCATTGACTGCCTGCCATCCATGGACGAACTTGACGCCGAGCCAACCATCGACAAACTCAGCAAGGCCATTGATAGCTTGGCCGCTGGCAAGGCACCCGGCAATGACGGCATACCCCCCGACCTGATCAAGCACTGCAAGACCGCCCTACTGCTGCCATTGCATGACGTCCTCTGCTAGTGCTGGAAGGAAGGTGCCGTACCACAGGACATGAGGGACGCCAAGATCATCACCCTCTACAAAAACAAAGGGGAGAGAAGCGACTGCAACAACTACAGGGGCATCTCCCTCCTCAGCGTTGTTAGCAAAGTCTACGCACGAGTTGTTCTCGTTCGTCTACAGAAACTTGCTGAACGTGTCTACCCCGAGTCTCAGTGTGGCTTCCGCGCTGAGCGATCGATGGTAGACATGATATTCTCCATCCGCCAACTCCAGGAGAAATGCAGAGAACAGAACATGCCCCTGTATGTCGCCTTCATCGACCTCACCAAAGCGTTCGATCTGGTCAGCAGAAAGGGCCTTTTCAAGATCCTGCCAATGATAGGATGCCCACCAAAGTTGCAAAGCCTCATCGAATCGTTTCACACCAACATGCAGGGGATAGTGCAGCACGACGGCAACGTCTCAGAGCCATTCAACATACGCAGCGGAGTGAAACAGGGCTGTGTACTTGCGCCAACCCTCTTTAGGATTTTCTTTGCTATGCTCCTGAGGCATGCCTTCAACACAGCAACAGAGGGAATCTACCTGCACACAAGATCTGACGGCAGGCTTTTCAACCTCGCCCGCCTGAAAGCCAGAACCAAAGTACGCGAGGCTCTAATCAGAGACATGCTGTTCGCAGACGACGCTGCAGTCGCAACCCACACACTGCAGGAGCTTCAGACCCTGATGGACCGCTTCTCCCAGGCATGCAAGGACTTCGGGCTTACCATCAGCCTGAAGAAGAATAACGTCTTGGCGCAAGGCACGGAAGCACCACCAACCATTACCATCGACGATTACGAGCTGGATGTCGTGAATCAGTTCACGTACCTGGGGTCCACGATCAGCAACAACCTCTCCCTTGATACAGAGATCGACAAGAGGATTGGAAAATCAACCTTCACACTTGCTCGCCTCACCACACGAGTGTGGGAGAATCCCAAACTCTCTGTCAAGACGAAGATGGCAGTGTACAACGCCTGTGTCATCAGCACACTGCTCTATGGGAGTGAGACGTGGACAACATACGCCCGACAGGAAAAGAGACTGAACTCCTTCTACTTGTGCTGCATTCTCCACATCCTGGACATATCCTGGCAGGACAAAGTGCCCAACACAGAAGTTCTGTCCTGCGCCGGCCTTCCCTCCATGTTCACTCTACTCAGGCAGCGCAGGCTCCGCTGGCTAGGCCATGTTCACCGTATGGAATGATGGCAGAATCCCCAAAGACATCCTCTACGGAGAACTGGCGACTGGCAGGAGAGACGTTGGCCACCCACAGCTGCGCTTTAGAGACGTCTGCAAGAGAGACATGAAGGCCCTGGAGATCAACACAGAGCGCTGGGAGGACCTTGCAACGGACCGCTCCAAATGGAGAGGCACCCTGACCAGACAGCTCAAGGCGGGTGAAGAGAGACTGACTGCTGCAGCAGATGAAAAAAGGACCCGCAGGAAGAACCGCCACAGACCCAGCAGCACGGAGACCACCCACAAGTGCGACCTGTGTGACAGGGACTGCCATTCGCACATCAGCCTGTTCAACCACAGGCGGTGCTGTTCCAGCAGAGTAGACGTTTAGGATTCTCTTCTATGGTCATCATAGACCGACGGAGGCCGACAAATAATGCCCTGGTGAAACTGAAAGACATACAGTAGTCACTTAGTGCATCTGTTTATGGCTGTGTGTATCTGTCTGCCTCTCTGTTTCAGCTCACCCGGTCAAAATTAAGTGGAACTAAAGGATTGTATCATTTTATCGCCTTATTTTTTTTTACTTTTAATTTGCCAGAATATCGAAGTAACGCATTGTTTTTTAAATAAACACAAAAATAGCTCGCCTTTACCATCAATGCAATGGTACTGCACATGCACCCGGAAACTCCCGCAAGAGGAAAGTACTCAGTAGAAAGATCGATCCAAATATCGATCATATTAATACCAACGCTGGTATTGATATTGATGTGTAGCGAGATCAATACTCTGTGTTGCCGCTCCCGTCAAAGCACGGAGCAGGCACACTCATCCACACTTTGCTCCTCTTCTTGTGGTTTTACCTCCTCCCTCTTGTACCATCACGTGACTCAGCAGTGCCAGGTAAACAAGCTAGCAATAGGGATGGGCGATACCAGCATTTTTCCTTTCGATACAATACCATGTGGGGGACCCAGTCAGTACGTTCTCTACTCAGACTGAATGGCACAGCAGGAGGAGATGTGTAAGAGCTGAGGAACGGATATGCAAGCCAGTCTATGGTTTTCACATGAGAATATGCATTCTCCTTCAGTCTGCATAATAATGCGCCGACAGGCTGGGTGACAAAGGGAGTTGTCATTGTAGATGCATTTGTGTTAATGCAAACAGTGACAAAGGGAATTGTCATGGTAATTGTCATGTCACCAAATCTACCTACGGATACAAATAAGTAACAAAAAAAAAAAAAATGTATGCATGTTAATGCAAACACCCCAGGTCGCCGGGCAAGTTGTATGGTATAAAAAGAGAGGTGCCTGCGACCTAGTTTAGGTTTCTTATTCTTGTTGATGTTAGAGAGAGATTAATAAAGTCTGCTCTGCTCCAGCTACCGCCTCGCCTGATCATTCCTCTTTCTACAACCATTAATTTATGGGACTTTTTCTTCGATACCGATACCGATTATTTTACAAACTTAAATAGTGCTTATCTTGTTTATTTTTCAAATTTTATGCTGCTTGGTATCACCATAGAATTTGGATGAATGGTGAAACATTTCAGAAGTAATACTTCTGCCACTCCCGACACTGCTGAGGTCACTCTGCATGGGAGTGAGTGCTTGGCTGCGCAGTGCACAGTGAGTCTTTGACTCTGACATCTGATAGGCTGCTCTAATCATGTGGCACGGCAGACCATCTCTAAAACATGCCTAGGCTGGTTTTTCACCGGTCTTCACACATAAATTTAATGCTTAAAACTCTCAGAAGTGAAAACAAATTGCACGTTTTGTATTAGCATAGTGGTATCCACCTTATTCCTAGGCCCCATGATGCCTTGCATGAATTATGGTAGCAACTTCCGGTACTAGTTTAGAACATATGATTGTCACTGAAACAGGACACTTTTCTTTGTTAAAAAACAATGACTTCAGCATCAGAAATGCGGGAGCACGGCCTCTTGCACCTCAAAACAGTAACATAATCATACCACTTCCCACGACTATCGAGGGATTGAAAGATGACCTTAAAAAGTGTCCTTGTACACAGTAGCTCCATTAGTTAGCACTGCTACTAAGACGCTAACGATGTAAACAAATGGCCCTTGCTGGTAAAATGAGTCACTTTGAGGACATTTTCAAAACTTGTTACTTGTGGCTCTGGGAAGCCACACAATGAGAGCCAAGGGCGAGCCAGTGAGTTGTGATGTTTTATTGAAGGTAAGGGTGAGGGATGAGGGAAGCACAGATGCTCATACACAGTAACACTCATGAGCAGTACAGCAACAGAGATAACAGTTGGCACTGGGCGTAGGGGTACACAACAAGAGAGCTCACAGCGGGTAACACTCACGGGTTAAGCAGCCAGAAGAGTAGAGAGCTGGCACTGGGCAAAGGACTCCAATACGCAGGACACTCATACAAGATGGTTCTCCCAAGTGACACAGTAAGGCAAGTAGCAGGCTAGCACCGGACATGGGGGTACAAAGGCACAATACTCCTTACGGGAAGACACTTACGAGTAATGCTGAAGATGAGGCAGGGGCTGGCACCAGACGAAGGGGCTCCAGCCTAGCAGTGCTTATGTCGCAGCCCCGAGTGATCGAGGCTGCTCCTTTTTATCCTCATTGGCAGCGCCCCAGCTGATGAGGATTAATTGGCCCCAGCCGTCCCGTAACACTGACAGCTGGGAGCCTGCTGAGACACTGTCCAATGAGAGGCAGGGATAAGGGACAAGGTCTGAGCGCCGGGGCCCGGCGTCATCCCATGGTGACAAAACTGATGTAACGTTATTTCCATATTCTGTATTGAAAGACCTTCAAAATGATATTTAATTTGTAGGTAGTGTGCAAAAACTGACCCAGAAAAAGATGATTTGTTTATATTTTAGCTAGGTTGAAAACTCGCGTTCAATCGGTCAGGAGTTATGTCTTCCTCAAAAACATAGGTATTTTTAGAAAGTACAATTTCTAAACTTTACAATGATACCAGACACTCATGGGGGGTTTCCTGGGACTTTGCCGCTACCAAACAAAGAAAGAGCCATGATTTAGGACTTCTCGTTGCCTGTACTCACAATGACGCAGTGTGCATTCCAACCAGCACGTCTCCACTGCAATAAAGTCGGCTGCATTTTGTTAAAATATGTTGGACATAATCAAATTTACCTTGAAGCAGACGTACGCCACAACACTGTGCTTGAATGTCATCTGTCACCGTGTGGTGAGAAGCCTCCATTTAGCCAATCTGGCACAACCACAAACACCAGCAACAAGTACCAGAACTACGCCAAAACGTTAAAAAAGTACAGAAACTAGAAGAGCTGAAATTAGCTGCCACTTGAGTGCAAAACACATATGTGGACTATGCATTAAAGGTCTGATGACTCGTTTTTGACATTTTTTAGCATGTTGTGTAAACCCAAAAGTCATTGTCAATGATCAATATAATATTTACTACTGCGCCTGCATAAACTAGTCACCATCAAAAAACCGCAGCTGCTGACTGGATTGTGGTGCCGCCCACCGAATTAAGGGCAGCACCCCCATGATGTAAGCGACAGAACAGATGCCGGTGTTGTTGACTGGAATGACAGCAGCTTTGTAGCTCACAGTTTCTCTGGTTTCTTGTTTTAATTTTACGGCTATGCCTCCGTGTTGTGTCTCAGGCTTAGATAAACAGCAGGCCGTGAAAGACCACATCACACGCTTCAGCTACAACTGTCATAAGCCTCCTTGTGTGCTCCTCGTGCGCTTTTACGCAGGAGGAGCGCACGAGGAGGGGAAGGATTAATGGATTTCCGCGCAGCTTTGACCTACTTTCTGTCATCGCATGCTGACGCTCGCCAGTCCAGCCACGTCCCCTCTCTCATTATAACCAGCTGATTCAAACTCCCACTGATCATGTTTCCCGGTCCTTGCCCAGGTGCTTCTCATCACACCATCACCAGCAGTGCATGTACTTAGCGGCCATTTGCCAGTCATGCACTGCTGGTCCATAGTATTGTCATCTGTGCTGTTAGTCTGCCAGTATTTTCAGCACTCTCACGACATTAGTCATTCCATGTTCACCTTGGTTCTCGTGCGTCCTTGAAGCGATGTCGGCTCTGGGGCGCAACTGTGGCTAACACGTCTCCTCTCATTCGTTCTTTGGGCAATGCCGGCCCCTGAATGCCATCAGTAAGTGTGTTTGTGTTTTTTGTACGTCTTCACCTTTTTGGGAATTGTCTGTCTTTCTGTATTAAATGTGCTGTATAATAAAACTGTAAAATATACATCAAATTAAACGGATCACCTGAAGAAGCCAAGGTCATTAACATCCGAAATATTATGGAACTGGACAAATCTCAATGAATGTTATGAACTGGAGTCACAGCAACAAGAGACAATTGTAGGACACTGAAGGGATATACTCATCTGCTATAAGACATTTAACAACATGTAACAAAAGATCAACAAACAGGAACAACAGGAACTGAAAGTTTTTGAATATACAGATCACAACCCACAGGACGTAGAATATAACATAGACCCTGATAATAATTTATTTAGTTCCATCAATAATAACTGTAGTTACTACACGGATGAACAGTTTAACATAATGGTCATATCTGATTTCAATATTTCTATGATCCACTTCAACAGCAGAAGTCTCTATGCCAACTTTAATAACATTAAAGATTATTTACATCAGTTTAAAGAGCCATTCAATATTGTGGCAATATCAGAGACATGGCTCAGTGAAGAGAAAGGAGTGGATTTTACCATGGATGGCTATGAATTAAATTATATAAATAGAAAAGTGAAAAAAGGAGAAGGAGTTGCAATTTATGTTGACAAGAGCTTGAAATACAAGGTTGTTGAAAATCTGTCAGTAACTGTGGATGATTTATTTGAATGTATTACAATAGAAATCTGTCTGGACAATGTGAAGAATATAGTAGTGAGCAGTGTATATAGAACACCTGGATCAAACATTGACTTATTTAAGGACTGGATGGAAAAAATGTATGCAAAACTAACTCATAAAATTTGTTCATCTGTGGGGCTTTCAATATAGATCTGATGAATTCAAAACAACATAGTTTGACAGAAGAATTTATCAACACAATGTACAGTATGGGCTTACATCCAACAATTACCGGACCTAGCAGAATCACGTCACACAGTGCCACACTAATAGATAACATATTCACAAACATTATGGAAAATAATATCAGGAGTAGGCTTTTACTGAATGACCACCATGACTGATCACCATTGATCATTGACCATGATCAATCAGTGACCACCTGCCGATTTTTGTTGTCTATCAATGTGATTATAGGAAGAAAAAGTATACCAAAAATATTAAATATAAAAGAATAAGAACCGAAGAATCTATGTATTTACTGACAAAGGAATTATTAATACAAGATTGGAAGATAGTTTATGATGAAAATGATATACAGTGGGGTAAAAAAGTATTTAGTCAGCCACCAATTGTGCAGGTTTTCCCACTTAAAAGATGAGAGAGGTCTCCAATTTTCATCATAGGTATACCTCAACTATGAGAGACAAAATGAGAAAAAAAAAATCCAGAAAATCACATTGTCTGATTTTTAAAGAATTTATTTGCAAATTATGGTGAAAAATAAGTATATGGTCAATAACAAAAGTTCATCTCAATACTTTGTTATATACCCTTTGTTGGCAATGACAGAGGTCAGACGTTTTCTGTAAGTCTTCACAAGGTTTTCACACACTGTTGCTGGTATTTTGGCCCATTCCTCCATGCAGATCTCCTCTAGAGCAGTGATGTTTTGGGGCTGTCGCTGGGCAACACGGACTTTCAACTCCCTCCAAAGATTTTCTATGGGGTTGAGATCTGGAGACTGGCTAGGCCACTCCAGGACCTTGAAATGCTTCTTACGAAGCCACTCCTTCGTTGCCCGGGCGGTATGTTTGGGATCATTGTCATGCTGAAAGACCCAGCCAAGTTTCATCTTCAATGCCCTTGCTGATGGAAGGAGGTTTTCACTCCAAATCTCACGATACATGGCCCCATTCATTCTTTCCTTTACACGGCTCAGTCGTCCTGGTCCCTTTGCAGAAAAACAGCCCCAAAGCACGATGTTTCCACCCCCATGCTTCACAGTAGGTATGGTGTTCTTTCTCCACCAAACACGACAAGTTGAGTTTTTACCAAAAAGTTCTATTTTGGTTTCATCTGACCATATAAGATTCTCCCAGTCCTCTTCTGGATCATCCAAATGCTCTCTAGCAAACTTCAGACGGGCCTGGACATGTACTGGCTTAAGCAGGGGGACACATCTGGCACTGCAGGATTTGAGTCCCTGGCAGCGTAGTGTGTTACTGATGTAGCCTTTGTTACTTTGGTCCCAGCTCTCTGCAGGTCATTCACTAGGTCCCCCCATGTGGTTCTGGGATTTTTGCTCACCGTTCTTGTGATCATTTTGACCCCACGGGGTGAGATCTTGCATGGAGCCCCAGATGGAGGGAGATTATCAGTGGTCTTGTATGTCTTCCATTTTCTAATAATTGCTCCCACAGTTGATTTCTTCACACCAAGCTGCTTACCTATTGCAGATTCAGTCTTCCCAGCCTGGTGCAGGTCTACAATTTTGTTTCTGGTGTCCTTTGACAGCTCTTTGGTCTTGGCCATAGTGGAGTTTGGTGTCTGACTGTTTGAGTTTGTGGACAGGTGTCTTTTATACTGATAACGAGTTCAAACAGGTGCCATTAATACAGGTAACGAGTGGAGGACAGAGGAGCCTCTTAAAGAAGAAGTTACAGGTCTGTGAGAGCCAGAAATCTTGCTTGTTTGTAGGTGACCAAATACTTATTTTCCACCATAATTTGCAAATAAATTCTTTAAAAATCCTTCAATGTGATTTTCTGGATTTTTTTTTCTCATTTTGTCTCTCATAGTTGAAGTATACCTATGATGAAAATTGGAGACCTCTCTCATCTTTTAAGTGGGAGAACTTGCACAATTGGTGGCTGACTAAATACTTTTTTGCCCCACTGTAAATAAAGCATATGATAAATTTTTACAAATATTTCAATCATTGTACAATAAAAACTGTCCTATAAAACAATATAGTGACAGACAACAAAAGAAAAATAATCCTTGGGTCACCAAGGGGTTAATAAATGCATGTAAAAAGAAGAATACATTATATAACCAATTCATTAAGTGCAGAACGGTGGAGGCTGAGATCAAATATAAAAGATATAAAAATAAGCTTACTAATATAATGAGGACTTGTAAGAAAGAATATTACAACAGAATATTAGAGGATAATAAAAATAACTTAAGAAGAATATGGCAAGTACTCAATGGGATTATTAGTAATCGACATAAGAATGCTAATTATCCAGAATATTTTATTGAAAATGGCAATTTGATAAATAATATGGAGGATGTGGTCAGTGGTTTCAATAAATTTTTTGTAAACGTTGGTCCTGAATTAGCAAAATCAATAGTGACAACAGAAACAAACAACAGTGGTTCTGTAAATGGAATAGAAGATAGAAATCCAAACACAATCTTTTTGGGTGCAGTTACTGAAAAGGAAATTATCGAGACTGTGAGTAAATTCAAGAACAAAAAATCAACGGACTGGAATGAAATTGACATGACAATAGTGAAAAAAGTAATTGAAGGAACTGTTAAGCCACTCACCCACATTTGTAACCTGTCACTTCAAACTGGTAAATTTCCAAACAAAATGAAAATAGCAAAAGTAATACCTCTATACAAAACAGGAGACAGTCATTGTTTCACAAATTACAGGCCGGTCTCTTTACTCTCACAATTCTCCAAAATACTTGAAAAAACTTCACTAAGAGACTGGATGATTTCACTGAAAAACACAACCTCCTTACAGACAGCCAGTATGGTTTTAGAGCAGATAAATCTACATCTTTGGCACTGATCGAACTTATAGAAGAAATTACTAGTTGTATAGATAAAAAAAAAAGTTTGCTGTAGGAGTATTTATAGATTTAAAGAAAGCTTTTGACACCAATGACCACAGAATACTACTAAGGAAACTGGAAAGGTATGGGATAAGAGGGGTCGGACTGAGTTGGGTGGAAAGTTATTTAAGTAACAGACAACAATTTGTACAAATTGGTGAGCACAAATCACCCTTCATGGACATCACTTGTGGTGTGCCCCAGGGGTCCGTTTTGGGACCCAAACTCTTTATTTTGTATATAAATGACATATGCCAAGTATCAAAAATTCTGAAATTTATTTTGTTTGCGGATGACACAAATATCCTTTGCACTGGTGAGAATTTGCAGCAGGTTTTAGAGGTGGTCACAACTGAAATGAAAAAGTTAACGCAGTGGTTCAACAAAAATAAATTATCTCTAAATCGAAAAAAACCCAAAGATTATGTTGTTTGGAAATTATAAAATAAATCATGAAATAATGGTAACGATAGATGATACCAGAATAGAAACAGTACAGGAAAATAAGTTTCTGGGGGTGACGCTAGACAATAAAATCTGCTGGAAACCTCACATCAGTCACATCCGGGCCAAGCTGGCAAAATGTGTAGGCATACTGGGGAAGACAAGACACATCTTGGACTATAAATCATTGGTCTTACTGTACAATTCACTGTTTCTACCTTATCTTAACTACTGTGTAGAAGTCTGGGGAAACACCTACAAGACCAACCTACAGTCAATATGCACATTACAAAAAAGAGCTATAAG
Organism: Pholidichthys leucotaenia; assembly: GCA_020510985.1. NCBI lineage: Eukaryota > Metazoa > Chordata > Actinopteri > Cichliformes > Pholidichthyidae > Pholidichthys > Pholidichthys leucotaenia. The sequence continues at coordinate 167,149,576 of CM035842.1, forward strand.
GATAATAAATAATGTAGGATATAGAGACCATACCAATTTGTTGTTTTTAAAGTCACATGTCATAAAGTTCATCGATTTAGTTAAATTTAAGACAGCACAAGTAATGTACAGGGCAATTAATAATCAACTCCCAACTAATATACAAAAAATATTTAAAAAAAGAGACAATGATCATAATTTGAGAGGAGACTTAAACTTTACAAAACCCAAGATATGAACACCCAAGAAAAGTATGTGCATATCTGTCTGTGGGGTGGATTTGTGTAACAGTCTGGAGCCGGAACTGAAACTATGTACAAACAGAAATCAATTCAAAAAGAGGTATAAACATTATTTGCTGAAAGGATATATGTTAGAAAGGTAGTATTTATATGTTCAATTCACTATGCTCTCTCTGGGACACTATGGGACACTATGGAATGGTGGGTGGGACAGCACTGTGTATATCTGTGTTGTCTGAGGCTGGTTTTGATGTATGGACATCAATGTATGTTAGGATGGATGGGTGTTAATGTTGATATGTACAAAATACAGTTAATTGTTTACTTGGGGTCTTAAATGTGGTAATTTGTATATAATTCACATGGGTGTATTTATGGAAAAGAGGAGATGGAATTAATATGTGTTCACTTCTTCCTTCTCCCTTTTGAACACTGTATACTGTTACTTTATTGCATTTGTCATTTGTTTTGTTTTTGTTATACTTTTTTGTTTGAAATAAAGTATCTATCTATCTATCTATCTATCTATCTGTGGTGAATCCTGCACGTAAATCCTCGTTATTTCATCCTCCCTCTCCAGCGCACAAAGGGTAATGATAAATGGATTTACGCGCAGGATTCACCACAGCACATGTATTGAACATAAGAATGATGACAACAGTTCCCAAAAAGGTGAAGACTTACAAAAATAACAGAAACACTTACAGTTGGCGTTCGGGGCTGACATCGCCCAGCGAACATGGAGAGGAGACGTGTTATCCACGGTTGCGCCCCAGGGCCGACATCGCTTCAAGGGGCGCAACAGAACCACGGCTATGTGGAATGGCTAACACGTCATGATAGTGTTGCCAATATTGGCTGGCTGACAACACGGCAGATGATGCACAAAAAACATGAACACCTGACTGTCAAAGAGAGAGGGCGCGTGTGTTCGGACCGGCAAATCTTGAACAGTGCCCACCTGAAATTGGGTCAAAACGGCACATAAAACACATGTACAAAACAAAAACAACAAGAACTCAAAATATAATACATAATAAATCCGATGCCTGAGCCACAGAAAATACACTGCTATGATTTTATTGAAAAATCGGGTTTAAATAAATTATATTTATGAACAAATAATTTGTTGCAATATCTGTAACAAAAGAATAACACTCGGTGTTCCCCTGCCGTGTGTTTGTTGCTGCTGCTGCTGCTGCGGGCATGTGTGCCTCTCCACTGTCACTCTCTGAGTCTGACTCGCTTGGCACGATGCCCACTTGGCACAGCTCAAACCTATATGGTCTGATGCCCCCAGATTCTTCATTGTCATCTCATTCTTCAGAACTATAATCAGCTGAAGATTGGACAACACAAACCAATTCCAGACTACATGTGCTGGAACCATTGTTGATGTTTTGTACTGCTTCCATCCTGTGTGTACAATGGGCAGCCAAGCGCTGTGTTCTGTCGATGACATTACAACATGGCCAGGGGGGTTTTCAGCCACTGACGCAACTGGTGACGTGGCGCTCATGAAAACATTGGATATTTACATGAAAAAAAGCCTGTTTGACTTAGAACTGCACAGACCAACCTATTTTGTCATATTGTATTATGTGTTGAAAAATTAGATGAAGTCAAAAACGTGTCATCAGACCTTTAAGGATTTGAGTGTGACTGTCACCGAATTTTGACTTAACCCCTAGTGGTCAAGAGTGGTAAAGATTTTTTGTCAATAAAATAGTTCAGATTTCCAAGACTAGAACTTTAAAGTGGTAAGAGATAACGGCTTACTGTCAATTAGAAAGATGTAAAATATGATCCAAAGTTTCAGATAGGAGTAATTTTACACATCTAATTTGCATAATGCCACGGCAGCTATATTAGAATTACATAACTCAGTCAAAAGCGGACTTTGGATTTACACAAAGAATGGTTCAGTCTTTTGACACCGTTTTTTGTACAGGGGTACATTATCATCTTATCTTCAAAGTATATGAACAATAAATCAGTACAATGTTAAAAAAAAAAGAAATTTGTCACTTACCGGCGGCTAAGGGGACTCGCTCACTGCCATGGTCGTTGCGTTTTCACCCATCGTGGTCGTTATTTTGTGTTCTGTCAGTCATTTACGCAGCAACTCACCCTTGGCCGGGGGATCCTGGGTTCGATCCCAGCCTCTGACCAACAGTGATCTGTGTGGAGTTTGCATGTTCTCCTCGTGTCTGCGTGGGTTTACTCCAGGATTTCTAAGGTTTCCTCCCACATGCCAAAAACATGCAAGTTAGGTCAACTGGCACCAAACTGGGGATTCTAAATTGCTCTTAGGTATGACTGTGAGAGTGAATGGTTGTCTGTTTCTCTGTGTTGGCCCTGCGATGGACTGGCGATCTGTTCAGGGTGTACCCTGCCTCTCGCCCAAAGATGCTGGGATAGGCTCCAGCACCCCCCCCCCCATGACCCGAAAAAAGGATTAAGCGGAAGAAGATGGATGGATGGATGGATGGATGGATGGACGGACGGTCATTTACACTCTCTATCACATCTACAAAGTCTTATGATTATCCCACATAAATTTTGCTTGTATCCCGCGGCTATTTTCCATGTACGAAGGCGTCTAAGTGACGTTGCACAATGATGGAACACGGCCATATTAGCTTTCTGAGCTAAAAGAAGGGAATATAGGAAAAGGAAATAAGGAGTTTTTCTTCTTTGGTGTATTACATGTCAGCCATGATTCCTCCAATGCGTGTCTGCCACCTTTTGAACTGACATGATCAGTACAAGTCGTCAGTATAGCTGGGGAGTACAGGGATGTCAGAATGAGTTGACAGGCGCAGCGCCATGCTCTGCCACTAGGGGCACATGAAATCTCACACTCAAAGGGTTAAAATGAATTTGAAAAACTTTTAAAAACGCTATTTTAAATGCCCCTGCTACTCCACTCTAACTGACTGTTAGAGCCTCTACTCCACGCCTGACCTGGGGTGCATGTGGTAAGGCCTGCAACACATCACAGACTACAAGAAGACCAACAGCAGCACCACTAGCTCTACAGACAGATTGCCGGATGATCTCAACATCTTTTACACCCGCTTCGAGACCACCAGCCACATCACAGAGAAGAGACACACACTCACGCACCCCCCCCCCCCCCACACACACACACCACCACCACCACCACCCACTAAGAGTCTCACCAGGCCAGGTAAACAAAGAACTGAGGAATATCAACCCCCACAAGGCAGCAGGACCAGACAACATACCTGGGCGGGCCCTCAGAGCATGTGTTCTCACAGCAATCTTCAACCTCTCCCTCAGTCAGAACATAGTCCCCTCCTGCTTCAAAACAACAACCATCATCCCCCTCCCCAAAAGGAGCTCGCCAATTTGTCTGAATGATTACAGACCGGTAGCACTCACTCCAATCATCATGAAGTGCTTCAAAAGAGTGGTGCTGCTCCTCATTCAGGACGGCATACCGGGCACCCTGGACCCCCTGTAGTACGCCTACTGGCCCAACAGGTCCGCCTCAGATGCTATCACTGCATCACTCCATTATTCTCTCTCCCACCTGGAAGATAAAGACTCCTACATTAGGATGCTCTTTGTCGACTACAGCTCTGCCTTCTACACGGTCATCCCCCATAAACTCACCGACAAACTGTCTTCACTTAGCCTGCACCCCACCCTCTGCAACTGGCTACTGGACTTTCTAACTGGCAGGCCCCAGTCTGTCAGGATGGGTAACAGGACCTCAGCCAGCATCATCACAAACACAGGTGTCCCACAGGGTTGTGTTCTCAGCCCCATCCTCTACAGCCTCTTCACCCATGACTGTGTTGCCTCCCACAAGGACAATATCATCCTAAAGTTTGTGGATGACACAGGAGTGATAGGTTGCATCACTGGTGACGATGAAGCATCCTATAGGAGGGAGGTGGCCAACCTGGTGTCATGGTGTGAGGCCAACAACCTCACCCTCAACACAGACAAGATAAAGAGGATGATAGTGGACATGAGGAAAGGGAGGAGGAGACCCCATCAGCCACTGTTCATCCGGAAGCTTGAGATGGAGAGGGTGAGCAGCTTTAAATACCTGAGCATCCACATCAGCGAGGACCTTAAGTGGACACACAACACCACAGAGCTGGTTAAGAGAGCTCAACAGCAACTGTACTTTCTGAGGAGGCTGAAGAAGTTTGGCATGTCTTCCAGGATCCTCAACAATTTCTACAGCTGCATCATCAAAAGCATCCTGACCAACTGCATCACTGCGTGGTATGGCAGCACCACTGCCTTGGAGCGCAAACACCTGCAGAGAGTGGTGAAGACAGCGGAGAAGATCATCAAGACTCCACTCCCCTCTCTGCAGAGCATCTACCACCACAGAGTCCAAAAGAGAACTGACACCATCCTCCGAGACCGCACCCACCCCCAACACAGACTGTTTACACTTCGACCCTCAGGCTGGAGGTACAGAAGTGTGAAATGCAGGACAACCAGACTGAAAAACTCCTTCTTTCCTACTGCCATCAGACTCATGAACAGATAGCAACTCCCAAAACACTGTAACACAGCTTCGCATATAGGAACTCACACACTGGCTGCTAAATTTGCACACTGCTCACCTGTACAGTAGATATAGTATCACCTGTCTGATGTCCATATCATCTCTGCTGCTACTTATCAAATAATTTGTAATTATACACTGCTTGTTGCACAATGCTCATTTGTACATTGTACATAAGTGTATGCCATGTCAGGTTCACATCAGGTTGCACAATGCTCATTTGCACACTGTACATAGGTTCATGCCATCTCAGGTTCACATCATCTCTGATATCAATATACCACTATCACTTTAGTCATCCAGTGAATTTTCAGTTTCATTCCTCTACTGCCTAACTGTGTGTTGGTGTGTGTGTTTTAGCATCCATTTGTATTAGGATTGAGTTACTGTGTTAGTGTGTCATGACCTATTAGAATTGTTGTTTCTGTACCTTTTAACTTGGCATTCGTTCAGAGAGCAAAGTAAGAATTTCATTGCTCAGGAAATGTAGCATTTCTTAACTGTGCACATGATAATAAAGACTTTGAATCTTGAATCTGATTTAACACTAAGTCAGCTGAAACTGGAAGCTCCGCCCATAATCATTCCTACAGCGGCACCCCAGGAATAAGGTGGATTGCAATATTTTAAAAAGTATTGACTCCAAAGTATGATTTTGTTATGTGGGAGGAGTAAACCCACGCAGACATGGGGAGAACATGCAAACTCCACACAGATCACTGTTGGTCGGGGGCTGGGATCGAACCCAGGATCCCCCAGCCAAGGGTGAGTTGCTGTGCTGCTGCAGTGCTAACCACTCCGCCACCGCGCTTGGCCTCAAACTGGGGATTCTAAATTGTTCTTAGGTATGAATGTGAGAGTGAATGGTTGTCTGTCTCTCTGTGTTGGCCCTGCGATGGACTGGTGATCTGTCCAAGGTGTACCCTGCCTTTCGCCCAAAGATGCTGGGATAGGCTCCAGTCCCCCCGCGACCCAAAAAGGATTAAGCGGAAGAAGATGGATGGATGGATGGATGGATGGATGACTCCAAAGTATCGACCAGCTGGTATCGGTGTATCGATACTTGCATATTGATATGCCCATCCCTAGCTAGAAAGCAGCAGCCGCCAGCTGCTGGTGTTCTATAATTCTATGTTACTTATCAAGATGCGCTACCACAGCACGCACACACAGCACAGAGACGGAGCAGATGAATGCCAGAAAGGAAGAGGAGCGCCGTGTCATGTGGCTATCTTTCCAGGCCTAAAATGAAATAACGGCAAGCTGTACAATTTGTAAAAAGGCTGTGAAATACAGTGGTATCACAACTCATTTATACAAGCATATGAAAAATCATCCAAAAGACAATGCCAAGCTACAGAAACAAAGAGAGGAGGAGGGAAATAAGCCACTCCCAGACCCCGACCCAGAGGCAGAGATCATTGGCAGAGGCCTTTCAGTATGGCAGAGAATATCCAGGTATTTGAGTCATCTTCGGCATTAGTTAATGTTAATTTTCAAAGTGCAACTGGTCATTTTTTACTTTAGCCAACTCAAAAAATATAAATTATGCTAAGACCTTGGTATAATACATTTGTCCCATTGAAATGTATTTAAATGACTACATTTACCGGAATTGAAACAAATATACTGAATATTACATGGCTCAAATTTTTTGTGTTAACTGTGAAAGTGATACTGTAAGTATTTACCTCTAAACTTTGCCCAAATTCTGTCCTGGGTTTTAACTAATTAATAATCCAAAGGAAAAAAAATCACAAAACACTTAAAGGTCATGAAAATTCATTCAGATTTAGTAATTTAATGATGCCATCCACCTTAATGGTTAAAAAGTATCGGTATCGTATCAACGATACTGGCCCTGTATATCGCATACCACTATTACTCAGCAATCTGCCAATACTGAGTGAACAAATGTCCGTCTTTTTGCCCACCTGTTTTCTTCCTCTGCCACTAAACAGCAAAAGCTCCTGTTCATTTTGATTGTCATCGTTTTCATGTACCTCCATCACTTCCGCCATTTAAAACGTCTACCACAGTGCTCTTTTTCTGTGTTTGGATTGCAGTTGTTCAAACCAGTTTGGTGGCTCTTGGCTGCTGCCAACAGTATGGGCATGTGAACTGCAGATTATTTTCACTGCACATGCTTGTACTCCAAAACTACTAGATGGATTTGGATTAAATTTTTACCAGAGGTGGTCCTTGGACTAGAGAGAAACTCATAACATTTTGGTGATGATCCGGAAATGCATACCTCCGCCAAGGCTCTGGCACCGAGGCATCAGCACATTGGTGATTTCATTATTATTATTATTATTGTCATAAATATCGCTTCACTGCATGTTCTTTTCTATCAACATACCTGTCAAGATGCAGGGACAGCCTTTGGGTAAAGAGATCTATGCATATAAAGAAAGGTATTTTCGTCTAGTTGCAGTCTAGCTTGGAAGATATGCAGCTGAAACCTGTAAAAAGTCATTTGATTAGTCAGAGGAAGGGACCGTGATGGTATGAATGACTCAGATTGTGTGGACACATCCAGGTGATTTTAATTTGTCAACCAGTGACTAGGGCTGACAGAAGTATCCATGAGCCCTCATCTCACGCCTCATCACTCCATGCATAGCCAAGCCTCATGGCTGTAGACAGAGCATGGGAGGCAAGAGCTGGGGCGTCTGCTCCAGCCCTACAAACTAAGATCAAATAACAGAGGAGAATCCATTAAGTAAGTCTGGACTTTGGATGACTCCCCGGCAGCATCGGCCCCCTCATCGTGCCCCACCGCCGCTACCCACTCATCCCTTCCAATTGGGCTTTCACTCTTCCTTCTACTCCTCCCACACGCACTCCCATCCCCTGCTAGCCAAGCTGCCAGAAGCTGAGATGTATGGGCCTCTGTAGAGAACTGCCTCCAAGGTAGTACTTCTCTCAGCTGCCAGCAAAAATAAGACATTCTGCTCTTGCTCGTCTTCTCTTCCTCCCACCTCCCCATCCTGTCTCCTGCCAGTGGCTACAGCCAACAGCTACACTCTGCTCTGGCTCCCTTTTTCCCTCTGGTCCTGACAGAAGTTTGCTTTGCCTCAGACAATTTAAGGAGGTATGAAGCTGCCATTCAACAAGGTAGCGTGCTTTTTGCAATGTGTTGCTATGTACACATTAGAGCAAACCACTCGAGCCATTTACTGTTTGGCTTAACATTACATGGGAAATGTATCTGCCAAAAAAAAAAAGAACCAGACAACATCTGGTGATTAATTGATGAGGATGAAACAACAAATTAATTTCCAAGGGAACACATGAAATTTTGAATACAGACATTTAGTTGTGAAAAGCATCTATATCCCCGAGACATGAATCATAATAACCTTGACACCAAAATACTCCACAGAAATCTCTGAATTTATCTATTCATAGCAAATTTCCAAACCACTAATCCTCCTGCAAGCTCTTTTCACAATAATGACATGATTTCCTAAATGGGTAGTATAGTCTTGTTTGGAAAACTGAATTATCAGGATTTAAAAAGAACAGGGCAACACCATAATGTCATGATGGATTCGCTATAAAGTGAACCCTGGATGTCCGTGAACCCAAATGGTTCATTACTTTTGCTTTTAAATGATCTTAACAACCCTGACTAACCTATAATTAGTTGAGCATCATATCTTTGGATGTCTGCAGACTTATACAGTCAGCTTCCAATAAAAGATCTAAAAAGCACTTAAATATCTGCAAACTTCCATGCAGCCCCGACAAACTATAAAGAAAACTGGTACCACTGAGCAGACACACATGAGTATTTGACATCTGTCTTTGTACTTGTGGTGCAGGTCGCCACTATCAGGGCAGACCAGCTTGAATGTACCAAACCTTGAATGTTCACTGACGTAATGGATACATCTGTATTTTAGGCCCAGTGCAAACGTGCACATTTTGAGTGCAAAGCAATGCCTGACTGCATCCTCTTGAGTGGACCAGCTGAGAAAACACTCGTGTCTGCACACTCTACAGCATTAAAAACTCCCCAGAATGCTAAATTCAATCGTTTCCCATCCCATGGCACCCTTTCAGTCTGTCCTGGAGCTGACATCTCACCTACTACACATTTCATGACATACTCCAAGGGAGCAGTTTTGCATGCAGTACATCACAGGCTGATTTATGACAAGTCATGGAAGGCTATACAGATCCTGATTGTCAGGTGATTTCCCAGGAAAAAGCACACTTAGCACCACAGCTCAATCATCCAATTCCTTCATGTAAATGGATAACCTGGGAAAAGGCACTTGGGTGTGCAATAGAACAAATTCTTGGCCCTAGTACCAGGATGATTAATTTCTCTCTGAACTTCAGGGACTGAGCAACATTAATATTAAAGTGGCACTTAGAAATAAAATTATGGCAACGACCAAATGATTGCAGTGACAGACACGCAATTTGCTGTGCAGAGAATTATTACTTGACCCTTCAGCTCTCCTCAGCTTTACACATTATTTAAACATCTTTCAGGTCATTAACCATCATTATATGTGCTTTTTTTTAACTGGAGTGGTGGACTAGAGGTAGAACATCCGCCCCACAACCGGGAGGTTAAGGGTTCAAGTCCCAGCCAGGTCATACCAAAGACCATATGAAACTGGTACTTCCTGCCTTCTAGCTAGCTTGGTGCTCAGCATAATGGAATGGGGGAAGGAAAGATGGTTACCCAGCCACAGGGGGAGCACAAGCCAGTGTACTCCCTGTGCTGGTCCTAAGACCAGATAAATAAGGAGGGTTTTGTCAGGAAGGGCATCCAGTGTATTAAAAAAAAAAAAAAAAAATCATTGCCAAATCAACATGTGGATCATCGGGACTTCCGGTTATGGCTGCCACGTAGGACGGACGTGTCTCGCTCTGCTCTGCTCCTGGAGAAAAAAAATCGGCAAATAACTCTCTCATTTGGGACAGAACGTATCCCAGTATTTGGGCGAGGATATGTCGGCGAAGCCTAAGGCTGGAAAACCAGGAAAAGGAAAAAGCGAGCCGCCGAAACAGTCCAAATTAACGGACTTTCAGGTCTGTGACGCAGCAAACAAAACTCCATATATGGCGGAGGAGGCTGGCGGCGGTGCGATGTCTGCGGGGAATGGCGCAGATGCGCTGATGGCTGCCATGAGTTCAATGAGAGCGGACTTTTCCTCTAGATTTGATGGGATTATGACAGCGTTGGAAGGAATAAGAAAGGAATTGGGTGACTGTGTAGAATGAACGGCGCAGATGGAGCTCCGTCTCGCTAGTGCTGAAGATGACGTCACCCGTCTTCAATTAAAGGTGCGCACTTTGGAAAAAAAAAATAAATCTCTGGAAGATAATATTTTGGATTTGGAATCTCGGTCGAGACAGAATAATTTGAGGCTGGTGGGTCTTCCAGAGGAATCAGAAGGTCGGGACGTATGTTCCTTTCTGGAAAAGTGGATTCCGGAGGTGCTGGGCAGCGAGGAGTTGCAATCAGCAGTGGTTCTGGAAAAAGCACATCGTATTGGCCCACGGAGAGATAAGGGACCGCCGAGGACCTTAATTATGAAGTTTCTTAGCAACAGAGACAGGATGAAGATCTTCAACGCTGCACGTGCTAAAGGAGAGATTAAACACCAGGACCAGCAGGTGCGGTTCTACCCAGATTTGGCCACAGGAATCCAGCAATTGAGGAAGCAGTTTGATCCCATACGTAAGGAGCTGCGCAACCTTGGGATTCGTCATGGTGTAATCTATCCTGCGAGACTGCTGACCACGTATGAGGGCAGAACCCACATCTTCAAGACCCCAGAGGAGGCGCAGGAGTTCATCAAGAAGATCAAAGAAGAAGAAGAGACTGGTGGGAGCTAAGCATGAACAAAATATAAGGTAGAATAATTAAGCATTTGCACAGGCATCTGACTGACTTGAAGTAAATAGTAAGTTTACAAAATATAGATTGTATTATATATTAAAAAAACAAAACAAAAACAAAACAAACAAAAAAAAAAAACTATGATGTACAAAGTTGTTAAAAATTTTGGAGTTAAGTTGGAAAACTACAGAGGAGAGTTAATGTTACGTCATTAAAAGCAGTAGAGTTAGGGTGATTGGGAGGATGAAGAAGGAGTGGCTTAGGCTGTTCCCCGTGGGTGTGGAACGGTCGATGGCTATATCGGGAGACAGAATTTTTCTTTTGATTTTGGGGGGTTTGCCACAAGTGTGGGATGGGGAAATTTGTTTGTGTGTAGTTTGTAGGATGAATGTTCAACCACTCATGTTTTTGCTTCTCTGTATGAGCATGTTTACACTGCAAGGTAATCCTAAACTCTCTATTGATCATGGACCAAAGTGTTAATCTTAATTTAACTTCATGGAATTGCAGAGGTCTACAAAATTTAAAAAAACTTAAACAAGTTATGAATAAAATAAAGGACATGGGTTCAAGAATTGTGTTTTTACAAGAAACTCATCTGATAGAGGAGGATGTTAAAAGAATTAGGAGTAGATGGCAGGGAAGTGTATTCACCTCTTCATTTTCATCCCGAGCCAGGGGAGTTATGACTCTCATACATAAATCAGTTCCTTTTCAGGTGAAAAATGTAATTGGAGACAAATTTGGAAGATATGTAATCATTCAAGGTTCTTTGCTATTAGAAAATATAAATCTTGTGAACTTATATGGTCCCAATATAGATGATCAGAAGTTCTTTGCTAATTTATTTCTCATCTTATCATCACTTACAGGGCAACATATAATAGCAGGGGATTTTAATTGTACATTGAATCCAGGTGTGGATAGATCAACAGGACTGGATTGTACGCACATTGGATGTAGGATGACTATTAATCATTTTATGAAAGAATTGAGATTGTTAGATATATGGAGAGAAATGAAACCACAAGTTAAAGCCTATTCTTGTTATTCCAGTACCTACAAGACATTCTCACGTATTGATTATTTTTTGATTTCCACAGAATTAAGGTCCAAGATTCAAAACTGCTTTTATGATAACATCGTGATTTCTGATCATGCACCCTGTTGTCTAATATATGTAGATAAAAAATTGACAAAGGAATCAGGTAGATGGCAATTTCAGCATAAATGGCTTCAGGATGAGGAATTTGTCAAGTATATAGAAAAACAGATAGACGAGTTCTTTGACATCAATACTACACAAACATCAGCATGTGTAAAGTGGGAGGCTTTCAAAGCTTTTATTAGGGGACATATTATTAGTTATACAGGATCAAAATCTAAGAAGACTCGAGAGGAGAGAGCTAAATTGGAACATAAAATAAAAAGTCTTCAGGAAAAAGTGTATGCAGGAAGTGACCCAAGGTTGGAGAATGAATTACTGATTTTGAGAGCTGAATACGACAAAAAATCAGCGAATAGAGCTGCCTCGAGTCTTCTAAGATTGAAACAATCTTTTTATGAACAAGGTGAAAAATCAGGAAAATTATTAGCATGGCAGATTAAACAATTGGAAATTAAAACACCAATTACCAGTATTATAAGTAATGGACAGGTAGTTATAGATCCTTTAGAAATTAATAGAGCCTTTAGAGATTACTATGAAAAATTATATGATACCAAAAATGAACCTGATTTAACAAAACTAAATGGGTTTTTGAACGAACTATCTATACCGTGTATTCCAAATGAAAACAGGGAGATATTGGAGTCTAAAATTAGTCAAGAAGAAGTTGGGCTAGCCATTGATAATATGAAATCAGGAAAAAGTGCAGGACTAGATGGTCTTCCAGTTGACCTTTATAAAAAATTTAAGAATAAATTAATAAAACCTTTTTTGGAAATGGTTTTAGAAGCATTTCAAAATAATAATTTACCATCATACATAAATAATGCCTTAATTATACTGCTGCCAAAACCAGGTAAGCCCTCTAATAAATGTGAAAATATGAGACCAATAAGCCTATTAAACGCCGACCTTAAGATAATCTGTAAAATTTTAGCAAGACGAATACAAGAAATTTTACCAAATATTATTAATCGAGATCAGAATGGCTTTATAAAGGGTAGACAAGGCTTCCATAATGTAAGAAGACTATTTAATATTATTTATTTTAATAAAGAAGCACCGGATACAGCTCTCCTATCATTGGACGCCGAAAAGGCCTTTGATAGAGTTGAATGGCCCTTTCTTTTTGAAGTCCTACAAAGGTTTGGACTTGGAAATAATTTCATAAAATGGGTTCAAATAATATACAATAATGCTACAGCAGAAATCCTAACAAATAACAATATTTCAAAACCAATAAAAATCAATAGAGGATGTCGACAAGGCTGTCCACTTTCACCTTTACTGTTTACTATGGCAATTGAACCTTTAGCGATAGCGATACGTTTACATTCACAAATATATGGAATTAAAGTTGGACCAACAGAACATAAAATCTCCCTGTACGCCGATGATATAATTTTGTTTATGTCGAATCTAAAAAAATCAATTCCAACCTTGTTGAATTTAATAAAGAATTTTGGGGAAATATCAGGATATAAAATAAATAAAACTAAATCTTCAATATTAATGCTAAATGAGACCCAGAGAAATTACCCAGCCCCTGAGGTAAATCAATTCAATGTTGTAAATCAGTTTAAATATTTAGGAATCCAAATTATGCCTAAGCTAGAATCAGTCGCCAGTGTCAACTATGAAGCCTTAATGTCAGATATCAATGAGTTAACTCAGAGATGGATGTCACTACCAATGTCGATGATCGGGAGAATCAATATACTTAAAAGTAATATTTTACCTAAAATACTTTATTTATTTCAATACATTCCCTTATCACCACCTTTAGATCTATTCTCAAGAATAAAAAAAAAGTTAGTGGAATTTATATGGAACAACAGGAGGGCTAGATTACGTTTGTCTTTATTATATTTACCATTTGATCGTGGAGGTCTGAAATGTCCAAATTTTATGTTGTATTATTGGTCGGCACAACTGAGGTCTATGACATATTATTTTTCATCAAATGATCTCCCTCACTGGACTGAAATGGAATCATACAATTTACCTTTACCTCTTCCCATATTCATATACTCAGATTCGGCAAAAAAATTACAAAAACAAGTTAAAAATCCATTTGTAAAGCATATGATCAAAATATGGTGTGAAGCTAAAAACTATTTAAAAGAACCACAGTTATTGTCACAATTTAGTCCAATATGGGGTAATCAATATTTTAAACCAGGGAGAGCGGACGCTGTATTTAAAGTATGGAATTTAAAAGGGATACAAAAGATTCAGGATTTATATTTGCCATGTGCAGACAACATAATGTCTTTTGAAGAGCTGAGGATCAAATTTAATCTCAATAGAACACATTTTTTTAAATATCTTCAACTTAGAAACTTTATTCGATCAAATCAAAATAAAGCTCTCACTCGACCTATTTATTCATCCTTGGAAAAAATGATGATGAAAGATAGTAAAAGAAAGGGTATTATTTCAGAGTTTTATAACTCATTGACACTATCTTCAAGTGAAAATTCACTGAAAAGATTAAACTACTGGAAAGAAGATCTGCAAATTGAAATTTCAGAGGAACAATGGGAATTGGCTTGCACAGAAGCTCAAACCAAATCAATAAATGCACGCCTTAAATTGATACATTTCAAATGGTTAATGCGGATGTATGTTACACCGGAGGAGTTAAATAGATATAACAAAAATATACCAGATACATGCACAAAATGCATGGAAAGTAAAGGAACCCTATTTCATTGTTTATGGGAATGTAGATTAATAAGAATGTTTTGGGAGGAGGTGAGGGTAACAATTGAAAAAATAATCTCAAAACAAATCATATTGAATCCTAAACTGTTTTTGTTGGGTCTGTACCCAGAAAAGCATAATTTCAATAAAAGTGAAAGAACATTCATAGACCTCAGTTTGCTTAATGCCAAAAAATGTATTGCACTATTATGGAAAAAGACTCATAGACCAGATGTGACTCAGTGGTTAAGACAGATGTTAACAAACCTTCCATTAGAAAGAATAACATATATACTGAAATCAAAGGAAATTGTGTTTGAGAATATATGGAGACCTTTTATTGATTATGTAAAAAATTTAAACATAACTCTTGAAGAAGAAGGTGAATGATGTGTGTGGACCTTGTAAATTCCAAACTGGTGAACATAATATGTATACTAATGTATTGGATTGTCTAGACTAAACAGAGGAGCATTGTTGAAGACTTGATTTTGTTGGTGGTTGTTGGTGTTTTTAGGGCATTTTTTTTTTTTTTTTTTTTTGTAGTACTTTAGTGTTAGTGTTTGTTTGTATCATGTTTGTTAAAAAAAAAAAAAAGGTTCAATAAAGATATTGTGGAAAAAAAAACATGTGGATCATCATGATATAAGGTGATGATATGCTGTGGAGACCCCGAAAGGAAGCAACCACAAGACAGAAAGAATAAAGTGCTTTTCATGGACTGGCCTCTTCCATGAATCAAAATCAGCTTTCTTAATGGAGAAAAAATGTGGTCTGTATTATAAAAACTTGCTTTGGAGTGGGCCAGAAGTATCAATGAGTGCTGATTACAGCTGATTATACAAATTTTTAAATATACTGTACACAAGAACACAAGAAATCCTGGTTGGAAACATGCTAATCCCATTCATTTTAAATTTTGCTTTGGAAATGTATGCATTCAACAGAGGTGGATTAAATGGAACAAAGTTCTGAAGTGTAGTTGTGGCAGTCAACTCAAGCTGCACATCATTACATATAGCAGGGGTCATTCTCAATACAACACATCCCAAACACACCTTACTCATTTAGCTGAGTATTTAAATATCAGAAATGACCCCATCTCCACCTCTGCTGCATCCCAGTCTAAACAAAATGCACTGAAGTGTCACGTTCACCAACTTTTAAAATGCATGCAGTTTTCACGGAAAAAATACTTTTTTTTCTCCTGCACATAGAAAGTAGTGTAAACAGCACCATCTAGTGGTTGTGAAAGTAACTATGGAGAAGGAAAGTAGTGCAAACAGTAGCTTCTAGCAGTTGAGAGAAGTGAGACGAGTTTTTAAAATGCTTCCAAATGAGCCCCTCACTCTACCATTACCCTAATTCTAATCATTACAGTAACTAGAGCTCCTCACCCCAAACACAGATGGGATAGCCACCTACCATCACCCGCCACCTCCGTCTGACAACTGGAGAACTTTTGAAGTGGTGACAAAAGTAGTGGTACTATCATGGCCTGCTCTGCTAATCATCCCCAGCCGAGCTCACCTGGTTCCCATTACAGCTGGCCTATTTATACCGTGCTGCCCTGACTAGCGGTGCGGAGATGTCTCACTGCACTCCGGAGGAACTTCATCGCCAACTCTTTCTACTCGTCGTGATTTCATCCAAAGCCTGCTTTGTTCCTCGGCGGAGAATTCCTCCAGCCATCCACGTAAGCGCAATCCTCAACTCACCCTGTCTTCCAGTCCCCTGTGCACAGGCGGAGTCCGTGGTGGCGGATTCTCCCTTCCCTCCTTCATCATCAAACTCCCCAGACACTCACCTGCAGGAGCCGCACTCCCAACCAAAGGACACTGTCTTCCTGGCCGTAGCCGTCGTGCTGAACCTGAGCCTATCTCCATCTGCTCCCACAGTCAGCAACAGTGTAACTGTTTAACTACAGCCACGACGCTCACTAACTATCCCTCCCTGTGTGTCTTTAGGGTTTCCGGGTCATACAGTGTGCTGCTCTGTCCCTGCTGCTCCTGCCTACACTCACACGCACCGACATACATTCTTGTTGTAATAAACCTAATTGTATCAATTTGAGGTCTGTGTCTTGTCTCTGGTTCAAAGAACCATGTCAGTACATCTCCGCCAGAACGACCCAGCTGACAGAGCTTGGTGCGCCATATCAACCACATAGAAATGTGAACTGATCAATTGGCTTATCAGCAGCAGTCTATTTTGACCCAATTAGCCCGTGTCACAGATAGGTTAGACTGATTGACTAACTTCCAGCCTTTATCACAGGCCCAACCTATTCCCAGTAACTCCTCAGCTCCCACTAGCATACCAGCTAACCAGCCCGGACAGGGGTCCCCGGCACGGCTCACTCCCATTCCCACCCCCAATCGCTTTAGCGGTAAGCTCGACAGCACCAGGGGCTTCGTCATGCAATGCGGGGTGGTTTTCCAGCAGGTACCTGAGGACTTTACTTCGGACCAAAGTAAGATTGGTGATGTGATTAATTTGCTGAAGGGAAGGGCGCTAGCATGGGCTTACGCTGTTATGGCTAGGGCCGATTACACTAGCATGACTTATGGGCAGTTTATTGATGAATTCAATTAAGTTTTTGATCATTCAGACCGAGACAGCGTGCTTACCTCTCGGCTGCTGAACCTGAGGCAGGGGACTAGGGCTGCAGCAGATTATGCAGTGGACTTCCGGATAGTGGCTACCGAAGTGGGTTGGGAGGACGCTGCTCTGTGTAGCATCTCCTTAGGAGCCTTAGTCCTAGTCTCCAGGATGAGTTAGCCCCTCGAGAAAAGCCGGCTAGGCTATCTGAGCTTATATCCCTAGTCATTTGTCTAGATAATAGGCTGAGGGAACGGGCGGCGGAGCAGAAATCCCATGGCCACTCAGGGTCACAGCCCCGCCGCGCTCCATCTACTCCCCTTCTGGCCCTGCCACCGGCTGATTCTTCTGAGACCCCAGAACCCATGGTTGTAGCACAATCTAGGTTGCCATCGGCGGAGAAACAGCGCCGCCGGGAGCTGTGGTTGTGCCTGTATTGCGGGAGCGAGGAGCATGAAGTAACATCTTAAGTAACATCTTGCCTGATTCGGCCAAAAGGGGGGGGGGCGTGTGTCACAGTAGGGGGACTCACAGACTTGCCTCAGCCTAACCCTCTATCTAGACTCCTTCTTCCTCTCCGATTCTTTCATAAACACACTGAAATACCCACACAGGCATTAATCGACTCAGGGGCAGAGCAAAGCTTTATTTCTCGAGACCTGGCAACCCGCTTGGGCCTACACTGTTCTCCCCTCAAAACCCCACTACAACTGATCGCACTGTCTAAAACCCCCATGGCCATGGTGACTCACCGAACTGCCCCGGTGTCGGTCATTATCTCAGGGAATCATCGGGAGGAGCTTCAGTTTTTTGTGTTGCTGATCTCGTCGTCCCTGGTGATCCTTGGGTTTCCCTGGCTGCGTCTTCACAACCCCACGATTGATTGGCGCTCGGGGAATATTAGGTCATGGAGCTCATTCTGCCTCAGCGCCTGTCTCCAGTCAGCCGCTTGCTCGCCATCCATTCCCCTGGAGTCTCCCACCGCCTTGGCTCCGAACATGTCCAAAGTTCCCCCTGAATATCATGACCTCGGAGCCGTTTTCAGCAAGTCCCAGGCCCTATCCCTGCCCCCGCACTGGCCGTATGATTGTGCCATTAACCTCCGTCTGGGAGCTCCGTTACCATCTAGCCAGCTGTATAGCCTTTCCCCGCTGGAGTGGGCAGCTATGGAAGCTTACATCAAGGAGTCCCTAAGTTCAGGCATAATCCGTCCATCTTCTTCGGCAGTAGGGGCGGGGTTCTTTTTTGTTGGCAAGAAGGACGGCTCTTTAAGACCATGTATTGATTTCGGGGAACTTAACAACATTACCATTAAGGACAAATACACCCTTCCCTTGCTTAACTCAGCCTTTGACTCTCTCCAGGGGGCGTCCTGGTTCTCCAAGCTGGATCTGCACAACAACTACCATCTGGTGTGGATCCGCGAGGGAGATGAGTGGAAGACAGGTTTTCGCACCCCCAGTGGTCATTTTGAATACTTAATAATGCCCTTTGGGCTTACCAATGTGCCTGCTGTATTCCAGCGGCTCATTAATGATGTGCTGAGGGATTTTCTGGGGTGTTTTGTATTTGTCTACCTTGATGACATTCTGATTTTTTCTAAATCCCTAGAAGAACATCAGGTGCATGTAAGGAGAGCGATGCAGCGGTTGTTGGAGAACCAACTTTATGTCAAGGCAGAGAAGTGTGAGTTCCACACCTCTAAGACATCTTTTTTGGGGTTCATCATCTCGCATAAGGAGATCTTCCCGGACCCTGGGAAAATTAAGGCGGTAGTGGAATGGCCGACCCCATCCTCCAGGAAGCAGCTTCAGCAGTTCCTGGGGTTTGCAAACTTCTACCATCGGTTTATCAAGAACTACAGCAGCCTGGCCCTTCTCCTGACATGCCTCACGTCGACCAAGGTGCACTTTCAGTGGACGGAAGAGGCGGCTACGGCCTTTGCAGACCTCAAGAGGCGATTTTCTGAGTCCCCCATTCTGGTGCAGGTGGATCCTGATCTTCAGTGTCTGGTGGAGGTGGACGCCTCGGATTCTGGAGTGGGGGCCGTCTTATCTCAGCGCTCCTCGGCGGATGGGCGAGTCCAACCGTGTGCCTTCTTCTCCCGGCAGCTGTCCCCTGCGGAGCGCAACTACAGCATCAGCGACAGGGAGCTTCTGGCCATTAAGTTGGCTCTAGAGGAGTGGCGCCATAGGCTGGAAGGGGCCTCGCAGCCGTTTGTGGTCTGGACGGACCACAGGAACCTGGAGTACCTGAGGACGACCAAGCGCCTGAATGCCCGCCAGGCCCGCTGGTCCCTGTTTTTTGGCCGATTCGACTTCACCATCACGTATCGTCCCGGGTCCAAAAATACCGAGCCGGACGCCCTCTCAAGGCAATTCGCCACAGATGCTATGGAACCTGAGGATCATCCTGTCCTTCCTGCCTCCTGTGTCATGGGTGCCCTTTCATGGGGGATCAAGGAGAAGATCAGGAGGGTGCAAGAGTCGGAGATGGACTCAGGCAGGGGGTCAGCGGGTAAGATGTTTCTCCCATCGGCCTTCCGGGGTGACATTATCGAATGGGCCCACTCCTCTAAGTTTGCCTGCCATCCAGGGAGACAGCGTACGGAGGAGCTTCTGCAACATTCGTTCTGGTGGCCCTCTCTTCAGAAGGATGTCAGGGAATACGTCTGTGCCTGCCCTCAATGTGCCACTGGAAAGTCCCCATCATCCCCTCCGGCTGGGCTACTCCACGCTCTCCCGACTCCTGGCGGGCCCTGGTCCCATATGGCGTTGGATTTTGTCACCGGCCTTCCCCCCTCCAACAACCACACTGCGGTGCTCACCATAGTGGACCGGTTCTCCACGGCGGCCCATTTTGTCCCTCTCCCGGGTCTGCCTACAGCCAAGGAGACAGCAGACCTGCTGGTTCAACATGTGGTGAGACTGCACAGGATTACCCTGGACATCGTGTCCGATCGGGGTCCCCAGTTCGTCTCTCGGGTGTGGAGGTCATTTTGTAACGCCCTTGGGGCCACGGTGAGCCTGTCATCCAGCTACCATCTGCAGTCGAATGGCCAGTGTGAGCGGACTAACCAGGAGTTGGAGGTGGCGCTGCAGTGTGTGACGTCACACAACTCGGCCTCTTGGAGTTCTTACCTGCCGTTGATCGAGTATGCCCACAACTCAACGGTCTCTTCGGCTATAGGTATATCCCCGTTCCAGGCTTCACTTGGGTATTCTCCCCCATTATTTCCCAAGGGGAAGGGTGATATCACCGTGCTATCGGTCCAGGCGCACCTGAGATGCTGTCATCGGCTGTGGAGGTCTACCCGGAGTGCAACTCTGCAGTGGCTAACCACCATAGGACTCCAGCACCATCATACCAGGTGGGCCAGCAGGTTTGGTTATCAACCAAAAATATCAACTTAAAGGCCAAACGCCGGAAGATGACGAAACGTTTTATTGGTCCCTTTGTCATCTCCCTTATCATTAATCCCATATCTGTACGACTTGAGCCCCCCCCCTCCGCATATGCCCCACTTTTCATGTGTCTCAGGTGAAGCCTGTGTCTTCCAGCCCACTGTGTCCTCCTCCCAGGTCTCCACCCCCTCCGAGGATGATCGACGGCAGTCCGGCGTGGGGTGTGACAGCTATCCTAGACGTCCATCACCAGGGCCGCGGCCTGCAATACCTGGTGGACTGGGAGGGCTACGGTCCGGAGGCGAGGTCCTGGGTGCGTTCCGCCTGAGTGCTGGACAAAGATCTCATCAGGGAGTTCCATCAGACGCACCCAGGTAGGCTGGAACGATCGCCAAGAGGCGCTCATTGGTGGTGGGGGGGGGGGGGTTACTGTCATGGCCTGCTCTGCTAATCATCCCCAGCTGCGCGCTCACCTGGTTCCCATTACGGCTGGCCTATTTATACCGCGCTGCCCTGACTAGCGGTGCGGCGATGTCTCACTGCGCTCCAGAGGAACTTCATCGCCAACTCTTCCTACTCGTGGTGATTTCATCCAAAGCCTGCTTCGTTCCTCGCTGGAGAATTCCTCTAGCCATAAACGTAAGCGCAATCCTCAACTCACCCTGTCTTTCAGTCCCCTCTGCACAGGCAGAGTCCGTGGCGGCGGATTCTCCCTTTCCTCCTTCATCATCAAACTCCCCAGACACTCACCTGCAGGAGCCACACTCCCGACCGAAGGACACTGTCTTCCTGGCCATAGCCGTCATGCTGAACCTGAGCCTATCTCCATCTGCTCCCACAGTCAGCAACAGTGTAACTGTTTAACTCCAGCTACGACGCTCACTAACTATCCCTCTCTGTGTGTCTTTAGGGTTGCCGAGTCGTACAGTGTGCCACACTGTCCCTGCTGCTCCTGCCTACACTCACACGCACCAACGTACACATTCTTGCTGTAATAAACCTAATTGTATCAATTCGAGGTCTGTGTCTTGTCTCTGGGTCAAAGAACCATGTCAGGTACGACACATCCAGTGTAATAGCTATGCATTGGAGGGTCAAACCATTACAGTGACACGGTGTCCAGTAATGGATGAACCTGTCAATTACATACATGACCATGATACCAGGTTATCTGCTAAGCTGGTGCCACACCACCAGCTGTTTAAACCCCTCCACCACCTCAGCATTCTTTTACAGATACATGCATCAGTCCTCGCCCACTGCATGTATTTTAAACATGGGGAGTGCCTGATTCTAGACATCACATTGTAAATATATTTACCCACTCACTCATACCGATGACGAGATGGCGTGGGTAGGGTGGCAGGTGCTGTCTGCATGCTTGGGACTAGCACCTATGGCTATACTTTTGGTGTGAAAATGTCAAAGGTCAAGATTTGCATTCCCTATGCCCTGTTACTATAGAACAAGTAAAGTTAGCGTCACCAAACTTTGTGCATAGGTTCACCTTGGGATCCTGACCTAGAATGATAGGTTTGGGGGCAAAAGGTCAACATTTTCATTCCATATGCCCTATTACTATAGAATGTTTAAAGCCTGGGTCACCAAACTTGGTACACCCTGACCACTGAATATGGGTTTGGGGTCAAAGGGTCAAAGGTCAAGGTTTTAAATCTATAGAACTGCAAAAGGTGTGGGTCTGTATCTCAGTTGAGTGCATTCTAGTTATTAAGGAGAGCAGCACGGTGGCGGAGTGGTTAGCACTGCGGCAGCACAGCAACTCACCTTTGGCCGGGGAATCCTGGGTTCGATCCCAGCCCCCGACCAACAGTAATCTGTGTGGAGTTTGCATGTTCTCCCCGTGTCTGCATGGGTTTACTCCGGGATTTCTCCGGTTTCCTCCCACAGGCCAAAAACATGGAAGTTAGGTTAATTGGCATCAAACTGGGGATTCTAAATTGTCCTTAGGTATGGCTGTGAGAGTGAATGGTTGTCTCTCTGTGTTGGCCCTGCAATGGACTGGCGATCTGTCCAGGGTGTACCCTGCCTCTCGCCCAAAAATGCTGGGATAGGCTCCAGCCCCCTGCAACCTGAAAAAGGATTAAGCGGAAGAAGATGGATGGATGGATGGATGGATAATTATTAAGGCTCTTATTTAGGTGCTTCATCTTGGATTTTGCTGTCAGTGTTTCATTTAGGCCGTGAGCAGCTGACACTTTTCGTTCAGTTTCGTGGCACCCAACGGGGAACTAAAATTTTAGTGTTTCTAAATTAAGATTACATTATTGTAAGACAAAATATCGATGTTCCCACTTCCAAAGGTGTGGATAGCTGTATGAAAAATGCGATTGAAGTCAGTCGGTAATAATTGTCTGGCTACCTTAAACATGGCCCAGTCCGGGACGTTTTAACCAATCAGCGTTGTCCCTTTGGTCATGTGACAACAAAATGGCAGCACCCACAGGGGTAGCGTGCGCTGAAAGCCTCTCCTGTGTTATTCACATTTTCCGATAAGTTTTCGGGCAGTATCACTCGTTTTACTGAAGCATCGTGGGCAAAAGTACGTGAGTGTGCCCAAAAATGGCTTGTACTTGATGGACCCCCAATAGAAAGTAGCAGAACAACGTCGCGACTTGTTCGAGAAAGGTGAGTGGCAGCCATTGTTAATGGTTTGTACTGCGTGTGGCCCTGGAGTCGTTTGGCTCCGATCATTTGTAACTCTAAATATGAACTAAATGGAACCCTAGATGTCTAAAACCTTTGTCAACCGCTCATAGGGTGACCTAGTCCTGGTCTAAGGACTCCGAGTAGGCCGATCTGGGGGTGTGGAGGCTAATAACCAAGGGACTCTGGGTGCCAGGTAACATAGTCCTAGTATAGATCTAGATGATGCAGATCGACTCACTCTGATGATGCATCTATCCCCAGAACCCACCTTGGGCCTGAATTATAGTCAAAATATACCACTACCACAAAGTAGCTCAAATGGGAAAAGGGTAGCAATTCCAATGAGCTTAACTGAGTCTGAGGGTTGGATGTACTTCTCAGCCCAAGCCCAAGGGGTGCAGTGTACTAGTAGGTGAGGGAGGAACAAGTTTGGGCATACATTTATATAGTTTGCACATAGTCACACCCATACTATCAAGCCTTAGGCGGATGGAAAATGGCCTGTTAAGGAAAGCCCATATGTTTGTGATGTGTCACCCAGGAAGGGTTAAACTCATTGCAGCAGCAGTCGCCTGTATACTTTATGCTCTCAATAAATATGGGCACACGGTCTGTGCTTGCCATTTTGCAAGTTTACATTGAGCAGTGACTAGGTTGCACAAGGTCTCTATTATAAGCTCACTGTTAATGTGAAAATTATCTGCAATCTATATATGTTTTATATCTATATGGGTACAAGGTAGGCCTAATGTTATAATACCCTATGGTCCATATAATATGTTTTCAGATCTAAACAACCTTGATCCAACATTTGGCTACCATCGTGTGTGCTATAGCCGTTTTACAGACAAAACAAGAGTGGAACGTGCCTGAAGCTCGTAAAAAACCGACTGGCCGAAGCCCACATTCCTGAGCCTCAGGAGCAAAGCGGACCAGAACTAGTCCCCCCCAACACCATCTCCTAAAAGCGACTGCGATCTCACCATGCTGCAGCAACCATCAGCCAAGCATCTGCAAGGTCAAGCAATGTGTTGCCAAACATCTGCATCATCTGCAAGAAGGAAACGCTCAGAGAAGGGCCAATGGACAAATCGTGTCACTGTAAAAACTGATGCAAGCTGAGACATGTGATGCTGGTAAGAAAATCTTTGACCCTCAATCACACAAGTGACCTCAGAAATCGATTCCTGGGCATAACATTATCCAAAAATGATGTCTCAAACGTGATTCTAGGTGGACTGATTAAAAAAGTTCATCCATCCATGACGGCCATTTTTGATTTATGTAAATAAGCGGAGTTCTTTGACCCTCAATCACATATTTGACCTCAGAAATCGATTCCTCGGGTCAACATTATGCAGAAAAGACGTCTCAAACGTGATTCTAGGTAGAATGGTTAAGAAGTTGGACTATCCATGCCTGTGGTGGCCATCGTGGATTTATGCAAATGAGTGGAGTTCTTTGAGCCTCAATCACAAAAGTGACCTCAGAAATCGATTCCTGGGCATAACATTATCAGAAAATGATGTCTCAAACGTGATTCTAGTTGTACTGATAAAAAAGTTAGGCCATTCATGGCAGCCATCTTGGATTTATGAAAATTAGTGGAGCCCTCAATCACATATCTGACCTCAGAAATCGATTCCTCGGGTCAACATTATCTGAAAAAGACATCTCAAATGTGATTATAGGTAGAGTGGTTCAAAATATAGTCCATCCACACCCATGGTGGCCATCTTGGATTTATGCAAATTAGCGGGGTTCTTTGACCCTCAGTCACACTAATGACTCGGAAATCGATTCCTCAGGTTAACATTAGCCGAAAAGGACGTCTCCAACGTGATTCTAGGTAGAATGGCTAAAAAGTTAGTCCATCTATGGCAGCCATCTTGGATTTATGCAAATTAGCGTGGTTCTTTGACCCTCAATCACACAGTCGACCTCAGAAATCGATTCCTCGGCTCAACATTATCCGAAAAAGAGGCCTCAAACGTGTTTCTAGGTAGACTGGTTGAAATGTTAGGCCATTCATTCCCTTGGTTAGTCGTGGCAGCCATCTTGGATTTATGCAAATTTGACATAGCTATCCACACCTTTGACAGTGGGAACATCGATCCAAGATGGCGCCCACAGCGGTCGACATGGTGCTTCGCTGCGCTCTTTGTTTGTTTTTGTTTGTCAATTGTGTGTCTGCTTGCACTTATACCCGTGAAGAACTTCTAAATATCAGGACTTTCACCCCCACGGACCTCCTCCCAGTTTTTCTAGCCCCTGCCGCCGATCTGGTTTATTGTTTGGCTCGGAAAGTGAGACGGCGAAAGAGAGGTAGACGAGCGGGCGCTCTCGTGCGGCTTCGCAGGAGAGGCTCACGAACGGCGCTGCCTGGCATATTTCTGTCCAATACCAACTCTCTCTCTAACAAGGTAGATGAACTGAGACTGCTAATGCGTTTTAAGGACCTCGCCTCCTCAGCTGTCCTCTGCTTTACTGAGACCTGGCTCCGGGAAAATATACCGGACAGCGCGCTGCGCCTCGACGGCTTCAGCTCTTCCGTGCTGATCGTGACACAGAGCTTTCCGGCAAGACCACAGGAGGTGGTGTCTGCTTCTACATCAACTGCAGCTGGTGCTCTGATGTAACGGTAATTTCCAAACACTGTTCTCCTGCCTTGGAATTCTTGTTATCAATTGCAAGCCCTTCTATTCCCCGCGGGAGTTTGCTTCTTTCATAATGATCGCTGTGTACGCCCCTCCCGATGCGGACACGCGCGAAGCTCAGCGCGCGCTCGCGGATCACATTCAACACACAGAGCGGAGTTTTCCAGACTCGCTGATTATTGTGGCTGGCGACTTTAATCAGTGCAATCTGAGCCACGATCTCCCCCGCTACAAACAGTTTATTAAATGCCCCACCAGAGGATTAAACACACTGGATCACTGTTACACCACAGTGAAAGACGCATATCGCGCTGTCCCTCGAGCTGCGCTGGGATTATCTGATCACGTGATGGTTCACCTCATTCCCACATACAGACAGAGATTGAAGCTCACTAAACCTGTTGTGAGCACTACGAAGATACGGACCAGTGATGCTGAGGAGAAGCTGGAAACGTGCATGGAAATATCTGACTGGGGCATGCTTAAAGGAGCCACGCATGATCTGGATGAGTGCACGGACACTGTGAACTCATATATCCACTTTTGTGAAGAGAACATTCTTCCATCACGCACCAGGGTGAGTTACTCTAATGACAAACCCTGGTTCACAGCTAAGCTCAGACAGATCAGGAAGGAGAAGGAAGCAGCGCTGAAAAGTGGAGACAGGGACTGCTACAGGGAGGTTAAATACCGGTTTAACAGAGAGCTGAAGAGGGCTAAATCTCTATACTCAGAGAGACTCCAGCAGCAGTTCACTGCTAATGATTCAGCTTCCGTGTGGAGAGGACTGAGGCAAATCACCAACTATCGACCTAAGGCTCCTAAAGGTCAGGATGACAAAGCCCTTTGTCAAAGACTGTCCAACACTATGCACGGTTTTGACACTCGTCATCTGGTGTCCAACTCCCCCCTCCCTCCAGCTCCACAGCCTCCACATTCCCTACTTCATTTAAGGCACCCCCCCCTCCTCCCCCCCTCCCCTTATCATCAGTGAGCCAGGAAGTGCTCAAACAGTTCTCCAGACTGAACCCGCGCAAGGCCCCCGGCCCAGACGGCGTGTCTCCCTCCACCCTGAGACTCTGTGCGAAACAGCTGGCTCCTGTATTCACAGACATTTTTAACACCTCCCTTAGTTATTGCCACGTGCCGGTCCTGCCTTCAAATCTCCACCAACATTCCCTGTCCCCAAGAAGCCACGGATCACTGGACTTAATGACTACAGACCGTAGCGCTCACCTCTGTAGTCATGAAGTCCCTTTGAGCGCCTGGTCCTGTCCCACCTCAAGTCCATCACCAACCCCCTCTCCTGGGACCCGCTGCAGTTTGCCTACCGAGCCAACAGGTCTGTAGACGATGCAGTCAACCTGGCCCCTCCACTCCATCCTGCAGCAACCTGGACTCCCCGGGAACCTACGCCAGGGATCCTGTTTGTGGACTTCAGCTCCGCATTCAACACCATCCGCCCCGCTCTGCTCAGGACAAGCTGTCCCTGCTCAACGTGCCTGACTCCCTCTGCCGGTGGATCATCGACTTCCTGACGGACCAGAGGCAGCATGTGCGGCTGGGAAAGACTGTCTCAGACTATACTAGGCATCAGCACCGGATCACCCCAGGGCTGTGTACTTTCCCCCCTACTCGTCTCCCTTTACCACCAACTCCTGCACCTCCAGCACCAGTCTGTCAAGTTGATCAAGTTTGCGGACGACACCCACCCTCATCGGGCTCATCTCCAACGGCGACGAGTCCGCCTACAGGAGAGAGGGTGGCCCAGCTGGCGTCCTGGTGCAGGCAATAACAACTGCAGCTGGAACGCTCTGAAGACAGTGGAGATGATTGTAGACTTCAGGAAAGTCACTACTCCTCTGCCCCCCCTCACCCTCTCAGGGCCTCCCATCACCACTGCTGAGTCCTTCCGCTTCCTAGGCACTACCATCACCAGGGACCTCAAATGGGAGCTGCCCCTCAGCTCACTCATCAAAAAAGCCCAGCAGAGGATGTTCTTCCTGCGCAGCTGAGGAAGCTCAAGCTACCCACCAAGATGTTAGTGCAGTTCTACACAGCCATCATCGAGTCCATCCTCACCACCTCCATAACCGTGTGGTACGCATGAGCCACTGCCAGGGACAGACTAAGGCTGCAGCGCGTCGTGCGCACTGCTGAGAAGGTGATCGGCTGCAAGCTCCCATCTCTCCAGGATCTGTACATCTCCAGGACCCGGAGGCGTGCTGGCCGGATCATAGCCGATCCCTCACACCCTGGTCACGTACTGTTTGCCCCCCTCCCCTCTGGTAGAAGACTTCGGTCCATCCAGACTAAAACCTCCCGTCACATGAACAGCTTCTTCCCCTCTGCCATTAGACTGCTGAACACTAAGTGACTTATTGACTCTCGTGCACCATGTACAGCAGCTCAACCAGACTCATGTCAATCATCACTGTTTTCTTCCTGCATTACCGACTGCACTATATAGTTCTCCACAGTATCTGCTGCTGGCTAATATATATTTTAACTGTTGACCAGTATCACTTAATCTTATCCTACACTTTATTACATGTATAGTTTATTTCTCTTATCTTATCATGTTTAATGTTGCAGCATTGTACCGAGACAAATTCCTAGTTTGTGTACTACATGAACAATGGCAATAAACCTGATTCTGATTCTGATTCTGATCGATTTTCAGATTCAGCAGGTTTTTTTACATAGAAATCATCAAAGATCCCGTAGTTCCCAGTTGGGTGCCACGAAAATCATTTTCTAGCCACATTTTGAGGGAGCTGCTCACGGCCTAATTATGTAGGACACTATATATTTCTGTAGAAAAGGTAACACTAGATTTTCTAGCCACATTTTGAGGGAGCTGCTCACAGCCTAATTATGTAGGACACTATATATTTCTGTAGAAAAGGTAACACTAGATAACACAACATAACAAAAATAATTTTTTTTGTAAGTTGTCTATGTTTTTTCAACTGATTTAAGACAATTTTGCACCGCTGAATCCAAAAATGACATCCACTTCTTTCGATCAGGTCAAGTTTTTATGCTAAGATGTAGGCAGTTGTACAGCAGTTGTACAGTTGTACTGTAAATTGAATAGTAGACATTGATAAAGGTAAGTACATGTAAATTGAATGTTACATCATCACTGTTCAAAATTCAGAGAATTTCAAGAAATAAAGAATTTTGCATCATATAAAGCGAAAATACCTGTACATGTAAACAAAAACGTAAAAAACATGTGGCCATAGTTCAAAAAGTTGACCTGATTGCGCGCAACCAATGTGATTTTTGGATTCAGCACATCAAAATTGTCCTAAATCAACTAAAAAAAACTTAGACAATAAATTTGGTGTTGACCAGTGAATCAACATATCTACTGTTCATTCATTCATCTTCTTCCGCTTGATCCTTTTCGGGTCACAGGGGGGCTGGAGCCTATCCCAGCATCTTTGGGCGAGAGGCAGGGTACACCCTGGACAGATCGCCAGTCCATCGCAGGGCCAACACAGAGAGACAGACAACCATTCACTCTCACAGTCATACCTAAGGACAATTTAGAATCCCCAGTTTGATGCCAATTAACCTAACGAGCATGGTTTTGGCCTGTGGGAGGAAACCGGAGAAATCCCGGAGTAAACCCACGCAGACACGGGAAGAACATGCAAACTCCACACAGATCATTGTTGGTCGGGGGCTGGGATCGAACCCAGGATCCCCCGGCCAAAGATGAGTTGCTGTGCTGCCACAGTGCTAACCACTCCGCAAGTTAAATAACATTGTTTCATATATTTCTTTAATCGTAAGGAATACTGTTTAAAATGTGATAGAAGTTTGAGGGAGAGCCAGTAATTGTGTGTGATGAGTTTTTTTAATGGACTTTTCAAATTAAAAAAGAGGATGCAAATACTCCTGCAAGTTCTTGCCTTCTTCTGGCAGATTCAACAACTTCCAGACACCATCTCTGGTGATTCATACACCTTTTGGATTGATATCAACCTTATAAATGTTGCCTATTTTAGTTTCAGTTTCTATCCATAGAATAATATCCTTTACTTTCAAGGGTTCTTCAGAGCTAGTTTTTCAAATACAGGGTTGGGAGCTAAAAGGGGGAAAAATTAAATGCAACAACTCAGACACAAATCTTGAATCAACATGTTGAAGTCACATGTAAGAATGCTGCATATTACAGCTCTCCTATCATTGGATGCCGAAAAGGCCTTTGATAGGGTCGAATGGCCCTATCTTTTTGAAGTCCTACAAAGGTTTGGACTTGGAAATAATTTCATAAAATGGGCCCAGATAATATACAATAATGCTACAGCAGAAATCCTAACAAACAGCAATATCTCAAAATCAATAAAAATCAATAGAGGATGTCGACAAGGCTGTCCACTTTCACCCTTATTGTTTACTATGGCAATTGAACCTTTAGCGATGGCAGTACGTTTACATCCACAAATATATGGAATTAAAGTAGGACCAATAGAACATAAAATCTCCCTGTATGCCGATGACATAATTTTGTTTATGTTGAATTTTAAAAAATCAATTCCGACCTTGTTAAATTTAATAAAGAACTTTGGGGAAATATCAGGATATAAAATAAATAAAACAAAATCTTCAATATTAATGCTAAATGAGACTCAGAGAAATCACCCAGCTCCTGAGGTAAATCAATTCAATGTTGTAAATCAGTTTAAATATTTAGGAATTCAAATTTTGCCTAAGTTAGAATCAGTCGCCAGTGCCAACTATGAAGCCTTAATGACAGATATTAATGAGTTACTTCAGAGATGGATGTCACTACCAATGTCGATGATCGGGAGAATTAATATACTTAAAAGTAATATCTTACCAAAAATACTTTATTTATTTCAAAACATTCCTTTACCACCACCTTCAGATCTATTCTCAAGAATTAAAAAAAAGTTAGTGGAATTTATATGGAACAATAGGAAGTCTAGATTACGTTTGTCCTTATTATATTTACCATTTGATCGTGGAGGTCTGAAATGTCCAAACTTTATGTTGTATTACTGGTCAGCACAACTGAGGTCTATGACATATTATTTTTCATCAAATGATCCTCCTCACTGGACTGAAATGGAATCATACAATTTACCTTTACCTCTTCCCTTATTCATATACTCAGACTCGGCTAAAAAAATTACAGAAACAAGTTAAAAATCCAATTGTAAAGCACATGATCAAAATATGGTGTGAAACCAAAAAATATTTAAAAGAACCACACTTACTGTCACAATTTAGTCCAATATGGGGTAATCAATATTTTACACCAGGGAGAGCGGATGCTGTATTTAAAGTATGGAATTTAAAAGGGATTCAAAAGATTCAAGACTTATATTTGTCACGCTCAGATAACATAATGTCTTTTGAAGAACTGAGGATTAAATTCAATCTTAATAGAACACATTTTTTTAAATATCTTCAGCTTAGAAATTTTATTTGATCATATCAAAATAATGCTCTCACCCGACCTACTTATTCATCCTTGGAAAAAATTTTGACGAAAGATAGTAAGAGAAAGGGTATTATTTCAGAGTTTTATAACTCATTGACACTATTCTCAAGTGAAAACTCACAGAAAAGACTGAATTATTGGAAAGAAGACCTGCAAATTGAAATTTCAGAGGAACAATGGGAAATGGCTTGTGCAGGAGCTCAAACCAAATCAATAAGTGTACGTCTTAAACTGATACATTCTAAATGGTTAATGCGGATGTATGTTACACCAGTGGAATTAAATAGATATAACAAAAACATACCAGACACATGCACAAAATGTATGGAGAGTAAAGGAACCCTATTTCACTGTTTATGGGAATGTAGAAAAATCAGAATGTTTTGGGAAGAGGTGAGGGTAACAATTGAAAAAATAATTTCAAAACAATTCACATTGAACCCTAAACTGTTTTTGTTGGGTCTGTATCCAGGAAAACATAACTTTAATAAGAGTGAAAGAGCATTCATAGACCTCTGTTTGCTTAATGCCAAAAAATGTATTGCACTACTGTGGAAAAAGACTCATAGACCAGATGTGACTCAGTGGTTAAGACAGATGTTAACAAACCTTCCACTAGAAAGAATAACATATATACTGAAATTAAAGGAAAATGTGTTTGAGAATATATGGAGACCTTTCATTGATTATGTAAAGAAATTAAACATAACTTCTGAAGAAGAAGGTGAATGATTTGTGTGGACCTTGCAAATTCCAAGCTGGTGAATGTATATTATGTATTCTTATGTAGTAGATTACCTAGACTAAACAGAGGAGCATTGTTGTTGGCTTGCTTTTGTTTATGGTTGTTGTTGTTTTTAGTACATTTTTTTTTGTTGTTGTTGTTAGTGGGGGTTTTTTAATTTTTAAATTACTTTAGTGTTAGTGTTTGACTGTTTGTGCCATGTTTGTGAAAAAAGGTTCAATAAAAAATATTGTGGAAAAAAGAATGCTGCATATGCTAATCCCTTCTAACACTGGCTCACAGCTTCCATCCCATAATGCACTGGTTTTCTCAGGGTTGCGGTGACATGTGGGTGACCAGGTCCCTACTAAAAAAGCTCTTGTGGTCACTCTGTGGTTTCAGTTGCTTGACAGCGATGTTAACCATTAACCAACAGTTGTGTTTAAAAAAATATAAGAACAATTTGATGAATATGGCTTTAATGAAACACTCCATTATGTAGTTTAACACATACATCAAGTTCAAGACAAAAAGACTAATTAGTAAGAAAATCAGATGATGTACTTTTGGATCCCCAGTCAAATAAATACCAAAACTCCACAAAGAGCAAAATGTGCTTGCAGTAGCAACTTCAGCGGAAAGACTGTGCATGTCACTGAAATAGCAGAATTGGTTACTTGTAAAATGGCAGCTGCAGTATACAATTGACAAAAGAAGGAATCAGTACTTGGATAACGGTAATGAATGCACAAAAAGGCCAGCATTTAATGTGGGTTGTAATGTGGGGTATATTTGGGTTAATATCAATGGTACTCTAAGTATATAACTAGATATACAATACAGTTGAAACCAGAAGTTGGCATACACTGTATGAAAATACACATAACCTTTTTTCTTACTGTCTGAAATTAAATCAGACTAAACTTTTACTGTTTTACATCAGTTAGGATTACCAAAATTATTTCTATTTGCTAAATATGTCATGGGCAGCGAGAGCACGCCCCTCCCCTCCTGCCGCACCTTCGTCAAATCATCACTGCACCTGAGGCAGAGGACACACCTGCGCCCACTCATCAGCCAGCGTATTTAAGGGGGCTTCCTCCGCGCAGTCAATGCTGGCTGGTCTGGGTATACTGCCCTAAATTCAGGCAAGCAGGTCGTATTTTGCAAAGGTTAGGCACGCTGTCTAACCTTCGCCCTTTTCTCTCCTTACAGGTTGCTGCCATCGTGCGGGTGTGTCTCAGGATTGCACGCACTCTCCTGCCACCTCACCATATCCTCAGCAACGGATCTTCACCTGGTCAGGCACTACTAGCTCATTCCCCCTTACCCTACTGGTTCGTCTATTCCTCGCTGGAGTCCTGCCAGTCCTCTCCCGGAGTCCCAAGTATGTGGTAATTTGGCTCTTCCATATTCCCTACTCCACTTCTCCGCTGACAGTTCTCGCTTTCTCTCCACAGGTGGATTGATCTTCTGGCGAGTGGCTGTTTATCTAACTGTGCGCTGTTTTCTATATTTAATAAACTGTTGAGCGCGTCCCCCTTGTGTGGCTCCATCCTGTGCTAACATCGTGCATGTGAGCTGTCAGCTTAATCATGACAGAACGAGCCAGCCTGGATGATAGCTCAACCGGTGCTTCGTCACAGGAGCTGTCAGCTCTGGAGCGCTTGTCAGCGACCGAGCATCAGCTCGCTGTGCTGATGCAACAGGTGTCAAACGTTATTCAGCTTTGGTCTCAGTCGTCTCCCCCGGCTCCGCCTCCTCAGCCTGCTCACCGCACTACAGTGCAGCATACCACTTCCATTCCCACACCTACCCCATACATGGGGGAGGTAGGGAAATGAAAGAGTTTTTTAATCCAGGTACATATGTATTTGGGGCAGGTCGGGGAGGAGTACCCGGGTGATACAGCTAAGATTCCGTTTTTCACACTGTTACTGAAGGACCGAGCCCTGGACTGGACACGTTCCACGCTAGACAACCCCGAGGGGCGGCGTTATAAATTCAACCAATTTGACGCCTTCAGTTGCACGTTCGATCGGTCCGAGAGCGAGGGCGATGTAATGAGCCGCCTTATGACGCTCCTCCAGGGTACCCGGTCAGCGGCCGAGTACTCAGTGGAGTTCCGAGTTGTTGCTGCAGACTCGGGATGGAACAAAATTGCCTTGCGCAGTGCATTCCTCCACGGGTTGAATGAACAGCTGCGGGACGAAGTGGCAGTTCATCCTGTCCCAAAGACTCTCAGCGATCTGATAGCTCAAGCTGTCAGTTTGAACAACCAGCACCGTGAGCACACAAGGGAGCGCAAGGCCTCCTCTCGCCCGTGCGCTACGCACAGACCCGTCATGACTGCTGACACTGGCGGCACCGTCTCTTCGCCCAAGCCGATGGAGCTCTCTCGGCACCTCACCGATGATGAGCATCGGCGAAGGCGAAGGGCCAGCGCGTGCCTGCACTGTGGTTCGCTGAACCATGGCCGGGACGAATGCCGCCAGCGGCCAAAAGACGCAGCCCATCAGTAACCATGGGGGGTCTGGCGGGCGGGACTAAAAACACTCCCCCCAGTAATCTGTCTATCTCAGCCCTCGCGCAGCTGCCAGGGGTCGAGAGGAGGGTTAAGGTGCTTGTTGACTCGGGGTCGGAGGGTAATTTCGTGTCTGCTGAATTCGTTAAGCAGGAGGGTATTCCAACACGCAAATTGCCCCGTGATCAGAGAATCACAACCATATCTGGCCGGGAGCTCGCGGTAGTCACACGTAGCACGGTGCCAGTCTCCATCCTCTTTTCCGGGAACCACCGGGAGGAACTAACTTTCTTAGTTCTCCTTTTTTCTTCTTCCCCAGTGGTCCTTGGGTATCCAAGGCTCCGGATGCATAACCCTATGATAAATTGGGTCCAAAACACCATCTTCTCCTGAAGCCCCTTTTGCATGGCCCACTGTATGCGCTCAGCGGAGTGCTCCCCCTGTCTATCCGTCTCCCTCTCCCCGGTCGAGCCGCCGGACCTCAGCCTCGTTCCCCAGGCTTATCACCATCTGGGAGAGGTCTTTAGCAAGTCTAGAGCGTTGTCGCTGCAGCCTCACTGCTCTTATGACTGTGCCATAGACCTCATCCCGGGGGCGAGGCTGCCGTCCAGCCGGCTGTACAGCATTTCTGGGCTGGAGAGGGAGGCAATGGAGAGGTATATAAAGGAGTCCCTGAACGCTGGCCTAATTCGGCCATCTTCGGCTCTTCTTGGAGCCGGGTTCTTCGTTGGAAAGAAGGATGGCTCGCTGCACCCGTGCATCGACTACTGGGAGCTTAACGCAATTACCATTAAGGACAAGTACCCTCTACCCTTAATCAATTCAGCATTCGAG
Organism: Pholidichthys leucotaenia; assembly: GCA_020510985.1. Classification (NCBI taxonomy): domain Eukaryota; kingdom Metazoa; phylum Chordata; class Actinopteri; order Cichliformes; family Pholidichthyidae; genus Pholidichthys; species Pholidichthys leucotaenia. Next base: position 167,184,994 of record CM035842.1, read on the forward strand.
CTCCTTCAGCACTCACGGGTGTTCACCAAATTGGATCTTAGAAGCGCGTATCATTTGGTCCGCATTCACAAGGGTGATGAGTGGAAGACGGCATTTAAGACACACCAGGGGCAGCTTGAGTATCTGGTGATGCCCTTTGGGCTCACTAACGCCCCCGCCATCTTCCAGCGGTTAATTAACGACGTCCTCCGCAATATACTATATCAATTCGTGTTTGTGTATTTGGATGACATTTTAATTTTCTCCCGCTCACCAGAAGAACATGAAGCCCATGTAAGGGCCGTTCTACAACGGCTTCTGGAGAACCGGCTCTACGTCAAAGCCGAGAAGTGTGAATTTTCAACACCATCCACCACCTTCTTGGGCTTCATAGTAGCCAAAGGGAGACTGATTGCCGACCTGGCCAAGGTGAAGGCAGTGCTGAACTGGCCAACTCTCCACTCCCTTAGGGAGCTCCAACATTTCCTCGGGTTTGCGAACTTTTATCGCCGGTTCATAAGGAACTATAGTGGGGTGGCACTGCCTTTGACTCAGCTGACCTCCATTAAGGTCCCCTTTCACTGGACCAAGGCGGCAGAACAGGCATTTAACAAATTAAAATGCCTGTTACGGTACTCCTGTAACAGGCATTTTAATCTGACGATCTCCCAGATCGTCAACGACGCATCGGTTCAGCTGAAACTTCCATCTACTCTACAGGTGAACCCCACTTTTCACGTCTCCCACATTAAACCCCTCTTGGTCAGTCCTCTCTGCCCCCCCCCGAAGCCGCCTCCTCCTTCCCGAATCATCGACAGCCACCTCGCCTACATGGTCCGCCGGATTCTGGACGTTCGCCGTAGGGGCTGGTGGTTGCAGTACCTGGTGGACTGGGAGGGCTACGGCCCAGAGGAATGATCTTGGACCCCCTCGTCGTGGGTTCTGGACAAGGAGATGCTCCGGGCCTTCCACCAAACTCACCCGGAGAAGCTCTCTGGACCGCCAGGAGGCACTCCTAGAAGGGGGGCCCTGTCATGGGCAGCGAAAGTGCGCCCCTCCCCTCCTGCCGCACCTTCATCAAATCATCACTGCACCTGAGGCAGAGGACACATAAACCCAAGTCGTCGGCCTCCGTCGGTCTGTGATGACCATGGAAGAGAATCCTAAACGTCTACTCTGCTGGAACAGCATCGCCTGTGGCTGAACAGGCCGATGCGCGAATGACAGTCCCTGTCACACAGGTCACACTTGTGGGTGGTCTCCGTGCTGCTGGGTCTGTGGCGGTTCTTCCTGCGGGTCCTTTTTTCATCTGCTGCAGCAGTCAGTCTCTCTTCACCCGCCTTGAGCTGTCTGGTCAGGGTGCCTCTCCATTTGGAGCGGTCTGTTGCAAGGTCCTCCCAGCGCTCTGTGTTGATATCCAGGGCCTTCATGTCTCTCTTGCAGACATCTCTAAAGCGCAGCTGTGGGCGGCCAACGTCTCTCCTGCCAGTTGCCAGTTCTCCATAGAGGACGTCTTTGGGGATTCTGCCATCCTCCATACGGTGAATGTGGCCTAGCCAGCGGAGCCTGCGCTGCCTGAGTAGAGTGAACATGGAGGGAAGGCCGGCGCGGGACAGAACTTCTGTGTTGGGCACTTTGTCCTGCCAGGATATGTCCAGGATGTGGCGAATGCAGTGCAAGTGGAAGGAGTTCAGTCTCTTTTCCTGCCGGGCGTATGTTGTCCACGTCTCACTCCCATAGAGCAGTGTGCTGATGACGCAGGCGTTGTACACTGCCATCTTCGTCTTGACAAAGAGTTTGGAATTCTCCCACACTCGTGTGGTGAGGCGAGCGAGTGTGAAGGCTGATTTTCCAATCCTCTTGTTGATCTCTGTATCAAGGGAGAGGTTGTTGCTGATCGTGGACCCCAGGTACGTGAACTGATTCACGACCTCCAGCTTGTAGTCATCAATGGTGATGGTTGGTGGTGCTTCCATGCCTTGCGCCAAGACGTTAGTCTTCTTCAGGCTGATGGTAAGCCCGAAGTCCTTGCATGCCTGGGAGAAGCGGTCCATCAGGGTCTGAAGCTCCTGCTGTGTGTGGGTTGCGACTGCAGCGTCGTCTGCGAACAGCATGTCTCTGATTAGAGCCCCGCGTACTTTGGTTCTGGCTTTCAGGCGGGCGAGGTTGAAAAGCCTGCCGTCAGATCTTGTGTGCAGGTAGATTCCCTCTGTTGTTGTGCTGAAGGCATGCCTCAGGAGCATAGCAAAGAAAATCCCAAAGAGGGTTGGCGCAAGTACACAGCCCTGTTTCACTCCGCTGCGTATGTTGAATGGCTCTGAGACATTGCCATCGTGCTGCACTATCCCCTGCATGTTGGTGTGAAATGATTCGATGAGGCTTTGCAACTTTGGTGGGCATCCTATCATTGGCAGGATCTTGAAAAGGCCCTTTCTGCTGACCAGATCGAACGCTTTGGTGAGGTCGATGAAGGCGACATACAGGGGCATGTTCTGTTCTCTGCATTTCTCCTGGAGTTGGCGGATGGAGAATATCATGTCTACCATCGATCACTCAGCGCGGAAGCCACACTGAGACTCGGGGTAGACACGTTCGGCAAGCTTCTGTAGACGAACGAGAACAACTCGTGCGTAGACTTTGCCAACAACGCTGAGGAGGGAAATGCCCCTGTAGTTGTTGCAGTCGCTTCTCTCCCCTTTGTTTTTGTAGAGGGTGATGATCTTGGCGTCCCTCATGTCCTGTGGTACGGCACCTTCCTTCCAGCACTGGCAGAGGACGTCATGCAATGGCAGCAGTAGGGCGGTCTTGCAGTGCTTGATCAGGTCAGGGGGTATGCAGTCGTTGCCGGGTGCCTTGCCAGCGGCCAAGCTATCAATGGCCTTACTGAGTTCGTCGATGGTTGGCTCGGCGTCAAGTTCGTCCATGGATGGCAGGCAGTCGATGGCATCAAGGGCTGACGGTGTCACGGTGTTCTGTCTAGAGTAGAGGTCGGAGTAGTGTTCCACCCATCTCTCCATCTGCTTGTTCTTCTCTGTGATCATCTCCCCAGTGGAGGATTTGAGGGGGGCCGTCTTGCTCTGAGCCGGACCAAGTGCTTTCTTGATGCCATCGTACATACCACGGATGTTCCCTGTTATGGCAGCGGTTTGAATGTCTTGGCTGAGCTGAGTCCAGTACTCGTTGGCACAGCGCCGAGCAGTCTGCTGAACTTTGCTTCTCGCAGCCCTGAGAATATGGAGATTCTTCTCGTTTGGGTACTTCTTGTACTCAGCAAGTGCTGAGCGCTTGGCTTCAATGACGGGGGTCATCTCGGTCAACTTGGCATCAAACCAGTCCTGTGACTTCGAGGTCTTCCTCCCAAAGGTAGCCAAGGCTGTGCGGTAGATAGTGTTTCGCAGCTCTTCCCACTTCTGCTTTGCAGATTCTCCTCCTTGTGGTACACCAAGTTCCTTCTCAAAGGTGGAGGCAAACTGCTCAACAAGTTCTGGTTGGGCCATCTTGCTGGTGTCAATCCGTGCCTTTCCAGGTTGTCTAGCACGATGGAATTTCTTCAGCTGCAGCTTGACCTTGCAACACACCAATGAATGGTCTGTGTCGCAATCTGCACTCTGGAACGAACGGGTGATTAGCACATTCTTCAGTGAGGTGCGCCTGGTCAGGATCAAGTCTAGCTGGTGCCAGTGCTTTGAGCGCGGATGTTGCCAGGAAACCTTGTGTTGGGGCTTGGTCTTGAAGAACGAGTTTGTGATGCACAGATCGTGATATGTGCAGAACTCGAGCAGCCGCTGTCCATTGTCGTTCATTCTGCCCACGCCAAAAGGTCCAAGACAGGAGGGCCAGGAGTCGTGGTCAGCACCCACTCTGGCATTGAAGTCTCCAAGGAGAATGAGTTGTTCAGAGTTGGGGATGATCCTGACAGTTGTTGCGAGATTCTCGTAGAACTCGTCTTTTGCCTCTGGTGTGGCTGTCTGTGTTGGGGCATACACACTGACGAGGGTGACTGGGCCTTCAGTGGCGTTCAGGCGGCGGGTGAGGAGTCGTGCAGAGCCAGTGCTGCCCGGTTCCACCATCTTCAGCAAAGTGTTCTTCACTGCGAAGCCCACTCCGTGTTCCCTGTGTTCGTCACTGCCCTTTCCCTGCCAGTAGAACGTGTAGTCCTTCTCTCTCAGTGTGCCTGCATCAGCTAACCGTGTTTCCTGGAGAGTGGCGATATCCACTCCCAGTCTCTTCAGCTCATTATTGATGATGGCAGTCTTCCTGGTGTCGTTGATGTCCTTTAGGTTAGCAGCGAGTCCTGTCATCATAGTGCGGACGTTCCAAGTTCCCAGTTTTAGAGTTGGTCTCTTTTGTTTTATTGTCTTGCCTGGTGCGAAGGTTCTCAGCCTGCTGTTTGGATTTCTCCTTATCCCCATGCACCCAATGAGGAAAGCAAGCTGTGGCGGGACAACACCTTATTGGCTGGGGGCTGCCCAGCTTGAGGTGGGCGGTAGCTGTCCAGTGAGATCTGATGATCCCTCCCACCGTCGGGAGCAACCCCTGGCGCCACGCTCTACGCCAATTGAGCAGTGGCTTATAACCGGTAACTGTCATTCCCCGTGTTTTGTCTACGCCAAAGGCGAAGCTGGAGTGTCCTCTCCAGTGATCCGGTGTTCTACCTTCCAGCGTTGGGCGTTGGTAGGATTCAAGCCTGGGCAGGAAGATATGGAGGACAAGATGTTGCCCATGCAGCATGTCCCCCCTCTCCACGTCACTGATGAATCCAAAGGAACAGCAGGGCTGCTACAGTTTGGCACCAGCGCCGTTGCAGGAGCTGCCAGAACGATGTTGAGCACAACATAGAACTGCCTTAGGGGCTCCGACTCCGGATTTTTCCTCAGGGTTGACTCCCGAAGCCTTTCCCGTGACCGGGTATGCTGCAAGGCAGGGGAGGTTTGAAATCAGGGTTTACCTTCCCCTAGATGGGCTACCTTCCCAGGTTGACGAGCCACCATCTACCCGAAGCATCTGGTTTTAAGGCGCCAGAGATCCGCCCTCGCCCCTTCTCCTATTAGTAAAAGCAGTTCCGCCGGGCTTAGAGACTAAACCACACGGGCAGGCTAGGAGTTGGACTTAGTTGTCAGAGGCTTTTCGAGACGCACGCCATAAGGAGCATTTTATGAGCACTGGGAGCTTAACCCCAGTGCCGCTCCTGGCTATGACAACCTTGGAACCAGAGGACACATACAGCCAGCGTATTTAAGGAGGCTTCCTCCGCGTAGTCAACGCTAGCTGGTCTGGGTATACTGCCCTAAATTCAGGAAAGCAGGTCGTATTTTGCAAAGATTAGGCACGCTGTCTAACCTTCGCCTTTATCTCTCCTTACAGGTTGCTGCCATCGTGCAGGTGTGTCTCAGGACTGCACGCGCTCTCCTGCCACCTCACCATATCCTCAGCAATGGATCTTCACCTGGTCAGGCACTACTAGCTCATTCCTCCTTACCCTACTGGTTTGTCTATTCCTCGCTGGAGTCCTGCCGGTCCTCTCCCAGAGTCACGAGTAAGTGGTAATTTGGCTCTTCCATATTCCCTACTCCACTCCTCTGCTGACAGCTCTTTCTTTCTCTCCACAGGTGGATTGATCTTCTGGTGAGTGGCTGTTCATCTAACTGTGCGCTGTTTTCTATATTTAATAAACAGTTGAACGTTCCCCCCTTGTGTGGCTCTGTCCTGTGCTAGCATCGTGCACGTGAGCTGTCAGCTTAATCATGACAAAATATGTTTTTATATTTGCTAAATACTTTTTTGGAGACTTTTTTGTTACTTTCTTCAAAGTCAGAAGTTTACACATATTTCCTTAATATTTGGTAGCATTGGCTTTAAACTGTGTGACTTGAATCAAACATTTTGGGTGTCCTTCCATTAGTTTCTCACAATAGTTTGCTGGAATTTTGGCCCATTCCTCCTGACAGAATTGTTGTAACTGAGTCAGGTTAGTAGGCCACTTTTGTCAGAGTCTGGGGACCGTGCCCACACTTTCTGTTCATTTTTGTTTCTCTGTGGTTATTATCATTATTATTACTAGTGCATGCCCGTAGAAAGCAAGTATTCTTGTCTGAAAACAGGTAGCCCAATTAGGCTTTACAGGCCCAAATGTAGGTTGTGTTTGAAAGTGGAATACAAAGAGGTGTAGACTATATGTAGGCAGTCACACGTTAGACTCTGACAAATATAAAAGGAACTGAACGGCACTAAGATTTATTTGATTGTGTGAATATTAATTACAGAATTATTGAAAATGAATGGACATCCAATATTAGTGACTGTTTCAGAACCCTTGTTTATTTTTTGTCAGATCACTTATTTGTCTGATCTTTTATGACTTATATTCATAGGCGTTGTATCTTGCACTTTGGGGAATGTGAGTTGTTCAGTCATCATCATAATTGTTTTAGTTTATATGTGTAGTTTATTGTCTATCATCAATAAACTCATGCAGTACTATAACAGGACACATTTACAAATATTTGAGACCCATTCTAGTGCGTCCTTTTATATTTTAGAAATATTATAAGTACAAAACACCAATATTAAACACAGCAAAATGACCTGTTTGGCTGCAACTGTTGCAGCAGTGTTGCCCATTTGTCAGTAAATATTTAAATAAAAATTATTTGTTTCGTTATTTGAGCGTTTTTGTGTCCAGTTAGGTGACGGTCATCATTTAGTCAAACTGTGCACGTGGCCATATATGACATGCAATTGATCTAGGCATTCTGCTTCACAATCATGGTGGCATTATTATGAACTTTTAATTTTTAGATAGCCATGCGAGCACACCAAGGGGAGCGCCATCGGTGACGGTGAGTCGTGGTCCTGCAAAGGGACTCCTGTCTACCACTGACTGGGTGGACTGGGCTTGCTTCAATGCAAAGGACTGTGTTCCACCCGCTGCTTCTCCAAAACCGGTGCTCTTTAGGCAGACCCCGGGTCCCTGCTGGCATTCCCCGAATTATCCTTGAGACGTATGCAATCACAGCAACATTATAGTATATTTTTTTAAGCATTACATATTCACTATTTTCTCTTTCTTGTCAAATTTGTCGCTTTTCACTTCCTTTTTGTTTGCGAAGCATTGACTCTTCCTTAAATGGGATTTGAAATTGTACTCTTAAATTGTTTTTATGTATGCCGTTTCTCTTATCTTTTTACCTTTTAAACTTACTCCCTGCTTGTTTCAGGGTCAACAGTTTCTGAAACCCGACCTGAATTGCTTTCTGCATGTGCTGTTTTTCTTTTAATATCTTCCTGCCTGCCACAGGGACTACAGATGGAAATTAGTAAGAATGCTATAAGCTGGTACAGAGCATCTATACCCTGTGTTTAACGTTTTTTTCTGTACATGGTCTCTGACAAATAAACCAATAAACTAAACTAAACTAAGCGCTGTGGTGACTGACTGGTCGTAATGCCACATATTATCCAATCAGCATGGTCATGATGCCATGTATTATCCAATCAGCATGGCCGTGATGCCACGTATTTGTCACGACTCGCCGCTCATCAGCAGCTTCAGCTGCGCGCACACCTGCGCCTCGTCAGCAGCGGGCTATTTAGCCCACTCGGCCCAGTGCTGCGGTCTGGAGCCATCTGTTCTCGTCGGCATTTCCCAAGCTCGTGAATCAACCTCAGATCACCAGCAAGATTACTACAACACGTAAGCATCCCTTACCTTGTCTCCAAAGCTCTTCACCCCTGTGCACAGGTGGACTCTCCGGCGGCGGATTTCCCCCGTCTTCACCGACTCATCTCCACCATCTACGCAGGTCCTGCAGGACGCTGTCTCCCGGGCTCATCACTTGCCAACGCCAACCACCTGTTCCTGCGAGTAAGCAACACTCAGACTAATTATCCCTGTCTCGGTGTGGTGCCCGTTACCCTTGTCCTCTGCTTTCTCTCCATAGGGTTGTCCGGCTGAACGGCATGCTGCTCTGCTGCCTGCGCATCGGCGTTCACCCCAGCACATACACATACCGCATACATCCATTCAGACACACCTGCTTGTTGAATAAAGCTGTTAAATCTACCCTGAGCCTGCGTGCGTGTTTCCTGGGCCAGACATTATGTCAGTACGGCTCCTGCAGAGCGGCCCAGCAGACAGCGGGCTCGCACGCCGTCTTTCCACCCTCGAGGCTCGGGTGGATTTAATAGCCCATCAACAGCAGGTGATCCTGAACCAGTTGGTTAACATTTCTCACCGGTTAGACCGCCTGGACCCCCAGCAGGTGTTCCCCCCGGCTCGCCAGGGTGGTCTAGCTCCAGCCGCTCCGGTGCCCGGTCAGTCTACCTCGGGAACACCAACCTGACTCACACCGATTCCTACCCCCGCCCGCTTCAGCGGAAAGCTCGGCGGAGCGCGGGGGTTTATTATGCAGTGTGAGTCAGTGTTTCTGCGCGTTCCCGGGGATTTTCCCTTGGACCATAGCAGAATTGGCTACATTGGTAATTTCTTGGAGGGGCGAGTGCTAACTTGGGCTTACGCCGTAATGGCAAAACCCAGTTACGCGAACCTCTCCTATAGCCAGTTCGTGCAGAGCTTTCTCGAGGTCTTTGATCATTTCCGGCGTGATAGCGTCCTAACTGACCGGCTCCTTGCTCTTCAGCAGGGAAGCCGGTCAGCGGCGGACTATGCTATCGACTTCCGGGTTGCAGCGGAGGAGGTTGGCTGGGGTGAGGCCGCACTCTGTGGCATCTTCCTCCACAGTCTCAGCTCGGGTCTGAGGGATGAACTGGCCGGTCGGGATCTTCCGGAGACACTGGCGGAGCTGATTTCCACCGCCATTAGCTTAGATAATAGGTTGCGTGTACGGTCCACCGAGCGGAAGTTTAGCAGCCGCTCGCGTGGAGGCTCCGTCCGCACACCTCAAGACCGCCCCCTGGCGTTACCTCCACCGGAGCCCTCCGAGGAGTCGGAGGCGATGGTGGTAGGCCGGTCGAAGCTCCCCCTAGCGGAGAAACAACGCCGCTGGAAGTTGGGTCTCTGCATGTATTGCGGAGGAGACCAACATTCCGTGGAGCATTGCCCAGAGAAGCCAAACGGGGAGGTCCACGAGTCACTGTAGGGGGCCTCGCGGACTCTAACCGGTCAAATCCCCTCACAAGTCTGTCCTTGCCCATCCGATTTTGTCACAACGCCACGGGGCATCTCACACACGCACTGGTGGACTCAGGAGCAGAGCAGAGCTTCATTTCAAAGAGCCTGGCAACCCAATTGGGCATTCCCTGCCACCATCTGGCCGCTCCTCTCAGCCTGATCACCCTTTCCCGTGCGCCCCTCGGGCAAGTGACCCATCGCACGCAACCAGTCCCAGTTATTATTTCGGGTAACCACCGAGAGGAGCTCACCCTTTATGTCCTGTCTTCCTCTGTGACGCGTGTCATCCTTGGGTATCCCTGGTTGCGCCTGCACAACCCAGTGTTGGATTGGCGGACAGGAAAGATCGCAGCCTGGAGTTCATTCTGCATGGGCACCTGCTTACAGTCCGCAGCCTGCGCCCCGTCTTCTCCTCCCCCAGTTAAGGACGCCGCGCCTCTGGATCTCACCCTGGTGCCCTCGGAATTCCACGATCTGGGCCTCGTTTTCAGCAAGTCCAGGGCGATGTCTCTTCCACCTCATCAGCCCTATGACTGTGCCATCAACCTCCGCCCAGGGGCGCCTCTGCCATCGGGTCATCTTTACAGCCTGTCAGCGCCGGAGCGGGAAGCGATGGACAGCTACATCAAAGAGTCATTCAGCACAGGTATAACTGCTCCCAAAGGTTTTTTGTTTGAAACAGATAAAGCCACGCTCCAACTGATGTTTAGCCAGGATTTATTTTGTCACAGCAAGCACATTTTCTTAGCTGGACCTCCGACCAACCACCGTGAAAAACTACGGTGAAAGAACAAAACAAAAAATACATTTTGAAATTTATCACAACCAAAAATAATACCTCCACATTCTCACAAATACACATTACATACCGTGTGCGTCTTCTGTCCAAACATTTAGGAGTGGTTAGAGTCCATTTTCTTTAGTTTTACTCAGGGCTTTTGGAGCTTCTTCTCTCTGTGCCCAAGTCTGCAGCTTCTGAGCTTCTCTCTCTGCTAACTGAGCACATGAGCACTGTATGCTAGTTTACACGCTCTCTTCTACCACTGGGTTGCATGTCATTTGCCGTCCACTAGATGGCAGCAGTAACGTAACACAGGTGTAAATCAACTCTTAGATGGGTATTACAATATATATAAACAAACAAACAGTAAAAGAAAAACATTCTTTACTGCGACAGCTACACTGCCACCAAAATTACAAAGGTTAATTTTACACACAAAATAAAACTTGTAATTTTCCAAAAACATTAACCTTGGAACCATATCCTTGTTTCACATCTCAGAAACCTTTTACTTAAGTGGACTCATTTTGCACTAGTACCACTAGCTTCTGAACCGGACGCTCAAGAAAAGATAACTGGTTCACACGTTCACCTTTCTTCCCTAAATCTCTTTGTCCCATTTGAATCTTAACCTTTCGAACCAATCCGTCATCATCTTCTTTCGCTTTTACAACCCTTGCCAGTTTCCATTCATTTCTGGGAATATTCTCTTCTTTAACTATCACTACATCTCCAACTTGTACATTTCTTTTGGGCAAATGCCACTGCTGTCTTAGGCTTATGTTGGTTAAGTACTCTTTGCGCCATCTGTGCCAGAATTGTTCCGATAAGAACTGTACCCTCCGCCATCTCTTTCTGGCGTACAAATCCTCTCTAACAAAATTGCCTGGAGGTGGTAGTGGCACTGACTCTTTCATTGTGAGTAAATGATTGGGTGTCAGAGGTTCTGCACTTTTTGGGTCATTTATAGTGTTGGTAGTAAGCGGACGACTGTTAATGATAGACATGGCCTCATAAAAGAAGGTTCTTAAGGAGGTGTCATCAAGTCTTCCTGCGGCTTGGGTAAGAACAGAACTCAAAACATTTCTGACAGTTCTGATTTGGCGTTCCCAAACACCGCCTCTGTGACTCGCTTCAGGAACGTTCATTTGAAAATCACATTGGTTGTTAGCAAGATAAACCCCTATCCTGTCTTTGTCAAGCTCAAGGAGACCTTTCTCAAACTCGTTCTTAGCTCCGACAAAGTTTGTACCTTGATCAGATCTAATTTGTCTCACTGCTCCTCTGATCGCTATAAAACATCTCAATCCATTTATAAACGCATCAGTGGTGAGATCTTCCAACATCTCGATGTGAATAGCTCTGGAGCTTAAACACGTAAACAAAAGACCATAACGCTTGCATTCTTTTCGACCTTGTTTCGTGTAAAACGGACCAAAACAATCTAACCCTGTATGTGTGAAAGGGGGCGAGGGATCTACTCTGTCAGCCGGCAGGTCAGCCATACGCTGTTCTTCTGTTGGCCCTCGTACCTTTCTGCATACAACACAACCTTTGATGTGTCTGGCCACTACCTTACTGGCACCTACAATCCAATAACCACTGGCTCTGAGTGCATTCAGTGTTTGGCCTCGACCTTGATGTTGTGTTTTCTTGTGACAATGATCAAGAATCAGATGTGTGACAATGCCTTCCTTAGGAAGAATGACTGGGTGTCTCAGTTCAAATGACGCTGAGGATTTTCTCAACCTGCCTCCTACTCTAAGTAAGTCATTTTCAACAAAAGGATCAAGTTGGTACAGCTTATGACTCTTGGGCAATTTGTTTGCTCTAGTACACAATTGTTTAATCTCTTGTTCAAAAGCTTGTCTCTGTGTTGTCCGAATAAGCGCTGAAGAAGCTGCTTGTCTCTCCTCAACACTAATGGGCTTTGATTTGTCTCTTTTAGTAAGTCTCTTTATCTTTGCAACAACATTAACTGCTGTGTCCCAGTCTGAGAACCTAGAGAACCTCTCAAGAAAAACCTCACTCTCTAAGGCAGTAGTTGCTAAAACTTTAACTTCAGGGTCTCCTACTAAAAGCACTGGGGAATGTGGTTGTGTGACAAGCTCTCGTTCCCACAGAAATCTCGGTCCTTTGAGCCAGTTTGATTCTATGAGTTCTGCCACCTTGAGACCTCTAGAAGCATGATCTGCTGGATTCTGATCAGTTTCTATGTAGAACCATTGTTTTGGATCTGTAAAGTCTCTGATTTTCTGAACTCTGTTGGCGACGAAGACATGAAAGCGCCGAGCATCGTTTTTAATGTACCCGAGCACTACTTGGGAATCAGTCCAGAAAAACTCTTCATCTATCTTCAGCTCAAGCTCTGCTCTTAGAAAGTTACTTACTCCGGCAGAAACTGCTGCTGCAGTAAGCTCAAGGCGCGGTATTGTGACAACTCTAGTGGGGGCCACTCTAGCCTTTCCCATAACCAGAGCACAGTGTACTTTGTCTTCTGCAACAATCCTTATGTATGAACATTGTCCATAGCCACTGCTGCTTGCATCTGAGAAATGATGCAGCTCGATCTTTTGCAACGTGCCTGTGTTCTTAGGAATGAAGCACCTTTGTATTTGAATATTTGGTAGATTTTCAAAATCATTTAGCCATGCTTTCCATTTGGCCTCCAATGCAGGGGGAATAGGTTCATCCCATCCTATGCCACGTTTGCACATTTCCTGTAGCACTTGTTTTCCAGTTAAAATGTACGGAGAGAGAAATCCCAATGGATCATAAACGCTTGCAACCGTTGCCAGGATTCCTCGTCGTGTAGCTGACCTTTCTTTGAGAATGACATTGAAAGAGAGCATGTCTGCCTCAACATCCCATTTCACCCCCAAAACATTTTGCATTGGAATGTCAGAGTAGTTTAGGCTCACATCTTTGCCATTACTAGCACGCTCCGACTCTGGTACAACTTCCAAGACCTCCCTTTTGTTGCACACAAATTTGTGAAGCCGCAGCTTGCCTTTTGCGCAGAGCTCTTGTGCCTGAACGACCAACTGTTTTGCCCTTTGGACTGAGTCGACACTGATTAACCCGTCATCCACGTAAAAGTTTTTGTAAATGAAGCTGGCTGCCAATGGATAGTCCCTTTCATGTTCATGAGCAAGATATTTCATGCCATAGTTCGCACATCCTGGCGAAGATGCTGCTCCAAAAATGTGAACACGCATGCGATACTCTTTGGGCTCTGTACTAGTGTCCCCGTCCTGCCACCACAAGAACCTTAGGAAATCCCTATCTTCAGGAGTGACGTGGAAGCGGTGGAACATTTTCTCTACATCACATGTAATGGCGATCTGGTGTTCTCTAAATCTGCAGAGTATGCTTGTGAGAGCATTGGTCAAGTCTGGGCCAGTGAGGAGGTGGTCATTTAAAGAGGTGTTCTCAAATTTTGCAGAGCAGTCAAACACGACTCTTATTTTCTCTGACTTTCTCGGATGATATACCCCATGGTGAGGTATATACCATGTGTAACCATTTGCAGGTGTGCCAACTGCTTCTTCCGCATCACCATCCTCAAAGACACTGTTCATGAATCTCACATAGTCTTCTCTGTACTTTGGAATTCTTTCCATCTTTGCTATCAGATGTCTCAGCCGTGTTATTGCAAGCTGTTTATTATTTGGAAGCTGTGGACGTTCTCTGAAAGGTAAAGGCATTTCCAAATGGCCTTCTTCATTAAAATGTATGGTTTTGTGCAACATCTGCAAAAACTGAATGTCCTCTTGTGATATGTTTCCTTCTGTAGGATTTGTGTCCTTAAAATCTGTTTCCAGTACTTTAATCACCGAGGAAGGTGTGATAGATGGCAACTCTTTGAGAGAAACACGATGGCACGCTCCCGCCACCTCTGCTGAACTTGTCCAAGGCTTAATAGATCCCACAATACTCCAACCTAAGTCTGTTTTAACTGCATAGGGATCATAGTCATTGCCTGGTATTACCTTTCTTGGTTTCAGAGCTCTCGCACAATTGTAACCAATCAGAAGTGCTGCAGGACAATCTAGCAACTCTGGCATCTCTCCTGTGATACTTTGGAGATGTGTCCAAGCTTTGGCAGTTTCATGAGTGGGAATACTGTCTCGTTCAAGAGGAATGTACTCACGAGTGTAAGCAGGGGGTAACTCAATGTAGTCTTGTGAATAATACCCTCTTACTTTCAGTCCATCCACTCTGTGACTCTGTACGAGTGTTCCTCTGTTTGTCATTGTTGTCAGTTTCAACTTGACTGGTTCTGTGAACACTTGAATCTTTTCACAAACATCATGGACAATAAACGTGTTGCTGCTTTGAGTGTCTAGCAGTGCGTAAACCAGGATTTCAAGTCCATTACCTTCTGTGCAAGATAGCCACACTGGTACAATCATCGAAGTCCGATCGCTACTGTCCACTGTCACATTGTTTGACACCGCAGAAGCGTTTTCCTCTGTTAGTGGCGTTTCCAGTTTGTCTACTCGTGGACGATCCTCATGAAGTGGTGTAGGATGACCTTTCCTGCAAACATTACAAGTAGCCTTTTGACGACAATTTTTTGAGAAGTGGCCAACTCTAAGGCAACTAAAACACATGTTATTTTCAGTAATGAACCTTTTCTTCTCCTCTAGAGGCATCTCAGAAAATTTATCACATTTGTAAATAAAGTGACTTTGCTTACAACAAATGCACTCGATTTGCCTTTTACTCTGAGCTGCAGGATTAGGTTTGAATCTCTTGTGACTCGGAGTTGTGTTTGCAGTCTTTGTATTTTTGGTCACTTCTGTTGTAGTAGTTAGGATACTAGCCTTTAGACGTCTTTGTTCTTTGTCTGGTTTGTCAAATGTACGTAATGCAAACAGGGATGAGACTGGGTTGCATGCTATGCGTGCTTCTTCAGCCACAAACTCAGCAAATTCAGCAAAACCTGGATATTCGTTTCCTTCATCCAGTAGTTTGGTCACATGTCTATTCCATCGAGTTGTTGCCCAGTCTGGAAGTTTGAGGAGTATTTTTTGATTTTCCTCACAATCATCTAAGACCCTGAGTCCTTGTACATGGGGCCTAGCGTTTTTACATGAAATGAGGAAATCGCTAAACTCTCTCAATTTCAACGAATCCTTTGACCCAATCTTCGGCCAACTGCTTAGTTTTCCCCTGAAAGCTCTCTGAACTACAAAGGGATGGCCATAACGTTTGCTCAAAGCTTCCCAAGCCTGTGTATAGGCTTCCTCATCACTTCTGTAAAACGTCCCTTCTAATACACTAAGTGCATCTCCACTTATATACCTTTTTAAATAGAAGAGTCTATGTGCTGGATCTACACAACTTGTCTCTATGAGAGCCTTGAAGCAAGTGCTCCACTCCAGGAACTTGAGCGGGTCCCCACTAAACACAAATGGTTCAGGTGCTGGAAGTCTAGTCATAGTTAACGACTCTTTCAACGCTTGAACTAGAGAAACTTCACTATCATTTGGCAGTATCTTGTTGTCTATGCTCTGCGGGACTGACATGTTTTGAGAAGTCCTTTTACTAATCACAGGGAAAGTAACTGGAGCAGAATTTTGGAAAACTTGTGGGCGTGGGAAGCTGTATTGCTGTATAGGAAGCTGACTTGAAGTGACCTTCATTTCACTTTCTCTTATTTCAGCATTCACCTTTGATTCCTCTTCAGCATATACATTGTATTCTGCCTCTATTGCCTCCAGATCTCTTTGACTTTCCAACATTTTTAGCTTTTCCTGCTGAGCTACAATCTCTTGTCTCTGGGCTGAGATTTCCCTTTCTCTATTTATTTCAGCTCGTTTTGACACTAAGCGCACCGCTGCTTCTGCTCGTTTTGCAGATACAAGAGTCCCTTGTTCACTGATATTGTTATATTGGCTCTTTTCAGCTCTTGATACTGTTGATCCATATATTGACTTTGCGTCCTCTCGTTGCAATAATAGACGGAGTGATTCTTTTACAGCTTGTGCATCAAACTCCTTATCCACATCTGCATAACGCCTTTTCAAAAGTACAATGATCTCAGTGGAGACAGAACTGCAGTTGTCCATTTTTCTCCTTAGATCCTGAGATGGTGTGGTCAGTGCACGCAATGCTAAATAGTCTTGTTTTAACTCTGACTCACAATTTTCAACCTTTTGAATCATGTTGCCCAACTCAGCTTTAGCGCAGTGTACTTTCAGTTTGGACCTTACGAGTTGAACCTCTGCTTTAAAGTGCAAATATGTTGACATAAACTTTCTTTCTTTACTCATTATGTCATCCCTTTTAAGCTCTAACATTTTCTCAGTTAGGTGTCTATCTCTTTCTGAACGCCTCAATTCTGTTTCAACTTCTGATACGGGTTGGGGTTGACCTATTTTGTGTATTTCAAGATCTGCACAGATCTCCCCTAAACGTGTTTCAAGTTGTTCTCTTTGTGCATCTTCAAGATCAGTCTGTAGTGTAGCTTCTAACTGAGCCTTTTCCCTTTCTAAAGCTTCAATAACTTCCTCCAAAACACGAGTGTCTGGAATACTTGGATCCATATCGAAGTATTATTTTACAGTAAATCTGAAATATTTCACAATGAAAATAAACAATCAGTGTCACAGCACAGAATGAACTTAAAACATATTCACAACCTTTTACTTTAACTCTTCTCTTCAATGTTCGTTTTCTTGGTATTATGGTTGATATATTAAACTCTGTAGATACAGTCTGACCTGGTATCCCAGAGACACTGTAGTTTACTGAAAACTTGCGTGGTGTTGAGCTGAAGCTTTAGGCCTTCTTCCATATTCAACTGGAAAGGCTGTAGAAGTTTGGGTGTCCAGCTTCTGCAGGATCCCAGAGGCTGACTTCCATGTGGGTCTTGTTCCCTCAGAGCATGGTCTCACCGAAGCCACCCCGCTCTCTCGTTGTTATGTCGCCGCTCTGTCGCCGACTGGCCTCCGCGTTGTTCCCTTGTTGTCAGCAGCATTAGACACGTGCTCCTTCACCGGCAGCATGCAGACCACATGGCACCAACGGGACACGTTTTTCACTATAACTGCTCCCAAAGGTTTTTTGTTTGAAACAGATAAAGCCACGCTCCAACTGATGTTTAGCCAGGATTTATTTTGTCACAGCAAGCACATTTTCTTAGCTGGACCTCCGACCAACCACCGTGAAAAACTACGGTGAAAGAACAAAACAAAAAATACATTTTGAAATTTATCACAACCAAAAATAATACCTCCACATTCTCACAAATACACATTACATACCGTGTGCGTCTTCTGTCCAAACATTTAGGAGTGGTTAGAGTCCATTTTCTTTAGTTTTACTCAGGGCTTTTGGAGCTTCTTCTCTCTGTGCCCAAGTCTGCAGCTTCTGAGCTTCTCTCTCTGCTAACTGAGCACATGAGCACTGTATGCTAGTTTACACGCTCTCTTCTACCACTGGGTTGCATGTCATTTGCCGTCCACTAGATGGCAGCAGTAACGTAACACAGGTGTAAATCAACTCTTAGATGGGTATTACAATATATATAAACAAACAAACAGTAAAAGAAAAACATTCTTTACTGCGACAGCTACAACAGGTATCATCCGCCCCTCTTCGTCTCCGCTCGGCGCGGGGTTCTTCTTCGTGTCGAAGAAGGATGGATCCCTCTGCCCATGCATCGACTTCCAGGCCTTGAATGAGATCACAAAGAAGGACCGTTATACCCTGCCACTGATGGACACTGCCTTCCACTCCCTGCAGGGGGCGACCTGGTTCACCAAATTGGATCTCCGCAGTGCATACCATCTCGTCCGGATCAGGGAGGGGGATGAGTGGAAGACAGCATTCAGAACGCCAAGTGGGCATTTTGAGTACCTGGTAATGCCCTTTGGTCTGACCAACGCCCCTGCCGTTTTTCAGCACCTTATCAATGACGTCCTGCATGATTTCCTGGGCCTCTTCGTGTTCGTGTACCTGGATGACATCCTCATCTTCTCCAGGTCACGAGAGGAACATCAGGTGCATGTGAGGCGGGTCTTGCAGCGGCTGCTGGAAAACAGGTTGTATGTGAAAGCTGAAAAGTGTGAGTTCTACGCCAAGACCACCTCCTTCTTAGGTTTTGTTATCTCACACAACCAGGTCCTACCTGATCCCGCTAAGGTTAAAGTGGTGGTGGAATGGCCCATGCCGACCTCCAGGAAACAGGTCCAGCAATTCCTTGGGTTCACCAATTTCTACCGCCGTTTTGTACCCAACTTCGGTGCCATCGCTGCCCCGCTGACCCGTCTCACATCCCCTAAGAACACCTTCCGCTGGACTGAAGAGGTCGCTGCGGCATTCCAGGCGCTGAAGACGGAGTTCTCCTCCTCCCGGGTCCTGACCCAGGTCGATCCCGCGTTGCAGTGTCTGGTGGAGGTCGACGCGTCTGATACGGGGGTGGGGGCGGTGCTGTCCCAGCGATCACCCACCGATGGGGCCAAGCGACCCTGCGCCTTCTTCTCACGGCGCCTGTCCCCGGCCGAGCGGAATTACGACGTCGGGGACAGGGAGCTTCTCACCATCAAGCTCGCCCTGCAGGAGTGGCGCCACTGGCTGGAAGGGGCAGCTTTACCATTCGGGGTGCTGACGGACCATAAGAACTTGGAATATCTTCGATCTGCTAGACGTCTGAATGCCCACCAGGCGCGCTGGTCCCTGTTCTTTGCCCGGTTCCGCTTCACCATAACCTATCACCCCGGCTCTAAGAACGTCCTACCCGATGCCCTCTCCAGGCAGTTCGCTCCTGAGACGTCAGAGGAGCCGGGCCACCCCATCCTGCCCAGTTCATGTGTGGTAGGAGCCATGTCCTGGTCCATCAGGGACAAGATCCAGAGGGCGCAGGAGACTGAACCGGACCCTGGCGGCGGACCGGAGGGAAGGTTGTTCGTTCCATCTTCTGTCCGGGGGGGGGGGGGGGGTCATCCATTGGGTCCACACCTCCAAGCTCGCCTGCCACCCTGGTGTATCTCGGCTTGTGGCTCTCCTCCAGCACTCCTTCTGGTGGCCGGGTCTGCAGAAGGATGCCGCCAACTACGTCCGGGCGTGCCCTGTGTGTGCCGCCGCCAAGTCGGGTAATTCTCCTCCCACGGGGTTGCTCCAGCCTCTGCCGACCCCTAGCAGGCCCTGGTCCCATATAGTCCTCGCCTTTGTCACTGGTCTCCCCACTTCGAACTCCTATAACACCGTGCTGACCATCGTGGACCGATTCTCCAAGGCCGCCCACTTCGTGCCACTTCGGGGTCTTCCAACAGCGCAGGAGACAGCAGACCTCTTGGTTCAGCACGTGGTCAGGCTACACGGGATACCGATGGACGTCGTCTCGGATCAGGGTCCCCAGTTTGTCTCTGAGGTTTGGAGGTGTTTTTGCAACGCCCTGGGAGCCACAGTTAGCCTCTCCTCCAGTCACCACCCGCAGTCCAACGGGCAGTGTGAATGGGCCAACCAGGAGCTGGAAGCTGCCCTACGCTGCGTCACTTCTTCTAACCCGTCCTCCTGGAGCACGCACCTGTCTTGGGTAGAGTACGCCCACAACACCGCTCGGTCTTCTGCTATAGGGATGTCCCCCTTCAAGGCGTCCCTGGGCTACGATCCACCTTTGTTCCCGGAGCAGGAGGCGGAGCTGGTGGTCCCTTCCATCCAGGCGCACCTGAGACGTTGTCGGGCTCTGTGGTCCAAGACACGCGAGGCGCTCTTACGCACGGCGGCGCGCAACAGCACCACGGCTAACCGTCACAGGAGACCGGCCCCTGTCTGCCAGGTGGGTCAACAGGTCTGGTTGGCCACTCAGGATATCCACCTCAAGGGAGAGAAGAGGAAGTTGGCCCCACGCATTGTTGGTCCCCACACCATTTCTAAAATTGTTAACCCGGTGGCTGTGCGTCTGGCCCTCCCCCCCTCCCTCCGCATTTGCCCTACCTTCCATGTTTCTAAAATCAAGCCCTATGTCTCCGACCCCCTCTGCCCCCCACCCGCAGCGCCGCCCGCGCCTATGATGATCGACGGCCACCCGGCCTGGAGAGTCGCCTCCTTCCTGGACTCCCAGTGCCGAGGTCGCGGGCTGCAGTACTTGGTGGACTGGGAGGGATTCGGTCCGGAATGGAGGTCCTGGGTGCCCTCTTCTTGGGTGTTAGACAAAAGTCTCATCACGGAGTTCCATCAGGCACATCCGGACAAACCAGCGCCAGGAGGCGCTGCTGGGGGGGGAGTACTGTCACGACTCACCGCTCATCAGCGGTTTCAGCTGCGCGCACACCTGCGCCTCGTCAGCAGTGGGCTATTTAGCCCACTCGGCCCAGTGCTGCGGTCTGGAGCCATCTGTTCTCGTCGGCATTTCCCAAGCTCGTGAATCAACCTCAGATCACCAGCAAGATTACTACAACACGTAAGCATCCCTTACCTTGTCTCCAAAGCTCTTCACCCCTGTGCACAGGTGGACTCTCCAGCGGCGGATTTCCCCCGTCTTCGCCGACTCATCTCCACCATCTACGCAGGTCCTGCAGGACGCTGTCTCCCGGGCTCATCACTTGCCAACACCAGCCACCTGTTCCTGCAAGTAAGCAACACTCAGACTAATTATCCCTGTCTCGGTGTGGTGCCCGTTACCCTTGTCCTCTGCTTTCTCTCCATAGGATTGTCCGGCTGAACGGCATGCTGCTCTGCTGCCTGCGCATCGGCGTTCACCCCAGCACATACACATACCGCATACATCCATTCAGACACACCTGCTCGTTGAATAAAGCTGTTAAATCTACCCTGAGCCTGCGTGCGTGTTTCCTGGGCCAGACATTATGTCAGTATTATCCATTCGGCACAGAGTCAATCCAAACTGCCACACACACTGAAGGGCATGAAGAGACAGAGCGGTGACAGAGGGCTGGTTGAACTTTTATTGATAAAAATTGCATATTTTGACTGAGTGGCTCCATACTCGGGGATGTACACCCTCGTAACCTCAGCAAAGCACTTATAAAATTTGAGGCCAGTCTGACGAATGGTTCAGAGATATTGCGTGGAACAGACAGACACACACAGACAAACAGAGATTTCATGCATTTATAGATAGAGTAAGTGTCCTTGTGTTCGCCGATCGTTAGTCTGTCACGTCATGTCATCCCCTGTTGTCTGTGTCTTATGGTTGTCTTTTTGTATTTGGTTATATTGTGTGATCCTGGTTTATTTTTGTTAGTAACATCCTTATGTCTTTAGTCATGTTGTGTCATCCCTTGTCTGTCCCCACTGTCATTATTATAGTCTGGTGTGTGTATTTGTCTCCCTATTGTCCCCAGCTCCTCATGTTTCCATACCCATGGACATTTTCCCTCATGTGTGCATTGTTCAGCCCTTTATTGTTCTCAGCTGTCATGCATCTGGTTAATTGTTTCCACCCCTATATATGTGTGTCTCTGTGCTCTGTTCTGTAAGAGGTCATTGCCTATCCTCTCGTGTTCCTGTCTTGATCTATTTTCATCATTCCTGTGAGTTCCTGTGCCCTGAGTTTCCTCGTGAGTTTGTTTTGCCTAGCTTGGTTAGTTTATTCTCCAGTCCCCATGCTGTGCCTTTGTGGTTCTTTGAGTTTTGTTAATAAATCATTATTGCACCACTACTCCTATCTGCACCATGAGTCCTGTCTACAAATCCTCTTCTACCCGGAGGGCAGATCTTGACAACTTTTCTCACACACATCTTTTCACCTCTGCCCGCAGATTTTGTATGGGATTCAGATCAGGGCTTTGTGATGGCCATTCGAAAACATTGACTTTGTTGTCCTTAAGCCAGTTTGTAACTAGTTTGTGGTATGTTTTTGGTCATTGTCTATTTGGAAGACCAGTTTGCACCCAAGCTTTAACTTCCTGCTTCAATATTTCAATTCAATTCAATTCAATTCAACTTTATTTATATAGCGCCATTTCACAACAACAGTCATCTCATAGCACTATCAACTGTAGGGGGAACCCACACAGTTGCAGAAAGACCCCAGCAATCAGGCGATCCCCTGTGAGCAAGCACTTGGTGACGGTGGAGAGGAAAAACTCCCTTTTAACAGGAAGAAACCTCCAGCAGAACCAGGCTCAGGGAGGGGCAGTCATCCGCTGCGACTGGCTGGGGGGTGAGGGGATAGAGAAGAAGAAAAGAACAGACATGTAGAGAGCAAACAGCACGATGGGGACTCAATCTATGGGAGAGAACAAACAAATGTTAATGACCAGCAAAAAAAAAATATTTCATTGAGAGTGAGAAACGGAGTGAGGCCCAGTGCATTACTGGAGGTCCCCCGGCTGACTAAACCTATTAGCAGCATAACTAAGGGAGGGTTCAGAAACACATGATCCCTCCCTAATTGTAGGCTATATCAAAAAAGGTAGGTTTTAGCCCTATTCTTAAAAACAGAGATCGAGTCTGACTCCCGAATCCAGATTGGCAGCTGATTCCACAGGAGAGGAGCTTGATAACTGAAGGCTCTGCCTCCCATTGTACTTTTGGAGATTCTAGGTATTACAAGTAATCCTGCATTTTGGGAGCGTAGTGCTCTGTTAGGATAATATGGTAGTATCAGATCTTTTAAATAAAAAGGAGCCTGATTGTTTAGAGCTTTGTAAGTAAGAAGAAGGATTTTAAACTTAATTCTAAACTCTATGGGAAGCTAATGAAGGGAGGCCAGAACCGGAGAGATATGATCTCTCTTTCTAGTACCTGTTAAAACTCTTGCTGCAGCATTTTTGGATCAGCTGAAGACTTTTTAAAGATGTTTTAGGACAGCCTGATAATAAAGAATTACAATAATCTAATCTCGAGCTAACAAAAGCGTGGATCAGTTTCTCAGCATCACTCTGAGACAAGATGCTCCTAATCTTGGCAATATTATGCAAATGATAGAAGGCAGTCTTAGAAACAAATTTAATATGTGAATTGAAGGACAAATCCTGATCAAAAATAACTCCAAGGTTCCTCACAGAGCTATTAAGAGAAAGAGTAACCGCATCCAAACTGAAAGTTTGATTTGGAAAGGAATTTCTAAGGTTTTTTGGACCAACAAGAATGACTTCAGTCTTATCTGAATTTAATAGCAGGAAATTACAAGTCATCCAAGCTTTGATTTCCTTAAGACAGGCTTCTAACTTGGCTAATTGATTACTATCATCTGGCTTCATTGACAGGTATAATTGTGTGTCATCTGCATAACAATGAAAATGTATACAGTGCTTTCTAATAATGTTGCCTAACGGAAGCATATATAAACTAAAAAGAGTAATATTATAATATTCTAATATAATATTCATAATATTCTTTCCTTATGATGTCGTCTATTTTGTGAAGTGCACCAGTACTTCATACAGCACCCCCCCCCCCCACACACACACACACACATGATTCTGCCACCCCCATACTTCACAGTTGGGATGGTGTTCTCAAGCTTGCAAGCTTCACCCTTTTTCATCCAATGTAATGATGGTCATTATGGCCAAACAGTTCAATTTTAGTTTCATTAGACCACAGGACATGTCTCCAAAAATTAAGGTCTTTGTCCTTGTATGCATTTGCAAACTGTAATCTGGCTTTTTTATGGTGCTTTTGGAGTACTGGTTTCTTCCTCGCTGAGTGGTCTTTCAGCCCAGGACTCGTTTTACTATGGATAATGACACTCTTTTACCAGCTCAGGCAGCATCTTCACAAAACACATTCATCTGTGGGACACAGAACCCATCTCCCTGAACGGTGTGATGGCTGGACATTCCCATGGTGTTTATACTTGTGTATAATTATTTGAAAAGATGAATGTGGCACCTTCAAGAATCTGGGAATTGTACCCAAGGATGAAACAGACTTATGGAGGTCTACAGTTATCTTCCTGATATTCGTGTATGTTAACTTCTGACTTTGAAGAAAGTAATAAAAAAATTCAAAAAAAATATCAAATATAAAAATTATTGAGCAAATAGAAATAATTTAGGTAATCCTAACTGATCTAAAACAGGAAAAGTTTAGTCTGATTTAATGTTAGACTATGAGAAAAAAATAAATAAATATATATATATATATATATATATATATATATATACTGTATATATATATATATATATATATATATATATTGTAGAGGAGCTTGGAAATGAAGAGGCGATTTGGTTTATAAGCAAAGTTTAATATTCAGCTCTTCTAACAAGTCTCATCAGGTGCAGAGAGTGGCAGAAGGGAAAAGAGGCAGAATGTCTCCAGCTCACTGACTTTATACTGGCACACATCAAAAGACATGCATAACAAAGGCTGACATCCCTCATTATCTTAATCCCCCCATTGTCTTGGTATTTCCTCTCCTCGCCTTGGGGGGTGAGGGTGGCTCCTCCGGTCTCCTCCGCCGCGTCCGGGAACGTCTTTGTTCTTCACTCGGCGGGTGAGAGCCCTTTGTCCTTTCAGAGGTGTGAAGTCCTTTACATATGTAATTACCAAACATTTCAACATGCTTCAACATATGTAGGTTATGGAATATATGTTTAATATAGACCACACATATATATACGTATATATATATATATATACTGTATATGTATATATGTGTGTGTGTGTGTGTGTGTGTGTCTCTCTCTCTCTCTCTCTCTTTATACAGTGTTTGTAAACTTCTGGTTTCAACTGTAACTAACTGCTATTGGAAGAAAATCTCATAACTTCATATTTGGTAGGGGTGGGGGGAATTGATACAGCATAATATTGTAATACTTTGTGGTGGTGATACTACTGTAGTATATTAATTCAGAGACACCAGTATTGTGATACTTTATTAAAGATTAGTACTAAATGTTTCAAATACAAGCTTACCTATTTAGGTGCCAGAATAATAAAAACCAGTTGACTTTTCAGTCCACTAGATGGTGCTAAATGCTCACTGTCAGGTTAGGCCAGCACAGTAAAGGTGTGACTCCTGAGATCTAGCTGGGAATTGAACAAGACAAAAATCAGGATGGGAACTCACAATATATGATATTGCAATACTCAGCGTATCACAAGATCATGATAATATCACATCACGCCCCAAGTATTGTGATAATATCATGTTGTGCAGCCTCTGGTGATTCCCACCCTTAATATTTGGTCTTTTTCATGTTTCTATAAACCCATTCTATTGAAAACTGTTTACTGTTTGTCTTTGGATATTTATTTTACTATTTTCAAAGCAATGATAAGAATTAGAAAAGCCATGTGAATAAATCTTGAAACTTCTGACTGCTTGGAGTGAACATTGCCAGAACTGTCCAAGAATCAATTCAGAAGACCAAAGCTAACAATGGTTAAGGAAGATAGCTATGAAGAGCTGAGGGTGCAGAGGACCCGTCACTCTGTCCATAGAGTCAAGAGGCAGTGTGGATGGAGAAAAAGACCATGTCCAGACAGACCCACTTAGTGTGAAGTAAGTCCACTCCTCAGTATTCTCTTGACAGCCAAACAAAGTAACTTGTTTAAAATATGTACAGCACTGCACATCAGTTCCCCTAGATGGTGAGAAGATAGTTCTGAATATGGCAGTGGGGGTGCATGTCCCTCACTTGACAGTTTGGATTGTGCTGTCAGATACATTAACAGCCAGTCCAATGATTCAGTCCTCTGGTTTTGATGGGTAAAATCCCAGTATCCATTTACATTTAGCAATAATTAGAAGGTATTTGCCTCTGAGCTGTACATCCTTGAAATGTATGGATTCAGCTTGCAAATGAATCATGTTAGCAGACGTTAAGAAGTGTATCACTTTGTCTAGACAATGACACTTAAAAAAAGCAGAATGGTGACAGCTGTAAAGCTGAGAGTTTGACAGAATTTTTATTGTCTGTGGGTGAAATTGTATTAAATAATAGGTGAAAAAAAATCCTCTCTTCAGAACTTACCAATTTATTAAATTTATCTGGCACAAATACAACACACATGCATTTTTATCTCTGCCAAGGGAGGAGGTAATGTTTTCTGTGGCATTGGTTGGTTTGTTTGTTACCAACATACAGTAACTCAAAAAGTTATGAACAGATTTTGATGAAATTTTCAGGAAAGGTGTGTGAGGCAGTGGCTCAGGAGGTAGAGCAGGTCATCCAATAACCGGATGGTTGGCGGTTCAAATCCCGCTCTCCCCAGATATCCTGCCATTGTGTCCCTGGGCAAGACACATTACCTACCTTTCCTCCAGTGTCCATGATATTGGGCATAAATGTTCAGTGGTGGCTGGAGAGGCCGTTGGTGTGGATTGGCAGCTGTGGCTACAATAGTAGCTCACCACTATTTCTGACTGGAGTGAATGAATAATTTGTAAAGTGCTATATAAATGTGATGCATTATAATGGTATGGGGAACAGATGATTAGATTTCTGAGAGTGCATACCTCCACCAAGGGCTTTGTTTGTATTTATGCAGCAGGATTACACAACCACTACTAGATGGATTTGGATGAAATTTTCACCAGAGGTGGTTCTTGGGCTACAGAGGAACCCATTACATTTTGGTGAGGATCCAAGAATGCATACCTCTGCCAAGGCTCTTTTCTTCTCACAGAATGTTAGCAACAATACTCCAAAATTACTGGATGGATTCAGATGAAATTTTCACCAGATGTGGTTCTTGGGCTACGGACGAAGCCATTACATTTTGGTGATGATCTGAGAATGCATACAGTACCTCAGTCAAGGCGCTTATCTTCTCACAGTGTCTTAGCAACAATACTCCAAAACTAATAGACAGACTTTGATGCAATTTTCACCACAAGTGGCTCTAGGTCTGCACACAAGCCCATTACATTTTGGAGGTGATCCATGTGAGACGGAAAGAGCCTTGGCGGAGGTACGCGCTCTCTGAGTGCTTTTCTAGTTTTCAAAGTCATGCTTCATTTTTGAAAACACTCCACAGGCTTTAGCTAACTAGGGACTGAAAAGAAGAATGCAGATGAAGTGATAAGAGACAAATGAACCAGGGATAAAAGAGCTGAATGATCAGCTCATACTTAGCACATTTTGGGAACTCATAGCCAGTCAGATTGAAACTGAAATAAGGCAGACATTTATTTAGCACAAAGTGTTAATTTGTCAGATTACTAATTAGATGCTAGCAGACCCTACGGCTCAGTGTGCTAACTATAACACACACAGAAAATGGCATACTCACACTGCAGAAATTGTCAAGCTACACTGATGGATTTCCACAAAGCCCAAGGACATTCATCACTGGGGATAGAAACAGTTAAACACAGCAGCAGCTTGATGCCAGTGCAAGAATTCGTGCAGCCAGAAATGATGACTGAGTGGGCCAGAATTAGCAGAACGGGGACATGGAAGTAACTCATTGGAAAGGCTAAGGCAAAGAAAAACCCTTGAGGCATATTTCAGTTTTGGCAGGTCCTTACCTGGGTAATATAAGAATAGCAAACCAGCAGAAAAAAAAATATGCATGGTTTTCAAGATTCTGGCAACAAGGCCAACACTGCTGGCATTTTCTTTGGGTTTCAAGTAAATTTCAAAATCTCTTGGATAGCTTTCTTAGCAACCACATGCCAACTGACCAAATAGCTTGCGATACATTGTGTGAGATTATCTAGCATTCGTGTTTTAAAGGGAATTTTTGGACCAAACAAAACAGAGCCCCTGTTTTATCTAAGACTCATTGTTGTGAGAAGTGGAGCAGCAGCCCTTTCTCAATTTTCTAGACAAGCTTGTGACATGTCTCTCAGATAAATGCTGGGAATTAACAGATAAAGCCTTCCATGGGGCATGTTCCTTTTCCTGCTCATGCCTTCTCCAGACTGCCAGAAACCTCTGTTTAATGGAGTGATACAAGGAGGACGAGGGGGATAAAAGCTGGAAATTTAGGGGGGGAACACCGAATATGTATGAAGGAAAAGAGTCCTCCCAAGTGACTGAGATGGCTGAGGGACAGAATTTGTACTAATCTGGGCAACCGGCCAAGCCAAACACCCCAAGGGGGCAAGAGGGAAGCTGTAGCAAGGGAGGGAAAGCAGGGGTGGGAGGTGAAATAAAGTATGTAGAAGGTGGACAAGACGAGGTGAGACAGATGACATTACATTGTAGAAATGAAAATTTGAAAAGCCAGGAGGGAAACTGGGAGTTGTAGGACTGTTTCCTTTGAGTAGGCATCAGGGTCTGGTTGCACTGGGATATTTAGCATCCTGTTTAATGGTGCGTAACATGTTGCAAGGAAAGCACCAAAACTTTAATCCATAGTGCATAGATCATACAGTTATCTCCACTGCTCCCTTTCCCCTCTTTCTCACATATAGACTCACACTCTTTGACCTTCTGGCTGCAGCTTTCTGCGTAACGGTATGTGCTGCCAAGTCACACAGCTTGAGCAGCAGGGAGGTCCAGAAACCCAGAGGGAGATGGTACGTGACAGAGAGCAGGCTTATGAATGTGTGTGTGTAAAGTCCGAGAAGCCGGAGTGGATATTTTCTTAAAGCTTTTGCATGAAGGTATACAAATATATAATGAGTGGCAGTGTGGTTTGACAATTAAGTGTGCGAATGAGTTTGTTTTTGTGGAGGGGAAATGATAGAAAAGACAGTGCATGGAGACACAGGGCAGAACATCTGATATCCATATGTTCATTTGGCTAAAAACCATTTTAATCAGGTTTGTGGCTTTGTGGAGCCTAAGTAGCTGCCTGTAAAGTAAAGCACACAACACGGGGGCACACACCGGCCTCCCGTGTGCTGCGTGCGCGTGTAATCGTTTGTATGCACACATGTATACAAACGGTGACTGGCTCCACCACAGAGCGAGGGGAAGGGAGGCGAAGGGTATATGAGATTCATGCTGCATCGATTTCTCTCTCCAAACTCTGAAAGTGATTTTCTCCCCGTATCTTTCAGGAAATGATTCATTAGGCCGTGGCCCAGTTGGGATCTCTCTGACATGGAATAAGAAACAGCTCCTCACCCCAGGCTGGTGCACTTGGAGTGTGCACTGAGACAAAGGGGAAGATGGGAAGCAGCCTGTGAGGGAAGTGATGTGAGGAGAGAGGGATGGATGCAGGAGGAGAGGAACGATGGAAGAAAGGAAGGGATGCAGAAGGGGGGAAGGGGAGCCTCCATGGCTTTCAGTCAATGCTACAACTGCTCCCAGACAAGTTCCTCTTTCCTGGAACGCCATGGGACAACTCAGCACAGAAGAGAACAACACAATGTACTAATCTTTCTGAGGTCATCTTGAACACATCTTTGTCAGTTGTTTTAGTATCCCATCTCAGAGCTGCAGCACTTTGGGAATTGATGCCAAGGCAGTATATACAGAAGAGCAAATCATGGCAGGAACAAAAGTGAAATCAGGAAAGTCTAAACAGAAAGGCATCCGCTGTCTGCAGTGAGAGGATAGAGCAGGTTTGTGTTGAATTAATAGCTTTTTGATTTCTCTGATCAAACGGGCAAGCTGGTTTTACTTTACACTAGGCACAACACGTCCAGATTTTCAAATTAGGAAAAGCCCATTCAGTGCGTTCAGTGGTCAGAGAACTTTCTGAACAGAATATCTAATACAACACTCAACTGCACTTAAAGTCTGACATTCCGACTTCTTACTGCTGGGGTGCACAGTGTTTGAGAAGAAGCATCATGTCAAACTCAAATGCTGACCTAATAGTGAGATGTATATTGACAGACAACAGAGATTGTATGCCATATATGTAAGTACACAGCTCTTTTCTTTGGGAAGTGCATTAAGTAACACAAGTAAGTGCTGTAGGGGGTTAAGAAAGTATAGAGCACATATACTGTATATGTTGTAGGTTAATTTAGATTATGTAATTGGTTTGATGTGTTTACTGTATCTATTTGTCTGTTTTTGGTTTTACTCTCAAAGTTTTCAGACAAATCTGAATGAACATTTTCAGGACTCTTGGAAATCACCTAAGACCAGATCTGGAACCATTTACTTATTTATTGAAACTTTCTCCACTCGTGAGATACAAAACAACTAGACACTTCAAAAGTATTGTCCTTGCAAATACAGTACTTATCCAAGTGAACTGTTTGAAAGTGAGACATTTTGATGGTCACTGGGAATATACATACATACACACACATTTTATATATATATACAGTATATATATATATATATATATATATATATATATATACACAGTATCTCACAAAAGTGAGCACACCCCTCACATTTTTGTAAATATTTTATTGTATCTTTTCATGGGACAACACTGAAGATATGACACTTTGATACAATGTAAAGTAGTCAGTGTACAGCTTGTATAACAGTGTAAATTTGCTGTCCCCTCAAAATAACTCAACACACAGCCATTTATGTCTAAACTGCTGGCAACAAAAGTGAGTACACCCCTGGTGAAATTGTGCCCAAAGTGTCAATATTTTGTGTGGCCACCATTATTTTCCAGCACTGCCTTAACTCTCTTGGGCATGGAGTTCTCTAGAGCTTCACAGGTTGCCACTGGAATCCTCTTCCACTCCTCCATGACGACATCATGGTGTTAGAGACCTTGCGCTCCTCCACCTTCCATTTGAGGATGCCCCACAGATGGTCAATAGGGTTTAGGTGTGGAGACATGCTTGGCCAGTCCATCACCTTTACCCTCAGTTTCTTTAGCAAGGCAGTGATCGTCTTGGAGGTGTGTTTGGGGCTTTTATCATGTTGGAATACTGCCCTGCAACCCAGTTTCTGAAAGGAAGGGATCATGCTCTGCTTTAGTATGTCACAGTACATGTTGGCATTCATGGTTCCCTCAATGAACTGTAGCTCCCCAGTACCGGCAGCACTCATGCAGCCCCAAATCATGACTCTCTCACCACCATGCTTGACTGTAGGCAAGACACTTGTTTTTGTACTCCTCACCTGGTTGCCACCAGACACGCTTGACACCATCTGAATCAAATAAGTTTGTTGGTCTCATCATGTCATGTTCGTGCGCTTTTGCGCAGTGAACAGGGGAAAGGATACGAGCCCAAACGCTGGTGAAGTGAACGTGTTTATTAAACAGAAAAACATATCAAACGTGGCTGTAGACTGGCAGGGAGCTCAGGCTCCTAAAAACTGCCAGCTGACAATTAAGAAACAATGACCAAGGAAAATACAGCCACAAATCATGGAACAGGGTTGAGATGTCAACCCCATTCATGACTGCCCCCCACCCAAGGGTTGGATTCCAGACACCCACCATACCATTAAAAGAAAAGAAACAAAAAGAAAAACCTGCCTCCCCTCACCCAAAAAACTATCACGCAAACCAGGGCGGGAGGTGGGGGGAAACACGTCAGGAGGAAATAAACGAGCAGAGAATTAAACACCACAGAACAAAGCAAAACACAAAAACACCCAACCCCCAACCTTGGACTAAGCCCCCCCCACCAAGACCCAAGAGTCTCAAAGTTCAGGGGGCCGGCCAAAGTCCCAGGGCCAGCAGCCAGCCTGCAGTACAGCGTCAGGCGGCCTGCCAGACCAAATGGGCCACCTGACCCGGAGACCCAGTCCTTCGGGCGGCCAGCCAGCATAGTTGAGCCACCAGGGCCGGAGGGGTGGATGAGGTGGTGGGCTACCCACTGGAAGGCTGAGAGGCGGGTGGCTGGACAGAGGAAGGGGAACCCCTGCGGTTACTGGTGGTGGAGGAAGATGGGCCATGACGGTGCCCAGCAGAAGAAGAAGGAACACCCACAAGGCCTCTGGAAGGGGAGAGGAGACCCTGGTGTCCTCCAACTGGCCGGCTGCACCCTCGGTGGTCCCGGCTTAGGACTGGAGCACGGCCACACCTGCGGTGGACCCGGGCTGGGCCATGGCTGCCCCCACAGTGGTCCCAGCCCTGGACAAGATCACACCAGCAGTGGTCCCAGCCTGGGACCTCATTGCACCCATGGCGG
The DNA here is from genome assembly GCA_020510985.1 of Pholidichthys leucotaenia. Classification (NCBI taxonomy): domain Eukaryota; kingdom Metazoa; phylum Chordata; class Actinopteri; order Cichliformes; family Pholidichthyidae; genus Pholidichthys; species Pholidichthys leucotaenia. The sequence continues at coordinate 167,216,776 of CM035842.1, forward strand.
GCCCCAGCTGGGCCTGTGTTGCACCCACGGAGGACCCCGACCAGGCCATGGTTGCACTCACAGTGGAACCCGGCTGGGCCCCTGCTGCACCCCTGGTAGACCCCGACCGGGCCATGGTTGCACCCACGGAGGAACCCAGCTGGGCCCCTGCTGCACCCACGGTGGGGCCTGGCTGGGCTACTGCTGACCCTGATGCCACCTTGACCGTGTGCCAGCCGACCCACTTCAGCACCAGACCCAGGATGCGGTCAATCAAGGGGGCCCCAAGCGAGGGTGAAGGAAGAGAGCCCCTGATAGCCTCGCTGGGAGGAACTGGAACCACGATGTCCTCTGGAGGCAGACCTGGACCCTCAGAGACCTCCGGCTGAACTGGAACGTCTCCGGTGACCCTGGGAGAAAACTTAGAAAGTACACACAGAGAAGCAGGATCAGGGTCACTGGCAGCAGTGGAGCCCGACGAGGCAAGCTCAGGTGCAGCGTACGGCTGCATCTGGCTCTCCTCACCTAGAGCTGGGCAAAAATGCTAAGAGGAGAAAGTCAAAGGAGAGCATTTGCCTGAGCTCGAGCTCCACCGCCATCCAGGACTCCGGCGATCCAAGCGGTGATGTCATCTCAGGTCCGGCCTCAAGGAGGTCTAGTTCTGGTTCCCACTCTGCTACAGTGGGCTCTGCAGCAGGCATGATGGAGTTAGCAGTCCTTATTGCCCCAGCCATCGTGACCCACTCCGGTGACTCCTCCGGCGTGACGGCTGGGGTCTGGTTCACCATTGCTGCGGGGGAATGATCCTCCCGGACCTCTGGCTCCTCTTAGTCCCGACGGTTCAGCTCCGGCGCCGGCGTGCATTCAGGGAGGACAGGAGAGAACACAGAGAGGGCTGGTGAGCAGTACATAACAGCAGCAGGTGGGCAGAACTCAGGGGACTGCTTCTCCTGAGTCTCCCTACCGGGAAACAGGCAAGACATTTCATCATTAATAGGAAAAGAATGAAATAAAACTTTCCTGTTCTCCCGGATGAGGATGTTGCCTGCTGCTGTAGCGGGTACGTCGTCCTTCTTCGTGGTGAGGATGATTCTGGGCCCCACTGAGGATCGTGGCAGAGCCGCCCTTCTGGCCACAGAAATGGAAGCTGCTGGTGAGGAAATCAATCGCCCCTTGACAGTTAGTGGAAACACCGAGGGAGAAGGCCTCACAGCGGAAATGGGAGACGAGTGAGCAGGCGGAACTGCTGGCGAGGAAGAAGGGGGGAAGGTCCACTGTGGGGATCGCCAGGCTCAGTGTACGAGGAGCGGCCGCCAAGGGAGCTGGATTATTTGTCCGGGGATCCGGAATAGGACAACATCATCGCTGCCGCTGACCTGACAACAGCCATGCTGGAGCTGGAGGAAACGCGAGGGAAGGAATGGCCACCGGCTGAGAAGAGCGTCTCAGCTTGGGCTGTGCAAGGAACGCCCTTCTCCTCAGGTCAAAAAATGCCTGCTGGAGCGCGCAGACCAGGGATAACAATTCAGCATATTGAGGATAATTCCAGAGTCCGGGGTGAGCCTCCAGAATACCCAAAGCCCCATTCAGGCAATCCCACTTCTGTCCTGGGCCGTAGGCTTCATCGGCGTCATCCATGAAACCCCGGACAAACATGGCTGGCCATTTCTCCTCCACGCTCGGATGCCCCGCTGCTCATCTGCTTCTGCCAGTGTGGAGACACCACGCTGAGGACATTATGCTCCAGACCAGGTGGGTGGAAAACACACAGAAAAGGGTGAAAAAACAACACGCACTTCACCGCTGGGCTCTTTTGTGGTGGTGGCGTACTGTCATGTACGCTGCGTTATTGCGCAGTGCACAGAATAAATTGATGCAAGCCCAAAATGCAGGTGAAGAGAATGTGTTTATTAAGCAGAAAAACATACATACAAAGTGTCCCATGAAAACAGTCCAAAAAATGAGTAATGGTATAGACGAACAGGCTACAAACTCCATTGGCTGGAGAAGGATTGAGCCCCACGCGCTCCCAGGCGGGACTGGGCAGCGGAGAGAAAAAGGGCTAATAGTTAATGAGAGGAGGAAGACTTACATGCGTGTCTGTGTCGGCTCTGGAAACAACAACACCACTAGTCCAAAAGAAGGAGAAACCAACTGTGAGTGAGCCTGGACATCAAGGTTGACTAACACCACCACACTGAATGCTCACACTGTCACCCAGAAATACCTTGAGTACTCGTGAGTGACAGGTGAATGCAGGTGTGTGGCGGCAGCCAGTGCATGAGTGCATGTATGTGAGTGTGAGTGGAGTGAGAATGAATGTGGGTGTGTGTGTATGAGAAGGTGTGCATGGACAAATGAAAATGACAATCAGTTGGTGGATGCTGGCAGAGAGGAGGAGGCGTGGCTGTAAGACCGGCAGGGAGCCCAGGCTCCTAAAAACTACCAGCTGACAATTAAGAAACAATGATCATGGAAAATACAGCCACAAATCATGGAACGTTCATGACACATCAGACCACAGGACATGGTTCCAGTAATCCATGTTCTTAGTTTGCTTGTCTTCAGAGAACTGTTTGCAGGCTTTCTTGTGCATCATCTTTAAAAGGGGCTTCCTTCTGGGATGACAGCCATGCAGACCAATTTGATGGAGTGTGCAGCATACGGTCTGACCACTGACAAGCTGAACCCCTACTCCTTCAACCTCTGCAGCAATGTTGGCAGCACTCATACATCTATTTTCAAAAGACAACCTCTGGATATGACGCTGAGCACGTGCAGTCAACTTCTTTGGTCGACCATGGCGAGGCCTGTTCTGAGTGGAACCTGTCCTGTTAAACTGCTGTATGGTCTTGGCCACCGTGCTGCAGCTCAGTTACAGGGTGTTGGTAATCTTCTTATAGTCTAGGTCATCTTTATGTAGAGCAACAAGTCTTTTTTTCAGATCGTCAGAGAGTTGTTTGCCATGAGATGCCATGTTGAACTTCCAGTGACCAGTATGAGAGAGTGTGAGAGTGATGACACCAAATGTAATACACCTGCTCCCCATTCACACCTGAGACCTTGTAACACTAACAAGTCACATGACATTGGGGAGGGAAAATGGCTTACTGGGCACAATTTGGACATTTTCACTAGAGGTGTACTCACTTTTGTTGCCAGCAGTTTAGACTTCAATGGCGGTGTGTTGAGTTATTTTGAGGGGACAGCAAATTTACACTGTTATACAAGCTTTACACTGACTACTTTATATTGTATCAAAGTGTCATATTTTCAGTGTTATCCCATGAAAAGATATAATAAAATATTTACAAAAATGTGAGGGGTGTACTCACTTTTGTGGGATACTGTATACATACTTCATTCTTGTAATGTCCATTTTTTCCACTACTAGTGGGTCAGATGAGTTGTTGTTACAGCAGACATCAACATGTCTGCCATATCCTTACAGTTGAAGCTTGAGTTTTTACGCCGGACGCCCCTCCTGATGCAACCCTGCCCATTTTATCCGGGCTTGGGACTGCACTGGCTTGTGCACACCCTTGCAGGAAGTTCCACTTTTACATGGTCTTTGGCATGACCCGGCTTTGATTTGAACCCCGGCCTCCCGGTTGTGGGGGGGGATGCCCTACCTCTAGGCCACCACTCCGGTGAGTGGTGGTGTGGTATACACACACACACACACACACACAGCAAGGAAAATAAGTATTGAACACTTCAACATTTTTTTTTCATTAAACATTTCTAATGAAGCCTCTGACCTGAGATTTTCACCAGATATCAGTAACAACCCAAGTAATCCAGACATACAAAGAAATCAAGGTAACTGTATTCACAAAACAAGTTATAGCTAATAAAGTGGAATGACACAGGAAATAAGTATTGAACACATGAAGAAAAATACTGTAGATGCAAAAAGGCATAGAAAGCAAAGAAACCAGCTGAAATCCACTAGAATTTAGGATGCCATCCCATTCCCCATCAGTGCAAATTAATTTCAGCTGGTTAAGTTCTAACTGATAGCCTTTAAAAAGGTCAATGAATATCAGATTGTAACACCACAAAGAACTCACGATGGGTGGGCTGCACGGTGGCGCAGTGGTTAGCACTGCGGCAGCACAGTTTACCCTTGGCCGGGGGATTGTGGGGATCATGGGATTGTGGGTTCGATCCCAGCCCCCGACCAACAGTGATCTGTGTGGAGTTTGCATGTTCTCCCCGTGTTGCGTGGGTTTACTCCGGGATTTCTCCGGTTTCCTCCCACATGCCAAAAACATGCATGTTAGGTTAATTGGCTGTTCTAAATTGTCCCTAGATATCTGTTTCCTATAGGCCCTTAGAATAGAGGGTTAGTATTAATGAAAGCGCTTTGAGTGGTCTTTGTGACTTGAAAAGCGCTATATAAGTGCAGGTTAGTTAGTTAGTTAGTTAGTTAGAAGCAAAGAGCTCTCTCTAGAGGGCAACGTTATTGTTGCAAAACATAATGATGGCATTAGTTACAGGCGCATTTCAAAACTGCTGAATGTTCCAGTGAGCACTGTTGGAGCTATCATTCGCAAGTGGAAAGAACATCATTTTACCATAAACTGACCACAACCAGGAGCTCTTCACAAAATTTCTGACAGAGGAGTCAAAAGAATTTTCAGAAGAGTTATCCAAGAGACAAAGACCACTCGTGGAGAGCTCCAGAAAGACCTGGAGTTAGCAGGTACTGCTGTTTCAAAGAAAACAATAAATAATGCACTCAGCCGACATGGGCTCTATGCTCACTCACCTTGCAAGACTCACTTGCTGAAGAAAAAGCATGATGAAGCTTTGTGCCCCTCTGCCTCACCATCAACATTGCAGGCGACACCTCCCACCCCTCACACTCCCTCCTCAGCTTTCTGCCCTCGGGGAAAAGGTACTGGAGCCTCCAGGCCCGCTCCACAAGACTGCTAAACAACTTTGTTCATCAGGCCATCAGGACCCTAAACTCTGTCCACTTCCTCCCCCCACCCCACCCCTGGACCGTAACTCACTCACCGCACAGTAACTACCTCAGCTGTTGGCACAGAAACACTGGCTCATCAACAGTAATACATCTGCTGCTGTATGTCTCTGCACTTTACTGCAGCTATTTGCACAAATGCCATATCTGCTGCTGTCTGTTATTGCAATACTGTTCATGTACTATCTGTCACCGTCTGAACCTACACTACCGCATTGAACTTGCAACTACGAGTATTACTGCTCTACTTTTTCTGTATATAGGATCGCTGGGTTTTATCATTTATCTTTATTTGCACTATGGGATGTCTGGGTCTATCTTTTGTCGCTATTTGCACAACGGGTTGCATTACTGTACATAGACTGCTGTTGTCGTTTTTCCAGCCTTATTCCTTTTTTTAATATTGCGCACACCACTGAAGAGAGAGAAAAACCATTTCAATTCTCCTGTATGTCCTGTACGTATAATAGTATTGACAAATAAAATCTTGAATCTCTTGAAGAAACACCAGATGTGCATAACAAAAAGCAAATGTGATGCAATGATTAGTACTGTCATCTGGTTCAAGACTACTGGTCTGCAGTGGAGTTTTGCATGGGTTTACTTCAGATAGTGTCATTTGAAATTGGTGTCTGTAGCCTATAGAATAGGAGTGTATATAGCTAGTAATTCAAAGCACCATGGTCAAAAATTAGATATACTGTAAGTACAGGTACATTTCCAAAAAGAAGCCTCAAGTCTATATGTTTCTCACTTAACATCTAAAAAAATAAACCTTACAACTTAGTGTCATCATTCATTGACAAAAAATGTTTGCCGTGGATCTGTTAGAGCCAAAACACACACCCATCCAAAACAAACATCTGACATTTGCACATCCCAGCATCGTAACTTGACCAACATGATTGCTGGCTGAGATAAGGATGATGTGATTTACTCTATGTGGAATGCAATGTGAGAGAAGAGTGTCAAACATCAGCTAAACTTTCTACTTTTAAAGCACCTGGGGGTGGGATGACTGAGTACATGGGAACGTCTAAAGATAAGCGGGAAGAGGTCTGGATTATGTGTTAAGCCTCATTACTCAACCTCCCACTCAGTTTAATCGAGTGAAAGAAAGAGACAGGCAGAATATACAGGCCTTAATGGCATAAAGAATACATGTGCATTTGTGTGCGTGTGGCAGTGCGGGTGTCCATGTCTCCCCCGTGACCTCATGAATCAGCTTAAACTGTAATAAAGCAGCAAATTATAAATTAGATAAGTGTCAGTGAGCTATTGGTCTGGGGAGCACAGCATCCATTCCCAACCACACTACATTTAAGAATGTGACTTTTTGGCCTCCATTTCATCTATCATCTTGTAAAACCATACTAGCCTCTGAGTTTTCTCTCATATGTGTGTTTCTAAGAATTCCCAGTGTGTTAAGATACTCAGGCACATCACTCAACACCCAGATTATGTGTTAAATTCCTGATAGACTCTAAAGTGGACCCCCACCGAGATGGTAATTTACTTGCTGTCACAATAGGACAATAAAATCCTGCTGACAGATGGTTATTTAATGTCATCCGGTGCTAAAAGGGTGTTTTGCAATGACTCGGGTGATGTTTGCCTCTAATATTCCTTTTACTAACATGTCTAGCATTTGTGATAACATTTTCTGCATATTTTGTTGTATGTGATAGAGCCACATGATAAAATCAGGGTCATAAAGTGAAAGTTGCAACCACGAACTATAGCGAAGGATCTCCTGAAGACATGTGGCACTAATCTAAGAAGCGCCATGACTTCATTGTCACATAATTGACTCTCCTCATTTGTTCCTCTCTTTCTTACTTTGCTGTCAGGGCAAGTGGAGGCCATGGCTATTTTAGTTTTCTACTTACTTAAACATGTACTACTGTCTGGTCAAGCACAATAGTTCTGTTCCAGCCAGACATTTAGCAGACAGTCAGGCTCTTCATTTTAAGCTTCTGCTGATTTATTAATGGAAAATTGAGCGAGGCTTTAAACTGAAGGATAATACGATGTGTTTTGCTTTGACTGCCATACTGTGACAAACTATTTAATAGACGCTAATGAATGGCAAACAAAAGTCCACTGAGTCATAACTAAGAGTCCTGAACTTTTAATCGTTGACACATCAAACTACACTGCGCAGCTGTTGAGACAATGCTTTAGTGTAAACTTTAGAGCTCCCAATGTGCTGATTCCCAGTCAGTACCCAGGGGGCCTCTGCTACTGCAGTAGTTAGGGATACTGACATGTTATTTCAACTAACCTGAAAAAATAAAATAAACACACACAAGCAGATTACAAGTTAAAACGGAATGGACCTTAACAGATTGGCCACATGAGTTTGCACAAAAGTAAAAGTTATAAATAAGCTAATGCAATATGTGGGCAAGATTAGTTTTATTATTCAATAGATAATGACAAAGAAAATAAAAGGGATGGCATTCCTACCTCATAAAATAACAGCATCTGTTAAAAATATTTGAAAACATGGATGAATCCTGCTATGAACAAGAATGATTTATAAATAACAAGTGGGAAACTGATAGCTAAAATCAGAGCTGCCTTTTTTTTTTTAGCAAAAAACATGAACAAATACAATTGCTATGTAAGACTACTTGATAAAAAGTTAACAAGCTATAACTATTAAGACTATTGTGGGGACTTGGTGTTGGACTTGGAGAAGTAAATGCCAGAGCCACTGGGAGAAGAAGTGTGTGAGAGCGGCACCGGCATTATGTCATGCTAATGTGCCACACAGGCTTTGTTCTAAACCTAATGTATGATGGTCGGAAGTTCCGGGTCTCGATGCATGGTATTAAAGATATAAAAGAGGAATGCACAGAGACCCGGGATCTTTTTTTGCTGTAAGTTACGTTGGAGAAAGAATAAAGTTTGTGTTATTCAGCTCTTTGCCTCACCTGCCTCCTTTCTCCACACTATCAACAAAAATGACCAATGTATTAATTTTTACCAGTGTCCATGACACTGGGTATGAATGTGTATAAATGTTCAGTAGTGGTTGAAGCCTGATGATCCTCCATCCCTGGATGAAGTCAGGAAAGCCATCAAACAGATGAGCTGTGGCAAGGCCCCCGGCAGTGATGGTATCCCTGCAGAAGTGTACAAGGCACTTAGCAAAAAGGCTCTTCAGGCATTTCACAGTGTTCTTACCAGTATATGGGAAGAGGAAGAAATGCCAGCTGAACTCCGTGATGCAATAATAGTCGCCCTGTACAAGAACAAAGGTTCCAGAGCAGACTGTGGAACTACAGGAGTATATTCCTACTCTCCATTGCAGGGAAAATCCTCGCCAGAATCATCTTGAACAGACTGATCTCGGCAGTCTCAGAGAAGAACCTCTCTGAATCACAATGTGGGTTGTGGCCTGATTGTAGCACTGTTGACATGGTTTTTGTGGTGAGACAGGTTCAAGAGAAATGCCTTGAGCAGAACATGAACCTCTATGCAGTCTTCATCGATCTGACTAAAGCGTTCGACAGTCAACAGAAACGCACTGTGGATCATCCTCCACAAGCTCGGATACCCAATGAAGTTCACCTTGCTCATCAGGCTGTTTCATGATGGCATGACTGGTGAAGTACTGTCCGATGGTGAACCTTTTGAGAGATTTGACATCTTACCCTTGGCCGGGGGATTGTGGGGATCGTGGGATCGTGGGTTCGATCCCAGCCCCCGACCAACAGTGATCTGTGTGGAGTTTGCATGTTCTCCCCGTGTTGCGTGGGTTTACTCCGGGATTTCTCCGGTTTCCTCCCACATGCCAAAAACATGCATGTTAGGTTAATTGGCTGTTCTAAATTGTCCCTAGATATCTGTTTCCTATAGGCCCTTAGAATAGAGGGTTAGTATTAATGAAAGCGCTTTGAGTGGTCTTTGTGACTAGAAAAGCGCTATATAAGTGCAGGTTAGTTAGTTAGTTAGTTAGTTAGTTAGTTAGTTAGTTGAATGGTGTAAAGCAAGGCGTCCTTGCCTCAATGCTGTTCAATCTCTTCCTCACCCAAGTACTACTTCATGCTGTCAAAGACCTCGAGCGTGGTATCTACATCAGATATCGCCTGGATGGTTCACTGTTTGATCTGCGACATCTTGCTGCAAAAACAAAGGTGCTGGAGAGGCTCATAGTAGAAGCACTGTTTGCCGATGACTGCACTCTGATGGCCCACGAAGAAACCCACCTACAGACAATCATTGATAGGTTCTCCATAGCACCCAAGATGTTTGGCCTGACAATCAGCCTCGGGAAGACAGAGGTCCTCTTCCAGCCTGCATCAAACAGTGTCCGTCAAGAGCCAAACATCACCATCGAGAGCACACAGCTGAAGAATGTTGATACCTTCAAGTACCTGGGCATGACCATCTCTAATGATGCATCGCTAGACAAGGAGGTCGCAGCAAGGATACAGAAAGCTAGTCAAGCAATGGGCAGACTGTGCACCAAGGTCTTGCAGCATAAAGACATTTGCCTCTCAACCAAATGGAAGGTGTGCAATGCAGTCAGACTGACATCACTGCTGTATGGGTGTGAAACATGGACTATATACCACAGGCACATCAAGAAGCTGGAGCAATTCCACACACGCTCCCTGCAGTCAATCATGCGGATACGCTGGCAGGACTGCATAACGAATCAAGAAGTCCTGAACAGATCCAACACCACAAGCATCAAAGCCAAGATCCTCCAAGCTCCGCTTTGATGGACTGGCCATGTCATCCGCATGGAAGAATCCAGAATCCCACGTCAGCTCTTCTACGGAGAGCTGGCATGAGGTAGCCGCAAGCAAGGTTGCCCGAAAAAGAGGTTCAAAGACAACCTCAAAGCCAACATCAAATGAGTCGGCCTTCAGCCCCAACGGCTCAAGACTGCAGCAGCCAACAGAACCAGCTGGCATGCCCTAACAAGGAAGGCAGTCAACTCTTTCAAAGATGACCACCGCCAACACCTTGCAGCTGCACAGGATTGATGCCACCGAGCTGCATCCGCCTCTGCCCTGACCACTGGTATTCCATGCCCTACATGCAACCGCATGTGTGCTTCAAACTTCGGACTCCGAAGCCACATGCGCATCCACCAGTGACGGCACAACATATCGTCTTCCTCAGATCCCAAGAGAGAGAGAGACCATTGGCGCAGATTGGCATCCACATTTCCATCAGTCTGCCCCAGGGCAGCTGTGACTACAATAGTAGCTTACCACTATCAATGTCTGTCTGGAGTGAATGAATATTTTTTTTTTTTTTATTTGATTTTGTATACTTTATTGATCCCCAGAGCGGAAATTGAGGGCATCCACCTGGATGAATGAAGCAGCCACGGTACGGCGCTATCCCTTTACCATTCACACACACACTCACACCTAGGGCCACTTTTAGAGTCTCCAATTAACCTAACCTGCATGTTTTTGGCCTGTGGGAGGAAACCAGAGAACTCCTGGAGTAAACCCACGCAGACATGGGGAGAACATGCAAACTCCACACAGATCACTGTTGGTCAGGGGCGGAATAATGGACTCACTGTAAGGGCTTTGAGATGTCACTTGACATGTAACAGGCCATATAAATCTAATCCACTATTATTATCATTATTATTATTATTGCTTGATAATAAGTTAAAACAAGCTATAACTATTAAGACTATCAATAAAAATGACCAATGTGTTAATTTTTACCAGGAGGAAATTACAACTGATATGTGCATTTAGATAGATACTTGTCATGACGAATTAAGTTTTGACAGCTCATGTGCACAATGCCAAACACAGGAAGGAACCACACAGAGGAGCACGTTTGACAATTTTGTTAATAGCAAAAATCCAAAGCACACAGCTACAGAAACAGTCACTCGCCAGAGGAAAGGCCCTGTGGAGAGAAGACGAGAGCCGTAAGCTGAGGAGTGGAGTAAGGGAAATGGACGAGCCAAATTGCCACTTACTTGGGAAATCTAAAGAGGACTGGCAGGACCCAGCGGGGAATAGACAAACCAGTAGGGTAAGGGGGAAGATGAGCTGATGGTGCCTGACCGAGTGGAGTAGATTGCTGAGGAACAGTGTGGTGAGGTAGGAGAGCACGCGCAGTCCCAGGGACACACCTACACAGTGGCAGCAACCTAAGAAGGAAAGGAGAAATAAGGTTAACGGTGTGTTAATGCTTTAGACTTTATAATAGCTTTCCTGAACACGGGCAGTATACCCAGACGAGCCAGCGTTGACTGCGTGGAGAGAGCCTCCTTATGTACGCTGGCTGATGAGCAGGTGCAGGTGTGTCTTCTGCCTCAGGTGCAGTGATGAATTTGTGAATGTGAGGCCGGAGGGGAGGGGCACGCTCCCACTGCCCATGACAGGGCCCCCCCTTCTAGAAACGCCTCCTAGCGGTCCAGAGGGCTTCTCCGGGTAAGCACGGTGAAAGGCCTGGAGCATCCCCTTGTCCAGCACTCGTGACGAGGGGGTCCAGGATCGTTCCTCCGGGCCGTAGCCCTCCCAGTCGACTAGATACTGTAGACCCCGGCCCCGAACATCCAAAATCCGCTGAACCATGTAGGCAGGGTGGCCATCGATGATGCCGGGAGAAGGAGGCGGCTTCGGGAGGGGGGGCAGAGGGGACTGACTGAGAGGGGCTTGATGTGGCTGACGTGAAAGGTGGGGTTCACCCGTAGGGTTGTGGGCAGCTTCAGCTGGACCGACGTGTTGTTGACAACCCGGGAGATGGTATAAGGCCCAAGGAAGCGGGGGGACAGTTTTTTTGATTTCTCCTTCAGTGGAATCTGGCTAGCTGCCACCCAGACCTGCTGTCCCACAATGTACTTGGGGGCCGGGACCCACCTCCTGTCAGCAGCGGCCCAGGTGCATTCCATGGTGTGGGCCAGGGTGGCCCGAGTAGACCTCCAGACACATCAGCAGCACTGCGCTTGGGCCCCTATGGATGGAACCGAGACCTCCTTCTTGGCCATAGGAAGGAGAGGCGACATGTACCCCAACGACGCCTCAAGCGGAGTGAGTCCGGTAGCTGAGGAAACCGCAGAGTTCATGGAATACTCCACCCAGATCAGGTGTGTGCTCCAGGAAAAGGGATTATTGTCCGCTACGCACTGCAAGGCAGCCTCCAGGGACTGATTGGCGTGCTCCACCTGCCCGCTGCTCTGAGGGTGATTTCCAGAGGTGACTCACAGTGGTTCCCAGGGTCTGGCAAAAGGCCCTCCAGACCTGGGACGTAAATTGTGGACCCCGGTCAGACACACTGTCAATAGGGATGCCATGGACCTGGATCACGTGATCAGTGAGGAGGACCGCTGTCTCCAAGGCCAATGGAAGTTTAGGGAGGACCACCAGATGCACAGCCTTGGAGAAGTGATCCACGATGGTCAGGATCACCGTCTTGCCATGGGAGGAGGGCAATCCGGTCACAAAGTCAACGGCAATGTGGGACCACAGATGACAAGGGATGGGGAGGGGGTGGAGGAGTCCAGATGGTGGGGAGGACTCAGATTTACCCCAGACGCAGGTCTGGCAGGCTCTGACATACTCCCGGATGTCACGCCGCAGCGTGGGCCACCAGAACACCCGTCGGACAAGTTTGATGGTCCGGGTGATCCCTGGGTGGCAGGCAAAGTGACTGGTGTGACCCCACTGGATGACATCACTGCGGAGGGCGGCAAGGACATACAGACGGTTCCAGGGGCACCCTACTGGCACAGGCTCCTAGGACTGGGCCTGGCGGACCCTCCGCTTGATATCCCAAGTAAGGGCTCCAAGGACGCATGAAGGTGACATGATGGTTTGGGGGGGGTGGGGGGATACACCCCCGGAGGAATCAAACTGGCATGAGAGTGTGTCTGGTTTGGTATTCCGGGCGTCAGGCCGGTAAGTGATGGTGAAGTTAAATCGCTGGAAGAATAATGACCAGCGAGCCTGCCTGGCATTCAGTCGGCGGGCCAACCACAAGTACTCGAGGTTCTTATGGTCGGTCCACACGATGATGGGGTGAATGGCCCCCTCTAACCAGTGCCTCACTCCACTCCTCTAATGCCAACTTAGTGGCCAGCAGCTCTCTGTCCCCTGTGTCATAGTTCCTCTCAGCCGGCGTGAGCCGCCAAGAGAAATAAGTGCATGGGTGAAGCTTCTGATCAGGGGGCGTGCGACAGCACAGCGCCAACCCCCGAATCAGACGCATCCACCTCAAGGACAAATGGAAGCTGCGTGTCGACCTGAGCCAAGATAGGTGTTTCCGTGAACAGGCTCTTTAATTTGGAAAACGCCTGCTCAGCTGTCTCAGTCCACCGAAAGGGGACTTTAACAGAGGTCAGCTGTGTCAAAGGCAGTGCTACCCCACTATAGTTCCTGATGAACCTGCGGTAAAAGTTCGCAAACCCAAGGAAGCAATGAAGCTGGGGAGTTGGCCAATCTAACACTGCCTTTATCTTGGCCAGGTCAGCAATCAGCTCCCCCTCAGCCACGATGAAGCCCAAGAAGGTGGTGGATGATGTGGAGAACTCACACTTCTCGGCCTTAACGTAAAGCTGGTTCTCCAAAAGCCGCTGTAAAACGGCCCTGATGTGGACCTCACATTCCTCTGGCAAGCAGACGAAAATAAGAATGTCATCAAGATAGACAAACACAAATTGGCATAGCATATCGCGGAACAAGTCATTTATTAAAAACATGAATTGGTATGGCATATCGCTGAGGACGTCATTTATTAACCGCTGGAAGATGGCGGGGGCGTTAGTGAGCCCGAATGGCATCACTAAGTACTTGAATTGCCCCTGGTGTGTTTTAAAGGCCGTCTTCCATTCATCGCCCTCGCGAATGTGGACCAAATGATGCACATTCCTGAGGTCCAACTTAGTAAAAACCTGTGAGCGCTGAAGAAGCTCGAACACTGAATTGATCAAAGGCAGAGGGTACTTATCCTTGATGGTAATAGCGTTGAGCTCCCGGTAGTCGATGCACGGGCGCAATGAGCCATCCTTCTTTCCGATGAAGAAGAATCCGGCCCCAAGCGGAGTCGAAGATGGCCGAATAAGGCCAGCGTTCAGTGACTCCTTCACATATTGCTCCATCACCTCCCTCTCCCGGCTAGAAATGCTATACAGCTGGCTGGACGGCATTCTCACCCCCGGGATGAGATCTATAGCACAGTCAGAAGAGCAGTGAGGCGGCAGCGACAACGCTCTCAACTTGCTAAAGACCTCCCCCAAATCGTGATAAGCCAGGGGGATGAGGTTGAGGTCCGGCAGCTCGGCCAGAGAGGGAGGACCAGACAGAGATGGGGAGCAATCAGCTGAACACATACAGTGGGCCAAACAAAACGGGCTCCAGGAGGAGATGGTATTTTTGGCCCAGTTGATCTCTCGGCTATGCCTCCGGAACCACAGATAACCAAGAACCACCGGGGATGATGAAACGGGAAGAACCAGGAACGATAGTTCCTCCTGGTGGTTCCCGGAAAGGAGGATGGATATGGGCACCGTGCTATGAGCGACCACCACGACCTCACGGCCAGATAGGGTTGTGATTCTCTGACCACAGGGCAATTTACGTGTGGGAATGCCCACCTGCTTAACGAATTCAGCAGACACGAAATTACCCTCAGACCTGGAATCAACAGGCGCCATAACCCTCCTCTCGACCCCCGGCAATTGCACGAGGGCCAAAATTGAAAAATCACCATGGAGAGTGGATTTGGTCCCTCCCGCCAGACCCCCCCCCCCCCCCATGGTTACTGAAGGGCCACATCTTTTGACCGCTGGTGGCATTCGTCCAGAATGTGGTTAGATACGTAAACCACAGTACGTGCATGTGCCAGCCCTTCACCTGCGCTGGCACTCATCATCGGTCAAGTGACGAGAGAGCTCCATCAGTTCAGACACAGAGCTGGCACCGCCAGTGTCAGTAACCACAGCGGATACATACTCGGTGCACGGGCGAGAGGAGGACTCGCACTCCTTCGCGCACTCACAGTACCGATTGTCTGAACCAACTGCCTAATCTATGAGGCTGTCGAGCGTCTCCGGGACAGGGTGGACCGACAGATTGTCACAGAGTTGGTCGTTCAACTCGTGGAGGAACGTGCTGCGTAACACAGTCTCACTCCACCCCGAATCGGATACCACAACCCGGAACTCCACCAAGTACTCGGCCACTGGCCAGGTGCCTTGGGGGAGTGTCATCAACCAGCTCATCCCATTGCCCTGACTCTCGGTCCGACCAAACGGGCTAGTGAATGCGGCCACAAATTGGTCAAACGTATATCGGTGCCCCTCAGGGTTGTTTAGAGTGGACCGTGCTCACTCCAGGGCTCGATCCCTGAGCAACAGAGTAAAAAACTGGATCTTAGCAACATCCCCCAGATACTCCTCCCCAACCTGCTCCAGGAACATTTGAACTTGGATTAGAAACCCCTTGCATTTCCCCACCTCCCCCGCGTACAGGGAAGGCATGGGAACGGAGGTAGTACGGAGCACCGTAGTGCACAGAGCAGGCTGAGGGGGCACAGCCGGAGGAAGCACTGCAGACCACAGCGTCATGTTAGATACCTGCTGCGTCAGCGCAGCGAGCTGGTGCTCAGTTGCCACTAGGCCAGGGGTCTGCAACCTTTGCCAGCCGAAGAGCCATTTTGCCCATCTCCGACTAAAACAGACGTGGCTGAGAGCCGCAACGGCAATTTGGCCTTTAAAATAAAGATTATGCTGCTTATGAAGTTTTTTATATACTGTACATAGTTCTGAATATTATGTGGCATTAATGAATTCCTACTACAGCAGTGGGAAAAAACTGCTTATAGCTTCATTTATATAGCTTCATTCATGAAATAAATGTTAGATATACGTATATTATAAATTGTTTTGTGCTGAAAAATAAATTTCTGAATATCTGACCATAATTTTTGCATAGTTTTAATTATCAGCACATTCATAAATTGTTTAAATCTGAAAAATATCATCCATCTCCTACTTTCAACAGTGATCACACAGCTTTAGTTCCTGATATTTTCATAAATTAGAGATGAAAGTTTTATTTAGAAGAAGCTACTTTTCATCCTGTTTCCTCATAATGCTCCTTGTTCAAATGTATTAATATAATATAAATCTGTATCCTTCACTTGTTCTCCAGACTCTCAATTTGACAACTAGTGGATTGGTTGTGGGCGGCGCGGTGGAGAAGTTGTTAGCACTGCGGCAGCACAGCAACTCACCCTTGGCCGGGGGATCCTGGGTTTGATCCCAGCCCCCGACCAACAGTGATCTGTGTGGAGTTTGCATGTTCTCCCCGTGTCTGCGTGGGTTTACTCAGGGATTTCTCCAGTTTCCTCCCACATGCCAAAAACATGCAAGTTAGGTTAATTGGCATCAACTGGGGATTCTAAATTGTCCTTAGGTCTGACTGTGACAGTGAATGGTTGTCTGTCTCTCTGTGTTGGCCCTGCGATGGACTGGCGATCTGTCCAGGCCCTTTTGACACTTAAAATGAAATAACACTGCATATAACTTTTTTTCCCCTTTATGCTATGTATAAACAAACTATAATGTGTTGCATTTATGAAATCAGGGAACTCCTGCAGAGAAAACAAAATTACATTTCTGCATGCAACAAAAACATTTTGAACTCCGAAAAAAAAAAAGACATTGGGTTGAAGGTTGACATTGGGTTGAAAGGAGAGTGCTTTTTCTAGCACTGATGACTCCTGATCCTTCGATAAAAATCTCATAATTCCACTGAAAACAATACCGAAAGCTCAGAATTCCAACACGAACCAGCGATGTGATTTGGGGTTGGGGAAATTATCTGAAAATTCAGCAGGGGGTCTGGGGGACATAGTCCCCCAGCGGGGTCCGGGGTGGGATGGGGGGCAAAGCCCCCCGAAGCTCCTGGGTTTTTATGATTTTTAAGTACCAGAACTGTGCTTAAATGACATAAAACAAACAGCTGAATGCCACTTATTACTGTATAATATTGACTTATGTTCCAAGAAGATAGCATTCCTAAAATATTCCAACAAGCATTATCCATCACATGCTTTAACACTTGATCAAATCAAAATCAGTTAATTTTATCTGTTCCATAATAGAAATAAAATTCCAACATACCATACTTTTTATAATTTCAGCATTCATTTCAGATCACCAGTTTCAATCTCCATTGAGACTTGAGCAATTCATTTTGCACAATCACTGATGCAGCTAAGTCTTAGAAATATTCAAAAGTTATGAGTCAATATCCACTGTGCACTGTCAATTTCAAACTGTTTGGAATCATAAAAGGGGATGGTTAACTTTTATTACCGTTTAATCCCTCGCGCCAGCCCAGCTCATACAGCCGTTGTAGAGTTAATGACTCTCCACCTGGCCATATCGATTACCGGTGGCCATACGCCACTTCCGGTCCTGCCTGAAAGGGCGCAGCTTCACTGTGTTCGTGGACCACAAGCCGCTAACGTACTTAACGTACTTTATCTTCCTGGAAGATAAAATAAAGCGGAATTCGGCGAATTAACAGAAAATCACATCCCTGAGAACACGCCGCCATGAATCTTTAAAAAAGCATACAACGAGCCATTTGCTTGGTCCAATCGTTTGCAACTATCCAATCGCAGGGCTGTCAAGCTACTTCAATACAGCAGTAGCTTGAACACAACACATCCGGGTTATCGCGGGAGACAACTTCCGACTTCGTGTTGATTTTTTGCTGACAGTAATTAAACTTTAACACGTTTTTTTTTTTAGATTTTACAAGATCACCATAATCTTCAAATTTAGAATTACATTTTAAAAACTAATGAACTAAAATAAAATACATTTTAATTAAATACTCATTATTTATTTTCCAAAGCCACAGGGAGCCGCAGCAGAGGGATGAAAGAGCCGCATGCGGCTCCGGAGCCGTGGGTTGCCGACCCCTGCACTAGGCGATCCATAGCTGAGAGCTCCTGCGGTGAGGCACCAGCTGAGCTACCATCCTTGCTGGCTCGTTCTGTCATGACGAATTAAGTTTTGACAGCTCACGTGCACGATGCCAAACACAGGAAGGAACCACACAGAGGAGCACATTTGACAGTTTTGTTAATAGCAAAAATCCAAAGCGCACAGCTGTAGAGACAGTCACTCGCCAGAGGAAAAGCCCTGTGGAGAGAAGACGAGAGCCATCAGCTGAGGAGTGGAGTAAGGGAAATGGACGAGCCAAATTGCCACTTACTTGGGAAATCCAAAAAGGACCAGCAGGACCCAGCAGGGAGTAGACAAACCAGTAGGGTAAGGGGGAAGATGAGCTGATGGTGCCTGACCGGGTGGAGTAGATTGCTGCTGCCCATGACAGATACTGTAGATAGACGTACTTTATTGATCCCAAACTGGGAAATTACAGTGTAACATCAGCATGACACAGACAACCCAACCAACAGAAATACACAGCATAATAGAAAAGGAATTACCCAGGGAAGTAAAGTAAAAACGCTTAGATAACTTTATATACAACATAGGCTATTACTAGGTTAAAGAGATGATGATCCTTATGAGTCTATGGATAGCACTGACTGTACAAAGAAGGATTATACTGTAAGGTACAGGGTGAAATGCGAAGTACCAATTATACTGTAAGGTGCAGTATGGCAGCATTGTTATGACCAAAATTCAACGTTAGAGTGAGTTATTGTACAGTGAAATGGCATGTGGCAGAAAAGATTTCCAGTACCTGACCGTCCAGCAGCGAAGCTGTAGTAGTCTGCTGGAGAAAGTGCCCCGCTGTCTGTCCAGTGTGTGGTAGAGGGGGTGATCAGGATTGAGGTTTGTGACCTCTAATTCTAAATATGGTGGACAATTACAGCTACAATGTGTGTAAATTATATCCTCACCATCTCTTAACCTTAACCATCTAAAAATTTGTACTTAATGCTGAAAGGAACTTAAAAAGTGAGTCACCAAACAAAAATGGAGATAACAAAAGACAGATGAAAAAAGGCAAAAAGTGGACAGAAACTCGGCACCAGGGGCCTCATGTTAGTGATGGCCAGAAGAAGCTTTCTTGAAGCACTGGAGCTTTTCATCAAATTGGTTCATTATGGATGACGTTTTCTCTGAAGCTTCCTTTGCTCTGCTAAGCCATCTACTGGACAAAAAGTATACAACGTGCAATCTTTTTACAAGGGCATTATTGGCTTGACATGTACTATATTTTCCCATTTCAATAAATGTACTGTAATTTAAAAAATTAAAGAACCTTAGTGAGCAAGCTCACATAGCCCACACAACTGCATATCAGTGGCCCTTAAAGATAATTGTAATCAACATAGAATAGCCTGGAAAAAATAACTTCCCCTTACCAAAAATGGAACCCCTCATTTCAGTCAAAGTTTCTATATAAATAGGAGGTCAATCTGATCAGAAATGTAGACACTACAGTGGAGATAACATAAAAGGGCTCCTCTACAAAATACAGTTGTGCTCATAAGTTTACATACCCTGGTGGAATTTGTGATTTTTTTGGCCATTTTTCAGACAATACGAATGATAATACAAAAACTTTTCTTTCACTCAGTTAGTGGTTGGGTGAAGCCATTTATTATCAAACAATTATGTTTGCCCTTTTTAAATCATAATGACAACAAACTACCCAAATGACCCTGATCAAAAGTTTACATACCCTGGAAGTTTTGGCCTGATAACATACACACAAGTTGACACACACGGGTTTAAATGGCTACTAAAGGTAACCATCCTCACCTGTGATCTATTTACTTGTAATTAGTGTGTGTATAAAAAGTCACTGAGTTTCTGGGCTCCTGACAGACCCTTGAATGTTTCATCCAGTGCTGCACTGACGTTGCTGGATTGTGAGCCATGGAGAAAGTAAAATAATTATCAAAGGACCAGTGGGAGAAGATAGTTTAACATTATAAAACAGGAAAAGGATGTAAAAAGATATCCAAGGATTTGAGAATGCCAGTCAGCAGTGTTCAAACTCTAATTAAGAAGTGGAAAATGAGGGATTCTGTTGAAACCAAGTCACAGTCAGGTAGACCAACAAAAATTTCAGCCACAACTGCCAGGACAATTGTTCAGGATGCAAAGAAAAACCATCAAATGACTTCAGCTGACAGACATGGTGTTGCTGTTTCAAAATGCACAATAAGGAGGTACTTCAAGAAAAATGGGCTGCATGGTCGAGTCGCCAGAAGAAAGCCATTACTACGCCAATGCCACAAAGCAGCCTACTTACAATACGCCAAACAGCACAGAGACAAGCCTCAAAACTTCTGGAACAAAGTTATTTGGAGTGATGACACCAAAATTTAACTTTTTGGCCACAACCATAAATGCTACATTTGGAGAGAAGCCAACAAGGCCTATGATGAAAAGTACACCATCCCTACTGTGAAACACGGAGGTGGATCACTGATGTTTTGGGGATGTGAGTTACAAAGGCACAGGGAACTTGGTCAAAATTGATGACAAGATGAATGCAGCATGTTATCAGAAAGTACTGGAAGAAAACTTGCACTCTTCAGCCCGGAAGCTGTGCATGGGACACATTTGGACATTCCGACATGACAATGATCCAAAACACAAGGCAAGTCAACCTGTTGCTGGCTACAGCAGAAAAAAGTGAAGGTTCTGGAGTGGCCATCTCAGTCTCCTGACCTCAATATCATTGAGCCACTTTGGGGAGATCTCAAACATGCAGTTCATGAAAGGCAGTCCAAGAATTTACAGGAACTGGAGGTGTTTTGCCAAGAAGAATGGGCAACTTTACCATCTGAGAAAATAAAGTGTCTCATCCACAACTACCACAAAAGACTTTAAGCTGTCACTGATGTTAAAGGCGGCAATACACGGTATTAAGAATTAGGGTATGTAAACTTTTGATCAGGGTCGTCTGGGTAGTTTCTGTTGTCATTATGATTTAAAAAGAACAAACACAATTGCTTGATAATAAATGACTTCACCCAACCACTAACTATAAGTGAAAAAAGTTTTTGCATTATCATTCATATTCTCTGAAAAATGGCCCAAAAATCACAAATTCCGCCAGGGTATGTAAACTTACGAGCACAACTGTACATGGAACCCCTCAATAGATGTGTCTGAAAATCGGATCAGTCCCAGGTATTGATGAGTTGAAGCTTCTGTATAAAGTTAAAGTTAATCTGATCAAAAATGTAGATGCTAGACTTGGTACATGTCAAACGAATGGACAAACAAACAGACTGGCCAAAAACATTATACCTCACGCAATAATAACAACAGTGGTCAAAAGTGTAGCGTTACCTGGTACAAACTATTAACAAAAATGGGAACAGTATAAACGTATACCAGGCACCAGTCCAGAAGATGGACAATTGTATTAATAATTCAATATTTGTACCAGAGATGAATCAGTCTCAAAACTTGTGAGTTCTCTGTTTTTAATCAAGAAAATGGACATGAAATTAAACAATAACTCCAATATACATTTTAACAGTTTAATAAGAAATTTCAGCATAGATGAGTACAATCAGATGACTTTCAAAAGAATGGAATTCAACATGTATCATGAACACATTAAACTGTTGCTGTATTACTGAGCATAAAGTGTGCTATTAAACATTTGTGGAACAGAGCTTAAATTGACAATACAGTACAAACTAAGGAAACCATAAAGTAGCTGCAAAGCAAAATTGGTTATGAAAAATGGACGCAGGGGTATCCTGGGCACAGGGACACTCCCTCTGCCCAAGATACTCCTGGACACAGGGAGTGTCCCTGTGCACAGCAGTATCCTGGACACAGGGAGACTCTCTGCACAGGACCTGTGCACAGGGAATGTCCTTGCAGCACACAGACGGATATTTCAGAGGCACAGGACTGTGTGAGAAATGACCTGAAATGCCTGCAAATCCTTGTCAGAAATCCTGTAAATTTCTGTGGCACAAATATGGCTTGTTTCAAGGAAGTTTCAAGTTTTAAGGAAAATTCAACTGACAATTAGAGATTTCAGGATACCTCTGTACACTTTGTTTCACTGAAAATTTATTATGTCCAGATATTTCCGGAAATTTGATTTTTCACCAGCTGTGCGATCCATGGGTGGTGTTAGGCCTTTTTTAGGGGTGCTGTAGTGCCCTTAAATTTAAACTTAGCACCCATAAAAATTGGAGTGAAAAAAGTTGTGATTACAAAATTGTAGTTGAGCTTTGACAAGCTGAAATAACAGCCAAAACATATTCAGTAGTTTGTCGTTTAAACTTTTTAAAAATTAAAATGACCCCCCCCCCCCCCCCGCCGCCGCCAGCAAATGGTATGATCCCTCCTCTCACACACGCTCTCTTCCCTGTACCTGCACACCGCTGCAGCCCTGGCGCACACACACACACAGAGGTCCCTCCCTATCCCAACAGCGGGAGGCTACTGCAGCTTTTCTACAGGTAACACACTCAATATGATGTACAGTCATGTGAAAAAATTAGGACACCCTGTATAAGCCCTTTTTTTTTTTTTACATATTTGGACATATGGATATTTCATATCAATGTTAAAAATACTGGGAGATTCATGTAATACAACTAAACAATTAAAAATGAATTAAAGACTTTTTTCAAATTTTCTGTAAAATGTAATTCTAAAAAAATAGTGAGAAATAAATTAGGACCCCACCACCACCACCATCTTTTTTAGGACACCCTCACATTCATTCCCACTTAAAATGGCTAAAACATTTTTTTTAATGCAAATAAAATCAAAAACAAGGTTAGACATAGATATGTGAACATTTCTTAATCAAGAACTGAATATTTAATGGGTGTCCTATTTTTTTCACATGACTGTATGTGGCCTGTGCACTGTTTGTATGTAGACAGTGGTGGCCTAATGGTTAGGGATGTAGCCTGGTGAGCGGAGGGTTGCAGGTTCAATCCCTGGACCGGCAGCATTAGATCTAGGTGGGACAGATAACATAGCAGTGTTTGCCCCACCCTCCTGAGCCCCACTGTGGTACCCTTGAGCAAGGCCCTTAACCTCAACTGCACCAGTGGAGCTGTTTGGTGGCCACAGGTCAGTCTGTGGTTGTACTGGGCAGCTTCCAGGTGTGAATGTGAACAGGGTGTCCTTGAAAACAAGAGATTGCCTCTCGATGGAACTACCCTGTATAAATAAAGGTTAAATTAAAAATGTTTTAAAAAGGACGCCAGTCTTAGCTGGAATATTCTGCAATGTTATGAATAGTTTTGGGGTCTTTCTGAATTTATTCGGTATAAGTACAATGCATACCTGCAAACATTTAGGTTTCAAAGTATGTGAGGTTTTCACCTGGGGTGAAGAATAGAAAATAGACTGTTAATAGGCCATAAATATTCTATTCTATAAATATTCTAAATATTCTATTCTGTCTGCTCCATCTTATTCCAACATACAGACAGAAACTAAAAACTTCCAAGTCTGTTGTAAGGACTGTGAAGAAATGGACTGAGGAATCAAAGCTGGAGTTACAAGCCTGCTTTGACTGCACAGACTGGAGTGTTTTTGAAGATGCCGCCATTAACCTAAATGAACTCACTGACACTGTGACTTCATACATCAGTTTCTGCGAGGACATGTGTGTGCAGACCAAGACCTTCTGCACATACAACAACAATAAACCCTGGTTCACTCCTAAACTGAAGCAGCTACGTCAGACCAAGGAGGAGGCCTACAGAACTGGTGACTGGACTCTGTACAAGCGGGCCAGAAACATGCTGACGAAGTAGATCAGGCTTGCTAATAGTAGTAGTAGATTAGTTTATTTGACAGGGACAGTGCAATAAACATAGACAATTAATCAAAGACAATCAATCTGATGTGTTGCACATAGAGTGTATAGCTATTAGCTAATTTGCAACTCTTGTCCCTGGATGGGCTTTAGAAAAAAGAATCAAGATAAAAAATATACACAATAACCACATACATCAATGCAGAAAAATTATAAATACACAATTATAAATATTATAAATAGTATAAATACACAAATATAACAGCCTGACTCACATTTAACATAAATATTATAAATATTATAAATACACAAATATAACAGCCTGACTCACATTTAACACATATAACATAACTCACATTTGCCTATTTCAGGCCTTCCTCCCTCCGTCACTCACTATAAACAAACACATTTATTCCTTCCCTTCATTCACTCTCACTTTGCAGACAAATAATTCATACATGAGTACATTCTTGTTTATTTTTCAGCCAGTTTTTTACATTTTTAGTGAATGTTTTAAAGTCCGTTATTATTTTAATTTCATTTGGCATTGTGTTCCAGATGTGACTGCCCTTTATAGAGAAAGCTGTTTGTCCAAATGTGGTTCTGCGGTGGAATATTTTACAGTTATTGTTAACAGAACTCCTGGTGGCTCTGCTGCTGTCCTGTCTTTGGACGAAACCAGCAAGTGGCTCGGGTGCTGATTTATGGAAACATTTGAACGTTAATTTCAGAAGACAGAGGTCAATGAAGCTCTCAAAACTCAATAGGTTGTATTTTTTTAAAACATTACAGTGATGCCACCTAATGGGCTTTTTGTCCAAGATTTTTAGGGTTTGATTATATAATGAACCTATATGTCTTATTGTGGAAGGGGCTGCTTGAGCCCAGACTGTCAAACAGTATGATATATGAGAAAAAACCATAGAATGCATATACAGTGCAGCTGCTTCGTAGGGTATGTAATATCTAATTAATTTAAAGCAGTTCAGATTTTTTTTTACTGTTTTTGAAATTTTCTTTATATGAAGATTAAATTTGAGTTGAGGATCTAGTACAATGCCAAGGTATTTGAATTCTGTAGCTAAACTGATGTCATGATCATGTATATTAACTTTAAAATGTTGCAGGTTACATTTTTTGATTGAAAAGCACATTGAGACTGTTTTCTGAAGGTTCAGCAATAGATGGTTCTTGAGGAGCCACTCTTGGACATCAACCATACTTGTAGACAGTACATCTGCAGCCTGTGCTGGAGTCTTGGCAGCTGTGTAAATAACTGCATCATCTGCATAAAGTTGGCATGTTGCAGCTGAGCAGTGTAACGGCAAGTCATTAATAAAAATGCTGAAAAGTAAAGGACCAAGAATGGACCCTTGTGGGATACCCATGCGGTTGTTTAAAAATGAGGATTTATCCTGGTGAACTTTTACACACTGTTCTCTATTCTGGAGATAAGATGCAAACCATTCTAATGTATTTGGGGAGAAGTTAAAAGATACCATTTTGGATAAAAGCAAACTGTGGTTTACAGTATCGAAAGCCTTTTTGAGATCTAGAAAAACAGCTCCTACCACATTACCCCTGTCCAAGGACTGTTTGACGTTTTCAATAAGGCAACAATTTGCTGTTTCTGTTGAGTATCCTGGTCTAAAACCAAATTGATGTGGATGAAGAAGTTGACTGTCTTGTAAGTAGTCTATCAGCTGTGTAGCTACAACTTTTTCAAGAACCTTAGATAGGACTGGTAAAATAGAGATTGGGCGGTAATTGCATATATCGTCTTTACTGCCTGATTTATGAACTGGTATGACGACAGCTTTTTTCCAGCCAGATGGAAATGTACTAGACCTAATGGAGAGATTAATGAGATGAGTCAGTGGTTTGATTAATATTTTGCTGTGCATTTTGAGAAAGGAGGTGCTCATATTGTAGATATCATTAGTTTTTGAGTTTGACAGTGTTTTAACAATACCAGCAATTAACTTCTCATTTACCTCATCGATGTGAAAAGTATCTGTTGGAAGTATGGAATTTGTGTTGTTGAGCACATTTGGCAGCACAAAATTTTTTGTTAAGTCTTCCACAGAGCCCACAAAGTGTGAATTAAATTCATTTGCCAAAGTAGCCTTGTCACTGACGGTCTTGCCATTGATTCTAAGTTCCTTTACCCCCTTCTGATCGTTTTTTTTATTAGTTAAGTTATTTAAATGCCTCCATAGGGAACTGTTGTTACCCTTTGCATGATCTATCAGTTTATTGTAATAAGATATTTTTGATTTTCGCAGCTCATGTACCACTTTATTTCTTAAACTTTTGTACACAAGGTGATCATTCTGTAGTTTGGAGGTTAGTGATGTTTTCAGTGCATAGTCTCGCCTCTTCATAAGTTTTCTTATTTCATTATTTAACCATGGTAGGCTAATCTTCTGTTGTCTACTTTTAATTTGCTTTGAAAATTTTTCTATAGACTTTGTGATTGTTGCAGTTATAAAATTACAACAATCATCTACTTCACATGTTGACATGAGCTGCTCCCAATTTTGATTCTCTAAGTAATGTTCAAACTCCTCATTTTTTGATTTGGGGATAATAAAATTTGATTTGTCAATATCGACTCCCCCAAAATACTGTAGTCGCTTTTTAGTAAGTTTCCTGACAGCAAGAACCATGTTATGATCTGAGAGACCAGTTACAAGATTATAGGTTCTGGTTATTCGTTCTGGTTTATTAGTAAATACCATGTCAATAAGTGTTCTGGATTGTTTGGTTATCCTGGTGGGTCCTTTGATGATTTGCTGGTAATTAAATTTAGTCATGAGGCTTTTCAGTTTTTGTTTGTCTTTTTTATCAGACCAGTTGATATTAAAGTCACCATGAATTATTGTTTCTCTGTTCTTCTCAAGTTGTTTAACCAGATCACTTAATTCATTATAAAAGGAAGAGTTGTGTGAGGGTGGGTTGTACACTACTGCAATGTTGAAATTCATTACCGGAGAGAGACATACATTAACAGCTAAACATTCAAGTGAAGTATTCAAATCAACCAGTTGACATTTATATTTCTCTTTGATGTAAATTAAAACACCTCCTCCCCTCCCTACCTGCCTGTCTTTTCTAAAACACTGGTAGCCCACAATATCGATCATATTAGTGTCTATGTTACTGTGTAGCCAGCTTTCTGAGAGACAAAGGTAGTCCAGATTTGAGTCCAACAGCAACACCGAAATCTCATCTCTTTTGGGGATTATGCTCCGTATGTTTAAATGACCGCCGAGGATCCCCTTTGGTTTAGCCTTGGTGTCCCAAAGAACTCGTGCATGATTAACAGTTTGGAAAAATAAATGTTGTTTTTGCTTTTGTACAGCTCGGTTTTGTGCTAACCCAGTGGTCTGCTGTTTAATAGTGGCAGGTCCAGGGTTAAGGTGAATATCTCCTGCCAGAAGTAGCAGAACTAACAGAACTTTAACTGTATATCCTCTGCCATATTGTGATTTTTGCTTAACAGCCATGTTTGTCTTAATTTGGAAATTTTTGCTCAGGGCTTTTAAAGACCACATAGAGTGTAGGGTGAGATGTCCAAGCCCAAATCCATACAGATAAAACTTTTTAACTTCACCTTTGGTTGAGTTTGTCGGAAAATCCTTCTTGTTGCAGGTCCAGACACACAAAGACAAAACGAAGAGGAAGTAGAGAAGTAGAGAAGGCTTATTAGTGGTGCCCATCAGCCCACTTTTTAATCCGGTGGCAGCCATCTTCAGTCTTTCTTGGAAAGAAGGAAAAAGAAAATCTGTGGATAGTAAAATAAATTCTGCTTATATTGCCAGAATCTGATCCGATCGTCCTCGAATCCAGCTGGGCCTCAGCTAGCCAACTAGCCCCTTCCGTTGCTGGTCTCGTTGCTCATAGTCGCCGTAACTGGTCTCCCGTCCCGCTCCTCCAACCGAGTCTCGTCACACACCGCCGCTGCCACCGAGCTCCGCTGAGGTCACGGTAAGTCCTCCGCTAGGCACCGCCACCTACCGTCGTCTGCCTGGGTGAAATCTCTGCTGAGCCCCGTCAACAAATAGCCGCTTGCCTGGTAGTATCTCCGCTGGGCCTCGCAGCTGGGCTTCGATTCAGGCTGGTGTAAGGTGGAATGACTGGCGCCAGCATTAAGCTAACTAGCGTTAGCTTAGCAATCGCTTCGGGTAGTCTCGTCGCACACCGCCGCTGCAGTCACGGTAAGTCCTCCGCTGGGCACCGCCGCCTACCGCCGTCTGCCTGGGTGAAATCTCTGCTGAGCCCCGTCAACAAATAGCCGCCTGCCTGGTAGTATCTCCGCTGGGCCTCGCAGCTGGGCTTTGATTCAGGCTGGTGTTAGGTGGAATGGCTGGCGCCAGCATTAAGCTAACTAGCGTTAGCTTAGCAATCGCTTCAGGTAGGGCACATCAGTGAATCACAAGGAAGCGCTGGAATCGCTGGTCAGTTTACTCACAGTGGCCGGATAAAAGCGATCAAAGGGGTAATCCACCGGAGGTATATCCGATCGCTGTAGGTTAGTTATTTAGAGGAGGAGCTACAGTGAGAAGTTACAACAAAACTTCTCAGCCAACAACTCTGCTTCTGTTTGGAGAGGCCTGCAGAATATCACCAACTACAGGAGACCATCCCCCCACCCTGTGGAAAACCTCCAGCTGGCTAACGACCTAAACAGCTTTTACTGTAGGTTTGAAAAGAACCTACAGTTCTCACCTCCCACCCACACAAAAGGATTATCTGCAGCCCCAGGAACTCCATCCCTCCTCCACTCTGACCTCCCACCAGCACTAACAATCTGTGAAGAGGAGGTGCGCCGGGTCTTTCAGAGACAAAAGATCAAGAAGGCTGCAGGACCTGATGGTATGTCTCTGTCCTGCCTGAGAGTCTGCTCCAATGAGTTGGCCCCCATCTTCACCCGGATCTTTAATAGATCACTGGAGCTGCGTGAAGTGCCTTCCTGCTTCAAACGCTCCATCATCATTCCAGTTCCCAAGAAACCCTCTGTTACAGGATTAAACGACTACAGACCTGTTACCCTGACCTCTGTGGTCATGAAATCCTTGGAGAGATTGGTGCTGAACCACCTGAAGGTCGTCACAGGCCCCCTGATGGACCCACTGCAGTTTGCCTACCGGTCAAACAGGTCAGTGGATGATGCAGTGAATATGGGACTACACTACATCCTGCAACACTTCGACTCCCCAGGGACGTACGCCAGAATCCTGTTTGTCGACTTCAGCTTAGCGTTCAACACCAGCACCCCAGGCTTTCTTCATCAGAAACTCCTCCAGCTCAAGGTGTCCCCCTCCACCTGCCAGTGGATCTCCAGCTTTCTGACTGACAGGTGGTAACAGGTGAAGCTAGGGAGATTTATATCCAGCTTCCGAAAAATTAGTACTGGCGCCCCCCCAAGGATGTGTCCTTTCCCCACTGCTCTTCTCCCTCTACTCCAACGACTGCACCTCAGAGGACCCTTCGGTGAAGCTCCTGAAGTTTGCGGACGACACCACAGTCATCGGTTTGATCCGGGATGGTGATGAGTCTGCATACAGGCGGGAGGTGGAGCAGCTGATCCTCTGGTGCGGCCAGAACCATCTTGAACTTAACCCAGCCAAAACGGTGGAGATGACTGTGGATTTCAGGCAACACCCTCCTTCATTCCCCCCACTCACCATCCTCAACAGCACAGTGTCCACTGTGGACTCCTTCAAGTTTCTGGGTACCACAATCTCCCGGAACCTGAAGTGGTCCTCCCATATAGACACTGTCCGGAAAAAGGCCCAGCAGAGGTTGTTTTTTCTGCGTCAGCTCAAGAAGTTTGATTTGCCTCAGGAGCTGGTGGTTGTCTTCTACACCGCCATCATCCAATCTGTCCTCTGCTTTTCCATCACTCTCTGGTTTGGATCTGCCACTAAACAGGACAAGACCAGACTGCAGCGGATCATTAAGTCTGCGGAGAGGATCATTGGTACCGACCTACCCTCCATTGAGAACTTATATTGGTCCATAACCAGGAAACGGGCGGGAAACATCTGTGCTGACCCGTCATACCCCGGCCACAAACTGTTTGAACTTCTATCTTCTGGTCGTCGTTACAGATCACTGAAGGTCAAAATCACCCGTCACAGGAACAGTTTCTTTCCTCAAGCCATCACTCTGATGAACTCCTAACATTCACCTAGTCCTACCTGTTGCTGTACTCATGACTTTTCATCCATTCTTACATTGCACATAACTCTCACACTGCTTTTTACTTCATTCAGATTATATCACTGAATCTGAGTTCACATTGAAATACTGTGACTATATTTTTTCATATATTTCTGCAAAGTGTGGATAGTCTGAGTAAATAAGCTGCATATATTCCTGTATATATTTGCATCCTTTTATAGAAACGTGGACAGACTGTAATTTACTGTACATACTCTGTTGTCATTGAATCCTTATTTAAATCTTATTTAAATCCTCCACCTGAACAACGAGAGCAAGTTTTGGTTTTTTTTAGCCAAAGTCAAATTCCTTGTATGTGTTGTGCATACTTGGCCAATAAAGCTGATTCTGATTCTGATAATATAACAGAACATACTGCATCTTTGCTCATTTTATTTCTGATTTTTCATTTATGAGGAAAAACCTCACAAATTTATGAGAGTAAAGTCTCAAATGTACAAGAAAAAAGCCTCTAATTAGTACTAAAGACAAAATATGAGAAAAGTTGATTTAAGTGGGAAAAAAATCTTTCAAATTTACAAGAAAAAAGTAGTAAATTTAGAATAAAACTACCACAGATTTAGGAGAAAAACCTCAAACTGCCCAGACAAAACTCACATCTCAGTAACTTCTTAACTATTTTGGGTACTAACTACTATTATGTATATTTGAGTGATATATTTGAGTGATAATATACAAAGATAACCTATTTTTACTTGTGTACAGTTTTAGGCTACTCTGCCACCTAAATTAGATATTTATTTTTAATTGAAAATGTGGAAATTTTATATGTGAATTTGGAGAGTTCTCATAAATTACCAACTTTTTCTTATGATTATTTTTATTCTTTTTTAGTTATAGACTTTTTAAGAAATTTCATGAAATTTGAAACTTCATAAAAAATTTTTGCTCATGGATTGACATGTGCTTTTCTTAAATTTGTGACTTTTGTGTCATACACTGGCATCCTTTTGTCTTCCGTCTTTGCATTTTTGCCTCAATAATGTTCTGTCATCTTTCCATTGATTTTTTCCTTAATTTTTTTTCAATTATTGCAAATGAGCTACATTTCTCTTGTGATTTTCTGACCTTTCCCTCAACAATTTATTAATTTTCTTTTTCTTAATGAATTTATTAAATCTTTTAAATAACTTCCTGTTTACATTCCCAATGACTGTAATTGTACATATGTGAATTTTTCCTCATAGAATTGAAACTTTTGCCATGAAAAAGTTATTCCTTTTCTTTTTTATATTGTGCACACCACTGAAGAGAGAAACACCATTTCAATTCTCCTGTATGTCCTGTATGTTTAGTAGCATTGACAAATAAAATCTTTGAATCCTTGAATCCTTTGAATTTGTAACTTTTATCTTTTTAAATTCAAATTTGTTTTTCTTGTAATTTTTTTTTAATTTTTTTTTGGGGGGGGGGTCCTTTATGAATTTAGTACATATTTTAAATAAGTGGGCATTCGTCAATAAATATTTGTCATGTTATTCAGGGGGGCAGCTGTGGTGCAGGTGTAGTGTGGCTGACTACTGATCGGAGAGTCAGGGGTTCGATTCCCACTCTGTCTGCAGTCTGCATGTTGAAGTGTCCTTGAGCAAGACACTGAATCCCCAGTTGCTCCTGGTGGGTCAAGCCAGAGCCTATGCACGGTAGCTCTGCCGCCATCAGTGTCTGAATGGGTGGATAACAGAATCTGTAAAGTGCTTTGGTCATCTAGCGATGAGAAAAAGCACTATATAAATGAACACCATTTACCATGTTCTAGTAAATTTGAAGCTTTTATTGTATACAGTGCATCCAGAAAATATTCACAGCGCTTCACTTTTTCCACATTTTATGTTACAGCCTTATTCCAAAAGGGATTAAATTAATTTTTTTCCTCAAAATTCTACACACAATACCCCATAATGACAACATGAAAAAAGTTTTTTTGAGACTTTTGCAAATTTATTAAAAATAAAAAACTAAGAAATCATATGTACATAAGTATTCACAACCTTTGCCATGAAGCTCAAAATTGAGCTCAGGTGCATCCTGTTTCCACTCATCATCCACTGAGATCTTTCTGCAGCTTAATTGGAGTCCACCTGTGGTAAATTCAGTTGATTGGACATGGTTTGGAAAGGCACACACCTGTCTATATAAGGTTCCACAGTTGACAGTGCACGTCAGAGCACAAACCAAGCATGAAGTCAAAGGAACTGTCTGTAGACCTCCGAGACAGGGTTGTCTCGAGGCACAAATCTGGGAAAGGGTACAGAAAAATTTCTGCTGCTTTGAATGTCCCAATGAGCACAGTGGTCTCCATCATCCATAAATGGAAGAAGTTCGGAATCATCGGGGCTGGCCAACCATTTGAACTGAGCGATCAGGGAGAAAAACCTTATACAGGGAGGTGACTAAGAACCGAATGGTCACTCTGTCAGCGCTCCAGCGTTGCTCTGTGAAGAAAGGAGATCCTTCCAGAAGGACAACCATCTGTGCAGCAATCCACCAATCAGGCTTGTATGGTAGAGTGGCCAGACAGAAGCCACTCCTTACGAAAAGGCACATGGCAGCACACCTGGAGTTTGCCAAAAGGCACCTGAAGGACTTTCAGACCATGAGAAACAAAATTCTCTGGTCTAATGAGACAAAGATTGAATTCTTTGGCGTGAATGTCAGGCGTCATGTTTGGAGGAAACCAGGCACTGCTCATAACCATGCCAATGTTGGTAGCAGCATCATGCTGTGGGAATGTTTTTCAGTGGCAGGAACTGGGAGAGTAGTCAGGATAGAGGGAAAGATGAATGCAGCAGTGTACAGAGACATCCTGGATGAAAACCTGCTCCAGAGCCCTCTTGACCTCAGACTGGAGCGACGGTTCATCTTTCAGCAGGACGACGACCCCAAGTACACAGTCAAGATATCAAAGGAGTGGCTTCAGGACAACTCTATCAATGTCCTTGAGTGGACCAGCCAGAGCCCAGTCTTGATCCAATTGAACATTATGGGGTATTGTGTGTAGAATTTTGATGGAAAAATGAATTTAATCCCTTTTGGAATAAGGCTGTAAATAACAGAATGTGGAAAAAGTGAAGCGCTGTGAATACTTTCCAGATGCACTGTATATGTTTGTTTTTTCCTTGTAATTGTGTAGCTTTTTCTCAAAGTTTTGCACCTTTGAAATTTTTTTAGACTTTAAAATGACGACAAAATATCTATGCAAAATAAATAATAAAGTAACTTTATTTATTTCTCTCTTTCTTCAAAACCACAGGGATTCACTCATTAAGGGCAAAAGTGGAATAATTCTGTTCTCTGTTAGACCATGGTTGTGATGACTGAATGTTGCTGCTTAACAAATTGGACCAAAAATGCAAGGGTGGATTTTTTTTGTCCCAGTCCAGCCCTGGCTAAGACAGCTAGCAGCAGACTTTTTTCTTTAATGGTTGCATTGTCAGTCAACCACTGTGTGCTGTTTGAATGTGAGAGAAAGAAGCTGTTGTCGTTTTGGTATAAGTAGAATATTAAATCCAAGCTGTCACTGGCCTCTAACTAGAAGCCAGGGATGAGATGTATGAAAGATAATAACTCTAACAAAATAACGTACGTGTGTGTGTGTGCTCAGCACCCCTAAAGCTCTGATCCTAGCACCGCCCCTGGTGAGATCTGGTGTTCATATCTATGGAAGAGTAGAAGCACTGTGCTTCAATGATGTCCGTCATGCATGTGCATAACTTTTAACCCATTTGCATTCACTCACAATGCAGAGAGAAGGAGAGGGAGGAGAAATCATTTTCCAGGACAACGTAAGCTTTTCCAGGACATTTGACTTTTTTCTCATTTCCACATGTTTTCCATGACTGGAAAATTGGTCAATCATTTTCCAGGTTTTCCAGAATGCATGGGAACCCTGTCTTTGTACATGAGGCCCCAACATGTGATCAATATTTTTGGTATCGTACCTTAATACACTGAAAAAAAAATTTGGAGTGGAATTTACTAAAAAAAAAAACAACTGTCAAGTATTTTCACTTAGAATTTCTAATAAGTTACTCAGGATTTGCTTAAGTAAAGTTTACTTGGTATCAAAAGTATATTTTACAAATATATTCTAGCAAAGTTTATTTAGAACTTTATTTTTCAGATAAATTTACTTTGGTAGTCTTAGTTTGTTACTCCAAAACAGCAGTGTCTAATCATGTGGCATGAAAGATCCTGCACGCTTTACCTCCAACCAGTGTCTTCAACAGCAGATTTCACTGAATTTCTTCCCACTGATTGCTGATCAGTGAAAATACCTGCTGAAGAGACTGGGTAGAAGGGAAAACATGCAGGGTCTTGGCCCTCCATGGCACATGACTGGACACCCCTGCTCCAAAACCTTAATATTTATTTTCAGTGTTAATTTTTTAGGGTTTATCTGAAATAAGTAATTTTTACTTCATGTATGAATATACTTAACCTCTCAATTATTACAGATTCAATGCATTTAGTACATGCATTGCCATTTCTTCCAGACCAATGTATGCAAGCACTATCAAACTAGGGCTGGGCAATACGACGAATATACTTGTTGTATCAATACATTGTACTATGTGCAACACAAAAAATGTCTTTACCGCGGATATCAAGTATTGTCGCTGCAGTGTAAGCTGTCAGCTTCTCGTTCCTCACCTCTCTTCTCTCTAGTGATGTGCGGATCGATCCTGAAATATCGATACCTCCGATACCGGATCTTTATGCTCTAAAATCGATACTCAAATCAAAATATCGATACTTAGGTCATTTGAGGTAAGGTGTAAGATAAAATAAGATAAAATAAGCCTTTATTAATCCCACAATGGGGAAATTCTGGGACTGCAACAGCACAGGGATAGCAACACTCAGAGCAATAATCAGAAGGCAAGAGAAAAACAAGAACAGCGAGTATACATATATATATATACAGTATATCCTTAACAGAAACACGGTGAAAAGTAACTAAACTATTGAGATGTTGTCTAAGTGACACGCGGTTGGTGGGACTACCTTTTCTTCCGCCTGGGTAAGTGCGTCATGCGTTTTTTTAGATTTAAGACATATTAGGTGTAGTCGCAAAAATATCGGTATCGGTATTGGTATCGCCGATACCAGCCTGAATTTTACTCAGTATCGGATCGGAAAGGAAATCAGGGGTATCGAACATCACTACTTCTCTCACACAGCTGCACTCAGCCCTCCTTCCCGTTTCATTTCAGGGTCGATGCCAGGTCTGTTTTTTTTCCTGCAATTTTTTATCTTTAGAAACTGCTTCTTTTGAGCATGTTTTTGTGGTGCAGTGACACTTGCTTTTTATTTTTTATTTTCCCTTAAATGGGATTTGAAATTGTACTGTTAAATTATTTTTCTCTGTGTTGTTTTCTTATCTTTTTATCTTTTAAACTTACTCCTTGCTTGTTTCTGGGACACCAGATTTTGAAATTGGGCCTGAATTGTTTTTATATGTGCTGTTTTTCTTTCAAAATCTTCTTGCCTACCTCAGGGGCTGCAGATGGAAATTAGTGAGAATGCTGTAATCTGGTACAGAGCGTCTTCACCCTGTGTTTAATGTTTTTTTCTGTACATGGTCCTTGACAGATAAAGCAATAAACTATATGCACAATCTGGCAACACTGGCAAGAGGGAAAAAATGAAATGACACACACACACCAGCTGCAGTGGAGGCAGACTTGAATGAAAGGAGATAAAAAGTACCAGCTCTGTTATCTGGCAGTGGTTCAGACTTCAGAAGGTGAAAACTGAACAAAATGCAGTTTTGTGCAAATTATGTTGCAGTACCACTAATTTGTGTCACCACTTGAGATGTCATCCACTATAATATGAAGAAAGCATTAAAATCCACTTTCAACATCCCAAGTAGCCAAAACAAAAATAAATAAATAAATAAAGGAACCAGCCCTAAGAAAATGACTATATGGCTTCGTCGTTTGGAAAATTTATCCCATACAACAAAAGTGCAAAATAGAAAGAGATCACAATTGCGGTCACAAATCATACTGCCAAAGACATGACCCCTATTGTTAAAAACATGACCAAACAGAAAAAGTGGACTTTAATTTATATGGTTTTAAAATGTTTTTCTCTAGAATTCTTGCTTAATGTACTTTTTATTGTGTTGACTCCTTTTTTGTTTTGTTTTTAATGATTTTATTACAGGCCATAATAGGAAGGCCTACCATTATTTATTCTGATTTGTTGCAAATTTATGAGTGGGGTTGTTTGACTGGTTCAATAAAGTTAGCTAAATTTAATTTGATTTTACCCCCCCCCCCCCCATCCCCTTTGTATGCAATTTTTTTAAAATGCAATATATGGGTCTGTGGTGATCCGCGCTGTGTGCCCTTTGCCCTAATTATCTTCCAAAGCTGTGGGCACACCTGCTCCTCCTCATTAAGCACCCTTTATAAGAAACACTGCCCAGAAGGCAGCATGGAGACGTCTACGCTTTCTCCCAGGAAGAGCTCCGTGCAGGAGTCTTCCCCTTTCAGCTCTACACCTCGAGAGTTTCGCCTCTCTTGTTTGTCTTCAGCTTCTCGTCATATGGGAGTTTCGTCTCCCCACCGTTACGTAAGCTATTCCAGAGTTGATTCTCTGCACCTGCCTGTTTTCCCTTGTTCCCTGTGCACAGGTGGACCAACCTCCAGGCCGACCTCTCCTTCCTCCTGGCAGCAGACCGGACCTCGTCTGTGGACAGTGGACTATTCCCTTCTCGCAACTGGTGAGCTGGAGCACACAGCACGTTTTCCTCACCCTAATTAGCACTGTATACACTCTGAACCCGTACTGCGGCACTACAGCGGGACGCTGGGCCGGTATTGGATTATCATCTCTTCGGAGGCAGATTAACTCTTCATTGACGTAAGACTATCAGTTCTCTGTTAACATTATTACTTGCCTGCCTGTGTCTAATCCCCTGTCTCTGCTGTCATTGTAGGGTTGCCAGACCTGTCCTGCTGTCCACGCTCCTGCTCCCATTACACCACATGCACAACACCATACACACACACACTCCTCCACTTTCATTCAATAAAAGATCATTATTGTTGTTGAGCCTGAGACTGCTTCTGGGTGTTTCTGAAATCATGTCAGGGTCTGTTTCTATTATCATTCAGTTGTCATTTTTTGCAAAAGTTTTACATTTACATTTATACTGTGATGTATACATATATCATGTATCATGATAAAACCCTCAATGGATCACGATACATGTTAAAAGCCTTATCATCCAGCCCTACGGTATATCAAACCATGTGAAGACATACAAGGATGTCATGTGCTGGCGAGCACTCGCCCCCTCCTTCCTGCTCACCGGTCTCCTCATCAGACGCACCTGCTGATTCCTGCTGGGCCAGCGTTTATAAGGAAGCACTCTTCAGTGATTCAACGCTGGCTTGTTTGGGTATACTGCTCCAGCAGACAGCTCTCTAAATAAGCGGTTGTGTATTTATGACCTTGTCTTACATACATCCTCTTCCACCTTTTCCAGGTTGCTGCAAACATAGCGGTGCGTCTTCGGGGATTTGGTGCGCTCGCCAGCCTGTTGCTCCACCTCTACCCTGCTCATCCTCTCCACCCGGTCAGACCTCACAAACCATACCCAACCGGCAGTTCTTACCTGCTGGTTCTTCTCCTTCGCTGGGTTCTGTGCTGGTCTCTCCTCACCTCCCACGTAAGTGGTATAATTGGATTTCCATAATTTCTCCATTCCTCCCTAATCAGTCTTGTCTATCCTCCGCAGGGCTCCTGCTTATCTGGTGAGTGACTGACTTTTTCCACAAGTGTGTGGTTTTGAAAATTCTAATAAAAGGTCAAACGTTTTCTGTGTGTTCTCTAG
Source organism: Pholidichthys leucotaenia (assembly GCA_020510985.1). Classification (NCBI taxonomy): domain Eukaryota; kingdom Metazoa; phylum Chordata; class Actinopteri; order Cichliformes; family Pholidichthyidae; genus Pholidichthys; species Pholidichthys leucotaenia. The sequence goes on from CM035842.1 coordinate 167,254,592, forward strand.
GCGATTGCACTTTGCACTCAGGTTGCTTGTCCAGTCAATATGACAGAACGAGCCAGCTAAGGTCACAGCCTGGCAGGTGCATCATCAACTGAGCACTCCGCGCTCCACCGCCTCGACGCTACAGAGAGGCAGGTGGCTGAACACACTCAGCTCCTGCAGGCAATTGCGCAGAGTGTCATTACTGATCAATTGGGCCGTGCAGCTGTCCTGGCCACTCCACCTCCTCCTGCTCATCCACCATCTACTATCATTCGCCAAACCCTTTCCATTTCCACACCTGCTCTGTATGCGGGGGAGGTGGTTGAAATGCAAGGATTTTTTGTGTCAGATTCAGCTTTATTTTGAGCAGGTGAAGAGGGAGCTCCCGGATGACATGTCCAAAATCCACCATTTTACTCTTCTGCATTGGGGCCGTGCTTTTAGTTAGGCGCGGTCTGTTATCGATAGTCAGAGAGGTTCTCCACCCACATTTGACCAATTTGTGTCTGAGTTTTCCCACACCTTTGACTGTTCCGAGAGTGAAGGAAATATTATGAGTCGCCTGATGTCACTCCGCCAGGGCAGTCAGTCTTTGGCCAAGTTCTCGGTGGAGTTTCGGGTCGAGACAGCAGATTCAGGGTGGAATGAGGTTGCACTGCGCAGCGCGTTCCTCCACGGACTGAATCCTCAGCTTCGCGACAATCTGGTGGTTCATGCCGTTCCTGCCACCTTGGATGGCCTGATAGATCAGGTGGTCGGGCTGGATAAACAGTACCGCGAACGCGCTCGGGAGTGCGGTGCCTCCTCTCGCCCATTCGCCACACGCACACTCCCGGCGCCTACTGACCTAGGTAAGTCCGACTCCACCCCCGAGCCTATGGAGCTCAGCTCTGCTCGCCTTCCACGGGCAGAGGTTGAGTGGCGGCGGCGGATCGGGGTGTGTGCCTACTGTGGTTCGCTGAAACACAAGTTGGACACATGCCACCTATGGCCAAAAGAATCAGCCCGTCAGTAGTTGTGGGGGGTCTGGCAGGCGGGACTCAATCTGATCCCCCCGGTAATTTTTCTATTTCAGCCCTGGTTCAGCTACCAGGGGTCGAGAGGAGGGTCTCCGCCCTAACTGATTCCGGGGCTGAGGGTAATTTCATCTCCTCTAAGCTGGTGCACGAGATGGGGATCCCGACGGTTAAACTGCCGGCTCCCCGTTCCATGCGAACCCTTTCTGGCCAGACGGTGGCGTCTGTTACCCATTGTATGGCACAGTTATCCGTCCTGTTGTCCGGTAACCACCGGGAGAGGCTGACTTTTTACATGTTTCCACAAGCCTCTCACGCGGTGGTACTAGGTTATCCGTGGCTCCGGAGGCATAATCCAATTATTAATTGGGCACAAAATTCCATCACCTCCTGGAGCCCTAACTGTTTGGCTATGTGTCTAAACTCGGCCGAGTGTTCACCATCCCTCCCCGTCTCCTCTCCTCAGGTTGAGCCGCCGGACCTCAGCCTCATGCCCGAGGTCTATCACGACCTCATGGAGGTCTTTAGCAAGTCACAAGCATTAACGCTTCCTCCGCATCGCTCACATGACTGTGCCATCGACCTCTTTCTGGGTGCGAGGCTGCCGTCCAGCAAGCTCTATAGTATTTCTGGGCCTGAGAGGGAGGCGATGGAGAGGTACATTAAGGATTCATTGAACACCGGCCTCATTCGGCCATCCTCGGCTCCCCTTGGGGCTGGGTTTTTCTTTGTGGGCAAGAAGGACGGGTCTCTGCATCCGTGCATTGACTACTAGGAACTTAACGCCACCACAGTCAAAGATAAATACCCTTTGCCCCAGATTAACTCTGCTTTTGAGCTCCTGCAGTGTTCGCGCGTATTCTCCAAGCTTGACCTACGTAACGCATACCATCTAGTCAGAATACACGATGGGAACGAGTGGAAAACAGCGTTTAAAACACACTTGGGGCAATTTGACTACTTGGTTATGCCTTTTGGATTAACTAATGCCCCCACTGTTTTCCAGTGTTTAATTAACAACGTCCTCCGCGATATGCTTAATCGGTTTGTTTTCATCTATTTAGATGACATCCTGATTTTTTTCTCGTATACCAGAGGAGCACGAGACTCATGTTAGAGCCGTGTTATAGTGGCTCTAAGAGAACCAACTTTACGTCAAGGCTGAGAAGTGTGAATTTTCCACAACTTCCACTTCTTTCCTTGGCTTTATTATAGCGGAGGGAGAGCTGAGGGCTGACCCAGCCAAGGTGAGGGCTGTGCTGGATTGGCCAACACCCCACTCCTGCAAGGAGCTGCAATGCTTCTTGGGGTTTGCAAATTTCTATCGCAGGTTTATCCAAAACTATAGTGGGATAGCACAGCCTCTAACATAGCTGACCTCTGTTAAGGTACCATTTTTATGGACCGAGGCAGCTGAGCAGGCCTTTACCAAATTAAAGGGCCTGTTCGCCGACAAATCCATCTTGGCTCAGGTCGACCCTCAGCTCCAACTCACCCTGGAGGTGGACGCTTCAGAAACAGGGGTGGGCACTGTTTTGTCCCAGCGCTCTCCCCCGGACTTGAAGGTCCGCCCATGTGCGTATTTCTCTCGGCGGCTCACCTCAGCCGAGAGGAATTACGACATTGGTGATTGCAAGCTGTTGGCCATTAAGTTGGCATTTGAGGAATGGAGATACTGGCTCGAGGGAGCCGTTCCCCTGGGAGTCGTGTGGACTGACCACAAGAACTTGGAGTATCTGCGGTCAGCCCGCCGGCTTAATCCTAGGCAGGCTCGCTGGGCCCTATTTTTCCAGTGTTTTAATTTCACTGTTATCTATAGGCCCGGATCCCATAACAGGAAGCCTGATGCTCTCTCCAGGCAGTTCAGTCAGGACTTGGCTGATCCCCCTTCCCACTCCCAGCCCATTCTTCCGCCTTCGTGCGTCCTGGGAACCCTTACCTGGGAGATCAAGAATAGAGTCCACCAGACCCAGTCCTCAGAGCCCGAACCAGCAGGATGTCCCCCTAACCGCCTGTACATCCCTGCCGCCCTCCACAGCGAAGTCATCCAGTGGGGGCACACCGGACATTTCGCCTGCCACCCAGGGGTGGTACATACTGTTGACATCATTAGGTAAGCATTTTGGTGGCCCACGTTGTGGCGGGATGTGCAGGAGTACGTGAAGGCCTGCCAGACATATGCCCGGAATAAATCCTCCTCCACCCCTCCCGCTGGCCTTCTTCACCCCCTCCCCATCCCCAGTTGGCCTTGGTCCCACATCGCCATGAACTTTGTCACTGGTCTTCCCCCTTCCCACGGTAATACAGTAATTTTGACCATCGTGGACAGATTCTCAAAGGTCGTACATGTGGTTCCCCTCCCCAAGCTGCCATCCACCTCCAAGACGGCAGAACTGTTATCCTACCACGTCATCAGGCTGCATGGAATTCCTACGGACATTGTGTCTGACCGGGGTCCTCAGTTCATATCACGGGTTTGGAAGTAATTCTGCCACTGCCTCAGCACCACCATCAGCCTTACCTCCGGCTATCATCCTCAGAGCAATTGGCAGGCTGAGCGTGCCAACCAGTCCCTGGAGGCCACCCTTCGTTGTGTGGCAGCCGATGATCCCACTTCATGGAGCTCCCATCTGACCTGGGTGGAATATTTGCTAAATTCCACAGTCTCTTCAGCCACGGGCTGATCACTGTTTGAGGCACCCATGGGCTACAATCTCCCCCCGCCCCCGTTCTCTATGGCGGAGAGAGAGGTTACGGTGCCGTCCGTGGGGGCCCACTTTCATCGCTGCCGCTGGGCTTGGAGAGCCACCAGAGTGGCTCTTCTCCGCTCCACTGAGCGTTATCAGCGCTACCCTGACCGCAAGAGGGTCCCGGCGCCAAACTACAAGACTGGACAGCAGGTCTGGGTGGCCACGGATCAGGTCCCACTCAAGGTTGAGTCCCGGAAGCTCGCTTCCCGGTTCGTGGGCCCTTTCCCCATCACCAGCAACATCGGCAACTCTGCTGTCTGGCTCCAGCTCCCACTGGCGCTCTGCGCGCACCCTACCTTCCACATCTCAAAGGTCAAGCATCTCTCTTCCAGCTCTCTCTGCCCTCCCCCAAAGCCACCTCCTCCTCCCAGGGTCTTTGACGGGCACATCACTCACACCGTCAAGGAGATCCTGGATGTTCGTCGTCGGGGCCGGGATTCCAGTACCTGGTTGAATGGGAGGGCTATGGCCCGGAGCATCGGTCATGGGTCTCCTGGTCTGGATTCCATGACAAAGGTATGGTCCAGGCTTACCATCAAGCCCACCCGGAGAACCCTGGATGACCACCAGGAGGCGTTCCTTGAGGGAGGGGGGGCACTGTCATGTGCTGGCGAGCGCACGCCCCCTCCTTTCTGCTCACCAGTCTCCTCATCAGATGCACCTGCTGATTCCTGCTGGGCCAGCGTTTATAAGGAAGCACTCTTCAGTGATTCAACGCTGGCTCGTTTGGGTATACTGCTCTAGCAGACAGCTCTCTAAGTAAGCGGTTGTGTATTTATGACCTTGTCTTACATACATTCTCTTCCACCTCTTCCAGGTTGCTGCAAACATAGCGGTGCGTCTTCGGGGATTTGGTGCGCTCACCAGCCTGTTGCTCCATCTCTACCCTGCTCATCCTCTCCACCCAGTCAGACCTCACAAACCATACCCAACCGGCAGTTCTTACCTGCTGGTTCTTCTGCTTCGCTGGGTTCTGTGCTGGTCTCTCCTCACCTCCCACTTAAGTGGTACAATTGGATTTCCATACTTTCTGCATTCCTCCCTAATCAATCTCATTTGTCCTCTGCAGGGCTCCTGCTTATCTGGCAAGTGACTGACTTTTTCCACAAGTGTGCGGTTTTGAAAATTCTAATAAAAGGTCAAACGTTTTCTGTGTGTTCTCTTGGTGATTGCACTTTGTACTCAGGTTGCTTGTCCAGTCAATATGACAGAGGGGGCCTGAAAAGGTTTTCTTCTTCTTCTTCTTCTTCTTCTTCTTCTTCTTCTTCTTCTTCTTCTTCTTCCGGCTGTTCCCTTTAGGAGTCGCCACAGTGGATCATCTGCCTCCATCTCACCCTATCCCTTGCACCTTCCTCTTTAACACTAACCCTTTCCACGTCCTCCTTCACTATATCCTTGAATCTTCTCTGTGGTCTTCCTCTTTTCCTCCTGCCTGGCAGCTCCAGGCAGGAAGGGGCTTAAAAGTTCATAGGCTGAAAAGTTCATGGTTTTCAAATTTGACCAAATGTGGTTTATTTTTCAACATAGTTTCCCCTTGGATCCACACACTTCTTCCATCTATGTTGTAGCGCTTGGATCCCTGCAGTTGAAAATTAAACCAAATTTGGTCAAATTTGACCATTATGAACTATTCACCCCCCCCCGTACATGGTGCAAAATATCTGCTGTTTGATTACTCATCCATTGGCAGACAAATTTTCTGCACTATGTGTGTCTTTCATGAGCCACCAGGGATCACACACCCAGGAGGCAGTACATGTTTTGCACAGTGCAATGGCAGGGAGGTACTATATCTTCAACATGTGTGCTGAGTAAAGGTGTTAACAAAGATAAAAGTTATAAATATCAGCCAACAGAAACAGCTCTGACACATGCACAGCACTAACAAACATTAAATTGAGAGTCTTACTAAGGAAAACACGTTTATTTTCTGATATATAATATTACCCATCAGCCCCGTCTCTGCACACAATAAGTAACTTTTACTTATATTTGTAAGGTCAATAAATTACTTTTTCTGTTTAATAAATGTTACTTGATTTTAAAAGTAACATTTGTATTAGTGGTGTTGGACAATTAAAATTTTTAATCGCAATTAATCTTTTTGAATGTTGAGTTAATCACGATTAATAACTCGTTAATCGCATGTTTTTCCATACAGATAGTGTACCTTAAGTTGGTAATTTTTCAAGTTTGTCATACTGTAATGAAAATGGGAGTGGACAAATATGCTTGCTGTCTTCACCTGCAGGTTTATTAAAGGTCTCAGCATATCCAAAATAAGAAAAACTATCCAGAATATTCTCCAGAACATTCTTAAAAGTAGACTGCATGTGCAAACAACAGAATGCCAGGGCTCAATTACATCACCGAAACCAACTAAGCATCCAAACAGCCAGCAGCCACAAATGGAGCTTGCTATTTCTCCCATAGTAAACATCCACAACTTTTAAGCAGATCAACACAAAACCATGGACCTTGTGTGTCACAACAGACAATTTCCCTTTTAGCTGAAAAACTGCAAACAAACAAACAACTATCTCTGCAATTGTGCAGCTCTTCTGATTTGGTGTCTGTGTTTTGGCTGTCTCCTGCCTGATCCAGCCCCTGACAAAATCCTGTGTCTGATTGGACTGGTGCTGCAACACTCCACCAATCAAGCCTCACCTCCAATCACCCATCTGCTATAAATTCTATCCAAACAATTAGTCAGGTGCGGCTGTGATTTAATGTGAGCAGTATGCCACCCTTGTTCCCACTGTCAGAGAGCATTAAAAAAAAAAAAATGCTCACTTTGTGGTTGTGCGTCTTTTTGTTTTCCTGGGTTTAGGTACTTTGTTTGGTTGAATGTTTTTTTGTGTTGAGCAGGTAACACTCATGTGCCTTTAATTGTCTATCCAGTGCAGGAGTACTGTGTCTTTCCACTGGGGCAACTGGGAATTTGTTATATTTTGTTAATTATCATCCTGTTGTTATCTTACTGCCCATGTTTTCTTTCTTTCAGGTTGAGAGACAGGGCCAAGGCTTTAGTTTGCAATTCTATATACATCACTGCAGGTAACCTTTGTTAGACACATTTAGGTTTAGACGTACTACTCCCTTTTGTATTTCAGTTTGGTTACATTTCTTTCTTTGGTTTGAGTAGTACCTTTCTAGGCCTTTGTTCAACTATCTCATGATGACACCCCACCATGCTGCAAAAACAGCGGGGTTGTGAATGGACATTACAAACACAGCTTGAGAATTTTTTTTCGACTGGTACTCACCAACAGTTGGACCCAAAGCTATGAGGATGAAAACAGGCGAATTATCTGTCCGTATCAGCTGCTGGAGGTCAGCTACAACCTAGCATGTAGCTACTAGCCAGCTAGCTAGCTTCCACAGAAGAAGAACAACCCAACATCCAGGCGAAGTTTTGGAGGAGGCTGTAACAATTATCCAGGTGAGAGCTCGACAGATAACGTTGTGAACTTAAACATGACAGCACTTTGGGGATTTCCATGGCTGTAATCCAGCTTGTTTGACTTTGCAATTTCTGCATGGCGCGCACAGTGTCTGTGGCCAGAGCGGCTTTGGTACGGAGAGCCGCTAGGCCAAAAAGTACTGTTTGCACTTTCTGCCATTAACCGCAATCACAAAATTTGTCACCGTTAAGGGGCGCAAAGCATTAACGCGATAACGTCAACACCACTAATCTGCATAAAGAAAGAAGTATCCAAAATTACTATCAAACATCAAGTAACATATCAAATTAAAAGTGATATTTTAAATTAAAACCTTTAAATGATATTTCTACATAAAATTTAAAAAAGAAACAATGTAATAATTACAAAGTATTTTTTTTCAGTGTACCCACACACCTCTGCACTCCATGAAAGGTGATGGAATAACTTTCTTTGAGCTGCAACATATGGTCATATTCTGAGGTGAGAAACATATTAATTTTTATGTATTAGTTTAAGGACTATAGTCAATAAAACTCACTAACCTCACCTTACAGGTGTGGTGTTTAGAGGGACCCCAGTTCAGCCATTCAGAGGGACCGAGTGCAGAGGGGGCCCGCTGACAAGTGGCTGGAGACGGGAAGGGAGCAGAGGAGGAGCGGGAGGTGGATGGATGCATTGTCATAGTGCTGCTGTGATATGACAACTCTGCTTTACATTTAATTGTTTCATTTATTTATTTTTGGTAAAATGCTCGCATACTTTGGAAAGTTTACACTACCGTTCAAAAGTTTGGGGTCACCCAGACAATTATTTTGTGTTTTCCATGAAAAGTCACACTTATTTACCACCATGAGTTGTAAAATAAATAGAAAATATAGTCAAGACATTGACAAGGTTAGAAATAAGGATTTGTATTTGAAATAATAATTTTTTCCAGATACTCAACCTGCTCAAAGGAAGGTCAGTTTTATAGCTTCTCTAACCAGCTAAACTGTTTTCAGCTGTGCTAACATGATTGCACAAGGGTTTTCTAATCACCCATTAGCCTTCTGACGCAATGAGCAAACACATTGTACCATTAGAACACTGGAGTGATAGTTGCTGGAAATGGGCCTCTATACACCTATGTAGATATTGCACCAAAAACCAGACATTTGCAGCTAGAATAGTCATTTACCACATTAGCAATGTATAGAGTGTATTTCTGATTAGTTTAAAGCTATCTTCATTGAAAAAAAACAGTGCTTTTCTTTCAAAAATAAGGACATTTCTAAGTGACCCCAAACTTTTGAACGGTAGTGTAGGTCTCACTTTTTTCTTTTCTTCTCCCTGATTTTCTCTCTGTTTCGTCATCATGCACTCCTGTCTTTATTCACTGGAACCGTTAACGCTGAACATTTCTGCAGCATGCCCACAACCTTTAAAATTAAACGATGTGTCGACAATAAAATTTGTGGAATAAAAGAATGCATTTATCAATGTGGTGGTATTCCATGTCCATGAATTTATGATCAATGTCACTAGTTGGCATTGGTGCGGAAATCCACAGTGCGTGATACAGAGAGCAGATCAGAATTGTAAACACGTGACCATGTAGAGGCAGAAATGACTTGCAGTCGTATAAATAACATGAGGCAAGGCAAAGAACAAGGTAAAAAAAGAACTGTTCTATAGGACAGGTTAACCTTAAATGACTTCTGTTGTGATCTGGTGCTATAAAGAAAATAAAATTAAATAAAATTAACTTGACCTTCAGAGTCAAGTTTGAAGATTACGTTGTTTGGAAATTATAAAATAAATCATGAAATAATGGTAACGATAGATGATACCAGAATAGAAACAGTACAGGAAAATAAGTTTCTGAGGGTGATGCTAGACAATAAAATCTGCTGGAAACCTCACATCAGTCACATTTGGGCCAAGTTGGCAAAATGTATAGGGATACTGGGGAAGACAAGACACATCTTGGACTATAAATCATTGTTCTTACTGTACAATTCACTGTTTCTACCTTATCTTAACTACTGTGTAGAAGTCTGTGGAAACATCATGTCATAATATCGGACCCAGGGAACACGCACACACAGGCTCAAGTTCAATACAATAATCTTTATTGAATACCAGCAGGTGTGTGGATGCGTGTGTGCGATATGTAAATGTGTTGTGGGTGAACGAGCTGCAGCCGGGGGTGAAACAGAGCGCTGTACAGCCTGGCAACCCTAGAGACAGAGCCAAACACAAATGTTAGATCTCAGCCGTGTTATAATGATCGGAGAATTAACAGGCTTACTTGTTGATGTTCTATAGGCGATGTTGGCTTGGCCTTGGGTTTCCTGCCAGGGAGACAGCATCTGGCGAGCACACCCGGTGAAGCGCTGTGGAGCACGGCGTGGAGAGAAGGGCGATTCCGCCGCCGCGAGGGAGAGAACCGCCGCCTTAGGGATCCACCTGTGCACAGGTGAGAGCCTGGGAAAAAGGTAAGTGGAGGATGTTGAGTTTACATGCCAACGGAGAGTCCAGCGGAGATGCACGGGGCTGAGAGGAATCAGACATGCGCAGGATGACGAGCGTAGCATAGCAGACGGCTCCGTGCCGAAGCTCCAGACAGGACGAGCTACATAGCCCGGGGCTGATTATTCCCAGGTGTGCGCACAGCTGAGGCAGATGACGGCCCAGAGTGAGTTGTAACAGTACCCCCCCACCCCGAGCAGTGCCTCCTGGTGCTGGCTTACCTGGGTGTGCCCGGTGAAAGTTCTCGATGAGGCGTTTGTCCAACACGAATGACTGGCGCACCCAGGATCTCCACTCGGGGCCATACCCCTCCCAATCCACCAAGTACTGCAAGCCACGGACCCGGCGGCAGACGTCCAGGATGGAATTCACCGTCCAAGCCGGGTCACCGTCGATCAACACGGGTGGAGGCGGGGTTCAAGGAGGAGGGCAGAGCAGGTTGGAGATCACGGGTTTGACCTGGGAGACGTGAAACGTGGAACAAACACGGAGAGAAGGAGAGAGAGCCAGACGCACAGCCACAGGATTCACCACCTTGACAAATAGGGAAGGGACCGATAAAGCGCTTGGCCAGCTTCCTCTTTTTAGCCTTCAGGTTGATATGCTGAGTGGATAACCATACCTGCTGACCCACCTGATACTGCGGAGCAGGTCTCCTGCGCTGGTTCGCTGCCCTGGTGTTGCGCTCCGCTGTGTGTAAAAGGGCCTGGCGCGTAGCAACCCACAGCCGACGACAGCGCCTCAGGCGTGTGTGAACTGAGGGTACAGCCACCAACCCCTCTTCTTCGGGGAACAGCAGGGGGTCATAGCCCAGCGATGCCATGAAAGGAGACATGCCAGTAGCGGCAGAGACAGTTAGGTTGTGCGCATACTCAATCCAAGGCGGATGGCCACTCCACGATGATGGGCTGGAGGCAATGACGCAGCACAGAGCGGCCTCCAGCTCCTGATTTGCATGCTCACACTGCCCGTTACTCTGGGGGTGATGACCGGAGGACAGGCTTACCGTAGCCCCCAAAGCATTGCAAAAACACCTCCACACACTGGACACGAACTGCGGACCTCGGTCGGAGGCAGTGTCCATGGGGATTCCATGCAGACGCACGACATGCTGCACCAGAAGGTCCGCCATCTCTTGTGCTGTTGGGAGCCCACATAGAGGGATGAAGTGAGCAGCCTTGGAGAAGCGGTCTACGACGGTCAGCACAGTGTCGAAGATGTTGGATACCGGAAGACCGGTCACAAAGTCCAGAGCTACGTGAGACCACAGCCTCCCCGAGATAGGCAAAGGATGGAGAAGGCCTGCCAGCGGAGATGTCAACGTCTTCCCGGTGGCACACTGAAGGGCAGGCCCGAACGTAGCCGGTGACGTCCTGACGGAGCACTGGCCACCAGAAGGATCTCTGGAGCAGGTCCACTAACCGGGAAATCCCAGGGTGGCAGGCGAATTTGGAGGCATGGGCCCAGTGGATCACGTCACCCCAAACAGCTGATGGGACAAACAGTCTCCCGGTGGGACCCCCGCCCGGGTCTGGTTCAGTTTCCTGAGCCCTCAGGACCTTATCCCTGATGGCCCAGGAGAGGGCGCCCACGACACACGAGGCCGGAAGGATGGTGTGCTCCTGCATCTCGGCGGTCTCCAAGGCGAACTGCCTGGACAGGGCATCTGGCTTTGCATTTTTTGACCCCGGGCGGTAGGTGATGGTGAACCGGAAGCGCCCAAAGAACAGGGACCAACGTGCCTGGCGAGCGTTCAGGCGCTTAGTCGTCCTCAGGTACTCCAGGTTTTTATGGTCCGTCCAAACCACAAAGGGTAGCGAGGCCCCCTCCAGCCAGTGCCGCCATTCCTCCAGCGCGAGCTTGACCGCCAGGAGTTCTCTGTCGCTGACGTCGTAGTTTCTCTCGGCGGGTGACAAACACCGAGAGAAAAAGGCACAGGGGCGGATAACCCCGTCCACCGGGGAGCGCTGAGAAAGGACTGCCCCCACCCCCGAATCTGAGGCATCCACCCCGACCAAACACTGCAGCGCGGGATCCACCTGCGTCAAGACCTGTGAGGAAGAGAATTCCGTCTTCAGGGTCGTAAAAGCCAACGCAGCCTCCTCCGTCCACCGGAACGCCACCTTTGGGGAGGTAAGGCGGGTCAGGGGGGCGGCGATCGAGCTGTACTTGGGCACAAACCGCCGGTAGAAGTTGGCAAACCCCCAAAATTGTTGCAACTGTTTCCTTGACGACGGAGGAGGCCAATCCACCACTGCCCTCACCTTCTCCGGGTCCGGAATGACCTGGTTGTGTGAGATAATAAAGCCCAGGAAAGAGGTCTTCTCGGTGTAGAACTCAGACTTCTCGGCTTTCACGAAGAGTTTGTTCTCAAGTAGCCGTTGAAGGACCCGCCTCACGTGAACCTGATGCTCCTCCCGGGATTTGGAGAAGATCAGGATGTCATCCAGGTAGACAAAAACAAAGGACCCCAGGAAATCCCAGAGGACGTCGTTGATGAGCCGCTGGAAGACGGCCGGAGCATTGGTGAGCCCAAACGGCATGACAAGGTACTCAAAGTGGCCGCTGGGGGTCCGGAATCCCGTCTTCCACTCATCGCCCTCCCGGATCCGCACGAGATGGTAAGCGCTGCGGAGGTCCAACTTCGTGAACCAGGAGGCCCCCTGGAGGGAGTCAAAGGTAGAGTCCATCAGAAGTAACGTATACTTGTCCTTGATGGTAATATCGTTCAAAGCCCGGAAGTCGATGCAAGGACGAAGAGAGCCGTCTTTCTTCCCAACGAAGAAGAAGCCTTCCCCCACTGGAGATGACAATGGCCGGATGATGCCCGAGCTGAGCAACTCCTTGATGTATGCTTCCATAGCCTCCCGCTCCGGAGCAGATAAGCTGTACAAGCGGCTCAACGGCAGGGGGGCGCCCTGGTGGAGGTTGATGGTACAGTCGTATGGGCGGTGGGGGGGGGGGGGAAGAGACAGCGCCTGAGCCTTGCTGAACACCGCTCCCAGGTCGTGAAACTCAGAAGGCACCCTGGACAAGTCGGGGGGGGGGGGGGAGAGGGGAACTGCCAGAGAACAGGCTGCCAATTGGAGACAAGCACTCAGGCAGAACGAGCTCCAGGCGAGAACGCTACCAGTCCACCAGTCAAAGGTGGGGTTATATAAGCGCAGCCAGGGGTAACCCAGGATGACCGGGGCAGCCGAGGTGGAGAGAACAAAGAGCCGGAGGTCCTCACAATGGTTCTCAGAAATGATGGCTGAAACCGGGGCAGTCCAGTGCGTCACCCTCTCTAGAGGAGCCTTCGACAGAGTGATGAGGATGAGGGGTGTTGGCAGAGCTTGGCAGGGTAGCCCCAATCGGGTTGCCAGTTTTTCAGAAATGAAGCTCTGTTCAGCCCCAGAGTCCACCAGTGCGTGTGTGAGGAACTCCGTGCGGTTGTAACAAAACCTAATAGGCAGGAGACATCTGGATAGGGGATTAGACTGGGATGAGTCCGCGAGGCCCCCTATAGTGGCTCGCAAACCCCCCCTTTTGGCCGAACCAAGCAGGACTCAATGTCGTGCTGGTCATCCCCGCAATACATGCAGAGCCCTAAGTCCCTACGGCGCTGTCTCTCTGCCTGTGAGATCTTAGTTCATCCCATTACCATGGCCTCGGACTCATCCGGGCCCTCAAGCGCCGGCAAAGCCAACGAGGGTGATTGGGAGGAGCGGTGAAGTGGCTTGCCCGAACGGCCGGAGGACCTCCGTTCAGCCACTCGCTCCCTCAACCTATTATCCAAACTAATGGCCAGAGAAATGAGCTCGGTGAGCCGCTCAGGTTTATCTAGGCAGGCCAGCTCATCCCGCAAGCTAGGGCTCAGGCTACGGGTGAAGATGCTGCAGAGCGCAGCATCCTCCCACCCTACTTCCGCCGCCACCACCCGAAAGTCAACAGCGTAATCAGCCACTGACCGACTACCCTGGCGAAGATTAAGCAAACGGGTGGTTAGCACACTATCGCGATCCGAATGGTCAAACACTTCGTGGAAATCTCGGATGAACTGGGCGTAAATGAGGTTAGCGTAGCTGGGCTTCGCCATTATGGCGTAAGCCCATGCTAACGCTCGCACCTCCAAGAGATTGGCCACGTAACCGATTCGGCTGTGATCGGAAGGGAAGTCCCCGGGAACGCGCTCAAACACCGTCTCACACTGGAGGATGAAACCCCGTGCCTCCCCGAGCTTCCCAATGAAGCACGTGGGCGTGGGGATCGGTGTGAGACGCGTGAACGCGCCCGGGCTAGCCTGGCTAGGTGGTGAGCTAACGGGAGCTGGCCTGCTGCTCTGGGCCGGAGGGAACGCCCGCTGTCCTTCCAGGCGATCCAACCGGCTGTTTATCTGACCTAGCTGGTTCAAAATTACCTGCTGCTGGTAAGAAACTTGATCGACTCGAGCCTCCAAGATGTTTAAGCGGTCTGCGAGCCCGCTGTTCGCTGGGTCATTCTGACGGAGCTGTACTGTCATAATGTCTGACCCAGGGAACACGCACACACAGGCTCAAGTTCAATACAATAATCTTTATTGAATACCAGCAGGTGTGTGGATGCGTGTGTGCGATATGTAAATGTGTTGTGGGTGAACGAGTTGCAGCCGGGGGTGAAACAGAGCGCCGTACAGCCTGGCAACCCTAGAGACAGAGCTAAACACAAACGTTAGATCTCAGCCGTGTTATAATGATCGGAGAATTAACAGGCTTACTTGTTAATGTTCTATAGGCCATGTTGGCTTGGCCTTGGGTTTCCTGCCAGGGAGACAGCGTCTGGCGAGCGCACCCAGTGAAGCGCTGTGGAGCGTGGCGTGGAGAGAAGGGCAATTCCGCCGCCGCGAGGGAGAGAACCGCCACCTTAGGGATCCACCTGTGCACAGGGGAGAGCCTGGGAAAAAGGTGAGTGGAGGATGTTGAGCTTACATGCCAACAGAGAGTCCAGTGGAGATGCATGGGGCTGAGAGGAATCAGACGTGCGCAGGACAACGAGCGTAGCATAGCAGATGGCTCATTGCTGAAGCTCCAGACAGGACGGGCTATATAGCCCGGGGCTGATTATTCCCAGGTGCGCGCACAGCTAAGGCAGATGACGGCCCAGAGTGAGTTGTAACACCTACAGCCAGTATGCACATTACAAAAAAAAAAGCTATAAGGATAATAAATAATGTAGGATATAGAGACCATACCAGTTCATTGTTTTTAAAGTCACATGTCATAAAGTTCATGGATTTAGTTAAATTTAAGACAGCACAAGTCATGTACAGGGCAATTAATAATCAACTCCCCACTAATATACAAAAAATATTGAAAAAAAGAGACAATGATTATAATTTCAGAGGAGACTTAAACTTTACAAAATCTAAGACACGAACAACTAAGAAAAGTCTGTGCATATCTGTCTGTGGGGTGGATTTGTGGAACAGTCTGGAGCTGGAACTGAAACTATGTACAAACAGAAATCAATTCAAAAATAGGTATAAACATTATTTGCTGAAAGAATATATGTTAGAAGGGTAGTATTCATATGTACGATTCACTATGCTCACTCTGGGACACTATGGAATGGTAGGTCGGACAGTGCTGTGTATATCTGTGTTGTTTGGGGCTGGTTTTGATGTATGGACTGTATGTATGTTGGGATGGATGGGTGTTAATGTTGATATGTACAAAATATAGTTAATTGTCTACTTGGGGTCTTAAATGTGGTAAATTGTATATATTTCACATGGGCTGTATTTATGGAAAAGAGGAGTTGGAGTTAATAAGTGTTCACTTCTTCCTTCTCCCTTTCGAGCACTGTATACTGTCACTTTATCGCACTTGTCATTTGTTTTGTTTTGTTTTTTTCACTTTTTTGTTTGAAATAATGTATGTATCTATCTATCTATCTATCTAAAGGGGGCGGGGAGGGTGCCTATTATAATGGTATGGTAAAGACTGTTGCTCATAATATTTATGGACAGGACTTCTCGATGCA
The DNA here is from genome assembly GCA_020510985.1 of Pholidichthys leucotaenia. Classification (NCBI taxonomy): domain Eukaryota; kingdom Metazoa; phylum Chordata; class Actinopteri; order Cichliformes; family Pholidichthyidae; genus Pholidichthys; species Pholidichthys leucotaenia. The sequence goes on from CM035842.1 coordinate 167,270,294, forward strand.
GCCAAGGAACAGAGGGTGTCATGTTTTGGTGACCACAGGATCTCATCTCTGCTGTTTGCAGATGATGTTGTCCTGTTGGCGTCATCGAGCAATGACCTACAGGTCTTATTGGGACGGTTTGCTACCGAGTGTGAAGCGGCCAGGATGAATTAATCTCTAAGCTAAACAGAAAAACACCTAGAATTGCATTCAACAGAGAGGCAGACCCACACCTTTTGCAGCCCTAGTTCCCCACCACACTTATTTGCTGTTGGCTTGTTTTTTCTTTAACCCCTTGCACTCCGGTCAATTTCCCTAAAAACGCCAAAAATTAACGTGCCCGTGCCCAAATTAAATCAAAAGCTGTTCTTCAACCCTTTGCAGCATCTTCATGGGGTTGGTCTCATTTAAAAGAAAACACTTTGAATTTTTTGGCAAAACAGTCATAATCTCTCTAAGTGCTCCGGCCACTGAGTCACAGTCATCAAAACATAGTGAACTTGAAGAAAATAAATTTGGCCTGGGTGGTTTTTTGGATACAAATGCTTGCAAATAACACACAGCTTCAGATCCGGGCTGGAAAATGTAACAGAAATGTAGAACCAAGTGTTATCCAGCTGAGGTCCAAATTTTGTAACAATACCACAAAAAATGAATATATTACACAGCTTTTTACTCAGGTAGTTCCCAGGTGTTTTGCAACTGTGCCAAATTGTGCCAAATGGCACAGTTTGGAAACACGTCTGTAACTTTTGAATGCTTCAATGTAGAAGCTTCATTTTGGGCTCTAATGAAAGGTCACACTCAGGGCTGTCTGTGTGTGTGTGTGTGTGGGGGGGGGGGGTTGTCCCCCCCCCCCCGCTACAGAGAATGGACATCGGCCATCGCTACACAACGGATTAGCCTCATGTGGCGATGTGGGACAGCAGCGCAGTCACCGCGGCTTCCCCCCCCCCCTCGCTACAGAAGAATAGCGGGGGTGGGGGGCGGCATTCACGGTCTGGATGCGGCGAACAACCCCTTGTACCGCAGCGCACGAACTTCAGACTTCATGCGCCGCACAGTTGTAATTTACCAATCGGTCAAAAGTCATTTTGGATTACAATTTTCAGGGATAAATAATAATTTAGCTTATAACACCTTACCTCTTCACAGCAGTGTCCTGGCGAACTTCTCTTCCTCACTGTCAGACGAACGCGACGCTGGTCCGCTCGTGGTTCTGGTCTCGCGACCCGATCAAAACATAATTCCATTATTGCAGTTTTGTGCTTCCATGATTGCGGTTTTTGGCGAACGATTTTTCAAAACAAATAACAGTAGTAATTAAAAAAAGACTGGCGAAGGCGTGTGTGTCACTCAGCCTTCGTCGTCAGTCTCCGTCAGTCTATGACCATGGAAGAAATCATAACATCTACTCTGCTGGAACCAAAACAAAATAAGCACCACCTGTGGCCGAACATGCCGATGCGCGAATGGCACTCCCTGTCACACAGGTTACATTTGTGGATGGTCTCCGTGCTGCTGGGTCTGTGGGGTTCTTCCTGCGGGTCCTTTTTTGATCCGCTGCAGCAGTCAGTCTTCACCCAGCCTTAAAAAAAACAGCTCGCAAACTTCTCTGCTTCAATTGGCTCACTACATTCACAGTGTTGGGAGGCGGGTCCTTCTGGCTAGGTTTTCAGTCATTGGTTCTTCAAGGTTTCAGAAACCCAATTCAAGGCTCTTATTAGTCGAATGAGAGGTCAATCAGATGAACTAATCTGTTCGCGGCTGTGTCTGCAGCTTTTATTTTCAGTGCGCGCTTGGACGCCATACACCACCTACATCACAATCTCCATCATGCGTCCTAGCGCGCACGAGAGCGCGCTAGGACGCAGAGACTTGCCCGTCCGCGGTACAACGGCGCGCAAGAGGTTAATTGAAGTCACTATATACCAAAATGGATTTTGACCTCTTGTGACCCTGTCACTTTGACATTTGACCTTTGGACCCAAAAAGTAAAGTCATTGGCGCTAGTCCCGAGGTCAACCTATGTACCAAGATTGGTGGCCATAGCCTCATTCCCTGTTGAGTTACAGCATAAATGACCCTGTGACCTTGACCTTTGACCTTGTGACTCCAAAAACATAGCCACAGATGCCAAGCCTGAGGTTCACCCATATACAAGGTTGGAGACCCTAGCTTCATTCTTACTCAAGTTACAGTTTGGACAGACAAACGGCCAAACGGAGGTGAGCACCCTACCCCTTGACTCCATCGGCGTGAATAATCAGTGACACATTCGCTTTATTTTTTTTTTTAAATAAATGCAATATGTAGTAAATGTGAAGAGTAGAATGCTGTGTGAAAATTACATCCATAATATATTTAATCTTGATCTTCAAGCTAAATACATCAAATACAATTTTCCTGTGTAAGATGACTGAACATAAATATTTAGCTCCTTTTCTGCTTTTCTCATTATCAGACCCCTGTTTGACTGAGGGATTTCTGACCTCATTCCCCAGAAGAGCTCACATGAGTCCTGCTGCTGACCTCCATGTGGGTGACTGATCATGAGTAAGAATTCAGAACAAAACGATATCATCAATAGTAACTTTCATTCCTTCTCTGTGACATTTCTGTCATTTCTCACTAACTCTGTTTTGTTTGTACTGCTGTCCCCATCTCATTCTGCTGTCAGTCCCCTCATCTTTCCTCATCCCTCTGTATTTATTGTTGGACCTCCAACAAATACGTAATTAGTGGCTAAATTTTGACCTGCCACTGATTTATAGGAGCAGAGGGAGAGTTGGTAGATTTGTAAAATGCTGCAATTTCTAAAACAGTAGAAGAGAAGCATGGATGTATTTGTGACAAAGAGGCTCTCAGTGTATAATGGATTTTTACAAAACATATTTTAGTGAATACCACGTTTGCAGTATGTTGAATATTTTATTAATGTGTATTTGGGAAGGACCCAAAATTGACCTCCATCCCTCATGGTGGGCAAGCCTTGTGATTATCTGCATATAATCAATCCTGACAACAAATGATGTGGTCTTTCTATTAAAAATGTTTTCTAATTTAGATAAGTTCAGTCCTCATGAATCATCCAGAGAATGACCAGACTTGGTCTGCTAAATTTTGTTAAGGATTTAAAACCGTTTACAGCTGTTTAGGATGTGTGAAGTTCAGGGTAAGTGACAGAAATATTTTAACATTCAAGCAGAACCAGATGTTCAGGATGATTGGTGCTCAAGAAAAAATAATCGAGAGAGACTGAGACACAAAGTGTTACTGAAAGGAAGAGATGGGCAATAAATCAATTTTAAAATCGGTATTCAAACACTTTTGTCTGGAAGAATTTTTAAAATGAAAATCAACTGAATTCATTTTTTTTTACAGATCTGTCAAAGACCTCCCCGTGTGCTTTTACGCAGCGCACGGTGAGGGGTAGAATGATAAGGATTTACGTGCGAAGGTTACACCACAACACATTTATTAACGAAAGCGACAAACAGTCCCAAGGTGAAGATATAGTACAAAAAAATACAAAACACACTTACAGTTGGCTTTCGGAGGCTGGCATCGCCCCACGAACACAGGAGGAGAGACGTGTAGCCACGCTGGCGTCCCACAGCCGGTTTCGCAATGGGAACGCGTGAGAACCACGAAGAACGTAGAGTGGCTACACGTCGTTGCAGTCCTGAGAGCAGATTATACTGGTCAACACCAAATTTATTATCTAAGGTTTTTTTTAGCTGATTTAGGACAATTTTGATGTGCTGAATCCAAAAATCACATTGGTTTTGCTCAATCAGGTCAACTTATTGAATTATGCCCACATGTTGTTTTATACGTTTTTGTTTACATGTACAGGTATTTTCGCTTTATATGATGCAAAATTCTTTTTTATGTCTGGAAATTCTCTGAATTTTGAACAATGATGACGTAACATTCAATTTACATGTACTTAACTTTATATAAAGGTAAGTAGATGCACAGTACTAAGTGCTAAGTAAGTACAGGTTTTTACTTAGCACCTGATTGAAAGAAACGGATGTCAGTTTCGGATTCAGCGGTGCAAAATTGTCTTAAATCAGTTGAAAAAACAAAGACAACTTACAAAAAAATTATTTTTGTAACCTTGTGTTATTCTACTAACAGTTCACTGACTATGTACAGACCATACAAAGACCCAGCAATGCATGACTGGCAAAAAGCTGCTTTCGCCCAGGTGCACCCAATCTCACCATCACCAGCAATGCGTGACTGGCAAAAAGCTGCTTAAATACACGCATTGCTGGTGATGGTGAGATTGGGTGCACCTGGGCGACGTGCGGGAAAGACAATCACCAAGGAGAAAACAGCTGGTTGTCAAAAGAGAGAGAGGGGGCGTGGTCGGACATGCCCACACAAAAGTGGGTCAAAGAGGCTGCCTAAAAGTCGCCAGCCAGAGCGGTGACTATAGGCACGGAAAAGAAACAGAACACAGACATAAATACAACAAGAACTCAAAAGATAACACAATACATAAATCACCCAATGCCTGAGCCACAGAGAGCAGTCAGAACTGAGCCTACAGGAGAGACCAGCTCGGCTCATGTCAGAGCCCCCCCCCTTCTAGAGGTGGATACCAGACACCCACGGCAACACCATAAGGAAGAACCCCCACCCACCACCATCACCACCACCAACCCCAACAGGAACAAAGAACACAAACCTGGGTGGGAGGTAGGGGGAACAGGAAAGGAGGGAACACAATACCCTGCCCAGGGCCCACAATTAACCACTCCCCCCAGTCCAAAAGCGTGGAGGCTTGGGAGACCACCCGGAGTCCCAGGCCCAGCAGGCAGTCCGGCGAACACAGTCAGGTGGCCTGCCGGAAAACACGGGCCATCTGGCCCAGAGACTCAGTCCCTCTGGTGGTCAGCCAGCATTATTAAGCCACCAGGACCAAAGGGGTGAAGCAGGAGGCAGCCTGCCCACCGGGAGGCTCACTGGTGGGTGACCGGGCCATAGGGAGGGAACCCCCACAGCGTCAGGCAGGGAGGAGAAGAGGGCCACGGCGTCCTCAGGCAGATCTGCAACACCCTTGGTGGTCCCGGCTTGGGACACAGCTGCACCCACAGTGGACCCCGACCGGGACAATACTGCACCTGTGGTGGACCCCGACCGGGCCAACGCTGCACCCTCGGTGGATCCAGACCGGGCCAATACAGCACCCGCGGTGGCCCCCGGCTGGAGCTCTGCAGCCCCCTCGGTGGACTCCAGCTGAAGCTCAGCAACCTCCACAGTGGCTCCCGACCAGCCCAATGCTGCACCCTTGGTGGACTCCGGCTGGAGCTCTGCAGCACCCGCGGTGGCTCCTGACTGGAGCTCTGCAGCACCCGCAATGGCTCCCGACTGGAGCTCTGCAGCACCCGCGCTGAACTCCAGCTGAGGCTCAGCAACCTCCGTGGTGGCTCCCGACCGGGCCAACGCTGTACCCTCAGCGGACTCCGGCTGGAGCTTTGCAGCACCAGTGGTGGCTCCTGACTGGAGCCCTGCAGCACCCGCAGTGGCTCCTGACTGGAGCTCTGCAGCACCCGCAATGGCTCCCGACTGGAGCTCTGCAGCACCCGCGGTGAACTCCAGCTGAGGCTCAGCAACCTCCGTGGTGGCTCCCGACCGGGCCAACGCTGTATCCTCAGCGGACTCCGGCTGGAGCTTTGCAGCACCTGCGGTGGCTCCTGACTGGAGCCCTGCAGCACCCGCAGTGGCTCCTGACTGGAGCTCTGCAGCGCCCACAGTGGCTCCCGACTGGAGCACCGTTGCACCTGCGGTGATCCCCATCGGGGACCTCATTGCTTCCGCGGTGACTTCCCCAGCGAGGGAGGTAGGACTCCCCATGACCTCTGCTGATGACCCTGGATCCTCGGCGCCCTCAGGTGGTGTTGGCAGCTCTCCGGCGACCCTGAGAGAGAGTTCAGAGACAGGACAGAGTGACAAAGGGTCAGGATCGCCGGGGGCGGCGGAGCCCAGCAAGGCGAGACCAGGTGCAGCGGGTGGCTGCATCCGGCTGTCCTCGCCGAGAGCCCGACAAGGTTGCTCTAATTCAGGAGCGAGAGAAACAAATGAGAGCACTTGCCTGGGCTCGAGCTCCACCTCCGTCCAGGACTCCGTCGATTCAGACGACGACACTGTTCCAACCTCGAGGTGGTCCGGCTCAGGTTCCTCCTCTGCTGCGACAACCTCAGTAGCTGGTCTGGTGGTGGTGACAGTCCAGGTGCCCCCAGGCAAGGACTCCAACGCTGGAGACTGATCCAGTGGGGAAGCAGAGGGCTCACTCCGTGCTGGCAGTGGTCTGAATTCCTCCAGGGCCACAGGCTCCTCCATCATCCGGCGGCTAAATTCAGGAGCCGGCGGACACTCAGGGAAAAATGGGGGAGACATGGAGAGAGTAGGAACAAATTCAACCTTTGGAGCTGGAGGAGAGGACCCAGTGGACTGCTGAGACTGAGCCTCCACCTCGGGGGACAGACAAGGTTTATCATAATTAGATGGAGACAAAAGACAAAACACTTGCCTGTCCTCCCAGTCTCTGATGTCCATAGCCGTAGATGGAAGCCAGTCGTCTCTCTCCATGCCCAAATTGGAATTGGGCCTCCTCGTGGAGAGTGGAGGAGCCGTCTCCACGGTGGTGGAGGTAGATGAGACGGGTGGCAGGTCAGCAGAACTCTTATGGCGGGCCCTCCGGGAACGGCGGCAATGAGAGGAGACAGGCGGTGGGAGCTCCAATTTTCTCGGTGTCAGCTTCTCCTGCGTCTGAGACCCATCTCCCAGCATAGACAATGGCACGGGAGAAACAGGAGAGCCAGGTGGACAAACATGATCGTCAGCTGACAGTTCATCAGGAATCAGGCAGGCAGTTTCAGGTGACTTTTAAAAGTGACTGAATAAGCACTTGCCTGAATTCCTGAGAAGTGATGACGTCAGCTGTCATCTCGGGGTCAGGGAGGTGTGGAGACTCCATAATTAGAGTACGCTCGTCCTCGGGCTGTGGCTCCCCCTCCCTCAGGGAAAACTCCTCCAATCTCCCAGCCATCTCTGGGAGGAGCCACGGCCTCGCCTCCAGGACAAGGGACGAGGAGGCAGGGCTGTTGTCGGCGAGGCTGGAAGCTTCTTTCGGCGAGAGTTCTTCTTTCTTTTCCTCGCTCTGGACGGTTCGGAAACCAGAACGTCCTCCACAATAAGCCCCTCACTAGGCGGCACATACCAAATGTGGAGAAACTCCTCATCCGACTCCTCGCATGGCTGGGCGAGGATGTCCTGGAGAATCTCCATCACCTCAGGGTGATCCCAGAGGCTGTCTCTTTCCATTACTCTCATCGCCATGTCCTGAGCCTGTCGAACGGCCTGGGGGAACAGGGCTTCAGTGTCCACAAAAGAATCTCCTCCAAGAGGCATAGCGAGCGCAGCTCCCTCTCCATCCAATCCGCCATAGCGCCCGGGAAGCAGATGAATGAAAAAGACAAAATAGTTCAAAAGAAAAAAAGTATGTGAGGGTGTAACCCGCTAAATCCTGCACTGGCTGGGTCTTTCTGTCAAGGACTTCCCCGTGCGCTTTTATGCAGCGCACAGTGAGGGGTAAAATGATAAGGATTTACTTGCGAAGGTTACACCACAACACATTTATTAACGAAAGCGACAAACAGTCTCAAGGTGAAGATATACAAAAAATACAAAACACACTTAAAGTTGGCGTTCGGAGGTTGGCATCGCCCCACGAACGCAGGAGGAGAGACGTGTAGCCACACTGGCGTCCCACAGCCGGTGTCGCTATGGGAATGCGAGAGAACCACGAAGAACGTAGAGTGGCTACACGTCGTTGCAGTCCTGACAGCAGATTATTCTTCTAACAGTTCACTGACTATGTACAGACTATACAAAGACCCAGCAATGCGTGACTGGCAAAAAGCTGCTTAAATACACGCATTGCTGGTGATGGTGAGATTGGGAGCACCTGGGCGAGGCGTGGGAAAGACAATCACCGAGGAGAAAACAGCTGGTTGTCAAAAGAAAGAGAGGGGGCGTGGTCGGACCGGCGAATGTTAGACAACGCCCACACAAAAGTGGGTCAAAGAGGCTGCCTAACAGCCGCCAGCCAGAGCAGTGACTATAGGCATGGAAAAGAAACAGAACACAGACATAAACACAACAAGAACTCAAAAGATACTGTAACACAATACATAAATCACTAGATGCCCGAGCCACAGAGAGCAGTCAGAACCGAGCCTACAGGAGACACCAGCTTGGCTCATGACACAGATCCTGCTATCCAACCATTCACACACACAATCACACACTGATGGCGATGGAGCGGCCATGCACAGGTGCTGGCCTGACCCACCAGGAGCAACTGGGGGTTCAGTTTCTTGCTCAAGGACACTTTGACATGCAGAGAGAGAGAGAGAGAGAGAGAGAGAGAGAGAGAGAGAGAGAGAGAGAGAGAGAGTGTGTGGGTGTGTGTGGGTGTGTGTGTGTGCCCCTAATCAAATCATGAATCAAATGTGGCAGGAAAAAAATCGAGGATTTTTGGGGGAGGCCATATCGCCCAGCAATAACGAAAGCAGTTTTACTTTATACTCCCTTTACACAGAGGTGGAGATCATTGAGAGATTGTTGAGAGAGCTGGCCAATTTTTGAGCTATCAATGATCTTCAGTGATCTCCACAGTCGCCACGGTCTCCTCAAAGTTTTGACTCAGTCCAAAACACACAAGGATCTCCCAAATGATCAAAAAGATGAAAAATTGGTCCAGTCTGTCAATGATCTCTATGGATGGATGGATGGATGGATGGACTGACAAACTGCGGTCATTCAGATGATAATGTTTTATGTTTTCCCCTGTAAGACAAAGATGATGCTTTTATTTTCTGTCATCCAGTTTTTTTTAAACATTCATTTATACTGAAGCACTGAAATTAGTTTCAAAAGCAGTGCTTAAATAAAGCTCAACTGAGAACTGATAAGACAAGAGTTTTTTGTTTTTTGGTAAACTGGGTTTAGTTAAAGTATTTAAAAAAAACCCACAATTATCTGGATGGAAGTTGATTACAAGTTCCTGTTAAAATGAGTTTTTACCATAGGAAGGAAAAGGCGCAGCCTAATAGGGCTAATGGCTAGAGTTAGGATGGAAAACGACGGGGGTCGACTTTAAACACACTACAGCTGTAACCCTCCATCTTGTCACATGACATCCCTCACCCTGCTCCCTCCACATCTGTCCAGAGATGTAGAAGGGCTGTTAACAAGCAACATACTACATCCCTGGCTTGAGACCAGGCTGTTATTCTACATTGTAAAGTGTTACACCAGGTATAGTAACTAAATAAAAGTAATAAACTGTTGCAAGTCATTAATAAAGCAGCGGATAGCTGTAAATTAAAGGGTTATTACTTGTAATGTGTGAGTGATTAAAATGGTAAATTTTTGATGTAGCTGATAAACATCAGCTGAATTGAAGACATTTGGAATGAGCTGTTGCGGATGAACGGGTAAGTCTGCCTGGACTCTATCCCATTGCTTACCCAATCTATAGTCAAAGCTGCTTCCCTAAGATAAACTCTTCCTCCTGTTGCAAAGCTGCTGTGAAACACCACCAAACTTGTTCAGAAATGACAACCACATGCTGTAACATATAATGAAAAACATGACAATAACCGCAGGCCTGATGAGAGTCATGATTTGACTCAGTCCTGGTGGTATGCATAAAGGTTTTCATTCTTTTTGTTGGTGGTGCAGTTAGATTTCTCTTTTTACCTGTAGTCCACCCTATTCTTAAATGCTACACTTTAGAGATATTAACACAAAGATTGCAGCATTTTTAATGATGAAAACAAAATGTATCTTTAGTGAAAGGATGCAGGAACATTCACAACTTGAAGATGGACTGCAGTGGATATTAATCCCCTTAAAAACAAATCTACATTGTCTAAAGTGGTATCTCACACTCTTTTTTTTTTCTACAAAAAAAAAGACAGCACACAGAAGTCTGCTAGCTGGCAAAATTGACCAGAGAACGATAGTATCAAAGATCTCATGTCTGAAAAAATTACAATACAATGCTGCCGTGACTGTGGAGTTCCACAACATCCAACATCCACCACTACCACTGCAGCACCCCTAAAAAGGTGCTTCCCCCACACATGCTTTATAATATACCAAAACATTTACAGGTGCCCTAAAACTGCATACCAAGGTACATTATATCTTAGTCGGTTTGACTTTGACAAGGCATGTAGTGTAAGTCACTGTTAGCGTTAGCCGTTAGTAACTGTGTTGAAAAAGTAACACTGCAGAGCAAAAAAAAAAAAAAAATCTAATTCACTAATTCACAGAAAGTCAGAACTTCCAAAAAATTCTGGAATATTGTCTTGCGTCTCTGAATGAGTTTTAGAGCAAAATATCTATCGCAGTTGTTATGTTAATCTTCCCTCAAGTTCAACTTAATGTTTTCTATGTGTATTTCATGGCACACTTGGGGGGGAAAAGACACTTCCTCTAACAATCCTCTGTTACAAAAAATAACATTACATTTTTTAGTTACAACTACAGTATTTATCTGAATAACAATTATATATTGATATACAATATAACTGTAAAAATTTGGCATTCATTGAAAGATCGCTGAGAGATCTTTTGGAGATCAATGAGATTGTTGAGTGGTCAAGGAAGGCTCAAGAAGCACTCAATGATCTCATCGATCTCCCAGTAATCTCTCAATGATCTTTTAATGATCTCTCAGTGATCCATCAATGGATGCAAAATTTTTCCAGCCCAAAGGCAAAGATGGCTGAGAGAGCAGTGAGGGATTGCTGAGTACTTGATGAAAGACAAATAGAGATCATTGAAAGACTGCTGAGAGATCGTTGGAAGATCAATGAGATTGCTGAGCACTCGTTGAGCACGGTCGGGCAGCACGGTGGTGCAGTGGTTAGCACTGTTGCCTTACAGCTAGAAGGTTCCTGGTTCAAATCCCCAGGTTGGCAGGGGTTGGAACCTTTCTGTGCGGAGTTTGCATGTTCTCCCTGTGCTGTGTGGGTTTACTCCGGGGGCTCCGGTTTCCTCCCACAATCCAAAGACATGCATGTTAGGTTAATTGGCTGTTCTAAATTGTCCCTAGATATCTGTTTCCTATAGGCCCTTAGAATAGAGGGTTAGTATTAGTGAAAGCACTTTGAGTGGTCTTTGTGATTAGAAAAGCGCTATATAAGTACAGGTTAGTTAGTTAGTTAGTTGAGAGATCACTTCCCTTTAGAGATCTTTAAGAAATTATTTTGGAATGAATCAAAACTTTGAGGATCATGGAGATCACTGAAGACCATTGAGATCTGTGCAAGATCTTGTTGATCACTGACAAATCATTGAAAGATTGTTTGGACATCTGGCCATTTTGCCATCACTCAGGGATCTCTCAACGATCTCTACCCCTGTGTAAAGGAGGTAATAGTAAGAAAGCTCATACTCCACACATCTGAATATCAGTGGTCCGTAAAGAGAACTGTGATCAGCATAGAATGGACTGGAAAAAAAATAAGTCCCCCTCCCAGAAATGGAAAATCTCCCATTTCAAAGTTTCTGAATAAATAGGAAGTCAGTTCAATCAGAAATGTAAACACTACAGTAGAAACAACTTATTAGACACATCAGATGTATCTGAAAATCAAATGTGTCCAAAGTATTGATAAGTTAAAGCGTCTGTATAAATAGGAGGAGGAACATAACATCAGTCATTTATTTGATTATGCTGACTTTAAAAATATTCTGTCACATATGTAATAATAATCAGATTTTTCTGATGTTTTTTCTTTACTCTCATTTGTCTCTACAAAGTCCACGGTGGTGAACCTGAGGCTCAGCAGTCAGGGGAGCTGTGGAGAGAATGGGCTGGAAGCTAAATAAAAATAGTCCACGTTTGCTGTTAACAGAAAAAAACTGCTAGTGCACGACAATAAATTTGTTTTTTGAAAAAGTTCATGTTTTTGGCAAGATAAAGAACTTTCTCAGTATTCGTTATACACATTGTGAAGTGTGTGTATGAGTGAAACATTTCAAACCATTCTGATTTAACTGATGATTATTAGGGGTGGGAATTGTTATGTCGGAGGATGGAGCCAAAGGAGGAGACCAGTTGTGGAGCCGAACACACGTTTATTAAAACAGGGCAGTGCAACCTAGCCACACCAGAGGAAACCGCTAGCAGAGGAAATGGCCAAGAGACCGCCCTCCAACCTGCAGTCCTTCTTATAGCCACGGGGTTGGCGGAACTGGAAGGTGGAGCCACCACCCCGCGCCACACAAATAAGAGCTCCAAATATACTATACACACAATATAAACTGTATAAATGACTATATCACACACACCCCACCCCCCGCAGAAAAGTCCAAAACACACATACAATCAAAACCCTCCCCAATTTGGAACATCATCCACTAAACAAACTAAATTGAAATCAATCACCAAAAGGGGCCTAACACATTCCCACAAAACAACTGAAATTAAAGAGGACGGGTGGATTGCCGTCCTACCCCCCACATGGAAAAGCGGATAATTCTGCCGCCTGTACTGAATAAAAGTCTATGTATAAACTAAAAAATACTGCCATGTTTCCTAATCTAGACATAGCACAAAAAAATCCCCAGAGCTATAAATCAGAATCAGAATCAGAATCAGATTTATTGCCATTGTTCATGTAGTACACAAACTAGGAATTTGTCTCGGTGCAATGCTGCAACATTAAACATGATAAAATAAAAGAAATAAACTATACATGCAATAAAGTGTAGAATAAGAGAGTAATACTGGTCAGCAGTTAAAATATATTAGCGAGCAGCAGATAAAGTGGAGAACCATATAGTGCAGTCGGTAATGCAGGAAGAAAACAGTGATGATTGACATGAGTCTGGTTGAGCTGCTGTAGATAGTGCACGAGAGTCAATAAGTCACTTAGTGTTCAGCAGTCTGATGGCAGAGGGGAAGAATATATATATAAATAATATAAAATATAAAATATAAAATACATATATATATATACACCAAAACACTAAAACACTAAAACACATGCAGAACAAAGAACGTATATACACATGGCTCGGGGAAGATGACCCCGTGGGCCCCCTGGACTGTCCTTTACTCAGTCCGCACCTGGAGGTGGCTCACCTCCCGGGCCACAGCTGGTTGCCTCAACCTCGGTGCGCCTCCTCCTCCACACAGCCGGACCTGCCACTTGTCCTGGGCCACATTTCTCAGCCTTCCCTGGGGCACGCCGTAGCTCATTCGGGTGCCGCCACAAGCCATCCGACAGCTGGAGATAAGCGTCGCTCCGCCCGGCCACCACCCGCATCTCCCCCATCTCCCCCTGGTGCTCCCCCATCTGTTGTTTGGCTTGTACCCACTGTGACCTCACCTGCACTTGAGCCCAAACCCAGTCCGCGACTCCCAGCGGGGCTCTGCTCGGCTTGCAGGGTCTCTGCCTGGCACTCGTTCTCCCAGTGCCAATCGGTCTTCCCCCGACCTCTTCTAAGTCCGCTGCGGGCCCTGCCGATGTGGCCCTGTGTCCACTGACCCACTTCAGCCGAGCTCTGGGAACACCTGGGACCATCCCTTCGGCATCGCTTGTCGGTGCAGGTGCTGCCCTGTGCCGCCCAGTACCCTCGTCCAGGGCAACTTGGGCTCTGGCACTGGGGCCCTCCTGCGGTGACCCTGAGTGTGACAAGGCCTACACAGCCTTTGTCCTGTACTCTCGGAACCGGTCGGTCAAACAATCCACAGCCCGACCTCTCTTCCCTAGCTCTGCTCTTAATGGCAAATCCAAGGCCATAGAAGAAGTTGCAGCCCATGATGTTTGTGCCACAGGCCGTCACAACAAACTCCACATCAGCCATCTCCGCCGACTTATACCGAGCCATCAGTCTGATAGTTCCCACCGTGGCCAACCGTCCTCCTCCATAGCCGCAAAGCGGCGCTGGGTTACCTTCAACCCTGTAGTGAGGAAAAAATTGCCTCACTGTTGCCCAGTTCAGCAAGATACTCTCCACCCCTGTGTCGGTCAGCATCGGCACCGCCATTCCATCCAACTCCACCGTGCAATATGTGCACCCACTGGTGCTCAGGGACACAATATGGATCACTGTCGCGGCGGGAGGGGTTGAACTCCTTTGTGGGCTCCCTTACTTGGCTAACTGGCACACCCTCGCATAGTGATGAAGACGGCCACACCTGCCGCAGCGCTTCCCTCTTGCCGCACATTCTCTGGCTTTGTAGTGGTGCTTTGTGGACCCGCAGCTCATACATCTGGACTTCCCCGGGGCAGACCTCATCCTTACAACATTGGCACCTCCCGCGTCATCCTCAATACTCCCATCACTGTCCGGGTCCACTACTTGTGTAGCCATGGGGAATCCTAACTCTCGCGGTGACAGACGCTCACTCAGCTCCCGAGTTAGCTTATCTGCTGCCTCCAGCTGGAGAGCCAACTCGGTGGCCCTGGACAGCATCAATTCACCCGGAAATGTGAGCAGCTTTGACCAGACCGCAGCACAGTTGATATGTTCCGTCAACTGGTCGCGAACCATCTCTTCCTCCAACAGTCCGAACCAACACTTGGTGGCCAGCTGCCTCAAGCCCGACACGAACCATTGGATGGACTTACCTACCTGTTGGCAGCACTACAAAAATTTAATTCTCCAGACGATGACGTTGTCCAGTGCTCTGAAATGGCGCGCCATTAGCTCAGCCACCTCTTCATAATCGTCCACGTCACCAAGCGTGCCCAAGATCCATTGTCCCTCCATTCCCAGGTTATGCACAAGTAAAGCACATGCCCTTAACTTCTCCATCCTTCCCAGGTCCAGCTCCACCATATACACGCGGAAAGCATCGTACCACCTAGGCCAGGGGACAGGTGGCTCGCCCGGGAGCTCCAAGAATGGCTGAATAGGGGTGGCCACATGCTTCCATACCTTCAAATTTATCCACTTTTGTCCTCATTGCCAAATGTTATGTCGAAGGTTGGAGCCAGAGGAGGAGACCAGTTGTGGAGCTGAACACACGTTTATTAAAAACAGGGCAGTGCAACCTAGCCACACCAGCGGAAACGGCCAAGAGACCACCCTCCTACCTGCAGCCCTTCTTATAGCCATGGGGTTGGCGGAACTGGAAGGCGGAGCCACCACCCCTTGCCACACAAATAAGAGCTCCAAACATACTATACACATAATATGAACTGTATAAATGACTATATCACAGGAATTACAAGGGACCTCACAATCCGATTCAGATCGCAATACTTTGGTCACGATTCCATCACTATTACAATCCATCATGATACCATACGTCCCCCCTCCCATGTCAACGCCAAATTTTGTTCCAAAAGTACAACTGTCAATATCTGTTTCATGTAAAGTTTTAACTCTTTTCAACTCACCGCGGACGCTTTTGTTGTAGTGGCTGGTGGCTCTCAGTCCTGCAGCTGCTGCCGACATTCTCGGGGCTTCATTTTCCGCAGGGACATGTCGCTGCACACAGCTCGATGGTGGCAGGTCTCCAGAATTTGCTGGTCAGCGCTGCTCAGAGAAAAAGCAAGCTACACAGGTGTGTTTTAGCTTAGCCATTGCTAACACTACTCTGAGACACGTGCTGGCCATGGTGCTGGCTGGCATGTTCGAGTGGGGTTTTTTTTTTCTTTTTCGTGCAGTGCTTCTTAGGGGTTGTGTGTCATGTCAAGGTCTTCCATTCCATCTTTGTTATAAAATCCAAAAAAGGCCCAACATTTGAGCTAACTCTTTGCCTTTCAAAGCTGGCTGCAAATGTCGCAAGACAAGATATGGCTTCACTTGACTGGATGCTTGCTTCACACCATCTAGTGGACTGAAAATGCTATTGGTTGATTAATACCCAAGAGTATGCAACGTTACATGAATATATATAAATAATAAAAGATTGATCCATGCGTGGATCATCGTTAGCGTCAAGTATCATGTTCCATCACTGAATCGACCTTTTGTCCCACCCCTAATGATTATGGTTATAGTTTTTGAGATTTTGAGATTTTTACATGCAATTGCATGCTGTGGTGTAAATATACATGTATTAAATTCATGAAAATCTATTACTCCATCATTGTGCTCCTAAATTTATTCTTATGCTCCTAATTTTTTTCCCATTTACAAGCACATGTGCTTCTTGACAAAAATACCACAGAACAGCCCTGGGATGAACCAACACGGTGACCAATGAGGCGCAATGAGGTGTCAGAATCATACATGTGTAAACAAATATCAAGGATTTCAAAACTTGCATGCACTGACTGATACAATACTTAGCTAGCCCATACCACCCGGCCACAAACACCAAGCCATGAGCACCTGTGGTCCCTTCATTCCGTTCAGCAGTACCATTAGCTGGTAGCCACTATGATCATGGAGATGTTAAAATGTTCCTCTATGAAACTATGGAAACTCATGAGCTTCTCCAACCCAAAAGTGTTTGGCTGTCAGTAAATCTCTTGGACTCTTGCATTGTGCCAAATACATCCATAGGGCTTCTCAACTCGGGATATTAACAGTTAATCCACTTTTGATTAATTGCTGATAAGAATTTAGTCAACTAAATTTTAAAAATTGTTTGTCAATTAATTAATAACTTTTCAGTACTTTTCAATTGGCGTTTATTCTATGAAATGCAATGGCATCGCTTGTCCAGGTGGAGGTGCACACGGTCACCCATTGCCGCCTTCCAACCCCAACAAAACAAAAGAGCAGCAGAGAAAAAGACACCAGACCGGAAGTCTGTGCTCGTTCACCGGGGGTGTTGCATGTCACCACTTCCAAAGTGAGTAGGATAAACAAAAGAATACTGAGGAAGTTAGCAGATACAGAACATTTCTATGGCTCGTCCCAACCCCGTTAGCTTCATAGATTGTCAAATGACGGCAGTGCCGGTGGTCATACATAGCCTATCGTACTCTCTAGCATCTCTTTTTTCTCTGTACGCTTGCATGAAAAGTTTCTTTTGAACATTAATTAGCTCCAAGTCCATCACACTCTTCTCTTATCCATTGCTATTTAATAAACAAAAACACACAACAAACACAAATCACTCTACACACTGGCAAAAACCCGTTTTAACAACGCAACAACATATTCAAACCAGTGGACAAGAAAAAAAATGTTGATCATTTGATTTAATTTAGTAATTTTGATTTATGCATCCACCACCATGACGCAGGTGCATAAATCCAGCTTTTGTCAAGGTATGGTGGTGGACAGGACTCAGGCGCAGGCAGAAATATAGTGCAAAATGATGATTTATTAACAAAACTCTGACGCAAATAAATAGCAGTATGTGGGCTGACAACCCAACTCTATAAAACAAAACTCACTGGTAAGACAAAACAAGACTAGACTAGGAGATATGTACACATGACAACTCACAGACAAAAACTGGCTGGGAAACATTAATGACGCAAAACAAGACTAAGACTGACACAGACTTAAATAGACATGGGTTAATTACTGGACACAGAACAGGTGTGAACAATCAGGGGCAATCAGAAATAACAGGGAAGCGGTTATGGGTACAGGAAAACATGAGGAACTGAGACACAAGGGTAAAAAAGAGCATACCAGACATGAACCAAGGACCAGGGAGGAACATAACCATGATACTTAATAAATATAATAACAAACAACCAAGAGCCCATCCAGGGGCAATTCTATGGAACACAAAAAGAGATATAATAATGAAAATAAACAATGATCAAACTTGGGTTGAGGCAGGAAATCACAGAAAAACATACTCATAACTCAAGGCGAGGACATGGCCTGAGCCCATGTCCCGATTATCACAAAATACTAGAACTATAAACTAAGGTGAGGACATGGGCCCACCCCACTTCTTGACAGTCCCCCCCCCCATAAAGGGGTGGATTCCAGACACCCCAGGACAACATCAAGAAAAATCACCTTCCCAAGAGTGGGTGGTGGGGGTACAAGGCCAGGTGGGCTGAAACACATAATTTCCTCCCACAAAGTCCAAAACAAACCCAACAATTGTGGGGCCAAACAAAGTCCAGGGACCCAAAACCCAAAACAGAGCGTGTTGGTTGGTCTACCCAAGTCCCATGACCACAGGACTGAAGAACAAGCTGGGTCGGGGGGCCTCCTCAGGTCCATGGGCCCCCAGACCAGAGTACAGGGTGGACTGGGTGACCTGCCCAAGTCTCCGGGCCACCGGATCACAGAGCCAGGTGGGTCAGGGAGCCTACCCAAGTACATGGGCTCCCAGACCGAAGCACAAGACTTGGCAGACACAACCCGAGGAGCTTTTGGCTTCAAAAAAGGCAACTGCAGCACACTGACCTCAGAAACAGCTGATAGAGACGCGCTGGGTTTAAGAACAGAAAATAGTAGCGTACCGATCTCAGCAGCTGACAATGGAGATGTACCGGTCTCGACCAACAGTGATCTGTGTGGAGTTTACATGTTCTCCCCGTGTCTGTGTGGGTTTACTCCGGGATTTCTCCAGTTTCCTCTCACATGCCAAAAACATGCACGTTAGGTTAATTGGCATCAAACTGGGGATTCTAAATTCTCCTTAGAGAATTTACTGTGAGAGTGAATGGTTGTCTGTCTCTCTGTGTTTGCCCTGCGATGGATTGACGATCTGTCCAGGGTGCACCCTGCCTCTTGCCCAAAGATGCTGGGATAGGCTCCAGCTCCCCCCCCCCCGACCCGAAAAGGATTAAGCGGAAGAAGATGGATGGATGGATGGATGGACAGTCTCAGCAGCCAACGATGGAGGCACACTGGCCTCAGCAGCAGACGATGGAGGTGCACCGGCCTCAGCAGCTGATGGCGGAGGTGCACTAGCCTCAGCAGTAGACGATGGGAGCGTGCCAGCCCCTGGATGCAATGACTGAGGTGCGCCAGCCTCAGGAACAGCAGGTAGAAGTGCACCGGCCTCAGGAATAGTAGGTGGAGGTGCACCGACCTCAGGAACAGCAGGTGGAAACACACCAGCCTCAGGAACAGCAGGTGGAGGTACACCGGCCTCAGGAACAGCAGGTGGAGGCACACCGGGTTCAGGAACAGCAGGTGGAGGTGCACCGACCTCAGGAACACATGATGGAGGTGCACCGGCCTCAGGAACAGACAGCAAAGGTGCACTGGCCTCAGGAACAGACGGCGAAGGCGCACCAGCCTCAGGAACAGATGGCGAAGGCGCACCAGCCTCAGGAACAGAAGGCGAAGGCGAACTGGCGTCAGGAACAGAAGGCGAAGGCGAACCGGCCTTGACAGCAAATGATGGAGGCTCACCAGCCTCAGGACCACATGACATAGGCGCACTGGCCTCGGGAACAAATGGTGGAGGCACACCTGCCTCTGGAACACATAACGGAAACACACCAACCTTCGGAGTGGATGACTGAGGCGCGCCGGCCTCAGGAGCTAATGGTTGGGTTGTGTTGACTTCAGGCACTGATGGTTGGAGTGCACTGACCTCAGGTGCTGATGGTTGGAGCACACTGACCTCAGGAGCTGATGACTGAGGCACGCCAAACTCAGGAACAGGTAGTGTAGGTGCACCAGCCTCAGGAACAACTGATGGAGGCCTACTGGCCTCAGGAACTGACGGCTGCCGGTGGCTGGGAAGCGCTGACCACCAGCGACAGCTGCTGAGGTGCAAGAGCATCCGGCCCAGATGCCTAGAAAGCTGTCCTCACTGCAGCCACCTCAGACAAAGGGGAAGGGCAGGGAGTGAGTGAGGCAACATCGCAATCACCATGAGAAAGGCAAGTCTTTTCTAATATTGGTGTAATAGAAGAAACAAAAAGAACTTGCCTTAACTTGTGGTCCTCTGCTGCTAGGGTGACCGCCTCAGGATGAGCTGCAGGTGCCATGGTCTCTGGGAGCACAGGAGGTGCAGACTGCTTGGGCAAACACGATGGAGCGGCCTGCTCAAGCAAACATGGTGGAGCAGACTGCTCAGGCAAACACAGTGGAGCAGAATGTTCAGGAAAACACGGTGGAGCAGACTGCTTAGGTGAACGCGGTGGAGCAGACTGCTCAGGTGAATGCAGTGGAGCAGACTGCTCAAACGAACACGATGGAGCGGCCTGCTCAGGTGAACGTGGTGGTGCAAGAGCTGATGTGTACATCACGGAGACAGCTGGAGATGTGGTGTGCACTCCCCACTCTGCTGCTGTTGAAGCTGCCGTTGATGAAACACCCAAGGAAGGTGGGACCACACCAGCGGAAACCCTTGTCGAGACCGTGAGTGAAGAGCCTGGATGGCGAGCAGAGCAACGCTTCCTTGAGGCTTGCTTCCCCACTGGCCCTTTAGATGTCGGCTGGTTCCCATACACCAGGAACAAAACCTCCAGAGCGAACCAAAGCTTGTATTCCAGCAGGTCTTCAGTCTGTGCAAGGATCGCCTGCTTCCGCTCCTCCTGCTCCAAAACATCTCCAGCCACGACTGGTGGAACAGAGGCGGCAGACCGCGCAGAAGCGACGAGGAAGGGGAGAGGCAGCACACTGGAGACAGGAGTAGGAGCTGATGATCTGGGACCAGGCTGGACAGAGCTGTCTGGGAAGCCCCTTCGCTTGAGCTGGCCCCAAACTTGTGCAGTGCGGGAGCAAAGTACAGCCACCTCAGGAAATTGCCGCAGGTTCGGGTGACTGAAAATTTCCTACACTACCAAAAGTTCCCCCAATCCTTCAGATGGATCAGGATAGTTCAGAGCCTGGTCCAACAAACAGGTGACCTGGGCAAAAGCATCCGTCAGCTTCTCCCAACTCGAGCCCTTCCTCCGCCTGTCAATCTTGCCTGCTGAATCCTTCTTTGGTGGTGTCATTCTGTCAAGGTATGGTGGTGGACAAGACTCAGGCGTAGGCAGAAATACAGTGCAAAATGATGATTTATTAACAAAACTTTGACACAAATAAATAGCATGTGGGCTGATAACCCAACTCTATAAATCAAAACTCACTGGCAAGACAAAACAAGACTAGACTAGGAGATATGCACACATAAAAACTCATGGACAAAACTGACTGGGAAACATTAATGATGCCCACATAAGACTAAGACTGACACAGACTTAAATAGACGGGGAGTAATTACTGAACACAGAACAGGTGGGAACAATCAGGGGCAATCAGAGACAACAGGGAAGCAGTTACAGGTACAGGAAAACATGAGAGATTGAGACAGAAGAGTAAACAAGAACATACCAGACATGAACCAAGGACCAGGGAGGAACAGAACCATGATACATTATAAAGATAATAACAAACAATCAAGAGTTTGGGCTGAGGCAGGGAAACACAGAAAAACATTACTCAAATCTCAAGGTGAAGACGTGGCCTGAGCCCATGTCCCGGTTATCACAAAATACTAGAAGTATAAACTAAGACAAGGACATGGGCCCAGCCCACATAATGACAGCTTTAGTCTACATATTTTTTTAGTCTGAATTTATTTTATGCTGCTGAAGTTTAATATCAGCCTGTGCACAAATTTTCGAGTGAAAGTAGCCTTTTATGAGTTTATTTTATGTTGTTCATGTTTCAATATGTAACCGATTATAATAAAATCAATAAATCATTGAAAAATATGACATGAATTTTTCTTCAGTATATTGTAAACAATTAGCTTTTCATATTATAGGACCATAGATTCTCAGGAAAAACGCCCCTTATCAATTAATTGTTACTCACTCGATAAGGTGAATCAACTTAATCAATACCTTGCATCCCTACTCTCAACGCAACTTTATTCCACTTCACCCATTTCTTCCATACTATACTTCTGCCGCTTCAAAGCACTATGATGACGTCATCAAAACAAACCCCATCTGTGCATATGCACTCTGCGGATGTTCATACTGCCAACCACTGACATGGAAGAGGTGCCGACGCACAACAACAGCTGATTATTTACAATTTTTTAGACTACTTAAGTGAAATTAGACAATTTCCCGCAGCACCCCGAAGTTCTCTCATGGCACCCCAACTGAAGATCACTGGTTTATGTTATGTATGGCATGCCTGGTGATGAATGAGGCAAGATGAAGATTGGTGAACACAGCTTTATTAAAGATTGGAACACAGTGGTAATACAGCAGGCACCTGATGTGGGCACCGGTCTCCAGAGGCTGTAACATGGTGGCCGGCCCACTATATAGGGCAGTGGGGTGATGTGACAGGAAATCCACGTCACCATACTGCACTTCACAATAAAACGCCCCTTTTCCATATACCCCCCCCCCCTTAGAAAAGTCCAAAAACACACACAGTTGAATCCCCCCCCCCCAATTTGGAACCCGAATCACATTCTAAAATAACGAAAACTGATGTACTAAATTAGCCTAACACACTGACTCAACCTAAAATAGGGCTGGCGGATGGACTGCCGCACATCCCACACGTCATGGTGGATTACTCTGCCACTAAATAACTAAAAGAGTCCTTCATTAAACTAAAATTCACAGCCATGCTCCTAAACTAAAACAACAATGCATAAATAACCCCATAACATAACATGCACATAAGAAAACAGAACTATAAACATACTGCTACAGCGCAGTCACTTGGGTGTGAAAGGTGGACCCGGCATAGGGAAAACAGCCCAGTCAGAGGAGCTTTGAGGCGGCTCTGTGGCGGCCTCCTCCCTGGAGCCCTGAAGCAGGTCCACGGTGGTCCCCACCCCCCATCCCCGGAGCTTTGAAATGGGCTCTTGGTGGCCTCCCCCTAGGAGCATTTGGACCCCCAGGTCCAATCTTCCTGATGCCAGGGCCTGGGTCCCACACTGCCGCAGCCGACCTCTGCAGAGCCCCTTCATCCGGAG
The DNA here is from genome assembly GCA_020510985.1 of Pholidichthys leucotaenia. Lineage (NCBI taxonomy): Eukaryota > Metazoa > Chordata > Actinopteri > Cichliformes > Pholidichthyidae > Pholidichthys > Pholidichthys leucotaenia. The sequence continues at coordinate 167,293,146 of CM035842.1, forward strand.
CCGTGGCCCAGATGCATTGCAGTTCGTTCACGTGCCACACTGAATCGTCCATCATCTGAGCATGCGCTGTTCCCAGCTTCACCACAATCCTCAGCGGCGCCCACCATTCTACTGGCTGCGGTCCAATCAGTCACCGTCCCGGCCTCCCGCCAGCACAAACCTGGATCAAGTCCATGACCTGTAATGGCGCTCTACCTAGTTTGATGCGCCGCCATGTGTTTGCCAGCTCTCCGCTCTTGTTTGGTCTGGTGCCTTCGTTACACTGTGGCCATTCAGCAGTCACCGCTGTCGCAGCGGACCCCTCACATGTCGCTGGCTGAAACTCGACCTGAGCTCTGAAGGTGTCCAATGCTTCCCCAGTGTTGCTCGTCAGAACGGACTGTCTGCCCACCAACTCGGTTGCTCCCACTGCAGCCAGCAAAGTGTGGGTACTGAAGTCGTCCGGTTCCTCCACTGAGCCGTCCGAAGCACTCTGCTGTGCTGCACGGTGCGCTGCATCCAAGTTCATCTGCTGTCGCTGTGCGTTGTTGCCCCCTGCATGCTCAGGCCACCTTCCCCCCCCCCTCCCCCGGGTAGCTCTCCCCCTGAGACCGTGGAGCGGATGCTTCGGTGTCGGTGCTGTCCACAAAAACCTTGTCGACAATGGTCTCACCTAACCCAGGCTTTCTCTCTTCCAACTCTGGTTCTGGCTGTGTGAGGGGCAGAGGCGATCCCGGTGTCTGTTCTTCCTCCATTTCATCTTCACCATCCGTGCCGCACCCACACTATGTATCACATTCACTGTCCACACCATGCTTTTCGGCTAGCGTGTCACAAATTAGCTCTCCGGTGTTCCATTGACCCGCCAGTTGTGGCACCTGATGTGGAGTGAATGGTGTGTGTGTGTCTTGCCATACCAGTCCTGTGTGGTGATGTCAGGTGGGGTGCGGCACCTGTATATATAGTTCTGTGTGTGTATAATAAAGGGAGTTCACTGCATGGCATAAGACTGACTCCAACCATTATTTACTGACATAACATTTTGGCGACGAGAGAAAACCATGGAGGCCTGTGGGCTACCTTCACCTCTATCGCCGTTTCTGGAGTGTCCCGGAGAGCCAGCAATCCTGTGGCCGGATTGGATAGCGATGCTTGGGGGATACATTGCTGGACTGGGCCGGGGTAGACTGGACGGGGACTGAGGACAGGCACTTCTGGCCTGTCGTCTCGGCGTGGAGGGTTGGAGAATTCTCCGCATGTTGGCAGAGATTGTGCTTTGTGCGGATGCTGTCGGGCGGCTGGCTGGAGATTTTGCTGAATGTCCAAGGGACAAGAATCTGGGGCTGTGGGTAGCGAGACTGTTGTCGCCAAGAAGAGCTAAGCTAGTTAGCTCAGAGGAGCTAAAGGCTCAGTCTGTGGCAATGGGATGGTTAGCCACAACACTAGGTGTGCGCCAAAACTGAGCTACACGCTACCAGCTGGGTATCCAGGGGGACCAGAGCCCCTGGTTACCGACGACGGCGAGCCAGCCGAGGAGCTCAGCACAGTGCGTGACCATAGCGCTGGTGATGTTGACAGTGCGGTGAGCAGCGACAGCAGAGAGGGAGAGCAGCGACCGGACTCAACTGAGTCTTCTCCGCAGCTGGAGTCTGGGCAGTGGGAGAGTGGGAGCAAGCAGGCTGAAAACCCCGGGAAGCAGCAGCGACAGTCAGGCGCAGAGGCAGTGCAGCAGAGTGCCTTGGACAAGGGTGCTAGGTGCGGCGGCGAAGCGCCTGGGTCGATGAGTGATGTCAACGAGAGTGACGCTGGGGGCCCTGGGAAGAGCAGCGACAGCCGGACGCAGAGGCAGCGCAGTGGAGCACCTTGGACGAGGGTGCTGGGCACAGCAGCAAAGCACCTGGATCGACAAGCGATCCCAACGAGTGAGCTTCTGTTTTCCCCAGAGCTCAGCCACAGGGGGCAACTGCAACAGCAGCAGCTGCAGCAGTTCCAAAGACAGTCAGGAGCGGACCGACAGGCACGGACGGACTGTGTGCTGGGCAGCAGCACTGCAGGTCCAGACAAGAGAACCAGTCAAGGGTGAGGAGAAGGGACATTCTCGCTGGGGAGGTTGGCTTCAATCCCGGGGGCAGGCAGCAGCCAGGGGCGTGCATGCCATGGGGTTGCCCTGGGCCTCCGATCCGGTTTGATCCTTAGCTGCCCATGGACTGTGGTGTGACATAAGTAAAAATTCCAGATGTAAATATGTTGATATGGTGTAAATAATAGTTCATCTGCATGTATTTTAAATATATTGTTGGATGTGTATGGTGTGCATGTGAATGGATGTTATGAAATGGGATTGTTTTATGCATTTTAGAGACATGGTCCTAGTTTAAGTCGTTTTGGGTGAATGTGTTAGGCCATTCCAGTTCACTGTTCCCTGTTATTTCCCTTAGTGTGTGATTCGGGTCCTAAATTGGGGTGGGTCTGAATTGTGTGTATGTGTTTTGCACTTTTGTAAGGGGGAGGGAAATGATCCATTGACCCACCAGTTACTCAGAGTTGGGACCAGGAAGCAGCGTTGCAGTCTTACACGCCTCTCTGCAGCTCCTCTTCATCCGCTACCCCTCAACTTAGCCCCTGTCTTCCCCATCAGAGAATCATTGTCTGCTCCCTCCAAAGTAAATAAAAATATAATATATAAGCATCCCAAAGTGATTAAGCAAAATATTGGTAAAACTCAAATTAAACATAAAGCCTCTAAATTGAATGATTTGGCCTCTGTTCCTCCTCATAATTTAAAGAACAAAAAACATGTTATAATTCCTTTGAGGGCCTGGTCTTCAGTATTGGGCACTTTAGCAACTTTAGGTTAAACCCAATTTTATTTGCCATAGTTTATCGTCCCCCATCAACCTATTCAGAATTTTTATCCGAATTTGCTGATTTCTTATCTGATTTAGTGCTGAAATCTGATAGAATAATTATAGTAGGGGACTTTAATATACATGTGGATGTAGATAGTGACTGCCTTAATGTGGCATTTAATTCAATATTAGACTCGATTGGGTTTTCTCAGAAAGTAGGAAATTCTACTCATTACCTCCACCATGCATTGGACCTTGTTCTGACATATGGCATAGAAATAGAAAATCTTGTAGTGTCTCCTCATAACCCTGTACTGTCAGACCATTGTCTGTTAACCTTTGATTTTACTATTTCTGACTATTTGGCTCATAAAGAAAAATATTATTACAGTAGATGCCTCTCAGATGATGCTGTTACCAAATTTATGCAGATTGTTTCCTCTATGCCATGTGTCAACACAACGGAAATAAGCTATAGACAGCTTGCTCCTTCTGTAATTGATAACATGGTGGATAGTGTTACAGCTTCTCTGCATCAGACTCTAGACTTGGTGGCCCCCTTAAAAAAGAAAAAGTCTAATCAGAGATTTCTAACTCCTTGGTTCAACACAGAAACTCGTAGCTTAAAACAGAAGACTCGTCAATTAGAAAGAAAATGGCGCTCCACTAATTTAGATGAAATCTATTTAGCTTGGAGAAATCATCTTTTAATTTATAAAAAATCTCTTAGAAAAGCTAGAACGAGTTATTACTCTGCATTAATAGAAGAGAACAAGAATAATCCCAGGTTTCTTTTCAGCACTGTAGCCAGGTTGACAAAGAGTCAGGACTCTGTCAATCCTAGCATTCCCTTAGAGCTTACTAGTCAGGACTTTATGAACTTTTTCAATAATAAAATTTCATCCATCAGAGATAAAATCAATCAGATTCTTCCCACAGTTAACTTAAATACTGTAACTACTAAAACTCCTTCTATTGATGTCTCTCTTGATGAGTTTACTCCAATCGACCTTTGTGAGTTAGACAAAATAGTTTCCTCATCCAAACCTTCAACTTGTCTTTTAGACCCTATTCCTACCAGGTTATTTAAAGAAGTCTTCCCACTTATTGGTAGCTTTATTCTTCATATAATCAATTTTTCATTAACTTTAAGCCATGTACCGTAGGCTTTTAAAACAGCTGTAATTAAACCCTTACTCAAAAAGCCAACGCTAGATCCAGGAGCTTTAGCTAACTATAGACCAATCTCTAATCTCCCTTTCATTTCAAAAATCTTAGAAAGAGTTGTTGCTACGCAATTATTTGACCACCTGCAGGGAAATGGTTTACTTGAAGAGTTTCAATCTGGGTTTAGAATCCATCATAGTACTGAAACAGCCTTAGTGAAGGTCACTAACGACCTCCTCATCGCATCTGATAATGGACTGGTTTCTGTACTTGTCCTTTTAGAACTTAGTGCAGCTTTTGATACTATCGATCATAATATTCTACTTGATAGATTAGAACACTATGTTGGACTTAATGGAACTTCGTTGCAGTGGTTTAGATCTTATTTATCTGATAGGTTCCAGTTTGTTGATGTAAATAATGAGTTTTCTTTCAACTCAAAGCTTAGTCATGGAGTTCCACAGGGATCTGTGCTAGGCCCTACTCTTTTTAGTTTATATATGCTTCCGTTAGGCAACATTATTAGAAAGCACTGTATACATTTTCATTGTTATGCAGGTGACACACAATTATACCTGTCAATGAAGCCAGATGATAGTAATCAATTTGCCAAGTTAGAAGCCTGTCTTAAGGAAATCAAAGCTTGGATGACTTGTAATTTCCTGCTATTAAATTCAGATAAGACTGAAGTCATTCTTGTTGGTCCAAAAAACCTTAGAAATTCCTTTCCAAATCAAACTTTCAGTTTGGATGCGGTTACTCTTTCTCTTAATAGCTCTGTGAGGAACCTTGGAATTATTTTTGATCAAGATCTGTCCTTCAATTCACATATTAAATTTGTTTCTAAGATTGCCTTCTATCATTTGCATAATATTGCCAAGATTAGGAGCATCTTGTCTCAGAGTGATGCTGAGAAACTGATCCACGCTTTTGTTAGCTCGAGATTAGATTATTGTAATTCTTTATTATCAGGCTGTCCTAAAACATCTTTAAAAAGTCTTCAGCTGATCCAAAATGCTGCAGCAAGAGTTTTAACAGGTACTAGAAAGAGAGATCATATCTCTCCGGTTCTGGCCTCCCTTCATTGGCTTCCCATAGAGTTTAGAATTAAGTTTAAAATCCTTCTTCTTACTTACAAAGCTCTAAACAATCAGGCTCCTTTTTTATTTAAAAGATCTGATACTACCGTATTATCCTAACAGAGCACTACATTCCCAAAATGCAGGATTACTTGTAATACCTAGAATCTCCAAAAGTACAATGGGAGGCAGAGCCTTCAGTTATCAAGCTCCTCTCCTGTGGAGCCAGCTGCCAATCTGGATTCGGGAGTCAGACTCGATCTCTGTTTTTAAGAATAGGGCTAAAACCTACCTTTTTGATATAGCCTACAATTAGGGAGGGATCATGTGTTTCTGAACCCTCCCTTAGTTATGCTGCTAATAGGTGTAGTCAGCCGGGGGACCTCGAGTAATGCACTGGGCCTCACTCCTTTCCTCACTCTCAATGAAATATTTTTTTTTGCTGGTCATTAACATTTGTTTGTTCTCTCCCATAGATTGAGTCCCCATCGTGCTGTTTGCTCTCTACATGTCTGTTCTTTTCATCTTCTCTATCCCCTCACCCCCCAGCCAGTCGCAGCAGATGACTGCCCCTCCCTGAGCCTGGTTCTGCTGGAGGTTTCTTCCTGTTAAAAGGGAGTTTTTCCTCTCCACCGTCGCCAAGTGCTTGCTCACAGGGGATCGCCTGATTGCTGGGGTCTTTCTGCAACTGTGGGGGTCCCCCCTACAGTTGATAGTGCTATGACTGTTGTTGTGAAATGGCGCTATATAAATAAAGTTGAACTGAATTGAATTGAATTGAATTGTAGCACCTGATGTGGAGTGAATGTTGTGTGTGTGTCTTGCCATACCAGTCCTGTGTGGTGACGTCAGGCGGGCTGTAGCACCTGTATATATAGTTCTGTGTGTGCATAATAAAGGGAGTTTGCTGCATGACAGAAGACTGACTCCAACCATTATTTACCAACATAACATCAGGGCCAGTACCTCTAGTTGAAGAGCCAACTCCAGCGCCTCCGACCTCTTTAAAAAACGCGCCAGCAACGGCAGGTTTTTCGGCATCGCCCTCACCGACTCTGCCACTGTCCGTTCGTCCAGCCCATCCTCCAGTATGGCCTGTATATCTGGATTTGCCGTCAACCACCACTTCAACTGCAGCATTATCATTCGGTCCTCCACGTGCTCAAACTCGCGGGCCATTACATACTCTGAAACGTCAAAGTGTTTGGCTAGCAGACCAACTGACATGTTGTAGTCATTGTGGGGTGAAGCACGGTGGTTAGCTAGCAGCCCGGCCATCTCAGCATGCAGGACTAGTGGTCTTATCGCCCTTTACAAACGAACGTCCTCCATGCCCAGATAGCAATGCAGTAAAGCTGACTTCCGTACCTCTTCCATCTCGTCCAGGCCAAACGCCAACAAGTAGGTGGTGAGAACGTCAAACCAGCACACCCACGGGACTGGCTGCTCACCAGGCTTCTCTAGAAACGGTTGTGGTGGCTCCATGCACATCTCCATGCATTAATCCGACGTCGCCAAATGTTATGTATGGAAATATCTGGTGATGAATGAGGCAAGATGAAGACTGGCGAACACAGCTTTATTAAAGATTGGAACACAGCGGTAACACAGCAGGCACCTGACGTGGGCACCGGTCTCCAGAGGCCGTAACATGGTGGCTGGCCCACTATATAGGGCACTGCGGTGACATGACAGGAAGTCCATGTCACCACACTGCACTTTACAATAAAGCACCCTTTTTCCATATACCACAGTTTAGACTGAAGAATAAGCCATGACTCATGAAAAAGTCCCCAACAAGACTTAATCATTTTATAGAAATAGTAAATGGCGCATAGCTTGATGATTTGCCTTTAACATATCCCAAAGGATTTTTACCAGAGGCTACTGAACAGAGAACTTCGGAGAAAACTCAGATAATGTCAAAATGTCTTAACTGAAGCATTCAAAATGAGCTAGATCAGGAATTTCTTACTCAAACATACAGAAAACAACAAAGAATGGGAACAAAAAAAGAAATGCTGAAAATGTGCAAAGGTTTACAGCGGATTCACTCATGTCCTCATAAATTCCTCCCATGTTCCAGTGTTTATTATGCATTATGTTGTTTCCTGTTGCTAATAGCCCAATCAATACCCATTTGTGGTTAAGCCATGGGGATGTGTTTCTTGCACAAAATCAGGGTCCTAATTGAGGTGACGAGAGAAGGGGTGCAGTGTGTGAGAAAATGTCATTCTGAATATTTGATGACATTATTCTTAATCACAGAATGAAAGTCTCCCCAAATAAACCCTCCATCCCAGAGCACAAAAAAACCCACCGAAACCACATCCTGGTGTTTTTCAGGAAGAACTTAACCTGGTGACAGCGCTTGCAATGTTTCATAACGACGCACACACACTCAGACGGCTATGATTCGTTGTGTAATTTCTAGAGCATGCAGAGTTATCCATCAGAAAGCATGACAACGTGGAAGAGGAGGTGAGGTGAGGTGAAAACAGTGGAGGAGGAAGGAGAATTCAACCTCGCTAAGGCTGCTGGGTAAAACAGCTCAGAGGTGCTTTAATGTGAGCTGCAGGGTGAAATCTGGAGAATGGTACCACCACGTTCTTCTGAAGAAAGGCTGAGTGCACAGGCAGTTGTTGACATGCACAAGTGTACATTTACAAGGACAGAAGTCTAAAGGAGAAAGGCATGGCTCTGCAATTATATCATTTATCACAATTAAACAGATCTAAACCCTTATGTGTTGTGCAAGCTCAACAGTCAGTCTATCAGCAAAGTGAATGCTGTCTCTGTCACAGTGTAAACCCCACAGCTGAAAAGTGGAATATTCTTCTAACATGTACCTACAGTAAATCACAGGTACTCACTCACAAAGCACACACTGTATAATTCATTTCTACTAAGCTCCCACTCTGATTTAAAGCAATTATTTCTGCAGTGCAACCTCTGAGTGCAAGTCTTCTCCCACGCCTATTCACAGCAAGTAAATCTGTCAGACACATTTATCAGAGGAAGCCTGGTGTTCTGTGCGGAATATCTGGCACAGTATCAATCATGCTTAACAATAAAGGTATTTTTCTTTCACTTGAAAAGATTATTACCATTTCAAGTAATACATATTAGAATGCATTAAAAAAAATTTAAAAAAGTATGTTCATGTAACAGAATAAACATATTGTTTTTTTTTTTCCACTGTTTCAATAAATGCTTTTAAAAGACTTTCTTTTTAATAAAGAGACTGTTTTCAAACAGAAAATAACCACAATATAAAGTATTTTAACCATCTGGAATTAAACCTTATAGTGATGTCTTTGAAAAAAGCAACCTCTAATGTAATGAAAATACATTAAATTAGATGGCAGAGTGTTATGTCGGTAAAAGGGAGCCAAGGACGAGATTGAGCATCAAACTGGACACGACTTTATTAGTGACTCACTCTCACAATACAGCCGCTGCTGTCAGGCTGACAGGAGGCCAAAGAGACCGCCCCTCTTCCCCACAGCCCTCTTATACCCTGGGTGGTAGTGGAATCAGAAAGGTAGAGTCACCACCCATGTCACACAATAATATGTCCCCATAACAACACAACATGGAGGGTGAGAGGTTTAATGTGGGAGGTTTAGCCCTCTCCAGATTCTTTCTATTTGCAAAACCCTCACTGTTACTGTAATCTTAAGAACATGTAAGAATGTAATAATGCAACCCAGTATCATGGCTATGCATGTACAGTGGGGAAAATAAGTATTGAAAACATCAACATTTTTCTCAATAAACATATTTCTGATGGAGCCATTGACCTGAGATTTTCAGCAGATATCAATAACAATCCAAGTAATCCATACATACAAACAAATCAAGACAACTGTTCACAAAACAAGTTACATTTAATAAAGTTGAATGACACAGTGAATAAGTATTGAACACATGAAGAAAAAGAGGTGCAAAAATGTATAGGAAGCCAAGAAACCAGCTGAAATCCATCAGAATTTAGGAAGCCATCCCATCCCCCATCAGTGCAAATTAATTTCAGCTGATTAAGTCCTGACTAATAGCCTTTAAAAAAGTCTGTGAATATCAGATTGTCACTCCACAAAGAACTCATGATGGGTAAAAGCAAAGAGCTTTCTCTAGATCAGGGGTGCCCACACTTTTTTGGCTTGTGAGCTACTTTTAAAATGACCAGGTCAAAACAATCTACCTACATTTAAAAAATGCCAAATATGGCAATATATGTTGGCATACAATGTATGCCATACATTATATAACTGCGTGAACCCTTATGGCACAACACAAGTTTTTAAAATCCCGAAACAACGACTCCACTGCCCCAACGAAGATCTTTTTTTATCATCTCTCCATCTTGAAAGGACTTCTTACACTTAATAATGCATTGACTCACCCAGAACGATGCTTCAGTGGCTGCTTTTGCCTTTGAATTCAGCTGTGTGAAAAATGACTGCTGTCCAATTAACTGAGATTTCAGTTCCTTCACCTTTCTTTTTCTCAGCTCACTTTTCGGAGGGAAGTTAGTGTTGTAGTTTTTATGAACGGTTCGAAAGTGCCTCTCCACATTTCCCTTCTTTGGAAACGCAACGATAGATTGACGGAGCAGACAAATACACTTCGAAAATGACAGTGTGAAAAAAAAAATCTTCCTCCCATTCCGCATGGATGTGGTAAGTTTTTGTCTTCTTGCTGGGTTCAGCTACCCCACTCATTTTTAATATCCCTTCTTTAGTTGATTGAAATTTGAAGCGCTAACATGGTAACAGCTCACTAGAGTTTAGCAGTAGCTAGCTAGCATGTTTGCACATGCAGGTTGACCTGTGACACATAGAGGACAGGACCTCTCCTGATTGGCTGCCCTGTACATCAATCAAATGGTAAATACCAATAAGAGGACAGATGGGAGGATAGGCAATAGAATTAAAAACTTTTTTTAATTTTTTTTTTAATATCACGCAATCTACCCGCAGTGCCTTTGTGATCTACCAGTCAATCACGATCAACGTATTGAGCACCCCTGCTCTAGACCTTTGCAACTTTATTGTTGCAAAACATAATGATGGCACTGGTTACAGGTGCATTTCTAAATTGCTGAATGTTCCAGTGAGCACTGTTGGAGTCATCATTTGGAAGTGGAAAGAGCATAATTTTACCATAAACTAGCCACGAACAGGAGCTCCTCGCAAGACTCCATTGCTGTTATGTGTCTGAGCCTGTGCTTAGACTCTTTATGTCTTTTTGAGTATTTTTCTGTCTGTTATTATTTTCTTGTCAGGTGCTGTTACTTTTGGTTGTATGACATGAGCCTCTTCTTCTCCCAGACACCCACCATTCACTTGCAGTCTGCCCCAGTTCTCAGCTGTGAATGATTGTTTAATTAGGTCACCCTGCCTGCTCAGCCACACCTGTTGCTCATTTGTCTGCCCAGTATTTAAGCACTGCAAATTCATTGTTTCACTGTGGCAGCATTACTTGGACTTCACTCCTTGGACTATTCCTCTCTCTTTCCCAGAGCATGCCCTGCTCTGGATTGCCAATCTTGTAAGTTGTTTTTGTTGCATTTACATGGACAGCATTGTCTAGTGTGCAATGTTTATTTTCTGACTTCAAAGAACTTTGGACTATTCCTCTCTCCTTCCCTCCAGAGCTTTCCATGCTCTGGAGCGCCATTCCTGTAAGTTGTTTTGTTTGTATTTTTATGTTAGTGCATAGTTTGAATTTTGGTTAATAAATGTCACTATACAATCCAGCATTTGTGTCTGCCTTTCTGCCCCGGAGGGGCCAGTTCATGACAATTGCTGAAAAAAAAGCATGCTGAAGTTCGTTTAAAGTTTGCTGCACAGCATTTGGGGAAGCCATTAAAATACTGGGAGAATATAGTCTGGTCAGATGAGACCAAAATTGAACTTTCTGGATACCACAACACACAGCATGTTTGGAGGAGAAATGGCACTGCGCATCAGCCCAAAAACATTATACCAACAGTGAAGTTTGGAGGTGGGTGCATCATGGTGTGTGGATGTTTTTCACCACATGGTACAGTCAGACTTCATATATTTGAAGGAAAGATGAATGGACAAATGTACAGAGACATCCTTGATAAGAACCTGTTGCCATCGGCAAAGAAGCTGAAGATGAATGGAGGGTGGACATTTCAGCAAGACAATGATCCCAGACACAAAGCCAAGGAAACTCTCAACTGGCTCCAGAGAAGGAAAATAAAGCTGCTAGAATGGCCCAGTCAGTCACCTGACCTGAATCCAATAGAGAGCCAAAATCAAGCCCCCTCTACTTCCACAAATGGGACCTTGAATCAAAAAAATTCTCCAATGAAATGAATGGCAAGGGAGAAATTATCTTCTAATCTTGATCAAATTTTGCCACGAGTTACACATATGTTGTTTGTCAATCAGATAATTTTCCACATAATTAAAGTTGTCGACTGTTGTATAACAGAGTAATATTTACTTTTTGTTTAAATGACTAGCAGACAACATCTCCCATTATCCCACATCACTAAACCATTCTCTTCTTTACATGGGTAAGAGGGTCTCCATCTTTCCAGAGTTTACACCAACCATGGCTAAGAAATGTGCCACCTTTGTTAGAGTGATGAGGAGGCTCCATGCCTGCCCAAACATCAAGTTTGGTCTTCTCTACCCAGCAGTACGACGCATCACTTTATCCAACGGCCAGGTCCATAGGTTTGACAATCTGGCATCAGGGGATGACTTTGTCAATAAACATATTAAAAAAGTGGTCAATCTCCACAGTCTCTACTGTATATACACTACTCACAAAAAGTCAGGGATATTCGGCTTTCGGGTGAAATTTCAGGATGAACCTAAAATGCACTATACAGACGTGGACAAAATTGTTGGTACCCCTCTGTTAATGAAAGAAAAACCCACAATGGTCACAGAAATAACTTGAATCTGACAAAAATGTAATAAATAAAAATTCTATGAAAATTAACCAATGAAAATCAGACAATGCTTTTGAATTGTGGTTCAACAGAATTATTTTAAAAAACAAACTCATGAAACAGGCCTGGACAAAAATGATGGTACCCTTAACTTAATATTTTGTTGCACAACCTTTTGAGGCAATCACTGCAATCAAACGATTTCTCTGTCAATGAGACTTCTGCACCTCTCAGCAGGTATTTTGGCCCACTCCTCATGAGCAAACTGCTCCAGTTGTCTCAGGTTTGAAGGGTGCCTTCTCCAGACAGCATGTTCCAGCTCCTTCCTCAGATGTTCAATAGGATTTAGATCAGGGCTCATAGAAGGCCACTTTCGAATAGTCCAATGTTTCGCTCTTAGCCATTCTTGGGTCTTTTTAGCTGTGTGTTTTGGGTCATTATCCCGTTGCAAGACCCATGACCTGCGACTGAGACCAAGCTGTCTGACACTGGGCAGCACATTTCTCTCTAGAATACCTTGATAGTCTTGAGATTTCATTGTACCCTGCACAGATTCAGGACACCCTGTGCCAGATGCAGCAAAGCAGCCCCACAACATAACAGAACCTCCTCCATGTTTCACAGTAGGGACAGTGTTCCTTTCTTGGTATGCTTCATTTTTGCGTCTGTGAACATAGAGCTGATGTGCCTTGCCAAAAAGTTCCAGTTTTGTCTCGTCTGTCCATAAGACATTCTCCCAGAAGCTTTGTGGCTTGTCAACATGCAGTTTGGCAGATTCCAGTCTGGCTTTTTTATGATTTGTTTTCAACAGTGGTGTCCTCCTTGGTCGTCTCTCATGAAGTCCACTTTGGCTCAAACATCGATGGATGGTGCGATCTGACACTGATGTACCTTGACCTTGGAGTTTACCATGAATGTGTTTAGAGGTTGTTCTGGACTTTTTTTGTTACTATTTGTATAATCCGTCTCCTCCTGCGGCCACGTCCAGGGAGGTTGGCTACAGTCCTGTGGATCTTAAATTTCTGAATAATATGTGCAACTGTAGTCACAGGAACATCAGGCTGCTTGGAGATGGTCTTATAGCCTTTACCTTTAACATGCTTGTCTATAATTTTCTTTCTAATCTCCTGAGACAACTTTCTCCTTTGCTTCCTCTGGTCCATGTTTAGGGTGGGACACACTATGTCACCAAACAGCACAGTGACTACTTGTCACCCTTTAAATAGGCCGACTGACTGATTACAAGTTTGTAGACACCTGTGATGTTATTTAGAGGACACATCTTGGTTGAACATGTCCCTATTGACATATTGTTCGGCCCAGGAAACACGCATGCAGGCTCAGGCAGATTTGAAAGCTTTATTCAACAATAATCTTACGTGTATGAATGCGTGTGTGAGAGATGAGTGTGAAATGTGGGTGGAGGATGCAGGTCAGGACAGAGCAGCACGCCGTGCAGCCAGGCAACCCTATAAATGAGAGGAGAGCAGGGATTAGCTGGCCAACCACACAGCAGAGTGACAGAGTTCTGTGCTTACTTGTAGTAATGTGGTGGCTGGCGTTGGCAAGGTCCCAAGCCTGGGAGACAGCGTCCTGCTGTGCGTCCGGGATGATGCGACGAGGTAGAGGAGCGGCAAGACGAGGGAGAGTGAGTCCGCCACCGAGAGATCCACCTGTGCACAGGGGAAGGCTAACAGGAGAAGGTAAGGCAATAACTGACAGCTTACGTGTCTTGAAGAGTAGTCAGCAGGCCTGGAGGAAAGGATGCTGCTGAGAGTTGAGTACGCAGGGAGACAGACGGCTCCAGGCTGCAGCTCAGGGCAGGATGGAATAAATAGCTGCGCACTAACGAGGGGCAGGTGTGCACGCAGCTGAGGTGGAAGCCCGTGAGCTGCGGGTGATGACAGTACCCCCCCCCCCCACCAGCGCCTCCTGGCGCTGGCTTACCTGGGTGTGTCCGGTGAAACTCCGCGATGAGGTCCCAATCCAACACCCACGAAGACCGCACCCAGGATCTCCACTCCGGACCATAACCTTCCCAATCCACCAGATATTGCAGCCCACGACCCCGACGCCGGGAGTCCAGGATGGCAGTAACACCCCACGCCGGGTCACCGTCAATCATCCTAGGCGCAGGAGGAGACCTAGGAGGAGGGCAGAGTGAGTTGGAAAGGACAGGCTTGATCTTGGAAACGTGGAAGGTGGGACACACACGTAGGGAGGGAGGGAGGGCCAAACGCACAGCCACCGGGTTGATGATTCTAGAAATTACGAAGGGGCCGAGAAACCTCAGTGCCAATTTCTTCTTCTCACCCTTAAGGTTAATGTCCTGGGACGAAAGCCAAACCCACTGACCCACCTGGTAGACAGGAGCCGGCCTTCTGTGGCGATTGGCGGTGGAGCTGTTGCGCGCCGCTGTGCGTAAAAGCGCGTCCTTGGTTTTGGTCCACACACTCCGGCAACGCCTGATGTGCGCCTGGATGGAAGGGACAGCTAGCTCACCCTCCTGCTCAGGAAAAACAGGAGGATCGTACCCCAAGGACGCTTCAAAGGGCGACACCCCAGTAGCAGAGGACCGGGCCGAGTTATGGGCGTATTCCACCCAGGTCAGGTAGGAGCTCCAGGACGAAGGGTTAGAGGATGTTACGCAGCGCAGGGCGGCCTCCAACTCCTGGTTCGTGTGCTCGCACTGCCCGTTAGACTGGGGGTGGTAACCAGAGGAGAGACTGACCATAGCCCCCAAGGCGTTGCAAAAGCTCCTCCAAACCTGGGAGACAAACTGCGGGCCCCGGTCCGAGACCACGTCCAGCGGGATCCCATGCAGCCTGACGACATGCTGGACCAGAAGATCGGCCGTCTCACGTGCCGAAGGGAGACCCTGAAGAGGCACAAAATGGGCGGCTTTGGAGAATCTGTCCACAATAGTCAGAACCGTGTCATAGGTGTTAGAGACAGAAAGTCCGGTGACGAAGTCTAGGGCGATGTGTGACCAGGGCCTGCCCGGGACCGGCAGGGGCTGGAGTAGACCTGCAGGTGGAGCGTTCTGGGACTTACCGGAAGCGCACTGGGGACAGGCCCAGACATAGTTGGTCACGTCCTTCTGGAGACCCGGCCACCAAAACGAGCATTGCAGCCAACTCACTAGGCGGGTGATGCCAGGGTGACAGGAGAGTTTGGAAGTATGGGCCCAGTGGATCACTTCACCTCGAACCGCCGAAGGAACAAAGAGCCTCCCCTCCGGCCCCCCACCAGGATCCGGCTCCGTCTCCTGAGCCCTCAGAATCTTGTCCTTGATGGACCAGGCAATCGCCCCCACGACGCACGAATCGGGCAGGATGGTATGTTCGGACTTCTCCGGACCCTCAGGGCAAACTGTCTGGACAGGGCGTCGGGCAACCCATTCTTCGAGCCTGGACAGTACGTGATGGTGAAATGGAAGCGAGCAAAAAATAGAGACCAGCGCGCCTGGCGGGCATTCAGGTGCCTCACTGACCTCAAGTACTCAAGATTTTTATGGTCCGTCCAGACCACAAAGGGCTGGGCTGCCCCTTCTAACCAGTGATGCCACTCCTGTAGTGCGAGCTTGACGGCGAGGAGCCCCCTGTCGCCGACGTCATAGTTGCGCTCCGCTGCCGATAGCTTCCAGGAGAAGAAGGCGCAGGGCCGCTTGACACCATCCACCGGTGAGCGCTGGGAGAGCACCGCCCCCACCCCCGTGTTGGACGCGTCGACCTCCACCAGACACTGAAGCGCGGGGTCAACCTGGGTCAGGACCCGGGAGGACGAGAACTCCACCTGGAGAGTCTTGAAGGCGGTGGCCGCTTCCTCAGACCACTGAAAGGGCACCTTCGATGACGTGAGGCGGGTCAGGGGGGAGACGATGGCGCCGAAGTTGGGAACAAAGCGCCGGTAGAAGTTCACGAATCCAATAAACTGCTGCACCTGCTTCCTGGAGGTAGGAGTGGGCCACTCGACCACTGCTTTAACCTTAGCGGGGTCCGGGAGGATCTTATTATGAGAGATGACGAACCCCAGGAAGGAGGTGGTCCGGGCGTAGAATTCGCACTTCTCGGCTTTTATAAACAAGCGATTCTCCAGCAGACGTTGCAGGACCCGCCTCACATGGGCCTGGTGCTCCTCCCGTGACTTGGAGAAGATGAGTATGTCATCGAGATACATAAAGACGAATACTCCCAGGAAGTCCCGCAGAAGGTCGTTAATGAGACGCTGGAAGACGGCAGGTGCGTTGGTGAGCCCGAACGGCATCACAAGATATTCGAAGTGGCCGCTGGGTGTCCTAAAGGCCATCTTCCATTCGTCTCCCTCCCGGATCCTAACGAGATGGTAAGCGCTGCGGAGGTCAAGCTTGGTGAACCAGGTCGCCCCCTGGAGGGAGTGGAAAGCAGTGTTCATGAGTGGTAGTATGTAGCGGTCCTTAATAGTGATGTCATTTAACGCTCTGAAGTCGATACAGGGCGTAGGGACCCATCCTTCTTACCCACGAAGAAGAAACCCGAGCCAAGCGGGGACGAGTAGAGGCGGATGATCCCAGCGCTGAGCGACTCCTTAATATAGGTGTCCATCGCCTCTCGTTCCAGTGCAGAGAGACTGTATAGGCGGCCAGACGGCAGGGGGGCTCCCGGGCAGATGTTAATCGCACAGTCATATGGTCGATGCGGAGGAAGGGACAAGGCTCTGGACTTGCTGAACGCTGCCCCCAAGTCATGGAACTCCTGCGGCACTAGAGTCAGGTCCAGGGGCTCAGAAACCGGAGCCGGCGGAGGAGAGGATGGAGCACAAGCCGCTGACTGGAGGCAGGTGCCCAGGCAGAAGGTGCTCCAGGACAGGACACTGCCAGTTCTCCAATCCAGGACAGGATTATGCAACCGCAGCCAGGGGTAGCCCAGAATGACACGGTCCGACGAGGAGGGCAGGACGTAGAGGGTCAGATCCTCCTGGTGGTTGCCGGAGACGATGATGGGGACTGGCTTGGTGCGGTGTGTAACTGTTCCCAGAGAAGAGCGAGAGAGCGTCACCAAGTTCAGGGGGGTAGGCAGCAGTTGGCAGGGTATGCCCAAACGGGTTGCCAGGCTCTTAGAGATAAAACTCTGCTCTGCCCCAGAATCCACCAGTGCGTGAGTGGAATGCCCGGTGGAGTTGTGGCAGAAACATATGGGCAGTGTGCATGACGATAGGGGATTAGGCCGGTTAGAGTCCGCGAGGCCCCCTACTGTGACTCGCGGACTTCCCCGTTTGGCTTAACTGGGCACAGCTCCACGGGATGCCGGTCATCTCCGCAATACATGCAGAGACCCCGTTCTCGCCGGCGTTGTGTCTCCGCTAGAGGGAGCCTAGTGCGCCCGATAGCCATGGCCTCTGGTTCATCGGCGGACTCCGGAGCCGGTAACGCCAGGGGGCGAGACTGAGCTGGACGGAGGGAAGCTCCGCACGAGCGGCTGACAGACTTCCGCTCCGCAGCCCGCTCACGTAGCCTGTTGTCCAGGCTAATAGTGAACGAGATCAACTCAGAGAGTCGCCCTGGGAGATCCCGACCGGCTAGCTCATCCCTCAGACCCGAATTAAGGCTATGGAGGAAAATACTGCAGAGGGAAGCCTCTCCCCAGCCCACTTCCTCCGCTGCCACCTGGAAGTCAACAGCGTATTCCGCTGCTGACCGGCTCCCCTGTTGGAGACTAAGGAGCCGGTCAGCGAGGACGCTGTCGAGACGGGAATGATCGAAGACTTCTAAAAAGTCTCGCACGAACCGGTCATACGAGAGGTTTGCGTAGCTGGGCTTCGTCATTACGGTGTAAGCCCAAGCTAACGCTTGCCCCTCGAGAAGATTTGCCATGTACCCGATTCGGCAATGGTCTGAGGGGAAATCCCCGGGAACGCGCGGAAACACCGAATCACACTGCAAGATAAACCCCTTCACTCCACCAAGTTTCCCGTTGAAGCAAGCGGGGGTTGGAATGGGTGTGAGACGGGTTGGCGCTCCCGAGCTAGGCTGGCCAGCCGTGGAGGCAACCGGAGCCGCAGCGCCAAGAGGACCCGGAGGGAAAGCCCGCGGAGGGTCCAGGCGGTCTAACCAGTTAGTAATTGAAGTCAATTAATTTAGTATCACCTGCTGTTGATGAGCAATCATATCCACCCGAGCCTCGAGGGTGGAAAAACGGCGTGTGAGCCCGCTGTCCGCTGGGCTGCCTGGCTGGAGCCGTACTGACATATTGTTCGGCCCAGGAAACACGCACGCAGGCTCAGGCAGATTTGAAAGCTTTATTCAACAATAATGTTACGTGTATGAATGCGTGTGTGAGAGATGAGTGTGAAATGTGGGTGGAGGATGCAGGTCAGGACAGAGCAGCACGCCGTGCGGCCAGGCAGCCCTATAAATGAGAGGAGAGCAGGGATTAGCTGGGCAACGACACAGGACAGTGACAGAGTTCTGTGCTTACTTGTAGTAATGTGGTGGCTGGCGTTGGCAAGGTCCCAAGCCTGGGAGACAGCGTCCTGCTGTGCGTCCGGGATGATGCGGCAAGGTAGAGGAGCAGCGAGATGAGGGAGAGTGAGTCCGCTGCCGAGAGAGCCACCTGTGCACAGGGGAAGGCTAACAGGAGAAGGTAAGGCAATAACTGACAGCTTACGTGTCTTGAAGAGTAGTCAGCAGGCCTGGAGGAAAGGATGCTGCTGAGAGTTGAGTACGCAGGGAGACAGACGGCTCCAGGCCGCAGCTCAGGGCAGGATGGAATAAATAGCTGCGCACTAACGAGGGGCAGGTGTGCGCGCAGCTGAGGTGGAAGTCCGTGAGCTGCGGGTGAT
This sequence comes from Pholidichthys leucotaenia, assembly GCA_020510985.1. Classification (NCBI taxonomy): domain Eukaryota; kingdom Metazoa; phylum Chordata; class Actinopteri; order Cichliformes; family Pholidichthyidae; genus Pholidichthys; species Pholidichthys leucotaenia. Next base: position 167,311,976 of record CM035842.1, read on the forward strand.
GACACCTATGGTCACATTATTTTCAATCTTTTCTAGGGGTACCATCATTTTTGTCCAGGCCTGTTTCATGAGTTTGTTTTTTAAAATAATTCTGTTGAACCACAATTCAAAAGCACTGTCTGATTTTCATTGGTTAATTTTCATAGAATTTTTATTTATTACCACTTTTGTCAGATTCAAGTTACAGTGGGGCAAAAAAGTATTTAGTCAGCCACCAATTGTGCAAGTTCTCCCACTTAAAAGATGAGAGAGGTCTCCAATTTAGATATACCTCAACTATGAGAGACGAAATGAGGAAAAAAAAATCCAGAAAATCACATTGAAGGATTTTTAATTAATTAATTGGTAAATTCCTCAGTAAAATAAGTATTTGGTCACCTACAAACAAGCAAGATTTCTGGCTCTCACAGATCTGTAACTTCTTCTTTAAGAGGCTCCTCTGTCCTCCACTCGTTACCTGTATTAATGGCACCTGTTTGAACTCGTTATCAGTATAAAAGACACCTGTCCACAACCTCAAACGGTCAGACTCCAAACTCCACTATGGCCAAGACCAAAGAACTGTCAAAGGACACCAGAAACAAAATTGTAGACCTGCACCAGGCTGGGAAGACTGAATCTGCAATAGGTAAGCAGCTTGGTGTGAAGAAATCAACTGTGGGAGCAATTATTCGAAAATGGAAGACATACAAGACCACTGATAATCTCCCTCGATCTGGGGCTCCATGCAAGATCTCACCCCGTGAGGTCAAAATAATCACGAGAACGGTGAGCAAAAATCCCAGAACCACACGGGGGGACCTAGTGAATGACCTGCAGAGAGCTGGGACCAAAGTAACAAAGGCTTCATCAGTAACACACTACGCCGCCAGGGACTCAAATCCTGCAGTGCCAGACGTGTCCCCCTGCTTAAGCCAGTACATGTCCAGGCCCGTCTGAAGTTTGCTAGAGAGCATTTGGATGATCCAGAAGAGGATTGGGAGAATGTCATATGGTCAGATGAAACCAAAATAGAACTTTTTGGTAAAAACTCAACTTGTTGTGTTTGGAGGAGAAAGAACACCATACCTACTGTGAAGCATGGGGGTGGAAACATCATACTTTGGGGCTGTTTTTCTGCAAAGGGACCAGGACGACTGATCTGTGTAAAGGAAAGAATGAATGGGGCCATGTATCGTGAGATTTTCAGTGAAAACCTCCTTCCATCAGCAAGGGCATTGAAGATGAAAAGTGGCTTGGTCTTTCAGCATGACAATGATCCCAAACACACTGCCCGAGCAACGAAGGAGTGGCTTCGTAAGAAGCATTTCAAGGTCCTGGAGTGGCCTAGCCAGTCTCCAGATCTCAACCCCATAGAAAATCTTTGGAGGGAGTTGAAAGTCCGTGTTGCCCAGCGACGGCCCCAAAACATCACTGCTCTAGAGGAGATCTGCATGGAGGAATGGGCCAAAATACCAGCAACAGTGTGTGAAAACCTTGTGAAGACTTACAGAAAACGTTTGACCTCTGTCATTGCCAACAAAGGGTATTTAACAAAGTATTGAGATGAACTTTTGTTATTGACCAAATACTTATTTTACCAAGGAATTTACCAATTAATTCATTAAAAATCCTTCAATGTGATTTTCTGGATTTTTTTTTTCTCATTTTGCCTCTCATAGTTGAGGTATACCTATGATGAAAATCGGAGACCTCTCTCATCTTTTAAGTGGGAGAACTTGCACAATTGGTGGCTGACTAAATACTTTTTTACCCCACTGTATTTCTGTGACCATTGTGGGGTTTTCTTTCATTAACAGAGGGGTACCAACAATTTTGTCCACGTCTGTAACCTTTACAGGTGAACTACATTTGACCTTCTCTAACCTCTCGAATGCATATGTCCATCTGTTCAATGTTTCAGGACTTTTTGCATAAATTGCTGTTCTCTAACAAGGTGCTTAATGGCAAAATTCACAACAGGTGTTTGATCCATGAATCGACCAATAAATGTCCTGGTTTAATTAGAATTGCTATCTAAGCAGTCCTCTTCATCATGCAGTTCACATTTTGACAAGACGACACCTAACAATTGATCAACAGTGCCTCGCAATTGCAAGGATTCAAACAGGATGTTCTCAGAAGGAAGTGGCCACTGAACTTAGAGTGTCACAGATTGTCATCAGCACATTGCAACAGAGAGACTGGTAGAGTCACAGAAAGGCATAGAAGTGGACGTCCTTTGGCCACATCCCATGCTGATGACCGCTTCATTGTGAATAGTGCCCTGTGGAACTGGATGATGAATGGCACTCAAGTCCAGGCACATTTAAGGGGGGTGAGAGGCACCCAAGTGTCATGTCAGACCATTCAAAACCGTTTACATCAACATGGTCTGCATGCCAGACAACCTGCAAGGGTACCTGACCACGCCACCAGGCACAGGCATCATCGTTTTGCATGGGCCAGGGAGCATTTATGCTGGACAAGGGACCAGTGCACCTCAGTTGTGTTGTCTGATAAAAGTTGATTCATGTTGAGCACCACCAGCAATGTTGGAGACGTCAATGAGAGCACTATGCATTAACCACTGTTGTCACCAGACAAGGCTTTGTTAGTGGTGGTGTTACAATCTGGGCAGATGTGTCTAGCCAATACAGAATTGCCCTACACCTTGTGAATACTACCTAAATAACATCATTAATCCAGTCATTAGTTCAAATTGTTTTTTTCTAAAAAAATCCGCTATATCCGCTGTTATATACACTACAAAGTTCTTTTTTTTTTTTTTTTTTTTTTCAAAAGCTGATAAACGCCGGGACCCTGTTTTTACAAAACCAGATAACTCCACACACAGTAAATCAGCGCTTGGTATTTGAGTGACATGACTTAGTGGTGCAGCGAGGATCAGCCAATCACATGTCTAGATGCTGAGATCAGCCAATAATATACTGTATGTATCTGCTGCGGCAGAGATGTGTAGAGACGTCTACTTGGGTCTGCTCGCTTTTGCGTGATTTCCTGCCAGTTTTTTGGGGTTTTTTTTACAATTTTGTTGCATTTTATGTCAAATATGGATAATTTTGATGAAGCAGATGAACCAGTGATGCATTCGTCAGACAAACTAGCATGATTTTCGGGACATGTCTGTTTTTGCAAAAGTATGTGTTGTGGACTTATCTGTTTTTGCAGCAAGAAGTACTCAAAAAAAACTGCCAAAAAATAACAATGAGTTGATGTTCAATTTTTGGCTTTATTATATCTGAGATATTCATATTTCAAGTGACCATGTCTTAGAAGCTGAATTGGAAATACTAACACATATAAACCAACATATGAAAAGTTGTTTTTCTCATTATTAAAACAATTGGACCTATCTGTTTTTACAAACAAACTGTTCATTTCATGTTCATAGATGACAATGTTCCAGCTCATCAAGGCCGCATCATTAGGGAATGACTGCTGGAGGCTGGGGTACCTCAAATGGAGTGGCCTGCACAATCTCCAGACCTGAATCCCATAGAAAACCTATGGGATCAGCTGAGTTGCCTTGTAGAGCCTCGTAACCCTGCACCCCACAACGTCAATGCCCTGAGGGCCGCCCTTCAAGAAGACTGGAATGCCATGCCTCAGCAGACAATAAGTCAACTTATGAACAGCATGAGACGTCGTTGTCTAGCTGTAATGGATGCTCAAGGGCAGATGACAAGTTACTGAGACACTGACATTTTTTGTTGTGGTATACCCACCACTGTTGTTGGCTTTTGTTTCAATAAATTGTTTAACATGAGGAAATCAGCATTGCGTGTTTCTACTTAAATGCCCTACTTTCATGATATATAATATCACTGTAGCGTGAACTGTTAACATTTTCCATAAATTTCACCAGAAAGCCAAATATCCCTAACTTTTTGTGAGTAGTATATGTATTCTAATATGTTCTCTGTCATTTACTAAGTATTTATTACTGCAGGAAAGACCATCATGCCCCAGGATTACAGGCAAGTGAATTTTCATTCTCCATTACCTAAAAATGAATCATCTTGCCTGGTTCCTGGTGATGAAACTCAGTCCTTGCAGTCCACTGAGTTTTCACCGCATGCTGCAGACATTTGTTCCACACCTGCTACCCCGGTGTCTGCCGGCCCCTGGGATTGTGCCACTGGACGAGGGAGTAGCCTGCAGTCCCGGACGACCTGGTTCCAGCCCCGCAGCCACGGTTTGGACAAGGGGAGAAAGCTTCCAGTGACCAGAAGCCTGTGCCGACGACTGAGCATCCCCTGGCTTCAGCTGCGCAGAATTTGATGCCAGTGGTGAGGCAACCTCCAGCTACCATGCCCGACGAGCCATCTGCACCGGGTGTTTCGCTTGGAGGCCCTGGGACTGCAACCACCATCATGCCAGCTACTGGGGTCACTGCAGCAGGTTCGCCGGAGTCCTGGATGGCGGCGGAGCTCGAGTTCAGGCAAGAACCCTGTTCTGTTCTTTCTTCTGCAGATTCAGGAAAATCTTGTCTGGCTTGAGGTGGGGGGAGTCAGGTGCAGAAGTCTCTGCTCCTGAGATCCCCTTGCCAGGCTCCACTGCTACCGGTGATTGTTCTCCGGCGTCTTCTTTGTGTTTTTCTTTCAAGGTGACCACACCGAGAGTGAACATCCAGATGGATGGACTTGAGTCGCCCCTGCCCGGATCGCTGGAGTCCTGGACGGCGGTGGAGTCCAAGACAAGGCAAGTGCTCTGTTCTGTCGCCACCTCATCAGATCTAGAGATTTCTTGTCCTGCCAGGGGTGTGGAGAGCCAGTTGCAGCGAGCAACTGTTTCTGGTCTCTCCTCATTGGGCTCCACTGCTGCCGGTAGTAGTAAGCCGGTGTGTGTTTTCTCTCTCCTGCCTGAGTCCTCATCTGGGTCTGTGGCTGGTCATCAACCTCCTCTACCAGAGGCTGTCGTGGATCCCCTTTCTCTGCCCTTGGGTACAACATTGGCCCAACCCAGGCCCATCACGGGTGCTACTTTGCTTCAGCTCAGGGCCTTTGTGGGTGCTGTTCCCCCTCCAATATAGGTCATCGCAGGCGCTCCGTCCCAGCCCGGGGCCTCGGAGGGTGCAGCATTGGCCCAGTCTGGGCCCACCATGGGTGCAGCATTGCTCCAGCCCGGAGCCACCGCAGGTGCAGCTTTGCTCCAGCCCTGAGCCACCGCGGGTGCAGCTTTGCTCCAGCCCTGAGCCACCGTGGGTTCAGCTTTTCTCCAGGCTGGAGCCACCGAGGGTGCAGCTATACTCCAGCCCGGAGCTAGCGAGGGTGCAGCTCCGCTCCAGCCCAGAGCCGGCGAAGGTGCAGCTCCGTTCAGCCCGGATCCACCGCAGGTGCTGCGATATCCCATCCTGGTGCCACCACGGGTGCAGCTCCGCTCCAACCCGGAGCCACCGTGGGTGCTACAATGTCCCAGTCCAGGACCACCGAGGGTGCTACAGGTCTGCCTGATGTCGTCGTGGTGCCCCATCCTTTGTCTGGTGTCATTGTGGTGCCCTGTTCTCTGCCTGACGTCGTCGGGGCTTCCCCTATTCCTCTTCCGTCCTCACCTCTGGTCATCACAGTTGGGCGGCCACCCCCTGGACCACCCTCTCTGTGGTGGTGGCTAAAGAACTCTGACAGACCGCCTGACAGACGTTGCCGTTGTGTTGGGTGGGTCACATTCCCCGGCAGATCACCCGACTCTTACCATCTCGTTGTCTGCCAGGCCTGGGACTATGACTGACCACCAGAACTGCCTTGTTCTTTGGTCTAGGGGGCCTAGGTGCCCAGTTCAGTGTGGATCCTGACCGGGACTTTGTTTTTGATGTTTCCCCTCAGTCTGGGCCTTGCTGGGATGCTATCCTGAGAGCTTTTCTTGTTCCTGTTGGTTTGGTTTGGTTTGGTTTGGTCCCTCCGTGCCTGGGTCCCCCTTCTCCCACCCGGGGTGGGGTTGTTTTCTTGTTGGGGTAGCATTTCTGTGTGTGTGTGGGGGGGGGGGGGGTTCTGTTCCTTTGATGTTACCCCGGGGTGTCTCGTATCCACCCCTTGGGGGGGGCTCTGTCACAATCTGAGTGTGGGGGGATTCCACCAGGCTCAAGTAGTTTGCCTTTTTTCATATTTGTACTGTGTTGTCATTTTGAGTTGTCACCTATCCTATATTGTATTGCAGTATGATTTAATTTCCCGTTTCCGTTTGTTATAGTTTGTTTATTGTATTTTTGAGGGTGCTTGTCTCCATTTTCTGCCATCTCGATATATTTGTATTCTGCTTTGTTCTTTCTCTTGGGGTTGACAGCTGTCAGTGGCTTTCTGGGGTTTTGCTCTGCGTGGGCGTGGCTCTGTCAGCTGTCAGCTCCGATGGCTCCCTCATTATTCCCAGCTGGTCCAAATTGTATCTTTTGTTTTCTCCTGCCCGCTCAGATTACCCACACCTGTTACTACTTGTTTTATTTTGACTGTAGCCTTATTTAAGGGGCTGTGCACCATTGTCGGGCGCGGCACCCTACTCTCAACTAACATAAGTGTCTCTGTACTACCTTCTGTGTTTATCCCAGCATGCATTCCACAGCTAGTTTCTCCAGGTTTTGCTGGCAACTCCTCTCGCCTTAGCGGTTGCTATTTTTGGGCTTGTCCTGTTGTCTCCTGCTCCTATTAGTTTTTCTTGATTTGGTCTTGTTTGTGCCTTTGTGTTTTTCATGATTAAATTTGCAAACTCACAGCCGGCGTTCAGTGCCTTCATTCAGCCCTGACAAGGGAATTTATGACACCCTATTGCCTTGTGGTCAAGTAATGGGTTTGTTTTGGGTTGGGATGGGTGGGTTGCATGCCTCTTGTCTGGGAGTTGCTTTTGCACCGGGAAAGGATAAATGATGCACCCTTTTTTCCCTCTCTCTTTTATCCCCTTTTCTCAGTGAGGCATCACCTTTTCCCCATTTTTTAACTTCATATGGCATCTCTAAATGGTAAACATGCCTCAAGTTAATTCACCGGCATTCACTAATGGAGGGGAAATTAAATTTGCTAGTTTTAACTGTAAAGGGCTTAATAATCCCATAAAACATATTAAGGTTCTACATTATCTGCACAATGTGGGGGCCCAGATTATCTTTTTGTAAGAGACTCACCTTCAAACCAATGATTATCTAAAATTAGAAAAAATAAAACCACCAAGGTGATGATGCCTTGGTGCCAGAGCCTTGGCAGAGGTATGCATTCTTGGATCATCACCAAAATGTTATGGGTTCCTCTCTAGCCCAAGGACTACCTCTGGTAAAAATTTCATCCAAATCCATCCAGTAGTTTTGGAGTACACGCATGCGCAGTGAAAATAATTTGCAGTTCACATGCCCATACTGTCAGCGGCAGTCAAGAGCCACCAACCTGATTTGAACAGCTGCAATTCAAACACAAAGAAAAGCACTGTGACAGACGTTTTAAATGCCGGAAGCGGTGGAGTTATATGAATACAATAACAGTCAAGACAAACAGGAGCTTTTGCTGTTTAGTGGCAAAGGAAGAAAACAGACTGGCAAAAAGACAGACATTTGTTCACCCAGTACTGGCAGATTGCTCAGTACTTTCCTCTGGCGGGAGTTTCCAGGCACATGCGCCGTACCGTTCCATTGACGACAAAGGTGAGCTATTTTTGTGTTTATTTCAAAAACAAAGCGCTATTTCGAAATTCTGGCAAATTAAAAGTCGAGAAAATATGGTGATAAAATGATACAAGCCTTTAGTTACACTTAATTTTGACCAGGTGAGCTGAAACAGACAGGCGAACAGACAGATACACACACACACACACACACACACACACACACACAGCCACAAGCAGATGCACTCAGTGATTCCTGTATGCCTCCGTTTTCACTGAGGCATTAAAAAAAGATGGATAGGCCAAACTTATATCTCCTCTTCTCCAGGCAAATCTAGAGTGGTGGCTATTTTGATACACAAATCTATCCCTTTTGTGCATTTAAGTACATTGTCTGACCAAAAGGAAAGATTTGTTATAGTTACCTGCCAGATTTGTAACACTGAATTGGTTTCAATTAATGTGTACTAGTACATACCCGTGCATACCCATCCATGCCCGTAGAAACCAAGTATAAGCAAGTATTTGGGCATGCCCATGGCTGAAGGGTCTCCTCCTGTCTCAGACGGCTGTGTTGTTCACAGTCATGCCTGTGGCATACTGCTGGAACCTGAGGTGTTTCATGTTCACGGCATCTTTTCTGGCGTGCAGCAGTTCTCATTCTATTGCTCTCCATCTGATGGGTCTTCTTCTTCTTCTTCGTTCAGACCACTGGTTGAGGGATAGGTGCATCGTAATTCCAGCGTTGGTGGCCAGCCGACTATTCTGCATCTCCTCAATCTCAGCTTCTCTGTGCCTTGCATGGAATTCACTGTCCCTGGCCAGCCAACTATTCCGCATCTCCTTGGCCTCAGCTTGTCTGCGCCATGCCTGGCGTGCAGCTTTGCTCGCTTTGCGGGCATTTCGGGCTTCAAGTGACTCAGCATGCGCATGGCGCACTGCCACATGTTTCCTGTCTGTTTGTGCATCCCTTGACTGTCATACCCTATGCTGGTGAAGGGTCTCCTGTCTCAGACGGGTGCGATGTACTGCTGGAACCTCAGGTGTTTCATCTTCATGGCATCTTTTCTGACGTGCAGCAGTTCTCTTCATTCTATTGCTGTCCATCTGGTGGGTCTTCTTCATCTTCTTGTTCGTTGAGACCACTGGTTGAGGGATAGGTGCGTCGTAATTTCAGTTCGGGGACAGGATCATGAAAATAGATCTGAGCAAAAAGAGGCTTTCAGGCATGGACTCACTGTATATGACATCATAAAGACATGAGAGTCCTATATGACATCATAAAGACACATTTGTCTATGTGCCATCATATTGGCATCGCGAGTCCGCAAGTCCTATGATGCCTGAGATCATAAGATGTCCTGTGATGTTCAGGCAATCATAGGCCGTCCTATGATGTCCTTTACAAGTCACACACACACACACACACACACACACACACACACACACACACACACACACACACAGATTTCTTGCTTTAATAGAGTGATGCTCCCAACTAAGATGATGACTCTTTTTAAAAAATTTTTTATCATTTCCAAATAGGTCCTCACATTATTTGATTTTGGAAGGAAGCTTTAATTGTTGGTTCAACCCTCACTTGTATTGTTCATCCTGTAGTTCACTTTCACTTTCTAAAACCTTGGTGGATCGTCACTTCCTTGTGGTAACGTATCGTCACTTCCTGTTTTGCTGTCTGCCTGTGTGGTTTGCTCTCCAGCTCTCTAGCCACTAGCTATGGCTACTACCTCTCTTTCCTCTCCTCTGGTGTGCTCTCTCTGTCAGATGTTTAGCTACACCTCTGCCTCTTTTAGTGATAACGGTAAATGTAATAAATGTTGTCTTTTTGAGGCGCTCGAGGCGAGGTTGTCTGATTTGGAATCCCGGCTCCGCTGCATTGAAACACCGTCTGCGCCAGTTAATTTCGACGGACGCCCATTAGCTGCAGCGGAGCTAGCTAGCTTAGGCCCCCCTGTCAGCGGTTCCCCGGCTCTCCTCAGCAGCGAGGAGACTGGGTGGGTGACGGTGAGAAGGAAGCCTAGTCGCAAAGCCCCGGTACACCACCAACCTGTTCACGTTTCTAATCGTTTTTCCCCGCTCAGCGACACACCCGCTGAGGAAAAAACTCTGATCATTGGCGACTCTGTAGTCAGAAACGTGAACCTAGAGACTCCAGCGGCCATAGTCAAATGTATTCCTGGGGCCAGAGCAGGCGACATCGAGTCAAATTTGAAAATGCTGGCTAAAAGTAACTGTAAATATTCCACAATTGTTATTCACGCCGGCATTAATGACATCCGTCTCCGGCAGTCGGAAGTCACGAAACTTAATGTAGAATCGGTGTGTGAGTTTGCCAAAACGATGTCTGCCACTGTAGTATTCTCTGGGCCCCTCCCCAATCTGACCAGTGATGACATGTTTAGTCGCTCGTCATCCTTGAACCGCTGGCTGTCTGTGTGGTGTCCTAAAAATGACGTGGGCTACATTGACAATTGGAGCTCTTTTTGGGGAAAACCTGGTCTTATGAGACGAGACAGCATTCATCCCACTTTGGATGGTGCTTCTCATTTATCTAACAATCTGGCATCTTTTTTATCCAAATTTCCAAAACCATGACTACTCAGAGTTGGGACCAGGAAGCAGAGTCACAGTCTTACACGCCTCTCTGCAGCTCCTCTTCATCCGCCACCCCTCAGCTTAGCCCCTGTCTTCCCCATCAGAGAATCGTTGTCTGCTCCCTCCAAAGTAAATAAAAATATAATGTATAAGCATCCCAAAGTGATAAAGCAAAATATTGGTAAAACTCAAATTAAACATAAAGCCTCTAAATTGAATGATTTGGCCTCTGTTCCTCCTCATAATTTAAAAATTAAATGTGGTTTGTTAAATATTAGGTCTCTAACTCCCAAGTCTCTGTTAGTCCATGATCTGTTAATTGATCATCAGATTGATTTAATTTCCCTTACAGAGACTTGGTTAGGACAAGAGGATTATGTTGGTTTAAATGAATCAACCCCCTCTGGTTATTTAAACTGTCAAAATCCCAGAAGTTCTGGTCGTGGAGGAGGAGTAGCAACAATTTACCATTCCAAATTACTAGTTAATGTAAAGCAAAAAACATGTTATAATTCCTTTGAGGGCCTGGTCCTCAGTATTGGGCACTTTAGCAATTTCAGGTTAAACCCAATTTTATTTGCCATTGTTTATCGTCCCCCATCAACCTATTCAGAATTTTTATCCGAATTTGCTGATTTCTTAGCTGATTTAGTGTTGAAATCTGATAGAATAATTATAGTAGGGGACTTTAATATACATGTGGATGTAGATAGTGACTGCCTTAATGTGGCTTTTAATTCAATATTAGACTCGATTGGGTTTTCTCAGAAAGTAGGAAATTCTACTCATTACCTCCACCATACATTGGACCTTGTTCTGACATATGGCATAGAAATAGAAAATCTTGTAGTGTCTCCTCATAACCCTGTACTGTCAGACCATTGTCTGTTAACCTTTGATTTTACTATTTCTGACTATTTGGCTCCTAAAGAAAAATATTATCACAGTAGATGCCTCTCAGATGATGCTGTTTCCAAATTTATGCAGATTGTTTCCTCTATGCCATGTGTCAACACAACGGAAATAAGCTATAGACAGCTTGCTCCTTCTGTAATTGATAACATGGTGGATAGTGTTTCAGCTTCTCTGCATCAGGCTCTAGACTTGGTGGCCCCCTTAAAAAAGAAAAAGTCTAATCAGAGATTTTTAACTCCTTGGTTCAACACAGAAACTCGTAGCTTAAAACAGAAGACTCGTCAATTAGAAAGGAAATGGCGCTCTACTAATTTAGATGAAATCTATTTAGCTTGGAGAAATCATCTTTTAATTTATAAAAAATCTCTTAGAAAAGCTAGAACGAGTTATTACTCTGCATTAATAGAAGAGAACAAGAATAATCCCAGGTTTCTTTTCAGTACTGTAGCCAGGTTGACAAAGAGTCAGGACTCTGTCAATCCTAGCATCCCCTTAGAGCTTACTAGTCAGGACTTTATGAACTTTTTCAATAATAAAATTTCATCCATCAGAGATAAAATCAATCAGATTCTTCCCACAGTTAACTTAAACACTGTAACTACTACAACTCCTTCTATTGATGTCTGTCTTGATGAGTTTACTCCAATCGACCTTTGTGAGTTAGACAAAGTAGTTTCCTCATCCAAACCTTCAACTTGTCTTTTAGATCCTATTCCTACCAGGTTATTTAAAGAAGTCTTCCCACTTATTGGTAGCTTTATTCTTCATATAATCAATTCTTCATTAACTTTAGGCCATGTACCGCAGGCTTTTAAAACGGCTGTAATTAAACCCTTACTCAAAAAGCCAACGCTAGATCCAGGAGCTTTAGCTAACTATAGACCAATCTCTAATCTCCCTTTCATTTCAAAAATCTTAGAAAGAGTTGTTGCTACGCAATTATTTGACCACCTGCAGGGAAATGGTTTACTTGAAGAGTTTCAATCTGGGTTTAGAATCCATCATAGTACTGAAACAGCTTTAGCGAAGGTCACTAACGACCTCCTCATTGCATCTGATAATGGACTAGTTTCTGTACTTGTCCTTTTAGATCTTAGTGCAGCTTTTGATACTATTGATCATAATATTCTACTTGATAGATTAGAACACTATGTTGGACTTAATGGAACTTCGTTGCAGTGGTTTAGATCTTATTTATCTGATAGGTTCCAGTTTGTTCATGTAAATGATGAGTTTTCTTTCAGCTCAAAGCTTAGTCATGGAGTTCCACAGGGATCTGTGCTAGGCCCTACTCTTTTTAGTTTATATATGCTTCCGTTAGGCAACATTATTAGAAAGCACTGTATACATTTTCATTGTTATGCAGATGACACACAATTATACCTGTCAATGAAGCCAGATGATACTAATCAATTAGCCAAGTTAGAAGCCTGTCTTAAGGAAATCAAAGCTTGGATGACTTGTAATTTCCTGCTACTAAATTCAGATAAGACTGAAGTCATTCTTGTTGGTCCATAAAACCTTAGAAATTCCTTTCCAAATCAAACTTTCAGTTTGGACGCAGTTACTCTTTCTCTTAATAGCTCTGTGAGGAACCTTGGAGTTATTTTTGATCAGGATTTGTCCTTCAATTCACATATTAAATTTGTTTCTAAGACTGCCTTCTATCATTTGCGTAATATTGCCAAGATTAGGAGCATCTTGTCTCAGAGTGATGCTGAGAAGCTGATCCACGCTTTTGTTAGCTCGAGATTAGATTATTGTAATTCTTTATTATCAGGCTGTCCTAAAACATCTTTAAAAAGTCTTCAGCTGATCCAAAATGCTGCAGCAAGAGTTTTAACAGGTACTAGAAAGAGAGATCATATCTCTCCGGTTCTGGCCTCCCTTCATTGGCTTCCCATAGAGTTTAGAATTAAGTTTAAAATCCTTCTTCTCACTTACAAAGCTCTAAACAATCAGGCTCCTTTTTATTTAAAAGATCTGATACTACCGTATTATCCTAACAGAGCACTACGCTCCCAAAATGCAGGATTACTTGTAATACCTAGAATCTCCAAAAGTACAATGGGAGGCAGAGCCTTCAGTTATCAAGCTCCTCTCCTGTGGAATCAGCTGCCAATCTGGATTCGGGAGTCAGACTCGATCTCTGTTTTTAAGAATAGGGCTAAAACCTACCTTTTTGATCTAGCCTACAATTAGGGAGGGATCATGTGTTTCTGAACCCTCCCTTAGTTATGCTGCTAATAGGTTTAGTCAGCCGGGGGACCTCCAGTAATGCACTGGGCCTCACTCCTTTCCTCACTCTCTATGAAATATTTTTTTTTGCTGGTCATTAACATTTGTTTGTTCTCTCCCATAGATTGAGTCCCCATCGTGCTGTTTGCTCTCTACATGTCTGTTCTTTTCTTCTTCTCTATCCCCTCACCCCCCAGCCAGTCGCAGCAGATGACTGCCCCTCCCTGAGCCTGGTTCTGCTGGAGGTTTCTTCCTGTTAAAAGGGAGTTTTTCCTCTCCACCGTCGCCAAGTGCTTGCTCACAGGGGATCGCCTGATTGCTGGGGTCTTTCTGCAACTGTGGGGGTCCCCCCTACAGTTGATAGTGCTATGAGATGACTGTTGTTGTGAAATGGCGCTATATAAATAAAGTTGAATTGAATTAAATCTGCTAAGGTAATTCAGTCATTTATGTAGGAGTTCCCAGTTTCAGACGTTTGGCGCTGTCTCAATCCAAGTAAAAGGGATTTTTTTTTTGTTTTTGTTTTTTTTTTTTGTAGTGTTCATCACTCCTTTACACATACAGATTATTTTCTTCTTGAAAATAGGCTTTTTTCATCGGTGTCCACTTGTAAATATGACGCAGTCATTCTTTCGGGCCATACCCCAGTTTTTGTGGATATTTTCTTTAAAAATCCTGCTTGTCCTCATCCATCATGCTGTCTTAATACTCAGCTGCTTTCTAACAGAGACTTTGTAGATTTTATTTGCCAACAAATTGATTTTTTCTCAAGTATGAATAGGAACTAATCTCAGACACCTGTTTAATATCATTTATAATTATCCTCTATCAGATTCAGAGGAAGCCTTGATATCGTTAGATGTCAAAAAGGTATTTGATAGAGTGGAGTGGGATTACCTTTTTATACACTTAAGAAATCTGGTTTTACAGAAGTTTTTATTTGTTGGATTAAACTGCTCTATTTGCATAAGATAAGATAAGATAAGATAAACCTTTATTAGTCCCACAATGGGGAAATTCCAGGATTGCAACAGCACAGGGATAGCAACACTCAGAGCAATAATTAAGAAGATACGGAAGATATAAATAAGAGCAGTGGATATATATACATACACATAAATATATAAATATATATACAAAGTGCGGAGCATTGTCACAAGATGGAATAAACAGCATAACCGTCTACTTAGTTATCCTACATAGTATGAATATGTACCCATACATATTGTCACCCTCTGTAGCGACCGATATTGTCCTAGTTGTATATACTGGAGGGGACCATTGTGTAAGTCTATTGCGTCTTTTGCATTCAATACTATTAGGTCGTCACGTTTTTTTGCTATCTCTGCGAGCAGCCCTGCTTAGGTTATACAGTCTGACAGCCGTAGGTAGGAAGGACCTGCGAAACCTCTCGGTTGGGCACCTAGGATGATGTAGTCTGCTGCTAAATGAGCTCCTCAGTGCGTTCAGTATGTCCTGCATAGGGTGGGACTCAGACTCCAGCAGAGATGGCAGTTTAGCCACCACACTTCTCTCTCCTATCTCCTCCACTGGGTCAGGGCGCTGCCCCAGGACAGAGCTAGCTTTCTTGATCAGTTTGTTCAGTCTCTTCCTATCAGCTGCTGTAATGCCACTGCCCCAGCAGACCACTCCAAAAGTGATGGCTGATGCCACCACCGTGTCGTAGAATGTCTTCAGCAGCGCCCCTTGTACACCAAAAGACCTGAGTCTCCTTAGTAGGAACAGCCTGCACTGTCCCTTCTTGTAGAGTGCGTCGGTATTGTGTGACCAGTCTAGTTTATTGTTCAAATGAACACCCAGGTACTTGTAGGATGTCACCATCTCAGTGTCTGTTCCCTGTATGTTTACTGGTGCTGTGAGGGGTTGTCCTTGCCTGCGGCAGTCCACCACCAGCTCCTTAGTTTTCCTCGCGTTGATCTGGAGGCAGTTCCGATGGCACCAGTCCACAAAGTCCTGGATAAGTCCTCTGTACTCAGCTTCATCTCCGTTAGAGATGAGGCCAACGATCGCAGAGTCGTCAGAGAACTTCTGTAGATGGCAGTGTGTTGTGTTGTGTGAGAAGTCCGCAGTATAAAGGGTGAACAGGCAGGGAGCCAAAACCGTTCCCTGGGGGGCCCCCATGCTACCAATGATCGTGTCGGACACACAGTCCCGGGTTCTCACAAACTGTGGCCGGTTAGTAAGGTAGTCCAGGATCCATGATGACAGGTGCTGGTCCACCCCTGCGCACAGCAGCTTGTCCTTCAGGATCATCGGTTGGATGGTGTTGAAAGCACTGGAGAAGTCAAAGAACATGATCCTCACCGCATTCCCGGGCTTTTCCAGGTGGGACAGAGAACGGTGAAGGAGGAAGATCACTGCATCCTCCACCCCAATGCCATGCTGGTAGGCGAACTGGAGTGGATCCATCGCTGGTCCCACCAGGGGGCAGAGGTGAGCAAGGAGCAGTCTCTCCAGGGTCTTCATCATGTGGGACGTTAGGGCCACTGGTCTGTAGCTGTTCAGGTCTTTGGGATGGGAAATCTTTGGTACAGGTACCACACAAGATGTTTTCCACAACTGTGGTACCCTCCCCAGCTTCAGGCTCAGGTTGAAGATGAGCTCCACAATCCCACACAGCTGATCTGCACAGGACTTGAGGAGCTTTGTGCTGATGCCGTCCGGTCCCGACGCCTTCCTCGCCTTGATCTTCCTCAGCTCTGTCCTCACCTGGGTCTTAGTGAGGGTCATGTTGGGGGGCTGTGTGTTGGGAGTGGGGGGTGTTGGTGGAGTGGGGTGTGGGCAGCAGGACTCGATGTCTTTAGAGGCAGCAGTGGTTGTTGTGCAGTCGGGGGGGAGGGCGGTTGGTCAAACCTATTAAAAACAGGTTCAGATTGTTCGCCCACTCCCTGCCCCCCGTGGCCTGGGAGGAGGTATTCTGGAGCCCAGAGAGGGTTTTAAGGTTTCTCCAGACCCCACCAATGTCACTCTGTTGCAGCTTGTCCTCCATCTTCTTCCTGAAGCTGTCCTTGCCTTCTCTGATCTTCCTCCTCAGCTCCCTCTGTACGGACTTCAGCATCTCCCTGTTCCCCGACCTGAAGATCCTCTTCTTCTCTCTCAGAAGTGTTTTTATCTCAGGGATAAAAACATCCACAGCCTTCAATTAAAACAAATAGTACCCAGTCTGACTTTTATCTTTAATCTATGAGACAGGGTTGTTCCCAGATCCCACTGTTATTTGTGACAGCAAATGAGCTACTAGCAATAGCATTGTGTTATAACCCCCGAATTACAGGGATAATCAGGTACAGTATTAAATCTAAGGTTTCTCTATATGCTGATAATCTTTTACTATAGATTTCCAGTCTGTCAGTCTCTGTCCCCACAGCCCTGAATATTTTCCAGTCATTTGGCCACATTTCTGGATATAAATTAAATTTGAACAAAAGTGAATTTTTTCCTATTACTATCCACCTTATTCCTGGGGGTGCCGCTGTAGGAACGATTATGGGCGGAGCTTCCAGTTTCAGCTGACCTAGTGTTAAATCAGTCAGTAAGAGTGGAGTAGCAGGGGTATTTAAAATAGTGTTTTTAAAAGTTTTTCAAATTCATTTTAATGCATAGTCCACTTATGTGTTTTGCACTTAAGTGGCAACTAATTTCAGCCCTTCTAGTTTTTGTGTTTTTTGAATGTTTTAGCATAGTTCTGGTACTTGCTGGTGTTCGTGGTTGTGCCAATAGACTGGATAAATGGAGGCTTCTCACCACACGGTGACAGACGACATCCAAGCATGGTGTTGTGGCGTACGTCTGCTCTAAGGTAAATTTGATTATGTCCAACATATTTTAACAAAATGCAGCTGACTTTATTGTGATGGAGACGTGCTGGTCTGAATGCGCACCACATCATTATGAGTACAGGCAATGAGAAGTCATAAATCATGACTCTTTCTTTGTTTGGTAGCGGCAAAGTCCCGGGAAAACCCCATGAGTGCCTGGTATCATTGGAAAGCTTAGAAATCGTACTTTCTAAAAATACCTATCTTTTTGCGGAACATTTAACTCCCGACGGATCGAGAGTCGGGAGAGTTTTCAACCCAGCTAAAATATAAACAAATCGCATTTTTATGGGTCAGTTTTCATGCACTTCCTACAAATTAAATATCATTTTGAAGGTCTTTCAATACAGAATATGGAAATAACGTTACATCAGTTTTGAAAATCTCCTCAAAGTGACTTATTTTGCCAGCACAGGTCATTTGTTTACAGCGTTAGCATCTTAGCAGCGGCGCTAACTAACAGAGCTACTATCTACGAGGCCACTTTTTAAGGTCATCTTCCCATCTCTTGATAGTCGTGGGAAGTGGTATGATTATATTACTGTTTTGAGGTGCAAGAGGTCGTGTTCCCACATTCCTAATGCCGAAGTCATTGTTTATGAACAAGGAAAAGTGTCCCGTTTCAGTGACAACCATATGTTCTAAACTAGTACCGGAAGTTGCTACCATAATTCACGAAGACATCATGGGGCCTAGGAATAAGGTGAATAGCTGCCAAACATTCCCATTGCATGGTTTTCCATTTAAAATTGCTTATTATAGTTTTACATATATTTGGGTGTTAAGGTTACTTACAAGTTCAATGACCTTTACAAGGCTAATTTTGGCTGTTTATTCTCATGAATTCAACAAGATTTTCATCGATGGACATTGCTTAATTTATCCCCAGTGGCATGTATCAATTGCGTTAAAATGAATATACAGTGATCCCTCACTTATCGCGGTTAATGGGTTCCAGAACCGACCGCGAAAAGTGAAAAACCGCGAAGTAGCATCACCCCTAATGACGTCATCCATAAATAATACGTACGTTCATTCTCTCACTCTCTCTCTCATATGATACGTGTGTGTGTGTGTGTGTGTGTGTGTACATGTACATACATACGTAGATGTAAATAAAGTGTACATAAATATGTTTTTAGAACTCTTTTATTCTTATAACAAGATACGTAACTCAAGATGAAGATGATTTACTTCACAGGTTAATGAGAGTTTTACTGCTCCTCAGGTGACGCCTCATCGTCAGGTGCTAGAAGCGCAGGATCATCGAGGGCAGCTTCCGATAGAGCTGGAGAAGCTGCAGGAGGCGGCGTAGTGGCTCGACGGGAAGACTATTTCACACAAAATGGCACAAGAGAACAGCAAAAAGTTCCACGCTGCGAGACTACGTAACACGAGCGATAAAGAGCAATGAATGTGGTCTTCCTTCCCTTCATGGGCGCTCGGCAGGGAGAGGAGGTGGGTGAAACGTCTCGGCCAATCAGCTTGCGGGGTGAAACGTCTCGGCCAATCAGCTTGCGAGATTTCCGAGCCGAGCCAACACGAGAACAGCGAACAGAGAGGTGGATTTTTTGAGTTGTGCGGCTCTCCGTGTTGATACCTGATGGTCTAATGTAGTCTCCCTGCCTTCTGCTAGCGTCCGCCCATTATTTCTCAATTTTGAATTTTTGATGAATATTTTTGAAAAATGGACGCCTCCCACTTGAGGTGTTTCAGGCACGTCCCACTGGGAGGAGACCCCGGGGCAGACCCAGGACTCGGTGGAGAGACTATGTCTCCCAGCTGGTCTGGGAACGCCTTGGTATCCCCTCTGAAGAGCTGGAGCAGGTGGCTGGGGAGAGGGAAGTCTGGGCTTCTCTGCTTGAACTGCTGCCTCCGCGACCCGGACCTCCGGAAAAGCGGTAGAAGATGGATGGATGGATGGATGGATTTTTGAAAAATCCGCGATGCACTGAGGGCGCGAAAGGTGAAGCGCGAAGTAGCGAGGGATCACTGTACTTCCATGATTTGCTTGCCGTTACCATTGTTTCTTCCTCAGTCTTTTTTAAAAAAAATTGGACAGTTTAATCTCTGTTTTCATTTGGAACAAGAAACTCCTGAGGACAAGTAAAAGATCCCTGCAACAACCAAAGTTACTAGGGGTGATAGCTTTGCCAAATTTTAGATTCTATTATTGGGCAGCCAATATTCAGTCCCTCCAGGATTTTGCAATATTGCAATCACATCAATTCATGCAAAATCAGCCAATCAGTGCAACTATTGCGCGGCCTTGCAACTTTGTCCAATTACCACAATTTTCCCGCAATTTTGGCCAATCCTCATCAACTTCCGCCAATTTCACCAATCTAATTTGTCTCTCACTGGCGCCCAAATGCTTAGTCTAACCAATCAAATGCATTGCTGCACCCATTCACTTCTGTGTTTACAGTGAGTATTAACGGAACACATCAGCAAAAACAGAGTGTGTGACTTGAAAAAAAAAAAAAAACACTCATCCGCGAGGTTTCCAACACCGTCCTTTCCTCCGTCTCCCCCAGCCTGCCGATGGATGTCTCACCACATCTCCGTCCTGACCACATGTACAAAGCGCTGGGTTTGTGTTGAAAAATGTCTGCCTGCCCCAAAAGCACCCCGTCGCGGGAGCGCACATGAAGACAGATGCCATAAAACCACAAATAAAAATGAGCAAATCTAACACTACAGCCAGTGTTTGAACAGTTTATACATCTTTAGAGGTAAAGTCATTACTAAATCTTGTCAATGAGCTTTAAAGCTGTGAATCTCCGGTTTGCCCCCCCTCCCACCACCGCCATAAATGAAAGATGTATGTCTGAAGAGACAAGTGTGTATGTCAAGACGCGCAGCAGGTAGAGAGGTAGGAGTTAGGCATGGACAGAGAGAGACTATTGTCTATAATTTTTTTTTTTTTTTTTTTAGAAAAACAAGACTTCTGTAGACAATACAGAGCAACAAAATAATTTATTTATTTTTTTCCTCTCTGCTCGGTATCGAGGGGTTGGGGACCGTAGGGAGTTTTCAAATGAAGGTGCTGCGAATAATTTCCAAATCTATACTCTTTAACAGTGTTGGGCAAGTTACTAAAAATAGTAAATAGTTACAGTTACTAGTTACTTCTTTTCAAAAGTAACTGAGTTACTTTTGAGTTACTGCATGATTAAAGTAACTAGTTACTTGGAAAAGTAACTTTTACGTTACTTTCAAATGCATACTTACATCATCTTGTACACACAGCAAGATCAAGGGCTCCTTGTTCTCAGAAAAAAGAAGAAAAAGAAAACTGATGAGGAAAAAAGTCTCATCTTACAGAGAAAAAATGTCTCAGATTTACATAAACTATTGTAATCAGTAGAAAGTCAGAAATTTACTAGAAATAAAGCTGTGAATTCACAGAGAAAATTTTGGACCCTCTGGTGGGCCATTTTCAGCCCACGAGCTATATATTTGACACACCTGGACCAGCCCATTAAAAATGCATATTTAGAGGATTTATTTCCATGAAATAGTTGCATATCACAACAGCATGTAAATGAATGAGATAAAATAAAATAGAAAGCGTGGTGGTGGAGTGGTTAGCACTGCGGCAGCACAGCAACTCACCCTTGGCCGGGGAATCCTGGGTTCGATCCCAGCCCCTGACCAACAGTGATTTGTGTGGAGTTTGCATGTTCTATTCATGTCTGTGTGGGTTTACTCTGGGATTTCTCCGTTTTCCTCCCACATGCCAAAAACATGCAAGTTAGGTTAATTGGCATTAACTGGGGATTCTAAATTGTCCTTAGGTATGACTGTGAGAGTGAATGGTTGTCTGTCTCTCTGTGTTGGCCCTGCGATGGACTGGCGATCTGTCCAGGGTGTACCCTGCCTCTCGCCCAAAGATGCTGGGATAGGCTCCAGCCCCCACATGACCCGAAAAGGATTAAGTGGAAGAAGATGGATGGATGGAAAATAGAAAGCAGAGATAAATGAAAGTTCACTGCTTAGAAGAAGCTGTTCTTTACTGCAACAATTCACAGTCACTTTTTCTCTGTGCGTAATAAAACTTTAAATGCATTTAATGCGGACATTAAATGTGCCCTTCAGAGGTAAAGTGGGCTATCCCATAAAACCATTGTTTTGAGAAAATGAGCTCTAAAGTTGAAATATTCTCAAAAAATCAGTGTGCCTATATCATTAAAAAGTTACCTTGTAGGGGGTAACTTTTTAATGATATAGGCACACTGATTTTTTGAGAATATTTCAACTTTAGAGCTCATTTTCTCAAAATAATGGTTTTGTGGGATAGCCCACTTTACCTCTGAAGGACACAAATGTGACGTTCTTGCTCAAAAAATACTCAAGTTTAACCACAGAGATAGGAGCTGATGGGGGCTACTCACAGCTCGGACAACAGGTGATCAGGGCTCGATATGAGAAGTCACCACCGCTACAGCATTTCTTCACTGGATTGTGATGTGAACTGGGGCAGGACAGGAAACGGACCCATGGAGGAGACTGTGTGATGGCTGCGTCAGTTACGGTAGGGTCAGTTTATATTTATTTGCTTATTTATTTGCTTGCCTTTGGCATGACAACCTCCAGTGGCTTGAGGCCGCTGGTGGCTCTGGGGATGTCAGTCCCACCAATAGCCACCGAAACTGTGCATTCATCCCAAGGTGGCAGCTGATGAGGAGGGTGTCTAGCAACTGCGAGTTGTATGATCGTCTGTTTGTGCTAAAAATATCTATCCATATTAATAAAACGAGTAATGCAAGTAACGCATCTGATCAAATTTCAGTAACTGTAACGCATTACTGAATTTTTAAACAACAATTTTGTTATACAGCACATTACTGCAAAAGTAGTGGCGTTGCAGTAACGCGTTACAAAGTAACACATGACAAAGTAACACATTACAAAGTAACACATTACAAAGTAACGCGTTACTCCCAACACTGCTCTTTAACATGCATTCAGTGCAATTTAGCTGTTGTCATGGATATTGTGTTAAAGTCTGTGTTTGCTGTTGCACAAAAGTTTTTCTGTAGAGCAGAAGTTTCTGCTGAATTTACAAATCACTGTAATAGGAAATTTTTGACAATCCTGTGCTTTTCTTGTTTTGTTATATACAATATCACTTCAGTAAAATGGAAAAAAAAAAACATCTGCTGTAAAATGTGTAATTCTTCCCGCAACTTTTAGTGCAAAAAAAAACTCTCAAAACATTGCAACTTTTATCACAACTTTAAAAAAAAAAACTCCCGCAAATTCAGGCTTTTTGGGCCGCAGCAATCATAAAAACATCCCGCGAAATCCTGGAGGGACTGAATATTAGAATTTTTAATTATTGGCTTCAATTTGGCAGTTTTAATACCTCTCCATTGTGTTTGCTCATGGAGATTAACTCCTGTATACCTGTCTCATTAAAAGCTCTCTTACATTCACCTACTTATCCCACCACTGCACTCTACACTAAAAATTGTATTGTGAGGTCCTCTATTAGGATTTGGACTCAATTCAGATGTTTGTTTTTGGGGGGGGGGGGATTGCAGTCCTTCTCTATCCATGTTCCTTTAACTAATAATCACATTTTTTTATTTATTTATTTATTTTTTATTTTAATGGTTTAATTTTACAGGGATAATGCACATTAATAAACATTTCTGTAAATGTGTCAGTTTAGCCAATCAGCAAAGCACATAAATTCAAGAGACATCAATACTGCACATGTAATAAAACACTTAAAAAAAAAAGGCAAGGACAGCACCTACATAAAAACAAAACAACACTAAAACAGTAAAGAAAAAAACACTTCAGAACACTCAGCCAAAATTACACAAAGTGGTCACATATTTGATTGTGTTTTAACCATGATTTCCAGTTAATTTTAAAAGAATGGCAGTTATCACAATCTCTAACAGCTTTTGGCAGACTGTTCCAGGTGTGAACTGCTCTCACTGAAAAAGGTGACTGGCTAAAAGTAGACTTCATAGGCATTACACAGTCCCCTCTTTCTACAGACCTAGTGTATCTACCAAAGGATGTTCTCTGTTGTATAAAAGCACCAAGGGGGAAAGGGGCCAAGTCATGTAAAATCTTATAAACAAGACATACATCTGTAAATCTGATAAGATATGCCCCAACTCAGTAAATTATGGTTTGCAAGGCAGTGACAGTGATGATGAGAGTTCGGTTTCCTATCAAGTATCTTCACAGTTAGATGGTACGCTGACTATATAGGTTTGAGTGTTATACAGGAAGCTTGTGCCCAGCTTATTAGGCAGTATGACAGACGTGACATTATCATGGCATTGAAATATAGCATTGCTGCCTCAAAGATTAAACAATTTCTAATATGGTGAAATTTTGACAAATTGAACTTTATTATATTTTTTACAGTTTTAATTTGTTTTGGAATGGAATCAAGAATTATACTAATATATTTATAGTCCGATAACACCCTTAGCTTTCCCCTTGCAACATAAATATATGGTGTATCATTATCTGTTAACCTTTTGGAAAAGAACATACAGACTGTTTTCTTTATGTTTAAGTGAAGACAGGACTTCTGAAGCCATTGTGTGACATTAGCCATTATAGCTGTGAGCTTACATGCAGCTTGCTGTTTGTTTATTGCATGTACATAGATGGCAGTATCATCTGCATACATTTGGATTTCACAACCTTGGCATATATTAGGAAGATCATCTACAGTCTGTACAGGCTAAACAACAGCGGCCCGAGAATTTACCCTTGGTAAACACCAATGTCACAACTAAGGGCTGATCACAGCTTGTCATTTATCCTAACCTTCTGTGTTCTACCTTCCAAGTAGGACTGCATCCATGTGATACCACTATGGGAAAAACTAAGCCTTGAAAGCTTTACCAGGAGAACACCTTGGTCAACAGTACTGAATGCTTTTTTTTAAATCTAAGAATGCAGCCCCAATGACTACTCCCTTATCTAATTTAGATCTGATGTTCTCCAAGAAAAAACAGGTTGCTGTTTCTGTTGAATGATGGGGCCTAAAACCAAACTGCATAGGATGCAATTTGAAAGGACTAGTTTTAAGATGTTTAGTGAGTTGTTCTGCAGCATGTCTTTCAATTACCTTTGACACAACGGGTACTATGTTAATTGGCCTGTAATTGTAGACCACCCATTTTGTGATTCTACAGAATCACAAAGCCACCCTCTATTCTGGACAATTCCTTTTCCACTTGGTCAAATTTGGGCATCTGTACTCTTAAAGACTTAAGTATTGATAATGTTTTTGCGTCTTTTCAGTAACACTGTGAAAAATTTTCTCTCCCTAAACATCACTTCTTTAAGTACTTACAGGTCTGCAGTTTTGTTCGTAATGTCTTTTCAGATTTTTCCAATATTTCTGCAGACTCTGCTTTAGATGACTATTTAATTCCACCACTAATTTTGAAAGGCTCAATATCACGTATTTATAACCAGATCATTAAATTACACATAGAATCATCAAACTCTTTAAAGTCTAAATGGGAAGATGATCTTAGACATGAGATGTCAGATAAAGTCTGGATGGAAATATTGAGGTGGGTATGACTCCCTCTATGCAAGACAGTTTTCTTCAATTTAAAATTGTGCTTACTTTACAAAGGCTTGGCTAGCTAAGTTTTGTTTAAGGGGTACCCACTACTTGTAATCAATGTCATCATTCTCCTGCAAACCTTATACCCATGTTTTGGCCTTGCCCTTCTCTATACCACTACTGGATTAAGATTTTCTTTGCTTTATCAGACATTCAGTAATAGGAACGAAAATAGTACCAGACCTTCTCAGCGCCTTATTTGGGGTTTTCCCCTCATTATCTTTTCTCCCCACAATCAAAAAGGATGCCTTAGCTTTTGTCACCCTTCTAGCCAGGAGACTGATATTAATTAAATGGAAGTCAGCGGTAGCCCCTACCTACTTACAGGTATAATGGATCAGAGATACCTCTTATTTTATAAAACTTGAGAAAATTAGGCTTTTGTTACAGGGCTCTTTGGATAAGTTTGCTTGGGTATGGGGTCCCTTTTCCCATCTGGTCAAAGGAGCGGACTTTCCTTTTATACCAGACTAAAGAGTCATGAATGTTTCGAGGATTAATCTCCCTGTTTCTGGATGTACCTGTCGGAATGCTAAGATGTTTTTTTTTAATTTATTTTTTATGTTTATTCTTTTTTTAATTATTTATTCATTCTTGTTATGACCGCAACTAAGACATCTCTCCCCTATTTGTGTGTATTTATATGAGTAGGAAGTTTAATCCCCTCCCCTTTGTTTTCACCAGGGGGTGTGGTTTTGGGTGTTCTGTTGTCTCGTGTTTGATATCTTGCCAACCTGTTGTTATTCTTTGTAAACCTCATGCTTCTTGTTTGGTTGGACATTTGCAAAATTCAATAAAAAAAGTATTTAAATAAATAAATATGCCTGACAGCTAAATGAGAAGAAGCTTCACCTACTCCTTTGCACGCCTCCAGACGGAAACCACTGTGACCAGCTCAGCTTAACAAAAAGGTTAAAAACTTAAGAGGTCAGCCTTAGAATTTAGGAAAGGGTAAGGTTAAAAAGGTAATAATTCATTCATTCATCTTCTACCGCTTAATCCATTTCGGGTCGCGGGGGGCTGGAGCCTATCCCAGCATCTTTGGGCGAGAGGCAGGGTACACCCTGGACAGATCGCCAGTCCATCGCAGGGCCAACACAGAGACAGACAACAATTCACTCTCGCAGTCATACCTAAGGACAATTTAGAATCCCCAGTTTGATGCCAATTAACCTAACTTGCATGTTTTTGGCATGTGGGAGGAAACCGGAGAAATCCCGGAGTAAACCCACGCAGACACGGGGAGAACATGCAAACTCCACACAGATCACTGTTGGTCGGGGGCTGGGATTGAACCCAGGATCCCCCGGCCAAGGGTGAGTTGCTGTAAATAGGTGTTAATTAAAAAATCGAAACAAATTATGGGTTAATATGAGAAATACCATTCCTTCAATTGTTGATAAATGCCTCAAATTTCCATACCTACAACTACTGCCACATAAGATACAACATTAATAGAATGTATTCGTCAAATTTTGTGAATGGGGTACGGCATGCAGAGTCACATGACACCAACTGGCCAATCGGATTTGAGCCGTATCTGTAGCAGGCATTCTACGGGCACAGTTCCGTACCTACGGGGCAGCTGTGACACAGGTGTAGTGTGGCCAACTACTGATAGAAGGGTCAGTGGTTCGACTCCCGCTCTGCAGTCTGCATGTTGAAGTGTCCTTGAGCAAGGCACTGAATCCCCAGTTACTCGCAGTGGGTCAGGCCAGCACCTTGCATGGCAGCTCTGCCGCCATCATTGTGTGAATGTGTGTGTGAATGAGTGGATAGCAGAATCTGTAAAGCGCTTTGGTCATCCAGAGATGAGAAAAAAGCACTATATAAATGTGTTTCTTCTACCATCCGCCGAACCACCTCTGTTCCCTCACCTGTCCTGTATGCGGGGGGAGGTGGGGAAATGTAGAGGGTTTTTGTGTCAAGTTCATCTGTATCTGCAGCAGGTGAGCGGAGAGTACCCGGACGACACATCAAAAATTCATTTTTTGACCCTCCTGTAACAAGATCGAGCCCTCAGTTGGGCTCAGTCTATTTTAGATAGTGAGGTGGGCCCTCATTACTCTTTTGATAGATTTATTGGCGAATTCTCTCGGGCTTTCGATCGCTCCAACAGTGAGGGAAACATCATGAGTCATGTGTTGTCACTCCACCAGGGTAGTCGGTCAGCAGCCGATTACTCTGTGGAGTTTCGGGTTGTCGCGGCAGATTCTGGTTGGAATGACGTTTCCCTAAGAAGCGCCTTCCTCCAGGGTCTTAATACCAACCTACGGGACGACCTGGTGATTCATGCTGCTCCCTCCTCTCTGGATGAGCTTATCAATCAAGCGTTAGTCTGGATAATCACTACCGCAAGCGCACGAAGGAGCAGAAGGCCTCCTCTGACCCGCCCGTGTCACGTACGTTCTCCCCAGCTGCTGGTTTAGGTGGGTGAGACCAACTCCTCCTCCAAGGCTATGGTGCTCGGCCGAGTCCGATTGACTCCAGAGAAGCGGTGGCAACGGAGGGAAGCCGGTGCTTGCATGTATTGTGACTCGTTGAAGCACAAAATTTTCAATTGCCATCTTAAGCCAAATAGACGCAACCCATCAGTAGCCGTGGGGGGTCTGACAGGCGGGAATTCTAATAATCCCCCTGATAGCTTTTCCATTCCAGCCCTCATTCAGTTACCAGGGGTCAAGAGGAGGGTTTCAGCTTTATTTGATTCAGGGGCGTAGCAAAATTTCATCTCTCAATGGCTCATGCGGGAAATTGGTATTCCCACAACTCAACTGCCGGCTTCGCTAACCATTGCAGCGTTTTCTGGGAGTGGTGTGGCATCTATTATTGACCGCACGTCGCTGATCTCCGTCCTTCTGTCCGGGAACCACCGGGAGACCATTTCGTTCCTTATTCTCCCTAGTTCGTCCTCCCCGATGGCTCTGGGGTATCCGTGGCTCCGGAAGCATAACCCTATTATCAAATGGGCACAAAATTCCATCTCTTCCTGGAGCCCTTTTTGTTTAGCATCCTGCCTCTGCTCAGCTGAGTGTTCTCCGTCCCTTTCCGTCTCCTCTCCTCCAGTGGAGCCGAATAGACTGCCAGTCTATTCACCAATCACGTCATCCGCCTTCACGGCATTCCACTGGACATCGTGTCTGACCGGGGGCCACAATTCATATCCCAAGTATGGAAGTCTTTTTGCCAGACCCTGGGTACCTCAGTCAGCTTGTCATCAGGATACCACCCGCAGAGCAACGGGCATGCTGAGCGCACTAACCAATCCCTGGAGGCCGCCCTCAGATGTGTAGCATCCTGCAATCCATCAACATGGAGCACTCATCTGACCTGGGTGGAGTACGTCCACAACTCTGCAGTTTCTTCAGCTATGGGATTAACACCCTTCGAAGCATCGATGGGGTACCCCCCCCCCCCGTTGCCTATGATGGAGAGGGAGGTTGCCGTGCCATCTGTGGAGACCCACGCCTGCCGTTGTCGTCGTCTATGGAGGCCCACCCACGCTGCGCTCCTCCGTTCCACTGAACAGAACCAACAGTATGCGGACCGTAGGCGGGTTCCAGCACCCAGATACACAGCTGGGCAGAAAGTGTGGCTGTCGGCGGACCAGGTGCCTCTTAAAACTGAATCTCGGAAGTTGTCACCTCGGTTTCTGGGGCCGTTTTCCATCTCCCGAGTCATCAATGATGTCACAGTACGCCTGGAGATCCCGCCGGCCCTCTGTATTCATCCAACCTTCCGTATCCAAGATCAAGCCCCTCTCCGCCAGTCCTCTCTGCCCCCCCAAGCCTCCCCCTCCCCCTCGGATCCTCGATGGTCAGACCACCTACACTGTTCAGAGAATCCTGGACGTTGCAATACTTGGTCCTTTGGAAGGGCTACAGACCCGAAGAAAGGTCGTGGATTCCCCGGTCGTATTTCCACGACAAGGGGATGGTCCAGATCTATCACCAAGCCCATCCTGACAAGCCCGGTAGGCCGCCAGGAGGCATCCCTTGGGGGGGGCACTGTTATGATCGGGTGAGTGCCCTCCCTCCTCCTGTCCTGTGGGAGGGTCCCTGGCTCTGCAGGTAATCAAGACATCTGTGTGAGTGGATGCACCTGCAATCTCCTCGCTGCCAGCGCTTAAAAGGATCAGTCTGTGAACGCTCCAGTGCTGGCTCATTGGGTTGCTGCCATCTCTATGGTGTGTTCCCGGGGGTTTCGTTGTGCGCTCACCTGCTCCTTCATCTTCATCGGCTTCATCCCTGATCGCCTACTCCACCCGGTCAGACTCCCACCAGCCTGTCTCTTCTGCAGCACCTGTTCCCGTTCATCTTAGCCATCCTGGGTTCCTCGTCGGGCTGTCTGCTCCCGCTCACTGGGTGGTCCTCTGGTGAGTGAGGTTTTTCCGCTACGTTTGCTGCATTCTTTTCAATAAAACTGTGTTTAAACTTTGCTTTTTGGCATTGTGTGTGTTCTCTGGTGTGGCACTTTGCATGTGGGCTGATCTTGTTAGTAAATCATGACACATGTAGAGAGCAAACAGCACGATGGAACTCAATCTATGGGAGAGAACAAACAGTTGTTAATAATCAGCAAAAATATTTCATTGAGAGTGAAGAAAGGAGTGATACCCATTGCATTATTGGAGATCCCCTGGCTGTCTAAATCTATAAGCAGCATAACTAAAGGAGGGTTCAGGGGCACATGATCCCACCCTAATTATAAGTTATAGCAAAAAAGGAAGGTTTTAACCCTATTTCTAAAAACAAAGATCAAGTTTAACTCCCGAATCCAGATTGGCAGCTGGTTCCACAGGAAAGAAGCTTGATAACTAAAGACTCTGCCTCCCATTGCACTTTTGAAGATTCTAGGTATTACAAATAATCCTGCATTTTGGGAGTGCAGTGCTCTATTAGGATGATAGGGTAGTATCAGATCTTTTAAATAAAAAAGGGCCTGATTATTTAAGGCTTTAGAAGTAAGAAGGATTTTAAACTTAATTCTAATGGAGGCCAGAACCGGAGAGATATGATCTCTCTTTTTAGCATGTATTAAAACTCTTGCTGCAGCATTTTGGATCAGCTGAAAGCTTGTTTAATGTTTTAGGACAGTCTGATAATAAAGAGTTACAATAATCTAATCTAGAGCTATCAAAAGTGTGGATTAGGTTCCCAGCATCACTCTGAGACAAGATGCTCCTAATCTTGACACTATGATGCAAATGATAGAAGGCAGTCTTAGAAACAAGTTTAATATGTGAATTAATAACAAATCTTGATCAAAAATTATCTGTGAAAACAATCATTATTTCTTTCTATAGCTCTGTAGGGACAGGGAATACACTAAGGAAGGCCTTGTACAGACGTGGACAAAATTGTTGGTACCCCTCTGTTAATGAAAGAAAAACCCACAATGTTCACAGAAATAACTTGAATCTGACAAAAGTGGTAATAAATAAAAATTCTATGAAAATTAACCAATGAAAATCAGACAATGCTTTTGAATTGTGGTTCAACAGAATTATTTTAAAAAACAAACTCATGAAACAGACCTGGACAAAAATGATGGTACCCCTAGAAAAGATTGAAAATAATGTGACCATAGGGACATGTTCAACCAAGATGTGTCCTCTAATTAACATCACAGGTGTCTACAAACTTGTAATGAGTCACTTGGCCAATTTAAAGGGTGACAAGTAGTCACTGTGCTGTTTGTTAACATGGTGTGTACCACACTAAACATGGACCAGAGGAAGCAAAGGCGAGAGTTGTCTCAGGAGATTAGAAAGAAAATTATTGGCAAGCATGTTAAAGGTAAAGGCTATAAGACCATCTCCAAGCAGCTTGATGTTCCTGTGACTACAGTTGCACATATTATTCAGAAATTTAAGATCCACGGGACTGTAGCCAACCTCCCTGGACGTGGCCACAGGAGGAGACGGATAATATGAATGGTAATAAAAGAGCCCAGAACAACCTCTAAACACATTCATGGTGAACTCCAAGGTCAAGGTACATCAGTGTCAGATCGCACCATCCTTCGTTGTTTGAGCCAAAGTGGACTTCATGGGAGACGACCAAGGAGGACACCACTGTTGAAAACAAATCATAAAAAAGCCAGACTGGAATCTGCCAAACTGCATGTTGACAAGCCACAAAGCTTCTGGGAGAATGTCCTGTGGACAGACAAGACAAAACTGGAACTTTTTGGCAAGGCACATCAGCGCTATGTTCACAGATGCAAAAATGAAGCATACCAAGAAAAGACTGTCCCTTCTGTGAAACATGGAGGAGGTTCTGTTATGTTCTGGGGCTGCTTTGCTGCATCTGGCACAGGGTGTCTTGAATCTGTGCAGGGTACAATGAAATCTCAAGACTATCAAGGTATTCTAGAGAGAAATGTGCTGCCCAGTGTCAGACAGCTTGGTCTCAGTTGTAGGTCATGGGTCTTGCAACAGGATAATGACCCAAAACACACAGCTAAAAACACCCAAGAATGGCTAAGAGTGAAACATTGGACTATTCGAAAGTGGCCTTCTATGAGCCCTGATCTAAATCCTATTGAACATCTGTGGAAGAAGGTGAAACATGCCGTCTGGAGAAGGCACCCTTCAAACCTGAGACAACTGGAACAGTTTGCTCATGAGGAGTGGGCCAAAATACCTGCTGAGAGGTGCAGAAGTCTCATTGACAGTTAGAGAAATCGTTTGATTGCAGTGATTGCCTCAAAAGGTTGTGCAACAAAATATTAAGTTAAGGGTACCATCATTTTTGTCCAGGCCTGTTTCATGAGTTTGTTTTTTAAAATAATTCTGTTGAACCACAATTCAAAAGCATTGTCTGATTTTCATTGGTTAATTTTCATAGAATTTTTATTTATTACCACTTTTGTCAGATTCAAGTTATTTCTGTGAACATTGTGGGTTTTTCTTTCATTAACAGACGGGTACCAACAATTTTGTCCACGTCTGTATGTGGGCTTTAGGTTGACCTTTTGACATGCTTCACACTAGATTAACCTTTGATATGTGACCTCTCTCATGTGCCTCTTTGCATAACAACAACACTTTGGCAGGGGCTACTAGTCCTGCATCTACAGTTTGAAATGCGCCTGTCCTCTCATCATATTTTACAACTGCGTATGAGGCACTCAGAGACCCATTTTCTTTCCTGTAGCAACAGCCATCACAAAAAAGGTTCAAATTTGGATGTTCGATAGGTTCAGATTGGAGATTAGGGACAGCTTTCACATCAACCTCCACAGCTGCTAGACAGTCGTGAGGTTCACCTGTAAGCATGTCCTCTGCCATATTTGTCCCTTCACTTGTGTAAATGGCATTTGGTGCCTGCAGTATTCTTTTCAACCTTTGTGCTCATTTAGCTGAGAGTGTAAACAGTACACTTTGTAAGTAGGAGCTACTCCATGCATGGTGTGTACAACAACAGTTTGCTGCATTGTTATGTGAGAGGGTTTTTTTTTTTTCTAATGCTTTAGCTATTGCTGCAATATGGTGTGTGCATAGTGGGTGTACTCTCTCTATGTTACAGTATCTCACAAAGTGAGTACACCCCTCACATTTTTGTAAATATTTTATTATATCTTTTCATAGGACAACGCTGAAGATATGACACTTTGATACAATGTAAAGTAGTCAGTGTACAGCTTGTATAACAGTGTAAATTTGCTGTCCCCTCAAAATAACTCGACACATAGCCATTTATGTCTAAACTGCTGGCAACAAAAGTGAGTACACCCCTAAGTGAAAATGTCCAGATTGTGGCCAATTACCCATTTTCCCTCCCCGGTGTCATGTAACTCATTAGTGTTACAAGGTCTCAGGTGTGAATGGGGAGCAGGTGTGTTAAATTTGGTGTTATCACTCTCACACTCTCTCATACTGGTCACTGGAAGTTCAACATGGCACCTCATGGCAAAGATCTCTCTGAGGATCTGAAAAAAAGCATTGTTGCTCTACATAAAGATGGCCTAGGTTATAAGAAGGTGGCCAACACCCTGAAACTGAGCTGCAGCATGGTGGCCAAGACCATACAGCCCTTTAACAGGACAGGTTCCACTCAGAACAGGCCTCGCCATGGTCGACCAAAGAAGTTGAGTGTGCGTGCTCAGCGTCATATCCAGAGGTTGTCTTTTGAAAATAGATGTATGAGTGCTGCCAGCATTGCTGCAGAGGTTAAAAGGGTGGGGGCGGGCAGTCTGTCAGTGCTCAGACCATACACCGCACACTTCATCAAATTGGTCTGCATGGCTGTCATCCCAGAAGGAAGCCCCTTTTAAAGATGGGCTGCACGGTGGCGCAGTGGTTAGCACTGTGGCAGCACAGTTTACCCTCGGCCGGGGGATCGCAGGGATCATGAGATTGTGGGTTCGATCCCTGCCCCCGGCCAACAGTGATCTGTGTGGAGTTTGCATGTTCTCCCCGTGTTGCGTGGGTTTACTCCGGGATTTCTCTGGTTTCCTCCCACATGCCAAAAACATGCAGGTTAGGGTTAAGGGGCGCTTGCGCACGCAGCGACCGGCAGCTGGTGGCTTGTCAGCAGACTGCAAAACAAATCTACCTACGGGTACAAAATAAGTAATAAAAAAAAAAAAAGAAAGATAATGCACAAGAAAGCCTGCAAATAGTTTGCTGAAGACAAGGAGACTAAGGATATGGATTACTGGAACCATGTCTTGTGGTCTGATGAGACCAACAAAAACTTATTTGGTTCAGATGGTGTCAAGTGTGTGTGGTGGCAACCAGGTGAGGAGTACAAAGATAAGTGTGTCTTGTCTACAGTCAAGCATGGTGGTGGGGGTGTCATGGCTTAGGGTTGCATGAGTGCTGCTGGCACTGGGGAGCTACAGTTCATTGAGGGAACCATGAATGCCAACATGCACTGTGACATACTGAAACAGAGCATAATCTCCTCCCTTTGAAAACTGGGCTGCAGGGCAGTATTCCAGCATGATAACGACCCCAAACACACCTCCAAGACAACCACTGCTATGCTAAAGAAACTGAGGGTAGATATGATGGACTGGCCAAGCATGTCTCCAGACCTAAACTCTATTGAGCATCTGTGGGGTATCCTCAAACGGAAGTGGAGGAGCACAAGGTCTCTAACATCCACCAGCAACATGATGTTGTCATGGAGGAGCGGAAGAGGATTCCAGTGGCAACCCGTGAAGCTCTAGTGAACTCCATGCCCAAGATGCCACACAAAATATTGACACTTTGGGCACAATTTGGACATCAACATTTAGGGGTGTACTCACTTTTGTTGCCAGCGGTTTAGACATTAATGGCTGTGAGTTATTTGAGGGGACAGCAAATTTACACTGTTATACAAGCTGTACACCAACTACTTTACATTGTATCAAAGTGTCATATCTTCAGTGTTGTCCCATGAAAAGATATAATAAAATATTTACAAAAATGTGAGGGGTGTACTCACTTTTGTGAGATACTGTATCTATTGTTGATCTGTAATACATTAGAACTGACCTGGACCCTGTACCTTCCCCTTCTGATACAGTACAGCGTTCACAATGTCGGACTGTTCAGAAATATCAAGCTGAAATAGGGAAGAGTAATCAGGTGGTTTTAGTGAACACGCATGTGACATCAGTTATTTGAGTTCATTAAAAGCACCATCAGCCAATGTGGTCCATCGCAAAGGTGATGTGAAGTTTTTGTGTCCTGCTTCCTTAAGAAGGTCACACAGTGGTTGAATAAGCGCAGTGTAATTTGGAACAAAATTTCTGCTGTATCTGGTAAGACCCAAAAATGACATAATTTCCCTCACAATGCATGGTTTAGGGTGTGAGAGAATTGATGACCTTTGCAACAGAGACACCATGGAGTTGCCGGATGTGATTAGCCTGCCCAAATAGTGAACTCTGGGGCAACAACACTGTACTTTGTTGCAGCTTAATTTATAGCCTTTCTGGTAGAGATGTTTCAGGAGGAGCTCCGTGGCTGAGCGCACAGAAGCAGCAGTGGGGCCTGCTAATAGCAGCTCATCAACATACTGCAACAACAATGTGCCAGAGGGCAGGAAAAAATCCTGTAAATGTTGGCGCAGTACGTGATTGAAAATGGCTGGTTAGTCAACAAAACCTTGTGGTAGTCTACTGTAAGTGTATTGCTGACCCTGATAGGTAAATGTGGAAAACAAAGGCCTGCTGTCTGCATGTAGTGGAATGCTGAAAAAAGCATTAGAAATGTCCACCACTGTAAAAAAAATTGTGTTGTGGGGCATGTTATTCAGCAACAGGTAAGGATTTGGAACAGTGTAATTTGTAGGCACCACTACAGCATTGATTGGTCTCAGATCATGCACCATCCTGTAGTCCTTTTTTACAGGCTTCTCTACAGGAAGAATAGGTGTGTTCCATGGGAACTGTGTTGGCACTAGAACCCCTGCCTGGAGAAAACCCTGTATTGTTCCTGCTATGCCTGTTTCCTTCTCCTTTGGAAGAGGGTACTGATTCCGCCATATTGGCTGAGTATTTGTTTTAAGTGAAATTTTTACTGGTGTACAGGTAATCAGACTAACATCCGCAGAGCCATCTGACCACAGAGAGGGGGCAATCTTTGTGTGGTGGTCTGTATTGTTACATGGCATGAAATGTGATAACAATCAGTAGCTGGTGAATAATGTATGTCCCTACACTGTGTGACTCTCGTGACTCTCGTGCACTATGTACAGCAGCTCAACCAGACTCATGTCAATCATCACTGTTTTCTTCCTGCATTACCGACTGCACTATATAGTTCTCCACAGTATCTGCTGCTGGCTAATATATTTTAACTGTTGACCAGTATCACTTAATCTTATCCTACACTTTATTACATGTATAGTTTATTTCTTTTATCTTATCATGTTTAATGTTGCAGCATTGTACCGAGACAAATTCCTAGTTTGTGTACTACATGAACAATGGCAATAAACCTGATTCTGATTCTGATTCTGATTCTGTGTGACAACCCAGTCAGTCAACTTAAGACAGTTTTTCACCATTGGTCCCAGTGCTCTTGCCTCCTCCCCTGCGGACACCCCCAGTGTCACATGAGGTGCAGCAGTGTCCGAGAGGGCATACAGAGGCAGCAAGTCCTTGTCCAAATAAACTGCAGCAGCAGCTCCTTGTGGACCCACATAAATGTCTTTGCACACCAAGTCCTGTACCTCCACCAAAGTCTCCCACTGATCATCATACAGTTCTTGATCATCATGTGAATACGTAGTTCATTGTGCAGTGGAGTGGATCATGCAGGGGGTCATATGATCGAACAGAGTCTATCCATGGGGCCCAGGAAATGTATTTATCTACCACTTGATTTTTGTCAGTGCTCACATCATTCAGCCGTAGCCACCACACAGTTGCAGAAGAAGTTTGATCTTCCTCTGTGTCTGTTTCCTGTACTTGCAACTGTGGAGCATTTAAGGAAGTAGACAAATCTAATGTGCACCTGAGCATGGTCCCATCTGGCAGAAGACACACAACAGTTCCAGTAGAAGCAAAGTAGATGAGTGCTTTTACTTTCAGGAAAACATGTCTTCCCAGAAGATTTATAGGACAGTCCCCTCTTCAGTGTGGCTCCCTAGATGACGTCATTGTTGGCTGGGCATCATGTTCTGGTTGGGAGCCATATGACATTGTTGTAGTTGCTGTGGTGCAGAAGACTGGTCAGGCTGCACCCCTGATCCTGGGGGTGGGATGGGTGTGTACATCATCTGTGAGCACCCTCTAGTTGTAGACAGACTTCTGCAGTCACGTGCCCAGTGTCCCCGTCTCCCGCACTGGTAACATATGACTTGTGCCAGGGCAGGTGATCTCATGCCTCCTCTGTATGGTGGGGAAGGTGTATAGGCCATCCAGGCACGTCCTCTACCAGGATGTGAAGCCCTACAGTCACAAGCCCAATGGCCTTGTCTGCCACACCTAAGGCACATGTCCTGTGGCAGGCCAGGTGGTCTTCTATTTCCTCTGTATACACCTCTCCCATGCCCTGGTTACGATGGGCAAGGATACCATTGTTGTTGGGGTGCCAGCACAAAGGGTTCAGCAGGGACTGGGCCAATAATGGCCTGAGGGGCTGCCACTGTGACGGCTGGAGCCTGTACAGTAGTTTTCTGCTTTTCTGCTTTTCATCTTTATTCACTACATCCCTAGCTGCTTTCAGCTAGGCTTTTACCAGCTGATTTGATAAATCTGCTATTTCTGTCTCTCTTTCATTTTGTTGTTTATTGTATTGTTTCACATAATGATGCACATGTGAGAGCCATTCTGCCCAGGGGTGGGTATTCAATCCCACTACCCCTTCCAGTGTGGCTCTGACAGGCGGTGGAACTGATGTCTGTATGACATTGCGGAATACCACAAGTGTAATGGGATTGTTACGAGGGTTTTCTCCGGTCATATCTGTCCAGAATGCCAAACACCTATCCACATAAGCTCCTGCCTCTTCCTCTGGCTTCATAGGTATGTTAACTCAGCACTTGTGAGATCAACAAGGAACATTCTCCTCATTACTGTAAAAATTTCATCACTGTGATCTCTGAATGGTGCTTCATTTGCAACATCAATAGTGCGTGTCTCTTCCTCTATGTTTTTAAGCATAGAAGGTGAAGTGTGGCTGGCAATTATTCGTCTAACGTCTGTCATGCACAACCGGCAGCCCACTGTGGCCTTCTGCATTGTTCTAATCCACGGAGAGGCCCCTGAAGTTAAAGGAAGCAGTGTGTCACAAATACCTTTAAGGTCCTTAAATGACCATTCAACAAATTGGGCAGACCCATCTTCAGTTACAATCATGGGTGTCATATTTGAATAGTTTTTCCTTGGTATATTGCCTGTTTTAGTGCAAGTAGTTCTCTCATCTAGATTATCATATGTGGTACCATAAACATTAAATTTCCACTTTCTTGGACCAACGTTTTTATTCCTGGATTCATCATATTCTCCAATATGTCTTTTTTCCAACACTCTGCAGTCTGCTTATATAATCCTCAGACAACTGACTTATCATGTGTGAAACCTCCCTTCCTAATTCACCATTCTTATCCTGTAAATTGTCCACCTACACAACATCTTTCAGCTTAGCCTGAAAATATGCTGGAGTTGATGTAGTGAGAGACACCCTAACCTTATCCTGTTAACTTAATCCTGACTGTGATGGGTCAGTGGGTTCACTAAGGGAATGAGCAGCTTTTATACCATGCATTCCTTTTCCAGCATTTTCCTCAGCTGTTATGTGACTTTGTATAATTGTTTGCAAAACTTCCACAAGTTTAGCTAGTTGGGGCATTAGGTTATGTGACCCTGGCAAATATCCCTGATATCCAAATATCCCCTATCCCTGCATTTCACCTACCTTCGCTGCTTTTAGCATAGAATCTTTAAATTGGTTTTAAATGTAGGTTATTCTAAATAATATGGATTGCTTTGAAATTAATTTGGAAGCTTGATTTGGTTATAAATGGGTTTAATAGAGTCACACTTTGTTTAATTTGGAGGTAAATTTATGAAAGAATGCAATTCTATAGTTGACCACAAGATGGAGGCAGTTCCTCCTGCACTCAAGGAGGAGAAGACACAGGGATGTTGCTTGGAGACGGTCCAGCTGTCTCAGCTCCAAGATAATACCCAGGATGACTCACCCTGGTGATTTTCAAAATGGCATTTGCACTGCTTACTCTGCACATGCGTAGTTCTCATGCAATGGGAATGTTATGTGGCCATTTCGGTCACGCGCAAATGTTAACGTGCAACGTGGCCGCAAAGCCTGTTGACCACAAACTATGCCTTGTTTTTTTCAAAGAAACTGGAGCGTTGTCTCCCTTAAATTCAGTTTTATTCATGCAAGAACAATCTTATAACTTTAACTTCATGTGCAATTCAACATTGTTACCTCAAACAATTTCCTCTCAGTAACTTTTATCATGCTTTAAACAGTTTCTCAGTTCCAACTCACGTGAGCGGGTGAATCACCCCTTCATGATCAAAAACACACAGACTCACCTCCGTTTGCTGCACAGTGAAAACTGGTTTTGATGTCGCCGTGTTACTTAAATTACCTGTATGTACTATGGGAAAAAGAGTTAGTAGATGTTTACAGCCCTGCGGTCCAAACTCCAAATTTCAACTCATTGCTGGAAGTTGCAGCCTCTCCAAGCTTCTACCTGAATCCTGAGCCAGGCGGGAGAGCACATGGCCTGCAATGCCAGTGGAAATTGTAAATTCTTTGTTTCTGATAGACCCAAAAAATATATACAGTTCCCAGGCGTTCAGCCTCTATTTCCCAACCCACACAATGCAGAAATTCCTCTTTTTCCAGATAGCCAGAAGTGGAAATTCGAGATCCAAGCTAATCTTTTCTCTCTACACCACTCTTCATGTCTTCAAATTGGATAAAAGAGGTTAAACCACCCTCACAGTTTACCCACAAAATTTACAAAATCAATGCAGAGTTATTTGTGTGTATTTTTCCCTGCTGCTTTATTTGCATATACACTTTTCTCTTAGCTTAACTTTATGTAGAGGATGCTTTCATTGAACCGCGTCCGGTCATCAATACAAGCGATATCGTATCATAAAATTCAGTCCCGGACTGATTTTAACCCTTTAAGGTCAGCACCAAGAAAAAAACAATGGAAAATTTTTTTCTTTGTATTTTTTACTCACTTAGGATAGCAATAACAACAATCAACTGTTTTTCCAAAATCAGACCCCACAGTTTTTTAGATATAGGCCTCTACCAAATGGTTGAGAGGTCTGTTCACAGTAAAAGTATTATATGCCTTTAAATGCATACAAAAAACATTGAGAACAAGTCAAATAAATTGCTAATTTTCTTCAACAAATTAGTAGAATTTGCTCATGGGTTAGGGTTAGGGACTGCTCAAACACGCAATGCCATCTAGAGGATTTTTTTAGCATAGCACAACTAAACCAAGTGGCAGAGATGGCTCATTCAGGTTGAGTTAAGCTCAATGCATTATTCAATGAGATATTGTGACTCAAAGTGTGGTCGACCAAACGGTTGAGCAGAACCTTAAAGGGTTAACGAGCTATCTTTATTGTTATGGACAGTCGTTCACTACTGGTATATTTAAGATCTCATACTGTACCATAACTTTTATTATTAGAATTAATCCTTTTTCTCACTCATTGATGTTATTAAGTTCTTGTATTAGAATTAATCCTTTTATTCACTCATTGATGTTATTAGGTTCTTGTATTAGAGTACCTTATTTATGCTCACTAGTTAATGTAAAACAGTTCTTGCACTGCAAATCTTCTTTATTTATAAAAAGCAGCTCTTTGATCTGTCCCTAACATGTGAATGCATGCATGCTTATGAGACCCCCTGCGTGTTCTTACAATCATAAAAAAATAGCCACAAAATATAACATTTATCTTTGTATTAAGTTTTTTCAATAAAATTTAAAAAGCAGGACAAAAGGCTTGCTTTGACTGAATGTCGCAGACAATCCTACAGAGATTTTTAGAAGAGATTCCTGCTCACCTTCTGATCAGCCCTGGTTTGTCCACGACACCCAGACAAAGGCTTTGTGTACCGATGTCCGTTGTCAATGTAGTTGGCTATCTGCCTGCATCCTCAACCAAGAAACTGTAAAAATTAATTTTGGAGCATTAGCAGAATCTTTTCAGTTAACCAATCAATAATCACAGAAGAAATACTATTTCTCAGCTTATCTTTTTATTGAAGCACGCAAGGAGTCAAACACTGCTGTGGGTCACAGCAGCTCAGCCTGGTTAAGACCCATAACAACAACCCCCCCCCACACACACACACATATAGCTTCTGGTTGCTGGGTGTTCCCAGCAACTCTCCAACAATATGGGTCCATTGTCTAAACTGGTTCAAACCGGTCTTCTCAGCATCCAAATGGCTCCCACATTCTTCCTCTCAGCATTGAAATGGCCCCCACATCCTGTTGCTTTGGGTCTGGTCGGGATGCTTCAGCTTTGCGCAACCCCCCACGCCCATGTGTGTGTGTGTGTGTGTGTGTGTGTGTGTGTGTGTGAGTGACTGGTGTGTAACTTGTTTGTGTGTGTGTGTGTGTGACTTGTGTGTGCACGAGCACTTTGTGGAATATCTAACTAACTAATCTTCACTATTTATTTATTATAACATGTGCATGTTGC
The DNA here is from genome assembly GCA_020510985.1 of Pholidichthys leucotaenia. Lineage (NCBI taxonomy): Eukaryota > Metazoa > Chordata > Actinopteri > Cichliformes > Pholidichthyidae > Pholidichthys > Pholidichthys leucotaenia. The sequence continues at coordinate 167,352,947 of CM035842.1, forward strand.
ATATCCTCTGTGATTGTGTGTGTGTAGCCCCACCCCGTCCTGTCATCTGTTTTCCTCATGTGTCAGCTCTCAGTCATTATTGGCTTTCATTGCTCCTGACTGTGTCCGCCTGTGCCATGTTGTCTTGATTGTCTCATTGACTATTTTTTCCCTCCCTCTTGTCCTGTCAGGCAGCTAGGCAAGCACAACAGGGATCTGTCACCCTTACTGTGCCAAAACAGATTTATTTTGCCAAGAGGAGCTTATACAGTACCTAACTGTGTATTGTATATTGTTGTAAACTCCTCCTGTAATAACTTTTAATACTTTATTTTAATTATTGGAATTAATGGAAGACCCGACAGGATGGGGAAGAGGGAAAGGGAGTGTGTGGAGGGGGAAAGAAAAGGGAGGGGAACAGACAAAAAAAAACAAACAAACCAACAACTAAAACAAACAAAAGACAAACTGCTTCTTCTACCGAAGATGTCTCAACACGAGTCTGGTTTCCGCACCTGTTAAAGGAGAGACACTTGTGCATGTACATCTGCGTGTATATATATATGAGAGCGCGTGCAAAATAAGTGTGCGCATGTGAGTGGTTTGTCAGGAAACATACGAAGCGGAGGGCCGGTCGCAGCACCTCTCTCCTCAGGAACCCCGAGCAGGCAAGGCAGCACCACTAACCCCCATAGGGCACAAACGTCCAAGGTCAGCAAGCCCCAGGAAAGCCAGGCATCTGCCCCCGGAGGGATGATCGAGGGAGGCCAGGTTGCTCGGTGGCCGGCATGGCAAGCCCACACCCCCAGACCCGCCTGACCCCTACCCCCCCAGCAAGACCAACGCCCAGCCCCGGGCCCCAGGCACCAGGGGGCCAGCAACCCCTCCCCCCGGGCCAGAGACCAGCACCCCCACAGCGGGCCCGCCCCAGCGCCACCGCTGCACACCCCGGGGACCCCCATGACCAAAGAAGTCCCCCCACCCAGGGAGCCTGCATTGCCGAGAAGCACTACCCTCCTTAATCCAGCACCTCCCAATTTGCAGACACACCCCTCCCCACACCTTCACACCCACATGCTCCCATGTGCACCCATATGCACTAACTCCCTCTCACTCACCCGAACCAACCCATTCTCTCTCACTCCTGTATCCATTCAAACTCACCTCTCATTCACCCTTGTTTCATAAGGCGGCTGCGAAGCAGATGCAGCGAGCCTGAATGCGCACCAGTGCCCAGCAGTGACCGGGGAGACCACCGGCACAGGCCACAGAAGCAGATCCCCACCCCCGGCGCCCACCTGAGCGACTGATCAGCAGACCACTGCAGGTGCCCAAGATGCCACCCGACATGCAAAGCGCCACACAAAACCGATCCACCATCACCACCTCCATTCATCACCCCCTCACTCTCACTTACGCTCATATTCAGTCCCCCTCTCACTCCCTTGATTGTATCTATACATTCAGTAGCACCCAGGGATTTTGACAACATGATGGGTCCCAGGCTCCCCACCAGGCCCCCATGCCCCCAGCAGGAGGAGGACAACAGGGCTGGGTGAAGACCCCCACCTCCCCTCCCCCCGCACAAAACAGGGTGGGTGTATGTCAGTTATATGATGTAGTTGTGTGTAAATGTGTGGACTACCAAAGTGCAATTAAAATTGGGAGGATAGTGACTGGAGCACCGCTAGCCACTGCAATGGGCAGTGGGGCCCCCATCCCCCCAAGCCCTCAATGTCTAAAATGCAATTAAAATTGAGGTGAGTGCAGCCCCACCGCACAGCAAAGGTATCCCCTTTGCCGACACAGTGCAGCACACCCCCACCCCAAAGCCCTAAATGTATCCAAGAAGATGTATATTCCACCCAGAGTCAGGGGAAGGGGGGCGGTGGGAAAGAAGACTGGGAGGGAGGCGGTCTAAAAGCGAGGCTGCCCCCCCCCCCCCCCCAGAAGCCAGCTTGTAAACTGATTCATGAGGCCACCCACTGCCCCCAAATCCCAACCCAGGGTGAGGGCCGCCAGTGCAAGCAGCCCAGGACCCACCAGCATTGCGCCCAGGCACTCCCAGCACCACAAATATGATGGGGCAGCCATACCAATTCCCACTCATCTTACACACATATCTTCATATCATATCTCATCATATCATATCTTCCCACTCATCTTACACACATCGAAGACCATATAAAAGCGGAACTTCCTGCCGTCCAGCTTGGTGCTCAGCAATAATGGAACAGAGGAGGGAAATTTGTGGTGGAACCTTGCATGGCCCTGACCCCTCTGATTCTAGATGTGATTAACATTGTAGATAAGAGAAATGTAATTTCGTTCTCCTGTACATGATTGGCTGTATGGCTTGAATGACAATAAAGTTGGCTTTACCTTTATGTATTTTTAAATATTTGTTTTCAAGAAAATACTCTCTAGTACACCTTTAAACACATAATGGGCCGTATTACAACAATGTAGTCGGTTAGTCAGTTGTCAGTGACGCAGAACGCGTTTATGGGCATTTCCAAGTTCATTTCCTTATCACGACGGCGTAGGAAAGGAACTTTCCAGCGGCACATGACACAAAGAGGCCAGCCTAATCATTCAGAGGTGTGTTTTGGATAATCCAATCCAAAGTACTCATGGCCATCCCTTTAATGCAGAGAGGTGCATTATCTAAAGTGAACTGTGATCATGATGGTTTAAGATGGGTTATGGCTGACCAAAGCCCATGTGTGTGAGCCAAAATGCACACGATAGTAATGCTGTAATAAGGAAGCTTTCAATCACAGTTGATGCCCAGTTAGTATTTTTAAAAGAACAACACCCTGACGGGTGGCAGTTGGGGAGCTTGCTGGTGGGAAACCGTAACCCTAGGCATGGTGTGGGCAGCCTCAGCCCGGCTGGAAACCTGCGGCGCGCAGCGGAGACAGATGTGTGGATGCATCTCCTGTCTCTGTGTGGAGTTACAGTGAAAAGTAAAACACCGCACACTCATTGTTCATTCATTTATTCCCCTAAAAATAAACACATTAATGCCTAATAAGTTTGTGATGAAAATTAAAATGTGGATGGAATAAAAATCTTCAGACTGACATGCCTCCGCCCCGTGCACACACATCCTCCCTGTTCATTCATTCATTCCCCTAAAAAAAAATCTTACGTTAATGCTAATCTATAGACTCCAGTGGTAAGTCTGCAATTAAAATGAGAGCGCGGATGGAATAAAAAAAACTAGTGTGTGACCATCATATAATTAAAATAACGGGCGATTATATTATGATTGTTACAACTCTCTCCATTAAAATAAAAAAGATCCCAGCAGATTCCATTTCCTCATGAGCTCTGGAGCTACGCGATTTCAAAACACACCACTGAAATATCATTAAACAATGCACTTCTGACGACAGACCTCCTTTTTCCTGATCAAAAGTGGATTCTCATGACATGAACTATAATAGTAATGCACATTAGACCTCTTTGAAATGATCCTCCACCTCCTAGCGCATAGTGTGTGCACTGTCTACTGGTAATTTGATGGCGTGACGCAAAGTGTAAAAAACAGACAGTGCACTGACAGAAACTAACAAAAACACTGGCATACAGTGGAAAGTCTAGCAGAAAAGTCCACGGATGATTGTCAAAATATGGCCCTGAAGGTCTAACCCCAATGTCACTTCATGTAGTTATTTTCTGAATCACTAGAGGTCTCTGTTTTCCACAATGGCTGCAATACCTGCTGCCAAAAACACTTTATACAGTAGTGTTATTTTCTGTTGGAAGTCTGTCTTTCCTGAATAGAACAAAACATTGATCAGTGGGATTTGAAACATCTCTCCTACTGTCACTTACCTACTCATTTATCTTAAAGCACCTGCTGTGAAATAATCCCATGTTAGGCCTGTGTGCACTGGTCAACCATCAGTACGTAAGAAATATGTTGTTCTACTGGAGCGTAACGTTCAATGAAAACACAAGGTATTGTTTCTTTAATTCTTACTTTACGCAAGTAGATTTAATGAAAGGGCACCTGCAGCAGGCTGTTGTATTTTAGTGGAGAAGGCAAAGGCAAAGGCCTCATCAAAGGATGAAACTGCTTCCTGTGGACCCACCAGGGACGAGCTCCACTGTCCCTACAGGTCACAGAGGCGATGACCCCAGACTCTAATAACCAGCAGCAGATGAGCAAGTGCAGGAAACGGCTCAGAAAGAAACATCCTTGAAAAGAGCAATATTTTTATCTGTGGTTTGTTTTTTGTGCCTCAGCAACACTGCTGCTGTCTTCCTGTTTTCTTTCCAGCAGTAGGTCTCAGCAGGTTAACCGGGATAGATAAAACATGATAAAAGAAAGCCACATTCCACTGGAAGATGTTTTTGCACATCAAAGGACTTGTATATAGAAGTCCATTTATGTGATGGACAACCACATATAAAAATACATGTTTAACAACAATGAGCTTTTTTCAAAGAGGGATGCTTTTTTGTATTTAATATTTTAATTGTTCATTATTAAAAATGTTTGACCAGTATAAAAGAGAATGAAACTATGGGCAAAAAAAGATAAAATCAAGATTAATGTGAGTGACACTAATGATGGAGACCAGTACATGGCAATCTTTTTAGCATGTGTCACCTCAAGTGACCTGCACTGCACTATTAGAAGTCTTCAACCACAAATTCTAAATCACAAATTTATGTTTAAAAAAATCTCAGAATGCAAGAAAAATTGAAAATCAATGAGAAAAACATGAGTAAAATGTTACAAGTTACAATAATTCATTTGCAAATTTAAAAGAAAAATTTTGTAAATTTATTTTAAAAATTTCACATATAGAAGAAAAAAGTTGAGAAAAGAGAGGCAGAATTACAAAACTGTTCAAATTTACTAGGCAGTTGCCATTTTATAGGGAAAAATTATGCATATTTCAAAATCACAATTTATAAGAAAAAAATGCAAACTTAGTAGAAATAAAAGAGGAAAAAAGTTGAGTACTCCAGTTTATAATTCAGCTGTTTACTTTACTTTTAGGACTCCGGTTTTACAGTTCCATACCTTTTTTTTTTTCATAAATTTGCTGAAATGACTCCCTCCAGAGGTTGCAGATCCATGTGACAGTAGATTGTCACATGTTCACATGGGATCACAAAGTTTGAGCTGTTGTAAATTTAAGGACATGGGTTTACTCCGGGATTTCTCCGGTTTCCTCCCACATGCCAAAAACATGCAAGTTAGGTTAATTGGCATCAGCTGGGGATTCTAAATTGTCCTTAGGTATGACTGTGAGAGTGAATGATTGTCTGTCTCTCTGTGTTGGCCCTGCGATGGACTGGCGATCTGTCCAGGGTGTACCCTGCCTTTCGTCCAAAGATGCTGGGATAGGCTCCAGCCCCCCTGTGACCCGAAAAGGATTAAGCGGAAGAAGATGGATGGACGGATGGATGGACATGATAGGATCTTCAAAAGCATTTTTTTTTTCACTGTGAACCACTTTAGTGAGGATTACATCTTTAAAACTCATCATAACGAAGGAGACATGTCTGCTTACTATCATAATATTAAGCACTGATTAGAATTTAAATGACCTTGCAGTGAGCATGACATGCAAAGGAGATCTGACAGAGCAGACCAAGCTTTTTTTGGCATCCATGGGACATTACATTTATATTACTGATGTTATCAGAGTTCCCACCATTGTTGTTTTCCTTTGGTCTGTGCCTTTCATTTCCCTCACAGTCACAGGACTGATCCAAAGTTTTTATTACTGTGCAGAAGAGCAAATTAATAAATCTCTGAGAAGGAGAGTTTTCCAGAAGGTACAGGTTTGTTGTAACTCATGTATGCACAGAATATAATATTATTTTCAAACAGATTTATGTGTAAACTGCTGCATAGAGGTAATAAGGGCTTACAAAAAGGTTTGTATTTCTTTCTAAAGTCTAGATTGAAATAAAAGTGATAACAGTCATTTCTAGGTTTTTTTGGGGGGGGGGGCTCTATATGCAAGAATGTGTTGTGGGATATTTTTGTAGTATAATTTTTTCACATAAAACTTTTTTGACAGCACGGTGGCACAGTGGTTAGCACAGTGGCAGCACAGCAAGAACGTCATGGGATCGATTCCACCCTTGACCCACCCCCAGACCATCGGTGACCCTTACTGTGTGGAGTTTGCATGTTCTCCCCGTGGGTACTCCGGTTTCCTCCCACAGGCCAAAGACATGCAGGTGAGGTTATTTGGCATCAATTGGGGATTCTAAATTGTCCTTAGGTATGGATGTGAGAGTGAATGGTTGTCTGTCTCTCTGTGTTGGCCCTGCGATGGACTGGCAATCTGTCCAGGGTGTACCCTGCCTCTTGCCCAAAGGTGCTGGGATAGGCTCCAGCCCCCCCGCGACCCGTAAAGGATTAAGCAGTAGAAGATGGATGGATGGAAAACTTTTTTGAGGGTGAATTTGCTGCTTTGGGGCCCCTAGTGGCTGAGGGGGCCTGTAGCATTTGTGTACTCTGCTTTGTAGCCAGAAACAGCTCTGACTCTATATTAATGCATCTGTTGCCTCTTGCTAAAGTACTGGTCAGCCACATCTGCTTTGGAAAGAACCATTTTAGCCATTTCACCGCAATTTTCTTCATGGAGACAGAAGTCATTGTTGTATAGTACCTTTATTGTGAAATGCGGCGTGGTGACATCACTGCACCACCCTATATAAGGCCAGGGTCGGCCATCTTACGGCCTCTTTTCTCACCTGTGCCTTGGCCGGTGCCTTGTCTGTGACCACCATCTTCAGAGTGTTCAATAAAGCTGTGTTCTACAAGTCACCTTGCCTCATCTGTGAACCAGGGTAAAACTATACATAACATTTGGCATCGTTGGATTTAACTCATGAAGGCATGCGTAGCTCCAATTTGCCCTTTTCTCAAGTTTCCCGGGGACTCGCCAGTACCCTGGCCTAGGCGGTTTGAGGCCTTTGAGACCAATGTTGCTGCGCTGGGACTCGGTGAGCTCGATAAGCTAAGGGCCCAGGTGCTTCTGGTTCACAATTTGGGTATAGAGGGCCAGCGAGTCCTGCGAATGCTTGGTGCTTCAGACACTTATAAAAAACCTTAAACCTTAAACCACCCTTTATTGTCATTCAATCCATACAGCCAATCATGTACAGTAGAATGAAATTGTGTTCCTCTTATCTACAGTGTTAATCACACACACACATATATAGAATCAGAGGGGTTACTGCCATGCAAGGCACCACCACAGATTTCCCTCCTCCATTCCATTATTGCTGAGCACCAAGCTGGACGGCAGGAAGTTCTGCTTTTTTATATGGTCTTCGGCATGACCCGGTCGGGATTTGAACCCCTGCCTCCCGGGTGTGGGGCGGATGCTCTACCAACTGAGCCACCACTCCGGTAAGTGGATATGAAGATGTAGAGGAGCTGCTAGCTAGCCATTTCCACACCCCGGATAACGTGACTGTCCGGAGGATCCACTTTCGGCAGCAGCATCAGCGAGTAGGTGAACCCGTTCAGCAGTTTGTTGCTAACTTGAGGCAGCTAGCTAGCGAGTGTCGTTTTGGGACACTGGAGGAGGAAATGATTTGTGACTAGCTGGCGGAACATACATGCAGCACTGCATTGTAGGCTAGGCTACTTACAGCGTCTAGTGACCTCACATTAGCCAGAGCCGTTAAGCAAACTCTCCAAATGGAAACCGCGGACAAGCTAGCTCTGGAGCTAACCAAGCGCCAGTCACAGCAGCCGCCGGAGCCCCTTGTCGCGGCAAATGTTGCAGACCCGGATAGCGAAGATAGCTTGGGCGATGAAGATATGGAAGCCAACGCTACCAGCCAAAGATCTGCTCAGGGAAAACCCCTTTGCATGGGCTGTGGGTCTGCAACACACCACAAAGACTAAGGACTGTCCAGCGAGAGGAGTACATTGTTACAGATTTTTACCTCCGCCAGGAGGTAATGTTTTTGCCGGGGTTTGTCTGTCTGTCTGTCTGTTTGTTTGTCTGTCTCTTGGTTAGCAAGATAACTCAAAAAGTTTTGGACAGATTTCGATGAAACTTTCAGGCGTTGTTGGAAATGGTACAAGGAAGAACTGATTAAATTTTGGGGATGATCCGGATCACCGTCCAGAAGAAAACCGCCATTACGGAAAATGCCATTTTCGTGAATAACTACTGAACCACTAATCCTATCATTGTCAATCCAATTGCTAGTCATATGTTTTCATGGTCAAGGAATCTGAAAACGTACACACAAACACTGTATGGGGGGAACTGTGGCCGCCATTACGGAAAATGCCATTTTCGTGAATAACCACTGAACCACTAATCCTATCATTGTCAATCCAATTGCTAGTCATATGTTTTCATGGTCAAGGAATCTCAAAACGTACGCACAAACACTGTATGGGGGGAACTGTGGCCGCCATTACGGAAAATGCCATTTTCGTGAATAACCACTGAACCACTAATCCTATCATTGTCAATCCAATTGCTAGTCATATGTTTTCATGGTCAAGGAATCTCAACACGTACGCACAAACACTGTATGGGG